>OY821761.1:3553483-4847521 GCA_963682095.1 Potentilla sterilis
TAAATGATGATGATATAACTGTTACACATTGAATTAAATTATCCTTTTCTTTAATTTCAAATTCAAAAAGAGTCCTACTTTTCTCTCCTCCAAAAACCATCATCTTCTTCCCCAATTCCCAATCCCATAAAAAAGAAAGTGGGTTCTGAAATTCAGTGCCTTCTTTCTTAACCACACCAAAACTCCAAAACAAAAACTTCATGATCACAATCATGGCTTTCTTCAAAGTCAAGCAAGAATAAACCCACAACCCAAAAAGCTCTCCACTCACCCAAAGTCTCTTCCTTTCTTTATCAGAATGGCCCAGATCATCAGAGAAAGAGTGTTCGGCTCTTTTGGCGGTTCAAGAAGACACAACAAACTCCCAATTCCAATTCCAGCTCCACGACCCGAACCCGAAACCCGACCCGAACGCGTCATGCCCGCTAACCCGGCCGAGGACCTCCCCAACCCGTTTGGGGACTTAGGCCCGGATTTATCGGACTCGGACCTCCGGGAAACCGTGTACGAGATCCTAGTCGGAGCATGCCGGAGCTCCGGCCCGAAACCGCTGACGTACACGCCGCAGTCGGAGAAGGCCGACCGGAGTTCGCTGTCGTCGCTTCAGAGGTCGCTGACCGTCGCATCGGCGAAGGCGGCGTTGGGTTTGAAGCAAACGGCGTCGTCTAAGAGACTCGGGGTTGGGGTGGAGTAGTAGTAAACGGAGCGGGTCGGTTTTTGAGCTCATGCGGGTCCAGATGAGGGTTTCGGAGCAGACCGATACCCGAATCCGGAGAGCCCTTCTCAGAGTTGCTGCTGGTCAGGTTAGTTGTAATTTTCAATATTTGGAATACTTACTGTTTATTTTGTAGAATTAAAAGGAAATGATTTAGAAAAATCCTATTTTGTGAATCAAAGTTTTACTGTTGTATTGATAACTGTTTTTGATGCTTAGTTTTTGAGGAATTGAAGTTTTAGTTTGTGTGTACTGGGATTTGGGAATCTGAATTGGGTTGCTGAATGCATGGTTTTAACTGCTTTTTTATGTATGCGATTTTCATTTTCCTTTTGTTCTGCTAAAAATATCTTATTTGTTAATTGCTGGTAGTGGTTAGATTGTGTTTTCTGGGATGTGGGAATGTTAATGAAGTTGGTTTAATCCATGGTTTGGACTCATTGTTGATATATGGGAATTCTTTGTGTGTTTATATTAGCTGGGACGAAAGATAGAGTGCATGGTGCTACCTCTGGAGCTCTTGCAGCATTTCAGGTCGTTAGATTTTGGCACCCAGCAAGAGTATGAAGCTTGGCAGAGGAGGAATTTGAAGGTTCTTGAAGCGGGACTTCTGGTGTATCCACATATGCCTTTGGACAGGAAAGACACCGGTCCTCAACAGCTGCGAAAGATCATTCGTGGGGCGTTGGAGAAGCCCATGGAGGCTGGGAAGAACACCGAGACAATGCAAGTTCTCCGCAGTGTTGTTATGTCTCTTGCCTGTAGATCGTTTGATGGTACTGTTTCGGATACGTGCCACTGGGCGGATGGGTTTCCGTTGAACCTTAGGCTCTATCAGAAGCTCCTTGAATCGTGTTTTGACCTGAATGAAGAGACCTCTATTATTGAAGAGCTTGATGAGGTTTTAGAGGTCATGAAGAAGACTTGGGTGGTCCTTGGAATAAACCAAATCCTGCATAATCTATGTTTTGCATGGGTTCTATTTCATCGATATGTTACAACCGGCCAAGTGGATAATGACCTGCTGTTTGCGTCCAATAACCTCTTGGCAGAAGTTCAGCAAGATGCCAATGCCACAAAAGATCCAGCTTATTTGAAGATTGTAAGTTCAACACTGAATGCAATACTGGGTTGGACTGAAAAAAGGCTCCTTGCCTACCGTGATGTTTTCAACTCTGGAAATATTGAGGTGATGCAAAACATTGTCTCCCTGGGGGTACTGTCAGCAAAAGTACTAGCAGAGGATATTTCTCAGGAGCGTCGTAGGAAAAAAGAAGAAGTTGATGTGGCGCGTGACAGGGTTGACAGCTACATAAGATCATCAATACGCACTGCTTTTGCTCAGGCAAGTTCTCATACTCCATTACTGAGAAATTATACAAAATGCTTTAATGTGTATTATACTCGGAATATATTGCCAAGCTTCCTTAACTTTCTTTTCTTTGCTGTAAAATACATTGCTCAACATTCTTTATAATTTCAATGGCAGAAACTGGAGAAAGTGAGCTCCAACAAGCGCCTATCAAAGAGCCAAAAGAATTATATTCCTACCCTTTCTGTCCTTGCTAAAGAAGTTAGCGAACTGGCTTTTAGTGAGAAGGAGATATTTGGTCCAGTATTGAAGAGATGGCACCCTTTTGCAACAGGTGTCGCTATGGCTACGCTGCATTCTTGCTATGGAGACGAGCTCAAGCACTTCGTGGATCGTATCAGTGAGTTGACTCCTGATACTGTACAAGTACTAAGAGCTGCTGACAAATTGGAGAAAGATCTTGTGCAGATTGCTGTCGAAGATTCAGTGGATAGTGAGGATGGTGGGAAATCCATCATACAGGAGATGCCTCCTTATGAGGCTGAAGCTGTAATGGCTGAGCTTGCGAAGGATTGGATAAGGACAAGAGTGGACAGGCTGAAGGAATGGGTTGACAGAAATCTGCAAATAGAGGTATGAATTTTCTTTCTTGACAAACAACAAAGAAGAATCTGCACTCGAGTTTCTCTGTAGTGCACCACATTTCTAGATCAAGGAATCGTGGCCCAAAGTGACCAAAATTCAGTTGCACAACTGAGATTATTACACGTGTCATGGATCTGATGTTGTGAACTTTTTCTTCAGGTCTGGAATCCACAAGCAAACAAAGAACGCGTTGCTGCTTCTGCCATTGAAGTTTTACGTATTATAGATGAAACACTGGAAGCATTCTTTATGTTGCCTATACCAATGCACCCTGGCTTGATTTCAGAATTGAAGACTGGTCTTGATAAATGTCTTCAATACTATGTATCGAAGGCCAAGACTGGCTGTGGTATGGATCTTTCAAAGCTTGCTCTTGTGCATTGAATTTGAAGTTTTCAGTCTTTATTATAACAAACCAGTTTTCTTCTGTGATCTGTGCAGGAACCCGAACTACCTTCATTCCTACTATGCCTGCTCTGACTAGATGTTCAGCAGGATCAAAATTTCATGGTGTATTCAAGAAGAAGGAACGGTCATATATAAACCAGAGGAGGAAAGCTCAGGTTGGGAGTACAAATGGGGATAGTTTGTTTGGGATTCCGCAACTTTGTGTTCGTGTTAATTCTCTGCAGCTTATTCGAATGGAGTTGGGAGTTTTTGAGAAGAGGATTTTTGCTCATCTTGGGAACTTGGAATCCACTCAAAAGGGAGATTTGGCCAATGGGATGGGCAAAATGTTTGATCAGTCAGCATCTGCTTGTGTAGAAGGGATCCAACAACTTTGTGAGGCAACAGCTTACAAGGTTGTTTTCCATGAACTAAGTCATGTTCTTTGGGATGGCTTGTATAATCTGGATGCTTCTTCTTGTAGAATTGAGCCTTTTCTTCAGGAACTTGAGCAATATTTGGAGATTATCTCGTCAACAGTTCATGACAGAGTTAGAACACGTGTTATAACGGATGTCATGAAAGCTTCCTTTGATGGGTTATTGATGGTTTTGCTAGCTGGAGGCCCTTCCCGCAGTTTCACACAGAGAGATTCTGAAATAATAGAGGAAGACTTCAAATTTCTGACTGATTTATTCTGGTCAAATGGGGATGGATTACCAGCTGATTTAATAGATAAGTTGGCAACCACTGTTAAGGACATCCTTCCTCTCTACCATACTGATAGCGATAGCCTTATCGAGCAGTTCAAGCGCACGACTCTGGAGAACTTTGGCTCTTCTGCTAAGTCCCACCTGCCATTGCCTCCAACTTCCGAGAAGTGGAATTCCAATGACCCAAATACGCTTTTACGTGTCTTATGTCATAGGAATGATGAGACTGCAGCCAAGTTCCTGAAGAAGACTTATAATTTGCCTAAGAAGCTGTAACAATCATGGTGATGAATGGTAACTGAATGCATGGTTTCACATCAGTCTTGCTTATTACGACACCACCCCTCAACAGCTCTGGCCGGAGATGATCTTGTTTTGTGAGGAGAGCTGTTCAATTGGGGGCATAATATTCACATGTAGTGTATTTTGATGACCACAGGTAACATGTCGTTCAGAGCTTAGTTAGTCGAGAACTTCAAACTTAATACAGAGGATTCAATATGGCTTGGAATTACTAATCTTCAAAGGTCGGCCAATAAACACTACTATTCTTTCTCTTGATGTGTTCATAGTAATGAACTTGGCAGAATGTGGTGAGTTATTTCAGCTCTCTGCTACAATGAGTCCAATTACCGTTTCCGGCGCAGAAAAACTGACCAAACTGAATTGCGAAATTTGACGTATTTTGAAAGTGTGAAGAAAAGACCAAGAAAAATTGGAACATGGTAACTAAAACTAAATTTTGCTAAATTTTTATTACTTTGATGTGGTAATATTTCAAAGATTTACCAATTTTTATGGGGGCTTAAAAAAACAGCAAATACAAGTAGAGATTACTTTGCATTAAGTCTACCTACGGCATATGCAGTTTTTCATCCGAATTCAGTCATAGAGATGTCTCCGTCGAACTAGCAGACAAAATCATCACAGAAGAGCTTGTTTTTTGCAGTCTCTCTCTCAACTAACACCATTAAAGATTGCTCTAAAAGAGTACAAAACAATAATCATCTGAAGCGTAGCAAAATTTTTGGTCATTTGAAATTCTTAAGAAATGCCACTATGCTCTCTCAGCCTTTTCAGCCTCTAGAGGCCCTCCATTTTGTATACATATGAAGCTACAGATAATTTAAGCTAGAAATAGATGTCTTTTAGTTCCATGGATTCTTTCTAGTCCCACTTCTTGTTCCGCTGATCGTTGAGGTTGATTTCTGCCAAGAGAGCAAGCATTAGTTGATTTAGTATGACAGCAAATAATGGTCGAAACAATAACAATAACCACGCAGAATACTGAGGAACAGTGATGATGAAACATACCGATTTTGACTTTTTAGTCTTTCCTCTGATTCGGTTCTTTGGTGGTTTTAATTTGTATATCCGAACCATCCAATGGTGAGTTGTAAATACCTAGATAGACCAAAATTCAGATTTGTTAGAAGCTTATAAAAAAGGCTAATAAGACTGGTTTCGCTTTATTCAAGTATTTGCTGTCTTTTCTTTTATCACATATAATTCCTGTAGTACGTAAGTATCTTAATTGGAGATGATCTGACCTCTTCAAAATGGGTAAGTTTGAAATACTTCTTTCCAATTTCTGTTCGCCTCACCCTATCAAAGCCTTTACCATCCGTATCCACAAATCTATAATAAAAGAACGAAGCAATACATTACCAACAGTAGGAACAAATAAAACACTAATATTTAACAAAAAGCTTTAGGGATTGGTCGGACCTGTAATACGAGAGCTTGTACATGAGAGAATTTAGCATGGTAGGGGTGGCCTGGTTGTCAATCCGATACTGACCGTCTCTCTTTTGGAGGAAAGATAAGGTAAACATATGGTTAATGACACAATATTAGTAAGTCTTCCAAAAATACTAAAGAATAAAATTAAAATAAAATTAATACACAGCCAATCAGTTAATCAAGAAATGGGGTAAGAAAGAAACGAGTGAAGGAAATGCATGACCCACCAAGTAATCAGGCTCCTTAATATGAGGAAATACACCACCTCCGATACGGACCATCCACAGGAATTTATTAATATCATCACTGGGGTACCCAACAAGACCTGAATAAGTAAACTCATACATTAGACTAAAGTTTCCCTTTCCTAGGTAAGACTTCAGCATAGAAAAAGAAACCAACCTCCAAATACAACAAGAACATATTTTACATCCAACGAGTTGAAAATTTCCCAAGCAGCCTTTTCTGGAGACGACATGGCAGTACCGACTGTTGCAATATGAGTGTTGTTCCAGGTATTATTGTCAACAATGACAGTGCGGTTAGCCATGGCAGTGGTTTGGTACCCATAATCCCACCAAGAAGCAACCTGCAAAAAGAAAATAGAAAGACTAAATATTTGTTCATTTGAAAGAGAAAGGGATATTTAGTAATAGTCCTATTCTCCCTCAATAAGTAAATGAGGTGGTGAATAGCAAGTAGACTTGAATTATTAGCAAATCGAAGTCAGTTAGAAATCAAAATGAGATACTAATCATACTTGGCGAATGTATTCATGGTGAGAAACTCACTTTATCATCCACCTCAGTATTGTGGCTTAGCCATGCATAAGCCTCTCTAAAATCATCAAACACATGGAGCCCGTCATGTGAATGAGATGTTAGAACAATGGATGGGGCAGAATACGCTTCTGCTGCTGCCCAGACACAATGAACCTACACGACAAACAATAACTCATCATCGCAGGCCTCTCATAAGTCAAAATTCATTAGAAATCCAGAAGGAAGATAGAAAGTTGCTACTCTAAAAGTAAATAATAAGTTCATCTGGATATAAAGAGCTTCTGTTTGAAATATTTATTCACTTTCATAAAGGTCCTCCACTTGATAATGTTATACACCCCATGTAAGTATAATTTGATACTAACAAATGCATGATATTGAAAAGTAAGAAGGATGTAGTTCAAATACCACAACGTACTGTTACCCAAGAAATTTGAAAGCATCCTAGTAGTATTTATGAATATCAGAATAAGAACTCAGATAAGTGGTTGAGAATGTACAAATAGAGAACAAAATAAAATACTATACCACATAGAAGGCACCCAGCAGCACAAGTAGAAAAATAGCAAGAATTGATCCCTCAAAAGGTAAAACTAGAAGCTTCTTTTCTATTCGAGCTTTGATAGAAGGCTTTTCTACTGGTTCTTTTTCCTTCTTCCTGTTCTTTCTTGAGGGTCTCTCCTTTAGTGTCCCTCCACCTTTATCCGCCTTAGGCACTTCGTTCAGTGGCACAGTGCTATCAGTACTGGTCTCCTCTGCCTTGATGTCCAAAAAGAAAAAGTTTGATGCTAGTCTAAATTAAGCAAAGTTGTACTAATATCAATGAGCAACATAAAGATGCATGCCTACCTCAACAGGTGAAAGTCCTGGTAAACCAGGTAACTGAAACTTGATTGATCGTGTGAAAACTTCAAAAGCTTCAGAGAGAGCAATTCCGGAGGTGATGCATGCTGCTGGAGCAAGTACTAACATAAGCCGCACCTGTAATATTACAAAAATTTTATTTCACATGGATAATGCAAGGCTAGAAGAAACAAAATTAGACTTGACTAGTTTTTATAACCAGCAAAAGTTCTTACCATAACTCCAGAGAAATAAACTGATGTTACAATATACAGGATGACAAAAGAGCTTGCATCTGATAAGGGTGAAAAGCATGCCTAATAACAGATATGAGCCATTAATACAGCAGTCAAAACACGGAAAACATAGAGAACTGTAAAAAAAAAAAAAAAAAAAAAACTGAAGAAACTTGTTTGAAGATAATCTTACAATTATGCCAGCTGGAACTAAGAATGCCAACACATTAATGTCCATGAAGTATGAGGGCCAAGTAGGGGGTTGATGTTCACTAACACTGGCAATAATTGGTATGTACTTGCTTGCATAGGTTCTGAAAAGGAATAAATTTGTACATGTAAAACAAACAGAATCAAGAGGTTTATGCCTAGGCACAATAATATGAGACGATAAGATTTTATCCATGAGAATCCATATACAGTTATGAAATGTCTGCCTACAACCATGCGAGTTCATCCATAAGACCACAAATCAGGAAAGAAAAAAGCCATATATATAGTGAATTTTGTACTTACGGATCGAGTAGACTCAGACTTCGCCCACTCCACCCCTTTGTTGGGCTTGAAGCTACCAAAGCTACCAGCACTGCTATCACAGCACAGCATACTACCCTGAAAAAAGAGTAACATGTGAGACATGGATATCAATTGTGTTCAACCATGAGGGAAAGAACAATTTTAAACACAGAACAGGCAAGCTTACACGCCAATAGATAGAACAAGTGTCACAGCAACTTTGAACATTTTAGGAGTAAGAACCCCTTTAATATAGTACACAAATGCGACCACATGTATAATAATAAAAACCTGCAGAGAAAGAGAAGATGTTGTCAAATTAACAATATGATGTAAAATTGTAAAGGGCAAGAAATTTAGTTCTGCACCAAATGAAGAAAGGGACTAGCTTTGGTGGTAGTTCTAACTCATTTCCATGAATAAGGACATATCGATTTCACTACTAAGTTGTTATCTACACCTATTTCTAGCTATGTAGCCAATCCATTACAAGCTCCAGTATCAAAAGTTGCATAGTAAAAAGTTTGTAAACAATCACCAAGAAGGATGCAAAATGTTCCGATGTCATGACTGCATTAAATCCAACAACAGGCACCAGAGCAGCTAATAATGTTCCCAAAACAACCTGCGTTAGAAAAGTTATTAGTTCAACAAGATGCAAGAATATCAATAGAGTATAAAATAATGCCGCTTCCTTGAGTTCTCCAATGAAATCTTACTTCTAGCTCAAAATTAAACCTATGTTGAGATTAGCTCTATTAACTTCCAAATCTCAAGAATGTAAGAATCAATTCTATACTTTTAAGGCTAAGTGCATCTTTTGTTTTTTATTTTCCAGCAAAAAGCTTCAAAAGCAATCATACTTACAAGAGGAGCATAAGCAATGTACAGTCGCGATGAGTATCGACCAGTTACAATGCACATAAGCACATGCATTGGAATAAGATTGATAATAAATGTGTAGCCTCCCCAAGAGCAAACCTGTAACATTGAAACAAAATGCAGATGAAATTGAATTGATGTGAATAGAGTAAGCTTATAATGGAACAATCAACATAAGAAAAATTACCATGTAAAAGTATGCTAGGGCATTAAGAGTTGCATAAAAGAGGGATCCTGTATTCAGTGTCTGCACATAAAGCATTTATAGTCAGAAGAAACTGAAGCATGTTGTAGAGATATTCATTTAGTTTGTGTAAACCATTTATCCATGGGACACAAATTAAATGGTGAAACTACTTAAAACTTAAAAAAAAAAAAAAAAAAAATTATTAGTCTTTAAAAAAAAAGTGATTTAGATGTAAAAGATATCTGAAAAATTAAATGAAGTTGTCTTTTGTAAACCTAACCTTTATATAGAGATAGAAAGTGAAGATCAAAGCAAAAATAGCCACAGCTTCATTGTCATAGCTTCCAGCAACAGACCGAGAAATATATGATGGGACCTGCAAATGAAAACATAACAGGTCACAAATAAACAAGTGTGTGTTGCACAGAATAATTTCAGACATACAGTACCACATATCCATACAGAAGTAACAGCAAGAATTTTAAAACATACTGTGAATGCATACTTCACACACATTTACTGAAAATCTACAAGAGCTAGGTAAAACTTTACAAAGTGGCTAAAACCATTTGTAAACTCGTTTCAGTTGTGACTGGAAATTTTACATGAAGAAATCTTTGAGGAAATTTCATGCAGTATTTTCAAATTACGACAGAGCAGAGCACAAGAGAGTATTAGGACGAAGCTGCACGCTGTATTAAGATCAGAAACCCAATAGTCTTTCCAGCCAGGTGAAGTGATTTTTGACAAGATAGACATGGTTATATTTATACATGATATCAATAAATAGTTACAGGTTAATGCTGCAAATTTTAGTGGGATTCAGCACTAAATAAATATGAATAAATTTTTTTTTCTTTAAAGAAAAGGCATATAACTTACCATTGCGATAAGAGCTGCAGCTGTTAGTCCAGCACCAGCGCCCTTAACTTCCTGTAAAATGGTGACTGGATATCAAATAAAAAAATTAGATGAAATAGCTAACTTCGAAGAAATAACTAAGGTGTGAATACGAACTCGAGTCAGAAGGTAAGTTGCCCAGGACGTGAAAGCAGAGAATATAGGTGCAGTAAATACACAAATAGTTTCCACAGAGAGAGGAATATTTAATGAATTCAACAACCTGATACAAGAGAGCAAACATATTAAGCTTTAGTAACACAGGACCAAAGTTTCTCTGTCTTTCATTTTCTCCGTTTGGGTTGTGTATATCAAACTCGATCCATAAAGAAATAGCGAACTATACAAATGCAATACTCACCACCATAGGGTTCCTGCTGTCAAGGTCAATCCAGGGTAAACAGTTCCACCAATCACGCGACCAAGAGGATACCTAAATGAAATAGAAAATGCATCAACTATATATTGCTGTGTGCATTAACTATATATTGCTCGATTACATAATCAGCTAATATAACAAGTATATGAAATTACCAGGTTCGATCATCAAACCAGTTCCAAAAGTCATATATTCCATTCTTTGTCAGAAACTGAAACCAACAAACAACACTGTCATCTTCTATACAGCCTAGCACATAACCGCAATATAATAAGACGAACTGGTACACAATAAGATCATATCTTCCTAGTCTGATGTGAAAATGAGAGAAGGAAACCAACCTGAGTGACTCTGTAATTGAAATAAGGATCAAACTCGTGAATAACACTCTCGTACTTAATCACCTGCAGATTAAATTCCACAAAGCAACAACAGCGTAAGCATTACTACTAAACTCACTGATAAATCACAAATTCAAATCTCCATTTCACAAAGCTAAACCTACACTATGATTCACCATAATTACATGAACACTTACGCATTACCGAGGCAGCGATTATAGTAACATTGAAATTAAACATTAATAAACGATAAGATCTAGAACAAATTGAGGAGCTTACGGAGAAGAGACGGATCGAGAAAGCGAGAACGCCGATCAGGATGAGGATGAAGAAGGAGAGGACATTACCGAAAGCATTCCTCAAGGTTTTACCGCTTGAGGTCTCTGAGGCCTCCATTGACGACCTCACCGAGCTTTTCACAGAGAGAGAGAATTGCAGAGAAGACTCAAGGGTTTTGTAAGGCGTGACTGACTTTGCTCTACTAGACTGAGAGAGGTTGGTGTTAGGGAGAGTAGCCAAAACTAGCCCCGAGTTTTTAATGAAATGACGGAGTTATCCTTGGGATTTTATACGTGGCGGGTTGTTTTGGACGGCGAGGCAGGAGCAAGGCTTGTGATTGGTCACGAACTACGCGGGTATGTCACGTGGCGTGTTGTGGTACGACGAGGTTAAATGCTAGAATGGTAAGTGTGATTAGGCCTAATCAAAAGCCCAAGTAATTGGAACCCTTAACAAATAGTTCATTTGTACGCTCATGAAAGTCTTTGTTTGATGTCTAATGTTACCAAACATAAAACTGACTTAGGCCCAGTTTGGGATTGCTGTGCTGTGAGCAGAATTGATTTTGAATTTGCTGTGAGCAGAATTGCTTTTGAATCTGCTGTGAGTAGAATCAGCTGAGGTGTTTGGTAAACTGTTTTTAAAAGTGCTGTGAGAACCAAAAAACAATTTCGTGTGTTTGGTGAGTTATAAGTAAAAATTATTTTGGATGAGTATAATGACAAAAATAGACATTGTTATAAATTGATATTAAAATAAATAATTGTTTCTTTTGTATGTAATTATAAAGTTAATTCACAATATTACATAAGATTTTTTAACACCATAGTAAATAATTGATTATGATTTAATTAGATTAGTATATCACAATCTAAGAAAAAATAAATATTACCATTTGTTACAAATATAACTGATTCCTGCAAAAGCATCTCTTACCCTGCTTCTCCAAAATCTACTTTTAAGAGAATCAATTCTTCTAAAATCAGTTTTATGGGTTGTTACCAAACACTTAAGATTAGACCCAGAATCACTTTTGACCCCAAAAACAGCTTGGGAAGCAATCCCAAACTGGGCCTTATACTTATAAGCAGATGAGCTTATAAGCTCCTCCGAACGCACCAATAACACACGACTTTTTGGCCAAAATCGCATATTCATCATTTTTCACCCAAACCATCCCGTCTCTAAATCATGATTTTTAAGTAATTGTAGAGCTGACGGAACTCAAAAATGTCAAGCCCATTATTTTTTACGATTTTCCAAAGATAAGAAGCCGATAAAATCACTATACGCCAAAGGCCCAAATAAAAATGGTGATCCAATAAGAACCAGGCCCAATCACACAACGGATCGGCCCCAATCTATAGCTTTTCCCAATTAAAGAAAAATTCTAAATATCTATCCCTCTGACTCTCTCTATATATAAACAAACAGAACCCCAAATATATCGACTTTTCTCCTCTTTCTTCTCCCCTGATCCTCAAACTCGCCGTTTCAGATTAAACCCGGCGCCGGAAAATCTCTCGCCGCCGTTAAGGTCAGTTTTCGATTCGCCGTCTCCGTTATTTTTCCATCTCTTTTTCAATCTGTAACAACAACTAAACCGCCGTTAGCTTTATTTTTCCTGACCTAAAGTTAGGGTTTTTGATAACCTCTGTTCTAGCTTTGTTTCGCTACGATTCTGCTTCGGATTTAGGTTCTGTGTGTTATAAATATTTGAATCGAGATTTATTAGTTGTTACTGATTTGAATTAAAAGTGATTGCTTTTGCTTTTAAATTTTGAATAGCTTTATAACCATGGCGGCTCTGAAGGAGCTTCTTCCGCCAGCGAAATCAACCACAGCGACTTATTATGACCACTCGAACGATCCGTGGTTCAAGCAGCGGTTCAGTACAGCTGCTGAGGCCGAAAAGACTGCTGTGGTGAAGCCCAAGGCTGTGCCTCCGTATCAAAAGCGTCAAGGTTTTGTTCCGAGGAAGGTGGAGGACTTTGGAGATGGCGGCGCGTTCCCGGAGATTCATATTGCTCAGTACCCCCTCGGCATGGGCAGGGACAAGTTGGCAAAGCCCGTGAGTAAGGTTCTTCCGGTGACTGTTGACTCGAGGGGGAATATTTCGTACGATGCGATTGTTAAGCAGAATGAGAATTCGAGGAAGATTGTTTATTCGCAGCATAAGGATATTGTGCCGAAGATTTTGAAGAATGAGGAGGATATGATGAGTGAGGAGGAGGACGAGGAGTTGCAGAAGGAGATTGAAGAGACGACGGCGGAGACAAAAGCTGCGCTTGAGAAGATTGTGAATGTGAGGCTGAGCGCTGCGCAGCCGAAGAATGTGGCGACGCAGTCTTCGGATTCGAAGTTTATCAAGTATAAGCCATCTCAAAAGTCGTTGGCTTTTAATAGTGGTGCGAAGGAGAGGATTATTAGGATGGTGGAGATGCCTGTTGACCCACTTGAGCCTCCAAAATTCAAGCATAAGCGTGTTCCAAGGGCTTCCGGGTCCCCGCCTGTGCCTGTCTTGCATTCCCCACCTCGGCCAGTGTCTGTGAAAGACCAGCAGGATTGGAAGATTCCGCCTTGCATTTCAAACTGGAAGAATCCGAAAGGGTATACAATTCCGTTGGACAAACGTTTGGCTGCTGATGGAAGAGGCCTTCAAGATGTGCAGATTAATGATAATTTTGCCAAGCTTTCTGAGTCCTTGTATGTAGCAGAGCAGAAGGCTAGGGACGCAGTTGAACTGAGATCTAAAGTTCAGAGGGAGATGATGCAGAAGGAGAAGGATAGGAAAGAGCAGGAGCTGCGTGCTTTAGCTCAAAAAGCTCGTTCCGAGAGAACTGGAGCTGCACCCCCAGCTTCCTTTGCAATGCCTTCTGAGAGAGCGGACATGGATACTGATAGAAGAGGTGGGGATTATGAGCGCTCGAGAGAAAAGGAGATGGATTACCCGAAGGAGACAAGAGAGGAGAAAGAGCAGAGGTTGCAGCGGGAGAAGATCCGTGAGGAGCGACGCCGAGAGAGAGAAAGGGAGAGAAGGTTGGAAGCCAAAGATGCTGCGATGGGAAAGAAAAGTAAAATCACGAGAGATAGGGATCGTGATGTTAGTGAGAAAGTGGCCCTTGGCATGGCTTCCTCTGGAGCAGGAAGAGGGGGAGAGGTTATGTATGACCAGAGACTGTTCAACCAGGAGAAGGGAATGAGTTCTGGGTTTGCTACTGATGACCAGTACAATGTTTATGACAAGGGCTTGTTTACTGCTCAGCCTACCCTGTCCACTTTATACAGGCCAAAGAAGGATACCGATGCTGAGATGTATGGAGGGGCTGATGAGCAATTGGATAAGATCATGAAGACCGATCGCTTTAAACCTGACAAGGGATTCTCAGGAGCTTCTGAGACGGCTGCTGGTCGGAGAGACGGACCAGTTGAATTTGAGAAGGATACTGAAGAAGCTGATCCATTTGGTCTCGACCAGTTTTTGGTAAAGGTAAATAAGGGAAAGAAAGCCATTGATAAAGTTGGCTCAAGAGGGACGATGAATGCAACTGCTGGGTCCTCAATGCGAGATAGCTCTGATACAGGGTCCGGGAGAAGTCGTATCGGGTTTGAAAGGGGGAGTCGCTGATCAGCCCCGGTCTTTGTTTCGTTGCTTAGAAATTCAAATCCAAGTCTTTATCGTACTGTACTGTTACTGTCTTGTTATTCTCTGGTTGTATAATGATGACTGATGAGAGTGGTTTCTTTTCATTGTGAACGAGATACGTTCCTACTTTTAATTGTGAAATAGCTCCAGTTGTTTTTGTTCACCCAGTCTTTGATTTATAACCTCTTTTTTTTTTCTTTTTTTTTTGTTCCTTTTAAGAGAAAAAGCATGACACGCGATGTCACAATGAGGCACGACATGAACAGGACTCAAGTAAGTTAGGGTTCGGTTCTGCTATTCAGTTAGGACTTCAGCTCCAATGGCGCTCCCAAAAATCTCAAGGAGCAATCAGTTTCGGTTTTGCTTCTCCACCACCCCATGGTACAAGCCTCCTCCTCCTCCTCTCCCCCACCAACACGACAAAGAGGGCCCACCACCACCACCACCACCACTACTCTCCCTCATCTCCGCCGCCATCACCACCGCCGACACAAACCCCCTCACCCTCAGTAAGCTCCTCCCTCCCCACCTCACAGCCCTTGACGTCATCGACCTCATAAACCTCAACCCCCACTCCCTCTCCCCTAACTCCCTCCTCTCCTTCCATCACCTCTCTTGTTCCCCCACATTCCGCCACACTCTCCACTCCTACTCCACCATGGCCCACTTCCTCTCCTCCCACCATATGTTCCCCCAAGCCCACTCCCTCATACGACTCGTCGTCTCCCGCCTCCTCCGTCTTCGCCTCCCTTCTCCAATCCAGAGGTACCCACCACCGCTCTGACTATGTCTTCCATGCTTTGATGAAATGCTACACTGATTCCGGGTTTGTTGGGGATGCGGTTCAGTGCTTTAGGTTGCTTAGGAAGCACGGGTTACGGATACCCTTTCAGTGTTGTGGTGGTTTGCTTGATACAATGTTGAAATCCAACACCCCTGTTGCGACTTGGGGGTTTCTGTTGGAGGTTTTGGATTCTGGGTTTCCGCCTAATGTGTATAATTTCAATGTGTTGATGCATAAGATGTGTAAGCTGGGTCAAATTAGAGAGGCCCGGAAAGTGTTTTGAGGAGATTGGGAGCAGGGGTTTAAACCCAACTGTTGTGAGTTTCAATACTTTGATTAATGGGTACTGTAAATGTGGCAATTTAGAGGAGGGTTTTAAGTTGAAGACGGATATGGAGGGGAGAGCAATGTGTCCTGATTTGTTTACTTACAGCGTTTTGATAAATGGGTTGTGTAAGGAAGGCAGGTTGGATGATGCAAATGGGTTGTTTGATGAAATGTGTGCCAGGGGCTTGGTTCCGAATGATGTCATATTTACGACTTTGATTGATGGGCTCTGTAAGAATGGGAAACTTGATCTGGCGCAGGAAATGTATCAGAAAATGTTGGAGAGAGGTATCAAACCGGATATAGTTACATACAATACACTCATAAATGGCATTTGCAAGGTTGGAGATATGAAAGAAGCTAGGAAGCTTGTCGAGGAGATGAATATAAGAGGTTTCAAGCCTGACAAGATCACTTATACTACACTTATTGATGGATGCTGCAAAGAAGGAGAATTAGAATCCGCCATAGAGTAAGGAAGGAGATGATTAAAGAAGAGATTGCGCTCGACAATGTAGCTTTCACTGCCCTTATTTCAGGATTCTGCAGAGAGGGAAGAGTCATCGAGGCAGAAAAAATGTTGAGGGAGATGTTGAAGGGCGGGATGAAGCCTGATGATGCTACTTACACGATGGTCATTGATGGATTTTGCAAAAAGGGTGATGTTAATATTGGTTTTAAGTTGCACAAGGAAATGCAGGGTGATGGTCGTCTCCCTACTGTTGTGACCTATAATGTGCTTATGAATGGATTATGCAAGCAAGGACAGATGAAAAATGCAAATATGCTGTTGAATGCTATGATTAACGTTGGGGTGGTGCCAGATGATATTACATACAACATTCTATTAGAAGGGCATTGCAAACATGGAAACCCAGATCACTTTGAGAAGCTATGGAGTGAGAAAGGACTTGTTCTTGATTATGCTTCATATAATTCTCTAGTCAGTGATTTAAATAAATCTTTAAAAGGTCATCAGAAGAAATGATTACATCAAGTTGTTAGAAGTAAAATACAGGCCGAAGAAGGATACCGATGCTGAGATATATGGAGGGACTGATCGCTTTAAACCTGAAAGGATTCTCAGGAGCTTCTGAGAAGGCTGGTTGGCGAAGAGACGGACTAGTGGAGTTTGAGAAGGATACTGAAGAAGCTGATCCATTTGGTTGCGACCAGTTTTTGGTGAAGTTAAATAAGGGAAAGAAGGCCATGGATAAAGTTGGCTCAAGAGGGACGATGAATGCAACTGCTGGGTCTTCAATGCGAGATAGCTCTGATACGGGATCTGGGAGAAGTCGTATAGGGTTTGAAAGGGGGAGTTGCTAGGCAGTTGTCGATCAGCTTGTTTAGAAGGTTATCAGTATTAGCCCTTGGTGTTTGTTTTGTTGTTTAGAAAACCAAAGGCAGGTGTCGATCAGCTTGTTTGGAAGTTGATCAGTATTAGCCCTTGGTGTTTGTTTGCTGTTTAGAATCAAAGTCTTTCACGTACTTTTACTCATTGATTATGTTCAACGTTTAAAGTATAAATCAGAAAATGTTGTAATTGATCAAGGTTGTTCCACTAGATTATGCCTGGTAAAGAAATAGTTCCACGCCTAAATGTGCGATGTTCATTCAACAGGTACATGGCAAATCAGTTGAAGTGCAAATTCTAAGGGAAGAACTTAAAACTTTGATACATTTGTAAGTTTAGAATTTGAAATCTCACAACTGGGATAATACAATCAAAGTGTCATTTAGGAAGGACTAAATCTCACATCACCTCATAATATTAGTATGAAAGGAATAAGAGTATAGTAAGACTAGAGGGTGGTCTGAATAACATGAAAATTCAGTCAATTATTCAGTCAACTCTGGAAACCGATGACATCAATTTCAATGAATATGCCTAGTTTGGTACAGAGCGTGTCCTCTTCGTACAGGCTGTCCATCAAATTGGTCATATGAACCAAGAGTCCTGAACACTAACCTGCAAATAGGAATCATGAGAACACAAACATTAATCACTCTATAATGAGATATTCACTGCTCTAATATTGGCCAGTGTCGCTAAGAGTCCTGAAAGAACACCTGTATTGCAGCTATGGATTTCTAGTGCCTTTTCATATAAATCATTTGGACAAAACTGAAGCCACCATAACTTTTAAGCAAATATATGAGAATCAATCTGCTGAATGTTTGGGAATGTCTGTTTCAATGCAGCTGAATAGTTTGGAGATTTTGCCTGAAATAGGAGACGCATGATCAGATATAGATAATGACATCATGTTTAAAGGATACAAAACACATTCACCAACATCAGAAATTCTTACAGAAAAGGAAGATGCATAATGTAAAATTTTATGTGTCATACAGAGTATTTCCAAACTTGTACACTACCGATTCATAAATGTATGATCATCTGGCCTCCAATCCTACTACCGCACATGAAATCCTAAGAGCTTTTACATCATCATGCCCAAAAATTCTCACAGCCAATACTTTAAATTTTTATCTCAAGACCAAACATCAGCTTAGCAAGCTATCCTAATGCTGCTAACTACTATCTTTAACTACTGTAGTTTTAATTGGTCAGTTCAACAACCAAAACTTGGAGGCACATGACATTTTGATTAATACAAGTTAACATTTTAATACAGAGTTTCTAAAGTTTCTTCAACCGGCAACTGAAGTATATAGAGGGTACTGAGTAATATAATTATTAAAGATTTGGCAGATAATCATACACATGGATTATGTTCGAGATAGATAGTAGCCAGCTTCTCTCTTGAACCAACAACAGCCTCAGCAATGCCTTCAATTGATTCTATCTGGTTGTCATTAAGCCACAAGTCTTCTAACCTACACACAAGGTTCTCATTAGTCGGTACAATCAACAACAAGGACGAGACAATATCAAGCCAACAGTGACTAAGACTCGAATACATACATTGTCAGGTTCTCGATATCAGTCACTGCTGTTAGCTTGTTATTAGACACATCCAAGACACGCAGATTAACCAACGTTGAGAGGCCCTCCATCTTGGATATACCATTATGGCTCAAGTACAGTTCCTCCAGCGCAACACAACCCTATAGAAAGAACAAGGAGCAGTTTATATAAACCGAAAATGCATCTGAAAAACGTATGTTATCACGGTGAAGAAACCACATACCTCAAATCCAGTCATGGAAGTTAACCGATTGCTTTGCAAGCTAATTCTCTTGATACATTTCAGCCCACATAAATTAACTACCTTAATACGGTTCCGCCCCAGCCACAGCTCTTGTAATTTTGTCATATTCTCCAGACTGTGCATCACCTGAATTGCCACCTCAGTCACTTAGTATCAAACCTTTACTCCAAAAATTCTCATATATAACAATGTCAATGCTACAATTCTTATATTTCAAATGTAAACAGTTTAAAATTGCTATCTACTAACCCTTAGCCGGTTCGAACCGAGCTCAAGAATCTGAAGTTGATGGAGGTGATCAATCTCCTCGATCTTGGTAACTTCATTTTTGGAGACATAGAGCTCCTTGAGGTTGCTAGAGACCTTGGACATGCCCTGCAGCGATGTAATCTCATTGAAGGAGACATCAAAAACCAGAAGCTTCTGGAAGATGGTCGCATCAGGTATCTTCTTCAGCTTATTATCTCTCAGCACCAATTCCTGCACACAATTTCATCATTCAATTTCGTCTCACACAAAATTAAATAAATAATGGCGGACCACGAACCTCGAGGCCGGAGAGGGCGGTCCAGCCGGAGATCGGTTCCACAGCGGCGTCGTCCAAGAGGTTCTGCCGGAAGGAGAGCTTGGTAAGGTTGGAGAGGGTGGAAATGCGAGTGTCCAAGGAGGAGAGGCGGTTGGCGGTCAGGTCTAGCTCGGTCAGACTCGGCGGTAACTCGACCGAGTCGAGAGCGTGGAGTTGGCAGCTGGTGAGATCGAGGACGGTGGAGGAAGAATCGCCGTCGTCCTCGGCCGTCGGATCGTCGTGATTCGGTGGCGGTGGTTTTGCTTGGTCGTCCATCCGGCAATATGTTAAAGGCTTGCTCACTTGTTTTTATTCAAATACGCCTTTTATTATTTTCTCTTCTATTAGATTCCGGGTTAGCCCGACCCACCACACCAATATCATTCCGGGTTAACTTACTAGTCAAAATAGAATTTTTTTAATTTTATATTATTAAAATATTAAATAATTTTATAAATATATCTAATAATTTTTAAGAAAATTAACTCTGCACTTATAGACTTGGGCTATTTTAAATTAAAACCTAAAAGTTGGACGACACGTAGGCTTTTTCATTTCCAGAGAGGTTCTGGGTTTTTTCTCTGTCTTCAGATATTTTGTTCTATATTCTTGGAGTTTTCTTCTCTGGTTTCTTCACAATGTCTTCTCCCCAAAAGAAGAAGCTTGTTGATTGTAAATTCTACATGACTGACCCCTTGAGCTGCAGAATTGTAAGTCAGAATGTGATTCTTGAAGATTTAAAGTTCAATTTTGTATAGAAATACCTTTTGGTGCTTTAAACCTAGTTACCTTCCATTAATGTCATAAAGATTTAAAAAAAAAATACCGCCAGTGTTGGGATGCAAGAGAGAAGGGAGAAGGGAAAACATGAAATAAACTAAAATTCATTCATAATTCTCATAAATCCAAAAACTGCCTCAGGCACATACATAAGGGGAGGAGGAGAGCCGAGCTCCACTCTGAACAAAAGGAGAGGTTGCCAGGTGGTTCAAGGACCACTTCTTACATTAACTGTTCTTGGCAGTACTAGATTAACACTGGGCCTATTGGGCTTCTTGAAAGAGGGGAATTAACAGAGAGGAGAAGGTGTGATCTTATCAAGTCCCCGCCCCTTAAGAAGCAGCTCGTCCTCGAGTGCCAAAGTGGGGGTGTGCCTCCATGACAGCCTGAGCGGACTCCCAGGTAGCCTCCTCAGCAGGTAAATCCTTCCACTTGACAAGCCATTCCGTAATTCTCTTCCCGTTTCGCCGGACGACGGCCATATCCAGCACCTTCTCGGGAACCAGCACCATAGCTCCTTGATCATCAAATTGGGGTAGCGATTGGAAACTGGGGGTGGAGTCACCAATGCGGCGCTTCAAGAGACTGACATGAAATACCGGGTGGATTTTGGAGGAGCTGGGGAGGTCAAGCCTGTAGGCTACCTTGCCGATGCGTTCCACAACCTGGAAGGGACCGTAGAACTTGGGAGCGAGTTTGTGAGAAGGGCGTTTGATCAGTGAGCGCTGGTGATAAGGGTGCAGTTTCAAGAAAACCCAATCTCCAACAGAAAGCTCCCGCTCCGTTCTCTGCTTGTCTGCCTGCTGCTTCATGCGATTTTGGGCCATTGCCATGTTGGTCCTCAAAGTATTCAGCAATTCATCCCGAGAGATCAGGGTGTCATTCACCGCTTGGACTGGAGAAGAACCAGGTACATAGCGATGGATGGATGGAAGAGGAGTGCCATAAAGTGCTTGGAAGGGTGACATTCTGATGGTAGAGTGGTAGGAGGTGTTGTACCACCACTCTGCCCAGTGGATGAGGCTGCACCATGAAGAAGGTTTGCCGGTCACAAAACAGCGAAGGTAGTGTTCAAGGGAGCGGTTCACGACCACGGTCTGCCCATCAGATTGGGGATGGTAAGCGGAGCTGCGGCATAATTGCGTCCCTTGTAGTTTGAAGAATGCCTCCCAGAAGCGGCTGAGGAAAACAGGGTCACGGTCCGAGACTATGGATCGAGGCATGCCATGTAGCCGGAAGATTTCACGAACAAACACGTCTGCTATTTTTGAAGCTGTGAATGGGTGTTGAAGAGGGATGAAGTGGCCGTATTTGGACAATCTGTCGACGACCACCAGGATAGCATTCTTACCTTCCGAGAGAGGTAGACCCTCCACAAAGTCCATGGAAATGTCACAAAACACAGCTTGAGGGACTGGTAAGGGTTGAAGTAAATCTGGGGGGTGCATAGCCTCATAATTTTGACGTTGGCATTGGTCACAAGCTGCAATGAAAGACTTGATGTCCTTGCTCATACCCGGCCATTTAAAGCTGCGTGACAGGCAGATTAGAGTGCGCAGATACCCGGAGTGACCTGCTTCCAGGGAAGAGTGATGCTCCAGTATGATTTTGGACCGCCATTCTGATGTTGGTGGGACATAGAATCGGTCCTTGTAGGTGAGCCGACCGTTCTTCAGGGAAAAACCCTTCTTGGCCTGCAGCCCCTCTTGCAGGGCTTTCATTATAAGTTGAGCTTCTGGGTCCCTGGCACATGTCTGCTGAATTAGGGGAATGCAATCACCAATTGGGGAAGAGATGGCCTGAATAGCCATCAGTTCATGACGGCGGGACAAGGTGTCTGCCACCGTGTTGAGGTTCCCTGCTCTGTATTCGATGCGATAGTCATACCCAAGCAATTTAGCCAACCATTTATGTTGAGCCGGCGTCGAAATCCGTTGGTCAAGAAGGTGCTTCAAGGTTTTGTGGTCGGTGAGGATGGTGAACTGGTTGCCCAACAAATATGGCCGCCATTTCTCCACAGTAAGGAGGATCACCATCATCTCTTTCTCATAAACCGAAAGGATATGATTACGAGGTGACAGGTTTTGCTCAGGAAGGCAATTGGGTGTTTCTCCTGAGAGAGCACAGCACCGATACCCAAACCGCTAGCATCAGCCTCGACAACGAACGGTTTGGAGAAATCTGGCATCGCCAAAACCGGCGCTGTAGTCACTGCCACCTTCAGTCTGTTGAACGCATCTTCTGTCTGGGGTGTCCAAATGAAATTCTCCTTCTTTAACATATCAAACAGAGGCTGTGCCATGAGCCCAAAGTTTGGAACGAACCTTCTATAGTAACTGGCAAGGCCCATGTATCCTCTCAGGCCCCTAACAGTTTGGGGTTTGGGCCAATCCTGCAAACATTTGACCTTCTCGGGGTCCACAGCCACGCCTTGACTAGAAATGACATGGCCCAAATAGTTAACAGATTTCTGAGCCCATGAGCACTTGGAAAGTTTCACCTTTAATTTATTATCATGGAGGATCCGTAAGACCTCTTCAAGGTGCTGCATATGTGTGTCAAAGTCGGGACTATACACCAAAATATCATCAAAGAAAACTAATACACATTTGCGTAAAAGCAACTTAAGAAGTTCATTCATAAGGGCTTGAAAGGTAGAAGGAGCATTAGAGAGACCGAAAGGCATTACCACAAATTCGTAGTGTCCCTCATGGGTGCGGAAAGCGGTTTTGAAGATATCCTCATGGTGCATGCGGATTTGATGGTATCCGGATCGGAGGTCCAACTTAGAAAAGTAGTGAGCACCATGCAACTCATCTAGAAGCTCGTCGACCACCGGAATAGGGAAACGATCTTTTATGGTTACCGTATTGAGGCTGCGGTAGTCAACACAAAACCGCCATGAGCCATCATGTTTGCGGACCAAGAGGACCGGAGACGAGAACGGGCTAGTGCTATGGCGAATGAGCCCATTAATTAGCATGTCTCGTACTTGTGTTTCTAACTCCGCCTTTTGGGAATGTGGGTACCGGTAGGGGCGAACATTTACCGGGCCGGCATTAGGCGTGAGGGGAATGCGGTGGTCAATGGGCCGGGAGGGGGGCAGGCCTACCGGAGGCTCAAAAAGGGATTGATACTTGGATAGTAGGGTTTGGAGGCGTGGGTTTATGGGGGTGAGGTTGGGAACATTTGGGCCTGGTGGTGGGGTTGTGGAGTCAAGCTGGCCTTGGGAAATGAGGGCCATAAGGGAGGAGTGGTTCGTGGTGCTGGCAGTGGATTTGACCCCTTGAAGAATGTGACAGCGCCCCTCCTTCATAAACATCATAACCTTGTCCAGGAAATGCCAACCCATAAAACCAAGGGTGTCCAGCCACTGTGCACCCAGTAGTAGATCACAATCGGGCACTGGTAAAAGGAGAAAGGAGCTGGTGAAGGTGTAGCTTTGTACAGAGACTGTGACGTCTACTGCCTGGCCGGAGTGGGTGATTGGTTCACCAGTGGCGGCCCTAAACCGCATGGGTGGAGCTGTCTCGGTGCGTAGACCCAAACGAGCCGCCACTTGGGGGTTCAGAAAATTCATGGCAGAACCGCAATCCACGAAGATGTCAATGGTTTCGCCATTAATGGTGCCCTTCATTCGCATCACCTCGCTGGGCTTAGAGGTGGTGATGGCGTGGAGTGGAAGAGCCTCATCATCCTCCATAGATGGAGAATCAGGTGGTGTCTCCTCCGAGTTGGTCTCCTCTAAGTCAGTGGGGGCCTCTAATATAGCCAGAACCGGTTTGCCATGACACACATGGGTCCTGGACCACTGCTCATCGCAGTGAAAGCACAAGCCCTGAGCACGGCGTTCACTCTGTGCTTTGCCAGACCAGAGGCGTGAAGTCCCTTCTGGGTTTGATTTTTGGTTTAATGTGGAGGGGGTTTGGGCGGGCTGTTTGGCCGATGTGGGGGGGGGGGGGGGGGGGGGGGGAGGGAGTAGACGGGCTTGTAGTGAGGGCCGAGAAATGGTTGTATCTGGCAGAGTGTTGCCACTGAGAGGTCCGGTTCAGACGTGAGGCGCGTATGTCAGCCATTTTGCTCTCATAACAGCGCGCCATACGCTGTGCAGAGGCAAGGGTTTGTGGTTGCATTACGTCCACGTCATGGCGCAACTCCGGTTTGAGGCCACCGATGAAGATGGGCAACAAATCGGCATCGGCCCAATCCGGAATCCGGCAAGAGAGTGAGGTGAACTCAGTGACGTAAGCGTCCACTGAGGTGGTCTGGAGCAGGTGGGAGAGGGTGGCCTTGAAGTCGGTTGCGTTGCAAGCGCCGAAATGGTCCAAGAAGGCGTTTACAAACTGCTCCCACGACGGCGAGGGATGACGGCGCTCAAAGGCGTTCATCCATTGAGAGGCCGCTGGTCCGAAGTGTGAGGCGAGTTGGGCGACACGCTCCTGTGTCGGAATTCGTTGGGACTGGAGGTATCTCTCTGCCATAGAGAACCATCCGACCACGTCCTCACCATTGAATCTCGGTAAATCCACCTTGGGTGGACGATAGGTGGTGAATGCTTGTTGGTAGTGGTGATTGTGAGTATATGGGTAGGTGGTAGTGATGGGGGGGGGGGGGGGGGGGGGGGGGGTGAAGGATGAGGAGGCAAGGGTAAATGGGGGAAGGGTGGTGTCACGAATAGTGGAGGTAGGTTGTACAGGCGGTGGAGCGATGGGAGTTTGGGGTGAGGCTATATAGCTAGTGGGTTGTTGTGAAAGAGAGGGTGTGGGAGGGAGGGATAACCCCAAGCTAGGGACTGGCCCGAAAGTGATGACCGGGAGAGAAGGCGATGAAGATGGGATGTTTTCGAAGGATGGGGGTTGAGTAAATGGCTGGTGCCGGTAGGTGATGGCTTGTACCATGGTGCTCTGAAGAGCAGCCACCTGTGCCGACATGTGGTTTCGGAAGGTCGCTTGGTCATTCTGAAGAGACGCCTGGAAGCTCGCCTGAGTCTGTCGGAGGAGGTCGACAGAGTGTTGGAACTCCGATTGGAGGAAACCGATAGCACTATGAATCTCCTCAATTTGGTGTTGGTTAACCTCACC
The DNA here is from genome assembly GCA_963682095.1 of Potentilla sterilis. NCBI lineage: Eukaryota > Viridiplantae > Streptophyta > Magnoliopsida > Rosales > Rosaceae > Potentilla > Potentilla sterilis. The sequence goes on from OY821761.1 coordinate 3,578,703, forward strand.
CGGTTGAAAGGATGAAGAAGCAAGAAGGTGGGTTTGTGTGATGTCTGGTAGGGGAAGTAGAGGGGTGGTGTTTGGTGGCAGGGGTGGAGTGATTGTGGTGGTGAAAGGGGTGGTGGAGGGCGACGTAGTGTGCACCGTCCTCGACGGAGCCATAGCTAGCTCTGTACCAGATGTTGGGATGCAAGAGAGAAGGGAGAAGGGAAAACAGGAAATAAACTAAAATTCATTCATAATTCTCATAAATCCAAAAACTGCCTCAGGCACATACATAAGGGGAGGAGGAGAGCCGAGCTCCACTCTGAACAAAAGGAGAGGTTGCCAGGTGGTTCAAGGACCACTTCTTACATTAACTGTTCTTGGCAGTACTAGATTAACACTGGGCCTATTGGGCTTCTTGAAAGAGGGGAATTAACAGAGAGGAGGAGGTGTGATCCTATCACGCAGCCTCTTCTTCTCTCTCTCTCTTGACCTAGGGTTAGGGTTAGGGTTTTGAAAATAGTTGTTTGGTGCGACTCATATGGTGACAATGATGGCGTCGTTAGCCTCCATAACTGCACGTCTGGTGTCCAGGCTCTCTCTTGGTACCGAAGAGGAGCCGGTGGACTTGGAGGTTCTTCGGAGCCCAGAAAACGGGTACGTTGTTTCCCCTTTTTTTCTTATTGGTCGTCTTAATACCAGCAAAACTATGGCTTTTGACACTTTCCGCGGCGCTGTGCAGTCCATGTGGAAGACTTTAGCTCCAATAGAAGTCACGGCACGGGGGGGACATGTATCTTTTCACATTCAATAACGAACGTGATCTGTCGAGGATTAAGAAGGGTGGTCCGTGTTGCGTCCAGAAGGCGATGGTGATTCTTAATGATTCTGATGGCTTTTCCGACATTGATGTGAGCCTAAGCTCGCACACAATAATAACCCTACAAAATATCGTTAGTAGTATGAGCAAGTAGGGATCGTTCTAGGCCGGGGATTAAGGGTACCTGAGATATGAAATTGTTAGACAAACATATATACATATATACAAAATCGTCACACACATATGGGGGTATAAGATGGTTCGGCAGCCCTAGGGCTGCCCTCTAACACTAGATACGAAAATAAAAACAGAAAAAAATAAACCTAAGCTATTATATACAAGTGATCATCATCTCTCACACAAAACAGTTCACACAAAAGACTCTTTAACATATAGATTTGCATGCAAGAAGGTAAGAATCAAGTATTTAGCATGTTCAAGACCTAAATTAGTTTCGACACAACTAGAGCCTTCAACGGTTTTTCCAATTGTTAGACTTCTAAATTTCTTAGAAACTACTCCAACGTATGACTTCTAAGGTGATGTTAATCCGGTTTTACGCGTTTTAACATTTAAGCATGTGAGTCTTAATCGAAGACATGTAAACAAGCAAGGTTGTCAATCATCTTATTTAACATGCAAGTAATCTAAGGTTTTTACCCTATGTGAGCAACACAAAACAAACTACTCCAACGTATGACTTATCCGTATTACTCGGTTAAATGAAACCTAACATCTAGATTTACATGCTTCCAGCCAATACTAATGCTTCGGTTTATAAGGCACACTCATAGATTACTAACCAAATTAAATCCTAAACATGCTTCTAATACCACTGCCCTAATTATCCAACATACAAAATCCATAAGTTAAATTTCAGAAAAACCATGCATAACATACAATATTCGGTTCATACAAAGTTTCAAGAAAGACCAAGAATCGAAACAAATTCGTACAAAACAACCAAACATAAATAAATACAAAAGCCATAGGGGAATGGATCACACTTTAAAAACCTTGAAGATTCCTCAAAGGTGACAAGGTGGCTCGGCTGCTGCTCCTTGGTGTTCGGCAAGAACAGAAATCGGCAGAAACAAAGGTGGAAGGGATTCGGCTATATGGTGGTGGTGGTGATGGTTCGGCTAGGTATTTATGTGTTGGTGTATGAAAGGACTTGGTAGAGCTTTAGGCTAGTGTATTATGCTTGAGATGAGATGATTTTCAGAATGAAAAAGTGAGGGTATATATAGAGGATAGGGAGAGAGGTTGCCGGCAGTCCCTTAAGCCAAAAGGGATTCAGAAAACCTAGTTCAATAAGGTTTTGCAACCTTCCTTTCTTAGTCCAATTAGGTTTTCTTTTCTGAATTTCTTCAAGGCTTGGGCTTCACATCTACATGGACTTCTTATGTGGTCTTGAACTTCATTTAACATGTCTTGGTCCATCGAAAAATACCCCAATTGCCGGCAGCTTGAAGTTGCATCCGATCTGCCTCAAATCGGCAGCTTCTCCTAGTGTGACTAGGAGACTTGATTTCTTCATGTTTTTCTTCAATGCCATGGCCTAGTGTCTTCCTCTTCCCTTCATAAAGCTTGGACCATCTTCACATATGCATTTGTACACCATTTGGTCCATTAAAAACAGAAAACACGAAAAGGGGGCAGTAGGTTCCTGGAATCGGCAGATTTGACCTTGTTACAGTAATTCCGGCATATCTCCCTCCGTGGAGCTCCGATTGATGCGATTCCAAATCTCAGATAAACTAGACACATATGGCCATCTCCCCATAAAACAGTTCGATCAAATTCCTTGTGAGACGACGGGAATGATGTTTCGAAGTTGGGACACAGTCCCAGGAAAATCCTGGAAGTCCCTGTATTGGAATGTTCGGACTGCCGTTTTGCAGCCAACTTTTGGGTGACTTCTCGAACTCCAATTGATCTGAAATTTTAACACAACATTCCTCAGCATATGAATATTAAGCACGCCAAATTTCATAGAATTTGGACAAGGATAGATCAAAGTTTCATTCATCTCAAAATCACGAAAAAGACATATTTTGCAATATTTTCCAGATTTCTCAAACTTAGTCATTTTTCGGATTCTTAACCATTTTTCACCAAAACTCTACCAAATTGACACTAACTACATTACGACTCTATCTTAGACAAATAAGGGTTAAACAAAGCATAAACGAGGGTATAAACATGTAATATCGTCGCACATTGTGCTCCTATCAACTACCCTACACTTATCCTTTGCTAGTCCCTTAGCAAACTAAATTAAACTAGACTCTAAACAAACTATTGCCCCTAACAATTTGTCTCAGGCTCGTATGTACACATAGCTTTCAAGTTAATGCATGAGAATGCTAAGCACGAAAATTCCAAGCTTCATGAACATGTGGCATCAATATGAACATATAGGAGCAAAAGTAAGCATGTAGACATGTTAAAGCTAATTCAAATCACCTCACAAGGCATACTCTCTTCTTTTCTCTCGAAGCATGGTTATTCACACATAAGTATATGCAAGTGGAAGATAATGAATTACGAAGAGTAACTTGCATATGTCAAAGAAACAAAAGCACTTTGTGAAATTTTTATGGAGAAACCTCATATGATAACTATATGCACCAATGAACCAAAACCATAAGCTTACTCTTGAGATAATCTCCACAAATCAATTTTAACCATCTTAAGAATCATGAGAAAGATCAATAATAAGGTTGTAATGGGGCTAGGCTAAGAGGTATTCGATATTTGGATAAGGAGGCTCAAAAACGTCACTAAGGCCTTTTAGCAAAGCTCGAATCTCCTTATGTCTTCTCGCCGAAAGGGTCAAATTTTTCTTGTTGGACCCATACTTCATTCTTTTTCTTTCCATAAAACATTACAACAAAAATCTAGACAATAGCCATACACAAAATTTTTCTTTTCATGCCTATGCCGTACCCTTCTTTTTCTTCTTTTTCTCTCGGCTTCTTTTATTTTCTTTTTAATCCGAGCCAAATTTTTCTTTTTCTTTTTCTAGGTACGGCATGCATACATTTCACATACAAATTCATGGCTAAGTCTACCCCACACTTATTCTTCTTCATCACACACGCGAAAACGCCTTCAAAAATTCAAGCTTTGCCGGAACACACAGTAAAGGCATCACTATACTAAGTTCATGGAAAGTGTTTAAGGGTGATGAAAGAAAAAGGCTCAACATAGGCTCAAATGGGGTTTACTAAGGTGTCCCACGACGGGTACAAATAGGCACATGCTTTATTTGGCAATGGTGGTAAACCTAAATGATCTTTATTCAATCACATTCAAAATCAAGGTATCTTATGATATAAACGTTTCGAAAATCAACAAGAGTAAGTTCTAGCATACTAGAGTTCATTAAAAGCTATGGCACATAGTCATCGAATAATCAAAGAATTATGAGGTTTCATGCTTCCTACAAATCTATCGAATTTTATCTTTTTATCGCTCAAGAAGAAAGCAAATTGGCTCAAAAGCTCACATAGGTTATAATCAAAATAAATTAGCTAAAACATGCATGCCTCGTAATCAACAAGTCCTACATGCTCCTACCAATGCACATAATCCATGAAACTCACAATTTTAATTGTATGCACAACCATCATCTATGTATGCAAAGAGGAGAAAAAACATCATTGACATATTAGGGGCATCCTAAGACTCGAAACAAACAAATTTAAACACTCTATTTTTGTGGAACAATTTTCTGAATTTTTCTTTTCTAAACTAAGCACACAAAAATTCAAAAACGAAAACGGAATACGTTAATCCTACCCCACACTTAGAAAATTACATTGCCCTCAATGTAAGCACAAAACAATATCAATGAATTTCCTAAGCATGCAATTGACTAACATATTCCAACATATCATCACAAATCAAAGAAAGAGAGAAGGGTTAAGAAATTTCAAACTCTCGGTGATGGCTCCTTTACTTTTCTTTGATCGACATGGGTTGCCTCCCAAGTAGCGCTTTGTGTTTAAAGTCCATAGCCTAGACTTTTCACCGTGTTTTCATGTGTTCATCATGCTCCAAAGCATTCCAAATCGGCAAGAAGAAGTTCAAGAAGAAGTGTATTGCATTCCGTATCCGCATTGGTGCTGTTTGGCGTATCCTGTTGGTGCGGCGTATCAGGCTCTTCTGCCGGCGTATCCGGCGTATCCAGCTTGTGTCCGGCCTCTTGTGGCCTTGTGTCAACCCTGCCGGCAATGGCAGGTCCGGCAGGAGGTGGTGGTGCGACTGAAAACAGCGGCAGCAGCGCGGCGGGTTGGTGCGTGTCCGGCAGGAGGTGTGGTGGTGCGTCTTGTGTGTCCGTGTCAGCCCTCTTGGTGATGCTGCCGGCAATTGCAGGTCCGGCAGCCACTTGGTGTTGTGGTGGCATGGCTGCATCATGTGATTGTGAAGGCGGCTCGGCTTGTGGTGCGTCATTAAGAATGATTGTGTCCTCCAATGCATCAAAAGGTGCATGATAATGCTTAAGGCGATGGCCGTTAACTTTGAAAGTCTTGTGGGTTTGCAAATCTCGAACTTCTACAGCTCCATGAGGGAACACACAAGTGATGACAAAGGGGCCAATCCAACGAGAGCGCAACTTTCCCGGAAAGAGTTGAAGCCGTGTATTAAACAAGAGAACTTTTTGCCCAACTTCAAACCTCTTTCCCCGAATCAACTTGTCATGGTACGCTTTTGTCTTCTCTTTATAGATCCAAGCGGCATCATAAGCTTCATTGCGAATTTCTTCAAGTTCATTGAGTTGAAGCTTCCTATGAATGCCGGCCTCATCGATGTCCATGTTAAACTTTGTAACGGCCCACCATGCTTTGTGTTCTAATTCCACCGGTAAGTGACATGCTTTGCCATAAATCAACCGAAAAGGAGACATACCTATCGGTGTCTTGTACGCAGTCCTATAAGCCCATAAAGCATCATCGAGACGATCACTCCAATCCTTCCTTGAAGGTCCAACCGATTTCTCCAAAATATTCTTGATCTCTCGATTACTCACCTCGGCCATTCCACTTGTTTGGGGATGATAAGGTGTAGAAACCTTATGTGTGACTCCATACTTCCTCAATAAGGCTTCAATAGTGCGGTTACAAAAATGGGATCCTCCATCGCTAATCAAGACCCTTGGAACTCCAAATCGTGAGAAGATGTGGGTCTTGAGAAACTTGGCTACTACCTTGGCATCGTTGGTGCGTGTAGCCTTGGCTTCGATCCACTTTGACACATAATCAACCGCAAGCAATATGTAGAGAAAACCCTTACTTGAAGAAAACGGTCCCATGAAATCAATCCCCCAAACATCAAAAATTTCAACCACAAGGATAGGCGTGAGCGGCATTTGATCACGCCCACTAATCTTCCCCACACGTTGGCATCTATCACAAGCTTTGCAAAACATGAATGCATCCTTAAAAATCGTAGGCCAAAAGAAACCACAAGTGAGTACCTTCAATGCCGTCTTCTTAGGTCCAAAATGCCCACCACAAGCTTCACTATGACAAAAAGCAAGGATGGAGCGATGCTCATTCTCCGGCACACATCTTCTAATAACTTGATCACCACATTGCTTCCATAAGTACGGATCATCCCACAAGAAGTGTCGAGCTTGCTTCCTTATTCTTCTTTGATGGTGGCTCGGCAATTCTCTAGGAAATCGGTTTGTGGCAAGAAAATTTGCAATGTCGGCATACCAAGGCTCATGTACTTCAAGTCGAAAAAGTTGCTCATCCGGAAAGGTTTCTAAAAGGGGCAGCCGATCCTCTTCATGAACAAGGCGACTCAAATGATCGGCCACAACATTCTCTACTCCTTTCTTGTCTTTTATCTCAATGTCGAACTCTTGAAGCAAAAGAATCCATCGAATAAGCCTCGGCTTAGCATCCTTCTTTGTCATAAGATATCTTAAAGTGGCATGATCACTATAAACAATAACCTTGGAATTCAAAAGATATGATCGAAACTTTTCCAAAGCAAAGATTACCGCTAAGAGCTCCTTCTCCGTTGTTGTGTAGTTGAGTTGTGCATCGTTGAGAGTCCTTGAAGCATAGTAAATGGCTCATGGCTTCTTCTCAATTCGTTGTCCAAGTACCGCTCCAAGTGCATAATCACTAGCATCACACATCAACTCAAACGGCTCGTCCCAATTAGGGGACACAAGTATTGGTGCCGTACACAACATAGTCTTCAATCGGCAAAATGCCTCCTCACACGCCTTTGTCCACTCAAACGTTACCTCCTTTTGTAACAAGTTGCTCAATGGCTTGGCAATTGAAGAGAAGTCTTTGATGAATCGTCGATAAAACCCCGCATGGCCAAGAAAACTTCTCACATCTTTCACACACCTAGGGCTCTGCAATGCTTGAATTAGCTCCACCTTGGCTTTGTCAACCTCTAAGCCTCTTGCCGAAATTATATGCCCCAAAACAATGCCTTGCGTGACCATGAAGTGACACTTCTCCCAATTGAGCACAAGATTTGTCTCTACACACCTCTTTAGTATCTTCTCCAAGTTCCCCAAACATGCATCGAAGGTGCCTCCATACACACTAAAATCATCTATAAACACTTCGATAATGTCCTCAATAAAATCCGAGAAGATAGCATACATACATCTTTGAAAAGTGCCGGGTGCGTTGCAAAGTCCGAATGGCATCCGCCGATAAGCAAACGTGCCAAATGGACAAGTAAAAGTGGTCTTCTCTTGATCGTCCGGGTGTATCATGATTTGATTGTAGCCACTATATCCATCAAGAAAGCAATAGTAAGAATGACCGGCCAACCTTTCTAACATTTGATCCATAAACGGCAAAGGCATGTGATCCTTCCTCGTTGTAGCATTGAGCTTCCTATAGTCGATGCACATCCTATGACCGGTTACAAGTCTTTGTGGCACAAGCTCATTCTTCTCATTCTTGACAACCGTTACACCACTCTTCTTTGGCACTACTTGCACAGGAGATATCCACTTACTATCCGAGATTGGGTAGATCACCCCACAATCAAGTAACTTGATAATCTCATCTTTAACAACTTTCATCATGGGAGGGTGAAGTCGACGTTGAGCTTCCTTTGTCGGCTTAGCTCCTTCTTCCAACAAAATACGATGAACACAAGTAGTAAGGCTTATTCCCTTGATATCCGCCAAGGTCCAACCTATAGCGGTTTTGTACTTCTTAAGCACTCTTATCAAATCAACCTCTTGCTTCTCACTAAGCATTGAAGACACAATAACCGGTAGTGTATCTTCTTCTCCAAGATAAACATACTTTAAGTGACTAGGGAGTTCTTTAAGTTCTAACTTTGGGGCCTCTTCCACACTTGGTCGAAATTTTGTTGTGGCACTTGGAATTGACAAGAACGAATTATAGGGTGGGGCATAGGGTCGAGCCTTGTTTTTGCCTAAACCCGGGGGTCTCGGTAGATACTCGATGAATCCAACTCGATCTCCTGCAATCCTGCTTACTAAGGGGAATACCGGGCGGGCCGGCCTTCACCTCTCCGATGCCTAAGTTAGTATAGTTGGAATATATATAACCTGGGCACGTATGTAAGCAGGGAGAGAGACAAGTTACCTATTTATGGTGGTAGCTGAGGCCTATATATAGGTGGTTGAGGGTGAGGGCTGGCCTTACCCTTCGATGTGGGACTGGTTCCCTTCTGTTTGGATATTCTGGTGCCCTCTTTGGCAGGCAGGCGCCCCCGATCCCAGGACCCTTGGAGGCAGGATAGACCGCTGGGCCCCGAGGCCTGGTGCTGGTGATCCGATCCTGGGTCCTGGGCCGGGCCCTGGTGTACTTGCTGCGGGTCTGTGGGCTTGCTGTAGCCCCTCTACGGCTACTGTCAACAAGTCCCCCAAGTTCCCGGTCAAGTGCAATCTTGAATGGGGACTTATCTGTCTTGCTCTTGTCCCGCAGACCCGCGGGGTTACCAACCTACAGGTCCCCAGTCCCCCAAGTCCGCGTTAAAGATTGGGCGTGACCGAGGTGAGTACCTGTTTACCGATGGCAAAAAATAATTTATAAGCATGTTTGGTAATGTAAAACAGCATGGAACGGGGTGAAAACCCAAAGAGTGCATGAGATGATGCCATGCGATAGATGGTGCATGGAATGATGATGAGGCGTTGAAATCCGCCATGCAAGAGATGGTGCATGGAATGACGATGATGAGGCGTTGAAATCCGCCATGCAAGAGATTAATGCACGGAATGATGATGACGAGGCGTTGAAATCCGCCATGCAAGAGATTAATGCACGGAATGATGATGATGAGGCGTTGAAATCCGCCATGCAAGAGATTAATGCACGGAATTCTGATTGGGCCTGCTGCCCTCTGGAGCTCACTGATCCCGAACTGGGCATCCTGCCAAATCAGAACGGAGCGGTGCAAACTGGGCCAGAACCGGTTGTTCCGCCAAATTAGAACGGAGCGGTGCAAACTGGGCCAGAACCGGTTGTTCCGCCAAATTAGAACGGAGCGGTGCCAACTGGGCCAGAACCGGTTGTTCCGCCAAATCAGAACTGAGCGGTGCCAACTGGGTCAGAACCGGGCGTTCTGCCAAATCAGAACTGAGCGGTGCAAACATTTGCTAGTTCTTCTCAGCTTTGTGTTTGAATAAGCGATGAGGTAAATGTGCAGGTTTGTTAGCCTGCGGGGAGATTTGTTCTGTGTTAGAGATACAATCTGCCCGGTGGGATGGTGTAGAGATAACGAGTCTCCCCCATGTGTTCCCAAAGGTATCGCAGTTCAGTGCGATGCAGGGTTTTTATCCTGCTGGACAGTATCGCGGTTCAATGCGATGCAGGGTTTTTATCCTGCTGGACAAGAGTACATGTGTTAGATGTAAACTCGCCCGGTTTGTAAAGCCCATATGCGTTTGCCATGGAGGCGGGCGGACTCGACGGGCGACATCCCTATCGAAACGAGTCCCCCTGTGAAAAAGCCATGGGTCCGGGTGATTATGTTTCCGGAAAGTACTCTCAAGCTGGTGGGACATGACAGAACCGATGGGGTGGACCTCGCCCGGGCGTTCTGCCATATCGATGCGAGGTGGAGTTCATGGGGGCTCGACGGGCGTTCTGCCAAATCGAGACGAGTCCCGGATGAACTTGCAGACCGGACCTCGATTGGGCGTCCTGCCATATCGAAACGAGGTCGTTGGTGCAAATGCGGGGAAGATGCCATGGAGCCGGTTGAAATGATCATAACCGCGGACTGCCATGGTACCGGGCGGGACTCGCACGGGCAACATGCCATATCGGTGCGAGGTCCTGCTCAAACCCGGATAGATGCTCTTGAAGCGGTTGGATCAGCATAACCGGTGAGAGGTCTTTCAAGCGGTTGAATTGTAATGATGATGGCGTGCAACCGTGGAATCTGGGGAAGCGTAGGGGAGCGTGACTCCCTGGTTCCTGCTCCTACCTTCCTGTCGCCAGCGTGTGGGACAGGTGGCTGACATGCATTTAAGGAGGGAGTCCATCAGTCCCGTCAGCTATGATGGCGTGGGCATTTTTACCAATGCTGGGACACATGCCATCAGGGAACGGTTTTGTGATGGAGGGCCTGGATTCACAGGCGTTTGAGTTGCTCTGATTGCGTTTTTTGGAGGGATTTCTAAATGCCTAGGGCACCGGTCCCCTCTATAAATAGGTCTCTTTTGCTCTTCTTTCCACTTTTGCTTCTTGCACTTTTAAGAGAGACCGAGAGAAAAAGGAGGTGGTCCGGCGAAAAAAACCCTAAGTTCCTTGCCCCAAGAGATCCGTTGTTTGAAGCGCTCCCGAGCCTCCTTTTACCATTGCTCGTTGCTTTCGCAGGGCGGATTGTCCTCGGCTGAGCATACTAATCGGTAAGTTGTGTTCTTTGCCCCGGTGTTTCTTGCTTTTTGATTTGTTGTTTTGCGGCGGGGGGGAGGGATCTGTGTCGCTGACTGGGTTGCTCAGCGGCAAACTTTTGGGGAGAGGCTGTTGAAGGTGGTGTTGTAGTCTGTTGCTGACGAGCGTTTAGGGTTTTGCTTTTCTGCCCCTAGATTAAGATGTACACTTCGAGCTCGGAGGAGGCTTCTGAATCTGCCGCAAGAGGTCCTGTGGTGGATGATGTGGAGAGGATGCAGGACTGGCTCGATTCTGAAGCCCCGGAGCAAGAAGCCGCGGACCGCTCCGGGAGCGGTGCCTCGTCCACGTCCTCAGATTCCGGGTCAGATTCCTCGGAAGCTGAGATACCGCACGGGGTGCGCATGGCCGGTGCGCGCGCTGAAAGCTACACGCTTGGTAGGGGAAGAACTGCCGCGGTGTGTGACGAACCGGAGGAGAGCATGACTTCCGCGGAGATTGCCGCGTTCCGGGAAACGTGGGGTATCCCGGACGATATCATTTTGCGTCCATTGAACCCTGGAGAGTCGGCCTGTAACCCGGAGGAGGGTTGGGTTGCCGTGCATCCGGACCAGTTCCGGCACGGGATGTCGCTGCCGCTGCCTGACTTTGTGCAGTATATACTGAGTGCCCTGCCAGCGTCGCCCGCGCAGCTGCCCGGTCTCCAATGGAGGCGGCTACTAAGCCTGGGCTGCCTGTACGACTTGTCCGGAATGAGTATGCCTACGATCAATGAATTCCGGGCGCTGTATAGGTTGTCCTACTCGAGGAAGGCGGGGTCCAAAGGCTGCTTATCCTTCAACTCCCGCAACAATCAAGCGGTTATCACCACTATGCCTTCATGGGTAGACAACAGCTGGATAAAGAAGGTGGTGATGGCTGGCGGGGCTTGGCAGGTGAAGAGGAGGATGTACCGGGTGCCTGGCGCCTTCCAGCCCATAGGCGACCAGTCGTTCCAGCTGTCCGAGCTGGAGCAGGAGAGGGTCTTGACCATTCTTGGCTGCTGGGACCACCTGGAGCGAAGTTCGTACAATTTCATCCGGCGAGAAGTGCTGGAACACTGTGGGCTTGGGCGGGATCCCGGTGGGTAACAAACCCTAGCGGTGGGACTCTGTGCTAGGTTTTGCTTAACAATTTAACGTTTTCCTTGTCCTGCAGGTGCGTCAACCCGGGCGGTGATCAAGCCCGAAAACACTCTTTCGATGGACGGGGAAGACCTCCTGAGGCAGCTTACGGAGAAGGGTGCGAGCGTCGCCCGGTCCTCGGTGGAAGCGGACGGGCGGGTTACGTTGCATGCGGAGCCCCAGGCCCGGGATATGGACGAATCGTCCTACCTGCCGGAGCGGGTGAAGACCCATCACTCTGCGGCAGCAACGGTGCCTGGGAAGGGCAAGAGCACCGGGGGACCGGTGCGGGTTCCTGGGGGAGAAAACAGGGTTCCCAACCGTGCGGCGAGCCTGAGTATCGCTGCTTTTGTTCCTCGTGCGAGCGCACGTGCCGCTGCTCCCGAAGGGCGGGGAGAGAAGCGGAAAGGGCCGGACGGTCCGTCCCCTTTGCTGGTGACGCTAACCGGCGGTTCATCCCGGGAGGTCCTGGCGAAGCGGGTCAGGACAACCAGCAGCGTAACATCCAATGCTGGGGAGGGAGCCGGAGCTGACCGGCAGAGCAGTCCTGCGCCTGCGGAGGCGGTGAGGGGAAGTCCGGACAATGCTCTCGTTCGGCAGATGATGGCGGACCTGGCCAGCTTTGGCCTGGACAAGCCCGGGGTTGATGGCGTGCTGGCGGGTGGCAACCGGCCAAAATGCAAGGAATCCATCTTCCGGGTAAGTACCGCATGGTACCACCGTATTGCTTATATCCTGCCTTCTTGCTTTGCCACTTGACTGCCTTCGTTGCCCTGCAGCTGCTCTACCACATGTACCAGCCGGATGCGAGCGAGGAGCTCCCGGTGCTGAAGAGGCAGATAACTGCGCTATCCAAGTCTCAGAAGCTTTTGGAGGTGGAGAACTCCCGCTCGGATCGGGAGAAGGCCAGGGCGGAGGAGAGGGCCAAGAAGATGGAGGAAAAGGAAAGGAAGATGGAGGAGAAGGCCAGGAAGATGGAGGAGAAGGCCCGGGAGCTGGAGGAGCAGAACCGGAGCATGGAGAGGGAGCGGGAGCGGGCTGACGCTGAGAGGGTCGAGCTGGAAGCCAAGATAGACGAGCTCCAGGCACGTGCCACCGCTGCTGCTGCTGGTGGAGATGATCCGGGACAGTTCGACCGGTTCGTTCTTCAATACGAGGAGAGCGATCGGTTCCTGGACTGCCTGGAGAAGGCCCGGGAAGAAGGCATCTCGGATGCCTACACGGAATGGGCGGCGAAGGGTTGGTTAAATACTTCCCTGATGCCAGGTACCTCTGCCGAAGGAAATGCTCCTGTGGAGCCGGTCGTGCAGCAGCTGGTGGTGGAGGAACAGCCAGGAGCAGAGCATCGCTCGCACTTGGATTCTTTTACCAACAGTGCCGATCCTGCCGGAGCTGAGGTCGACGACGAAGCTACCGCTGGAGATGCGGCTCCTTAGGATGTTTTTCTTGCTCTTGCTTGTAAAAGAAACTCTCCGGAGCGGTTTACTTTTTGGATACTTTAATTAATTATGAATATATATCTGAGCTTGCGGGGCCAGAGTTTTCAAAAGTAGTTTGCATATATTTGATCTTTACAATCGGTTGAACCGGCGATATGCCAAACTAACCGCCTGGACCCAGCGGGTTTACCAAGCCGGGTTACCCTCCCGGTCGGGGCCTGCTCCTCTCTCCCCTACATATCTCTGGAGCTGGCCGCTATCAATCAAGCCCTGCACTGCAGTCTTGAGGGCGAAGCACTGGTTCGTCCGATGAGTTGCCTCATCGTGGTACGAGCAGTACTTGCCCGTCTGCGCCGTCGTAAGCTTCCCCTTGGGGTACCTTCTCTGGGGCGGTGGGGCAATGACGTCCGCATTCTCTAGCAGGATGTCCTCATAGGATGCGGTGAGAGTGGAGAAGACTTCTTGATTAGCCGGGGGTGCTGGCATAATTGCCAGGGGGCGCTCTTGGTGGTACGGTGCAGGTTTGTTCTCGGCCCGAGACTGGGGCCTGTCAGAGAAGGGCCTCTGCTGCCGCTGCGGCCAGGTCTTGCCGTTGTTGTTGTTGTTCCGGCTGGGTCGGCGGCTCCCGTGCTCGGCTCGCTGGCCGGGTTTGCTCTCGTGACTGCGCGGGGGGTCCTCCCCCCGGGGATGGTCCGAAGACTGCTCGTCCCGCTTCCTCTTCAGCAGGTGGTTCCCGTAGGTCTCATGATCAGCCTGGGCATGCCGGATGGCCATAGCCATCAACTCGTCGTAGCTCTGAGGGAGTTCTACCCTGACGGCGTAGGAAAACTTCCCTGCCCGAAGCCCCTGCTTGAATGCCATCTCGGCGATGCCTTTATCCAAGTTCCGAACCCCGGCCGTGGCCGTCTGCCACCGGTTGACAAAGGTTCTCAACTCTTCCCCGGGGGCTTGGATGCAGTTGAAGAGGACGGTGGACGTCCGTGCTCCCTCGACTCGGAGGATGAAGCGGCCTACGAACCGGTCAGCCAGCTGTTCGAATGCCTCGATTGAATTCGCAGGAAGCTCGTAGAACCAACTGAGCGCTTCTCCGGACAGAGTCTCCTGGAAGATGTTGCAACAGATTGCATCGGAGTAGCCCTTGGCGCAGGTCTGGGATCGGAAGCTGTCCAGATGCTGATACGGGCAACCGGACCCGGAATAGGTGAGCTTGAGGGACTTCTGGTTGCCAGATCTCCCCGACTCTATGACTCGGTGTGAAAAGGGGCCCATGCGTTCGTTGAACCGGGCGCCTTCCAATGGTCGGGCTGCTCTCCTCTCGTTTGCCTCCATCTGGGCCTTCAGGTCCGACACGGTGTTGGCTAGCAGTTGCAGCGCCCGGGCGGTTGGAGTATCCACTTCACCCATGGACGAAGCGTGCGGCTGGTGGGAGGCGGGCGTGCTCTTCGGCAGGTCCTCGCCGGCTCGTAACTTCTCTCGCACAGGCTCGCTGGGCCGGGCGCCCGAAGATTGCCCTGCCTCTAGCTGCCGGGGTTGAACTAGCAGGGGTGCGGCTTGTGCCTCGGCCATGGCAGCACTGCGCTGCTGCCCCCTTTCTAGGGCGGCTACCAGGGCGGCGTTTACTGCCTCTATTTCTTCGTATCGGGCCTGGGACTTGGCTCGGTCCCGGTCGTTCTCCTCTCTGAGACGACTAACTTCTGCGGCCATCGCCCGTACCTTTCCCGCCAAGCCGTCATGGTCGGGGCTGTACGTGGGGTCTTGATCCTGGCTCTCAGACTGATCACTCGGATCATCCGAGAACGTCAGGGATAGGCCACGAAGCACCGGGCTGCCTTCGTCCTCTATCGGGTCTTTCCCGTGCGAGCTCTCGTGGCGGGGCTCCTGATCACCGGAGGGTCCTCCATGGCTCCTTCCCAAATCGCTGCCCTGCTCGCCACGCAGCTCCCGCGTGAAGACAGGGGTGGAGGCGAGCGTTTGCACAGCTGCAACACGCCCCTCCTCAGTAGTTCCTTTCTCTTGACTCATTCCCACAATCTCAGCCAGCGGTGTTGCTTGCACGGCTTCTTGTTCAGACTTCCCACAGACGGCGCCAATTGTTTCTGCCTAAACCCGGGGGTCTCGGTAGATACTCGATGAATCCAACTCGATCTCCTGCAATCCTGCTTACTAAGGGGAATACCGGGCGGGCCGGCCTTCACCTCTCCGATGCCTAAGTTAGTATAGTTGGAATATATATAACCTGGGCACGTATGTAAGCAGGGAGAGAGACAAGTTACCTATTTATGGTGGTAGCTGAGGCCTATATATAGGTGGTTGAGGGTGAGGGCTGGCCTTACCCTTCGATGTGGGACTGGTTCCATTCTGTTTGGATATTCTGGTGCCCTCTTTGGCAGGCAGGCGCCCCCGATCCCAGGACCCTTGGAGGCAGGATAGACCGCTGGGCCCCGAGGCCTGGTGCTGGTGATCCGATCCTGGGTCCTGGGCCGGGCCCTGGTGTACTTGCTGCGGGTCTGTGGGCTTGCTGTAGCCCCTCTACGGCTACTGTCAACAAGCCTCTAGCTCGGCGGCAACTTTCCTCATACTCGGCTCTATCATGAATGGCTCGGCAATGATACCTTGCTCGGCACTTCTTGGCTTGGCCGGCCCTTCTTTCTCATCCTTATGCACGATTCGTTCTCCCCTCTTGTCAAATCCGACCCCTTGCTCAATCGCTAATTGCTATGCGTCGAGCGAGGTCGACATAACTTGCTCGACCTCCTCCAAAACATCAATGACACAACCCTCCTTGAAATCAACATTAGGGAACTTCATGGCATCAAACACATTGAACTTTATCATCTCACCATCAAATTCCATAGTTAGGTTGCCCTCGGCCACATCTATCTTTGTGCGCGCGGTCCTCATAAATGGTCGCCCTAAAAGCAATTGAGTATTGTTGACCGGCGAATCCTCCATCTCAACCACATAAAAATCGGCGGGGAATATCAATTGGTTGACTTGTACCAACACATCCTCTACATAGCCCTCCGGATATTTGCTTGAGCGATCCGCAAGTTGAATGATGACATTATCCTTCTTGAGAGGCCCTATACTCAATGTTTGATACACATTGAGTGGCATGACATTGATCGATGCTCCCAAATCCAACATAACATCATCAAACCGTGTATTGCCTATGACACAAGGCACATTGAAGCTCCCCGGATCCTTCATCTTTGGTGGCAACTTCCTTTGAATAACGGCCGACACCGTCTCGCTCATAGTTACCACACGAGTCTCTCTAGTATGCCTCCTTGCCGTGCAAAGCTCTTTCAAAAACTTAGCATACTTCGGCACTTGCTTAATGCATTCCAACAAAGGGATGTTGACTTGCACTTTCCGGAAAATCTCCAACACCTCTTCATCGGACTTGTCCTTCTTTGTTCTAGCATAACGTGAAGGGAATGGGGCACTAGATGATAGCACTCCTCCCTTAACATTATTGTCGGCCACATCATGCTCGGCAGATTTTCTCTCGGTTGCATTATCCTTGTCGGCTGCCCTATCTCTCTCGGCATCATCATGGGCGGCAGCCTCATGGCCGGCATCATTCCTCTCGGCCTCATGCAAATGGCTGCCGGCAATGACAGGTCCGACAGCCCTCTCATCCTCATTAATACCTTTGAAAGTCACTCGCTTCTTCTTTGGACTTGTTGGAGGAACCAACTCTTTTCCGCTTCGAGTTTGAATCACTTTGGCTTGCTCGTTCCTCGGATTTGGAATAGTATTGCTCGGCAACTTCCCTTGCTCATTAAATCTTCCCATAAAATCCACAACTTGCCCCATTTGAGTCTTGAGCTCACCAATGTCCTTTTGATGATTTTGTTGTCCCGCGAGTAATGCTTGAGTAGCACTTGACAAAGATTGAATCAAAGCATCGTAGTTAGGGTTGCTCGGTGCGGCTTGCACTTGGCCTTGGCTCGGCCCTCCTTGTCCTTGGTACGGCACAACTTGTGCTTGGCTCGGCATGGTTCCAAAATTCCCTTGGTTCGGCTGATAAGGTTGCCGAGGCACAAATGGTGGCCTCAGTACAAAAGGCGCTCCTCCCTCTCGCGGTTGCATAGGTGCCCTAAGCACGTTATCATTGTTCGTCCATCGAAAGTTCGGATGATCAATGAACCTTGGATTGAAATTGCCAAATCGTTGGCCTCCTTGAAAACCAATTGCATTGCACTCCTCAACTCCCTCATTAACTCCAAATTGAGGGCATTGTTCGGTCTCATGGCCCTCGGTGCAAATTCCACAAACACTAGCACGCTTCTTCATCAAATTACTCACCAAGTCGGTGAGCTTGTCCACTTTATCTTCTAACTTTGAGCTCGAAGACGTCTCATGTACTTTCTCATTCCTTTGCACATTGCCTCGTGCCATGCCAAATTGTTGGTTGTTCAAGGCACGAACTTCCAACAAACTTCTTGCCGCTCCGGCATTCAACTCCAAAAAGCTACCTCCCGCAGCCGAGTCAAGAAACTCTCTCTCCATGACGCGCAATCCCTCATAGAAATATTGTAGCAAGAGTCCATCGCTAATGCCATGCGATGGACACAAAGAAACTAGGGACTTGAACCTCTTGTAGTAGTCGAAGAAAGTCTCATCTCCGGCTTGCTTCACACTTGTTATTTGCTTCCTCAGATCAGTGATACGTGAAGCAGGAAAGTACTTGAGCAAAAACTCATCCATCATAGTACTCCACGAAACAATACGACCACTAGGCACCTCAAACAACCACTCCTTCGCTTGATCTTCTAAAGAAAACGGAAAAGCCTTCATTTTGAAGTGTTGCAAATCGGTCCCTCTTGGGCACATAGACTCCGTGGTGAAGTTAAACCACTGTAGATGCTTATTAGGGTCCTCACTCGGCATCCCATAAAACGACTTCAGCTTATGGAGGAATCCACTCCTCAATTCAATCTCTCCAGTCTTGTCAGTTTCCAAGGGAGGATAAGTAATATTCGAAGGAGCAACTCCAGCTCCAGCAACATGACCATTCTGAGATCTGATTGATGCCATGATCTCTTCTTCTTCTTCTAATTCGGCAAAGGCTTCAAATTTAGGATTCTGAAGATCACAAGATGATGACACAACTGAAGGTGAGCTCGGCACTGACTCTGAAATGGACGGCACTATAGGAGAGGATGGTACGGATGATGACACTGATGCACTGGTTGGTGACGATGGTGGTAATGGCACAAAACGAGCAATAGCGAGTTCTTGGTCTAAACGTTGCAAACGGCCTTGAAGATCTCTTGTCCAAATACTAGATTCGGACATGCACTATTACTGAAATTTGCAACATTTAAACAAATTAGAACATCGTAAAGAAATAGAAGACAAGAATATACATCATTACAAGTCACGGCATTGGCGATTACATAATCATATTTCAAACAATGATAAACATATATAAACATTCGGCAATACATACACATTCACGGCACAACATACACGGCAAAGCAACAATATGGTTCGGCCACAAGAAGAAAAATCGGAAAGTTCATGAGCATGTAATCGCTAAGTCTAATTTCTTTTAAGTTTGTTCTAACTCTCGAAGTACGTGGAGCAGAGGAGATAACGGTGCAATGGACTGATACAGCCCCCGGTAGTATCATGCTTAATCCGATATACCTCAAGAGTTTGAACCACACAACATGTTTTATCTTTGAAGAAAATAGGCCACATATGTCAAGTTATGTTCTAGCGTCTAAAGTGAGGTGATGCTTCGGCACAAGCTGTCGACTAGGTCGTGCGGATTTTACGTTTCAAAGGTCATTATTATCACGGAGGGCGAACCCCCTACAGGAACCAGGCAGGACTCGTTGTTGGACACCACGGAGGGCGAACCCCCTATCGACTCACTCACCGAGAATGAACATCAGTCTATGGGCCTTGAGATCCAGTTAAACAAACCTGAGAACCATATCTATGATAATAACTTCCCCATACTTTGTAAAACAAACACGGATCCCTAGCGGTCTCAAGTGTTGATTAAAACCGCCCTCAACCTCATAGAAGTAATACTATTACCGAAGAAACGCTTATATGCGTGGGGGGGAAGTATCCCGCGTTTCCCAATCTACATAGAAACGGCCTCCGACATAGCACCATTCACATGAAGGGTTTTGGTTATGATCAACAAAAGAGGCTTCACCTACATGTTACACTTTAGAAACTACAATAAACTCAAACATACACAACATATCAACTTCCTAGAAATTAAACTAAGTGACTACCAACATACATCATTATATATCATGCAACTTCCAACATTTAAACTCTACATGCCGAAGCATATTTCTACTTTACAAAATCCCAAAATAAACTTAAAATTTACAACTTTACAACTTCACAACAAAAATTTCCAGCAACATTATATACACAACAAATTCATAAAACAAGCTTTTATAATCCCCGGCAACGGCGCCAAAAATTGATGTGAGCCTAAGCTCGCACACAATAATAACCCTACAAAATATCGTTAGTAGTATGAGCAAGTAGGGATCGTTCTAGGCCGGGGATTAAGGGTACCTGAGATATGAAATTGTTAGACAAACATATATACATATATACAAAATCGTCACACACATATGGGGGTATAAGATGGTTCGGCAGCCCTAGGGCTGCCCTCTAACACTAGATACGAAAATAAAAACAGAAAAAAATAAACCTAAGCTATTATATACAAGTGATCATCATCTCTCACACAAAACAGTTCACACAAAAGACTCTTTAACATATAGATTTGCATGCAAGAAGGTAAGAATCAAGTATTTAGCATGTTCAAGACCTAAATTAGTTTCGACACAACTAGAGCCTCCAACGGTTTTTCCAATTGTTAGACTTCTTAATTTCTTAGAAACTACTCCAACGTATGACTTCTAAGGTGATGTTAATCCGGTTTTACGCGTTTTAACATTTAAGCATGTGAGTCTTAATCGAAGACATGTAAACAAGCAAGGTTGTCAATCATCTTATTTAACATGCAAGTAATCTAAGGTTTTTACCCTATGTGAGCAACACAAAACAAACTACTCCAACGTATGACTTATCCGTATTACTCGGTTAAATGAAACCTAACATCTAGATTTACATGCTTCCAGCCAATACTAATGCTTCGGTTTATAAGGCACACTCATAGATTACTAACCAAATTAAATCCTAAACATGCTTCTAATACCACTGCCCTAATTATCCAACATACAAAATCCATAAGTTAAATTTCAGAAAAACCATGCATAACATACAATATTCGGTTCATACAAAGTTTCAAGAAAGACCAAGAATCGAAACAAATTCGTACAAAACAACCAAACATAAATAAATACAAAAGCCATAGGGGAATGGATCACACTTTAAAAACCTTGAAGATTCCTCAAAGGTGACAAGGTGGCTCGGCTGCTGCTCCTTGGTGTTCGGCAAGAACAGAAATCGGCAGAAACAAAGGTGGAAGGGATTCGGCTATATGGTGGTGGTGGTGATGGTTCGGCTAGGTATTTATGTGTTGGTGTATGAAAGGACTTGGTAGAGCTTTAGGCTAGTGTATTATGCTTGAGATGAGATGATTTTCAGAATGAAAAAGTGAGGGTATATATAGAGGATAGGGAGAGAGGTTGCCGGCAGTCCCTTAAGCCAAAAGGGATTCAGAAAACCTAGTTCAATAAGGTTTTGCAACCTTCCTTTCTTAGTCCAATTAGGTTTTCTTTTCTGAATTTCTTCAAGGCTTGGGCTTCACATCTACATGGACTTCTTATGTGGTCTTGAACTTCATTTAACATGTCTTGGTCCATCGAAAAATACCCCAATTGCCGGCAGCTTGAAGTTGCATCCGATCTGCCTCAAATCGGCAGCTTCTCCTAGTGTGACTAGGAGACTTGATTTCTTCATGTTTTTCTTCAATGCCATGGCCTAGTGTCTTCCTCTTCCCTTCATAAAGCTTGGACCATCTTCACATATGCATTTGTACACCATTTGGTCCATTAAAAACAGAAAACACGAAAAGGAGGCAGTAGGTTCCTGGAATCGGCAGATTTGACCTTGTTGCAGTAATTCCGGCATATCTCCCTCCGTGGAGCTCCGATTGATGCGATTCCAAATCTCAGATAAACTAGACACATATGGCCATCTCCCCATAAAACAGTTCGATCAAATTCCTTGTGAGTCGACGGGAATGATTTTTCGAAGTTGGGACACAGTCCCAGGAAAATCCTGGAAATCCCTGTATTGGAATGTTCGGACTGCCGTTTTGCAGCCAACTTTTGGGTGACTTCTCGAACTCCAATTGATCTGAAATTTTAACACAACATTCCTCAGCATATGAATATTAAGCACGCCAAATTTCATAGAATTTGGACAAGGATAGATCATAGTTTCATTCATCTCAAAATCACGAAAAAGACATATTTTGCAATATTTTCCAGATTTCTCAAACTTAGTCATTTTTCGGATTCTTAACCATTTTTCACCAAAACTCTACCAAATTGACACTAACTACATTACGACTCTATCTTAGACAAATAAGGGTTAAACAAAGCATAAACGAGGGTATAAACATGTAATATCGTCGCACATTGTGCTCCTATCAGACATCATGAAGGTTCTGCTCGATTTCATCTGGATTTGGGTGGTTATTTCAGGGCTTCCGCCGGCGCTCCTTTCGGTGGCCATTGCCCGCAAATCCCCTAAGAAACGGGGACGTCCTAGGGGGAGCAAAAACAAGAAGAGGGCAACACATATAAATCTCGTCTCCATCTGAGACTGCAGGGATGCCGGATAGTCCTAAATATGATTCTCCAGGTTGGGGTCTGATGGACTCGGGCTCGGTCTCGTAGGTTGGCAATGGGACCGATGCGGCGTGAGGTGATGCAGCCTTGCACTAGGACCCCATCATGAGTGGAGGGAGGGCAGCTCTACCTCTTCCTGAAAGGTACACCGTGGGATCTCAGGCCTGATGGTTTTGGTGGAATCCTCTCTCCTATCACGATGGTTACTTGCTTTCTTAGTTTTTTTATCCGCTTGTTTTGGACGTTTTTGCTTCATTCGAACTTTCGTTTCTTTTATTTCGTTTCGTTGTTTTTTTCTTTAGAACTTTTTAGTTTGTAGTGCAGTTTCAACTCCTACTTAACTAGACACAATTTGATCGTATGACTTATGTCAATGAAGTTATTCATTCCCTAAAAAAAAATGTCGTAAAGATTTAAGCATTCTTTGAGAAATGTATCAATCTTTAGTAAAATTAAGTTCTTATGATTGGTAGTTTTCAATAGAGTTCTTGATTCTTGTGGTTCCCTTTTAGCTGTCTATGAAATTTGCGAACAGGGTTTCTTGTTCTGGGTTTCAAGGATTTTATGAAAAGGTTAAAGATGGAAGCTTTATATAATTTCTTGGTACATTAGTGATGATTTGACGGTGCCTGTTTCTTACTCTGTGTGCTTGATGCATCCTTTTTATTCTAATTTTGTTCGACTTTAGAATTTAGGAGATATGGATACATTTTGTGTTATTTAGCAGAAATTAGTGACTTTTAGTGGTTGTTTGACTTCTTTCTATGTGGGTATATATTGGGACAATGTTGAGTGATTTTATTGTGAGAGGCTGGATTGTTCGTTTCAGTTATTTCGTTTCGTTGTTTTTTTCTTTAGAACTTTTTAGTTTGTACTGGAGTTTCGACTCCTGCTTGACCAGGCACAATTTGGTCTTATGGTTTATGTCAATGAAGTTATTCATTCCCTAAAAAAAATGTCGTAAAGATTAAGTTAAGAAATGTATTAAAAAATTAAGTTATTATTTGAGAAATGTATCAATCTTTAGTAAAATTAAGTTCTTATGATTGGTAGTTTTCAATAGAGTTCTTGATTCTTGTGGTTCCCTTTTAGCTGTCTATGAAATTTGCGAACAGGGTTTCTTGTTATGAGTTTCAAGGATTTTATGAAAAGGTTAAAGATGGAAGCGGTATGGCACTTCTTCAGCTGACCAAAGGACTACCATGTTTGGGGAGTCGGTCTTGTTATGAGTTTCAAGGATTTTATGAAAAGGTTAAAGATGGAAGCGGTATGGCACTTCTTCAGCTGACCAAAGGACTACCATGTTTGGGGAGTCGGTTGACTACCATGTTTGGGGAGTCGGTTGGCTCTTTGAGTTCCGGAGCACAGGTGCTTGCCTCCTCTCACACGAGGGTGGCGTGGTTAGGCTATGGCGAGGTAGTCGAGTGCGCTTCTCTATGATGGCATTTGCTACTTGCCAGTCATCTCCTTCTCTATTTTTGGAGTCTTCTACAGTATTTCCGTAAGCACACGAAGTAAATCCAATTCATGAAACAAGAGAGCAAGAACATATTGGGATTCCACCAGGAAAATTCATTAGTAAACATTCGCTTTATTAGCAATCTTAAACCAAATATATGTGAACCTTATCAAAATCATCTGTAGGGCTACATATATCTAGTACAAGGTCAGAACCATCAGAACACAAAACAAAGACTAATAATTTCATTTTCATTCGTCAGATAATAAATGGAAGAAACCGCTGTCCTATGTAACTCCGTCAACTTTTTTCAAAGAACAAAGCAAATTATAATCATTGACGAGTACTGATTCAGAGATAAAGATACAGTTTCTCATTAAAATCATGATACAACTTGGCCGTAAGATATGGCAGCTATAACTATTGTTGTCACATCATTCAGTATGTGGATCACCTACAAAACTGAGGTCACTTTTTACATTCTACAGACTAGAAGTTGTGCCTGATCTAACACAACTTAACTGCTCTACAAGTTGTGACAAGCCGGATAATTTACACCATGTTCTCTTTTACTGCAAATCCAGAATTAGATCTACAAATTGTCTTCTATTTCATCTGGTACAAGTAACCTCTCAATGGCAGCCTGTGCAAAATCAGTAGATAAGAATGGATGAGCAGAGAAGCAAAACTCTCTATATGAAACTTTGAATGTTGCAGGTACTATGGTTACCAACTATAACTGAAAATGCAGCAAGGCAAATAGATGATGTAATCACCTTAATGGCAGTGACATCTGCCGTGGATGGTTTTAAATCCAAAGCAATGCCAAAATGAAGCATTGCTTTGTCGTGCATGTTTCGCCGCTTATAAATCCTACCCATCAAAGCATGCACACTACTTTCATGCGGAGAATATTCATTAAGCTCCTCCAAGACTGCTAAAGCTTCGTCATACTTTTCTAAGCTCATTAGTATATTAGCCTTCTGATACATGGGAACAGGATTCTTCTCATCTGCTCTAATGGCCTTCTCCATTATATCTAAAGCTTCGTCAGTTCTCTGCCATGTACAAACATAATATCAGTAATAAGATTAATTAGTTGGTAGATAAAAGTAAAACTTCTTGATGATATAATTTACAATTGATATAGCCAATGGAACCTGTAAAGCATGCAAAGCTGTGCCAAGATTAGATGCAATAACAGAGGAACATGGATTTATTTGATTAGCCATCCGGAAGTGATGCTCCGCAAACTCAAACTTCTCTTGCCGAAAATATATCATTCCAAGCCCAAACCAGGAGTTATAATGCCTTGCGTCAAGACGAAGTGCACTCTGGTAGCTCTTCATTCCATTCTCAAAATCATCTAGGGCTACGTATCTAGTACAAGGTCGGAACCATCAGAACACAAAATAAGACTAGAAGAATTTCATTTTCATATGTCAGATAATGAAAGGAAGAAAAGGCTGTGTCACATACTCATGACCACAAAGGGTATGCGCATATGTGAATTTTGAATTAAGTTGAACAGCTCGCTGGAAATTCTTCAGAGCAGTTTCATGATCTTTCTGCAAGCTATAGCAATTTCCCATTGCACACCTACAACCCAGTCAACAAGAAGAGCTAAGCAATCAAAAACTAATTTGGTCTCAAAAGCTAATAATAGATAAATTTACAAAACTGAAACTAGAATGCTGCGTGAGAGCTAGATGTATCTACCAGGACTGAGGAGCTAAGCGATCAGTTGATATGAGCTCTTGTGCCAGGTAACTTAACTTCATATCTTCGTTCAAAAGCTGCAAAAATTTGAAATATGTTTAGTAAAGCAACTGAGCACCTGGTTGTACAGATAGAAGCTGTAACTAACAACTCATAAGTAAAGATTGAGATATCTACTTGGAAGGGGGTGGGACAGGGAGTGTGGACTAAAAGCAAAACCTCTGAAGATATTGAAGTATAGATCAAAATCTAAACAGGGACTGTGTGGAGTAAACAATCTGGCCAGCTAATGTCTCCAAAATAACCTCCGAAAACACAAGACCATTCATCTAACCAGGGGAAAATGATACTGTTTTATGTTGAGACTTCAAAATGGAAACTCGCATAAAACTGTAGCATATTTTCAGGCGTGTGAATGTATATTAGTATTTCCATTCCTTCCAAACTACTAACAATACAGAGAACAAACTGAGCAGCTTAACAATGATACTTTGAACCAACAGCTATATCAGCGAGATTAGCTGAACCAACCAAACTGACGATGTAAATTCTATATACTCTGGAAACAAATTGCCATTTGTCCAAAACAGGAAACTGAAAAAAGCAGCATTTAAAGAGTTTCATGTACATCAGAGGGAACTCACATAAAGAACTGTAGAATATATATCCATTCCTTCTAAACTGTACGGTGATGCCTGCCGAGCCAGACTGAAGGCCCTATCCGCTTCAAAATAATCTAGCAATTCAGAATAAGCTTTTCCAACCTGCAATCGAAGAACGCCTGACTAGTAAGTTATAGGCAGGTATTAAATTGTATTGTGAAATTATCACAAATTTAATCAGCCTCATTTATAATTTTTATAATATTATTAAAATTAGCCAAATTGTTGAAAGTGGAAACAAACATCTAAGAAGGGGAATATATATATCATACAACAACATAAATGTGGTTAAAGGCCTATAATTGATATAAGTATGTTCGATGATATAACCAAAATGCGGACGACTAACAGCTGAAATTGGAGTATATGGAGATGATATGATTGATATAAGAACATTCAATGCATCTGTACAAGGTTGTCACTTGTCACAGCAGGAGATGATATAGAAATCTATCCCAGAACTTTGAGCGACAGAAAATACCTGGCAGAGTACCCAGCCTGTATTGTAATGCTTGTATGGAAGTTTCAGAAAGGCATCCAGTGCATCCTGTGCAAGAGAGTCTAATTAAACAATCGAACCTAAACTTAGGAATGAGAATATCAGACTCAGTAATATGAGTGATAACCAAGCAGTACCTGGCACTTGTACATGCATGAAAGCCTATAACCTTCCCCAAGAGTTCTCAACAGGTTCATTATTTCTGAAGCGCCGCTGATAACTTTTGATGCATGCATAATACCTCCACTAATTGGCAATGTAGCTCCACCTTGTTCAAGATATCTGGTATCATTAGTAGGAGTAAAACCAGAGATGGATGCTGTATTTGAACGGGAATCGTCAAATGTCTCACTCTGTATGCCTAGATAAGACCAAATTTAGATCTCACCACTATTAGCTGAAAAGCTATTAGATAGAACAAGAGTAAAGGGAGCAGGATTTGTATTAGCCTGAAAACGTATTTGAACTAATCTCGTTCTAAGAACTTATCTATTGAAGAAACACCAATATTAATATGGGCAGTTTCCAAAATCCCAACTCGGAATGATATTTAGGTTAAAAGCATTTTACAGGATTCAAAGCTTCCTAGAATGCAATTACTTTAGTATACAGAACTTCAGTTGTTGTTTCTCCAAAATAGAAAGAACGGATAAGTACTATAGTTAAGAAAGGGTTTTTTCTCCCTGGTCATATACATATGCTAGTTTAGTTCACTCTCAGACAGTAACTGAGAAACAAGACATTGCAATACCTTCATCAAGGTTCTCATTGGCCCATGGCTGACCCTTACGACTTGTCAAGGAGCGCGCTACAGAGCCCAACTTAGAACTTCCAATTTTAGAAGAAGTGGTTGTCCCATTTCCAGCTGCCATTGACACACTTGCATTGGTATTAGCCCCTGCTTCAGCGGCAAGTCTATTGCTCCTTCGGTTGCCAGAATCAAAAGATAATCTACTTGAAATCTGAAAAGAGGACAAATAGTCATTGATGTAAAAATGTTAAGGAATCAGCATGAGGATGTAAACAAATAATTGCAATCAAGCTTAACAGAAAGCAACACAAGTAAAGTGACCTATGTGTAAGTCCGCATGAAGCAAGAAACAAGAGAAACATAAAGTGTGGCGAATGACCAAGTGCAAAAAAGCAAAGAAAAGTGACGTAATGGTTTCAAAGGTCAAAGCCCAAAACCAGCTACACTTAAACCGATAGTAGAGAATTTTAACGGCAGCATATCATGAAAACAAGTGACAGAAATTTCTTTTGATAGAAAAACCAACAGCTGAAATCATCAGCGGTGACTCAAAGAAATTTTCCATGTATGGTTCACAAAAATTATAGTAACATGATTATAGAGATGCAATTCAAACTATAACGCTACTTTATATACACTCAAATAGTTGACTTACGCTAGAAAATAAGAAATTTAGGAGGCAAAGAATATGATTCTTCATACCAATCGAATAGCTGACTCATTGTTAGCTACCTTTCGAAGTTTTCCTTCATCAACAAACTTTCTTCTCCCAGCTTGAACGGTAGAGCTCATAGTTGACCTAGGAGAGCTATCAGAGCTAAGGTTTAAGCCATTTGGCAAGGCATTTCTGTACACAGGCGGGGGAGCGGTACCGGACAACTGCATAGTGGGAGAGCAATGAGGATGCAACATCGAAAAAGACAAGGGTGATTTTTTTAGTGTAATTCTAACTTTTAATACACATAAGAATTTTAAATATTATAAGGCATTTAAGTCTCTTCTGTCTATAACAAGTCAGAATAGAAACAGTATATTGAAACTTTTACTTGAGCGTAAAATTGAGTGAAGAGTCAAAGAATATAGATGCAGTAATGTGGGAGAGGATTGCAGAAAATATATGAAGAAAAAAAATTATATATACCTGCATAGGCATTGGTGAAGGAGTGTTATAGAAAGATATGTTAGAACTGCCGTTTGTAGGCTGACCAGAAACTCCTATAACATGCGAATTTCCAGAACTATCTCTTGTATTACTGCCTTGCACGAGTTTCAATTGTCTTGGACTAACATCTTCAAAGCTAAAGTTCCTTCCATAAACTGAATTGCAATCCTCATTTGTTGTGAGCAAACTTTGAGAAGCTAATCCGTGATGTAAGTACTGTTTTTGTATGGAAACCGCAGCAGCTTCCCCAAAAACCACAGCTGCTTCATCAGCAGAACCTGATATTAAGAAATAATAAAGCCTTTAGATGTGTCAGGTCTAAAACATAAGGCCTTTCCATAAATGATATTGGAAATCAATAAGAAAAATTACTTGAGATAATTTTACTGACCTAGCACGCACAGCTCTTCATACGCAACCCACATTAAAGGGTCTATACTCAAAGCCTGTTTAAACTGATGGATGGCACTTTTCCTTCTATCAGTATATCTAGAATAAAACAGCCAATAAGCATCGGGGCATATTTATACATACATATAATATGTCAAAGAAAAACAGAAAATGAACATTATCAACAATGTAAGCACAGAATAACTATTGAAATACAGAAAATAGAATATATGTGTGAAACTTAAGTAACAGTAGGCAAATAAGCTGTTTGATATTCATTCAAGCTAAGTCAATATGGAGCTTCGGACAAGGTAAGGAGGACATCTAGGGTACTGAACACAGAAAAGCAACTATCGCGAGAGTCCATCCTAGTAGAATATACTTTTGTAAATATGAAGAATTGCCAAACACAGAAATATTTTGGCCACCAATAAAAGGAGAAACAAAATACAAGCCTGAATAAGACCAAGTATCACATGTCTTTGGCAAAGGTAATATATCCCCTATAGGTTTGATTCAAAAGAAGACTGACCTATAAATAAGCCCAAGAAGGTAATGACCAGCTGCGCCATTTGGAACCTGCATAAAGAAATCATGAGAACATATGAAGGTAACAACTAAAGAAATGAAAGATGCAATACTAGCACCTAAATACATATTGCCTAAAGGGTTATTTCCTTTGGTTAATATCTCCAAGGGTGTACGTCGCTCATTTCAATCACTTGTCAATAAAGCTTGCAATCAAGTGTATTTAGTTTTGACATCAAGATTGCCAAGAATTACAGCTTCAAGTACCTCTGCACTTGGCTCATTAGCGGGGCACAATGCTGCTTCTGCTTCATTTAGAAGATTCATCTGATAGCATGACATTGCAAACAAGTAGCGGGATTGAGCCACTTGTGATCCTTCACGAAATCAACATAAAGAAGATGAGAAAGAGTATAATGGAACAAAGATAACTGAAACTAGAAACCAAAAAGATAGATAGAACCAGGAACGTAATAAGTATTTATGCACCATGAGATTGCGTACCCTTTAAAATATGGTACGCCGCGTAAGCTTGATTACTATTCAAGTAACAACCAGCCAACAATTGCAAATTTGTCTGCAATACAACATGTCGTCAGTGACTCCATATTCCATAAACATCAGCAAGCTATAAACACAGCACACTATCCCCTCCTACCATAAAGTGAACATTTCACAAGCACAGTTTCTTCAAATAACATAGCCACTTTCTCCTTATAAACAGTTCAAAACTATAGAACAAGTACATATCCTCTCAAATATATATATATATAGATATATAACCACAACATCCTAGTAACAAATGCCACCGAAAATAATCCACTCCGAAAAATCACACCAAAAATTCAATTCAAATCAGCAACACAGTCCAACGTCCCAATGTTGAAAGCTAACAACAAAGTAACTCTTCTCTAATTGAACATTTCCAAAGCGAAACGAAGAACATGAACACTGTGAAAACTATAATTCTATAGCGATGAAACCCTAGGTCACTGAATTCCACAGTAACCTAAACTAACCGAATCAATAAGCGATAGTGCTTCCGTCTAGTCAACACTGGAAAACTAAACCGAATCAATTTCGAATATTCTCCATCTTCGTCCAAATTTCCTAGGGTTTTCAGGGCGACGAAACAGAGAGGAAGTAAAAAAGAGGCGGCTAAGAAGAAGAGGAAGAAGTAACAAACCTCGGAGGGGAACTCGGCGCAGAGACGCTCGCAGAGGAAAATGGCGTTGCGGTGGACGAAATCGCGGAGGCTGTGGTGGACGGCGTCGCGGAGTACGGCCTCCATGGCTTGCTTTGGGTTTGGTGAATCAGAGAGAAGAAGAGGAAGGAGGAGGAGAAAGAGGGGTTTTGGTTTTAGGCTTTTTGGGTTTCAAATCAGGAAGGCACGTGTGTGATCTCCTCTCATTTCAAATCACGCCGGACGTCGCACACTCTCATCCTTCTGCCCTCTTTATTTTTCTTTTTTAAAGAAAATGCGAAATCGAATTTTGAGATGAATGCCACAACGGTAAAGAGCAGAAAATAAATTATAATTGATTAAAAAAACAAAAAAAAAGCAAAATAATGTGTCGAATTAAAAGTTTCGAGATTTTCTTTTCTATAAAGATTATAATTAATAAAAAAATTAAATTTACAGCTAAGTTTGTAAGTTTTAGATTATTATTCTACATATTTCTTTTATATTAATGTGGCGTCTTTTTGATAAACAAATCAATATAAAAGTAGAACGTGTTGTTCGACATGTAAAACCATATGATTTGTACATGTACATACCAATTATACATAGAACTCGCACATTACACATGAAGTAACAAATTACACATATGGAGCATGTTAAAATGACATATATATTGCGAGAGTAAATACGTACGCATTGAGGGAGCTCCAATAGAGTTGCAAAGAAGTATGTAGGTGCATGTGTTCTTAACCCAACTAATATTGAGTTTTGGGAAAAATAATAATTTATAATTATCATTATGATGAGTTGATTATGTGTTAAGTAATTTTCTTTATAAGGTATTTATTTATAAAATTTAGTTAAAAAAACCACGATTTTAAAAAACTACTCGGATGATATGATGCTTATTTAAAACTCAATTTTTTCATATTTGAGTTTTTTCACCTGATCAATACCAACCAAGCCCAAGTCCCCAACATAAACCAAATAAGTTGAAACTTCAATGTTGATTAAGGCTAGCTTCCATTCTGCTAGCCATGGCTCGGAAGTTGGTGTTTTTAAGCATGTCCAAATACTTCTGTCCAACCTTCAACTGGCTCAACCTCATACTGCCACTCAATGCTGCACCCATCTTCCCAGGGTAACACGTACTCGCATGGTTGCAATGTACGAGTTGAACCCCATATTTCCCATCTATAATGGAATAGCTAAAGGCCATCTGGCTCGGATCTATAGACAGTAGCTGCTGCTTACACCAGTTCAGACTTCAGATGCTCCGACTGGTTGCTTTCGCTATCACCGGGAGTCTTGATTCCCGCCAAGTAGCGGACGCAGCCTGGCTGGCCGGATGTGGGCACAGGAAGGCAAGTGGGGAAGGTTGGCAACCACTTGTGTAGGCCGAAGAAGTCCTCCAGCAATGGCCACACTTGTTCTGCTTTTGGACCTCGTAGTTCTGCACGACCCCTTACCTTCCCATTTCGGCTGAGGCTTGTTATGAGCCATTGGGGTAGCTGCAGGTGAAAGAGAACAATCGAAGCTTAATTTTGTTCGAGGATATATATTTCTCTTATAAGAGTGCACGAATATATAGAAGAGACTAAAGTACGTTTGTAAAGAAATTAACCTAAACAATAAACTAACTGTTAAGGACTTAATTAGGTCGTTGATATATTAGAATTAGGCAAAAAAAACCCTCATGTCCGATATCCATATGCCTTTACGTACAAATACAAACTTGATAAGTTTCGTGTCATATATCAGTAACCAATTATACTGTATATCTAATATACTTAAAAAGGCAGGTATATATACTTTCTGGAGCTTCTAAGTATAGCTAGATTAATTACATAGTGCGCGATGCATGTGATATGAGAAGAACCCTGTCTTCGATCCAAAAGAAATAGAGGATCTTCATCTCTTGACACGATTAGCCCCAAATGGAGAGTACTAGAAGGCTGTTGGTGATTGGTTCAATTAGATTTGGTTCCCCGCCAAGCTCAACATCATCCTACTCCAACTCTCCAAGTATTGCAATCAACAAATCCCTCATTACTTTCATGTGGTGGTGCCAGTGCAGATGGCGCCGGACGGGCAGCAACTCGATCTTGCGTGCACGTTTCGTATGGGAGTCGAAGAATCCTGAAAAACCAATCATGCCTGATATATACCTAGTGATCGAAATTGGTTGAGTCACTTAGCTGGATCACTTACGAAATGAAATTAGATCGAAGTTGGGCAACACTCGCATGTTGCAAGGAATTTACAGTTGACGGATCAAACTAGTTTAGGTCACATATATGATTTGAACTTTAAAAATAAAAGTAGGAAATTAAACCACTGCGCATACCAAACAGTAGGCACCCAATTGGAAATAAACTCATAATAATTAATATCTAACATAAGACGCTCAAACTTGGGGTTTAAGAGAGGCTAGCTTCCATTCTGCTTGCCATGACTTGCAGGCCAGTGCCTATAAACACATCCAGATGCTTCAGTGTCCAACCCTCCACTGGCTCAACTTCATACTTCCACTCAATGCTGCAGCCATCTTCCTTCGGCACCACTTTCACAGTCGAAATGTAAGTTGAACCCAACATTCCCATCTACAACGGAATAGCTATATGTCATCTGGCTTGGGTCTATGGAGGTACAGTAGTTCCTGCTTAGTCCAGTTCGGATGCTCCGGCTGGTTGCTTTCGCAATCAACTGGAGTCTTGAAACCCGGCGCAGTAACGCACGCACCCTGGTTGTCCGGATACCCCTTGTACAGGAAGGCAGGTGGTAACTAGTAAGGGTCGGGAACCATTTGTGTAGGCCGAAGAAGTCCTCCAATAAAGGCCACACTTGATCTGCTTTAGGGCCTAGTAGCTCTGCCCTAGCCACGCCTTCCCATTTTGGTTGTTGCTGGTCATGAGCCATTTAGGTAGTAGGTTACAATAGAAGTTTGGTTGAAAGCATGTCGATCTCTTAATGTATAGGCTGTAGTAGTATATACAGAATTACAATATTACTATACGTGATAAACAAACTTCTACATACAGAACTGCATTACTAGTGAGATCAAACAAAACTTCTACGCTACATTAATGTATCGTGTGAAATAAAACAAACATCTACAGTATATTAATGAATCTACATAAAGTAGATTGACGATCTTCAATCTCTTGCAAAAACAACTGTAAACTCAACCTGGGCAACATATCCATCACATGAACTTGCAAAAAAGGTAGCCGACAGATGATAGAACACTGACACAAATACAAATTTGGCCAGAGGATCATGTCATGTTGTTGGGGTGATTTTGTACAGAGGCTGCAATGATAGATTAAATAACTTTATATATCTCCTCTGCTTTCCCATATGAGTTCGGGACTGGGTCCAAAGCTTCAAGCAGCTTTGTAGTGTTTTCCCATCTCTCCCTCGCAGTGAAATGGGCCTGCTGCGGGGAAAAGATCTTTATGCTCTGGATGCAGGAACTTTGTATAGTTCAGAGGTTTGATATTGCTTTCCCATCTCTCTCCGCAGTGAAATGGGCCTGCTGCGGGGAAAAGATCTTTATGCTCTGGATGCAGGAACTTTGTACAGTTCAGAGTTTTGATATTGCTTTCCCATCTCTCTCCGTAGTGAAATGGGTCTGCTGCGGGGTAAAGATCTTTATGCTCTGGATGCAGGAACTCTGTATAGTTCAGAGTTTTAATATTGCCCTGCAGTGATATTGTTCTGCTGCAGGGTAATGATCTTTATGCCTGTGTAGTCTGGACTTATGATAACTGAAAGAATATGAAGAGGCTTGCAAGAAGGCATGTGGCGTGGGAGCTAGAATGGCATGAGTTTGAGAAGAAGAGATTCAAGGAATGGCTATGGTGGTTTTGGTTTATGAAATAAAGGCTTTGGGACAGAGGTGAGTTGAGAAGGATGAGAAACTAGGCATGGATTTGGGGAGACGGAGCATGGAGAGAAGAAGTGTCTAGAGAGCTTGCTAGCTCACCCCTTCTGCCGCCCCCCCACTTGGTTAATAGCACTATGTATTTATAGACAGTTCCAGAAATCTTGGTTGAAGGTTCCTACTGCTGGGTAAACATATGACTTGGTTAAAAACATGTACTGGGTTTTGTATTGTCTCTCAGTTCTGTCTAAAGGAGATTATGGAATGCTTTGGCAGATTTTCTGCCGTGACTTATGCATGATGGCTGCTGTGAAAGTTATTGATGGGACTGCAATAGCAGCATTTCTATTGTACTGCTGGGAACATCTTCCTTGTTATGGGATTTTTGCTATTTTATCTGGTCATGAAGGATTTGGGCTGGGATTTTAGGCATTTCTCTTCTTATTTACCCGTATTAAGAGTCAGGCCGTCGGGCATGAATTTTTGTCCCAAGTCCAAAATTACCGACAGGCCTAAGACTAATAACGGGCCTCATGCAATTCTGTTACCTTCCACACCACACCCGTTCTTGTAAGCCCCAAGAATGCGAGGATATGACTTGGGTCCATATCTAGCTCGTGTTTGCTTAGCGTGTTTATAATCGAGTAATGAACATAAAATCCTTATAAAACTATATGATTTTACATAATTACGTGACTATTCATGGCCTTTGTCGCGTGACAGAATAGTAACTAATTGCATGATTTTTCGGGTATCAACATTAGCCCCCATGATTATGTGGGCTGCTTGAGGCATGAAGTGGGCCACATAATCAGAGTCCATAGAGAGGAAAAATCAGCCCGGCCCATATTATCATTTAAGAGTTTAGTGTGCAACTTCTTCCTGCTTAAGGAGGCCGTCTCCTTCTTTCTTCCTCTTCCCGAATCACGCAGGAGCAGCCCTGCATCTGCACCCTGCACCAGTCTTCCGAATCTCTCCTCAACTCTCTCAGCCTCCAATTTCCTTCCTTCAAATATTGATTACAGGGATTCAATACCCACGTCAAGTCTTCAATTTTTTGGTTCGTAACCGGCGTCGCTCCTCCTCCTTGCTGCAGGGGAATTGCTTGGCATCTCTTGAGCAAAAGGTTTTTGGATCGCTGCGACTCTGAGGTGCGACTTGGGCTTGCGTTTCATTGCTTTTCCTCTTACTGCAGGGAAGCCGATTACCAACAGGGTTGGTTTTCCATCGTATACCTGCAACTAATCTCTTTCCTTCAGCCTTTCCTTCAGCTCACAATTCATGTTTTCTCCTTTGCTGCAGGGATTGCCTAGTGTGAACTGATTCCTCTGACAAGAGTTTTTTGGTTTTCCACCTATGCCTTCAATTGGTGGAATTGATTTCAGTTTGGAGTTCGAGACAACATGCTTTCTTCACTTCAGGTGATTTTCAGTTTTGTTTGTTGTGTAGCTCTAGTGAATCTTTTGCTTCATGGAACATTGCAATTCATTTGATCGATATATTCTGCTTTGTTTCGAATGAATGCCGGCATTAGATCAGTTTTTGTTTCCGCTGCTGTTAGGGTGATTGCCTGTAGCTTATTGCTGCTCCGATTGACTGTGGCATATGCATGCTTCTGACGTTTGGTTTCCATTGATTTTTCTTACTTGGCTTCAGTTGGTCTTCTGCGATGAGGATCGCTTGAATAGTTTATAGGACTAGCCAGAAGACTTTGCTTGCACTTTGTAGGATTTAGGAATGATTATTGCTTTGGCTTTATTTGTTCTGTTTGGTTTATACTGCTTACTTAAGCATAGTGTGGTTGGTTTTTGGTTTTACCAAGCATGGATAATGTTTGGGACTTGTGCAAGGAGATGATTACTGTATTTAGCTTGGTATGAGAATTAACAAGGAAATGTAAAGGCTAAGAAATTGAGGTTTAATGTACTGGAACAGACTCATTAGCACAAGTTTAGGGTAGAATTGAAGGAATCTAATTACCAGGGTAAGCTAATTATGAGAATATGGTTGGTGGGAATTTGCAGCAACACAAAAGGCTTACATATGTTCAGTTTATGATAGAACAAGGAAGAATCGAATTTAGCTTGGTTGGATAGGTTTGGTAGTTTGAATTATGGACTGGCATGTCGTGTAGGCAGAGGGAAAATATAAAAGACCTTATTTGGTCGTCATTTGATTGATGTTGATTATAGATACCATCAATAAGCTTGACTGCTACTGTAACTCAAAATAGAGTATCCATCACCGCAGTGTATGAGTGACCGAATTATTGATAGAATCAACATGTTGGCATGTCCTCTAGAATATGCATTCGAGTCCTTGAACATAATGTTATGTGAGCTTGAAACTGTTTTTTTCTTGAATCACCGCGGCTAATATTATGCATACTGTAATGATTTTCGTTGATTGATTCTAAATAGATTTAGCTTGTAGAAACTTTGCATAAGCATGTATTTAAGAACGTGTTTTGATTGCTTCGGCTTGGGATTGTCTATTGTACTTTGATGACCGTGAGAGAGCGCACGTGCATTGAAGGGTTTTATGCTTTGGTCTTGGCATGACTATCATTGCTTTTAGAATGGATACACGACTTTCAACAGAGGAGCGTGGCAAGACGTGGTCATTTGAATGTGTTAGGCTTATGCATGCTGTTTATATATGTTAGGAGTAATTAATCCTCTTAGTCGTGAATCCGCTTGGCATGGGGTGTGCTTGGTGTGATTGAAGTATGTATTGGCTTGTTGGGGTATATCACATTTGGGAAGGGCAAATGTACATGTCATACCTTGGCTTGGCTTGGCCCGTGCACTCCTTAGCTATCATATTTGTTTTTATACATATGAATTACAACTTGGAGTTGATAATGGTTTTGCATGGCTTGTTCTTGCATTGATACGAAGCGTTGTGCTTTACTAGATTTGTCAATGATGGCAGGTCATATGGACATGACATATTTTTGCATGGTGTTGCATGTTTTATTTGTTCGTGAGCATGTTTGGGGATTTGTGTGCATAATGTTGCGCGGGAGTGACTTGTAGACTTTTGAATTGTGGGACTGCATAAGTGAATGCACTAAGTGTGAAAATGCTTTTTGCCTGATATGCATTTTGTAAATGAGCATAGATCTTTGCTGGATTGACTTATTGTCTAGGTACTTAGTTCAAGAGTAATGGGCGACCGAGCATGATTGCATATGTAATTTTTTTTGTTACAGGGGAGAGATTTGGGATGGAGGAGCTGCGGGGTACAAATCTTGCTTCCCTGGAACTGGAGGAGTTGCGGGGTACAAATCTTGCTTCTCTGAACCCCTCACATTTTCGTTACAGTGGTAGTTAAATGCTAAAGAAAAGTCTAGAGATTGTTTGAAAGCTGAAGAAAAAAGGGTATGAGACAGAATTCAGTTCTTAAATTTTGGAGTTTGATAATGAATATAGAGAAGGGTAGGTTTATGAAGCATGGTAGTGATGATGAATGTGCTTGTTTATTTACCACCGCAGTGGTGTTAACTCTGGGTTTGAATTGATAGATTTGTTGTTGGGAATTCAGTGGGCAAAGGATTGAATTTGGGGATACCAAGTTTTTGTTGCTAGAAGTTGTGACTTCTCTGTAGTAGAGTACTCAAGATGGTTGAATATAGGATATGAGCTACTGATATATGTTTTAGCAATAAAAGTGAGAGATAGAACTGGGAGTTGTAGGCTAGCGTTGACATGATTTTGGCTTGGAGAAAGACTTGGAAAATGCTATATTAGGATCATTTGGACATGGAGAGAACAAACATTGATTAGGGAGTACTAGCTTGTACAAAGGTATCATACAAAGAGAGGTATTGACTTTGAAGTGTTGGTTTTAAAGGTATATGCTTGCACAATAATATGAAATGATCAGGTAACTGAAAATCAACAGTCACCTTGAACAAGGTCATAATCAATAAGGCCCCAAGTGTCGTAGCATACTATTTGAGAAACCGACGACGAAGACAGCTTTTTGCTTAGAATTGGCTTGATTACGTTACACTAATGTTTTGGCTTGAGTGATTATTGCTTGTTGCCTGAAGAGTTTGGGTTGCATGATCCAATAGCTCTAGCTTATCTGAACTGGAGAAATAAAAAAAATCACACGGGTGTCATAGAATTACTTAGCTTTGATACGATATGATTAGGTACCATACGAATAGGCTCGGCAAAACCCTTGGATAGCTTCTTCGATTTCTCGATAAAGAGAAATATGACCAACTGTGGTTCGAACATATATACAAAGAACTTCTTTTTTTATACTTCTTACTAACATTGAACTTGGTAAAATGAAATGGTTGAATAATTGAAAAATGAGATTATTCAGGAATAAACATTGAATGCTAAGATTACGCATTGAATTTCTGGTAGTAGATCCATAATCAAAAAAGTGTTTGTGATTGTTCCAGAAGAAATGAAACAAAAGATACGGTAGAGCTAGGACAGTTATTGTATGAGGTCTACCCAATGCTAGATGCAGAGGCGCATAATAGATCGATATGAACATCATGAGCTGTCCCGTAATAAAACCGGTTGTTGCTGATACTTTCTTCTCGATTCCTTCTTCTCCATCTTCCATAACCCGAGCTCGGAGAAGGAAGAGATAAGAGGGCCCTATGGAGAATGTGGTCAGAAATCCATAATAGAAGTAATAATGCTTGTAGCTTGACCGAGTAATGGTTACTTGTTTTAAGGATTTTAGCTTGATTGCATGTTCCTTGTTGCTTGATTGAGTGTTGATTGCTTGCTCTAATGATTTTTGCATGTTTGACTATTGCTTGCTGCTTTATTGGGTATCGTATTTGCATGCCCAATGATTTTGGCTTGACTAGTTATTGTAAAACAGGAGTTTGGTTATTTTTTTTGTTTTTAACAACTAAAATTGGTGTATTTTGGGTTTAGGTGTAGATGCACGCATTGGCTTGAGAAAGGGTCTTAATAAGGAATTTGGTTTGACCGTAGACATATTTGGCTATAAAAAGAATCCATATGCTTGGGTTACTGCATCGAAAGTTTTGATTCTAATGACAGATGAAGTCAGGCTTATTTAGGTAAAAAAATGAGGGTTTGGTTACTGTTATAGAAAGTTTTTGGTTGTGGCATCATCTATTTTGACTTGATGAGACTTGTAATAAGGAAGTTGTAGCAATGGTCTGCTTATGACAATATGAATGGAAGATTTGGTGTTGTAACTTTGAATGCTTCTTCTCATGAGGGCTCGAACTTAGTAATGAAATTGTCATCCTGGCATGAATATATCTTGTGGTGATAGAGAGTTGGACCTACATCCCTCAGCCCCCAAGTCTGTTGGCATGATGTATTTTGACCAAGCTTGAATACCGATAACATTCCTTTTGAACATGCATGGTTTGCATTCATCTATCTTGTTCATGGAAAAGACCCTCTAATGTAGAGGAAAACTTGGCTATGTGGAAATTAATTTGGTGAGACAAATGATCTACAAAATGAAAGGCTTTGGTGTGGAAGTGTTATTGAAGCTTGCTGCTATGGTGTTTAACGACTGGTAGGGGACTTGGCCAATAGCTATCAGGATTTCATGTGTATATATATATGCTCAAATTAAGGACAGTAGACTGTTGAATTAACATCATAGAAAACGAGCATCTAGATATTGAGCCTGATGCGAAATGTGCCTGACATAAGCCTGATTTAGTGAAAGACTTATTTTGCGTGAAAAGTACAGTGCATGGTGGTTTGATTTTGGCTTGTTTTTCTTGTTACAGATGAAGTTTTGTTTACTGCAGCTCATAGTGCTGTTAGCTTGATTGAATCGATGTGGATAGACAAGTGAAAAAGTGGGGTTAATATCTTGTGGTGTTGGAATGTGTTTTTTTTTGGCTAAAACTTTGGTTTTGCTTCTAGCTGTGATAGCATAGCTTGGTATAACAAGATACACTAGGTTGGCTGACAATGGCTTTTAAACTATTGTAATGTTGACTTTTTGGAATCACACATATGTTTGCTGTGTAAAAGAGTACTTCCTGACAATGGCTTTTAAACTATTGTAATGTTGACTTTTTGGAATCACACATATGTTTGCTGTGTAAAAGAGTACTTCCACATTGTGTAAGTGGGTACTATTGCATGTTGTGTAAAAGTGTGCTTGTAGCCTTGTATCTACACAGCAGTGTCATTTTTTTTTTAGAGATGCGCATGCTAATGGCTAGGATAAAGCTTGCAGTATTTGGATTGCTTGGTGTGAATAAGGTTTTAAATGCATGATGCTGAATTTCTTGCTTTGAGGTTTTGCTTGCAAGGATAATCATATCCTTCTTGTCCTGCATCAGGGATCTAGAGAGCTGATATTTAAAATGGTTTGGCCATGGCAAGTGAGGTTATGGTATATTCAAAGCTTTGGTTGGCAAAGAAAGCATATGGGTTTCAGCATGGTGAAATTTGGTTGCAGATTTTTGAGACCAGGAAGATTTCAGAACTGATGAAAGAGAGAAATTAGGGATATAAACCCAGTCCCCAGTGGAGTCGCCATTTATGTTGGGGTGATTTTGTACAGAGGCTGCAATGATAGATTAAATAACTTTATATATCTCCTCTGCTTTCCCATATGAGTTCGGGACTGGGTCCAAAGCTTCAAGCAGCTTTGTAGTGCTTTCCCATCTCTCCCTCGCAGTGAAATGGGCCTGCTGCGGGGTAAAGATCTTTATGCTCTGGATGCAGGAACTTTGTATAGTTCAGAGTTTTGATATTGCTTTCCCATCTCTCCCCGCAGTGAAATGGGCCTGCTGCGGGGTAAAGATCTTTATGCTCTAGATGCAGGAACTTTGTACAGTTCAGAGTTTTGATATTGCTTTCCCATCTCTCCCCGCAGTGAAATGGGCCTGCTGCGGGGTAAAGATCTTTATGCTCTGGATGCAGGAACTCTGTATAGTTCAGAGTTTTGATATTGCCCTGCAGTGATATTGTTCTGCTGTAGGGTAATGATCTTTATGCCTGTGTAGTCTGGACTTATGATAACTGAAAGAATATGAGAGGCTTGCAAGAAGGCATGTGGCGTGGGAGCTAGAATGGCATGAGTTTGAGAAGAAGAGATTCAAGGAATGGCTATGGTGGTTTTGGTTTATGAAATAAAGGCTTTGGGACAGAGGTGAGTTGAGAAGGATGAGAAACTAGGCATGGATTTGGGGAGATGGAGCATGGAGAGAAGAAGTGTCTAGAAAGCTTGCTAGCTCACCCCTTCTGCCGCCCCCCCACTTGGTTAATAGCACTAGGTATTTATAGACAGTTCCAGGAATCTTGGTTGAAGGTTCCTACTGCTGGGCAAACATATGACTTGGTTAAAAACATGTACTGGGTTTTGTATTGTCTCTCAGTTCTGTCTAAAGGAGATTATGGAATGCTTTGGCAGATTTTCTGCCGTGACTTATGCATGATGGCTGCTGTGAAAGTTATTGATGGGACTGCAATAGCAGCATTTCTATTGTACTGCTGGGAACATCTTCCTTGTTATGGGATTT
The DNA here is from genome assembly GCA_963682095.1 of Potentilla sterilis. Classification (NCBI taxonomy): domain Eukaryota; kingdom Viridiplantae; phylum Streptophyta; class Magnoliopsida; order Rosales; family Rosaceae; genus Potentilla; species Potentilla sterilis. The sequence goes on from OY821761.1 coordinate 3,620,526, forward strand.
TTGCTATTTTATCTGGTCATGAAGGATTTGGGCTGGGATTTTAGGCATTTCTCTTCTTATTTACCCGTATTAAGAGTCAGGCCGTCGGGCATGAATTTTTGTCCCAAGTCCAAAATTACCGACAGGCCTAAGACTAATAACGGGCCTCATGCAATTCCGTTACCTTCCACACCACACCCGTTCTTGTAAGCCCCAAGAATGCGAGGATATGACTTGGGTCCATATCTAGCTCGTGTTTGCTTAGCGTGTTTATAATCGAGTAATGAACATAAAATCCTTATAAAACTATATAATTTTACATAATTACGTGACTATGCATGGCCTTTGTCGCGTGACAGAATAGTAACTAATTGCATGATTTTTCGGGTATCAACACATGTACATCCTAAACACATTTACAATGTGACGTATCTTTATCCTCATAAGATGTCGAGCTAGATTGCCTCAAATTCCATGTGATAGATATGAGCACCGTCTGAGGTAGAAGTTGGTTTTTTTTTTTTTTTTTTTTTTGTGTGTTGGGTGGGGGAGTAACAGCACTAACAAGTCAGTAACTTGATTTTATTAAACTTAAGTAGCATAACAAAAAAGAAGTAAAAATTTTCCTTGGTCAAGATTGAAGAACATCACACTGATGGATAAACAGAGAACTTACTTCTGATGTTGAATACCTGGATGACTAACGAGAGTGAAAAGAGGCCAATTTTTTTCTCTCAAATCATGCAGCATTGTGCAGATTTCATTATGAAAGAAAAAGGGACGAGATCAGAGAGTAAGATACAAAAGTTGGTCTGAACAAATGATCAAATTGCAGAGCTAATGGTAGTATTGATTGAACAAGATAACAGATCTGGACTACTCTTCTTAGTGAAAACAAAACATCTATATGTGTGTGTAATAGCACTCGGAACTGGTACTATTAGGATTGCTCCATTCTCATTATCTAAGCAAAAACAAGGCATCTCAATAACTTGCATCACAACACATTTGAAATTAGACTATACAATATCATTCAAGAAAACGAAAATTTACTATCAACTCACTTTCTATCTTTAGGCTTTTTCATCATCTCGTGGATAACGTTGTAATGTCAGTGACAATCTGTTTCACTTAAAGATCTGAAACTGAAGTGCCTCCTTGTGTAGATATTCATACTATTGATCCTTGAGGTATCTAATGAACACTAAATTCAGAGTTTGTTTCTGCCTCAGGTTCTGAATTTTGTACTGAGATTTTGCTTCTGCCTTCAAAATTAGCATTATCTCGTCTAGCGACAACTTCCTCACTTTGAGTGCTTTCATTGGCTTCACTTTGACTGTTTGAAGTTGTATACATATCTTCATGTAAACTGATTTCACCGTCACCATCTGTCATTCTTGATTCTATGATATCGTCACCGTCTACCGGAACACCAGTCTCATCATCAAAGCCATGGACTCCATCTACCACTGAATTGTGATCCTGAATAGAATCATTGTTCCTTTCGGTAGGTTGAGCTAGAAACTCATTGTCAGAACTGAAGTCCTTTGTCTCTGACTCCTTCTGTGCATCACTTTCATGTCCTTGCTCGTCATGATTAACATGTGACAACTGCTCCTCAACCTCTTCAACTTCATGGTGGCCAGAATTCTCCACATCTTTATCGCCTTCCTGATCAGATACTGTCACCTTTTTATCTTCATGTCCTACTTGGGACTTTCCTTCTTGCAATGAATTCTCTTCCAATCCCACTGCCTCACTATTAGCTTTGAGTTCAATATCAGAATTATCATCTGCATTTTTCAGCTCTTTGTCTCCCGGTTTCTTTTCACTTTCTTTCCCTTCATGTGTCCCGAGATTTCCATGAGTATCGTCATTTAATTTGTGCTTCTCTTCGACGTTTCCATCATATACATCAACTCCGACACCTCAACCTTCATCATTGACGCTTTCTCCCACAAGACTTGAACCACCTGCATTCACTTTACGCCCCAAAATACCAGAAGCATGTTCTTTAATAACCCCATTCTGCACACTTCCACTGTAGTCCTTATCATAAGACTGCTTTGCTTGGTATAACAACCACAAACAAACAGCCAGAAGTGACCCAATTTGAAAAGCCAGCTTCACCCTCTTCAATTTGGGTCTCTGGCTGCGGCTATTAGACTGGGAATTCATCGAACTCTACACTGTACCAATTCAAAAATTACAACAACGTTTCTCATCAATTATCCATGAACTTATCACATTGATTTAGAAACAGTCTATATTACTCACATAAACCTCACAATCTGAAACAAAAATACAAAGAACTATCTGCAACCAAAAAATCTCAAAAACCAACTTCTTCAAACTATTCAAGTAATTTGCTTTGGCTTCATAACATGTAGAACTAGATCCAACTATCACAAACTACTCATTAATTTCCCTTTACAAACTTCTGCTTCTAATTTTACATAAAACTTCACAGACTAGATCAATCGGTACTCAATAACTATCAGAGAATACAGGCACTGAACAAAACTTGAAGCCAACCAAGTCCAGATCAAAGTCAAACTCATAAAATTTATAAGACTACCTACAACCATTATACTTACAAATTCAAAGCTCAAGAATTTGGATTCTTTGTTCTTCCACTCTTTCTTAAAGATAGCTTCCAGTATTGAAGAACTTAATTTCAATCATAATATGAAAAATAAAACAAAGGAAATCAAAATATGAATAAAATCTGAACCTTTTTAAGAGTAACGGAAACTTCAGAGGAGCTCCTTGCGTGCAGTTGGAATTTTCTGCGTCGTTTTCCATAGCAGCTTCTGTTGGACTCTCCCGGAAAATGGGACAATAAAATAAGCCGAGGGCTGATTATCAGCCCAAGCGTAAAAGCCCGAGACCGGCCCAAGCATAAAATAAAATCTAGAACTAGAGGGGGGGTCTTGTTCTTCACTATACTATAATTTAGAGCTGGGCATCCGGATTTCGGATCGGATTTGAAGCAAATCCATATTCAATCTGAATTATTCGGTTTGAGATTTTCTTCATCCGTATCCGAATTTTAAAATAGCGATCCGAATATTAAACAAATCCGGATTTCCGGATCGGTTCGGATCGGATTCGGTTTTTATCCGAATTCAAAAAGCCTACTTTCTTAGGAATTAAAATTTCAAAATGCATCAAACAAGCCGTAATCATAATTCCATAAAATGGTCTATGTTGAATGTGTTAATCCTATAAGCGTGATCATGTTGTTTCATTGAAGGCGTAGTTATTTGATTGACTTTTTTCCAGTACTTATTTCCCTTTTAGTTAGTTATGTAGAGGCAGTGATGGGGTGGTCAATGCACACTCAGATACATATTGTATTGATTTCGATTTAAAGATGACTGCTTTGATTGTTTTTGCTCTTCTTGAGGTGAGAAAAGAAAAATGAGGTGTGACCTTTTTCGGTAGAATTGAATTTGTATAGTTATAAAACAACTTGTTTGTTTATGATTTGCAGACCAGAAGATCAGAATATCAGAGTTTAGGGTTGTTTGGATCTGTGAAGAAGATTGCAAAGACAGAAGGGCCAATGGGTTTCTACAGGTGGATCCCTGAGTAGATAATCATTAATGTGTGATGTTGTTTACAAGTTTAGGCGAACTAACAAGCTTTCAGTGGTTTTTGTACAGAGGCAATGGAGCTAGTGTTGCGAGAATTGTTCCCTACGCTGCGCTGCATTATATGAACTATGAGCAATACCGCAGATGGATTATCCTCACCTTTCCTGACGGGGGGCGGGGACCTGTTCTTGATCTTGTTGCGGGATCATTATCTGGAGGAACAGCTGTACTCTTTACCTATCCTCTTGATTTAGTTCGGACTAAGTTGGCTTATCAGGTAAGAAACTGAAAATGGGAGAAAGGGAAAAGCTTGACCCCTCTCTCAATTGCACGAGATTGTTTTCTGTTTAAGAATTATTAGATCCTTACACTTCAAGGAAAATTGAACTAAAGGCATCTTTATTTCTGCAGGTTGTTGGTTCTCCAAAACTAAAATTGCAAGGGATCATGACTAATGAACAACTTTATAAAGGTATTGTTGATTGTTTCTTGAAGACTTTCAAAGAGGCTGGACTCAGAGGCCTCTATCGCGGTGTAGGTATGGGTTTAAAAACTGGTTTGATCATGCTTAGGTGTCATTCTATGTTGCTGTAGGGTCCCAATTTAACACTTTAATATCATTATCAGCTCCATCCCTTTATGGAATTTTCCCATATGCCGGTTTGAAGTTCTACTTCTATGAGGAGATGAAGCGTTATGTACCTCCAGAGCAGAAGAGCAGTATTATGGTGAAGCTTGTATGTGGTTCTGTTGCCGGTTTATTAGGTCAGACTTTTACATACCCCCTTGATGTTGTGAGGAGACAAATGCAGGTAATATAGTTGATCCTGAAAATAATTTTTGACAGAAAATTATGTGGCATTAATGGTTGAAAGTGATCTGTACAGGTTCAACGACTTTTGGCATCAAACAGTCCTGAGATGAAAGGTACAATGGAAAGCCTTGTTTTGATTGCGAAAAAGCAAGGATGGAAGCAATTATTTTCAGGACTTGGCATCAATTACTTGAAGGTGGTGAAACCTAGTCAATTTTTTTAACATATATATCAGTCTTTCTTACTTGTAGGGTTGTAGCTAATCTAGCCAATCATGTGTGGATTCAGGTTGTACCATCTGTGGCAATCGGATTTACTGTATACGATACTATGAAAGCCTACCTTCGAGTTCCATCACGAGACGAACCTGTGAAAGAAGTGGTAACCGGCAAAAGAAATACTCAGCCATCCTCAATTCACTCCTAATGACATTTTCTTCCAATTTTGGTATTAGGCAACACACGTACACAAATTATTGGAGGCTTCGCTTCTCTTCGCAGACATCAATTAGGTTGACTAGCTCAATGTTTAGCGTTCAGGTGATTTCAACTGTACATATCATTCTATAAAGCTGAAAATCAGCATACCTGTAGGTTGTATCCCTTACCATGGGGATCTTGTAAGCTTCACTAATCAAGGTGGCAGAAATAATTGATTAGACTACCTTGGACTAGAGGACTCCAAACAGAGAAACATACAATGTTAGATGAGAAGTACATAAGGAGAAAACTGGAAGTTGAACTCTGTAATGACACTATTTTGTCTAATAGGCTTCAACATATCAAGCAAGACTGTTGAAAATTTGAAATTGTAGGTGGAAATTGAATCCTCCAGAAGCTTTTGGTAAACTTATCAGGTTCCGCTGGTCTTTGATGATGTTGTAAATTCGAAGTGTATCGCTTCAGTTTGTTTTTAAAATGATGCAGAGTTATTCGCAGTTGATTCCATTTTGCTTTTTATCTGATCTGGATAAAACAAATGAAAGAAGATTCATTTCAGTACATACTCTTTTGCCACCGGGACTGCCCCTATAACTGAATCAAAGTACAAGAATAATGTACAGTGTAAGGGGCTCACAAAATTCCACAACTCAGTATCTACCAAAAAGACTTCCTATTGATTTTTCTCGTGCAGCATTGAAGTTGCATTACATAACTTGCCACCACACCCTGGTCTCGGAGAGAAGCTTCCTATAGGCTGATAACTTTACCAGTAATCTCCACAGGAGCACTTCTTTATTCATTCTTTTGGGCTACATCAATCCCGGGTTAGCCCGACCCGCCCCACCAATATTATTTTGTTTTATTTTTTAATTTTTTTTTATAAAAAAAAAAAATCAAGTTAACTCAATTTTTTTACTTTTTAAAAACTTTTATCTTAATTTTTCGTGAGAGACTAGCACTGTTGCATAATGTAGAGTCTAAGTCATATGCAGCAAGAACTCCCTCTCCATAGAGCATTGGTTCGAGCTTGTTTTCCTAGATGAAGTCGAGAAACTCTTATGAAGCTAATAGGAGTAGGACTCATGCGCTTATATATGCTTGTGGTTGAAACATTGTGATTAGGGCAAAGGTTTTGGAATGCGATCGATCACAATGGACACCAATGTCAGAGATATGCACAGGGACAAGAACACGAGGGTGAGGCGAAGCCATCCATATGGTCATAGAGATCACGGTGATCGTAGAAAGCATACAAGACAGGTGAAGGAAGATGATCATATTGATATTCATAGGGATAGAGTTATGCACAGAGACAAGAACAGCAAGGTGAGCCAAGGCCCTAGATATGGTCATAGAGATTATGATCATCATATAGGTCGACACAGAAAGCATAAGAGACAGGTTCAAGAAGAAGATCATAGGGAAATTGGAAGGCAACAGCATGATATTAGTGCCTTCAACGGAATTTTTTTTAGCCAAGAACGTTGTCATGGCCATTCCAAGGACCTTGGGAAGAAAAGACTAAGGTTGGAGGAACTCGACGACTCTCCACCATTGCTGCCATCATCAACAGATTCAGATATAACAAGTCTTCCAAGAGATGCGGTGTTTTGTATTTTGGATAAGCTGTTAGAGCCCATTGACCATCTTCGCGTTGCTATTGTTTCAAAGGAATGGGATGCTGTTGCAAAAGATTATAACCATACGACAAAACGTTGGAGTAAGCAGCAACAACAGGTTCCCATGCTCATAATTCCTACTGGAACTGAAGGCGAGCAAAAACTGTACAGCGTTACAGAAAGAAGAATTTACGACCACATTCGGCTACCAATTCCTTATAATGAGAAGTGTTGTGGCTCTAACTATGGTTGGCTGGCCATAATAGACAAATCTCTTGAGGAAATTACGATTCTTGATCGACCCGCCCTTCTCAAAGATGTAGTAGTGATCACTTATCGAATAACTTTGCAAAACCCTTTCAGAACAGGAATAGAAGCAATTCATCTTCCTCCCTTGAAGTACAACTCCTTTAAATTTGAAAAACAGTACACATATATAATTCCCCATGTTATATTGTCAGCCGATCCTACTTTGCATCCGGAAAACTATGCAGTCTTGGCATTTTGCAATCATCATTTGCCGTTTGCTTTTATTAAAGGAGGGCAAAAAAATTGGGTTCAATTCACGTCTTTAAACGTCGGCTACAACATCAGTATGTATTCTAGTGCTATATTTTACAGAAACCAAATATATGCTGTTAACGACTTTGGAGGGTTGATGATGAAAGCTGATGTTAGTAACAGCAGTCCTATTCCTGTAGAAAGGCTCTTTCAGGCTAATCGAACAAAATTCAAATTTTCTGACGAATCCTATCTTGTGGAATCAACCACGGGAGACCTGCTGTTGTGTGTTCGAAGACCTAAACCTTATTATACGTTAGATTGCGGTGAGTGGTTACCTTTTAGTGTTTACAAGATCGTGTTCACTGATAAAGATGATGAATTTTATACGTTAGAGACAGAAAACATTGGTGATGAGGCTATATTTTTGGACTACAGTCTTTCAATATGTGTCTCAGCTTCAAAGTTTCCTGGATGTCAGCCGAATTCCATATACTACACCACCAATGACTGCAGAAAATCGTTTCGGTATCCCCCGGAGACGCCCATAAAATGTGAAATGGGTGTATACAATTTAGAGAGCAAAGTCGTGACAACGCTTTACTCCTCTGAAGATGAGGGCTGTTGGAACAATTACATGCCACACTGGGTCCTTGCATGTTTTAAACTTTAAAGGACTCTTCTTTTAGTTTATGAAATTAGCTGTACGTTTTGTATAGATTACTTTCTTTACATTGGCGCTTGTCTTCTTCTGAATCTTCTCTGTTCTTTTTCAGTTCAAACCAACCTCGCTACGTTCTTAGTTTTTAGATTCAATATATCTGACAGACCCACACTCAACAAGGTGTTCATGTAATCTTGTTCTACATTGAAATACTTTTATGCTGCGACTTATTCCTCTTACGTACAGAAATTTCAATCAAACCTGCACCAAAAAAACCCTCTCTAGCTTCTTGGTTGAATGACCTGTAGCAATGTTGCTAGCTCGATCGATCTGTATTAAGAAAACCAGAAGAAAACGGAAGGAAATAAAAGCATTGCTAGCTCGATCTGCCCGTTTGTATTAATAGTGAGAAATTGATTAGGCTGAATATACAAGAGTGTTTTGGGTTATGTACGTACATACGTATACGACATGCAAGAACCCTCTTGCTAATGACACATATCTACTAATTATAACGGTTGTGCTAGTAAAATCTAAGCTGTTGATCACTAACACTTCTACTAAATCGTTATTTACACAACGAGTGAGCTAAAATTTCTATTGTTACAACGAGCCCCGACCAAAATGTATCACATTCGCAAACTCATATGGTTTGTGTTGTGGAGAAAATGCTAAACTCATAACTTAATTAAATAGTGTAAGGTACTTAGTAACTTACGTGTTTCAAAAATTACACGATTAAGATTATATTTTTAGAAACTACAAACCGGTAAACTCTGTTATTTTTAAACTAAAACCTACTACAATTTTCTTAATGTTCAATTGGCCTTAACTATGAGCAAGTGCTAGCCGATAACTATTTATTATGTTTTAAAAAATTATTAAATTATTGCCTGTGACGAACACAGGTGAAATTTTTAAGCCAATAATACTAAGATCATAGTAATAGAAATCAAATCATGAACACGGCATGTCGTTTTGTGACCTCAGGTTGGACGACACGTAGTCTTATTAATTTGTATATACTCCCCTCCTGCTACTACTACTTGCAAAGCAAGTTTTTCGTGTCCAATTTTCCAGAGGTTCTGGGTTTTTCTCTCTGAATCTTTTCTCTGTTTCTCTGCTTTGATCTTTTGACTGGTTCTTTACTTTATTCTTTTCTCTCTGGTCACAATGTCATCTCGAAAGAAGCTTGTGGATTGTAAGTTCTATATGAGAGACCCCCTAAGCTGCCGAAATGTAAGTCATTTTCTTGGAGATTTAAAGTTCAATTTTGTTATAGAAATTTCTTTTGGTTCTTTAAACCAAGTTACTTTCCATTCAAGCATTTAAGCTTTTCTTTAGAAGTGTATCAATGTTTCGTAGAACTAGGTTCTTATGATTTGTTCTTGATTCCTGTGGTCTGGCTATGAAATTTGCGACAGGTTTTCTTGTTCTGGGTTTCAAGGTTTTCTTGACAAGGTTAAAGATTGAAACTTTATATGATTCTTGGTACATTGGTGATGAAATGATAGTGCCCTGTATTTTGGTTTGTGTGCTACTGTGCTTGATGGGTCCTTTTTATTCCAATTTGGTTCTGCTCTGCAATTAGAAGATATGAATGCCTTTCGAGTTGTTTAGAAGGATTTAGTGAAGTGGTTGTTTCACTTGTTTTTATGTGGGTTATAGTGGGGTAATGATGAGTGCTTTCTTGGGAGAGGCTGGATTGTATTGGGGATACAAGGATATGTTAGATTGTGTTGTATGATGCTGCTTTGATGCTGTTACTTGAGTATGGGTTATTGTTCATGATCTTTGGCTATAACATGCAGGGCATGTATTGTAGTTTCCGCCACAGCGCCATTGCAAGTAGACAACAGAGAGTTTGTAAACAATGGTTTGAAGGAAGATGTAGAGATAGACTTTGCGTCTATCAGCACCCCGTAAGCCAGTCTTTTCTTTTTTAATTTTCGTTAAATGACTTTGTCATTGGTGTCTATGGTCCTTACTAGACTATCTTTCGAGTTTTACAGGATCTTCGTGTGCCACCTGTGGAACGCAGCGCCTGTGCTTCATGTTTCGAATCATATTGCATTTGTGGCTATGGCAACACTGTGAGTACTGTAAATTTATTTGTCTCTAGGTTTCAGGTAGTTAAATTTCATCTCACAAAGTAGACTTGGATTCTCTGTGCAGGCCACCACTAGCTACTATGATCAGACTCATTCTCAAGCTCAATCTGAAACCGAGGAGCAGAATGATAATGTTGGATTCTCTGTGCAGGCCACCACTAGCTACTATGATCAGACTCATTCTCAAGCTCAATCTGAAACCGAGGAGCAGAATGATAATGTTGTTGGAGATGGTAACTCACTTTCAAGATTTGAAGTTATATGTTATATAGCGTTGTTGTTGTTGTTGTTGTTAACTAATAAACTAATAATGCATTTGACATATATTACACTGTGCAGAATGCATCTTTTCCAAGCTTCATTACTTGGCAACTGGTGGAGCTAAACAATTGAGACTTTCAGAGGATGGGAGAAGTCTGGCCACCTATGGACAGGGTGCAGAGGTAAAATCTTGATATATATTCTACTACACATCATACAGAATAGTAATTGATTTCGGATAAAATCATTCATATATACACCATGTGACGTATTGATTGACAGGTAAAGCTATGGTCTACACGCACCCGAGAGCAAGGCCGCTCCCTTTGGCATTCTGCAGAAGTCACAGATGTGTGGAATGGTACAGAAACAATTGGTTCATCTTCTAAAGATGAAACTGTGAAACTTTGGGATGTGAATGTTAATTCAGCAACAGCTCGACTTACCAGGGTTATGAAACACGAAAGGGCCCTTCTATCCTTAGACACTGTCCCAGCAAAACAACAAATTTGCCCTCTTGATACAGAAGCGATTCTGTCATTTTGGGATATGGAGCAGCACTCAAAGGAACCAGTGGAGGTATGAACATCATAACATGTTATCATATATTACTAGAGTGTAAACGATGTAATTGCTTAATTTGGAACTTGCCATATCTTTTCTAGACTGTCGTTTTAGATGCATGTGGAGGAGGGCAACAACAGGGTATGATCAGAACTCAACATGGTGGAGGTAGGCTGCTAGCTGTAGCTGTAGGCAGCAGGGTTATTTTGGTGGAAGTCAAAACAGGTGTCATTGTGCATACATTGGAAAACCATGGCCTCCATTCTGTGGGATCTCTAAGTTGGAGTAAAGACGACTTAATGGTGGCCTCAGTCAGTGAAGAGATCATAAACGTTTGGGATATTCGTTCCAACAAGAATTTGAGATTGAAGGCTTCCAGAGGCAACAATTTTCATGATGCTGTTTTTCATCCTTGCCTCCCTATTCTGGTCATCGGCCTACAAAAGGTACTCCTCTGTTTCTGATGGACTACTTGTACTCCATCTCACTTTAATTTCTATTGATGCTTACCTGTGATTTACAGAATATGCAGGTCTGGCAATATGGCAAGAATCCAGCTGACGAAAAAACCACCATGCTTCGGGAGTCAGCTGGCTCTCTGAGTTCAGCAGCAGATGTGCTTGCCTCCTCTCACGAGAGGGGTTTGGTTAGGATATGGACATTTTGAAGCTTACAAATGTGAAGAAATTGTGACTGAGAATATGTTGGATCAATTCTGGTTGTATAGTTAATATCTTGAACGCTTAATAGTTAAATAGTAGTTCTGTTATCGACTCTGCTCTCTCTCTCTCTCTCTCTCTCTCTCTCTCTCCCGAGGGGGTTTCGCCTTATTCTTTTTTCCTTTTTCTAAAATACCGCATTGAATGTCGTTCTATGATTTTTTTCTTTCTTTTATGACATGCTTATCTTTAAGCCCGTAACGAAGTAGGAATAAATTCTTCACATTTAAAAGTTAAAAGTTAGGTAGTCGAGTACGCGATGGGATTTGCTGCTTGCTAGTCATCTCCTTCTCTATTTTTGGACCAGAGCAAGAACATATTGAAAGGAAGAAACGGCTGTGTCTTATGGATACAAGCAGTTTCTCATTAAAATCATGGTACAACTTGGCCGTAAGATATAGCAGCTACAACTATTGTTGTCACATCATTCAGTATGTGGATCACCTACAAAACTGAGGTCACTTTTTACATTCTACAGACTACAAGTTGTGCCTGGTCTAACACAACGTAACTGCTCTCTACAAGTTGTCACAAGCCGGATAATTTACACCATGTTCTCTTTTACTGCAAATCCAGAACTAGATCTACAAATTGTCTTCTATTTCATCTGGTACAAGTAACCTCTCAATGGCAGCCTGTGCAAAATATGTAGATAAGAATGGATGAGCAGAGAAGCAAAACTGTGTATGAAACTTTGAATGTTGCAGGTAGTTGGTTACCAACTATAACTGAAAATGCAGTAAGGCAGAAAGATGATGCAATTACCTTAATGGCAGTGACATCCGCCGTGGATGGTTTCAGATCCAAAGCAATGCCAAAATGAAGCATTGATTTGTCGTGCATGTTTCGCCGCTTAAAAATTCTACCCATCAAATCATGCACACTACTTTCACGAGGAGAATATTCATTAAGCTCTTCCAAGACTGCTCAAGCTTCGTTAAACTTTTCTAAGCTCATTAGTATATTAGCCTTCTGATACATGGGAACAGGATTCTTCTCATCTGCTTTAATGGCCTTCTCCATTATATCTAAAGCTTCGTCACTTCTCTGCCATGTACAAACAATATATCAGTAATAAGATTAATTAGTTGGTAGATAAAAGTAAAACTTCTTGATATAATTTACAATTGATATTGCCAATGCAACCTGTAAAGCATGCAAAGCTGTGCCAAGATTAGATGCAATAACAGAGGAACATGTATTTATTTGATTAGCCATCCGGAAGTGATGCTCTGCAAACTCAAACTTCTCTTGCCGAAAATATATCATTCCAAGCCCAAACCAGGAGTTATAATGCCTTGCGTCAAGACGAAGTGCACTCTGATAGCTCTTCATTCCATTCTCAAAATCATCTAGGGCTACATATCTAGTACAAGGTCAGAACCATCAGAACACAAAATAAGACTAGAAGAATTTCATTTTCATATGTCAGATAATGAAAGGAAGAAAAGGCTGTGTCACATACTCATGACCACAAAGGGTATGCGCATATGTGAATTTTGAATTAAGTTGAACAGCTCGCTGGAAATTCTTCAGAGCAGTTTCATGATCTTTCTGCAAGCTATAGCAATTTCCCATTGCACACCTACAACCCAGTCAACAAGAAGAGCTAAGCGATCAAAAACTAATTTTGTCTCAAAAGCTAATGATAGATAAGTATACAAAACTGAAACTAGAATCCTGCGTAAGAGCTAGATGTATCTACCAGCATGTTAATCTCAGAGTATGTCTTCGGCGGAGGCAACGGCATTTTATCACCGCCACCCTTAGAAGGATCAACACTAACCAACAACTCCTCCGCGCGATCTTCAAGCTCAAGATCGCCATGAATCCTCGCCAAGTTCCTAAGAGCCTCCCAAACTTCCGCGGTAGGCTCAATCGGCATTCTCTCAATGAACTCCTCCGCTTCCTTCAAATGACCAGACCTCCCAAGCACATCAACAACCCCAACATAATGCTCAATCTCCGGCGCAATCCCATACTCATCCTCCATCATTTCAAACAATGCCAGCCCCTCCTCCACCGCTCCGGCACTAGCACACGTCCCCAAAACCACCGCGACACTCTCCTTGTCCGGCTTCAACCCCTCACTCCTCATTTTCTCAAACAACAACACCCCCTCACTCCCTTCCCCATTCGCAGCACACGCATTGATCATCGCATGCCACGAGATCAAATTCCTCTTGGACATTCTATCGAACACCTTGCGTGCATCTCTCATACTCCCACACCTCCCATACATTTCGATTAAATCCACATTCCACTCGATATCTCCACCAAAAGATGTCATTTTCAAGTAGTGCTCAATCTTCCTTCCAACCTTGGCGTCGTCACAAAGCTCCATTAACACACAGAAAACACCGTAATCAGCAGAAACGCCTCGACCCATATACTCCAAGGCCTCCTCGACCTTGCCCTCCTTACACAAACCCATCAAGTCTACATCTTTTAGAGATGGGTCTTTCGAAAGTTGGAGTCATTGTGTGAAGGTTGGGTTTTGTATACGGGTTTGGAGCGAGGAATGGTGGGTTGCGGCCGCGAGGAGCGGTCGTAGCGGCGGCTGTTGGTGCTGGGATTGTTGAGTGCGAGAGTGCAAAATGGGTTGGGTGGAGTGGTCCGAGGTTTGAAGACAGAAGAAGATGGTGTGGAGTTGGTTGGCTGAAGCCAAGTGACTGAAGCCATAGTGAAGCTGCTTGTATGAAGACACACAAGACAACAGTGAGGGAAGTATTTAAGTGATAAGGCACGGTGAAATAGCAACCGAAGAAAATCATTAAGCTATGCTAAATTACCTCTTAACTTGTTGATTACTTTAGCAACAATACGTGGATGAACATTTGATGACAGAAATTTATGGATTAGCTAGCTGAACTAATTAACAATGTAGTCTTTTCTTTCCAATCTTTGATCTGTTTGAATTGCGTTTTATATATCATCTCCATACAACTCTCAAAGGTTTAGAGAGAAACCATGATTAGCAAACTGGGGTAAATTGTTCAACATAGCATACATTGTTTGCGTCACAAGCAAGATCAAAATTGACGAAACCCCTATATAATATAGTCAGACCACTCTGATAAAAACGAGGTATGGTCCATGGATTCTCCAGGCACATCCTCATGCCTCGACGGCTTCTCCTTCCCGCCAACCAACCTCGCTGGATTCCCCACCGCAGTAGTCCTTGCCGGCACATCAATAAGCACCACCGACCCCGCCCCAATCTTTGCCCCCTCTCCAATCTTCACATTCCCCAAAATCGTCGCCCCGGCTCCAATTAGTACACCGTCGCCAATCTTCGGATGCCTGTCTCCCCCGACCTTTCCAGTCCCTCCTAGGGTCACGTGGTGGAGTATGGACACGTTGTTTCCAATCACCGCCGTCTCCCCCACCACCACTCCCGTCGCGTGATCAAACAGCACCCCTTTTCCAATCCTCGCCGCCGGGTGTATGTCCACAGCAAACACGTCAGCTATCCGCGAGTGGAGCGCTAGCGCCAGCGGCCTGCGTGACTGAATCCACAGCTTATGTGCCACTCTATGAGCCTAAAACAAACACAAAATCAATCCACATTATTATTATTATTATTCAAAAAAGGGAAAAATTTGAGGTGTTGTGGTGCTAACCAAAATCACAGTTAAAACTCCGACCATCGAAACTTACAAAACACAACTAAATGAGTTTCAATGCTCACAACCAATCAGACTATTGAAGGTGTGCAACTTCTTCCTGCTTAAGGAGGCCGTCTCCTTCTTTCTTCCTCTTCCCGAATCACGCAGGAGCAGCCCTGCATCTGCACCCTGCACCAGTCTTCCGAATCTCTCCTCAACTCTCTCAGCCTCCAATTTCCTTCCCTTCAAATATTGATTACAGGGATTCAATACCCACGTCAAGTCTTCAATTTTTTGGTTCGTAACCGGCGTCGCTCCTCCTCCTTGCTGCAGGGGAATTGCTTGGCATCTCTTGAGCAAAAGGTTTTTGGATCGCTGCGACTCTGAGGTGTGACTTGGGCTTGCATTTCATTGCTTTTCCTCTTACTGCAGGGAAGCCGGTTACCAACAGGGTTGGTTTTCCATCGTATACCCTGCAACTAATCTCTTTCCTTCAGCCTTTGCTTCAGCTCACAATTCATGTTTTCTCCTTTGCTGCAGGGATTGCCTAGTGTGAACTGATTCCTCTGACAAGAGTTTTTTGGTTTTCCACCTATGCCTTCAATTGGTGGAATTGATTTCAGTTTGGAGTTCGAGACAACATGCTTTCTTCACTTCAGGTGATTTTCAGTTTTGTTTGTTGTGTAGCTCTAGTGAATCTTTTGCTTCATGGAACATTGCAATTCATTTGATCGATATATTCTGCTTTGTTTCGAATGAATGTCGGCATTAGATCAGTTTTTGTTTCCGCTGCTGTTAGGGTGATTGCCTGTAGCTTATTGCTGCTCCGATTGACTGTGGCATATGCATGCTTCTGACGTTTGGTTTCCATTGATTTTTCTTACTTGGCTTCAGTTGGTCTTCTGCGATGAGGATCGCTTGAATAGTTTATAGGACTAGCCAGAAGACTTTGCTTGCACTTTGTAGGATTTAGGAATGATTATTGCTTTGGCTTTATTTGTTCTGTATGGTTTATACTGCTTACTTAAGCATAGTGTGGTTGGTTTTTGGTTTTACCAAGCATAGATAATGTTTGGGACTTGTGCAAGGAGATGATTACTGTATTTAGCTTGGTATGAGAATTAACAAGGAAATGTAAAGGCTAAGAAATTGAGGTTGAATGTACTGGAACAGACTCATTAGCACAAGTTTAGGGTAGAATTGAAGGAATCTAATTACCAGGGTAAGCTAATTATGAGAATATGGTTGGTGGGAATTTGCAGCAACACAAAAGGCTTACATATGTTCAGTTTATGATAGAACAAGGAAGAATCGAATTTAGCTTGGTTGGATAGGTTTGGTAGTTTGAATTATGGACTGGCATGTCGTGTAGGCAGAGGGAAAATATAAAAGACCTTATTTGGTCGTCATTTGATTGATGTTGATTATAGATACCATCAATAAGCTTGACTGCTACTGTAACTCAAAATAGAGTATCCATCACCGCAGTGTATGAGTGACCGAATTATTGATAGAATCAACATGTTGGCATGTCCTCTAGAATATGCATTCGAGTCCTTGAACATAATGTTATGTGAGCTTGAAACTGTTTTTTTCTTGAATCACCGCGGCTAATATTATGCATACTGTAATGATTTTCGTCGATTGATTCTAAATAGATTTAGCTTGTAGAAACTTTGCATAAGCATGTATTTAAGAACGTGTTTTGATTGCTTCGGCTTGGGATTGTCTATTGTACTTTGATGAACGTGAGAGAGAGCACGTGCATTGAAGGGTTTTATGCTTTGGTCTTGGCATGACTATCATTGCTTTTAGAATGGATACACGACTTTCAACAGAGGAGCGTGGCAAGATGTGGTCATTTGAATGTGTTATGCTTATGCATGCTGTTTATATATGCTAGGAGTAATTAATCCTCTTAGTCGTGAATCCGCTTGGCATGGGGTGTGCTTGGTGTGATTGAAGTATGTATTGGCTTGTTGGGGTATATCACATTTGGGAAGGGCAAATGTACATGTCATACCTTGGCTTGGCTTGGCCCGTGCACTCCTTAGCTATCATATTTGTTTTTATACATATGAATTACAACTTGGAGTTGATAATGGTTTTGCATGGCTTGTTCTTGCATTGATACGAAGCGTTGTGCTTTACTCGATTTGTCAATGATGGCAGGTCATATGGACATGACATATTTTTGCATGGTGTTGCATGTTTTATTTGTTCGTGAGCATGTTTGGGGATTTGTGTGCATAATGTTGCGCGGGAGTGACTTGTAGACTTTTGAATTGTGGGACTGCATAAGTGAATGCACTAAGTGTGAAAATGCTTTTTGCCTGATATGCATTTTGTAAATGGCATAGATCTTTGCTGGATTGACTTATTGTCTAGGTACTTAGTTCAAGAGTAATGGGCGACCGAGCATGATTGCATATGTAATTTTTTTTGTTACAGGGGAGAGATTTGGGATGGAGGAGCTGCGGGGTACAAATCTTGCTTCCCTGGAACTGGAGGAGCTGCGGGGTACAAATCTTGCTTCTCTGAACCCCTCACATTTTCGTTACAGCGGTAGTTAAATGCTAAAGAAAAGTCTAGAGGTTGTTTGAAAGCTGAAGAAAAAAGGGTATGAGACAGAATTCAGTTCTTAAATTTTGGAGTTTGATAATGAATATAGAGAAGGGTAGGTTTATGAAGCATGGTAGTGATGATGAATGTGCTTGTTTATTTACCACCACAGTGGTGTTAACTCTGGGTTTGAATTGATAGATTTGTTGTTGGGAATTCAGTGGGCAAAGGATTGAATTTGGGGATACCAAGTTTTTGTTGCTAGAAGTTGTGACTTCTCTGTAGTAGAGTACTCAAGATGGTTGAATATAGGATATGAGCTACTGATATATGTTTTAGCAATAAAAGTGAGAGATAGAACTGGGAGTTGTAGGCTAGCGTTGACATGATTTTGGCTTGGAGAAAGACTTGGAAAATGCTATATTAGGATCATTTGGACATGGAGAGAACAAACATTGATTAGGGAGTACTAGCTTGTACAAAGGTATCATACAAAGAGAGGTATTGACTTTGAAGTGTTGGTTTTAAAGGTATATGCTTGCACAATAATATGAAATGATCAGGTAACTGAAAATCAACAGTCACCTTGAACAAGGTCATAATCAATAAGGCCCCAAGTGTCGTAGCATACTATTTGAGAAACCGACGACGAAGACAGCTTTTTGCTTAGAATTGGCTTGATTACGTTACACTAATGTTTTGGCTTGAGTGATTATTGCTTGTTGCCTGAAGAGTTTGGGTTGCATGATCCAATAGCTCAAGCTTGATTGAGTAATAATGCTTGTAGCTTGACCGAGTAATGGTTACTTGTTTTAAGGATTTTAGCTTGATTGCATGTTCCTTGTTGCTTGATTGAGTGTTGATTGCTTGCTCTAATGATTTTTGCATGTTTGACTATTGCTTGCTGCTTTATTGGGTATCGTATTTGCATGCCCAATGATTTTGGCTTGACTAGTTATTGTAAAACAGGAGTTTGGTTATTTTTTTTTTTTTAACAACTAAAATTGGTGTATTTTGGGTTTAGGTGTAGATGCACGCATTGGCTTGAGAAAGGGTCTTAATAAGGAATTTGGTTTGACCGTAGACATATTTGGCTATAAAAAGAATCCATATGCTTGGGTTACTGCATCGAAAGTTTTGATTCTAATGACAGATGAAGTCAGGCTTATTTAGGTAAAAAAATGAGGGTTTGGTTACTGTTATAGAAAGTTTTTGGTTGTGGCATCATCTATTTTGACTTGATGAGACTTGTAATAAGGAAGTTGTAGCAATGGTCTGCTTATGACAATATGAATGGAAGATTTGGTGTTGTAACTTTGAATGCTTCTTCTCATGAGGGCTCGAACTTAGTAATGAAATTGTCATCCTGGCATGAATATATCTTGTGGTGATAGAGAGTTGGACCTACATCCCTCAGCCCCCAAGTCTGTTGGCATGATGTATTTTGACCAAGCTTGAATACCGATAACATTCCTTTTGAACATGCATGGTTTGCATTCATCTATCTTGTTCATGGAAAAGACCCTCTAATGTAGAGGAAAACTTGGCTATGTGGAAATTAATTTGGTGAGACAAATGATCTACAAAATGAAAGGCTTTGGTGTGGAAGTGTTATTGAAGCTTGCTGCTATGGTGTTTAACGACTGGTAGGGGACTTGGCCAATAGCTATCAGGATTTCATGTGTATATATATATGCTCAAATTAAGGACAGTAGACTGTTGAATTAACATCATAGAAAACGAGCATCTAGATATTGAGCCTGATGCGAAATGTGCCTGACATAAGCCTGATTTAGTGAAAGACTTATTTTGCGTGAAAAGTACAGTGCATGGTGGTTTGATTTTGGCTTGTTTTTCTTGTTACAGATGAAGTTTTGTTTACTGCAGCTCATAGTGCTGTTAGCTTGATTGAATCGATGTGGATAGACAAGTGAAAAAGTGGGGTTAATATCTTGTGGTGTTGGAATGTGTTTTTTTTTGGCTAAAACTTTGGTTTTGCTTCTAGCTGTGATAACATAGCTTGGCATAACAAGATACACTAGGTTGGCTGACAATGGCTTTTAAACTATTGTAATGTTGACTTTTTGGAATCACACATATGTTTGCTGTGTAAAAGAGTACTTCCTGACAATGGCTTTTAAACTATTATAATGTTGACTTTTTGGAATCACACATATGTTTGCTGTGTAAAAGAGTACTTCCACATTGTGTAAGTGGGTACTCTTGCATGTTGTGTAAAAGTGTGCTTGTAGCCTTGTATCTACACAGCAGTGTCATTTTTTTTTTTAGAGATGCGCATGCTAATGGTTAGGATAAAGCTTGCAGTATTTGGATTGCTTGGTGTGAATAAGGTTTTAAATGCATGATGCTGAATTTCTTGCTTTGAGGTTTTGCTTGCAAGGATAATCATAATCTTCTTGTCCTGCATCAGGGATCTAGAGAGCTGATATTTAAAATGGTTTGGCCATGGCAAGTGAGGTTATGGTATATTCAAAGCTTTGGTTAGCAAAGAAAGCATATGGGTTTCAGCATGGTGAAATTTGGTTGCAGATTTTTGAGACCAGGAAGATTTCAGAACTGATGAAAGAGAGAAATT
This sequence comes from Potentilla sterilis, assembly GCA_963682095.1. Lineage (NCBI taxonomy): Eukaryota > Viridiplantae > Streptophyta > Magnoliopsida > Rosales > Rosaceae > Potentilla > Potentilla sterilis. Next base: position 3,640,566 of record OY821761.1, read on the forward strand.
AGGGATATAAACCCAGTCCCCAGTGGAGTCGCCATTTATGTTGGGGTGATTTTGTACAGAGGCTGCAATGATAGATTAAATAACTTTATATATCTCCTCTGCTTTCCCATATGAGTTCGGGACTGGGTCCAAAGCTTCAAGCAGCTTTGTAGTGCTTTCCCATCTCTCCCTCGCAGTGAAATGGGCCTGCTGCGGGGTAAAGATCTTTATGCTCTGGATGCAGGAACTTTGTATAGTTCAGAGTTTTGATATTGCTTTCCCATCTCTCCCCGCAGTGAAATGGGCCTGCTGCGGGGTAAAGATCTTTATGCTCTAGATGCAGGAACTTTGTACAGTTCAGAGTTTTGATATTGCTTTCCCATCTCTCCCCGCAGTGAAATGGGCCTGCTGCGGGGTAAAGATCTTTATGCTCTGGATGCAGGAACTCTGTATAGTTCAGAGTTTTGATATTGCCCTGCAGTGATATTGTTCTGCTGTAGGGTAATGATCTTTATGCCTGTGTAGTCTGGACTTATGATAACTGAAAGAATATGAAGAGGCTTGCAAGAAGGCATGTGGCGTGGGAGCTAGAATGGCATGAGTTTGAGAAGAAGAGATTCAAGGAATGGCTATGGTGGTTTTGGTTTATGAAATAAAGGCTTTGGGACAGAGGTGAGTTGAGAAGGATGAGAAACTAGGCATGGATTTGGGGAGATGGAGCATGGAGAGAAGAAGTGTCTAGAAAGCTTGCTAGCTCACCCCTTCTGCCGCCCCCCCACTTGGTTAATAGCACTAGGTATTTATAGACAGTTCCAGGAATCTTGGTTGAAGGTTCCTACTGCTGGGTAAACATATGACTTGGTTAAAAACATGTACTGGGTTTTGTATTGTCTCTCAGTTCTGTCTAAAGGAGATTATGGAATGCTTTGGCAGATTTTCTGCCGTGACTTATGCATGATGGCTGCTGTGAAAGTTATTGATGGGACTGCAATAGCAGCATTTCTATTGTACTGCTGGGAACATCTTCCTTGCTATGAGATTTTTGCTATTTTATCTGGTCATGAAGGATTTGGGCTGGGATTTTAGGCATTTCTCTTCTTATTTACCCGTATTAAGAGTCAGGCCGTCGGGCATGAATTTTTGTCCCAAGTCCAAAATTACCGACAGGTCTAAGACTAATAACGGGCCTCATGCAATTCCGTTACCTTCCACACCACACCCGTTCTTGTAAGCCTCAAGAATGCGAGGATATGACTTGGGTCCATATCTAGCTCGTGTTTGCTTAGCGTGTTTATAATCGAGTAATGAACATAAAATCCTTATAAAACTATATAATTTTACATAATTACGTGACTATGCATGGCCTTTGTCGCGTGACAGAATAGTAACTAATTGCATGATTTTTCGGGTATCATTTACAATGTGACGTATCTTTATCCTCATAAGATGTCGAGCTAGATTGCCTCAAATTCCATGTGATAGATATGAGCACCGTCTGAGGTAGAAGTTGGTTTTTTTTTTTTTTTTTTTTTTTGTGTGTTGGGTGGGGGAGTAACAGCACTAACAAGTCAGTAACTTGATTTTATTAAACTTAAGTAGCATAACAAAAAAGAAGTAAAAATTTTCCTTGGTCAAGATTGAAGAACATCACACTGATGGATAAACAGAGAACTTACTTCTGATGTTGAATACCTGGATGACTAACGAGAGTGAAAAGAGGCCAATTTTTTTCTCTCAAATCATGCAGCATTGTGCAGATTTCATTATGAAAGAAAAAGGGACGAGATCAGAGAGTAAGATACAAAAGTTGGTCTGAACAAATGATCAAATTGCAGAGCTAATGGTAGTATTGATTGAACATGATAACAGATCTGGACTACTCTTCTTAGTGAAAACAAAACATCTATATGTGTGTGTAATAGCACTCGGAACTGGTACTATTAGGATTGCTCCATTCTCATTATCTAAGCAAAAACAAGGCATCTCAATAACTTGCATCACAACACATTTGAAATTAGACTATACAATATCATTCAAGAAAACGAAAATTTACTATCAACTCACTTTCTATCTTTAGGCTTTTTCATCATCTCGTGGATAACGTTGTAATGTCAGTGACAATCTGTTTCACTTAAAGATCTGAAACTGAAGTGCCTCCTTGTGTAGATATTCATACTATTGATCCTTGAGGTATCTAATGAACACTAAATTCAGAGTTTGTTTCTGCCTCAGGTTCTGAATTTTGTACTGAGATTTTGCTTCTGCCTTCAAAATTAGCATTATCTCGTCTAGCGACAACTTCCTCACTTTGAGTGCTTTCATTGGCTTCACTTTGACTGTTTGAAGTTGTATACATATCTTCATGTAAACTGATTTCACCGTCACCATCTGTCATTCTTGATTCTATGATATCGTCACCGTCTACCGGAACACCAGTCTCATCATCAAAGCCATGGACTCCATCTACCACTGAATTGTGATCCTGAATAGAATCATTGTTCCTTTCGGTAGGTTGAGCTAGAAACTCATTGTCAGAACTGAAGTCCTTTGTCTCTGACTCCTTCTGTGCATCACTTTCATGTCCTTGCTCGTCATGATTAACATGTGACAACTGCTCCTCAACCTCTTCAACTTCATGGTGGCCAGAATTCTCCACATCTTTATCGCCTTCCTGATCAGATACTGTCACCTTTTTATCTTCATGTCCTACTTGGGACTTTCCTTCTTGCAATGAATTCTCTTCCAATCCCACTGCCTCACTATTAGCTTTGAGTTCAATATCAGAATTATCATCTGCATTTTTCAGCTCTTTGTCTCCCGGTTTCTTTTCACTTTCTTTCCCTTCATGTGTCCCGAGATTTCCATGAGTATCGTCATTTAATTTGTGCTTCTCTTCGACGTTTCCATCATATACATCAACTCCGACACCTCAACCTTCATCATTGACGCTTTCTCCCACAAGACTTGAACCACCTGCATTCACTTTACGCCCCAAAATACCAGAAGCATGTTCTTTAATAACCCCATTCTGCACACTTCCACTGTAGTCCTTATCATAAGACTGCTTTGCTTGGTATAACAACCACAAACAAACAGCCAGAAGTGACCCAATTTGAAAAGCCAGCTTCACCCTCTTCAATTTGGGTCTCTGGCTGCGGCTATTAGACTGGGAATTCATCGAACTCTACACTGTACCAATTCAAAAATTACAACAACGTTTCTCATCAATTATCCATGAACTTATCACATTGATTTAGAAACAGTCTATATTACTCACATAAACCTCACAATCTGAAACAAAAATACAAAGAACTATCTGCAACCAAAAAATCTCAAAAACCAACTTCTTCAAACTATTCAAGTAATTTGCTTTGGCTTCATAACATGTAGAACTAGATCCAACTATCACAAACTACTCATTAATTTCCCTTTACAAACTTCTGCTTCTAATTTTACATAAAACTTCACAGACTAGATCAATCGGTACTCAATAACTATCAGAGAATACAGGCACTGAACAAAACTTGAAGCCAACCAAGTCCAGATCAAAGTCAAACTCATAAAATTTATAAGACTACCTACAACCATTATACTTACAAATTCAAAGCTCAAGAATTTGGATTCTTTGTTCTTCCACTCTTTCTTAAAGATAGCTTCCAGTATTGAAGAACTTAATTTCAATCATAATATGAAAAATAAAACAAAGGAAATCAAAATATGAATAAAATCTGAACCTTTTTAAGAGTAACGGAAACTTCAGAGGAGCTCCTTGCGTGCAGTTGGAATTTTCTGCGTCGTTTTCCATAGCAGCTTCTGTTGGACTCTCCCGGAAAATGGGACAATAAAATAAGCCGAGGGCTGATTATCAGCCCAAGCGTAAAAGCCCGAGACCGGCCCAAGCATAAAATAAAATCTAGAACTAGAGGGGGGGTCTTGTTCTTCACTATACTATAATTTAGAGCTGGGCATCCGGATTTCGGATCGGATTTGAAGCAAATCCATATTCAATCTGAATTATTCGGTTTGAGATTTTCTTCATCCGTATCCGAATTTTAAAATAGCGATCCGAATATTAAACAAATCCGGATTTCCGGATCGGTTCGGATCGGATTCGGTTTTTATCCGAATTCAAAAAGCCTACTTTCTTAGGAATTAAAATTTCAAACTGCATCAAACAAGCCGTAATCATAATTCCATAAAATGATTAAAATCAATTACTAAAATCATAAAATCCATCACCATAACTATAATTCTATACTTAGTACATAACCAAATTTAAATTTATCATAAATGGTTGACATGAGAGAATGAATTGGGGTGTTAGGGATTTTATATGGATAGATCATTAGATTAAGTGTTAGAGAGTACATGGTAAAGACATGGAACCAACGAATAATAATGCGATACATATGTAAAAAGTATATAAATGTAAATTAAAAAATTCGGATCGGATCGGTTTTTTTCAGATGGTTTATGAGGTTGATCCAAATCCAATCCGGTTTAAAACGGATCGGATCGGTTCATTATTTTTCTCACCTCAAATATTTCGGATCGGTTATCCAACCCGGAAATTTCGGATGGATCGGTTCGAATTCGGGCCAAATTCGGATTTATGCCCAGCCCTACTATAATTCCTATGCAACGCAATTTCTCATGCTTGTCTGCTTCACTGCTTCTTCTCTTCTTCTTTTTCAATTTTTTTTTTTTTTTTGAGAAAATGTCTGCTTCACGCCTTCACGTACTGCTTGTGTACGATACATTATGGCACTCTTTTGACAAATTAATCATTTAACATATACAAGGTAGGTTTATATATATATTATATACTGGGTTTTATATATGGTGCGTAAATTATTGCACATTTCACTACTAGCAGTTTACTTTAACAATACGTACGTATTCGTAATCTTCTTGATTCTTATAGTGTTAAGTAATGTGTGAAGCTACTTAGAAGGGCATGCATCAGTACCAGTAGGTCTACAGATTGAAATTCGCAAAGCCTAGCTTACGAGGCCACGCAGGCGAAAGCAGATCGAGATGGTGAGCTACTAGCTATATACCTCCTAATCATGATGTTGAAGATAAGCTTCGGCTCTGCAAATAAATACAGACGACGACGTATCTTATGGCCGCCAAACACCTTCACGAATTGAATCATCCGGCCACATGGCAGCTGTTTAAACCAGTCTAGCTAGCTATTATAGAGAGGAATGCACTTACAACGACGTCGTCGAGGAAAAGGCTGTTCAAAGACGATGATCACCATTATGATTGAGAGCTAGGGTTTGCCAAGAGAAAGACGACTTTGAATAACAACGACACCCGGCTTAATTAAATGAAAATTACAGCCCTGATCAGTTTCAGTCATCTTTGGCCGGACCACCAATAATTCAGGCCGGAGACTCAAATATCTAATATGCACCTTAATGAAGTTAAATAAAATATTAATGAAACTAGTCTCTTTATATAATAAATGTTGAAGGAAAATGCCTCAAGTTAGGTGTATATATGTGGATGCTGAAGTTGGTGGCTCTTTGTAGGGCTCGGTGTGCATGTCCTAGCTAGCTAGCATGGTCGATCGTTTCTTTGGACCAACTTGTTTAATTGCTTGATCAATTTCATGTCGTTCTTCGTCTGTATCTTCGTTTTCCTTATGTTTTGAAGATTGATGCATGCTTATATCTGTGTGAATAACATGAGAATCGAATCTGTCCTTGCCGTGTTGATAAATTTGTCGATCTATCATATTGGAAGTCAAGTTTAACTGTTCATGTTAATTCTTACATTTCTTACTTAAATGTACATTGACGACTTGCATCAAACGTAAAAGACCTGTATTCAACATGATATTATATATACGTGCATGCAAGTAGAAGTTAGAGAACTACGTTGAACCCTAGAATAATATTTATACAATGCATTGAGTGACTGATAGATACTCTGACTCAATAACTCTAATCCAATTGTTTGCAAAATAATTGTATACAATTATTGAGTGCTTGATTGTGTGTAATTTACGAAGAGCTTATCCGAACTCCTTTTTTTGTTATTTTTGCTTTTCAGATAGTAATTAATCATAGTATGTTAATGCAAATAGCCAAAGGCACTAGTGTGAGTCTGTGAGACCATCTATGTCAATAAGGTTTCCTCGTCGAAACCCGAAAAGTATTTCAAGCCAATCCTGATTCCCAATTGTCACGTCAGACCAAAAACCAAAACTAATAATTCCCCAAGTCCCACATATAGGGCTTTATATATATATATATATATATATATATATATATATATATATATATATATATATATATATATATAAAAACACTACTTGTTCTGCAATTCCACTTGAAGCAAAGACGAAATTAATAGTAGTAAACATGCATTGCCCTACTGATGTTGATCCCCGAGTTTGTGTTTTCTTGAATGCTAGCTAGATATGTATTGATTATTGGAGTACAAAATTAATCAGAAAAGCACAAAGGACCCAAATCAAATGCAGACCTATGTGGTGTGCTTAATCAAATCAATTAATCTTAACGTACTTTAAAAGTTCAATCAAATCACACTTTCCTACCATGCACTCTCAGAATCTTTATTTTCTTCCCGGAAAAAGGAGCAACCAAGACAAAACAATTATACAATGTTTGTTGGACACCAAGCACGAGAACACTAGCAAAAAGCGCCACGGCCGGAAGCGGTGGCAGACGCTGGTGAAGGTGGCGGCCAGACTAAATTAACCCAGGTTTTGTGCGGGGGTTCTATAGAATTCGAGTTAACTCGTAATTTCTCTAATTCTATGATAAAAACATGGCAAATGAATATGACATTGACGGATTAATTGAGTAGTCGATCACCAAGTTCTTGTCCAAACGTACCCCACCACGAACAGAACACAATTCAAAACGAAGAACTGTATATGCATGCATGAGGCATGATGATCATCAGATCATACATCAGAAAATTCAAAGCCTTCAAATTAGGAGAAGCAGTAGCAGCTAGGCAAGTAATGAAGGCTGTAGTTGACGTACAGATGGCACCAGGTCCCCGCGGCTTGGGATTCCTTTCTGGCTTGCTAGCTCCCACTGATTGGTTTACGAGTTTGATTTCGATGAAAAGCAAGTTCATATTCATATGGCCCCAATCATAAAGCTCCCCTGGAGATTTTTCCAGCTTCTTTTCCTAAAGTTCTAGAAAATGAATGCATATATGTATGAGCGAGCAGAATATCAATCATCCACCACCACATACGCCTTAACTGAAAGTGTTATATATGTGGCTTCCAGAAGCACCTGATTTTCTTAGCTCCATCGCGTGTGCCTAATCAAAGCTTCAATCATTTTCGCAAGTCAATAACTACCTGAATGGCCGGCGCTTTCACTTCTACGAACTCGGCAGAGATTGAAATGCACAGGCACCAGAGTTTGCATGCAGTACTAGAACACACAGAGATAGACGTTACTAATTGAATCACGCTATACACATAACCACAATTTTGAAGTTTCCATGAAAGTTATCCATATGATAACCTACACAGACCACATTTCCTTGTTATATGATCGTGAATTTTGTATGATACGAGTTCTTTAATTATCGTATGATCGTATCTACATACTATTAGCTAGGTATACATGCATGAATGTGTTTCGTATATAATAATATAGTGCACGCCTCTACATGTAAGAGAAATAAAATATATATTTTCTTTAGAACGAGTTTAATATGTACTCAAATATAATTCATGAAACAATCACCGTATGTAATTATTAGTAATATTTGAATATGATGTATATAAATCACATATATCTTATATACATATGAAATACGCATGAAGATTAACCATACTTTCTACATCGATAATTAACAATTAATTTTTGATGAAATTAACATGAATGGTGTTGACAGTAGCCGCAGAGGGGCTACAGCAAGCCCACAGACCCGCGGCAAGTGCACCAGGGCCCGGCCCAGGACCCAGGATCGGATCACCAGCACCAGGCCTCGGGGCCCGGCACTCTATCCTGCCTCCAAAGATCCTGGGACCGGGGGCGCCTGCCTGGTGAAGAGGGCACCAGAATGTCCAAACAGAAGGGAACCAGTCCCACATCGAAGGGTGAGGCCAGCCCTCACCCTCAACCACCTATATATGGGCCTCAACTACCACCATAAATAGGTAACTGATCTCACTCACCGCTTACATACGTGCTTAAGTTATATACATTCCAACTATACTGACTTAGGCATCAGAGAGGAGAAGACCGGCCCGCCCGGTATTCCCCTTAGTGAGCAGGTTTGCAGGAGATCACTTGGAGGATTCACCTGTATCTACTAGACCCCCGGGTTTAGGACCGAAACAATTGGCGCCGTCTGTGGGAATCTTGAACAAGAAGCCGTGCAAGCAACACCGCTGGCTAAGATTGTGGAAATGAGTCAAGAGAGAGGAACCACTGAGGAGGGGCGTGTTGCTGCTGTGCAAACGCTCGCCTCCACCCCTGTCGTCACGCGGGAGCCGCGTGGCGAGCAGGGCAGCGATCTGGGAAGGAGCCGTGGAGGACCCTCCGGCATGCCGGAGCCCCTCCACGAGAGCTCGCGCGAGAAAGACCCGATGGGGGACGAAGGCAGTCCGGTGGTCCGTGGCCTATCCCTGACATTCTCAGATGATCTGAGCGATCAGTCTGAGAGCCAGGACCGAGACACCACGTACAGCCCCGACCATGACGGCATGGCGGGAGAGGTATGGGCAATGGCCGTAGAAGTGAGCCGTCTCAGAGAGGAGAACGACCGGGACCGAGCCAAATCCCAGGCCCGGTACGAAGAGATGGAGGCAGTGAACGCCGCCCTGGTAGCCGCCCTAGAGAGGGGGCAGCAGCGCAGTGCCGCCATGGCCGAGGCACAAGCAGCACCCCTGCCAGTCCAACCCCGGCAGCTAGAGGCAGGGCAATCTTCGGGCGCCCGGTCCGGTGGGCCCGTGCAAGAGAAGTCGCAAGCCGGCGAAGACCTGCCAAAGAGCACGCCCGCCTCCCACCAGCCGCACGCTTCGTCTGTGGATGAAGTTGATACTCCGACCGCCCGGGCATTGCAACTGCTAGCCAACACCGTATCGGATCTGAAAGCCCAAATGGAGGCAAACGAGAGAAGAGCAGCCCGGCCATTGGAAGGCGCCCGGTTCAACGAGCGCATGGGCCCCTTTTCGCACCGAGTCATAGAGTCGGGGAGATCTGGCAACCAGAAGTCCCTCAAGCTCACCTATTCCGGGTCCGGTTGCCCGTATCAGCATCTGGACAGCTTCCGGTCCCAGACATGCGCCAAGGGCTACTCCGATGCAGTCTGCTGCAACATCTTCCAGGAGACCCTGTCCGGAGAAGCGCTCAGTTGGTTCTACGAGCTTCCTGCAAATTCGATCGAGACATTCGAGCAGCTGGCTGACCGGTTCGTAGGCCGCTTCATCCTCCGAGTCGAGGGAGCACAGACGTCCACCATCCTCTTCAACTGCATCCAGGCCCCCGGGGAAGAGTTGAGGACCTTTGTTAACCGGTGGCAGACGGCCACGGCCGGGGTCCGGAACCTGGACAAGGGCATCGCCGAGATGGCGTTCAAGCAGGGGCTTCGGGCAAGGAAGTTTTCCTACGCCGTCCGAGTAGAACTCCCGCAGGGCTACGACGAGTTGATGGCCATGGCCATCCGGCATGCCCAAGCCGATCATGAGACCTACGGGAACCATCTGCTGAAGAGGAAGCGGGATGAGCAGTCTTTGGACCATCCCCGGGAGGAGAATCCCCCACACAGTCAAGAGAGCAAGCCCAGCCAACGAACCGAGCACGGGAGTCGCCGACCCAGCCGGAACAACAACAACAACGGCAAGAGCTGGTCGCAGCGGCAGCAGAGGCCCTTCTCTGACAGGCCCCAGCCCCGGGCCGAAAACAAGCCGGCACCATACCGCCAAGAGCGCCCCCTGGCAATTATGCCAGCACCCCCAGCTAATCAAGAAGTCTTCTCCACTCTCACCGCATCCTATGAGGACATTCTGTTGGAGAACGGAAACATCATCGCCCCACCGCCCCAGAGAAAGTACCCCAAGGGAAAGCTTACAACGGCGCAGACTGGCAAGTACTGCTCGTACCATGATGAGGCAACTCATCGGACGAACCAGTGCTTCGCCCTCAAGACCGCGGTGCAGGACTTGATTGATAGCGGCCAGCTCCAGAGATATGTGGGAGAGAGAAGAGCAGACCCCGACCGGGAGAGTGACCCGGCTTGGTAAACCCGCTGAGTCCAAGCGGTTAGTTTGGCATATCGCCGGTTCAACCGATTGTAAAGATCAAATATATGCAAACTACTTTTGAAAACTCTGGCCCCGCAAGCTCAGATATATATTCATAATCAATTGAAGTGTACAAGCAGTAACCGCTCCGGAGAGTTTTTTTTTTTTTTTACAAGAAAGAGAGCAAGAAACATCCTAAGGACCCGCATCTCCAGCGATAGCTTCGTCGTCGACCTCAGCTCCGGCAGGTTCGGTACACTTGGTAAAAGAATCCAAGTCCTACGGAGCCACGCTTCCAGCGATAGCCTCGTCGTCGACCTGGGATCCGGCTATGGCTCCGGTAGGCTCGGCACCGTTGGTAAAAGAATCCAAGTGCGAGCGAAGCTCCGCTCCTGGTTGTTCCTCCACCGCCAACTGCTGGACGACCGGCTCCTCAGGAGCATTTCCTTCGGCAGAGGCACCCGGCATCAGGGAAGTATTCAACCACCCCTTTGCCGCCCATTCCGTGTACGCATCTGAGATGCCTTCTTCCCGGGCCTTGTCTAGGCAGTCCAGGAACCGATCGCTCTCCTCATATTGAAGAACGAACCGGTTGAACTGTTCCGGGTCATCTCCCCCAGCAGCAGCAGCGGAGGCGTGTGCCTGGAGCTCGTCTATCTTGGCCTCCAGCTCGGCCCTCTCAGCGTCAGCCCGCTCCCGATCCCTCTCCATGCTCCGGTTCTGCTCCTCCAGCTCCCGGGCCTTCTCCCCCATGTTCCTGGCCTTCTCCTCCATCTTCTTGGCCCTCTCCTCCGCCCTGGCCTTCTCCCGATCCGAGCGGGACTTCTCCACCTCCAGAAGCTCCTGAGACTTGGATAACGCAGTTATCTGTCTCTTCAACTCCGGGAGCTCCTCGCTCGCATCCGGCTGGTACAGGCTGTAGAGCAGCTGCAGGACAACAAATGCAGTTAGTCAAGCGGCAAAGAAAGAAGTCAGGATACAAGCAGTACGGTGGTACCAAGCGGTACTTACCCGGAAGATGGATTCCTTGCATTTTGGCCGGTTGCCACCCGCCAGCACGTCATCAACCCCGGGCTTGTCCAGGCCGAAGCTGGCCAGGTCCGCCATCATCTGCCGGACGAGAGCATTGTCCGGGCTTCCCCTCGGCGCCTCCACATGCGCAGGACTGCTCTGCCGGTCAGCAGCAGCCCCCTCCCCAGCATTGGATGGCACGCTGCTGGTTGTCCTGACCCGCTTCGCCAGGACCTCCCGGGACGACCCGCCGGTTAGCGTCACCAGCAGGGGGGACGGACCCTCCGGTCCTTTCCGCTTCTCTCCCCGCCCTTCGGGAGAAGCGGAACGTGCGTTTGCACGAGGAACAAAAGCAGCGATGGGCAGGGTCGCCGCACGGTTGGGGATCCTGTTTGCTCCCCCAGGAACCCGCACCGGCCCCCCGGTGCTCTTGCCCTTCCCGGGCACCGCTGCTGCCGCAGAGTGATGGGTCTTCACCCGCTCCAGCAGGTAGGACGACTCGTCCATATCCCGGGCCCTGGGCTCCGCATGCAACGTAACCCGCCCGTCCTCCTCCACCGAGGACCGGGCGACGTGCGCACCCTTCTCTGTAAGCTGCCTCAGAAGATCTTCCCCGTCCATCGAAAGAGTGTTTTCGGGCTTGATTACCGCCCGGGTTGACGCACCTGCAGGACAAGCAAAAAGTTAGAAATTGTTAAGCAAATCTAGCACAAGTACCACCGCTAGGGTTTGCTACACACCGGGATCCCGCCCAAGCCCACAGTGTTCCAGCACTTCTCGCCGGATGAAATTATACGAACTTCGTTCCAGGTGGTCCCAGCAGCCGAGAATAGTCAAGATCCTCTCCTGCTCCAGCTCGGACAGCTGGAACGACTGGTCGCTTATGGGCTGGAAGGCGCCAGGCACCCGGTACATCCTCCTCTTCACCTGCCAAGCCCCGCCAGCCATCATCACCTTCTTTCTCCAGCTGTTGTCCACCCATGAAGGCATAGTGGTGATGACCGCTTGATTGTTGCGGGAGTTGAAGGACAAGCAGCCCTTGGACCCCGCCTTCCTCGAGTAGGACAACCTATACAGCGCCCGAAATTCATTGATCGTAGGCATGCTCATTCCGGACAGATCGTATAGGCAGCCTAGACTTAGCAGCCGCCTCCATTGGAGACTGGGCAGCTGCGCGGGCGACGCTGGCAGGGCACTCAGTATATACTGCACGAAGTCAGGCAGCGGTAGCGACATCCCGTGCCGGAACTGGTCCGGATGCACGGCAACCCAACCCTCCTCCGGGTTGCAAGCTGACTCTCCAGGGTTCAATGGACGAAGAAAAATATCGTCCGGGATACCCCACGTTTCCCGGAACGCGGCAATCTCCGCAGGAGTCATGCTCTCCTCCGGTTCGTCACACACCACGGCAGTTCTTCCCCTACCGAGAGTGTAGCTTTCAACGGGGGCACCAGCCATGCGCACCCCGTGCGGTATGACAGCTTCCGAGGAATCTGACCCGGAAGCTGAGGACGTGGACGAAGCCCCGCTCCCGGAGCCGTCCGTGGCTTCATGCTCCGGGGCTTCAGAATCAAGCCAGTCCTGCATCCTCTCCACATCATCCACGACAGGATCTCTTGCGGCAGATTCAGAAGCCCCCTCCGAGCTCGAAGTGTACATCTTAAACCTAGGGGCAGAAAGCAAAACCCTAGCGCTCGTCAGCAACAGACTACAACACCACCTTCAACGGCCTCTCCCCAAAAAGTTAGCCGCTGAGCAACCCAGTCAGCGACACAGATCCCTCCCCCCCCGCCGCAAAACAACAAATCAAAAGGCAAGAAAACACCGGGGCAAATAACACAACTTACCGATTAGTATGCTCAGCCGAGGACAATCCGCCCTACGAAAGCAACGAGCAATGGTAAAAGGAGGCTTGGGAGCGCTTGAAACAACGGATCTCTTGGGGCAAAGAACTTAGGGTTTCTCACCAGATCTCCTCCTTTTTCTCTTAGTCTCTTTGAGTACAAGAAGCAAAAGTGGAAAGAAGAGCAGAAGAGACCTATTTATAGAGAGGACCGGTGCCTTAGGCATTTCGAAATCCCTCCAAAAAACACAATCAGAGCAACTCAAAACACCTGCGAATCCAGGCCCTCCATCTCAAAACCGTTCCCTGATGGCACGTGTCTCAGCATTGGTAAACTGCCCACGCCATCATAACTGACGGGACTGATGGACTTCCTCCTTAAATGCATGTCAGCCACCTGTCCCACACGCTGGCGACAGGAAGGTAGGAGCAGGAACCAAGAAGTCAGGCTCCCCTACACTTCCCCAGATTCCACGGTTGCATGCCATCATTATTGCAATTCAACCGCTCATAACCTCTCACCGGCTGTGATTATCCAACCGCTTCGAGAGCATCCATCCGGGTATGAGCAGGATCTCGTTTCGATAGGCATGTCGCCCGTGCGAGTCCCGCCCGGCACCATGGTAGTTCGCGGTTATGATCATTCAACCGACTGCATGGCTTCTTCGCTGCAAGGCTTGAAGACCTCTCACCGGTTGTGATTATCCAACCGCATCGAGAGCATCTATCCGGGATAAGCAGGATCTCGTTTCGATATGGCATGTCGCCCGTGCGAGTCCCGCCCGCCTCCATGGCAGTTCGCGGTTAAGATCATTCAAACCGGCTCCATGGCATCTTTGATACATTACACCAAGGATCTCGTTTCGATATGGCATGTCGCCCGTGCGAGATCCGCTTGGTCTGTAGCAAGTCCCATCTTACTGGAGACCTCGTCTCGATATGGCAGAACGCCCGGTCGAGGTCCAGTCTGCAAGTTCATCCGGGACTCGTTTCGATTTGGCAGGACGCCCGTCGAGCCCCCATGAACTCCGCCTCGCACCGATAGGCAGAACGCCCGGGCGAGGTCCAGCCCATCGGTTCCGTCATGTCCAACCAGCTCGAGAGTACTTTCCGGAAACTTAATCACCCGGACCCATGGCTTTTCACAGGGGGACTCGTTTCGATATGGCATGTCGCCCGTCGAGTCCGCCAGCCTCCATGGCAAACGCATGGGCTTTATAAACCGGGCGAGTTTACATCTAACACATGTACTCTTGTCTAGCAGGATAAAAACCCTGCGTCGCACTGAACCGCGATACTGTCCAGCAGGATAAAAACCCTGCATCGCACTGAACTGCGATACCTTTGGGAACACATGGGGGAGACTCGTTATCTCTACACCATCCCACCGGGCAGATTGTATCTCTAACACAGAACAAGTCTCCCCGCAGGCTAACAAACCTGCACATTTACCTCATCGCTTATTCAACACAAGCTGAGAAGAACTAGCAAATGTTTGCACCGCTCCGTTCTGATTTGGCAGAACGCCCAGTTCTGGCCCAGTTGGCACCGCTCCGTTCTGATTTGGCAGAACGCCCGGTTCTGGCCCAGTTTGCTCCGCTCCCTTCCGATATGGCAGAATGCCCGGTACGGGATCAGTGAGCTCCGCTTCATTCCGATAGGACAGTAGGCCCAATCAGTCCATGCATTACCCTCTTGCATGGCGGATCTCAACGCCTCATTATCAGTCCATGCATTAGTCTCTTGCATGGCGGATTTCAACGCCTCATCATCATTCCATGCACCATCTATCGCATGGCATCATCTCATGCACTCTTCGGGTTTCTACCCCGCTCCATGCTCATAAACACCACAACACTTGAGCACAGTCCTACTTACATTACCAAACATGCTTATAAATTATTACTTGCCATCGGTAACAGGTACTCACCTCGGTCACGCCCAATCTTTAACGCGGACTTGGGGGACTGGGGACCGGTAGGTTGGTAACCCCGCGGGTCTGCAGGACAAGAGCAAGACAGATAAGTCCCCATTCAAGATTGCACTTGACAGGGAACTTGGGGGACTTGTTGACAGTAGCCGCAGAGGGGCTACAGCAAGCCCACAGACCCGCGGCAAGTGCACCAGGGCCCGGCCCAGGACCCAGGATTGGATCACCAGCACCAGGCCTCGGGGCCCGGCACTCTATCCTGCCTCCAGAGATCCTGGGACCGGGGGCGCCTGCCTGGTGAAGAGGGCACCAGAATGTCCAAACAGAAGGGAACCAGTCCCACATCGAAGGTGAGGCCAGCCCTCACCCTCAACCACCTATATATGGGCCTCAACTACCACCATAAATAGGTAACTGATCTCACTCACCGCTTACATACGTGCTTAAGTTATATACATTCCAACTATACTGACTTAGGCATCGGAGAGGAGAAGACCGGCCCGCCCGGTATTCCCCTTAGTGAGCAGGTTTGCAGGAGATCACTTGGAGGATTCACCTGTATCTACTAGACCCCCGGGTTTAGGCAGAAACAAATGGGTTGATACGACTATTCTTAATCTTCTTCATCAACAAATCACATGTAACATTTGCATGAAAACCAATAAAGGTATTGTCTGCATTTCCTAGTGAGCACGGTAGGTGGAGTTAGTGAAAGGAAAAGCACTTGTTTAGGGTTGAACTAAAGGAAAAGCAATGACACCATTTGTGCTTTTCTTGATCAAGTTGACAAAGTCTTCTCGAGCATTTCCATCATGAAAGACTAAAACATCAATATTCTAATGGGTTAGCTACTTCGTGTTGCGCAAAAGATGCAATTTTATTGACCCAGTGTCCTTAGAGGTGAAGGAAGAACAGAACATACAACGGAATATTACCAAGAACAAAATTAGGGTTAAAGGTCCCATGCCAGCTGGGTTTCTTGCTTTCTTCAACAGAATTGGTTACAGTAGGCTCGAACGTTGGTTTTCGTATATGAGGGTCTACGGCCGGTGAAACATTCAACCGACGGCTACGTGTTCAGAGTAGGTGCACTCGTTGGAGTCTGCCAATAACCTTGTCACGCTGGCTGGCTGTGTCACTCTCACTTGCTCCATGCATCGATCTATCGTTATCTCCATGGGAGAGCTAGCTGTTGCTTGTAAGTAGCTGTAGCAAGCAAGATTTAAACATGACTCTAATCGCAAAAGTGATGTATATAGGGATCCGAATTATATTCACATCTTTTGGTGAATTCAAATGGTATAATTTCTTATTATGAAGTTCACCGGTTTATCTTTTAATTAGCGGACTTTTAAGGCAAAGTAACTTGATCGAATAATCGTGTTTCTTTATAATTCAAACGATTAACCAGTTGGGAACATCTAATATAGATGTCAACTACTTATTCATAATCTCTGATTGATTATATCACATAACTTAAGTAGTATTCTACATAAGATTATCTTTGACACGATTTGTAAATTTGTAGGTTTCTTTGCATGGACGGGATATTCCATTTTAGGATGAGTGGCACCACTCTGTTGGGGTACTTGAAAAACCAAGATACGTGGATTGTTATAGTAACTGAGAATGCAAGCGAACTGACATTTATGCTTTGTGCATGCTAATTAAGGCACTCAATTAGTTTGATGCTAAACCCTACAACATTCATTGTCAGGGTACATAATTTGATTGGACTACTATATAGTCGATCAAAAAAAAAAAAAATTGATTGGACTTCTTATTTGCTCCTACAAATTAACGTGTCAAAATGATCTGAAGAAAACTCGCCCGTACATGCATGTTGATTGACGATCAATTAATCAGCACCGGCCAATATGAAACAATAATAGCAAGCTTAGGGTCGACATCCCAAAGTCTAATATTGGCTCATTTCATAGAGTTTCGATCTACTTGCTAACAATCTCTCCCATTTTCCTTATTGGTTTCTATAAAAAACATTGGTTTTGCTAATCTCATAGAGTTTCGATAACATTTTGGCTAAAATTGATTATAGTATATGTTTACTATATAAGTATGTGTGTGTGTAGATATATATATAAGACCAACATTTGTCTAAGATCGATTAAAGTTTCACTAATATTAATGGTGTTTTCTCACTTGTGAATAAACAAATTTTATTTTTCTAATCATGTCTATTATCATCTTCTCCTTTTCAACTCCGTTTTTAATAATCACATTGTCTTGTATTTATAATGTCATTACCCTTCCAAGAAGGATATTAGAGAGAGCAAAATACACCATATGTAGGGCAAAATTCTACATTGATAATCGGGACCTTCCCAAATATCTTTAATCATTGAATGTGATGGCATCCTTAGGTAATTTGCCTCTCCCCTAGGGACCTTATAGTAATCTTTTGTACACCTCCATCATACAAACCACTACGAAAAGAAAACCCAAAACCTAAATTATAATTCAATAACCCTACGAATTCCTATCACTTTGGAACCCAAATAACCTTCCCCATAATCAGCGCGTCAGAAACAACTCCCCATTGCCATTCATTTCTTCCTACAAAATTGTCTCCACGCACTAATGTAGAGACTGAAAAACGCCTCCGCCATTACATAATTTGAGAATTAAACGTTATTAATAAAATAATTATTTCTGAGCCCTTTATATACCTCTCCACCCTCCCCTTCACAAGCTCGTACCACCAAAAACCCTCTAATTAATCTACTCTCTCTACCCCTCCCCTCTCTCTCTAGTTTCTCTCTCTACAGAACAAAACCATCTCTCTCTCTAGAAAATGGAAGTTGAACCAAGCTCGCCTGTTGTGGCCAAGAAGCTATGGAACCTAGTACGGATAGTGTTCTTCATGTTGCGAAAGAGCTTAACCAAAAGCAAGTTATTAGTCGACCTCAATATGATGCTCAAGCGCGGCAAGCTAGCTAGCAAGGCCATGGCAAACAACCTCATCATGCTCCACCACTCCTCCAACTCCGCTTTTAGCTGCCGTTCCAACGACGCCGTGTCGTTCGTCACTCCCCGCGAGTACGAGTTCAGCTGCAGCAACAGCCCCGCCACCCACAACCCCTTTCATTTCCACCACAAGCGCAGCAAGCACCACTACCACCACCACGGTTATTTTGCCAAAAACGCTAGTGCCACCGCCGCGGCGTACCAATACGATGATGTTAGCACCGCCGCGGCGGTGCAGAGGGTTCTCGAGCTCCTAAACAATGAGATGGTTGCGGAGGCTTCACCGATGGTAACGCTGCCCGGGTTCGGGAAGAGCCCGATGGTGAGGCAACTGAGGATAACAGATTCGCCGTTTCCGATGAAGGAGGAGGGAGATAGCCAGGTAGACAAGGAAGCTGAGGAATTTATTAAGAAGTTCTATAAAGACCTCAAGTCGCAGAAAAGGACATCTGCTCTCGAATCACCATTTCGTGCTTTGCGAAGTCGATGAGACCAAGCAATGATGCAAAATTACCACCTGGGCCGAAAATCTTTAATCTGATATCCCATGAGCTAGATGATCAAGCAGCTAGGGCTTCACACACCTGCTTTGATCGAGTGCATGGTTAATTTGTTTTCGCTTTTCTGATTTGCACATAAGAGTATTCACACACGCAAGGAATTTTTGTATGTTCCAGATATACAGTATTTTTTGTAATGTTTCCTTTTTTCTGAAGAACATGTATGTGAATTTTCAGTTATTTACTTAACGGTGAATTCTATATATGGGGTGTCTTGAGGGTAGCCGCACCAGTCCTAGTACAACTTTTAACACATCTGAATACAATCTTTCTTTACTAATATGGCGTTTGTTTACGAATATGAAATTAATCTGAAACGGAGGCTCTTGAATTGGTGCAATAAGTGTGATTAATTTCTGTGTTTTGGCAACGTATATTAGTAAGTAAATTTGCTCCTACCAATCACTTTTATGTCTTGTGGTGTTTGTAACTTTGCATGGTGAACGAGAAAAGGAAAAGGGTGAGCTCTCGTCTTTTCATAAAGCTAAACCAAATATTGTACCTACCGCCACTATATGCATGGGTTAAAGGGACTTTAAGGAGAGCGTTGTGTTTGGCTTGGCTCGAAATAGGGGGTGGAATTTTAATGTATTGCCTTTCGAGGTTGGTGAGTAGGAGCCTTGGATTTATTAGGGTTTAGGGTTTTGTCTGTGTAATGTTGTTCTGAAAGTGATACTAGTGGTTCTGGTCCAATTTTCCATTGCGTAGTTGAAGGGTCACTACCATATTGCATAAAGGGCGCCACAGAACTTTCACTTATAAGTTATGGGGAATGGCATTTTCATTTGTATGGTTGCCAACATTGTAGATTGAATTGATTAAAATTTGGTTAATTAGAGTAGTCCTCTTTGGTTTAGTAAACAAGTTAAGAAAGAGTGTGTTAATCAAATATGGTTGTACGTAATTCATCTGTTTAGGCAACGATTTTGTCTCAACTAGTGATCTTGCATTTTCATGCTTAATTATGAAATGACAGGCCTAGCTTACAACTTGGAGCGAGTTATAATTAAGGCACAGTGTCTATAATTGGACATTTTCCTAATCTTGGAGCTAGCTTGATTATAATCGACTTCTTTACATATATAGATGAAGAAAATTCAAACTATTTTTGACAGAACAGAAGTCACTGGAATTTATATAGAAGCAATTGTGGTAATCATTTTGTGCTTATGAAATATATATAATCATTAATTGTCATGTACAGAAAAAGAAAAAAAAAAAAAAATTATATATATATATATATATATATATATATATATTATTCTGCACATATCATGAATTCCAATGTCCTAAACTTTGCTTTCCTTCTTCGATCATCCAAAAACTTTGTTTTCCTTCACATTTATTCTTCTTTGCCTTTCATTCAACTATATTTAAGATTGTAGGGCGGCAGCTCATCAAGTGTCCATCTCACTTTTCCTGTAT
The DNA here is from genome assembly GCA_963682095.1 of Potentilla sterilis. Lineage (NCBI taxonomy): Eukaryota > Viridiplantae > Streptophyta > Magnoliopsida > Rosales > Rosaceae > Potentilla > Potentilla sterilis. Next base: position 3,660,551 of record OY821761.1, read on the forward strand.
TTCATATTTTGACTTCCAGAAAATAAAAACTAGAAATCCCACTACCCTTAACAGTATAGAACGAACTCAACAAAGTAACTCTGCAATTGACTGTGAAATAACAATTTTATATGTTGGTAGTTGTTGATGTTCATGACTAACCTCGCTGAACAAATTAAATCCGGTACCATTTATAATGTTAAACCGACAAATCGAATTTCGTTGAATGATAAGAAACCAGAGACGATCGGAACCAGAAAGGCAGAAATGTATGATCACTGCGAGCTTTAATTTATAGATCTAGAGGGGTTAAAATAGGTGGTCGACACAGATTAAAGAAGCAAAGAAAATGACTAAGAGTTATAAAGAGTAGGTGAGACTGTGAGAGACTGTGATGTTGTGTTGCATGATTCTCGAAGAGTCTCCTTCAGGCACTAAAGAGGCGCCTCTCGATCCTAGTTGTCCCTCTCCATTCTTGAATGCATCAATTGCATTTGTGATAGAACTTCATCAATCCATGATTATCGATCTTGCATTATTAGTTGCAAACAAATGATCTATACAAAGTCTGTGATCATAATCATCTTAATTTGGATCCAATTAGCATGCGAACTTCTGGAAATTTATAGAGCCAATTGGCATGCGTGCCAGCCTTGTAGTCGCGTGCCATGCATGATTGTTTGATATGGATGGTTTGATTTCGGCAGAAAATTAATTATCAAGCACAACTTTCTCTTTCAGTTTTCAATTCTAATTCGACTAATATTGAATTGTACCTGAGTAAACTCTTGCTTAATTTCGTTTTACTTTCTCAAAATCATCCTGGTAATCTTTTGGTTCACCACTATATACTCTGATTGTATTTAACAATTTTTTTTACCGGATCGATACATCTTCTAGTAACACAAACCATGACGCAAAATCGACATTTATGCCTGTATGATGCAAATATTAATTTCATTGTCGGTTTCGATTTCCATTATCGAAATCGACCAAATGAATGAATCGACCAATTCAGTCTCAAGAAATCTTTGTACTTAAAATAAATCTTTATTATTCGGTACATAACAGTGATAACACGCAAGGAGGTTGGTCGAACTCATGGTTCTTGTCTATTTTGAAATGGAATGTGGTTTTACTCCATTCAGATGATGTTTGTCCCCTTTTGGTTGATAATTCCTTCTCAAACGGACTTTTGGTATCACATCTCCATCTACCAAGACACAGAGAGAGAGTGTTATACACTTGGGCCTTTGAACATTAACTTGGCCCACTGTTCATAACTTGGCCCAGAGTCCACTAATCCAGCCCAAGGAGCGGTCCCTACATCTTTACCACGTGGCAAATAAAAATGCAAAAACGCGGGGTCATGAGCAACAACCACCATCTCTCTCTCTCTCTCTGCTTTTTCTTCAGTTTTACTCGTTTTAACGCCCAAACCTCACCGGAGTCCAATTCCAGCTAAATCGGACTTCAAACGTCGTCGTTTTGTGATCTCACACATTCGCGAATGGAAGCTACCGTCGTCCGTCTCTAGGCTACCGTCGCTCGTCGCAGATCCGAATTCGGTTCGCCTCCGATGGCTTCGTGGCTCAAAGCTGCTGAAGGTTCGCGTCTTCACTACTGTTTCTGAATTTTTTTGGTTGTAAATTTTCGCTGTTTGGATTTATTTTGGTGAGTACTCAGATTTGAAATGTGTTTAGGTTTGATTATTCTGAGTGAAATGCTTATGAATTTTGTGGATAATACAATGTATAATGACGATTAGGCTTAATTATTTATGGTAGTAGTGTGATCTAAATGCAATGCTGGAATTGGTGTTTTATGAAGGAACAAGATTAGTGTAGTTGGTGATTCGGATGCGGTTCGGTATATATCTATAATATTGTTTGGAGTTCATATAAGACATTTGCAAAGGTTGGAATCTCAGTATAGCTATTTAGGTAGTAGGTGTTAGTGCTTTTGTAGGCTTCACGAATTTCGCGATCCTGTGGCAATTAAATGAGCTAGAGAAATTTGCTGTTTGATTATCGCTGCTCCAACAATGCTGCAATACTACTCTTCACGAACAAAAAAAAAAAATATAAAAGTCAAAACACCAAAGAAGAGAGGTTATCTAACAATCTTAATTATAATACTTGCACCCATCAGTTTCGACTACTCATGATTTCTTATCCTCTGTATCATACTTGGGAAGGCCTCAGATGAGAAGTTTGTACATAATGCGCCATTTCTTGTCTTCTTGATTTTGTGGAAGTTATAATGCTTTCTTTGGTCTCAGATTTGTTTGAAGTTGTTGATCGAAGGGCAAAGCTTGTTGTCAATGAGTTGTCGGATGAGCAGTTGGCTGCCCAAGCACTAGGTATTAACTTTGAACTGTTTTTATACGTTTTTATTCTTTGCTTTGTTGGAATCATTGCACCTATGTGCTAGATTACGGCTCTTTAAATCCTTTGAAGACCCCAGCCGTTTCCCTACCTCCTTGTAAGAGCGGGGGGTGGTGGGGGCTGGGATGGCTTTAAGTGAAATTACCCACCAAACTAGCTGTTACCTTCTCATCTGTTATGAACATTGTACTGTTAGGATGCACTCTAGAGGCTTGATAGTCTCCCCTAGAATATTCATCCTTTAGCCTTTACTTTTTCAATATCTGCCTATCTGTTAACTGAAGACCGTTATATCTGTTGCTAACTGTTGTTTGTCTCTTCCTTCCAAAAGCTGCTAATGGGCAAGCATCTCAAGCAAAGCGCACAAAGAAGAAGACCAAGGTATTGCCACTTACCTATATATATTATTAGTCTTGTTCACATTGAAACACATATCTTTCAACTATTGTCTCACATGTGATACTTTCAGGCTCAGAAGAGACAGTCAATAAATGAAATTTCTGAAACAAGTTCTCATAACAAAATAGAGTCTCCAGAAACAAGTGGTTCTGCACAGATAAATATACTGACTCCACAAGTAGATTCCACACCTGAAAAAGGTATTGATGTTCATTTAAATGACAATGATGGGACATCCTCTGAAACTCCTGTGATCCAAAAAATCAACGAGCAGCAAAAGGATTCTGAGAAAGACTACATAGCTCACATGCCTATTACAGAGACACCAGGAATAGGAGTCAGTGAAAAGGATGCTGGTCAACCGGAAGCATCTCCAATTCCTACTGATAGGGAAGCTTCCACATCAACTTTAAATGGCGAGCTTGCGAACGAGATTGCCGCTGTTGGTCCGGAAGAACATCCTTTGCCATTAACTGCCAATGAAGTTGAGGTAGTGCATGAAAATAATCAAGTTCAGTCAGTTGATGCTGGTCAAGATAGCGGATCCAAAGATGTGGGTGTTACTCAAACCTTTGACCAAGAGAGATCACAGTCTATAGCTACTGATGTCCCCAGTAATAGAAAAAGTCAGTTGGAAGTTGCTGATAGCAACGACGAACCAGTCGTTGAGAGAAGCAAGCAACTTGAGCATAAAACTGGCACCTCTCCCATAAAAGTAAAGGAACAGGATCAACTTGAGGAGGTAAGTTATTTATTATGGGGAGAACATTTATGCACTAAATGAATTTTTGGATTTGAATCTTGTTACCTTACCATTTAAGCTATTATTGACTAGTTTCTTTAGTTGCTGTGCAGGCTCAAGGATTGCTTAAAACAGCTGTTTCCACTGGTCAGTCTAAAGAAGCAAGGCTAGCGAGGGTAAGCTCTACTAATTCATGCTTATTTTTGTTATGATATGTAGTTTCATTTGCATTCCTTAGAAATGCCACTTTCTTTTAGTAGTCACTAATAAAGGTCTCTTTGAATTGATATTTCCGACATGCGGTTTTCTGACCCTTGTAGGTCGTCTATTTATATGCTTTGTTAATCCTGTGCTCCCCATGGTTAGGTTTGTGCTGGACTTTCATCCCGTCTTCAAGAATACAAATCTGAGAATGCTCAGCTAGAGGAGCTTCTTGTGTCAGAGGTGAGACACTTTCCGGTTTATAGTTCAGGTGTTGTGTGAACTTAAAACTTATTAAGTATGATATACTGCTACTGATATTACATGAACTGCATTTTTTGATAGAGAGAACTGAGCAAGTCATACGAGGCTCACATAAAGCAGCTACAGAAAGATTTGTCAGCATCTAAAAGCGAAGTGACAAGAATAGAATCAAATATGGTTGAGGCCTTGGCAGCAAAAAATTCTGAAATAGAAGCACTTGTCAGTTCCATGGATGCACTTAAGAAACAGGCTGCTATATCTGAGGGAAATCTGTCTTCATTGCAGGTTCATTACACCAACCTAATATTATTATTCATGCACAATCTTTCTTTCGCTCTTATTCTCTTTCCCGCACCCTGTCACTGCAAATATCAGTGGCACGTAGCAATAAGAGACTTTAGGAATTCTTGGGGCTGGTTCATGCGTAGCATTTTGCCATTTTTATCTTTTTCTGTTTTCATTCTACTCCTCTTACCTATCCTTTATAGTAGCCAATGCGATAAAGGATGCTTTAGACTTGAACTTTTGTCCAGCGATGATTTGGTGATAGTTGTATTTATTTATTTATTTATTTTTTTGATCAGGCAAACATGGAAGCTATTATGAGAAATCGGGAACTGACTGAGACAAGAATGATGCAGGTTATATATTACGATGCTTCCTTGCATGTATTTGTGTTTAGCTTATCCACACTGCCTTTTATCATTAGATTCTGAAATGGTGAGAATGAATTTTTCAGGCTGTACGGGAGGAGTTGGCTTCTGTAGAACGGAGAGCCGAAGAAGAGCGTGCTGCACACAATGCTACCAAACTGGTTTGCGCCCATAGCAATTCATATTATTAGTAATTTTTTCTTTCTATCTGGTCTTGTGCTGGTACTGATCACTTTATGGTAAAACAGGCTGCTATGGAAAGGGAAGTAGAGTTGGAACATAGAGCCCTTGAGGCATCTACAGCCCTTGCAAGAACTCAGGTGAAATAGCCCTTTCCAATTTATAATTGATCGCCTCAAGTGGCAGCGGTTTTGTTAATGAGAGCAGTTTTTTCTTCTTCCTTATCTCTCTGGATATTTAAGACTACTGCATTTTTAGGCTTTGATAACAATGCTAAGGCATAATAGATATTTATATCTCAAATATTTTTTGATCTCTTTAAACATTTTTTTTTTTGTCGAGCTTTACTTGTTGATTGTACTTTGCACACACATCTCAGGAGTTACTTCTTTATCTAGTCAGGAGTGTCTCCCATTTTTCTGTTTCTTTTTTCTTCCTTTTTTTTTTCGTTTTCTTTTCTTTGAATGAATTTTTTACTTTGAGTTTGAGTAACTGAATATTATAAGCGCTTTCAAACTTAGAGAATAGCGGATGAGAGAACAGCAAAGGCATCAGAGCTGGAGCAGAAGATGGCATTGCTTGAGGTAGAAGAGACATTTGCATTAATTTACCACATTTCGGGTAAAAATTGCAGCAACAAATACTGGCTTAAGCTTCTTTATAATTAGCCTTATATGGTATCAGGTTGAGTGTGCCAATTTAAACCAAGAGCTGCAAGATATGGAAGCTCGTGCTCGACGTGGACAAAAGAAGCCACCAGAAGAGGCAAATCAAATGATTCAGGTATTCCTAGACTCAGTTTTACATGTGACCCCTTGGTCTCTTAACCATAGTATTATTATACTTACAGTGAACTAAGATGCAGGTGTGGCAGGAAGAAGTGGAACGTGCACGCCAAGGTCAGAGGGACGCAGAGGGCAATCTTTCTTCTTTAGAGGTAAGTGTCCTTTGTTTCGTGCATAATGTCGGTGCTACTCTTATTTGTATCTTTGGGTTCTGAAATTCTTATCCTCTTTGATCTAAGGTTTTTAAGTTCTAACACTAGCTAGTATTTTGATCTAGGCTGAAGTTCAAAAAATGAGAGTTGAAATGGCTGCCATGAAGAGGGATGCTGAGCATTACTCACGTCAGGTAATCTGATTTTAAAGCTGTTTGGTTTCAAGAAGAATATAGAATATCTTAAACCAATATAATATAGTCGATGCTTTATTTCCTCTGGTTCTAGATCCTTTGTAATCAATCCGGGAACTTTATCTCCCAAAAAAGAAGTTCAGAGCTAAGAATTATGTACTTTAGTCATTATGTTAATTCTTGGTTATATTTGCTTTTGCAGGAACACATGGAACTAGAGAAACGCTACCGTGAACTAACTGATTTACTGGTAATCTCAAGTCTCAACTCAGAGAATTAAATTTTAAATTGCCAGTTGCATATCAAGCCTTTCTGACGAGTAGTTTATTCTGCTTATTATTCAGTACTACAAGCAAACACAGTTAGAAACCATGGCCAGTGAAAAAGCTGCTGCAGAGTTCCAATTGGAGAAGGAATTGAAGCGACTCCAGGAAGCACAGGCAGAGGCAGAAAGAAGTAGAGTTTCCCGCCGGGCATCCGCATCCTGGGAAGAAGACACTGAAATGAAGGCACTTGAGTATGTTTTTATTTTTGTGTGCTACCGTTATCCTTGTAACTCCTTTTGCTTAGAGCTACCCCTCCTTTCTTCTTTGATAAATGAAAGAAACAAGCAAAGATGCCCTCTTTTACCAGTGCTCAAATTTCTTTTTGACAAGATCAAGACTGCTTTAGAAATGAAGGCACTTGAGTATGTTTTTATTTTATTTTTGTGTGCTACCGTTATCCTTGTAACTCCTTTTGCTTAGAGCTACCCCTCCTTTCTTCTTTAATAAAAGAAAGAAACAAGCAAAGATGCCCCTCTTTTACCAGTGCTCAAATATCTTTTTAACAAGATCAAGACCGCTTTAGCCATTATCACCAAATCTTACTACCTTTTGAGCACTGGTTAAAGAGGGGCATCTTTGCTTGTTTCTTTCTTTTATCAAAGAAGAAAGGAGGGCTGACCCCATGAAATAAAGCCTCACAGGATTGGAATGCCATTTAAGTCGACTTTCTTCATCTAGTTTACTCCAATACTTTAATTAACAAGGATTTCATGTTTCTTTAAACTTGGCTCTCATATATCTGGACATCTTAACTTGAGTGCACTAGTACAACGATTAAGTTTGTCTATATCTGTTACGTGGCTTTATCTTCATATAATTGTATAATCTTCACCAGCTAAAACTACTTTCTGCAGGCCTCTTCCCTTGTATCACCGTCATATGGTTGGGGCAACCATGCAGGTAATTAACTATAACTCACTACTTGATTACCCTTTGTTGTGCTCAACTCTAAGTTTCCCCTTGTCTTATGCAGTTGCAGAAGGCTGCAAAATTATTAGATTCAGGAGCTGTCAGGGCCACAAAGTTTCTCTGGCGGTATCCGACCGCTCGAATCATCTTGTTATTCTATCTGGTAAAACTGTTCAATACTTGTTGAATAGTTTAATTAATTAGACATTCTTTGTGGAGTGAATTATCACTCACAAACGTTCATAAACCATCTGCAGGTATTTGTGCATCTGTTCTTGATGTTTTTGCTGCATCGCCTCCAGGTATGGATATCTTTGCAATTTGTATCAGAAGCCAGTCTTCAGCCTGTACGATATGTATAAATGTATAATATACGTAACTGATTTGAATGTGTACATTTGTGCAGGCACAAGCAGATGACTTTTCCGCCAGAGAAGTTGCAGAGTCGATGGGACTTAACACTAACTTACCATGATTCTTGAATTGCACCATATGAGAAACTGCAATCTCCAAAGCTCGACAAAGCATAGAATATGTCTCGAATGATGCTTTTAATTATGAGAAGCGAAGAGTGAAGCTTTTGATCATTTGGTGATGGTATATATAGTTTGTTATATCTCCATTTTTTGTCGAGGATGCGCACAGAAAGTGTTGGTGTGTTGTGGCAATTATAGACTAGGAGCCTGCCTCTTTCATCCTAATAACGAGTGAGGCACTGCCTTAGTACAATCAAACCCGCATCTGCCCTGCAGATGTGAAATTTTCACATACCTACTTACCGACCGCCGATTCTTTCATTATATTGTTGGCATTGAATTGCTTTTGTGATTTGTAAAGTGTGAAATACATGTGTACATTCATCAGTACCAGCTACCAAGGGAGGGTCAAAACTTCTTCCCATTGTTTCTCCTTGAATAGAATTCTACGAAATCATTATTACCACAGAAGGTGTTTAGTATGCTTTCGAGAAACTAGTAGACTCGAACATTACGGATTATGGATACAGCACCAAAGGTTCATACACACTAAAGCTTCTTCGAAGCAACGGTTCTGTATGATTTTCACGGCTTGAATCCGGTGAACGGAAGAGGTAGCGCACAAGTATGTGACCTAAACCAAATGCGATTGGTTTGTTCAGGGGGCCGGCCACTACAATAACCAGTGAAACAGTGGGCCCCACAAAACCCAATAGCATCTTCTTGTGATGAGACAAGTCGTGGAGGTGACTCTGACCTCAACAACCAGTAGCTTTTACTTTGCTTCTTCTCTCTATAAAAATCCATAAAAATGGCGTTGCAGGTTTCATAGCTCACAACACAACCTACCAATATAAATTTAGGAAATGCGATGGTGAACTCAATTGTGATACGGAAATGATTTTGATCTACTTGTGCTGTGAAGTTGGTTTAGATTTTGGAATATGACATTTTCTATGATCTTAGAAGCAACTAAGCTAGAGTAAGGGGTATAATCCAAAGTTCTAAACAAGAGAACAGAAGTCAATGACAACCAGAAGAAAGGAACACAGGTCAACAGTGAACTGCACAATGCCAAAAGAACTGGTTCAATAATTCTATGTTTGGTTTTTGTCGCCTAGTCACTAAAGTTGGATTCTATTATATCTATTTAAAGATTCTCATGTACATTTTGACGTGTCACTATAAAGAAAAGATTAGAGCTGCTCATCGATGGAGGCTTTGGTATAAGGCAAGTACATTAGTGTTGAAAAGGAAGCTTAATTAGACAGACCTTGGTCTTGGTCAAAAATCATGAAGACCAGTACTACTCCATCTTTTTCTCACCTTATAATCTCACTGACACACACCACTCCATCAAGCGCACAGCAACAACCGGAAACCGGCCAAAACTCCGATCAAAAATCAAAACTTTATCCAAATTCCCGATCAAAATCAAAACTTTGATATGAAGCGGAGTTGGGATGAGCAACAAGGTGCTTCTACCTCAATCCGTGGAGTTAAAGCTCCGGAAAATCTGTGAAAGCCACAAGAAACCTTGGCCGGAAGCTGACGTCATCCGGCAGCTAGCGGCCCAGAGCGAGGACTCCGGAAAGGAGATCCTGGATAAAATCTCCAAGAGCCCAAGCATCAGAAACCTTGGTGCTTATATCATGTATATGATTCGGCAATGTAGCTCTGCTTCTTCTCCGTCGCCGTCCAAAACGGTGCGTTCTGGTCATGTTCTGAGTCCAGGTGGCAGTTCACTCACTCCTCGGAGACTTCAGTTTGGTCCTTCAGGTAATGCTGAAGTTGTTTTAGGTGGTAAAGGTTGAAGCTTTTTTTAGTGTCCTGTAGGTATTTGATGATGTCTAAGCTTAAAGGTTGAAGCTTAAAGGTTGAAGCTTTAATGTGTATGTGTGTGTAGAGCTACCCGGAAGCTGTAGTGGAACTTATGGAAGCTCTGTTGCTCATGCACAAGTTGATGAGAGGTTTCGAGGTTGTCATGCTTTATGTGTTCTCAAATTTGATGAATTACATTGTGGTTTTATGTTTTTGTGTGTGTGTGTGTGTGTGTGATTATGTTTGAGGTTTTTGGTGCAGGTGAGGCAGTTATTAGTGACAGGTCACCTGTTGTTGGACACTTACCATGTTGTGCTGGCTCTCCATGGAAAGGCGCAGCGAGTTGTTCTTATCAAAGGTTGTTTAATCAGGCACATTTTGATGAGATGTCACAAGGTTTGCCATATTTTGCTTTCTCAAGTTGATTCATCTGGTTGTGGATCTGTGGTCACTGCTGTAATTTGACTAAAATTTGGGTGAAGCAACCGTCACCTGTTATTGTACAATCACTATATTACTCCGGTTCTCCATTGGACGCTGCAGGCACTTCTTCTCAAAGACTGTCTGCTCCTGTCCAACTTGGTGGCAAGTTTCAAGGTTTGTCACTACTTTCACTTTTTCATGTTGATTCATTTTTTTTTTTGTGATGGATGGTGTTATACTGTTATATGACTATGGTAAAGCTTTGTCATGCTTTTTGTGTTCTTAATATTGATGCATTGCATTGTAAGTACTGTAGATGTGTTCATGTGAGAGCTTTTGGTTCAGGTGAGGCATTACCTTATTCATGTAGTTCTCCATGGAAAGCCGCAGGGAGTTGTGCTTGTCAAAGATTGCCTAATCATGCACAAGTTGATGAGAGGTCACAAGGTTTGTCAAATTTTGCTTTCTCAAGTTGATTCATTTGGTGTTGTGGATTTGTGGTTGCCACTGTTATATGCCTAAACTTTGGGTGCAGGTGAGGCGTTTAATCACCTTTCACCTGTTATTGGACAATCATCATATTCCTCTGGTTCTCCATTGGAAGCTGCGGGCAGTTCTTCTCAAAGACTGTCTGCTCCTGTCCAACTTGGTGACAAGTTTCAAGGTTTGACACTACTTTCACTTTTTCAAGTTGATTCATTTTATTGTGATCGATGGTGTTATATGACTTTGGTAAAAGTTTTGGTGCAGGTGAGGAGTTTACTGCTCTAGAGCAACTGGGAAACGACGTGAATGGAGAATCACCTTATTATTGCTCTGGTTCTCCATTCAAAGTGGCACATACTTCATCTTGTCCAAGCCCATCTGCTTCTGTTTCTCGTGTACAACTGGAGAAGAGGTTTCAAGGTCCGTCATACTTGCATTTTCTCAGCCTTCATGCATTTTGTCACTGGTGTTTTATGATGAAACCTTTTGGTGCAGGTGGGGTATTTACTGATCAAACACCTATTCAAGGGGAACCACTATATGCCGCTAGTTTTTCTCCATCAAACTCCATAAGCGTTTCTCCATATCAGAGACCGTCTGCTGATGTTATTCCTGTAACACTTCATCAGAGGTTGCAAGGTCTGTCATACTTTCACTATCTCCGTTTCATGCATTTCATTGTGGTCGGTAGTTATTCTGATTATAACGTAATATTACAGTCATTGCTGGCTCAGTGTGAGTGTGTGCTTCTGCAGGTGAGGGTATCATTAGGTCCTCAGTTATCGACAAACCTGAAGGCCATGGAGAAGCACACTTGGTAGCTCTGGGAGAACTTGAATATAGAAAACAATTTCTCATATTGAGTTATGCCGGAGGGTAAGGAACACTTTCCCGTTTTTGTTTTGCTTTGCTTATTTGGCAGCTAGTCTTGGTTTAGTTGTTTACCTGCCTTTGGGTGGTGATTTTGCGTTTATTTGTCAGAATGAAGTTGAAAGATTTTATAGCGGTAGAGGACATTAGGCATTGGAAAGATTTGCCAATGGTCACGTTTGAGAGGACAGTTTGGGAATATCTAGGTCGAAAATGCATCAGCACCGAAGACCGTCGATTGGTAAATTTCATTCTCTAATTACTGTACTTTATTGATTACCCTGATCTGTATACAAATCTCATGAAAGAATACTGTAATTTTAGGTATAGTCAGCCATTATGAAATCTTTCAATATGTAAAAATTATTAACATCATATATAAGTGCATTGGATACAAGTACCTTGGAAAGCCATTGGCTGTGACCTTTCATCAAACTGATTATTTGTTCCCTTGCCTTACTAATTTTTAAGTAACCATTTAGCTTTAAGATGCATGCTTGAGTAGCTTTGAACTTTCCTCAGTTACCCAGGTCAAGATATTAATTGTTAACTTCAAAAATTTACCCCAGAATTCTTAGCTTCTTTCTCTTTCCATTTCAAAGAATCATTGTTAAATTCTTTAATACAAGCACAAGCCTACCTTCACATGCATTGTTATATCTGCCTGATGACCCTTTTATATTTTTTATATATTATAGAACTTTCATTGGGATTCTGGAAGCACATATGTCTATCATTGTTACGTCAACGTGGATGGGAGTTACATATTCAAGGTTTCTACATCTACCTCTCGGTTATAAGTTTAATGCTGTGTGTTTGCATGTTTGCATATGCATATACAAGAGGACAGAAGTTGATAACTTATTAAGAGAAGTAGTAGTGGATCTACTGAAGGAATCAGGTGGGATCCAGGTATTCTTTTAGGTATTGTGGAGGTTTCAAGTTGATTCCTACTCATAAAGGGTAAACTCCACAAATGACATTAATCGATTTAATACATGTAATAGACGCATTTAATAGTGCCATACTGGAACTTGCTTGTTCTAATTCCCAATCCATCTCAGGCCAAAGTTCCCTCTACCCATCTGTGATTCGCCATCTGCAATTCTTTTGTGGAAGTTGATATTTTTTGTATTACTTTTTTATGTCTTAAGCAGCTCAGCAGCTCAGCAACACAGGACATTGATAGCATAAAATGAGCAATTTCCACTGAATCCCATCCATTAATTTCCTTTTCAGTATAAATTTCACTGTGCCATCACCATTGTTGGCTGCTTGCAGATGTTTTATAAGTGATGTGTTTTCTTGACTTTGAAAGCAGGGCCCATATCTATACAAAATAAGAAGGACGCTCCTACAGAAAGAACTCGGAGATGAAAATGTTTTAATGGTGAAGTTTGCCAAAGAAGAGGTGCAGACAGGTCAAAGAAGTGCTGATGATCATAATTATTCTACGTATATGAAGGTTGCAAGAGAAGGGATTCTTGTTGGTTTGAGGCGATATCGTTTCTTTGGTACGCTTTTAATGCCTTCAGATGGTGAATTTGAACTTCGAGTTTTTGAGATGTTTTACTTCCCTAACCAGTTTTGAGATATTCTATTTTGTATTATTCGTTATTATTTTCATGATATATATTCACGTCAAATGGAATAATAGATCATTTTGAGGCCCTTCACGCATATTTCTTTAGTTGAAATTTTGAGTGTTTTCTTTTCCCAGGTTAGTCTTTGGAAATACTGGTTCATAGCTTGGGTATAGGTTGTGGGGTTTTGGCTAAACCCTATGCACTAAAGGCACTACACTTTAAAAACTGGTCATGCCTGATAGGGAAAGGAGCATAAATGTATTGAGTAGGCAGACTTTAAAGTCAGTAAATAAAAAGAATTACTAGCTATTTTCAAAGAACCGAATCGTTTCAAGATTTTACATCAAAAATTGTAACTGAGGACCTAACCCACACTTTCCTATGATAGAATATTTGAGTAAACAGAATAGTAATCAGCCATAAAGTCAATCTCTAAGGGTTTAAATGATTTTCTCTTCATTCTTCTATGCCCTTAACACTGTATCACATATTCAGAATTTCAGACAATTTTTTCCCTGTGGGTTATTAACCTATCAATCCTTGAACATGTTGTGTTCTTGGTATTGAATTGTTGAGAATCCTAGCAGCATTGATTATAATCTTTCTGCCTTCATATGGTTATGAAACAGTGTTCAAAGATGGTGGTAATGAGGAGAAAAAGAAAAACCCAACCTCATCACCTGTTAAATGCTACTTTGTTCGAGTGGCCTCTGATGCAGCCATTGATAAAGATGTCTATTACAAATTATCTAATAGAACAATGCATGAAGCCAGATGCCTTTTCATGCATGCACATACTCTGGCTAGTATCGATAACTACATGGTTAGGTATGTATCTTTTGAAGCTCTGATGTTTATTTCCAAATGCTATTTAGAAGCATTTCCTTTAGGATTCCAAAGTATCTTCCTTGTTGGGGATCCAGGTTTTCACTCATTTTGTCCAAGACAACGAGCTTAAAAGTAGATTGGTCACTTGTCACGGTTGAACACATCGATGAAGAATACTGTCTTGTATGATCCTTAACTGTATTTTTTCGTGAACTTTCTTACCTTTCCTTTTCTTCGGTTCATTTTTCAGTGTTAAATGCATTTTATTTTTAATCTTTTCTCTTTTCTTGTGAACTGCAGGATGAATCTGGTAATCGTATCTATAGAGATGAAAAACCTCTTATACATACAGATGGAACTGGGTTCATATCTGAGGATCTGGCTTTATGTTGTCCAAAGATAGAAGCCAAAGGACAGTGGATAAGCGATGAACATATGAAGGTTTGCAATTCTAATGCTTATAGCTTCATGTCATCTTCTGTGTTGTCCTGATCCAAAGATGCAAATGTCTTCTACTATTCTCTCTGCATGGCTTATCTTATAATTTATGATTTAGGGACTTCCTGATCCTGATGAACTTGAGGATAACGATATGAGAAAGAAACGACCATGTCTTAATACTGAAGAACCGGTATGCAAATTAGTATTGTGGATGTTCTCTTTTCTAAACTCTGTTAAGCTTCACGAGTTCATTTATTGACTTGCAATATATTTTCATATCCTTTCTTTTGTTTTCTCTCTCCTTTTGTAGCCTTTGCTCATACAGTGCCGATTTTTCCACAATGGCAGTGCTTCTAAAGGAACATTTCTTGTTAACAGAAAGGTATGGAACCTGTCATTTTCTGAAATGACTTTACCTGGTGGAGATAGTTATGCCACTCTCTCTCTCTCATGTGTGTGTGTGTGTGTATGTTAATAATAGCTCTTCTAGATTGTGGTTTCATTGCTAAAGTAACAGTATCTATCAGATTTGGCTTGATAACAATGCAAAATTTAGGGAATAGTTATGAGCTCCAACTACTAGTCGCTTCTGAATTCTCTTCTTTTAGCATACACTATTTTCAAACTTGTGTCAAAATTTGCAGCTTCAACCGAACAGAATCCAGATCCGACCATCGATGCTTAAAGTTAAGACAGATCCAACCATTTCCAATCATCAAACACTGAAGTCATTGGAAATAGTTGGCACAAGGTATATCAGGATTTAGTCATTATCTTTGCGTAAACTCATTGCTTTTCCACCATGCAGTTGATGAAAATAGTTGGTCGTTACCATATGTTGGATATGTTTAGATATTTCCCTTGTTGAACAACGAAGTTTTTACAACTTATATAATTTAACAAGATACGAAAAGGAGAAGGAACTTTATACACCTATGGAAACTTATATTTGTCGTTTTCCAGTACCCCTCCGAGGAATACTCATTTATCGAGGATTCTAATTGCACTTCTAATGCATGGAGGGGTGCCGGAAGAATTTTTCCTACAGATTCTTAACAAAGCTTTGGAAGATGCTCACGGTGTTTTCTGTAAAATACGTCCAGCACTAAAAGGTACATTACAGTACTTAGAAGTTAGAGCTGATATATTTATATTATTTTTTGTTTTCTTTTTATGTTTTGGATTGTTTTGCGTCAAGTTGACAGCCAATTTCTTGCTTTGGTATATATTCTCAAGTAATCATTCTAGCAATTTCCTTTTTTCCTTTCAGTTATTGTTCTTTTATTTTTTTCCCATCATTTTTTTTACAGTTGCTGAGAAGTATGGTGAGATTGATGACAATTTTTTAGGGAAGCTGATGATCTCATTTGGAATCCCATTAGAAGAACCATACTTGCGGTATCGTCTGTCAGTTCTCATGAAAGCGGAAAATAACAGTCTTAGAAAAGGGAAACTTTTTATTCCTGATTCCTATAATTTGATGGGAACAGCTGATCCAACGGGGACTTTAGAAAAAGATGAAGTCTGCGTTATCCTGTATGTATCATTTCTTGCTCCATTCCCATATTAAATTGAATTACGGAAACCCATTTCAGAATTTGATGCCATATTTATATCTACTGTGCTGTAGCTTTATTAAATTGAGATATTCCTTTGGTTATACTTCCCATATGTACTTTAGATGAATAGCCCTACATTAGCTAAGAATGTATTATATATATACACTCACACACATATTTTATTTTATGTTATCTGAACGCAGAAATAAATTATTTTGAGACCCATTCTTAGAGATATAGAGTTTTCAGATTGTGCAATATTACATATGTTGTGTTTTTTCTTTAATGCTCATTATAGTTTAGTTTTCATCATCCGTGTGAATTTCAGTGTCAACTCACATTTATCTTAAACTGGGAGAGGCTCTGTTTTGATTTGATGTAGGAAAGATGGACAACTGTCAGGGAAGGTACTAGTGTACAGGTATCCGGGTTTACACTTTGGGGATATTCATGTTCTAAAGGCCACCTATGTAAAGGAGCTAGAATCTGTTGTTGGAAATGCAAAATACGGCATATTCTTCTCTTGCAAAGGTCCACGCTCTATTGCTGATGAAATGGGTGGTGGAGATTTTGATGGTGATCTCTACTGGGTCTCAAGAAACCCTCAGGTTGGCAACTTGGCATTAACATAAAGCATAGTTTGGCAAAACTGATGAAATTGCAAGTTTTGTTCTTCATACCTCTTAAGTCTTAACTATTTTACCCCATACCTTATAAAATGTTCTTTGTATCTACTTCCTGCTAGGGAAGTAAAGAAACATCTGAAAGTTTGTGTCATTGGAAAAACCCATACCACTGTCTGAATTTTTATTTTTTTAATTTTTCACCCCCTTTTAAGTCCTACTCTTTTCTGTGTTCTTTTCCTAGGTAATGATGGGGTATGACATCGAAAAGAACAAAGTTGTTATGATTATTTTCATTATTAATTGATGTTATCCCATATTTATTTTTATATTTAACACATCATATACTGGTACTACTTCAGCTATTAGAGTGGTACAAACCAAGTCAACCTTGGATAGAAGCTTCAATATCAACTAAAAAAGTTCCCAGTTGGAGTCCATCTGATCATTCGCCCGAAGATCTAGAAGATGTGCTGTTTAAATCATTCTTGACAAGTAGATTTGAACCAAGGTATGCAGCTGATTTATATTATAATCTGGGTTGTATTACATTTCGCATTCTTGTTTTCAATAGGTTCCTACAGTGGAGAGGCTCCTTTTATACGATGTGATGAAGTATTGCAAAAGAAAAACTTCTAACATTTCTTATTAACTCTTAAAAGCTGGTCACAATGTAATTTATCAAACATCAACTTAACAAGGTTGCTGCTGTAAATTGTTATTACTAGGACCGTAATTCAGGCAAATTAAAAAAGTTAATTTGCAATTACAACTTATACAACTCAAATTGAATGGGGTACATTATGCTTGATATCGTTTTGGATTATGGATCTCTCTTTTGTTGTTATTGGTACTAAGAGATCTGTATATGTAGTACACTGTCTCTTCTTTTAGCAAATTTTTCTTACAAAAGTGAATCCAGTATCAGTCTTATTATTTAGAGCACACAACAATTTCTGCTTTTCAGTTTCGCTATGAGTGAGGCAGCTGATAACTGGCTTGCTTGGATGGATCGGTTCTTAACTCTAGGAGATAGTAACATACATGAAAAGAATGATGTGAAGGAAAAGATACTGCAGTTGGTTGACTTATATTACACAGCCTTAGATGCACCAAAGAAAGGTGTAAAGGTCAGCTATCTATAAGCTCAAGAATTAATAGCTAGATTGATTTTCTCTTTAGAGTTTTTGATATTCTTTCGATTGATTTGGCTGTTAGTTGAAACTAGGTTTTCCTTCTGTGTAACAGGTTGTAATTCCTAAAGAACTGAAGGTCCCACATTTCCCACATTACATGGGAAAGAACAAGTCTTACCCTTCAACGTCTGTTTTGGGATTGATTTATAACAGGGTGGATGAGTATCAAACAGAAGAGCGTTCCCTCAAAGGTGATACCCGTACTGTGTTGATAATTGAGGTGGTTATCAAAGTTCATATCCATTTAAACATGTATAGAGTTTAACATGTGGATCTTCCTCCATTTTCAGAAGTCGAGAAACTTCCTCCTTTCGATGAAAGAGAAGTCCCTGATGCCTGCTTGGACAAATGGAAGGAACTACACCAACAGTACAGGGACCAGATGGCCTCTGCTATGATTGACGATGATCAACAGAGCAAAAATCAGTCTGCCGATGTAGTCATAAGGAAATATAAAAAGGTAAATCTTTGACATTTCTACATTGTACGCTTCTTAATTATGACTAGACTGTAGCATATGCTTCTCTTTTGCCAACTGCCTTTCCTTCACTTGTAGATTCTGTACGAGGCTAATGACTTTGAGGAGAGTAGAAGGCCGATTGAGGAGATATATAACGAGGCACACGCTATATATCATGTGTGCTATGACCATGCGAAGAGGGTTGGCAGTGTGAAGGCGTGTTCCTTTGCGTGGAAAGTTGCAGGTAAAGCTCTGTGCCAGCTTCACGCCAGGAACAATAATGAAAGTTTTTGTACAATAGTATCCTCGGTTCTGAAGGAGATTTTGTAACTAATGCCGTCATTTCTTCATTATGTCGAGAAATGTGGCATGCTGTGTAACATGTTATGTATATATGTAAAAGGGTCTTCACAGGCTCCCATATCGATAGTGATCAACTCGTAAGAAAAGAACCACTGGTGTCAATCAAAATGGTCTCTTATAAGAGAAAGAACCAAAAAACTTTGGGATATTTCCCTAACTCAAACGAAAGCTGGAGCTCGAGTTTCTTGAAGTTCGATCATTTAAACCAAAAAGCCGACTGCTTTGTTCCATATGGGAGAGCTCTTCTTTCATTTTTCTACAAAAATAACTTAGCGATGAGAATTAAGTCTAATATGTACTTGCTTCAAAAACATGAGTCAACTGTCTCCTGTAACTCTGTCCAATCTGGGTCAAGATTCCATCTTTTACGATGGATTGTGATTCCCAGATTAGCAGCACCTCCCCTGTAATCTAGTAACAGCCTGAAACGGGCCACCGGACCATGTTTGAAAATGTGTACCGTGTTCTTGATAACCAACAAATAAGAAACATGAGAACCCCCATAAGACTTAAATGAAAAATGAAAAAGAAAAAAACGAAGGCTTCTTCAACTCACTACTGTCTCGGGAACCGTGACGGCCAATTGGAGGAACACCGTAATAAGTAATAATGTCTCGGTTGAAACGCAGCTACATACAAACGTTGGAAGAGCGGGAAACACCACTTGACTTTTGGGTTTTGAACACAAACCAACCCCAAACAGCAGTATTCTTCAAACCACAGCAGCCATGTTTTCCGGCGTGCCCTTACCACACTCCGTTCAGGAAGCTCTGGATCGATTGTGCCAAGTTAAGAACCAACCAGAACCGGATGACGGCATCAGAAGAAAACTCTCACTCTTGAGCGAGCAAGACGCGCTCTACGTGCTGAACCAAATTGGTAACAACAAAGTTCCCATCAGAAAAAGCCTTAGTGCATTCATAGCTTACATGATCGGGAAACTAGAGAGTGAAACTTCTTCTTCGTCTTCTCCCAGATCAGTTTGGACCACTCAAAGTTCCTTTGCTGCTTCGTCTTCTGTTACTAGTCCTCAACGCCCTGATCATTCTCAAGGTTGGTTCTTTTTACTTCCCCTGTTTTTCAGAGTCGAAGTTTTTTATTATATTGATTTTCGATTTGATCATTTCAATTTGCAGGTGAGACAATCCCTCGGGGTTCTCCTGTTCTAGAGCAATATCAATACTATGATCCAGAGCCGCTCTGTTCCATAGCTTCTGATCAGTGCTATTCGTCTCCTACTGTTTCTGATGCACCATTCTATTCCAGTTCTCAGCCTCAAGGTTAGACTTATATTCTGATTGTTGCTTTTAGTAATCAGCATAGTTTTATGATGAAATGGAAGAAATTTGGTGAGTTTGTCTGTTTGTTTGGTGCAGGTGAGACTTCCAATCCAACTCCGGCGACATTGTACAATGGACAATCACCCTATTCCTCCCCAGCTCCCTATGATATCTTGTCTGCTCCTTCTGATGCTTATAGAAAATTCTGTGAGAGGTTGCAAGGTCAGACTTGCAGTACTTATTTGATGTTTTGCACTGATAAATAATGTTTAAAATTGATCATCATCCCATGCCTGTACAAGGTTATGACCGATTTTTTTTATGTTACCTTATGAATTCCTATCTGCTCCTTCTAGTATTCCTGTATAAAGTATCATAGCTTATGATTATACATGCATCATTTCTATCTCCATGTATGTGGGCCTGATTCCTCTGCTTATTCTTCTACAGGTGTCCACATTTCTCCTTTTCAAACCCCATCTGCCTCTCCTGTCACTCCTGTTCAACTTTATAAGAGCTTTGAAGGTCAGACTTGCAATTCTTTCTTTAATGCTTTTTGTTGTGATCTATGGTGGATAGTACCTTAAACCAATTGTCTCTGTCTGACTGCATGTTGATACAGGTGACACTGTCACCCACTCCCCAGTTGTATACCATCCGGCAGACCATGGACAAGAAATCTTAGAAGCTTTGGGAGAGCTCAAATTCAGAAAACAATTTCTGATACTAAGTTATGCTGGAGGGTATGCCAAAGGTTTTTTTTCCTTTCCTCTTGTTGTTGATGTTGTTTTGTAGCTCATCTTGATTCAATTGTATCATATTGCTGTCTTTACTTGTTTAATTATTTATTTTTCAGTACGAAGTTAAAAAATGTAATAAATCCAGAGGATATTAGGAGCTGGAAAGATTTGCCCATGGTAAAGTTCGAGACCACAATTTGGTATGTTTTGGGTGAAGAAAATATTGGCAAGGCTGACCGCTGATTGGTGATTATCACTCTCTCATTCTTACTCTTCTGCATAATACTGCTGTACTTCATTAATCTGCACTAAGTGATTTTAACTGATCCTCTACATGTTAGTTGTTATACAAAGTTCTACAACATAATACACGATGCCAAATTTTGCTACCTTTTTAAAAAAAAAATAAATAAATAAATAAAAAAAGAAGAGAGATGGTTTTCCTCATAACTCTTCACTGTTATCTCTACATAAGTTCATAAAATGATTTTGGACCACTGTGGTCAGAACATTTCACTCATCAGGTTTTATACTTCTCATGTAGAGCAGACTTTACTGAATTACTCCAGGGATTATTAATGTGTTTCACTGTTTGGAAGGTTTACAGCTTTTAAAGATAAATTCTAACCCATGATTGTTTGCATCTTTCTATTTCCACTCTAAAGAATAATCATTAGTCTTCTCTAATACCTGCATTAGCCCCCCGTAGCCCTTAAGTATCTGACTCTTTCATGTTTTGGGTGTACTGTAGTATTCTGATTGGGATTCTCCAAGAACGCACCTCTATTATTGTTATGTTTCTGTGGATGGGAGTTATAAGTTCAACGTTTTTTTTTTCCTTCTCTATCCTGAGTTTGTTTAATTGCAGACCAATGTTTCCATAGTTGCATATGCATACACAATGGAAGAAAAATTCATTTATTGTCTAGAACTCGATCAGTGTTTGTGATATGAGTGATACCTATGGCTTTACTGATGACATTCATTTGTTGATGTACGAGGTTTCAAGTGCCATCTTACCCATTAAAATTAATTAGAAAACCAACTTTTTGGTTATGATTTCCAATGCTTATACAGCAAGTATAAAGTTCCAATGCTTTGATTACTTTTTTTTTTTTTTTTAAGGCCAAAGCTCCTATGGCATTGTGTATAATAAACCATCTGCTATTCTTTTCTTGAAATCGTCTTTTCTGTTTTGCTTGGCTAACATGAGGCACTTTAAAGTTCAAACATATACTATGAAAGCAATTTTCACTGGATTCTATGCACTTATTTTTGTTAATGATCACCGACACACCGTGTTGCTGTTACCATTGTTGGCAGTTCATTTTGCAGATGAAGGATAGGTAACATTTTTTTCTTGTTTTTTTTTTTTTTCTGATAAACTCAGGGTCCTTTCCTAAGCAACTCAAGAACTCTCCTACAGAAATGGTTAGGAGATGACAATGTCTTGGAGGTGAAATTTACCCAAGGGGAAGGTTCCAGTATTATCCATGATAATAATTATAGCACATATAGCAAACTGATACGAGAAGGCATTCTTGTTGGTTTGCGGCGATATGGTCTTTTTGGTACGCTTTTCAGGGATTCATATGTTGAATTTCGTATTTCCAGTTCTTGAAGCTTTTTCTTCCCTAACCACTATTGATATTATTCTTCTATGTAGCTTTCTTGATTGGTGGTAACGAGGGAAAGAATAAGTTCAAAGACCCAACTTCATCATCTGTAAAATGTTACTTTGCTCGTAGGAGCTCTGATGCAGCGATAGATAGGGGCAAATTATATGAGTTATCTGGCAAAACGATGCATGAAGGAAGATGTCTTTTGACGCACGTTCACACTTTCCCTAGTTTGGCGAACTACATGGCTAGGTAACTTGTTACTATAGCAAATTTGTTTCCCAAGCTGTATATAATCAATTTTATTTTCTGATTCCAAAGTACTATCCTTCTCGGCGATTCAGGTTATCTCTCATTTTGTCCAAGACAGTTACTTTAGAAGTAGATTGGTTACATGCCAAGGTTGAATTCATCAATGAAAAATATTGTCTCGTATGATCCTTATAACCATTTGTCCATGAACTTCCTCTCCTTTCATATTTTTTCTTCCTTTATCATTTTAAAGCAGAGTTATTTTTCTTCCTGTTTTATTATTATTAGGCTTTTTGAATTGCAGGATGAGTATGGTGAACGCATCTATGCTAATGAAAAACCTCTTATACATACTGATGGGACAGGATTTATATCCGAGGATCTGGCTTTACTTTGTCCTGAGATAGCACGCAAAGGAGAGTATATCAATGAGGAACACATCGAGGTTTCTGATTCTGTTTTAGTTAGCTTTTAAGTTTATGTACATTATTTGAAGCAATAATAATTATATACTATGATCACAGTATTACAGACTACTAGTGTAAGAGACTTATTATAGAGGTCTTAGATTACGTGGTTGCAGAAGATCTAATTTTCAATGTGTGGGTGATATTTGAAGCGAGTAGGTTTTCCTTCTGCTGTATTACAATATATAGGTAGACGCAGGAATCTTATAACCATGACTATGAATACAGAATACAGAATAACTGTATACTAAGATCACAGTTGAATTACCGTCTACTAGTGAAGTTTGACTTATGTTAGACGTTTTAGATTAAGTGGCAGCAGAAGATTTTGTTTTGAACGTATGGGTTATGTTTGAAACTAGTAGATTTCCCTTCTGTTGTATTGATATATATATATATATATATATATATATATAGACAGGCACATAAATCTTATAACAATGACTATGGATACGGGAGAAGAATAGAAGACAGGGTAGTTCACCTGGTCACTTGGTATTACAGGTTAGTTTGTCACACAGCTGAAAAAAACTCGGTGGGCAAGGGCAATATGCATAACATGCAAGAGTCATGTTTATGTCCCATTACTCTGTGCCTTTTGCAGATATGATTTACTTTATCCCTTTGCACTCTGTCTCATTTGGTTGAGCCAATGTGGAATGTGCTCGGCGCAGTGGATTCTGTCTCCTTTAACCAAATGAACCATCTTCTTCTTTCTTTTAATCTTTGCATGTGTCTCAGTTGTCGAGCCATCTGAATTTATGGATACAGCTCCTTGTTTCTCCTATACTTAGATGTGCATGACTTATCTTTGTTTCATGGTTTAGGGACTGTTTGATGCTGATGATGATCTTGAGGACACCATTCTGGAATGGAAACAGCCATGGACTAGACTTCGGGAACTGGTATGTCAGATGTGGAGTTGCAACTTCTGTTCTTTTTTTAAGTTGTGGATTTTCAATGTATTCTCATGTAATTTTGTTGCTTTTGTTACCCCCCCCAACCAAATGCTTTAGCCTTTGCTCCTGCAGTTCAGGCTTTTCTACATTGGCTATGCCATTAAAGGAACTCTGCTAGTTGATAAGCAGGTATGTTTTCTGCTATATTCTAAAAAATTACTTCTTAGTCGTGCCAACTTGGTTCCATATCATATCATTTCATATTTGATATCCAGCACATTGTTCTGTCATACTGTTATGAGCAGAGTATGGTCTGTTTGTCTCTGTATCAGTTTATAAGGAATGAATGTGTGCGAGAGATGGAGATAGAGGTAGCTGTTAACTCTTTCTGTGTGTTCAACTGGAGTTAATTATATCATTTCTGATAAAGAAATAAATAGAAAGTAACCAAAAGGAAAGTAAAATGGAAAATGTAACTTAAATATTGAGAAAGTGATAAAGTAGTGGGATTTATATCTCAACACGCCCCCGCACGTGTGGCGAACTTTCAAGCCATACACGTGAACAACTATTTGGGTGACATGGAGTCTGTGTGGCTCAGGGGGGAGAGAGAGAGAGGAGAGAGATAGAAAGCACACACGTGGGTAACCCGCTTTGATACCATGATAAAGTAGTCTGAGGTTCCAATCCAAAACCAATTGCCAATAGATGGAGTAGCCCAAACCCTTATAAGCCCACAAGCTAGGTCTCATTTTCTCATGTGGGATTTATATCTCAACAGTATTTACTATTTACTTTAAAACATTTTTCTCTTGTTCTAAGTTCATATGGGTAACTGGAGTCTTCTTTTAAACGAAATCTGTCAATTTGAAATTTTCATTTAGATACTCTTGAAACATATATTTTGAGTTGACTTGTTTTCATTTTTCAGAAGCAAAGAGATGTATACATAAATGTAACATGTCCAATGAAGGAGCTTTTGTATGCTAACATGGACCAGATGAGCTAGTAACTTATTACAAGTGAAATACCTTTTTCATTGTGCTTTATTAGTCTGGAAATGCCTTACTGGAAACTGGAAAGGAACAATTGACCACAGTCAGGAATGTGATTCTTCTATTTCCTCTGAAGTAATACAATCTGAAAGTCTTATGACCGGAATGCTTCAATTTCTATATTGAATTTTGCAGCTACCACCAAAAACATTGCAGATTCGACCGTCCATGATTAAGATTAAGCCGGATCCGAAACTGTCAGATCCTCAAACAGTGAATTCACTGGAGATAGTAGGAATAAGGTAAATCCATGATAGTTTAATTTCAATTTCTTATCTCTCTGCATTGAAACCACTTAATTGGCATAAAATGGATACAGTTGTGAGATACTTTTGAGGCTAAAAAGACAAAAAGGGGTTAGGAAGTGAGAAAGAGTTTTATATGTTTAACCAAAAATTGATGTTTTCTTATATGTGAATATGAGCTTCTACAAATAATGCTTTCTCGTAAACTTCCAACATTTCTGGAATAATACGGATGAAAGGGACTGCAAATACGTAGGAGGTGGAGAAGGATCTTTGCTCTGATATAAGGTAGAAGTTGGTTATAGGTAAACTAGATTATATACATTTATCTCTTGCGGCGAAGTAATAAAGCAACAACTGCTGAACATAAGAAACTTTTGAATGTTTTCGCTATCATGTAGACTGGGTTGACAATAATGATATAATCGTGATGATCATAAGGATAATTAAGGAGGGAGTCCAACAATAATCATTGATTAATCATTGATGTTCTAGTGTATTAGAGTGAGACTACAGTAATCATTGATGTTCTAGTGTATTAGAGTGAGACTTGTCAGTTGTCACACGCACTCCTTAGTAAAACAAAAAGAACCAAGCTTGAGATATTTTGTCTTCTAATACTCATTGAAGATTTAGATCGAAATAGTTATGCTAAAATTTTATGATGACAATTTCTCTCGTCATGGTGATGTTAACTGTGAATGAGAATTTCGGATAGAGGGCGAGCATTGCCAGTTTATATTATCAATTATTAAGAAATTTCACCTGAAACTTTTGACCTTGCAGTAAAGTTACTAAGAGAACGAACTTGTCAAGAAACTTCATTGCACTCCTATACCATGGAGGGGTACCAAGAAAATACTTCATCGAGTTACTTTTTAAAGCTTTAGAAGAGACTCATGATGCATTTAGAACAACACGCGCAGCTTTAAGAGGTAAAAAGCTTCTCCCATACTTTTTATTTGTTTCGGGTCAGATTGGCCACCAACGTTTTTCTTTCTTTTTTCATTGATTAAGTATCACTACCTGTTTCTTTTATCAGCAAATCTAGTTCTTTGATTGATTCCATTATTGTTTCTATTTCCAGACAATAGTACTGTTGCGAAGATGATCTCCTCTGGTATTCCTCTTGATGAACCATATGTGCAACATCGTCTCTCAGTCCTGGTAAGAATGGAGAAGAAAAACCTTAAAAGAGGGAGAATTTGTATTCCTGATTCCTACTATTTGATGGGGACAGCTGATCCAACAGGAATCTTTGAAAAAGATGAAGTTTGCATTTCCCTGTATGTGTGATTTCTGGCATCTTCCTCCTCTGTTATATAAAATTTGTTTCTGAATTTGATAATATATTTCATAACTGTTACACAATAGCTAGATTGAATTGAGTTATTCCTTTGATTCTACTTCTGATTTGTCCTTTCGATTTATAGCAGAACATTGTCCTCACTTTTCTGGTCCATACTCTGCCATTAACTATGAAATACCTGTAGTTTCTGGAATTAATGTTAATAATGTATGGCTGTGCAGTATACCATTGTTAGTAAGCTTAATTAGGACTATCATTATTTTAGCAACACATTTTTTTTTCTTTGGATAGGATACTGAAGCAAATGTACTGATACATTTTAGGCTGTATTGCATCATAACTAATTGTTTAATTACGTTCACATTTAGGATTCTTCTAATTGTTCCAGTCGAACTGTTCTACAACTGTGTTTATTGCTTCCTTCAATCATATCATTTTTTTTGTTGTACATTCTTGTTTTCTTGATTATTCCATGCCAGATTTTTTCATCATGTTTCCTGTGATACATTCTGCTTGTTAATGATTGCAGTAAAGATGGACAAATATCGGGAGAGGTTCTAGTGCATTGGAATCCTGGTGTACACTTTGGTGACATTCACGTCCTGAAGGCCAGGTATGTTAAGGAACTAGAACATCGTGTTGGACATGCCAAGTATGGCATATTCTTCTCTCGTAAAGGTCCACGTTCCGTTGCTGATGAAATGGGTGGTGGAGACTTTGATGGTGATCTATACTGGATCTCAAGAAACCCTCAGGTTGGCCATTAGCCCATTACACAAGTCAGACTCATTTTATTCTGAATTGAGCACGAAAAGGCACTTTATAAGTACTTCAATAGATCTGCATTCCATACCACGTAGCTACCATGTTGTTTTTCTTTGTTCTTTGACTGATACTCCATGCTTTGTTAACTGATCTTTTATATTATTCATTCCATATAAGAAACAAAATATCAGACTTGAAATTTTAGATCATTAAACAGCCCATATTCTTGATTCTTTTGTAATTTACATTGGCATTGATTTAAGTGGCTTGTATTGCTCTTCCCTTTTCTCCACGCTCCTGATAATGTATATGTGATTAGCTTGTAATACTTAACACTCATTATTGGAACTACTTCAGCTATTGGCATCATTTAAACCAAGTGAACCTTGGATTGCAAAGTCATCTACCCAAAAAGATCATGGTAAAACACCAAAAAGACCAATTGAGCTTTCAAATGAAGATTTAGAAGATGAGCTCATTAAACTCTTCTTGAAGGCTAGGTTTGAACCAAGGTATGCTTTGTATCTTTTATCTTTTAATTTGTATCACATTCAAATTCTTGGTTTCAATTAAATTCTACAGTGTGTTAGCTGTTGTTTGATCAATCTTTAACACTATAATCTTATAAGAACCTTCTGATCGTTATTAATTTCAAGAGACAAAGCATTGTTCATTATCATTGATCATATTGATAGGAAGATTAGTCTGAAACACTTGTACCTACTCTGAAAGTTGGTGACTGTTGAAATGTTTTAAGTAATTTGTTGAACCTCAGTTTCTCGATTTGTTCCTGTAAATAATAACCACAATTCATATAAATCAGGGTGAATAGAATAATTGTATGTAAATACTATAAAATGGTTTGATTCATTTTTAACTCTCTATCCTACTGGTATGTTGCCACTAAGACAGCATTCCCTATACTTCAAACTATACAGTACGGTTATTCATGCCCTAATCTTAGCACAAAATTCTCTATAAAGATCCATCTTTAACGACTCCTGTTGCAAATTCTGTTATTTCAGCTTCGCAATGAGTGAGGCAGCTGAAAACTGGATTGCTTTGATGGATAAGTATTTGACTTCAGGAGATAAAAGTACTGATGAGAAGAATGAACTGAAGGAAAAAATACTGCAGTTGGTTGATATCTACTATGAAGCTCTCGATGCACCCAAGCAAGGTTTGAAGGTCAGTTATATTTCACGTTCAAACATTTTATGATTCTTTGATCATTTTAGTGTGCTTTCTTTCAGGTGACTGGATGTGCTTTGAGAGTAACCTAGCTTACATTCTGTGTAACAGGTTGTAGTTCTGAAAGAATTGAAGGTGCGAGAGTTCCCAGATTTCATGGAGAAGAAGAAACAAAAATCCTATCACTCAAGCTCTATTTTAGGATCAATTTATGATAAAGTGGAGGAATATGAAACAGTATACAGTTCTCTCCAAGGTGATGAAAGTCTATTATTAGTTTGTTCTTAAGTCCCTGTCCATTCAAAACAACAATAACAGTTTTAGCACGCTGTTCTTCTTTGCAGTAATTAGGAAACTTCCTCTTTTTGACGTTGACGTTCCTGAGAACTACTTGAAAGATTGGGAGAAACACTGAAGAATACCGGTACGAGATGGCCTCTGCCTTGGGAGACGAAGATAAACACGGCAAGAATCAGGCTCTCTTAATAACGAAAGGTATCTAAGTTTTCTAACTGCATTTTCCATATTAGATCCTATACAAGGCTGAGGAAATTGAGCAAAGCAGTGAAAGCGACAGACAACAAATATATAACGAAGTACTCGCTATATATCATGTTTGTTATTACTATGCCAAGTGTTTCTGCCTAAACCCGGGGGTCTTGGTAGATACTTGATGAATCCAACTCGATCTCCTGCAATCCTGCTTACTAAGGGGAATACCGGGCGGGCCGGCCTTCACCTCTCCGATGCCTAAGTTAGTATAGTTGGAATATATATAACCTGGGCACGTATATAAGCAGGGAGAGAGACAAGTTACCTATTTATGGTGGTAGTCGAGGCCCATATATAGGTGGTTGAGGGTGAGGGCTGGCCTTACCCTTCGATGTGGGACTGGTTCCCTTCTGTTTGGATATTCTGGTGCCCTCTTTGGCAGGCAGGCGCCCCTGGTCCCAGGACCCTTGGAGGCAGGATAGACCGCTGGGCCCCGAGGCCTGGTGCTGGTGATCCGATCCTGAGTCCTGGGCCGGGCCCTGGTGTACTTGCCGCGGGTCTGTGGGCTTGCTGTAGTCCCTCTGTGGCTACTGTCAACAAGTCCCCCAAGTTCCCGGTCAAGTGCAATCTTGAATGGGGACTTATCTGTCTTGCTCTTGTCCCGCAGACCCGCGGGGTTACCAACCTACAGGTCCCCAGTCCCCCAAGTCCGCGTTAAAGATTGGGCGTGACCGAGGTGAGTACCTGTTACTGATGGCAAGAAATAATTTATAAGCATGTTGGGTAATGTAAAACAGGATTGTGCTCGAGTGTTAGAGCATGGAACGGGGTGGAAACCCGAAGAGTGCATGAGATGATGCCATGCGATAGATGGTGCATGGAATGATGATGATGAGGCGTTGAAATCCGCCATGCGAGAGATTAATGCATGGAATGATGGTGATGAGGCGTTGAAATCCGCCATGCAAGAGATTAATGCACGGAATTCTGATTGGGCTTGCTGCCCTCTGGAGCTCACTGATCCCGAACTGGGCATCCTGCCAAATCAGAACGGAGCGGTGCAAACTGGGCCAGAACCGGTTGTTCTGCCAAATCAGAACGGAGCGGTGCCAACTGGGCCAGAACCGGGCGTTCTGCCAAACTAGAACGGAGCGGTGCAAACATTTGCTAGTTCTTCTCAGCTTTGTGTTTAAATAAGCGATGAGGTAGATGTGCAGGTTTGTTAGCCTGCGGGGAGACTTGTTCTGTGTTAGAGATACAATCTGCTCGGTGGGATGGTGTAGAGATAACGAGTCTCCCCCATGTGTTCCCAAAGGTACCGCAGTTCAGTGCGATGCAGGGTTTTTATCCTGCTGGACAGTATCGCGGTTCAATGCGACGCAGGGTTTTTATCCTGCTGGACAAGAGTACATGTGTTAGATGTAAACTCGCCCGGTTTGTAAAGCCCATGCGTTTGCCATGGAGGCGGGCGGACTTGACGGGTGACATGCCTATCGAAACGAGTCCCCCTGTGAAAAAGCCATGGGTCTGGGTGATTATGTTTCCGGAAAGTACTCTCAACCTGGTGGGACATGATGGAATCGATGGGGTGGGCCTCGCCCGGGCGTTTCTGCCATATCGGTGCGAGGTGGAGTTCATGGGGGCTCGACGGGCGTGCTGCCAAATCAAAACGAGTCCCGGATGAACTTGCAGACCGGACCTCGATCGGGCGTCCTGCCATATCGAAACGAGGTCGTTGGTGTAAATGCGGGGAAGATGCCATGGAGCCGGTTGAATGATCATAACCGCGGACTGCCATGGTACCGGGCGGGACTCGCGCGGGCAACATGCCATATCGGTGCGAGGTCCTGCTCAAACCCGGATAGATGCTCTTTGAAGCGGTTGGATCAGTATAACCGGTGAGAGGTCTTCCTAAGCGGTTTGAATTGCAATGATGATGGCGTGCAACCGTGGAATCTGGGGAAGCGTAGGGGAGCGTGACTCCCTGGCTCCTGCTCCTACCTTCCTGTCGCCAGCGTGTGGGACAGGTGGCTGACATGCATTTAAGGAGGGAGTCCATCAGTCCCGTCAGTTATGATGGCGTGGGCAGTTTTACCAATGCTGGGACACGTGCCATCAGGGGACGGTTTTGTGATGGAGGGCCTGGATTCGCAGGCGTTTGAGCTGTTCTGATTGCGTGTTTTGGAGGGATTTCTAAATGCCTAGGGCACCGGTCCCCTCTATAAATAGGTCTCTTCTGCTCTTCTTTCTACCTTTGCTTCTTGTACTTTTTAAGAGAGACCGAGAGAAAAAGGAGGTGGTCCGGCGAAAAAACCCTAAGTTCCTTGCCCCAAGAGATCCGTTGTTTGAAGCGCTCCCAAGCCTCCTTTTACCATTGCTCGTTGCTTTCGCAGGGCGGATTGTCCTCGGCTGAGCATACTAATCGGTAAGTTGAGTTCTTTGCCCCGGTGTTTCTTGCTTTTTGATTTGTTGTTTTGCGGCGGGGGGGAGGGATCTGTGTCGCTGACTGGGTTGCTCAGCGGCAAACTTTTGGGGAGAGGCCGTTGAAGGTGGTGTTGTAGTCTGTTGCTGACGAGCGTTAGGGTTTTGCTTTTCTGCCCCTAGATTTAAGATGTACACTTCGAGCTCGGAGGAGGCTTCTGAATCTGCCGCAAGAGGTCCTGTGGTGGATGATATGGAGAGGATGCAGGACTGGCTCGATTCTGAAGCTCCGGAGCAAGAAGCCGCGGACCGCTCCGGGAGCGGTGCCTCGTCCACGTCCTCAGATTCCGGGTCAGATTCCTCGGAAGCTGAAATACCGCACGGGGTGCGCATGGCCGGTGCGCGCGCGGAAAGCTACACGCTTGGTAGGGGAAGAACTGCAGTGGTGTGTGACGAACCGGAGGAGAGCATGACTTCCGCGGAGATTGCCGCGTTCCGGGAAACGTGGGGTATCCCGGACGATATCATTTTGCGTCCCTTGAGCCCTGGAGAGTCGGCCTGTAACCCGGAGGAGGGTTGGGTTGCCGTGCATCCGGACCAGTTCCGGCACGGGATGTCGCTACCGCTGCCTGATTTTGTGCAGTATATACTGAGTGCCCTGCCAGCGTCGCCCGCGCAGCTGCCCGGTCTCCAATGGAGGCGGCTACTAAGCCTAGGCTGCCTATACGATCTGTCCGGAATGAGCATGCCTACGATCAATGAATTTCGGGCGCTGTATAGGTTGTCCTACTCGAGGAAGGCGGGGTCCAAAGGCTGCTTATCCTTCAACTCTCGCAACAATTAAGCGGTTATCACCACTATGCCTTCATGGGTAGACAACAGCTGGAGAAAGAAGGTGGTGATGGCTGGCGGGGCTTGGCAGGTGAAGAGGAGGAGGTACCGGGTGCCTGGCGCCTTCCAGCCCATAGGCGACCAGTCGTTCCAGCTGTCCGAGTTGGAGCAGGAGAGGGTCTTGACTATTCTCGGCTGCTGGGACCACCTGGAGCGAAGTTCGTACAACTTCATCCGGCGAGAAGTGCTGGAACACTGTGGGCTTGGGCGGGATCCCGGTGGGTAACAAACCCTAGCGGTGGGACTTGTGCTAGGTTTTGCTCAACAATTTAACGTCTCTCCTTGTCCTGCAGGTGCGTCAACCCGGGCGGTGATCAAGCCCGAAAACACTCTTTCGATGGACGGAGAAGATCTCCTGAAGCATCTTACGGAGAAGGGTGCGAGCGTGGCCCGGTCCTCGGTGGAAACGGACGGGCGGGTTACGTTGCATGCGGAGCCCCAGGCCCGGGATCTGGACGAATCGTCCTACGTGCCGGAGCGAGTGAAGACCCATCACTCTGCGGCAGCAGCGGTGCCAGGGAAGGGCAAGAGCACCGGGGGACCGGTGCGGGTTCCTGGGGGAGAAAACAGGGTCCCCAACCGTGCGGCGAGCCTGGGTATCGCTGCTTTTGTTCCTCGTGCAAGCGCACGTGCCGCTGCTCCTGAAGGGCGGGGAGAGAAGCGGAAAGGGCCGGACGGTCCGTCCCCTTTGCTGGTGACGCTAACCGGCGGATCATCCCGGGAGGTCCTGGCGAAGCGGGTCAGGGCAACCAGCAGCGTAACATCCAATGCTGGGGAGGGAGCCGGAGCTGACCGGCAGAGCAGTCCTGCGCCGTCCGCTGCTCCTGAAGGGCGGGGAGAGAAGCGGAAAGGGCCGGACGGTCCGTCCCCTTTGCTGGTGACGCTAACCGGCGGATCATCCCGGGAGGTCCTGGCGAAGCGGGTCAGGGCAACCAGCAGCGTAACATCCAATGCTGGGGAGGGAGCCGGAGCTGACCGGCAGAGCAGTCCTGCGCCTGCGGAGGCGGTGAGGGGAAGTCCGGACAATGCTCTCGTTCGGCAGATGATGGCGGACCTGGCCAGCTTCGGCCTGGACAAGCCCGGGGTTGATGGCGTGCTGGCGGGTGGCAACCGGCCAAAATGCAAGGAATCCATCTTCCGGGTAAGTACCGCATGGTACCACCGTATTGCTTATATCCTGCCTTCTTTCTTTGCCACTTGACTGCCTTTGTTGCCCTGCAGCTGCTCTACCACCTGTACCAGCCGGATGCAAGCGAGGAGCTCCCGGTGCTGAAGAGGCAGATAGCTGCGCTATCCAAGTCTCAGAAGCTTCTGGAGGTGGAGAAGTCCCGCTCGGATCGGGAGAAGGCCAGGGCGGAGGAGAGGGCCAAGAAGATGGAGGAAAAGGCCAGGAAGATGGAGGAGAAGGCCCGGGAGCTGGAGGAGCAGAACCGGAGCATGGAGAGGGAGCGGGAGCGGGCTGACGCTGAGAGGGCCGAGCTGGAAGCCAAGATAGACGAGCTCCAGGCACGTGCCACCGCTGCTGCTGCTGGTGGAGATGATCCGGGACAGTTCGACCGGTTCGTTCTTCAATACGAGGAGAGCGATCGGTTCCTGGACTGCCTGGAGAAGGCCCGGGAAGAAGGCATCTCGGATGCCTACACGGAATGGGCGGCGAAGGGGTGGTTAAATACTTCCCTGATGCCAGGTACCTCTGCCGAAGGAAATGCTCCTGTGGAGCCGGTCGTCCAGCAGCTGGCGGTGGAGGAACAGTCAGGAGCAGAACATCGCTCGCACTTGGATTCTTTTACCAACAGTGCCGAACCTGCCGGAGCTGAGGTCGACGACGAAGCTACCGCTGGAGATGCGGCTCCTTAGGATGTTTTTCTTGCTTTTGCTTGTAAAAGAAACTCTCCGGAGCGGTTTACTTTTTGGATACTTTAATTAACTATGAATATATATATCTGAGCTTGCGGGGCCAGAGTTTTCAAAAGTAGTTTGCATATATTTGATCTTTACAATCGGTTGAACTGGCGATATGCCAAACTAACCGCCTGGACCCAGCGGGTTTACCAAGCCGGGTTACCCTCCCGGTCGGGGCCTGGTCCTCTCTCCCCTACATATCTCTGGAGCTGGCCGCTATCAATCAAGCCCTGCACTGCAGTTTTGAGGGCGAAGCACTGGTTCGTCCGATGAGTTGCCTCATCGTGGTACGAGCAGTACTTGCCTGTCTGCGCCGTCGTAAGCTTCCCCTTGGGGTACCTTCTCTGGGGCGGTGGGGCAATGACGTCCGCATTCTCCAGCAGGATGTCCTCATAGGATGCGGTGAGAGTGGAGAAGACTTCTTGATTAGCCGGGGGTGCTGGCATAATTGCCAGGGGGCGCTCTTGGTGGTACGGTGCAGGTTTGTTCTCGGCCCGAGGCTGGGGCCTGTCAGAGAAGGGTCTCTGCTGTCGCTGCGGCCAGGTCTTGCCGTTGTTGTTGTTGTTCCGGCCGGGTCGGCGACTCCCGTGTTCGGCTCGCTGGCCGGGTTTGCTCTCGTGACTGCGCGGGGGATCCTCCCCCCGGGGATGGTCCGAAGACTGCTCATCCCGCTTCCTCTTCAGCAGGTGGTTTCCGTAGGTCTCATGATCAGCCTGGGCATGTCGGATAGCCATAGCCATCAACTCGTCGTAGCCCTGAGGGAGTTCTACCCTGACGGCGTAGGAAAACTTCCCTGCCCGAAGCCCCTGCTTGAATGCCATCTCGGCGATGCCTTTGTCCAAGTTCCGAACCCCGGCCGTGGCCGTCTGCCACCGGTTGACAAAGGTTCTCAACTCTTCCCCGGGGGCTTGGATGCAGTTGAAGAGGACGGTGGACGTCCGCGCTCCCTCGACTCGGAGGATGAAGCGGCCTACGAACCGGTCAGCCAGCTGTTCGAATGCCTCGATTGAATTCGCAGGAAGCTCGTAGAACCAACTGAGCGCTTCTCCGGACAGGGTCTCCTGGAAGATGTTGCAACAGATTGCATCGGAGTAACCCTTGGCGCAGGTCTGGGATCGGAAGCTGTCCAGATGCTGATACGGGCAACCGGACCCGGAATAGGTGAGCTTGAGGGACTTCTGGTTGCCAGATCTCCCCGACTCTATGACTCGGTGTGAAAAGGGGCCCATGCGCTCGTTGAACCGGGCGCCTTCCAATGGTCGGGCTGCTCTCCTCTCGTTTGCCTCCATCTGGGCCTTCAGATCCGACACGGTGTTGGCTAGCAGTTGCAGCGCCCGGGTGGTTGGAGTATCCACTTCACCCATGGACGAAGCGTGCGGCTGGTGGGAGGCGGGCGTGCTCTTCAGCAGGTCCTCGCCGGCTCGTGACTTCTCTCGCATAGGCTCGCTGGGTCGGGCGTCCGAAGATTGTCCTGCCTCTAGCTGCCGGGGTTGGACTAGCAGGGGTGCGGCTTGTGCCTCGGCCATGGCAGCACTGCGCTGCTGCCCCCTCTCTAGGGCGGCTACCAGGGCGGCGTTTACTGCCTCTATCTCTTCGTATCGGGCCTGGGACTTGGCTCGGTCCCGGTCGTTCTCCTCTCGGAGACGACTAACTTCTGCGGCCATCGCCCGTACCTTTCCCGCCAAGCCGTCATGGTCGAGGCTGTACGTGGGGTCTTGATCCTGGCTCTCAGACTGATCACTCGGATCATCCGAGAACGTCAGGGATAGGCCACGAAGCACCGGGCTGCCTTCGTCCTCTATCGGGTCTTTCCCGTGCGAGCTCTCGTGGCGGGGCTCCGGATCACCGGAGGGCCCTCCATGGCTCCTTCCCAAATCGCTGCCCTGCTCGCCACGCAGCTCCCGCGTGACGACAGGGGTGGAGGCGAGCGTTTGCACAGCTGCAACACGCCCCTCCTCAGTAGTTCCTTTCTCTTGACTCATTCCCACAATCTCAGCCAGCGGTGTTGCTTGCACGGCTTCTTGTTCAGATTTCCCACAGACGGCGCCAATTGTTTCTGCCTAAACCCGGGGGTCTTGGTAGATACTTGATGAATCCAACTCGATCTCCTGCAATCCTGCTTACTAAGGGGAATACCGGGCGGGCCGGCCTTCACCTCTCCGATGCCTAAGTTAGTATAGTTGAAATATATATAACCTGGGCACGTATGTAAGCAGGGAGAGAGACAAGTTACCTATTTATGGTGGTAGTCGAGGCCCATATATAGGTGGTTGAGGGTGAGGGCTGGCCTTACCCTTCGATGTGGGACTGGTTCCCTTCTGTTTGGATATTCTGGTGCCCTCTTTGGCAGGCAGGCGCCCCTGGTCCCAGGACCCTTGGAGGCAGGATAGACCGCTGGGCCCCGAGGCCTGGTGCTGGTGATCCGATCCTGAGTCCTGGGCCGGGCCCTGGTGTACTTGCCGCGGGTCTGTGGGCTTGCTGTAGTCCCTCTGCGGCTACTGTCAACACCAAGAGTGTTAGGACTGAAAATGGTGCAGAAGATGTGGGAAAATGTGGCTTTGCTTGGAAAGTCGCAGGTGCAGCTCTATGCCAGCTTCATGAAGACTGGAGTTTGCAGCCTGGTGAAAAGGTTTTACCCATTGTTCTGAAGGATATTCTATAGAGGAATATTGCAAGTTATATTAGATACCTTAGTGTTTGCATGCAATGTGTAGATTAAAATGTGTATATGTACGTATGTATATATGTCGATGAAAAGCTAGTATCTCTGCTTTTGGCCAAATGAAAACCTCAATATGATTATCCAGTATGATTCACCGACAGCACTGTGTATTATTATCCAGTTATCCAGAACATGCATTAGTATACTACTTTTTTTTTATTGAAGAAATCAATTAGTATACTACTTCTCCTTCTCTCTAAGTCTCTTCAGCCGAACAGAGACAGAAACCATGCCTCTCTGTTAGTCTGTCCTAGTCTACTTTCACGTTCGTATTCAATAATTTAGTGATCGGGTGGGTGTCGTGGTCAGATTAACTCATTATTGTACCCAACATATCATAGAATTCTCCACAAAAATCTCAACATTAGATTAAGTAATACTGCCACTGAACCATAAGATCGATCATGACATTGGTGACGACCTCCACTAAACATATTGCAAAAGAAAGCGTCTTTAAACTTCCTTTTAATAAATCAAATTTTATCCTCCTTTTTCTTCTCTTTCTTTCCTGGACTGTTCAAGAAACAAATAAAAGATGACTCGTCACCTGGATTTGCCACCTTCCCATTTGACTTCAAATAGTAGTTGTGACAAAAGAAAAGATCTACAAGTCTTTGTGTTTGAGGTGCTGTACATGTGTAACACTAACATGTGTCACTGAGGTGTTCTCTTATATAACAGAGCTAAACAGAGCCGGAGCTCCTCTGTAACTAGTAGCTTTGAACCCAAACCATCACTGTCTGGTCAGAGAAAGAGCGAGTTGACTCAGTTTAACTCAGTGAGAATGGAGAGCACACTCAAGGAGATGAGGGATGGTGCTTCTGTGCTTGACCTGGACGCCAAATCCACCGTCGGTGGCGGCGTTGAGGATATCTACGGTGAGGATGCTGCCACTGAGGACCAACTTGTCACCCCATGGAGTTACTCTGTCGCCAGGTGAGATGATGACTAGTACTTGATCATGGCTTGTTTTCAGTTTTCAGTTTATTACAATCCAAACTATCTATTTGTTGCTCTGTTTGATCATTCATGGAGTTTCAGTAAAATATGTTGTGGGATCAAACCCACATGAAATGACTAACCTTAAATAGATAGTACTATGATGCTAGGTCTGCTATCGGATTCTGATTCTCCCCTTTTAGTATCTGAAAATTTCAATTTTGATGTCTTCTTTCTATTTTCGGATATATGTTAGTTTCAGGCACCAGGACAATGATTCTGATTCTCTATAATTGTTATATAGGATACCTTTATTCAGTTTTGGCTGTCTATTAACTTTGATGTGGATCATGTACAATTGTACAAACGAGTACTTTCTGTGATATCAGTAACTTATTACTTTTTCGGGGATTTTGAAGTGGGTACTCTTTGCTGAGAGATCCTCAATACAACAAAGGGCTAGCATTTACCGAGAAAGAGAGGGATGCTCATTACTTGCGTGGTCTTCTTCCCCCTGCAACTGCCACTCAACAACTTCAGGTTTCATAACTAGTCCTTATTAAGCTTTTTGGGTAGTTACGCATGGCATGTTAGCTTTTATTACATTGGTAGTGAATGCTGTCATTTTTCTGTTTCTCTTTATTTTCCCAAATTAACCAGGAAAAGAAGCTGATGCACAATCTCAGACAATACCAAGTGCCGCTGCAAAAATATATGGCACTGACCGAACTCCAGGTAGTGATTCCTTTACAAGTATTTTCTTACTTTCTAATGTGCTAGAAGGGCGCAGGGGATTATTCTGTTTGTTTTGGTTAACAGGAGAGGAATGAGAGGCTGTTCTATAAACTTCTAATCGATAATGTCGAGGAGTTGCTCCCAATTGTATACACTCCAACTGTCGGTGAGGCTTGCCAGAAATTTGGAAGCATCTTCAGACGTCCTCAGGGTCTTTACATAAGTCTGAAAGAGAAGTAAGAGTGGATGTAAACTTTACACTGGTGATTTTTCAATTTAAACAGGATAAAGTTCTGATCACTTGAAAATATTTCAACTTGCAGAGGTAGAATTCTAGAGGTATTGAAGAACTGGCCTGAAAAAACTATTCAAGTTATTGTTGTCACTGATGGTGAGCGTATATTGGGACTTGGTGACCTTGGTTGTCAGGTAAGGTGTTCAAAATCAATTTCATTATACTATAAGCATATATCTTTGGTCGAATGATCATGAGATGGAATGTTGTTTGCCCTCACATTGCATTGTTGGACTTGTTTCAGGGGATGGGAATTCCTGTGGGGAAGTTATCTTTGTACACAGCTCTTGGAGGACTTCGTCCCTCAGCAGTAGGCCTTTTCCTGTTCCTAGACTCTTAACAGTCACAGAATAGACTTGCTTCAAAAGTATGATCGAGTCCACTTATATCTGCATGTTGTGACCAAAATTTCATTGCACTTTCTTCTGCAGTGTTTGCCTATTACCATTGATGTGGGGACAAATAATGAGCAGTTGCTGAAGGATGAGTTCTACATAGGGCTCAGGCAAAAGAGAGCAACTGGAAAGGTTTTGTAGCTTCTTCATCATGCTGAGTGCATAATCTATACATCGTTATGTAACCTAATCATGATGAGAGAGTTTTAACTTCAATTGCAGGAGTATGCTGAGCTTTTACATGAGTTCATGGGTGCTGTGAAGCAGAACTATGGCGAAAAAGTTCTTGTACAGGTTTGTGTTGTATCATATGCGTGTGTGTGTGTGTGTTGAAATTAATAGTGATCTAAAGGGCTTCTGTAAGTTCAGTTCCTCTTTTGTTAAGCATTATGTTGTAAATACCGAAGATATTAATTATATGTACCTGCTGCGTTTGCACTGTAATGCTGAAGAAAAGAAAATTTGAAGTTACAGCAGCCCTTTACCACCATTTTATCTCAGTACTTTAATGTTACAACATATAGCTAGTGACATGTTTTTTAAAGTATGAATTTTTACATTTAGATCTGATGTTGTACTTAAACTGATATGTGCAGTTTGAAGATTTCGCTAACCACAATGCCTTTGAGCTTCTGGCAAAGTATGGAACTACTCATCTTGTCTTCAATGATGACATACAGGTACTACAAGTATATTGAGAATGGATCTATTTACAGCTTGTACATTAGGTCCTTCACTTATGAACTATTGTATCTTTCTTTCAGGGCACGGCTGCTGTAGTTCTTTCTGGAGTTGTGGCAGCACTAAAGTTGATTGGTGGTACCCTGTCTGAGCACAAGTTTTTGTTCCTCGGTGCTGGGGAAGTAAGACCCTTTTTCATCAATTTCTTTCTTCACTGCCTCATGTGATAGCTTTCATGTCAACTAGTTAGCAAATACAACTGTGGAATAGAGTTCTCATCCTACTTTTATTGTTTCATGATTGTAGGCTGGGACAGGTATAGCAGAGCTAATAGCTCTTGAAATCTCCAAAAAGGTCATTGAACTTCGTACAAACTGAGATGTAAAGACTTGTCATAATTGATAATGATCTTCATTTATTCAGTATTGTTTGTTTCTTGCAGACAAGTATTCCTGTGGAAGAGACACGCAAAAAGATCTGGCTTGTTGACTCAAAGGTATGGTAATTGGCAATCAAGGATCCGATTTTCACTCTCTTTCTTGCAATGACAGTTTACGGAGCTCATAAATAATCTTTCAGGGACTAATTGTAAGCTCACGTAAAGAGTCTCTTCAACATTTCAAGAAGCCGTGGGCTCATGAACATGAACCTGTCAAGGAACTCATTGATGCAGTCAAGGTAGGAACCATACGATTGTATATGTTTCTTCTTTTTTTTTCTTTTTTTTTTTTAATTTGAAGACTCTTTTGATAATTGTTATTTTCTGTTTGTTTTTCATACTCCATCAGGCAATTAAACCAACAGTTCTTATTGGATCATCTGGTGTTGGAAGAACATTCACAAAAGAAGTGATCGAGGCACTAGCTTCCTTCAATGAGGTACTCCTGTCCTTCCTTCTTTGCCCCAATTCTTGCCTATCTTTGATTCTGTACAAACACTTATGTACTTGTTTTACTGACATTTACATACGAATGATGCAGAAACCTCTCATTATGGCTCTTTCTAACCCAACATCACAGTCAGAATGTACAGCTGAAGAAGCCTACACTTGGACCAAGGTATAGCATGTACTTGGTCGAGCATTTTATGGACAAAGAAGTCCCAATACGTATACGAAATTAACTTTTTTTTTCCGTGTTTACTGACCTGATTTCATTTCCTAGGGTCATGCAATTTTCGCTAGTGGAAGTCCTTTTGATCCTGTTGAATATGATGGCAAAGTTTATGTTCCTGGCCAGGTAAATTGCACGTATGTGATCTTGTAATATAAAGACTGAATTTGGAAACATATGATGATTTTATTTTCTACTTTCCATGTTGATTCAGTCCAACAATGCCTACATTTTCCCCGGGTTCGGTCTTGGCTTGGTCATCTCGGGAGCAATTCGTGTGCATGATGATATGCTTCTAGCAGCCTGTAAGTATACAGCGTACTCAGAATGATGAAATCTTTCATAAAACTAATTCAGAGTAAGATGCTGACTTCCATTAATTTTCATTAATCACAACTGTTTTGGTGCATCTCCTATAAACAGCCGAGGCCTTGGCAGGACAAGTTTCAAAGGAGAATTT
Organism: Potentilla sterilis; assembly: GCA_963682095.1. NCBI lineage: Eukaryota > Viridiplantae > Streptophyta > Magnoliopsida > Rosales > Rosaceae > Potentilla > Potentilla sterilis. Next base: position 3,701,721 of record OY821761.1, read on the forward strand.
CGAAAGTGGACTTATCTATCCACCATTCTCTAAAATCCGAAAGATTTCTGCAGAAATAGCTGCTAATGTAGCTGCCAAGGCATATGAACTTGGTGAGTTTTACTGATCTTTGGTCGATATTCTGACAAGAAAAAATTAATTCTTCAAGTCATTTTTCATTTCCACTTTATATTCGCTTTTGTAGGTGTCGCTACACGACTCCCTCGTCCAGAAAATCTTGTGAAGTATGCTGAGAGTTGCATGTATAGTCCTCTCTACAGAAGCTACCGGTAAAGAGTCTGCCACCCCAAAAGCTTATCATCAACCTTGCTGAAAATTGTTCTCTCTTCTGAGACATGCTCTGTGCTATCTCAATTGGTTAAAGATGTCTGTAAAATTAGTGAAACACAGTGCTTGTAATCAATTTCTTTCTATATGAAATAAAAATGGGGTTGTTGAAACTGATGGACCGGTTTTATTTGATGAACCTGGTTGTCACGTTTTCAATTCTATTTTGACCCAGACCAATTCAGATTAGAGTCTACAGCAACTAATTTCATTTTGATAAAATTTCTTCCTGAAGCATATTTCTGTGTAGTGGTAGGATACCAATTCAGAACAGCACCTGAAATTACAGAGGATCTGTGTGCTACAAACGTCATACAAGAGACACTTCGTTTGACTAGCTCTTTAATTCTGAGAACGCTATCATAATGCAAAGGTGGTAGGTGTGTGTTGTGCTGGTTTTCTCATTATCTCATTTCTCATTCTTCATCAATTATTAACCTTTTTCCATATCCGGAATTATTGTAAAGCAAATGTGATAAAAAGAGGAGAGATTCCACTTCCACCATCGTTTACTATCAGTAAAAGAGCTTAAGGGTCATCATTGTTTTCATATAGGAATCTCCGTTTCATATAGTATACATGAAAAGACTGCAACTGTAATTCCCTTTATTGTTTCCTGAAGTTGCAACTACATCTTGCAATCTTTGTGGGAAGGATATGAAAGCAGAATACTTTATGAATTTACAGAGGGCTGAAAGGCATCTCGAACCCTGATTAACACATTGTCAAGTACTATGCTAGCTATCTATGAAAAGAGATTCGTCTTGATTTGCAGACGAGTCGCGTGCTTAAATTTTATTTTCTTCGTAAGTAGTCAGATCAGTATGAGTATCACTATAGCGCTGCCTCAGGTACGTGTGACATAAGATTGGAGGAAACCTGGCAAAGTAGACAAATGCAGAATCACAGTTTAGGTAACTGTTTTCAGTTGCTAAAGTAACTGTAATTGTGAAAGAATGATCATCTCACTTGGGAGGGTTTTTTTCTGATTTGCAGGTAGGCAAGCACTCCACAAGACAATCATGACTAGGTTCTATAAAGTAAGCAATCTGCCAAAGAAAAAGAACACAAATCAGATATATAAACTGCGTTAGTGTTAAAAACAGTCGATTTTGATGAAACACATATCAAACATTAAGTCAAGGAATACAACCTATGCAGGATTCAGGTACAGATAAAACCCTAGGCCATTGCAGGCAACAATACAGCCAAAGTGAAAGAAAATGAGACAAAAGAAGAAGACATACAGAGTATCTCTCTTGACCGTTCCCTAGAACTCTATGCAATGTGGACCTGAAACCAGGAACATGTGTGGGACAATAGTTATATACATGAATTCCAAAAGGATAATGCAAATACCAGCCACACGAATTGCACAGCGGCTGAAATTGTAAGCGTTCATTAGAAGCAGATAGAAACACTTTGGACTATATTTACAACTAAGAAACGTGTACAGTACTTGAATATACAGTTGCTCCAGCGCTCTAGCATGTCGCCAAGATTCACTATAAATGCTCTGCAAAGAAAGAGGAAAACAGTGTTACCCCTCTGAATCAAAATGGTGTTTTTGCATTGTCCATTGTTTCACTCTTTTAAACAGACAAGCTTCAAAATATGTCACCAACTAGAAGCTCAATTAAGAAAAAATTAAAAGTGGACATTAATAGACATATAACCATAGCACATCTGAATTAACCAGAATCCAACTACTCTAGTTTTATAGATCTCCAGTCATTGATTGAATGACTAACCCTTTAACCGGAGCTACATATTCCCATAACTGAGGTTTGGCATCCTTATCCTTGCATATCTGCAATGAAATATAATAATCAAAATACCAAATTCAATGATGTTAAGTTACCAGTTATGACAGTCTTTAATAGAAGTAGAGCTAAATCTCAGATCAGCCTTCTTACTTGGAGACCTAAGACATCATCGGTAGCCAAGAGGGTAATGAGACCAAAATCAGAATGAGCTCCCGCTCCAAAAATTCCATTTGATGGATCAGAAACTTTACCTATGTATAAGAATATAAGAATAACAGTTTCTCAGATAAGTTAAAAGGATGATACTTCATAAGGTTCCAAAGGTTCTAACTGAGATTAGACCTTCATAGTGTAGTAAGCGCAACGTGGCAATAGCCTCACCAAGCATCTCTTGCTTATCAAAGAAATGAACATCTAGATCAAGAGCAAGAGCTATGAGCCTAGCAACTGCTTTACCCACCTGTCTGAGACAATTTACACAAAAACAACTTATAAGCTCTAGTTCTGAACCCAGCATATTTTAAAATATTCTAGAAAGTAGCAATCTGAAAGAAATCCTTAGACCAATGATCTTAGAAAGTTTCAAACAAAATTGCAAAGTCGGCTTGCAGACATGGAATTGAATCAAACTTTACAGAAAAGTACTTCCTCAGACTTCTCACACCGTAGAAACATTGTATCTCAAGCCTGTCTACATATATATACAAATATTATCCATATTATGAAGCATATGTCTAGCAAAGAATGTACAACTTACAAGGCCTGTCTATGAAATTCTTCCATTGTCTCCCTCCACCCAGGTAAGATATCTACCAGGACAACATAAAGTGATCAATAACATACTTCTAAATGCTCAAAGACCCAAGCACACAAAAGCTCGTCGAATTAAACGAATCAGCACATTCCCAGTATTTCCAACTCTACTTATTGACTTAGTGATTACCTGGTGCAGGCCAAACATTAGGACCATAAAACGGCTTTTCCGCTTTTGGTTCATCCTCAGCTACCTCAACTCCTATGTAATACCCCTCCTTGTAATCTCCTACTAATCAAGAACCAAACTTTTTTATCAGAACAAGAACAAAGATCCACAATTTCAATCTAGAAAACACAAATTAGCCGCAGCAAGAGTTTTTATGAGTGATAACAATAAAGAACTTACCATGAACTTGGTTTTCATGGTCCAGATGCTCATCAAGAACAGGAGTATAACCCCTGTGCTTCTTGTTCCTCAAAAGCTTCATTTTTTCACTTAAAGGTAAACTGAACATCCTCCTGCTCTGTGAAAACACCTCATCCATGACTTGCTCACTTATCCCATGATTCACCACGTAGAAGAAACCGCAATCCAAACAGGCCTAGAAACCCAGACTAGATTAACTCTTATAACCAACTTTCTTTACAAACACAAGTACAATAACATGAAAAAGTTTGGAAACTTTAAGAATGAACCTGTTTGAGTAGAGAGATGGATTGGTGCGTGTCTGTGCTTGAGAGATCAATACAGTTGAGAGCCGAAACTGTTATGACTTCAGCGCCGTTGTTGATTCCGTTATCCATTTTTTTCAGGCGAATTGAGCTACCGAATTGTTGGTTTTCTGTGATCAATTTGATGGTGGAGAGTGGAGTATATATAGCTTTTCACTTTTAGTCCATGTGGAGGATGATATTCTAAATGGGTCACTCGGCCTGGTTTATAAAATACTCTCTCGGTTCAATTCATTGTAGTCCAATGCAATCATTGTTATGAGTCACTTGGCCCATCTGGTTGTAGCTTAGCATCAAAAGCATCGAGCCATCGATAAAAGAAAAATTCGTTTTAAAATGCGATCATGAGTATCGGGATTATGTGGAATTCATGTCATGCCGGTGAAATGAGTCAGATTTCATATATCGCATACTTCTTCTAAGGTGTGACTGCTCTCTCGTGCTAATTGTCACTAGATTTAGAGTCAAAAGAATTTCAAAAAGTCATGTTATTGAACGAAAGTTGGGGCATATAGGCACTTGGTGAATTTATTACATATATATACACGAATGAAATACAGTTAACCAAATCAGAAATATAGCTTTGAAAGCAAAGTGGCTAGAGAGAGGGTGCAATGTCTCGTAGGATGACCTCTCCCGTGGGATTAGTTATTGGGTCTAAGAAGCCTTTATGATACTTTTTGCGATGTAAAAAAAATAGAAATACAGCAATTGTACTTTAAAAAGATGAAAGTAGGTCAATCATCAACTGTTGCTAAATTATTGCTGTGGCACTGCGGCGGCAGAGAGGGCAAGACTCGGACCTGGACAGCCTGGTTGCTAGGCAATTATGGTGGTAGACATGGCCACAGGGTGCTTGCTTAGGAGTTCCGGTACCACATTGAAAACCTTCAATACAAATTGAACAAACATCATCATCTGTAATCGTCGTAGGCGTTGGCATCTTCTCTACCACACTAGCTGCATCACTAATGTTGCCGTTGCGCCACCGGCCCTCCAGTGTTTGATGGGCAAGGAGTACATGATCATTACTAATCCCGACTCGATCAGCTGCTAATCGTCGTTCACGATGCTCAATAATCCGACGTAAATCAAGCTCTCTCGACGACATTGTTTCTAGCTTGTCCTTAGTTTCTAAAGCAACCGCGCGAGAAAATCCTTCTCTGAGTGAGAATAAACCCTAATCCTACTACATTGAGTTAATATCAGTAGACCCATATCGGTCCGGAATTCCAATTTTTAAATCTTTTTATTTCTTTTGGATTTTTTTTTGTTCAAAAACTAAAGAAGATCTACAATTTCAGTTTTGTACACAAAAATTTCTTGACATTGAGGCGTTTTTTCTTTGTCTTATCTTGAATTTCCTACCACATTCTTGGAAAATTAATTGAATTATCGTTTTTATACTAACCATACAGCACCATAGTAATCACGATTAAGTTTACCTACTCAAATTTAGAGCTTAAGTTCTTTTTTTTTTTTTTTTTTTTTGGAGAAGAATTTAGAGCTATATCATCACAATGCAAGCTTGTCTACATCCATATACAAATCTTATCCATCCTATGAAGCATATGTCTAGTAAAGAATGTACGTACAACTTACAAGGCTTGTTTGTGAAATTCTTCCATGGTCGATCTCCCTCTACCCAAATAAGATATGTTGGACCATTTGATGCTTGCTCCAGCAGTTAGGGTTATTAATAACTAGGGTTATCATTTATTTCTGTTAATAACTATCCTATTTATTAGGATCATGCTGTTAGAGTTTGTTGGTTTTAAGTCCTAGTCTTATGCAATCAGTTCATGATCTTCAGGTTGTTGAAGTCTGGTGCTATTCTTTTGCTTTCTGTTTCGTTTGTAAGGCTATTTAAGCCAAAGTTCTTTGTTAATTCAAGTATTGAAATTCACATTCATTCATCAAGTGTTTAGCTTCCTAAGAGTATCTAACATTTGGTATCAGAGCCCCATCATCGGGGCCTGATTGAGAGTCTAGGAGAGGGAGTGAAACACTGAGAAGAAAAAGTGTTTGAAAGAAACAGGAGAGATGGCAGAGAGTAGTAGCAGCAATGGCAAATTTGCACAACCTGCAATTCCTAGATTTGATGGCTACTATAAGCACTGGGCCAAGCTGATGGAGAATTTCCTTCGTTCCAAAGAGTATTGAAATCTGATTGAGGAAGGAATTGACACGATTCCAGCAGGAACACAACCAACTGAAGCGCAAGTGAAGGTGATGGAGGAGCAGTTGCTGAAGGACAAGAAGATCAAGAACTATCTCTATCAAGCCATTGATAGAGAAATCATGGAGACCATTCTCAATGATGACACATCAAAGCAGATTTGGGATTCGATGGCACAAAAATTCAAAGGCTCTACCAGGGTGAAAAGAGCTCAACTTCAAACATTGAAGACTGAGTTTGAAGTGCTAAGAATGAAGGAAGGAGAGTCTGTGAATACCTTTTTCGGACGAACTCTCTCCATAGCCAAGCGCATGAAAGCGTGTGGAGAGAATGTGCAAGAAAGGAAAATCACAGGGAAGATTCTGAGATCATTGGTGCCGAAATTCAACTACGTAGTGTGCTCCATTGAAGAGTCCAACAATGTGGACACATTGACTGTAGATGAACTCCAAAGCAGCTTACTCATTCATGAGCAGAGAATGAGGAATGTTGTAGAAGAAGAACAAGTCTTGAAGGTGACATTCGAAGAAAGAGCGGGAAGAGGAAGAGGAGCATTCAGAGGAGGTCGAGGTAGAGGGAGGGGCAGACAGCCTTTCAACAAAGCATTGGTAGAATGCTACAAGTGTCACAACTTAGGACACTTTCAGTATGAGTGTCCTAGCTGGGATAAAAGAGCAAACTATGCAGAGCTGAATGAAGAAGACGAGATGTTGCTAATGGCACATGTAGAGCAGAATGAGGCAAAAAGAGAGGAAGTGTGGTTCCTTGATTCAGGATGCTCGAACCATATGATTGGTAACAAAGCATGGTTCGAGAAATTGGATGAGAAATTCAGGCACTCTGTGAAGCTTGGGAATGACTATAGAATGGAGGTACTTGGAAAGGGAAATATCAAGATTGAAGTTGAAGGTGCAACTCAAACTGTAAGTGATGTGTACTATATTCCTGACTTGAGAAATAATCTCTTAAGCATTGGTCAATTACAAGATAGGGGGTTAGCTATATTGATTCAGCATGGCACATGTAGAGTGTATCATCATAGTAGGGGTTGCATCCTTGAAAGCAGAATGACTGCGAATAGAATGTTTGTGGTATTAGCCATGATGTGTATGCAGCATTCAACCTGTCTCAATGTGAATTCAGAAGAGATAGGAGATATATGGCACAAGAGGTTTGGACACCTAATTCACAGAAGCATGAAGCTAATGCAACAAAAGAAAATGGTTCAAGGGCTTCCATGTTTCAGGTCCACAAGCAAAGTATGCACAAGCTGCATGAAGGGGAAGCAGCATCGTGAGACCATACCAAAGAGAAGCAAATGGAGAGCAACAAAGTTGTTGCAACTCATTCACTCAGACATTTGTGGTCCCATAACTCCCATGTCACACAGCAACAAAAGGTACATTTTGACCTTCATAGATGACTTCACTCGCAAACTTTGGGTATATGTGTTGAATGCAAAGAGTGAAACATTTACTATATTCAAAAGCTTTAAGAATAGTATGGAAAAGGAATGTGGTATGTCCATATGTGGCCTTAGAACAGATCGAGGAGGAGAATTCACTTCAAATGAGTTCATGAATTTCTGCAAGCTTCATGGCATTAAGCGTCAACTAACAACAGCTTATACTCCTCAACAAAACGGGGTGGCGGAGCGCAAGAATCGTACTATTCTAAATATGGTGCGATGCTTGTTGGAGGAAAAGAAGATGCCTAAACTATTCTGGTCGGAAGCAGTGAAATGGACATGTCATGTTATAAACCGAAGTCCAACTTCAGCAGTGAAAGACAAGACACCAGAAGAAGGTTGGAGTGGAGTGAAGCCAAATGTTGACTATTTCAAGGTGTTTGGGTGTGTGGGAAATGTGCATGTACTTGAAGCAAGAAGACTGAAGCTAGATGCCAGGAGTCGAAAATGTGTGCTACTAGGTTACAGTGATGAGTCAAAAGGATACAAGATGTATGATCCAGTTGAGAAGAAAGTAATAGTAAGTAAAGATGTAGTGTTCGAAGAAGGAGAATGTTGGGACTGGGGGAGGACTGAAGAAGAGAACAAGAATGATGTACTAGATTGGGGAGAAGGTGAAGATGAACTGTATGAATCAAGTGATGAAGAAGCTGAGGAAGAAGAAGTCCACGAAGAGCCTATGGTTACTTCAAGCAGCTCTAGTGGTGCAACAACTCCCACAACTCCTCAAGATGATCCCCTGATTGAAAGAAGAATATCAAGAGCTCCACCCTATCTCCAAGATTATGTCACGGGTGAAGGACTCTCTGATGAAGAAGAGGTACAAAACTTAGTAATGTTTATGTCTTCTGATGATCCTACTTGTTATGAAGATGCAACAAGGATCAAAAGGTGGAGAGATGCTATGGACTTAGAGATAGAAGCAATTGTGAAAAATGGGACATGGCAGCTTGTTGATGCACCAAAGGAGACTAAAGTGATTGGTGTAAAATGGATCTACAAAACTAAGCTGAATGAAAATGGTGAAGTGGACAAATGCAAAGCGAGGCTAGTGGCAAAGGGATATGCACAGGAGAAGGGAGTAGATTACAATGAGGTTTTTGCTCCAGTTGCTAGATGGGATACAATCAGAACTGTGATAGCTTTGGCAGCAAGGAATGGTTAGACTCTCTTTCAGCTGGATGTTAAGAGTGCATTCTTACATGGAGAGTTAAAAGAGGATGTCTACATAGCTCAACCACAGGGCTATGAGGTGAAAGGAGAAGAAAACAAGGTGTACAAACTGAAAAAGGCACTATATGGATTGAAACAGGCGCCAAGAGCTTGGTTCAGTAGGATTGAAGGCTATTTCCTCAAGCAAGGGTTCGAGAGAAGCAGTCATGAACACACCTTGTTTGTCAAAAAAGAAGGGAAAGACAACATCTTGATTGTAAGTCTTTATGTTGATGATCTTATTTTTACAAGTAATAATTCGATGATGTTAGAAGGGTTCAAAAGCTCAATGAAAAAGGAGTTTGAAATGACTGATTTGGGTGAGATGAGATACTTTCTGGGAGTGGAGGTGCATCAAGGTCCGAAAGGCATTCTTATCAGTCAGAAGAAGTATGCAGAAGAGATACTTGAGAGGTTTGGTTTGGAAGATTGCAATGGAGTCAAGAATCCAATGGTTCCAGGGAATAAATTGTCCAAAGAAGAAGAAGGAAAGAAAGTGGATCCAACTTTGTACAAACAAATGATTGGAAGTCTGATGTACATGACAGCCACCAGACCAGACTTGATGTACAGTGTGTGCTTTATCAGTCGTTTCATGTCCAATCCCATGGAGTCACATTTACTTGCAGCCAAACGAATCCTTAGGTACATTCGAGGAACAACTGAGCTTGGCATTTTCTATGAACAGGGCAGTACCAGTGAGCTCTTGGCCTACACTGATAGTGACTATGCAGGAGACACTGATGAACTGAAGAGTACGTCTGGTTATGTGTTTATGCTGAGTGGTGGTGTAGTTGCTTGGTCTTCAAAGAAGCAATCAGTGGTGACACTCTCAACTACGGAGGCAGAATATGTGGCAGCAGCTGCATGTGGGTGTCAATGTATTTGGATGCAGCAGATTCTGAAGCAGATTGGAGGTGCTCAAAGCAATTCTGTCATAGTCTTATGTGACAACACTTCTACGATCAAACTTGCAAAGAATCCAGTCTTTCATGGTAGGACCAAGCACATTGTTGTGAGGTACCATTTCCTTCGAAATCTTGTAAAGGAAGAAACAATTGATATGAGGCATTGTGGTACACGTGAGCAGCTAGCAGACATTATGACTAAGCCATTGCGTTTAGAAGTGTTCGAGAAACTCAGGGCAGCACTTGGTATGAAAAATATTGCTGAGGTAAACTGAATTTGCTTTTAGCAGTTTCAGTTTAGAGGAGGGATTTGTTGGACCGTTTGATGCTTGCTTCAGCAGTTAGGGTTATTAATAACTAGGGTTATCATTTATTTCTGTTAATAACTATCCTATTTATTAGGATCATGCTGTTAGAGTTTGTTGGTTTTAAGTCCTAGTCTTATACTTAGTCCTAGTCTTATGCAATCAGTTCATGATCTTCAGGTTGTTGAAGTCTGGTGCTATTCTTTTGCTTTCTGTTTCGTTTGTAAGGCTATTTAAGCCAAAGTTCTTTGTTAATTCAAGTATTGAAATTCACATTCATTCATCAAGTGTTTAGCTTCCTAAGAGTATCTAACAAGATATCTACCAGGATAACAAAGTGATCACTAACATACTTCTAGATTCTCAAGACCCAAAACACAATAGCTAGTCGAATTAAACGAAGCAGCACAATTTCAATCTAGAAAACACGTACAAACTAGTAACAGCAAGAGTTTTTATGGTGATATCAATAAAGAACTAACCATGAACTTGGTTTTCATGGTCCAGATGCTCATCAAGAACAGGAGTATAATCCCTGTGCTTGTTCATTTTTTCACTTGAAGGTAAACCGAACATCCTCCTGCTCTGTGAAAAACACCTCTTCCATGAATTTCTCACTTACCCCATGATTTACCACATAGAAGAAACCGCTATCCAAACAGGCCTGAAAACCCAGAACTAGATTAACTCTTATGGCCAACTTTTTTACAAACACAAGTACAATAACGTAAAAAAGTTTGGAAACTTTAAGGATGAACCTGTTTGAGAGAGACTGAGAGACGGATTGGTGATCAGTATCTGACTATCTGTGCTCGAGAGATCAATACATGCAGTTAAGAGCCGAGACTGTTATGACTTCAGCGCCGTTGTTGATTCCGTTATCCATTTTCCAGGTGAATTGAGCTACCGTGGAATGGAATAGTTGGTTTTCTGTGAAAGATTTGATGGTGGAGTGGAATATATATAGCTTTTCACTTTTAATTAGTTCATGTGGAGGATGAAATTCAGATGGGTCACTTGGCCCGGTTTATAGTCAGGCATTGACAAAAAAACTCGTTTTAATGTGATCATGATTAAGAATCCATGTGAAATTATTATAACTCATGTCATATATGCGCAGGGTATGACTGCTCTATCGTAGTAATTGCAAATCGGACTCATGTATAATTAGGTTTCCACGAGTCACGTTGGTTCATAATATTCCTGAATTAGTGGGTAGATTTTACCACAAACAAAAGTAAACAGATTTATACACTCCAAAACAATATATTATGCTATAGAACTTGAAACAAAAACTTGATTTCGAAAAGGTTAACAAGAGAAAGGATGTAATTACTACGTACAGTCAAAAATTTACAAAAAGTCATGCATGTGATAAAACGGTCACAAATAACTTGGAAACCATATATTGTAATTTTAACTTTCAAGAGCTTGACCTTTTCGTGACCTTAGTAGGAATCAAATACAGTCTTTTCAAAAAAAAAAAAAAAAGGAACAATACAGTTGCCAAAAAAGAAGGAACAATCAATTGTATGTTGAAAAGGTGGGACTATGTGATCATCAACTGTTGCTAGATTATTGGGTGGCAGTGCGGCGGCAGAGAAGGCAAGATTTAGACCTGGACAGCCACGTTGCTAGGCAAGTTTAGTGGTAGACATGGCCACAAGGGGCTTGCTTAGGAGTTCCGATCCGGTACCACCTTGAAAACCATCCAGACAAATTGAACAAACATTATCATCATATGTAATCATCAAAGCCGTTGGCATTAAGGGATCTGACGTAGTAATCCATCAATCCTCTGCAGTCTCGACGATTCGGATTGAACTCGAAGGTCAGTCATCCGGGATTGGGTATGATCCCTAAGATCAATAATCCGACTTCGTAATTCATCAATCCACTGCAGTCTCATCGATTGGTATTGGACTCGAACAAAATATAGTGATCACGATTAGCTACTCAAATTCAAAACTTAATTCTGAACCACTGCTGTGTTCGTGCTGTGTAAACTGTAGAGCTTGCTTACACAGTAGTCCCTGAAGCAATAAACTATGGTTATCCAATTCAACAACAGAAAATTAGAAAAAGTAACGAATTCTGAACGGTCACAAATATTTAAAATTATTGAAAAATTCCAGAACTACCATGGTCAGCTCATTACATGTATATATATTAAACATCGATTGTTCCTATTTTGCGGCGGCAGAGAGGGCAAGATTTGGACCGTGAGAGCCACGTTGCTAGACAAACTTGGTGGTAGATATGGCCACAGGCGGGCTGCTTAGGAGTTCCAGTACCACCTTGAAAACCCTCTGAGCAAATTGAACAAACATCATCATCAGCAATCGCCGTAGCATTTGGCATCTTCTCCACCACACTAGTTGCATCTTCAATATTGTTGTTGCGCCTCCAGCCCTCCGGAGTTTCAAGTGCATGGAGTAAATCATGAAGGGAGTACTCGAGTCGGGATCCGGCAAGGTCTAAATAATCAAGGCGTAGAGTATGCATCTCAAGCCTTATCGACCTCATAGAACGATCTGCATATTCAAATTGACTCCGTATTTGATTCAAGTCCTCACCCATCTTCCTCAACTGACTCAACGACATGGTTTCTAGCAATTCTCTTTACTTGTTGCTATCAGAGAGAGAGAGAGAGAGAGAGAGAGAGAGAGAGAGAGAGTTTACGTGTGTGCGTGCTTATAGATTAACTTATACTTGATACGAATTGAATAATTCTACATTACAATCCTAATACCATAAGGAATTGTACAGGTGGATATACCTAACTAAATCCATCATGTCTCGGCCACAACATGATCGATCAATCTCCTGCATCTACATTTAATTTCTCACCATCTTGATTGTACTGTGAAACTTTCAGCAGCATTGCATGAAAAGGATGAGAAAAATTCCAACAAGCAAAAGTACTCATTACAGTAACAAAAGTAACCTTTACAATCAGATTACTTGATATTCAGACCAAAAGAAAGAAAAAGAATCCAATAATACTAGATTATATCGCAAATCGGATCAATGAGTACATACATGGTGCGCCTCCTCCATACCTCCACTACTCATCGGAAAACTACGATCGTATGTGATCCGTCATTGAACCGCATCATTTATCTTTCCCAAAATTGTAGTGAGCCCTAGACTCGAGCTTCTTGGCATCGTTTAATTTTCTGACAGCCTTCATGAAATCTTCTTGAACAACATAATCTCGCTCAGCACGTATGGCAAACATCCCAGCTTCAGTACATATGTTTCGTAGATCAGCCCCATTAAAGCCCTCAGCAAGCCTAACAATCGCCTCATAATCAATTTCCCCATGTTTGGCTATCCCAGCAGCATGGATCTTTAGAATTTCCATTCTTGACTGTTCATTAGGCAATGGAATCTCTATCTTCCTGTCTAGACGACCAGGACGGAGGAGTGCAGAATCTAAAGTATCAGGTCTATTGGTCGCCATTATGATTTTAACCTTGCCGAGCTGGTCGAATCCGTCTAGTTGGTTAAGCAACTCCATGAGCGTTCTCTGCACTTCTCTGTCTGAACTACTCCCCTCACTCAAACGTGCTCCACCAATTGCATCGATCTCGTCCATAAAAATTATACAAGGCTGGTGATCACGAGCGTAGTTGAACATTTCCCTTATCATTCTTGAACTTTCGCCAATGTATTTATCAACAATTGCACTTGACACAACCTTCAGAAAATTAGCATCTACATTGCTGGCAATTGCTCTTGCCAGCAATGTCTTTCCTGTTCCCGGCAGTCCGTAGAGAAGAACACCCTTGGGAGGTTTGATCCCCACTCTAAGAAAGAGCTCAGGATTCATCAAAGGCAGTTCTATAGATTCCCGAAGATCTCGTATCTGATCAGATAGGCCTCCCACAGAAGAGTAGCTAACATTACCCGGATCTTCTTGAAGCATGCTATACACAACTGGATCAACTTCTCTTGGAAGAGGCCTCATGATAGTCAAAGTAGTCATGTCCAAAACTACACGAGTGCCCGATGTAAGTTTTTCTCTGGGAATTTTAGGACGACAGCCTACCACATACCGAGGGCCACTACTTGCCTTGACCAATACCCGTCCATCATCGAGCTGCGACAGAACTTCCCCTACAATCTGTCCTACACTTTGAAATTAAGGACTTCAAATCATCTTCAGTTTTATCAAACTCCTTCTTTGCGGACCTCAGTTGATCTCTTGCTTGCTTTACTTTACCGTCCAGCTCCTTGTGTGCTAGTAATTTGCAGCGGTAATCCACATTCGTCGACATTATTTCGCCAGACGAATGAAAGAGAAACGAGGGACACCTTGAGATAATTCGAAAATTGATGGAAGACGGAAAGTAGCCAAGAGACAAACTTTAGGAGCCAACATAATAAAAAACAGAATGTAGGATGGGCCTTTATAAGGCAAAATCTTGCTAGTCCTTCTTTTCATGGAAGAAGGATTTCTTACTGCAAGAGGAAAAGGATTGATTTTTTGGTAAAAGGAAAAAAAAAACAAAAAAAAAAAAACTTTGCACTCTCTACCTTGTCATTATTTTAGTTGCCAAATACCAAGAGCACATACATGAACGTGGATGTTCCTGTACAGAATCACAGATCCGAATATGTTAAATTGTGGCACCAAGTAAATCTGTTCAAAAGAAACATACCAGCCACTAACTAGTAATGTAAAATTGTATATACACAGAAACATATATTGCTAGAAATTAACAAATGAGATAATTAACGAGGGTGCGATCTTCATAAAAAAACAAATCAGAAAACGAACTCGTAGGCCGGTTCTACATTGTACAAATCAGAAATTAACATGTTGAATATTGTTCCTAGATTATTTTAAAGCGGCAGATAGGGCATGATGATTTGGACCTGGAGACCCACTCTGCTATGCAACTTTGGTGGTAAACATGGCCACATCGGACTTGCTTAGCATTATCACCATCATCTCGTAAAATTTCAAAACAAACTGAACATTGATCGTTATCAACCGCCATCGCCGTCGGCATCTTTGCTACCAAACTCTTTGCATCGTTAATGTTGTTAGCGACTTTATTGTCTCCTCGCCACCTTTGAGAATTCAATGTCTGTCGGGCACGAAACTCAACCTCATAGCGTCTGCTTGCTTCAATGTTGGTGTTGATTTGCCTCGTAATTGTCTGGTGGATATTGCGCACAGCTTCGTGCAGCCTGGTTAGGGGTGGACTAGTGAAATTATTGTCGCTATTGTTGTTGATGCTGCGCAGCACCGTACCATGTGTGAGGAGCACAGCCTGATCACATTGTCGGAGCAGACTCTCGCGGTCACGGCGGAGAGCCTGATGATGATCACGGAGCGCGTTCCCACGGTTAGGAAAAATTGCGGTTTCTAGGCGTCGAGTTTCGATTTCTTGGTGTAGAGTTTCGCTTTCACGGAGGTAAATCTCACTTTGACGACGTAAAATATCACTCTGGCGTCTCAGAAACTCACTGTGATCGCGCAAAGTGTCACTTTGACGGCGAAGAGTCTCAATATTACGGGTCCGGTTCTGGGGAATCCCTCGATCCGTCGACATTGTTTCTCCCATTAATTGCTAGCTCTACAACGAGGGACAGAGGGTTGCTTCATATATACAAGCTATAGGGTTGCTTACTTTTACAGATTATAGGGTTGCTTACTTTATACGAAGACAGCATTTCCCAACA
Organism: Potentilla sterilis; assembly: GCA_963682095.1. Classification (NCBI taxonomy): domain Eukaryota; kingdom Viridiplantae; phylum Streptophyta; class Magnoliopsida; order Rosales; family Rosaceae; genus Potentilla; species Potentilla sterilis. The sequence continues at coordinate 3,717,071 of OY821761.1, forward strand.
TAAAAATAAAAGAAGATAAAATCCTAGATATATGGGGAAATCTTCATGCACTACTATAATGGTGAACTCCGAACAAATTTCTATAATTGTTTCAGATAAACGTACGGAAGCATCCCCTTAACGCTTAGTTGATTAATTGGTTGCGGGATTGTAAGTTTTGAAACATTTATGGGATCAGAGGAGCTAGCAAGGGAGGAAACAGGTCCGAAATGAAGCGCGCTTTTCGCCTTTCAGATTCAAATATATATACAGAGGAGATGTTAGTTAAAATTGAAGTTTCGAATTTAATACTTCAATGTTAACGTACCCCTAATTGCGCGCATATGTATGACAGAATTCAAGATGTAACATCGATCTTATTAATGAGTTCTAGGCAACCCGGCTAACCATAGAATATTTTGAATATCTTGAGGAAATTACAAAGTGAATTACATATGAGCACTGGTAGGAGGCGGGCTCCCTATCATTCCAATTTATTCAAGAAAGTGAAGTTAAAATGGCACAACCTGTACGTGATGAGGCCGGGGCAAGAAAACCAAAAACCCTAAAGAAAGTATATAACAAAAATGATATTGAGGTACCAGCTGGTTGATGTGGCCGGACAGAAACAAATCACTATTTTCCTTTGATTATACATCTGCAGTTAGAGCAAGAATTGTATCTAGTGATCCACCTTGATATGCAGTTTCGGTGGTAGACATGGCTACAATGGGTTTTCTTAGCACAACTACCTTGAAAACCTTCGATACAAACGGTACAAACATCATCAACCGGCGCCATAGCCTCTGGCATCTGCTCTACCAAACAAGTTGCACTAAGTTCGTCCATAGTCTCAGAAACACTGTTTAATTTCTTGATGGAACTTCTTAGCGCAGTCTTAAGGGTACTCACAGAATTTTTGTGTCTTCGTGCTGCTCCAGGGTTTTTAAGCATTAAATCAGAAAGCTGCTGCAAATCGTGCTGTAGTGCTAGACTTTGGTGAGGTATGTCTACTCCTGGTTGGGTGGTTTCTTGACTCGACGATGATAACATTGTTCCTGTGTTTGATTTTATGCCCTAGCTAATCGAGTGAGATAAAGAACGCGCGCGGGGACGAGAGAGAGAGAAGGATTGCTTACTATTATGAAGGAGTGAGACATTGTAAATCCTATTAGGAAAAGGAAATCTACGTGAGTTGATGTCCCATAACTAATTTACTGAAATATAGAACCAAAAAAAAAAAAAAAATGCTTTCTACTGAACGTCCTTGTTTCGAAATAGTCATTCACAACATTGACCAACTAAATTGTCAACATTAATTGGTTGTCTAAATCAAAACTAATTGTTTTCTCATTCATATTAACTCTTTCGTGTAACTTTCCTAAAAGGATAATATTGATGATCAAATCCATGACGAAGCTTTGTTTGAATCATATATCCAATGGGAATAGTGAAAGGCATTTACGTAACCCACAAGTTGTTTAGAGCTTACTTCCAATAATATATACGTACCGACATATTATAGAAGGTTAATACTCCTGTAAGTTGACCTAAAATATGTCCCTTGTGAAAGTCTGCAGTTCAATTCACAAAATCAAGCCTACAAAACAAATTTATTCTTGCAAGAAATTGCAGATTTGGTATAATATACAATCAGTTTCGGTTTGACATGTTTGTTTGTGCTAGCTCTAATAGCTACAAGATCATTGATAGATTGACATTTGGAGGAAGAGTGTACACATCCCCTGCGGCCTTGAATGCAAATTGCACATTGACTAATGAAGATTACTATTCAGTTGTTGTCACATTCTATCTAGCTTTAACTAATTTTCGGTGAATGTAACGTTTTCTTTCTCATTTTGATGAAAATATTTTTCGGTGAATGTTGTTGTCATCCAAGTTGGCTAAGATGATATATATTCATATTTGCAATAATGCAGTAGGGCACCTGGAGATCGAGTCCTAGTTGATGGAGGCCAATTGGTATGGAGAACAAATCTGCCTTAAATTTTATCCATCGTTTTAATATTAGTTAGCTAGGTGAGGCCCGTGAGGGCACCATGCATGCCCACAGCATGAATGCGATGTTTAATATATTTTTGGTGAGGCTCATTACTATACCAGCGGCATGAGACACCGCTTGCCTCCTAATACTAACAGAGAATATCAATCTAATCTATTACTAGCTAATTGGATGTGACCTAAACTAATTAAAAACTAAACTTGATGTTATTAACTTAGAGACAAAGTTGACATAGTAAAGATTGCTGCAATAGTAGTATGAGTAGTACTCATTGTCAAATATAGATTATACAATAAGATGATTGCATTGTTCAATGTAAAAATGGTTGAAATAATTGAATCAAAGAAGCTTGAAGCAAATATCGCAGTAGAAGAGGATATGATTCATACCAAGGGTATATAGATACTCAATATAATTACAATCAACGTACGCGCACAGAACTTATATATTTAAGCCGGGATACTATCCTCGATCGGATTAGGGTTAGCAGAATTTACTGATGAGGATCGAAGATGGTGGAGCGGCAGAGAGGGCAAGAGTTGGAGTGTGAAAGCCACTTTGATATGCATGTTTCGTGATAGACATGGCCACAAGGGACTTGCTTACCTCGACCACCTCCTTCTTCTTCTGCTCGAAAACCTTCAACGCAGACTGAGCAAATCACACCTTCAACTGCAGCAACCGTCGGCAAGTTCGCCACCAAACCATCATGACCAGCACTATCTCTCTCCGACGACGTCCTTGAACCAGTTTGGTAGCCAGCTTCTTCATTCTGCGGCAGCGTCAGCGCGTCGTCGAGATCAAAACACAGATCGATTGCGTATGCCTCCGATAGAAATGTGTTTCTGGATAAACTAGCCATGGCAGAGTTGTGTATATAGAGAGAGAGATAGAGAGAAGAGAAGCGAGAGGATCGAGTTGAATGCTTGATGTTTGATACGGTAGAGAAGTCGGAGGCAGGAGCCAGTTTATATACGCCCAAGAATGAGAGTTGTACAGGGTGTTATTAATTACGTATATATATTTAACACCCCCGTTACATAGGAGGAGTCAACTACACGAATAGTCAATAGATCAGATCAACTCGGGGCAACTTGGGGCGGTTTCTGTCTCAGCTTTCTACGATTCAATTATTTCGTTTCTATAAAGGAGGAGGCAGCTGCCGGCAAGTGGAGCATAATCTAATTAAAAAATGAAAAATGGAAATGTTGGAAGGAGAAATAAGTCAAGGTCAAACGCATAGTGCTTTCACATCCTCTTTTCACTTTTAGGTACCGTGTGTACTGTATCACATGGTTAAAGACTCAGTCACACTGGGCTAGCTCGACCATCCGGCCCATAACAAGGAAGATGGGCCTCTTCATTATATCTCCGAACATGGGTATTTTGAATCCAGGAAAACTTAATTGGGGCCGATTTAGTGAAAATAGAAAAGCTGTTTATGAGTATAAAAGTTTTGGGATTTTTTTTTTGGTTAAATTTCATTGCTAGAACAACGGTTAGAATACATCTTATATCAGTAAGTTTAAATATTAATGTAAACTCGTACAGATAAAATGTTCTAATGTTTGAGTATGACTATACTTATTATATTTTTGTTATTGCCTAAAATGAGAAGTAATTAAGAAAATCATATGCGTGTGTTTCAAACGAAAAAAAACTAAAAAATAAGGAAAACCGTTGTGAATTAGTCGACTAAAACTAGAAAAAAGCTAAAATAAAAAATTAATAAACTAATACATCATAATAAAGTTGAATTGTAAATATAAATCATTAAATCTACGTCCGAAATATATTAAGTCGCCTTATCGCCATGTGGACACCAAATGGACTTTTAAACAGTATGTAGCTAAAATTGCCATATTCTAAGGTCATGAGTATGAGTTAGGAACCTAATTGAAAAGTTATTGCAGTTCAATATAATTAATGATACTTCCACGCATGTCAAACCCTCTTATAGTCTATGGAACGGTTCTTATATAACTACAATACCTGACCAACATAGCCAATGTAATAAGGCCAAATGTGTGACTAATGCATATACAAAGTGGCCTCATTATGCACCTTCATTTTCGGTAAAAAGACTATAAGCTAAGTGCTTTAGAAAAGGCTACACTAAATAGAAACTTATCGAACTACTCTAATCTCATAGTTTATTTAGTGATGGTTCTTTCCAAATGAGATATTGAGATTGACAACCACGTACTGCCCCTATAATTGATAAAGCACTTCAACACGCAAATAGCCTAAAACGTGGCATGGGCAAATGAATGCAATTAAACATATCAAAGCTAAGCCACCTTTCCCAATTAGCTTCTAACAAACATAATCAAACAAGAACGGAGAACAAAAGAAAAGCAAAAAAAAAAAGGGTTCGTATAGAAATTCTGGTAAGTAAGTTTTTCGCACATTTTTCCACTTGTTATGAATAAGGTTGTTGTGTTGAATTTCGGATAATTTAACTTATTTTATTGACTAATTTATAACAATTCTAGACTAATGATCAAAACTTAGGGGTTGAATTTTTAAGTTCAGGCTAATGCAACAAGTTTCCATTCACTCATTAACGCAAAACGTCACGGTTCAAATACGTAACACAAAATGTCACGACCTAAACACAGCTACCTAGCACAGTAGATGTGTCACCCTACTAACTAACAGTTTTTCGTGAAAAGGTTAAATTCTACCGAATAGGTCGGGTGCCACCTATCTTTGATGGAGTTTCCATCGCTCGGGCCCACCCAATGCGTCCATTAGATTCCTCTAGGATTGTATAGCGCGGCAAATCCCCTCCCCCGCGCTTCACCAACACCACCATACACTCCCCGACTCCTCATCCGCCACGTCATCAAATAATCCGAGTAAAGGAAACAAACAGGCTGCGGTTGTGGAGGCATACGGAGCGAAGCAGCGGATTGGCAGGATTATGGGAAAGACGGACACGTAGCGAGTGCAGCGAAAAGCCAATGAGTACGACTCCAATCAATGCCTTCTCTCTTTTTCCCTAACGATGCGTGTGTCATCACACTTGGTTAATCCCCTCTCACACGTGTCCCCCTTCCATCACTCTCTCCCGCCCCCCCCTTCTCTCTCTTATTTTATCTCCTCCATTCTCGCCTCCTTCCTCTCCTCTTTCCTCTCAGCAATGAAATCCACAGAGCACGACCCCCAACTCGCCCGGGTCGACTCACTCCCCGAACTCGCCTCCAGCCTCTCCTCCATCCTCAACGTCGACGACTCCATAAGCACCACCGGCAGCGACATCTCCCGCACCACCAGCAGCACCACCGGCAGCGACATCTCCCGTACCACCACCGGCAGCTCCGGCGACTTCTCCAGGACCATCACCGCGAGCTCCGGCGAGATTCCGAAGGTGAGGGCGAAGTGCGTGGGGAGGAACAATAAGGGAGTGACGTGGGGGTTGACGTCGGTTATTGGGAGGAGGAGGGAGATGGAGGACGCCGTGGCCGTGATTCCCGGGTTTATGGCCCGCACGTGCGATCACGTGGGGGGTTGTGCGGCTCCAGGTTCGAGAACCTCCTCCGAGATCTCCCCCGTCCATTTCTTCGGCGTCTACGACGGCCACGGCGGCAGCCAGGTACTACTAATTTCGAAGATTTCCATTTTTTGTTTTTTTGAATATTAATTATTCTGCTTTGATTAATTAGGGCGCGCGTTAGAGGAACTATATAATTTCTATTTTTGAAGATTAGGAATTTAGGATTATGATTTTCTTAGGAAAGAATAAAACGCTCTCTACTGTTAATGTGAAATTATGAATATTTAAGTTGGAGGTATGATTGCTTCGAAGAAAGGTGGACACGTGTTTGTCAAACAGTGGCAGTAATTTTTATATATATATGCTTTATGGCGGGTTTTCATTTTCGGCGTGGACACGTGTCGTTAAAAGCCCGGGATATTTTTGGGTTTCGATGAGCTGGGGGCACGCCTACTGGAGCCTATTTGTGGGTGCATGGGGAGGTGCTGACGTCAACGGAGTCTGTTGTCCTGTCGTCACAGGCACATCAATGGGAATTATGTGAATTGATTAGGTTCTGTAATGTAGGGTTACTTATAGTATTTCAGAGTATTAAAACTACGAGCTTGTAGATTATATGTAAGAGAAGAATTGTTTTTGAAATTGAGAGAAATTGCTTTTGAAATTAGAGAAAGCAGTTGAGGTTTTTTTTAAAGTGTTGTGGGAGTAAAAATAATTTTAAGTATTTAGTAAACTGTAAGTATAAATTGCTTTAGGCCGGTATAATTACCAAAAGGTTTGAATCAATATTGCCTTCTTACACTAACTTATAAAATGAATTTTGAAAAAGAAAAATTTATGTTGGGAGTTCTCTGCAAATGAATTTACACTAACTCATAGCTTTCATAATCTAGAGTCAGCTCTATTGAAGATTGATCTTGAAAGACCCTGATATCTATTTACCTAGCTCTATTGAAGATCAAGAGCTTTCATTCACCATATTTGACAGAATCAAACTGAGGAATTTTGACTCTTAAAAAAAAAGCTGAGAAATTTGACCGACTTTGATTATTATAATTATGCCCAATTAATCTTTCTCACTAGTTATAAGAAACATATCGAATCGAAGATTTCTAAGCCTATAATCCAGCTAAATCAGGGTTTGGACCTCACACCCAGAAGCAAAAGTTTAATCTTCATACCCATGGACATGAAAACCCTTGTTCTCGTTGGTCAGATCCTCAATCATAGAGGATGCAATAAAGTCCTTAATCCAAACAACCATACAACGATCCGGTGACATTAGGCCAGATTGATCTCAGTCCATCAGGAGAGCAACGAAGCTCTTCTCTCTCTGATGGTTATAGTAAGTTTTAGAAGAGTTGGTGGGGTCAATGTTCATATAGAATGAGGACAAAATAGGACTTAAATAAAATTCATTTAACCCTCCGTATTTTGGCAGATGGATTCCCGCGAAATCAATTTCCAAAGCAACCAACACCCTGCTTCTCCAAAACCTGCTGTGGGGAGAATCTATTTTGCTAAAAGCAGTTTTCAAGGTCTCACCAAACACCTCATTTTAAACCCAAAATCACTTTTGATCCTAAAAGCAGCTCCAAAAGCAATCCCAAACTAAACCTAATCTAATGCATGCTGAAAGAACTCTCTAGGTTCCAAGTTTTAATACTCTTAATGGACTAATATGAGTAATATAAGCTAAACCTTGTGTACTTAGGCTAAGTAGTCGGTAAGCAAGACTTTTACTTTTATTGAATAATGGGGTGGTTAATTGTGAATATTTATACTTGATTGGTTTTTGACTTCTTCATTTTTGGTAATTAGTTTGATTGTTTTAGAGAAGGAAACGTAAGAGTATTATTGATTTTGGTTACTGCTGGGGCGCTAGTGTCTTGTTGTATGATGAGGACAAATGAGGATGAAGGAGGTTCCATATCTGTTGGAAAGAAAACTCAAGGTGGGACCTTCCTCGTTTGTGCTCTTGTGGTTCTTTGAAGATTTAAAAATGAAGGGACGGTGGAATTTTGGGTCCCTTTTGATAATTTTCTTGTTCCTGATCATGATTGTGTGGCTTCTCTTATGGCTCACCTACTTCCTTTTTACTAATTTATAAGTAAAGAGTAGATTTTTTATAGGAAAAATGACTAATGGTGGAACTGGGAAGTTTGTTTTCTCTGTCTAACTACTTGGTTACTATCCGTCAGTTGATTATAAGTATTCAATTTGACTGCTGGTTAAATATGTACTTGCTGTATATTTCTAGTAGCTACCATCTTGATCATTTTGTCATACACTGAAGTAAATGGGCAGGTCATGACTTGTGTGTCAAAAGTAAATTCACTCTAAATTGAACCTGTCACGTGTGTTACGTAGGTGGCTAAGTTTTGTGCCGAGCGAATGCATGAAGTCATAGCACAAGAGTGGACTAAGGAGACGGTTAATGGCTGTGGATGGCAAAGGAGGTGGGAAACTACTTTCCTAGTCGGGTTTGAGAAGGCTGACAGTGAGGTTATGACAAAGGCAGATGCACCTGAGATGGTTGGATCAACTGCAGTTGTAGTTGTTCTATCTGGTTGCCAGATTATTACATCGAACTGTGGTGACTCTAGGGCAGTTCTTTGCCGAGGGACCGAAACAATCCCATTAACTGTTGATCAGAAGGTTAGAGTAGAAACTTTTACACTCTTAGAAGTTTTTCATAGGCATGAACAGAAATTTGTCCTTCTTATCTGGTTCTTCAGTTCATCGTTCATAATGCATTGAATTATAATGTTAATTATATCCTTGTAGGGTCAGTAAAAATCAAATCAGAACTTCAACTTCTGAACTTGTGTTTAGAATGGTTTATGAAATGTTTTGAATGACATGGATCCATCTTATTAAGAAGAACATTCAACTTGTCTGTAGCATGCATAACAGACAGTTCATAATACACTTTTCAATATCACTGACACATCTTTTCAACATTAATGACGTGCTGTTCCTTGTTGATTTTACAGCCCGACAGAGAAGATGAACTCATCAGAATTGAAGGAGAGGGAGGAAGAGTCATAAACTGGAATGGACCAAGGGTGTTCGGAGTTCTTGCTATGTCAAGAGCTATAGGTTTTCATCTCTATTTTCTCTACTTAATTTTCATTGTCAAGGTGTTATGCCCTTTATTACCGAGTAAGGCAACTACTTCACTATGCTCTCACTATATGGTTTATACACAATGCTCATATTGTCTGTGATAACATGCAAAACCATCTTGTTGTTGGGGTTAAGATAAATATTGAATGCACTCAAATGTTTCAGAGCCAAATATGAAATTCTAGAGAATTAAACACGTGTGATCCCAAAACTTTCCCCGATGCTTAAGAAAGCTGAACTTTCATGTCGATTAACTGCATGTACAAATTATAAGCAGGGTGTCAGAGTAGGTAAATTAGTTTCTATTCCAACTCCTGTGTCAGTTTGCAAGTAGTTGTCTGTTGTATGATTCTCTTGCTGACTGTAGTTGATATAATGTCACAGAGGATAGTGATAATCTAATATTTCTTTTGGACAAGTTTTTCTGTACACTTGAGCTTAAAGGGATATCATTAATGGAAGCTATGTTTCAGGTGATCGATATCTAAGGCCTTGGATAATTCCAGTTCCTGAGATTACATTCACAGCGAGGACTGATGAGGATGAGTGTTTGATTTTGGCAAGCGATGGACTGTGGGATGTGATGACCAATGAAGAGGTTGGGGAGGTGGCTAGACATATACTAAGAAGGCGGCGAAGGTCCATGTCTACAAGTACTGATGAAATTCCTGCAGCACAAGCTGTTGCTGATCATCTTACTGAAATAGCATATGGAAGAAATAGTTCGGACAACATCTCCATCATAGTGGTTGATCTCAAAACGAAAAGGAAACGTCAGCCAAGGCAATGAACTGGAGTAGGAGCATTCCATTTATATTCTCACACCTTCTGAAATTCAGAGGTGAGGCAGGAGATTTACTGCCAAATGACTTGATCAGTATCAGTAGCCAACCTTCGGCCTTCAGTTACCTTTATCTGACCTGTACAGGCTACAGAGCTGACTCAATCAATCTCTTCCAACTGTGACAACTGGAAACCAGCTTGTTTCTATGAAACACTAGATCAATCCTCATTTTTAGTTGGCTTGGTCGGGAAAAGAGTAACAGATCACTGAGCAATCAGTAAATTGTTGATAATATTTGCTTGAGGATGAAGTAAAGAGAAGAAAGATGATGGCAAAAAAGATGCTAAAAAGAAATAGCTGCCCTTTCTTTCTTTTTCTAACTTATGTTCCGAAATTCGACATGAATGCATATATCTGGTGGAATATTTCTGAAGTCGGTACTTTGGACCGTGGCAGCTTCAGTAGTGTGTGCGCTAACGTAAGTTTGCCTACAATGGATTTGTAACCTAGTAATCATTTGTTTTTCAAGAAATATTAGATTACTTTACATCAAAGATTCAAAAGGGCTGAAGGGACTAATGGTAATTTATACGTGCTTCAAAGTATACTAGTTTGTTTTTCTTGTGTACATTTCTTTCGGCGCAAAACTAAATGTTTTGTGTTCCAAGTTCACTTCCTGACCAAGGACACGTGTAAATTCATTTCTTCCGTTCATCTTCATTTGATGTATATAGGACTCTAGTGCAGAAGCATATAGCTGTTTGTTCACCACTGTTAGCAACTACAATCATGTATAACATGTTCAGGGTACGTTTGTTATCCAGAATTGTCTAAGTCAGGACTATTTCTTATAACAGTCTCCGACTATGCAAGCTTGGGATTGTACTGCAGTAATCCCTAACCCAGGTTTGGTACTGCTTCAGACTAAATAACAGAACGGTCAGAATAATCCAATCCCACGTTTGATGATGCACTAGACTAAATTTTGTTACTCAAATATGTTGTTGTTGTTATTTTGCCGGTGCAGCTATAACCATTTTCATATGCTAGCACAAAGCATCAACATGAGTAACAGTTATAATTTTAATAGAAACAAAATAGGAAGAAAATTATGATGAAAAGAGAAGGAAGAAGATGTTGACACCAGTTATGACAAGAGGTTGAAATCTCACGTTGCAAGAGGTAGATCAGATGGTGCAGTTGAGATGAATTCATACCACAGAATGAAATAAATGGCTTATTCGTACTCAAATTATAACAGCATCTCATATGAAAGTAATAAAATTATTGCCAACAATATCCAAATCTCTTCCAAATCCAAGAGAAAATGGCGGGAACTGATAGCCAACTTACAATCCAACCATAATCTATTGATACACAAAGCTATCATCATTCGGCCAACAGACCAACTCTCTTTGTTGTAAATACAATTTACATTTTGACCAGCCAGAAGTTCACAGACATGGACATTAGCGGTCTTCCCGTCGAACTGCATTGGGGCTGGAGATCATGTCCATCATCATCTTCTCTGGTGAATCTTCCCAGTTTGCAAATGTTTTCAAGTCGATCTGCAAAAGACGTCGAGCGTAGAGAGCTAAATTAACTCCATAGATGCAATATATTGACCAAGTCTGATGAAGGTGGATCACCTTTCGTCTTTGCTCAGTGAAAAGTTGTTCCCTATTCTTATAAGAATCCTGCACATCCTTTGCACCTCCCCCACCAAGTCCCCAAATTTCAACATCTGTGATCAAAGCATCGACAGGTAGGAACCCTGAGTTGTACAAATTAAAGTTAGAAATTAAATCGGGTTACCTTATTAGTCATTCTTTCTAGTCACAGCTTCAAATAATCCAAGGATTAGATAGTTATGTCTGCACTCATTGCAACATTATGATTATACCTGATCAGGAAAGAGGGAGCCAGATTGATATGTTTTGTCACCTGCATGATGGCGAACTGTAACCTTAGAAAAATCCTCATCCACAAAAACTCTCATTTCCCAAACTTCCACCAAATCCTATGCCAACAGGCTTCGGCTTCGCTTCGTACACCTTGTCAGTGGGATGGAGATGGCTATACACAAAGTTCCTTTCCTTTCCTGTCATTGGTCAGAGTTTACATGGTTAGTCTCACATACCTACTCAACCATTTCTATGAAATGTAGCACTTCACTTACCAGTAGGTGGATACACATGAAAGACTGGACTTATAGCATATAGACATCCTGGACTTCCATAGAAGAGATCCCTATTCTCAAAACCTTGATGTGTGAGAGCACCTATAATCCAATTTCTTTTATTGGCACTACCATCTTCTGAGGTTGCAAAAATTAGAACAAGCAGTGGACCTTGGTAACCTTGAACATTATACCAGAATCTATTCAACCCTCTCCCATGAAGATGTGACCTACATATTATACCATAGATGCTAAATAGACAATACACGAACTGAAAGATATGGAACACAATTACTCACAAAATTACTGATACAGATGAAAACAATGGGAATAATACATATCTTTCTTTAGTTCTCAGCCCTCTCAGTCCACAGAAACTTGTAAATAATATAAAGCAAATGCACTTTTCTTCTCAACTAGTTTGCTGAATCCCAAGGATTAAGGTCCTCCTTTTCAAGAGGAAGAAAAATGAGAACACTATACCAAACATGTAAGAACAAGTACTAGAAGTTACAAATGGCCTGGTGATGATGAAGTTCAAAGAATCAAATGCAGTAGTATTTGAAAACAGAGGACCACATATTCAGCCTTTCTTTGTAGCAATCACGATTAGATTTCCCACAACAGACCAAGAATATTTGTAGCAATCAAGCTACCCAGACCAAGAATCATTAATCAATCAATCACACAACCCATAATAAACTGTAAGTAAATCGATCTATATGAACTTATACCAGATCAAGAAAAAAAAAACTTGGAACCGATCTATCTTAAGACAGAGCAGGGTTGAAGAGGGAGAGTGAGACGGAGAGGAGAGAGATAACCTGAAATCGGGATGAGAAATCGAGAGCTGATGAGTGAGATTCGCAAGGAGATAGCTCTGGCGTGAGAGGAGCTTCCGGAGCGAAGAGGTTTTCTTCTTGAGCGAGAGCTACGAGAGTCCCCCCAATTTTGGGGCCGCTCTGTAAGCCGAGATTTGAGGGACGCGGGGATTGTGTTAGTTCATTAATTGTACTCCCGCATATCCACCAAACGTGGGTTTCGGATTATGTATTTGTGTAAGACAATCCAGTCCAGTCCCATCCCACGTAACAAACATACCCGAAGGGCGTTATGTATAGATTTTGGATCTACGAATGGAATTGAAGTCGTAAAATTCATTGATATTTCCCAAATTCGTGTATGAAGTTAATGGATTGGTCTACAGTATTCAATGAATAGATAATTTTTTTTTTTTTTTTTTGAATCGGAAGTCAAAAAATTTATTATTCAGTAAGCAGTATAAAAATAACATACCCATTTAGGGCCGACAATTAGAGCTATCTCTTATGACTCACGAATCTATACTAAGTCAAAGAGTCAAAAATACACATACATTTTCTCTCGATAAAGCACAGTGAAATTCAGTGTTTAGAATATTTAGAAGCAAGATTAAAAGGTAACAACTAAATACTCTAAACACTGTGACTAGATTCAAAATCAACCTAATTTAGTAGGAGGAGGCGGAGCCCAAATTACCTGTCTCCAAACTACCTATCTCCAACCAAAACCACGTCAGAGCGAATGCCCAAATTAATAGAAAGCTGGGCCCAATACCAAACCCTAACCCAAAAAGGTTGTTCGGAGATTTGTCGATTTCGGGGACTGCGGCAACCTCACTCCGGCCAAAACTACCTCCTCGGTATTGAAATTGTTCCCACCACCCCACAAGCCCCAAGATCCATTGAATTCAACGTCCAGAGTCTCCGTCGTCCTTGAACGTCGGAGAAACAACCTCTTCACAGCCTGCCTTCCTGCTCCACCTAAGCACAGCATATCCAGAAAAGAGGAGAGCAACGCCGACATGGGATCGACGAAAGTTCCATCGCGCCATCGCCAAACTCACATGGTCACCGCCCCTGAGAAGAGAGTAGCGTCGCCAGGAAACCCAAGAGGGATTTCGCATCAGATCAGAGTGTTGGCCGAACAGACGACCAACACGACAAGCATGACTTACCAGCAACAATGCCTGGCTCGCCTCCCCGAGATTGACACTCGCCGAAACAGACCACCATGCTCGATGTCCTCCACCAGGCTGACTCCCACCAACTCGCATCGAGCCAGGACGAGAAACCGCCCTACCTGTGGGTATAGAAATGATGATGATTTGGGAATTTTGATAAAATTTGGTAGACGAAAGCCTTCCTCGAACCACAGTAGCGGCCGAGGGGGCCGGCTGCGCGATAGGGTTTCTCAGAGAGCATTTTTTCTCTCTTTGTAGTTGATATGCTTTAAAAACAAAAAGAGTTAATGAATAGATAATCTTGCTTAAGTGATGTAAGAACAGTATGAAATTGTTTATTTGGTTAACAAATCCGAATTTTCAACAAGTATGGTATTGAATTTACTCTCGAATCCATATCGTTATGAAAAATGAGAAAATTTCAATGAAATCTAGACGCATTTATTCCAAAATCTACCAAACATGTAAAGAGTCCTAAAAAATAAAATGGACATTACGCACCGTCTTACGGCGCGTGAGTAATTAGTAACACATATCAACGGTTAACAGCGGTGCGTGAATAATTAACAAAACACATCAATAGTTAAAAGTCACTCACACGCGTGCACGCGACTGCCATAACTTGCTGCATTGCTTTTTTTGCATACTCACACTTTGTCACCTAACAGGAAAACTATATATCAATTTTTGCTCTTCGGATTCTGTAATCTGGGCTTTTCAAAGATGAATAAATGCATTGTTCTATCCTGCCTATTTTCATGGTATAAATATGTAGTTCTTGGCGTAGCTTCATCACCACTGTGGTTCATTAATAGTATTTGATCTGAGAGCTAGCAACAATGGCTGACAGAAACAACTTGAGAACTCAAGTTTCAAACATGAGGCAATCTTTCTTCGATGAGGTATATTTCATCATTAGCAATTCCAGTAGAATTCATTTGGTATTAGTAACACATCTGGGAAAATTATGAATTGGTTAATTTGTTCATTCTGCAGGGAATGCTTGACCAGCACTATGTCCAACTCGAAGAGTTGGAAGAAGATAATCCTCACTTTGCTGAAGAAGTGATGGACATGTTTTTCAGGGACTCTACTAAACTTCTTGCCACACTGGAGCGTGCTCTGTGAGTACTGCTACTAGCACATAATTAATCTCTTAAATAGTTTCCTAAAAATGTTTTAACATTAGACACAAATGATGATGGCTAATGTTTATGTTGGCACAGGTATGCCCCAGAGGTTGATTGCACACAGATAGATCGACACCTCCATCAGCTGAAAGGCAGCAGCTCCAGGTAGGAATCGTTTTTATTTATTTATTTATTTTATGGACAAAATACTGGTCACTCTTTAAACTTTTAGAGTTTCGATAGTTTAGTTCTCGTGCTTTCAATTTCAACTGGTCACTCCTCGTAGTCTCAATTTTCAACCAATTGGTCCAATCTGTCTAAAATGGTTGTTAATTATTTTCTAATTTCCTCAAATGCCCTTAGGTGTTATTTTATTATTTTTCTTCTTGATTTCTTTTCATTTTTCTTCAAATGTAAAACCAAAGAATACACAACCCACCATGAAAGGCTATGTAGTCAAATTAAGTGTGAGTCTTATTGGCAACAAAAAAAATTAATTAAGCATGCATAGTGTAGTACGTAGTGTTGTTTGTAAGTTTAACTATATGAAATGATAGTTATTTATATAGTTTTATTCATGGGAGCTGTTAATGCTAAAGATGATGATGAGAATTCTTTTAATCTTATTTTGGTTTAAATTGATATGATGGAGATTTGATAGAATTTTATTTTATAGTGATGGTGATGTTATTTGATTTTGTTAGCCAATATGTATTTTTTTTTTTCTGATTGAAATCAGTTTGCAATTATAAAATTCTTAGATTGAAGATCAACAATCATAAACCAAGATATTCTGGAGATTCTATTGGTTTTGGTTTTGAAGAAGAGAAAGTAAAAAGATAAGAAAAATAACCTAAGGGCATTTCAGGAAGTTGAAAAATGGTAAACAATTATTTTGGATGAAATTGAGCAATTAGTAGAAAATTGACACTATAAGGAATGATGAGTTGAAATTGAAAGCATAAAGACTAAACTGTCGACACAGTACAAGTATAAGGAGTAGTTTATCCTTATTTTTTTTTTTGCTTTAGTTATTAATTTTGCTAATTTTTGTCAATGTTAATCACAGCGTTGGTGCTGCGAAGGTGTGGTCTGAAGTCAACAAACTGAGAGAAATTCTGAAAGAAGGCGACATGGGAAGGTTTTGAACTACTCATTTAACTTGTCCTTTATCCTTTAATTGAAAAACATAGGACATTGAAAACGTTGTTCTGTTTACAACTTTACATATATTGGACTTGAAATTATAGGCGATTATATAAGGTTTAATTAACTTGTCCATTGACGCATGTGAACAGATTTAACGATCATTTTGCTCAACTCAAAGTTGAGCATGATAGACTGCAAGCTCATCTTGGACCTTACTTTCAGGTCTCTTCCTCATTTCTCTCCCTCTATTTTACAGCAGATGCAGAGCTTTTCTCTGTTGATTAGTAAACGCATCGCTTATGCTTTTATATGTTATGTTGTGGTTCTTTGCAGATGCTCAGACAACTTGATCACTGACAATCCTCAGCGAAAGTAAGCACAATGGTGCAGTGGCTGCGGTTCAAGTGCAAGTTCAATCAATAAGTGGTCTATATGTGCTGCAGTACTAGTTGTCTTGCTTGTGGTCTTTTATTTCTGAAATAAATAAGGACACCTTACTATGGTGTCCAGAAATCATGTATGCTGCTCTAGCAGAGACAATAAATATGAACTATTTTGAATAAACAAGTTTGTCCGTTGAGCATAACCGCATACATACATGATACATTGATACCCATTATACAATTTTGTTTACGTGCACCAAATTAAGTTTGACAGCTCGCAAGGTTGAAGAAGGCACCGCGTTTGTGCTTAAGCTGAGCATAAGTGCCTCTCTCTATAACCTTCCCATCTTCGACAAAGGCAATCATCTCGAGATTTTTTATGGTGTTAAGTCGATGTGCTATCACAATTGTGGTTCTTCCAACCATGATTCGGTCCAGTGCTTCCTGCACAAGGTGCTCTGATTGCACATCAAGAGCACTTGTTGCTTCATCTAGCAATAGTATTGTGGGGTTCCTAAGTATTGCTCTTGCAATTGCTATTCTTTGCTTTTGCCCTCCTGATAGCTGCACTCCTCTTTCACCACATTCTGTCTCATACCCTTCTTTCAAGGCTCTGCACCCAAAATATTATAGTTTTAGACAAGTACTGTATCAAGTTATCAAATATCAACGCACACATAAGTAAAGAGGTACACACTTACGAGATGAATTCGTGAGCATTGGCAGCTCTAGCAGCCTCTACTACTTCATTTTCCAAAGCATCAAGCTTCCCGAACATGATGTTGTCACGGATGGTGCCTGAATATATCACTGGCTCTTGACTAACAAGGGCAGTGTGCTTCCTATACCATTGAACATCTAGCTCCCTGATATCAACTCCATCTACCCTCACTGACCCCCTCTCAACATCATAAAACCGTTGTATCAGTCCAATGACAGTTGATTTACCACACCCACTTTTCCCAACAAGTCCAATGCTTGTGCCTGCCTTGACCTCCAAGCTAAATTGCCTCAACACTAGGGTCTCTGGCCTGCTTGGGTATGCAAAGTCAACTTTCTTCATTTCTATCTTTCCTGTTACTTTCTCCAACTTGATTCCACCAGTACTGTCTTCATCGCCAACCTGAAAATAAAACATATTAACCAACAAATAACTGAATAACAATGGAAATGAATTCTAGTGGTAATTTGGTTCTTACATTGTGTGACCCAGGAATCAGTGAATGCCTGTCAAGAATCTCAAACACAGATGCAACTGCAGTAGCACCCTTGGCTAAATCAGAAGTCATACTCCCAGCTTCTGCTATAACCTTACCAGTACTAACCAATATGAAAAATGTTTTGAACACATCCCCAGCCGAAATTTGTCCCATTTCGACTAGTTTACCACCATACCAAAAGTCCAATGCCCATGACATAAATGTTAGGCACTGAGCTGATCCCATTCCAATCCCAGCCAGCCATGCCTTCTTCCTTGCCTCTTTTCTCGGTGCCTCCTGAGCTTTGTCGAATATTTGGAGCACTTTCCCTACACTTCCAAATGAAGTCACAATTCTATGGTTATAAACTGCTTCAACTGCAATTTGGGTGCTATGGTTTTGTGCCTTAACAAAATTGGCTGAAAGGCTGGAGAGCAACACTTTCTTGGTGTAGAAGCAAAGAATCGTCAGTGGTTGGACTGCAATCATAACAAGTGCTAGCTTCCAAGCCACTATTAGTCCCAATATCATAGCAATTGTGACGGCTGAAGTAGTTTGGACCAATAAAGAGACCCTGTCTGCGACAAGCGATTTCACCATGGAAGCCTCATTGCTCAATCTTGAACACAATGCCCCGCTTGTGTTGTTCTCCTCATCAAACCAAGCTGTCTCAAAGGTCAAGATCTTTTGGAGCATTTTCAATCGGATTCTTTTCGTGAGCTGCTCACCCATATAAGCAAAATTGTAGTGTTGCAAAAGATTCAATGTCATGGAGACTAAGGAAAGTGCAGAGAAAATCAATGAATATGTTCGAATTCTTGAACGCATTTCCTCATGGCTTTGCACAAAGAAAGCTGATATCATACCACCCACGGTGAGGGCATAGATAGGTTGGACTGAGCCAAAGGCTATAGCCGAGAGGCTTCCAATTAGGCCTTGCTTCCATTCAGGGGAGTTTAAAGAAAGAAGGCGAGAGAAGGAAGTTGGGGGATGAGACACTGCAGATTTTGGGGTCTCAATGGCTAGTGGTGATTTTGCAAACACAGCAGGGCTTGATCTTGCTGTGCTTAACCTGCCAGCACTACTTCTTGCAACCGAAGACAAGCGTGTATCTGCATTTTGGTCTTGGTCTACATTGTCAAAGGTGCTGAACTGTCTCTGCATCTTTGCTAGCTTTGCATACTGCCCATTTTGACGGCTGATAAGGTCGGTGTGTGAACCTAATTCGATGATGCAACCTCCACTGACCACAGCAATGAGGTCAGCATTCCGAACTGTAGAAAGCTTGTGAGCTACCACCTGATCGTGCATTTTCACAAAAATTGTGATCGAGATGATCAATTAAAAAAAGTACCAAGGTATATCTGTTCTCATTGTTAGGATAGTTACCAATGTGGTTCTTCCCATGGAGGCTAGGTCGAGAGCATTTTGGACCAGTGTCTCTGACTGAGAGTCAAGAGCACTTGTTGCTTCATCAAGTAAGAGAATTATAGGGTTCTTGATAATTGCTCTAGCAATGGCAATCCGCTGCTTTTGCCCCCCAGATAAAAGTGATCCTCTTTCTCCAATCTGTCAAATAGCACTAGATATGTTAAAAATAGAGTATTTCTTCAACTATAGGGCAACATCAACTAAACCTCACAAAATAAGTACGTAAGATATTGTTATGAAGACATCATAATCATTCATAATATTATATATATATACCTTGGTTTCATACCCCTCAGGAAGCTGCCTTATGAAATTGTGAGCATTGGCAGCCATAGCTGCAGCTGTGACTTCATCCATACTAGCATCAAGCTTCCCAAACATGATATTTTCCTTAATTGATGTATCAAATAAGGCATGTTCCTGACTAACAAGTCCCATTTTCGATCTTAACCACTTCAACTGAAGTGTCTTTATATCGACACCATCAATCCGAACAACTCCACCATCTGCATCATAAAAGCGTTGCCCCAATGCAATTGCTGTAGATTTGCCACTTCCACTGGCTCCAACAAGTGCAATTGTCTTCCCTGCTTCTACTTTGAGATTGAAGTCGTTGAGAACAATGGAATCCGGACGAGATGGGTAAGTGAAACTGACATTTATGAACTCTAGTTCCCCTCTAATGTTGTCCAGCACTATTCCTTTTGTGTCTTCACCATCGATCAATGGTTTTCGGTCAATCCTATCGAATATGCGTGATGCAGCAATGGAAGCTTCTGCAAAGTGCCTCAAATCTGGAAGTGCCATTCCCAAGGATCTGTATCATGCACATTAGTTCAGCATATGTTCAAATCAATCAATTGAGTGTATGAACTTTCAGTATATATACGAGGTCGGTCTATATTAAATTATCATTTAGTCTTGCAACGAATATACTGATAGCATTAAGTACTAAATTACCAATACATTAAACTGAAAGTGATCAATTTGAGCTCAAAAGTAGGGTTCACAATAGTTGTTGTGAAATAGACATGCATCTACACATAAACACTGTTTGTGATTAGTACATTACCAAACAATAACTGTTGTAATTTCCACTTAGTTCGTTTTGAACAGAAAATTATAATGGTGATTGCTGGATATGATAAATTTGCTGTGAGTGAGAAATAATATGTAACTCAAGTACTAATAAAGATAAAGAAAAGGTCATGCCGGCCATGAAAATAAAGGTTAAAAGTAGTAGTACGTGGTGGTGACTTTTCGAAATAATTCTGTCAATTTTTATTTTACTATACCTGTGGTTAAATTTTGTTCTTAATTAGCACATTTTCCACCCACCAATCTCTATGAAACTGACCATCTAAAAGTAATTAAATACCAAAAAATGAAAGACTTACAGAATAACTATGGACTTCTAGTTAGTGAAAAACATAATACTAGCATAAATTAAAATATGACATAACTAAAATTGGATGAACTAAAAAGCAAAATGTGAATGATCGAGGAAACACATACAGTCCACTCAATACGAAGGAGATGCCAGCAGCATAGATCCGACCACCACTTTCACCTCTATTCATCACCAAATGACTACCATACCAAGCCAGAAATGCCCATATTGCAAATGACAGCCCTGTGCTTCCTACGGCAAGACCTTTTGCAATCCCTTGTTTGATCCCCAGCCTAGTTGTTCTCTCCAAAATTGCTGAGTACCTCTCCACAATTGTCCTCTCAGCAGTGAATGAATAGACGGTTTTTATGGAGCTCAGAGCTTGCTCTACAATTGTGTTAGCTTTTCCGTACTCCTTGTATGACTGTTTAGACAAATAAAGAAGGTATTTTCCATAGATCATTCCGGGTATGATCAGGAGAAGTAGTGTTGGAAATGCTACTAAGGACAGTCTCCAAGACAAGAAAGTGGAGAAAACAAGCCCGGAGACGAACACTGAGGAGTGCATAAAAAATATCGGCACCTGATAAAAACATGAAGATGAGAAACAAAATTAACCCCAGAAATCTAAATTATACTTCTTTCGAAACTTCACAAATTAACAAGTTTTTCTCATTATTTTAAAAAAGATCTGTACAGCAACAAATCCGATTATTGAATTGCAATTCATGCATGTTAGCCTTGTGACATGGTTACATTCAATCTCTCATTTTCTCATAAATATTTTCATTAGGGCGATCAATTTTACTTGAAAATAAAAATTAATTGAACAGTTACCACATTTTAATTATGAGTTTCGATCGATTAGTACTATTTCTTGGTGAGTTCTATACCTTTTCACTCAGAACTTCCTGTAAATGAGAAGTATCTTTTGATATACTGTTGATCACCTCCGAAGTGGTTGCTTCCTGTGAATCGAAAAACCCAACTTCTTGTCTAAGAACAGCTTCCAAGTACTTGTAACGAATCTTCAGTACCTGTCTCTCACTGGTTTTGCTCCAACAATAACCTTCTGCAACCATTAAAACAGTCAATATGGAATCTGGATCTGAATCGATCTTATACAAGAAATATTTCAAGCTTTTTTCGGATCCACCCAGGGCCCTTATAGATATCAAATTTCCGTGTATATTTTAGAGGACTAGGGCTTTATTCGTTTTAGGGTTCCCCCACAGGGCTTTTTAATTTCTTTTTCTTCTTTCTCCTCACTATACCTAATTTTGTTGACGCAGTGAACATGATTTTTAGTTCTTTAATTTTCGCCTCGATCCGATCAAAAACATGTACAAAACCCCCCAAATTTGTCCTTGGAAAGCAAAGCCAATGAAAAAGTGAGCAAGGTTTGAAATTATACCCAAAAAAGCCACCAGCATTACTGCTAATCCCAAGTATACAAAGTATAAACTGCACTGTTAACAGAAGACGGTGAAAAGATGGCAAATGTGAGACAGGAGTTAGTTGAGTGAAAATGAAAGCAGAAAACCAACACAGTGCTCGACTAATCAGACTGATTGACCGTACCTTTTCAACCTCGACCATCCAATGACCATGATTGTTATTCTGATTCTGACCGTATCCTAAGTTGTTCATAAGACGGCTGGCAAAGAGCAGCAAGCAGTTAGTAGACATACCATCTCCGATAGCTCCGATGGTTCCAAAAACCATCAGCACCACATCAACCCAATCAGCGTATCTGAAAAGCTTGAATACTGAATCTGCCGACTTCTTCTCATCTTTGATCCCATGGCTCTCTTTGTTCTCCGGAGAACCCATTTTGTTTCTCAAATACACTGTCCAAAGCTACTACTGGCGCAGCTCTTGATAAACAGGAAGAAGAAGAAGATGGAAGAAAGTTGATGAATAAAACTTAATTATCTCTGCTAGATCAAAGAAATGAGATGGAAGTATGGTTGTTTACATATAGCAGGATTCAAAGCGATGTAGGGTGTGGTTCTGTGAAGTAGCAATTATATATATATATATATTGGAGTCATGGTGGTGGCTGTTACTTTCAACAGCATGAGAACAAGGGTAACCCGTTTATGGATTAACTTATAATAGTGTTCGTGGTCAGCAAAGTTGACTATGACTACTAGGGCAGTACTGCACTGGCCAATCAGCTTGCATCTTTCTTGTTTGTGTTGCATATCTTTTGCCCTAAACGCATGTCGTTTATTGTTTATCAACCTGCTTTTGTTGGTCATTTTTCATCGACTATTCATTGCAGACATGGCTCTCATTGCTTTAGTGGAAAGTGTTAATACGAATGGAAAGATAGAAGACCCAACTTGACCTGGGCACCTGGCTAAGCTTAATCAAGCACGCGGTCGATGTACGTCTATGGATACTGGCCTTTGTAAAGTCATGTATATATGCATCAGGAGACTGCTATTGACACCCCATTATATACTCAATTCCGCGTAACTGAATATATGTCTAAAGAGTTCAAAACAACAATCTGGAAAACTGTGTCTTTGTAAGTTCATATCAACGTACATTACTATACTCAATGCCGCGCCTCATTGTAAAACATATGGGAACAAGTATGTGTAGTATAAATCGAATTCAAACTCTTATCTTTGTACACACTGAGTTTCGCTAGAAATCTATCGATTTGAATTGCGTGATTTTTGTCTTCCTCTTTCGATCTAAGATATGCTAGATTGTCAGTTAACTAATTAAAGACACATGACATACAATAATTCATTGTGGCTAGCCATTAGTACTTCAATATTGTATATTTTTATGTATATAACAATTTAACTAGCTAGATCATCAGATTTTTCCCGTCATAATCATAGATCATAGCCAACTATTAATGTGTTTGTTTCCCATAATTGTATGGGATATGATTCGGATCTCTTTGCCATCCAAATATTCTCCACCATTTTTTGTCCTTGTACCGATTTAGGAATTATATGAAAAAGCTTAAGCATGATACTCGACATGGAACATTTCACTTTCCAGCAAATAAAAAAACATGGAGCCATTTCACCTTTTTCTCCTAAATAAACCTCTATTTGTACCCGTAATCAAGTAATTTATCCATGTTGTTAATTATATTAATCACGTTTTATGGTTAATTAATGTGTGTGTTTGGAATGAACAGTTAATAAGGTGAAACACGTTTGGACAACAAAACATTAATACTAGTACGTACGTATTATTCTAATGCACCCTTAATAATTTGGTACAAAAACATGTAATACTAGTGGTTATTGAAGTATTTTACTTCTCATGATGTGATGCAATTCATTATTTTTAGTTACTTTGTTAAGCACATGACAATAATATTGTACACATTTACTTACCATAATTGGATCATATTTGCTTAATGCAGGATTTGTCCTCAGTAATCAATTATATTTATGAATCATATCATATGTATTCTGTGAAAAAAAAACAAAGAAGTTTATATATGCAGAATCGAATAAACGATCGATGATCTGATTCTTCGTACGTAGCAGCTGGGAAAAGGAAGAATCTGATAACCTTAGCAAGCTTTCCAATTATTAAGAATCGAACAGAAAAATAAAAAATCTTCTAAGATTGGCATTTCCTTGATCTGTTTGAAAAATCATCCCTTTCTGTGTAATATCCAACAGCAAACAGCACACGTACAAGTGCAACAAGCATGAGGCGTACATTGCTTCTTCTCTAAGATTAGCTAGCAAGCAAGTTTTAAGCCTAAAATGCTTGCCTAATTTCTAGTAGTCCGAAACATGAGATTCTCCAAAGTTTTGAATACAGAATTCGATTATGATATGCATTAATCTTAGCTTTGAGTAG
Organism: Potentilla sterilis; assembly: GCA_963682095.1. NCBI lineage: Eukaryota > Viridiplantae > Streptophyta > Magnoliopsida > Rosales > Rosaceae > Potentilla > Potentilla sterilis. Next base: position 3,741,197 of record OY821761.1, read on the forward strand.
AATTGAACTCGATCGAACTTAATATGTTAAAATGATCGAGGTTCTTAGTAACCAATATTTCATAGCTACCTGGAATCCTAGAAGGTCATACATAGCAAGCAATGGTTTGCCCTAAGTACAAGTTAATTACAGTATAGAAGTCATTGAAATCAAATTCACATTCCCGGGTTTCTTGGCGCAAACTCGGGTGTATTGTAGTAGTACGTAGTAGGGAGAATGGCTAGCAATAATACTTAACAAAAAAAGGTGTATGCTAAACTAAGCTCAATTGGTGGAATAAGTAAACAATAACACAGTTAATCCTACATTACAGATATTGATGGTCATTAACCACTAGAAGAATCGACTCCATATCATATTTTAAAAGCTCACCCCTTTTAATAATTGGGTCAAAACAATGAATCCCACAAAAGCTCTTGTGCCAACATTTTGCTTTCAGTTAATAATAGGTATATAGCGAGACGTTAAGCATAAGAACCATGTGTGCCTTAATTGAAGATTAAGAATTCTTAATCCACTGAGGTAGCTAGTAGGCCTTAGCTTCCACGATTAAAAAGGGGTTAAGTATACGTTATATATAATAACTAATTATGAGCAAAGTATTGGTTAGTCCCTGCTTTTTAGGCAAACCCTAAGAGAATGTCCGAGGGCTCTGAGCTTATAAAAGTGAAACAAATACAGGCATAGGAATGATAGGAAGTCACAGTCGTTTCTGCCTTGCAATTTCTAGTTTATATGTAATGTATATTAGAATTAGTGGGTTCGTTAAAGCAAGGTTAATCGTAGATCGACACTAGCAGTTCTTAATACGTATACTAATACCACGTGATTTTTTTTCCAAGTAATATGTTTGGTAAGACACCAGGTTCTGCTTCTGTTTCTTCTTCTTGATCGATGGCTTTAGTTTAAGAAACGAGAAATAATATTCTTTAATTTGTACGTAGAGGCTGGTAATTAAGCAAGGCAAATAATATGCACGTATCTGCATGTTGAATCTATGTCATATTATAGGCAGTTTAATGACATAACAGCAAGAACACCCTCAAGGCCTCAACCTGATTTATGATATAGTGATTAAAATCATTCATATCCTGGGTATCAAAAATCAATGTTTGCCGATAGTTAGTGTAATCAAAGTATCAAAGTATCATTCTTTACTAAAAAGTTTAGTTAACTTCGTATTATAAAGCTAACCGGTTAATTAGCTTTTAAGTGTTGCAATACTTCACCGAATAAGATCTACGTACATTCGTTCATTTAATGAGAAGTAAAATATATATGTCGGTGCGTTTCTCACTGGGGATGAAAACGCACATGAAATTATTCTAACAAAGATAAAAAAAAACATGCATGAACGTCACTCATTGAAAGAACTAGATATATTAAGATCAGTAGCAACAAACAAATAATTACTGATAGATAATTTTCACAATACGCCAGGAACATGAAATTTTATAGGTAACCTAAAAAGAGTGGGGATTAAGAAAAGGTATTGGTCCTACGCTCTTTAATTTGAGTCCGCAAGTTTTCTTGGTCGGGATTATCTATTATGATCACTTGATCAATAAAGAAAAAAGTAATTGTCCACGAAGTCGATCAGATTGATTGATAAGAGGAGGCATGATGAAGATGACAACAGAGAAATAACAAGAAATGACGAAGGCACGTCAAGAATGGGGATACAGAGGCTCCATTATTTTCACTTTCAAAGCCAAAGTGAAGCCTTTTCAACTCATCAAATATAAACAAAGAATTTGACACCCCTTTTCCTTCTGTTTTTTTCATCTTGATAGAGAAGAAGATAATCTATCCCTAAAGTAAAGCTATAGGGTGGGTTCGGGAGCACCGCCATTTTTGGTAAAGGTTTGTTTAGTGCTTCTATCCTTTTTGTTTTCCAATTCTAGCCAAGAAAGATGGTTCAAAGATGAGAATAAAAGCCTTGGATTTTACTTTTTGAATCAAAATTGTGAAAATTGAAGTCACAAAGCTTGTGCATTGTACAAATTCCATGCCTCAGTTTTCTCCCTCACACTAATGTTACAACAGATGAGGTTAACTGCTTTGCCATGTCCAACAGAAGCCTATACCTTGCATGATTCCAGCACAAGGCTTCAGTAATGTATTCAAGTAGCTAATCCTGTGAGTTTGGAGGAGATTCGTCACCAGCTGCATGCATTACTGCAACACCGAAGGCCTATGCAGGCATGTTTGTCGAACCAGCTCTTCCACCACTAAGAAAGTTAAAAACCTGCTTTAGATTCCCTCTTGATGGCCTAGCATTTACTACATATTTGCAGACGGTAATGAGTCTTCTCCGCATTTCCAACTTAGTAATGCATGTCTCACTGAACAAGTTTCCTCCATCGAAGGTTCCTAATGAAAACAAAGAGGTTTAGAATTATACTCGAGCAATAACATCAGATTGAAGGCTAGCAAGATAGCAATCACAACATTGATATCCAGATCATAAAGAGAAAACGGAAAAAATAACCAATATAAACACAAGGTATACCTTCATCATCAAATAAGGCTGTCAAGATAGCTAGACAGACGCATACACTGACATCTTCCCCTAAAAGAAGAGAACAATGCAGCATATTAGCATACTCTAGTCCGATTTAAAGTACTTAAGCCCAATCGAAATGTCATTCAAAGTGCTAGCCAATTTTTGAGAAGGTTTTACCATTATCGCAACAAATTAGAAGCGTCTTCCCTTGGCTGAGATTCAACCTTGCAAAGTTCACTGCAGAAGGGAGATTATTCAACAAGGAGAAGCGGTCAAACTTTGACGTCTGCCAAGAAATTCAGAGTTAGTGGAACATTACACAGTGACAAATTAAGGTAAGAGAAGGATTTCTCCTTTTTTAACAGACTCACCACCATAGGAAGATGTAAATATGCTTTAGGATCAGCAGAGATAGACTCCTTATCACAGTTCAATATGCGGTCAACTTTAGATACTCCGGCTGCACCAAACAAGGTAAAACAAAGGGTCAGTAAGATGCATGATGAACAAAATAACAGAAGTCCCAACAAATACTTTAGATGCTGCTGCAAATGAAAGACAGATGGGATTTGAGCAGAAACTGAAGAGTAATGGAGAAGATATATGAACTTATGAAAAGAATGCCCTAGAGTGAAAGATCTTGTATTGTTTGATTTTGGATGCTAGCAAACAATACGAGTTCATAATGCTGCATACCGTTTTGAGATGTGCCTACAGCAAGGTTAGTTGAACCAAGCCAAGATATAACAGAATCTTCATCAGACGAATTTCGATTGATATTTATGTTTGCAAGATCCACAGCAAACTGTGACTCATCATTACTTAAACAATGATCCGAACTCCGTACCAAATTTGGGGCCTTAAGTGTGACCTGAGGAGCATCCTGTCCCCTTCGAGCACGAGACACCCTATCCTTCTCGACTATTTCAGCCACCATCTGATTACACACTTCAGGCCCTGCATTTATAATATCATAGCCACGGTTCCAAAACAGACTAGGTGTTAAGCCTCTTGCCCAACTTTCTTCATCATCACCAGCACCTGGTATATAATTCCAGCTAAATTCTGAACTAGTCCTGTGTTGCACAACTCCACTCGGGGATGAGGCAGAAACAAGAATGATAGGTGTGAAATCCCAGGACTCATGGTCTGGAACTTCATTCAAGCAAATGACAGTTTTCTGTGATATCCATAGAGGGCGTAAAGGCTTTTTTAAACAAGAAGCCAGAGAGCCAATATCAGCTCCACTAGCATCCAACTGTTGAGTCCATTCTTCCAAACGTTTCTCGATAGAAGCTCTCTCTGTTCCAGAAACCCAAAGCGGAAGATGCAAGGCACAATCCCAATCAACAGGTATCCGTCTTGTATCTCCAGAATGTTCATCACAAGTGCTCAACTCCTAAACACATAAAAAAGATACTGAAAATCACAATCTTAACAACCATATAACATAAAAAAAAACAACGGTGAATCACCATATTCTTAATCTAATATTCTTAAAAATGCAGACACCGAATCGAGCACTATAAGTTTAAATTTTGCTAAAGACCACATAGATTATTGTGAGCTATGCACTTGCCAACAGAACACAAAGTATGAAAGCCATGTTCTTTAGTCTTTGGGCAACCACATAACTTGGGCAAGTTCAAACCAAATTACTCAGAGAATGCAGACCCAAGTTTGATGAAACTCAAATATAACAAATCTTTTAAATCTTGATAAAGACTGAACCTTATGCTATTCTAAACTCACCCCATCATGAACCACAGAACTCTGCCGCATTCTTTCCCTATGGTTTCGAATTGAACGGTTCAAAACGCAAGTCCAAATCGGAATCGTCTTCGACATGCTATCCGGAAACCGCTTCCCTCTCCGAGTTGCATCCACAATGAAACACCCGCCCTTCTGTCCTACCCATGCACCCAACTCATCACCAAATCAGAACCACAACACATCCAAAAACCCAACAGCCAAAATCCAACAAAAAACAGAGCAAAAACAGAGCAAGCTAAAACAGAGCAACATGTACCTGCGAGCTGCGCGACGTGGAGGTTGAGCCGGGACGTGTTGAAGGACCAATTGTTGTTGTGGCCGTCGGTGGATTTGAAGTAACACGTGGCGTGGAACGTTCGGGAGTACCAGAGGCCACATCGGAGGTTGACGAGGAGAGGGAGGTCAGGCCAGAGCTGGAAAATTTCACCGACGAAAACAGAATCGTCGTAGATGGATCTGAGGGCGTTGTAGAGGGTGTTGTCCCTGCGCTTTATGGTTCTGGCGGCTCTGTATATGCTCAGTTGATGAGTGTCCTCGTCGTCTTCCATGAGAGAGAAAGAGAGAGTACTAGTTCTGTTTTGTGATCGTTATTTTTTTTGCCGGAAAAGGTCTGGTTTGTGATTTTGCGGCGGGGACAGTGAAACTGGGAAACTTAACTATAAGAGGGAGGTCGCGTGTGTTTTAGACTCTGGCTCTGTGTAGCTGCCGACACGACATCATATGATACGTAGGTTTTGTACTTGCTTTCGTTCTGGGAAGAAATAAACACAAGAAAGTACCAAGTTAAGACCAAGAATAAAGATTGAGAAGATCTAATTCATGAAAATTGTATATTACAGTTTTGTTAAAATGTGATGGCAAGAAAGAAAAGTACGAATCGTGTATGTTAAGTCGGTAATACTTCCTACTCTATTGTATATATTATATGGTTAGAGCAAAGAGATTTAAACAATATTTCAGAGTTGATACGATTTCTGATTTTTTTTATATTTATAAGGAGACATATGTATTATCATGTAAAATCGATATTACCATTAAATTTTTCTTGAATTGATGGGAATTCAAATGTTATTATTGATGACACTTGAGATAATGCAAGTGTTAAAACCATGCCTAGAGGTGAAACAGTTATGAAAATGTAAGCTGATAACTTAGAGCTATACTAAAATATGTCGTAACGCTAGCCGAGTTTGGCGGGCACTAGGCGGGTTAGGCAGGCGCTAGGTGAGAGATAGGTCGACTCTAAGCGGGTGCTAAACGGGAGTTAAGCGGACTCTAGACGGATTAGGCGGAAACTAGGTGGGTTTCTCCTCTTTTTGCCGACTCTCTCTTTTATAACTAAAGCCATATTTACTAAACCGTAATGGGATTGATAAGAAATAGGAGAGAGAAGGAACATGAGAGAGGAAGAATGGGAGAGAGGAGGTGTAATAACCCGATTTTCATTACTAATTTCTTGTAATTTAATCGTGAACTATTTGGAGGATGATTTTTGAGGATTTGTCTTTCGTACGTTTTAATTAGTTGTTGCGTAACGTCGGAAGTGAGTTTCGAGAGTTAAAGATTTGAAAAACGTTGAATTTCGAGGGGCTAAAAGTTGACTTTCTGATCCGTCACGAATTTCGACAAGTTTCCTTCATGACAGTCGTAGAGCTCGACGATACGAGTTCGTAGACACGTGGCACGTATGAAATGGACGTCGTATGAAAAAGTTACGACCTGTTGAAGTTATTTCAAAAAAATCTGAAATTTCTATAAATAGTAATTTAATTTCAGAAAAATCAGAAAAATTCCGAAAATATCAGAAATATCGCGAAACACTGTTCATCGTCCCCAAATCGAATCCGGAGCTTCTTTCGCGTAGTTCTCCTTCGTCCGACCACCTTTCAAGGCGTGCTACCTGTCAAAATGCTCAGCACGACTTCCTCTTTTGTTTGAGCCGCGCCACGCCAGGAGCCACCGCTCGTGCACGGAGCAGCGGAGCCCGATAGTTTCCGCCGCTGTCAGTGGCGGTGCAGCAGCCGTTCCAGGCGTCGCCGGAGCTCGAGCCACCCACCTATCGACTCGTCTCCTCCTTGCGCGCCTCCCTGTGGACTTCGTTTTTGCTGTTTCAAGCTCGATCGATCGGATCGAAAACGATCCGATCCGATCTGCAGTCGACCCGTTTCCTGCAGACGACCCGACCCGACCCGACCCGGAGTTGACCCGACCCGACCCGACCCGCGTTGACCGACCCGACCCGTGTTGACCGTTGACTGACCCGCGTTGACCGTTGACCTGCGTTGACCAGACGTTGACCCGACCCCGGAACTGCTGCGATTCGATCTGACCTGATCCTGCAGCGATCCGATTCGATCATAAACGGATATTTACCATTTCTGGTGAATTAAGGTGAGTAAACCTCAGTGTATTCGTATTAAATACGAGTTGATTACGAGTTAATTATAGTATATGGATCGTTATATGCAAAATGATTTTATGGAATTGATATTTGTTTTAAATTGAATGAACTTGATCGACTACGGTTCATTGGTAAGTAAAATGGCTTTAATATAAAAATGATTTTCAAAGGGTTTTACGATCAATGACTATAGTTGGGATTAGTGGACTATTCCTGAGTGGATGTCTACGTATATATATATTTACGTGAAATATATAATGTGAGTGTGCAATTGGGTGAATGTATTATGTTATGAATTTATCATATATGTGATTATGTGAGTGGTGTGATGTGTGGTTGTGTTGGTATAGAAACCAACGGTTAAAGTAAGATCTCACCAATAGTGGTGAAAGATCTTACATGTGTGGGGAGAGGATCTCGCCTAAGTGGTGAAAGGGATCCTTATGGCAAGTATGTCGGGACCAAGCCTTTGGCCGGGTGATTGGTTACGATCAGTTAGAGCTCTAGTCTGTTTGCCTTGTGAGATTTGTAGGGGAATGACGATGGTCAGTGAGCCCCTAGTCTTACTCTTTTGATTGATTGTGCATCGTGAATTTTATAATATACGAGTCGTGGTTGGTTGTGAGTGTTTTCCTTTGTTGTTTTAATTATTTTATTCTGAACTTGTTTGTTTTACTCACACGAGCTTTGAAAGCTTACCGGGTTCGTTGTTTACAACCCGGTGCACCAATTGATGGTGTAGGGGTTAGACCTGCAGGTGAGGACCAGAAGCTAGGGAGCGGCATCTGAGTCGCACGGCTAGTAGGTGTAGGCCTTGGTCTAGCTTGTAATTATCCTTTTTGGGTTAGAGAGTAATAGTGAGAGACTCTTTTCTTACATCTATGTTGTTGATGATGTAATATTCTGAATGTATAGAGCCACGCACTTAAACTCTGTTGTTTTACTTGGTTATTGTATGATAACTTTTAAGTGATTGAATTTATTTGTAAATTTTAACATTGTCGAATTTGAATTTTTTTATTCAAAATTCGGAGTGTTACAGGAGGAGTCATTTCTAAGTCTATGTTTACTTGTAATCTATAATCAGATTCAATCTTAGGATTCATTGCTGCTCATGTGTTTACTAACATGTATGAATGAGAATCTGGAATGAGAATCATGTGTATTTATAGAGGTATTTCTGGATTATCAATAAATAATGAGGATAATTTTAGAATAAAAAGTTGATTCCCCATGATCAGGAATCAATACTATCTCCCCCCAAGGGAATGAAAATGGGGAGTCAATCCTGAAAAATGTTGTGAGGCCCACACATAATTCATTCCTCAATAGGTTAGTAAACATCCATTTTAAGGGAGAATGAGAGTCACTCCCTATGGAGTCATTCATTTTCCCGTTTAGTAAACATGCCTTAATTGGAATGTTGCCTCTCCGAACAATAATACTCAGAGTTTGTGTTGAGATATAAATCCCACATGGGAAAATGAGACCTAGCCTGTGGGTTTATAAGGGTTTGGGCTACTCCATCTATTGCCAATTGGTTTTGGATTGGAACCCCAGACTACTTTATCATGGTATCAGAGCGGGTTACCTACGTGTGAGCTTTCTATCTCCTTCTTCTCTCTCTCTCTCTCTCTCTCTCTCTCTCTCTCTCCCCGAGCCACACAGACTCCACGTTACCCAAATAGTTGTCCACGTGTATGGCTTGAAAGTTCGCCACACATGCGGGGGCGTGTTGAGATATAAATCCCACATGGGAAAATGGGACCTAGCATGTGAGTTTATAAGGGTTTGGGCTACTCCATCTATTGTCAATTGATTTTGAATTGGAACCCCAGACTACTTTATCAGTTTGTCTACAATATTAGCCTATTAGTTTTTTTCGAGAACTAAGTTTCATTAGACTTCGTGGTTATAATGAGGCATGTTCATTGACTCTGCACACATAAATGAGTCAAATGTAAAAGCCTCAATCTCCCAAAACATGATTCAGATATAACATCCTGCTACAGTTGGGGGAAGATAAAGAAGAACGTTCAAACTTGAAATCCACACACCCTCACACCAATTACAAGTAGCTAGAGGTTTACTTTACATGAAGATTTATCTTCCCTTCTACATGGTGTTTGAGAAGACTAAAGATCATCAATATTGAGGCATTTTTCTCCATCAAATCATAATAATATGTGTGGCTTTTAAGTACTTTTGTTTCTATTCTTTGCACTCTTGAGTACTCCTGTTTTGACAGATGATGCTGGATTGATGGCCTTTCGTATTTTGAAGATGTTCCAAGCAGTGTTAGCACAATGCCCCGCCGTTGCAAATGCATGCTCAGTTGCTTCCCCTGCATCTTCCCCATATCTAGTGCTCAACAATAGCAATTCAAGCAGCCACAAATTAGAACAAGATGAATCCATCAGAAATAACACTTACATAAGAAGAATAGCGGTTAGCTCTACATTTACTGGATTCACCAAATAATGTGCTAATATGATGCAAATAGTTTTTCTGTCCTTGTTTGTAAAAGCAGCGATTGAAATTACCTGTTGCTGACAATTCTAGTTGTTGCAGCAGAGGTAGCGGAAAGGGCTTGTTTTTCAGCAACTTCAGCAGCATCTAAAATCTTGTCTGCGCATTTGAGTATGGTACACTTTATCATGTGAATTGCAATCTGATACTTTTATCTATGTAGATGAATGTAATATGGATCTGCGTACTTACTGATAGCATCAAGTGAAGCCAAGAGGACTTGTCCTGGAACCATGTTTAGAAATGACTTCCCTGCTTGGGAGTTAACCACAGGTGTTATCACTGATCCAGTCACGAGACCAACTCCATCAAGCATAGATTTGCTCAACTTTGATGTCATCTTTGACAACCTTCTCACACTGAAATTAGCAACAGGAGAAAAGCTTAAAACCATGCTCGGGTCATTCATGCTCACACCATATAAATTATGTTCAGTTTGTGACTTTACCGTTTCAAGTTCTTGTTCATTCCACTCTTTTTTGGGGCATTATGATTTTTGCTATGACTTTCTTGCTTCGCTAACCTTTTCTCCTCAACTGGACGAGCCAATGTCGTTTCCCCTCCTTTATGAAGCTGTTTGCAAGCAATTAACCGAGATGGTGTTTATCAGTAAGTATACATAAGTTTCCAGAATGTTAATAGAACTAGTGCTACAAGTTTATCAGTAAGCAATTAACCCAGAAAGTTAATAGAACTAGTGCTACAAGTTTCTGTTATTCTGCCAGATTAATATATATGGTATATGCAGTTGTAGAGCTCTCAGGGCCAAATTAAGAGTTTAGAACAGACCTGATTAGCATAAGCATTGCTACACATGAAGATTCCTCTGACAATCTGACCAGTTCCTCCTGCAATTGCCTTAGCCAACACATTGTTATAGTCCTCGATCCTCGGAGCATACTCCTTCCAGTCAACACCCTTAACATTCTTCGTAGCACTACTATTTGAAGTGATCGTAAAGCATGAGTACTCCTTCAAAAACGAGTCCAGAAATCCCAACTGACTTGCGTACTGCTCGGAAAAGGTCACACCGTAGCTCAGAGGATCACCATCTCTCATAGGCAGAGAGAAGAGGTAGTGCAAATCATCTATCTTCACCACCGGCTCGTCTTTCGTCAAGGGCCACTGGAGTTCTTCACCGACTTTGATAATGGTGGCCAGCGATATATTCTCGTCGAAGATGTTCTCGAGAATGAACTCGCCAGCTGCCATCTCTAGGGCTTCTCCTTCCTCCATGAGGTGAACTCTGCATCCTGGGATTTGCAGGAGGATTTGTTGCTGGATGTTTTTGCTGGGGGGTTCTTGGTATTGCAGAGACTGAGCTGCAGGTTGATCATACTGAGATGTTTTGGATTTGGATTTGGAACTGGAACAACTGAAGCACCCCATAGCTGTTGCAGCTTTCTTTGCTGGGAAGGAAACAGTTGATCTTTGTCTTTGGAGAAGATAGGGGAAAGTTGAAGCTAGCTTTGTAGGAAGGAAAGATTGATTCTTTTGAATTTGGTAACTTTATTCTATTCCTTGGCTACTAAATAATGTGTCTTTCGGTGGAGGGGAAAATTCAGGGTGTGACAGACTGTCTATGATGGATGATAATGAGTAGAGCACAGAACAAAGCAATGTTGAAGTTTACTGCGCAGTTTTTGAAGTATGAAACCGAATTGGAAAATATTCCAAGTGTTGGATATTTTCAATCTGATATGATCTCAGCTTTTATGGGTACACACTGGCCCTAGATGTGAAGCTCTTGTTCGAATCATGTTGGTTTAGCTGAGGCCGACATGCTATTTCTGAAGGTACAGGGCCATTCATTTGATCTCAAACGTCCTAATGATCAATAAGTTGTCTTGCCACGTATTATTGATCAACAATTAAACTATTAGCCGACATGTTAATTAAGTGTGGATTTGATACTTGATAGTGAAGTTCATGTATAATCAGATGCCATTTGATACGTCTTCATTGATTATCATAAACATATTGAACACACATATTACCAAACAGTTGATTGTTTCACAACAAATTATACAAACATAGCTAAAACACTAGGAATACAACAGCAAATTATTCTCTATACCAAGGCTGTAGCTAATATAAACAAACCAGCTTGGTTAATTATCGACCCCAACGTACGAACTGATTGCCAGCTTCTTGAACAACGGTGGTGGCCTGGGCAAGGGATTCCTTATAAAGGCCTACTAGGAAAACTTGGTTTGTCCTAAACACAAGAATCCCTCGTTCATTCCCCTGCACAAATGCACAACCCCATATTGTAAGATAACATTTATTAGCGTGAGTCATGTAATTTAAGAATATAAATCAGGTAATTAATATGTACCTATTCTGTATATGTAGTACATGGTAGTACCAAGCAAGTAGGGTTGTAGTACACCTTATATCCTCTTTATATAGCCTCCAACGTGAGATGAATAAATATCAGAAAATTATTCTTTCAAATCATATTATATTTGACTTGGTATCAGAGCAAAGATCCGAAAGGACTTTGTCTCTTTATTTTCTGCTGCAATTCTTCGTCTGGCGTTGGTTCTCTTCTAGACATGTGAAGTTGGTTTGTCTTTTTCCAACTAAACCCCATTGTTAGGGTTTGTTAATCTCTTCCTAATCAGATCGCTTGCGTTTGGTTCGGTGTTTGATTCTATCAGCCAGGCAATTTGCCGACAACAGCCTCGTCGGGAAAGAAGAGAAATTGTTTTTCTGCATACTTTTGCCGACAACATCCTCGTCAGGAAAGAAGAGCAATTTTTTCCTGCACACTTTTGCTGACAACAGCCTCGTCGGTCCCTTTGCTTTTACTTCAGGCTCAACCCGATCCGTTTGACCCGGTCCTCAGCCGTTTTCTCCAGCCTTCGTCTTCTCTGTCCGGCGTCGTGCTCGACCCACCGACGCATCTTCCACAATCTCAGGCGCCACCCACCGGCGTCTCATCTACTCGTCTCTAGCGACTTGTCCGCTCAATCTGCACCCTGCGCTCCGTCGTCCCATCGTCATCGTCGTCGATCTGGTCCCATCGTCATCGTCGTCGATCTGCACCCTGCACTCATGCTGTGAAGAATCGGATAAAAAGAATCAGCCCGACCCGGTTCCGCTTCCAGCACGACCCGGTCCTGCTATCTGACCCGACCCAGTTCCACCTGTTACTCGACCTGTTTGCAATCCGACCCATCAGATCTGACCTGCTCCGGAAGAATGTCTCGGGTGTATATTGGAAATTTGGGTTTTTGGATTTCAGAAGGAGAACTCGAGAAAGAGTTTCGCGGCTTCGGAATGATCAGAAGAATATGAATTGCAAGAAGGCCACTGGGTTATGCTTTCATCGATTTTGTGCATAGTAAAGATGCAGAGAAGGCCGTTTATGAGTTAGATGGCAAGAATGACTGGAGAGTTAAGTTCTCACATAAATCTATACATGCAGTTGGTCAATACTGCAACAATGGTAATATTCTCATAACTAATAAGACTCCAGCATGTGGTAAGATCGGTATGGCTTTAAAAGTTTATAGCTTTATTGGTTATGATACTTGGATTATTGATTATGGTGTCTCGGATCATATGACTTATGATAATTCTCATTATATTACTGATTTGTCTCCTCCACCCGTGTCATATGTCACTAATGCCAATGGTGAAGCTTTTCATGTGTTAGGGATATGGTCAGTCCGTGTAACCCTTGTTGTAACCCTTCACAATATTCTATATGTACATGACTTGTCACACTATTTGATATATATTCCCCAGTTAAATACTGAGTCTCGATGCTCTGTAACATTTTATCCCATGTATGTGATTTTTCAGGATCTTCTCATCAGAGAGATAATTGGTCGAGGGGACTTGAGGGGCAGATTGTTTCACCTGGATCAGACATATGTGGGAGAGAAAATAGGAGCACCGTCACGCACTGCTTTGACTGCAAGTTCGAATCAGCTAGGTGAAATTTGGTTATGGCATCGTCGATTAGGGCATCCATCTTTCCATGTTATGAAAAAATCCATGCCGTCTCTGTTTGTTGGTGTGGAAGAGTCATCCTTGCGCTGTGAAACATGTGTTCTTGCTAAGAGCCATCGTTCTACCTATTCTCCGAGTTCCTCCAAGAGTATTATCCCTTTTGAATTGATTCATTATGATGTTTGGAGACCTTGTAAAGAGCCTACGGTCACGGGTATGAGGTATTATGTGATGTTTATTGATGATTGCACAAGGTTGACATGGATTTCTCTTCTTCGAACCAAAGATGAAGTCTTCCCTGCTTTTCAAGCCTTTCATTCTTAGGTTCAAACACAATATAATTGCACTATTAAAGTTCTTCATTCTGATAATGGAGGAGAGTATGTCAATCGTGTTTTTTACCAGTTTTTCAGAACTCATGGGATTGTTCATCAAACAACCTGTCTACGAACACCAGAGCAGAATGGGGTGTCTGAAAGGAAAAATCGACATCTTCTTGAAATGGCTTGTTCCATCCTTTTTAGTTCCCATATGCCTAAGAAGTTTTGGGGTGATGTTGTCGCAGCTTCTACTTATCTTATCAATCGCCTTCCATCTAGTATTATTCAAGGAAAATTTCTGTTTCAGGTTCTTGCATCTCATGTCTCTCTTCCTTCCTATCATAATATACATGCCCGAGTCTTTAGTTGTGTGGCCTTTGTTTATGTTCTTAAGAGCTAGAGATCGTCTAAATTAGATCCCCGGACGATCAAGTGTATGTTTGTTGGTTATGAGACCCATAAGAAATGATACAAATGTTATCATCCATCTACCAGAAAATACTATATCACTATGGATGTTACTTTCTTTGAAGACATGAGCTATTTTACCTCGGATGATCCAGCCCTTCAAGGGGAGAATTCATACTTTGAATAGTTGTATCATAGCGAGGGGGAGGAACCAGGAGTAGAAGCTTTAGTACCAGCAGTACCAAAAGTGACAGAAGCTCAACCAGAATTAGAAGCCTCAATATCAGCAATACCATAAGTGATAGAAGCTCAACCAGAAGTAGAAACCTCAGTACCAACAGTACCAGAATTGACAGAAGCTCAACGAGAGGTAGAAGCCTCAGACATCCATGTTCCATGAATTGAACCAATAGCTGAGAGCGCAACTACTGTAGAAGATCAATCTACCCTTCCTGCCAGCACTCATACCCCTGACCTACAACTCCCTACTGTAGAAGATCAATCATTTGAGGTATGTCCTTCCACTGTTCCTAGTAGTAGTGAGCCTAATAGTGAACAATATGTGTTACCTAACAGGTCTACTAGAGGTCATCCCCTCAAAAGATATGAACCTAGTTTACAAGCCAAATCAAGATATCTAGTAGCCAACTATATGTCCACTAGGAGATTATCAAAGTCATATGAATTATTTGTGAATCAAATATCTTATGTATCAGTACCTAACAAAGTGCAGGATGTGTTGGGAGATCCAAAGTGGAGGAAAGAAATGGAGGAAGAGATTGAGGCATTGCAGAAGAATGATACTTGGGAACTTGTATCTCCACCACATGGAAAAAAGGCTGTGGGATGTCGTTGGGTGTTTACTGTGAAGTACAACACATATGGATCAGTGAACCGATATAAAGCACGTCTTATTGCAAAGGGACTTACTCAGACATATAGTATTGATCATGATGAGACTTTTACTTCCGTTGCAAAAATGAATACTATCAGGGTTCTTCTCTCGTTTGCTGCTAGTTTGAACTGGCCACTCCGACAGTTTGATATCAAGAATGCATTTCTTCATGGAGAATTAGCCGAAGAGGTGTATATGAGTCTTCCCCCTGGGTATGTAACTACTTCTACTGGTGATTTTGTATGCAAATTAAGAAAGTCACTATTTGGTCTCAAACAGTCACTATGTGCCTGGTTTGGGAGGTTCTCACAGTTCATGCGAAAGATTGGTTACAGACAGAGTAATTCTGATCATACCTTGTTTCTCAAGCATCAGCAAGGAAATGTAGTAATCCTAATCATCTATGTTGATGATATGGTGATTACCGGTAATGATACTATAATGATTGATAGACTACAGATACAGCTTGCTTCTGAGTTCGAGATGAAGAACTTAGGTGACCTCAAGTACTTCTTAGGGATTGAGGTAGCAAGGGGGAGAGAAGGAATCTACTTGTGCTAGAGGAAGTATATTCTTGATCTGTTGACAGAGACATGTATGTTAGATTGCACACTTATCGACACTCCTATTGAGTAGAATCATCGATTAGCAGAGTATCATGATCAAGTACCTACAAACAAGGCTCGTTATCAGAGGTTAGTTGGACGCTTGATTTATTTGACACATACCAGACCAGATATGGCATATGGAGTAAGTGTAGTGAGCCAGTTCATGCATAATCCAAGTGTGGATCACATGGATGCTGTTGTGAGGATTTTGAGATACTTGAAATCAGCTCCAGGAAGAGGAGTAATGTTCTCCAAATACAACAACATTCTTGAGGTTTGTAGTAACCTCGATTTTAATTTCATTTTCGTGTAAATTCCTCAAAATTCATGGAAGGATGATTTATGGATTTTCGTATTCCATTCCCTTTTGATTAGTTGTTGCTCGCGGTCGGAAGTGATTCCGAGAGTTAAAAGTCGAAAAACGTTAAGCTTCGACGGGTCAAAAGTTGACTTTTTAATCCGTCGTGAATTTCGAAAAGTTTTCTTCACGAAAGTCGTAGAGCTCAACGATACGAGTTCGTAAACACGCGGCACGCGTGAATCAGATGTCGTATGAAGAAGTTACGACCTGTCGAAGTCATTTCCAAAATCAGAAATTTCTATAAATAGAAGGGATTTTTCGGGAAAAATGGAGAATTTCCGAAAATATCAGAAATTATCACGATTTACTGTTCATCGTCTCCATTTCGAATCCGAAACTTCTTTCATGTAGATCTCCCTCATCCGGCCACCTCTTGAGGCGTGTGACCTGTCAAAATGTTCAGCACGACGTCCTCTTCCGTTTGAGATAAGGATCGGCACCTGAGGGTGGCTGTGCACGGCACAGGAAGCGGAGGAAGCCGCTGCCGCCGCACACGACGGAGCTACAGCCGCATCCGGCGGAACTGGAGGTCGAGCCACCCACCTATCGGTTCGTCTCCTCAATGCGCGGTGTAGGTGGTTGCCACCTGTGTGGAGAAAGGGAATCGAAAAACGTCTCCGATCGGGTCGACCCGACCCTTTTCCAGCAGTCGACCTGGTTCGACCCGGCCCAACCCAGATCCGGCCCAGACCGACCCGTTGACCGTTGACCGGCGTTGACCGCTGACCGGCGTTGATTGACCCGTTGACCGGCGTTGACCGGTACTGTAACAGTCCGATCCGAACGCCGTTTCGGCCCGATTCGACCCGTTTCCTCCTCGACCAGACGCGAAACGGATATTTACCATTTCTGGTGAATTAAGGTGAGTAAATCTCATTGTGTTCGTATTTAATACGAGTTATTTTATAGTAATGGATCGTTAAATGTAAATTGTTTTATGAAATAAAATATTTATTTTTAAATTAAATGAACTTGATCGACTACGGTTCATTGGTAAGTAAAATGATTTTAATATAAAAATGATTTTTAAAGAGTTTACGATCAATGACTATAGTTGGTATTAGTGGATTATTCCCGAGTGAATGTCTACGTATATATATATACGTGATTTATATATTGAGAGTGTGCATTTTGGTGAACTTATTTTGATATAAAATTGTCGTATTTGAATTGGTGTGAGTTATGTGTTGTGAGAATGGGTCGGTTTGAAAACCGACGGCCAATGTAAGATCCTCCTGTGTGGAGAAAGGGATCTTACATGTGTGGCGGATCCCTCCTGTGTGGAGAAAGGGGATCGTTTGACAACTATATCGAGAACCAAGCCTTTAGCCGGGTGATTGGTTACGATCAGTTAGAGCTCTAGTCTGTGCCATTGTGTGAGTTGGAGGGGAATGACAGTGGTCATCATACCCTGGGTTTTAGTCTTTTGGTTGTTATGGAAATGTGATTTCCACCTTGCAAGGCATGAGGAGTAACCGTGTGAGTTTATCTGGTCTCATGCCTGCATGTTTTAAAAAGTAAATTATTTGTGTTTTCCTATGTTTTAAAGGGATGGGTTTTAAAAGAAAGCAAAGTGTGTGTTGTTTTTCTTGAGTTAAGATGACAACATCTTGACCTCATTTGGGTTTGGCAGATTTAATTATATGCTTTCATTTATTCTATATTTGTGTTATTTATTTTTAAGTGACTTCCTGAACTACGTTACATGCAGGAGTCACAGTTTTAATTCTATAAGATTTGTACCTTCTTGAACTATGTTTTCAAGCAGGAATGTCTGAATCTTACCTTATATTTTTGTGTGTGTGGTTTTATGGTTTAAGTGTCGTTTCGTGAGTATGAGTTTACTCACACGAGCTTTATAAGCTTACCGGGTTTGTTGTTTACAACCCGGTGCACCAATCCATGGTGTGGGGTTTAATGTGTGCAGGTGGGCATTATCAGAGTTGAGGCGGTGTGAGACGAGTAGGAGTGGTCATACTCATTTAGTCTTGTTCTCTTTTTGTACAGTGAGGCATGAGTTGAACGATTACATTATCCGATACTTTACAACTTGTATAAAGATTGATGATGTAATATTTGTAGTTTATTCTTTTAGTTCGTTGTGATTATTGAATTATCACGTTTTCGAATTGGAATTTTATCTTTCCAAATTCGGGGCGTGACAGGGTTAGTAGTTTCACATATACAGATTGGGCTGGAAATATTACAGATAGGAGGTCGACATCAAGTTACTTTACCTTTGTGGGAGGTAATTTGGTTACATGGAAGAGTAAGAAGCAAAAGGTTGTGTCTTGATCTAGTGCTGAGGCTGAGAATAGAGGTATGGCGCATGCGCATGAAGTATGTGAATTGCTGTGGTTGAGAAATCTGCTACGTGATTTGGGTGTTAAGTTGTCAAATGCGATGCGGTTATATTGCGACAACAAAGCAGCTATTGATATATCACAGAATCCAGTTCAGCATGATCGTACTAAACATGTGGAGGTTGATCGTACTTTATAAAGAAAAAGTTAGATGCTAAAATCATTAGTTTTCCTTTTGTTCCTTCAGAATAGCAACTTGCAGATGTACTCACAAAAGGAGTGTCTAAGAATGCATTTTATGACTGATTTAGCAAGTTGAGCATGGTTGATGTGTATACGCCAACTTGAGGGGGAGTGTTAGCGTGAGTCATGTAATTTAGGAATGTAAATCAGGTAATTAGTACTTATATATTCTGTATATGTAGTACATGGTAGTATCAAGTAAGGATGGTTGTAGTACACTTTGTACCCTCTTTATATAGCCTCCAACGTGAGATGAATAAATATCATAAAATTATTCTCTTAAATTATATTATATTTGACTACAGTATCATTTTGTAAATAAGTTTATGATGCATCAATGAAATACAATTAATGACTACTAATGAAATGATCTTGATTGAAGAGCAAAAATAAGTTAATAACCAGAAATAAGTCGACTGCAGGCTACACTAGTCAGTATATGAGAAAATAAGTCACCGTAATGGTTCCCTCAAAGGTCTGTGGAAACTTTTTTTTATTTCTCCTGGATCTGGGGATTGTCAAAACCCCACCAGATGACTAAAAGTTAAAAGCCTACAACTGTCTGCAGAAGTTGTTCGAGTTCTGAATCAGTTGTTTAGATAGAATCCAGAAACTAAGAAGTAATTAAGAACTTTTACCGGTGTTGTTCCAGAAATAAGCCGATCATCGAAGTGTGAAATGTTGTAGTTCGTTCCTCCAATTGACAAAGTTTGATATGTGCCCGGCGGTACATCAAACTCTTTTACAATTTCAGTCACTTCCGCCTTAGGAGTCTACACCAGTATGAAATATGAAGTAAATGTTGGAAAATATATGTGGGCTTGGCATTATCACTTAAGTATTTTGCAATTGAATTAATTAAGTATGATAGCTGAATTATATAACAAGTAAATCCTAAATCAGTTGTTATCAAGATGTATATCTCTTGGTAAACCTAGGACTCTCACAGAGTTGTTAACCTGTTAACAATAAGGAAAAAGATAAGTTTAGTCTCTTAAAATATAACACTCCTATTAGCTTTGGACTCTCTATGGGTGAGCACAAAGAGGAGTTTAGGCCTATATAAATACATAAGAGATATTCCCTGAACACACACAAGAGATACATTAAGTTTTCAGCCCCATTACTGAGTTCTTGTGCTGTGCTTCAGAAGAATATTTTTGGAGCAGTCCTGTGAAGAAAACAATGGCTGGAGCAATTGGAAGTTCATCAACTGGTGAGTTTCCATACTTATAATCTTATTTCTGGTTCATATATACTTATTTAGTATGTATTTGTTTGTGGATTTTGATCCTTGAGTTGTTGTGATGTTGCCATTTTCATCATTTAGATAACAAATGGTATCAGAGCAGGTAAGGATACCACAAAATGCATAAAAGAAATTTTTGGTTTTGTTTTCGATTCAGTAAAATTACAGAAGAAAATAAAACTCTAATTCAGAAAACAAATGGCTAAAATCCTTAATCCGCATATTTTCAGTACTAAGCCCACTAGATTAACTATAATTGGCCCAAACCAATTCAGAACCAAAAAAAAA
The DNA here is from genome assembly GCA_963682095.1 of Potentilla sterilis. NCBI lineage: Eukaryota > Viridiplantae > Streptophyta > Magnoliopsida > Rosales > Rosaceae > Potentilla > Potentilla sterilis. The sequence continues at coordinate 3,761,044 of OY821761.1, forward strand.
AGGAGAGAAAGGGCAGAAAACTTTCAGACGTCCTTTTTCTCTTCTGTTTTGTTTTTCTTTTTCTCTTCTCTGCGTCTTCTTCGTCTCTTCTTCTGTTCATATTTCTTCATTTTAATTTTTTGGGGCCGGATGGGTGCAACTGAGAATCTTAATCTCAGTAAAATTCAAACCCATTTAGGTGCAGCTATACATAAATGGTAAGGTTGGGTTTTTGTTTTCAGTTTATACTAACCAATTGCAGCGCTGTAGCAGAGGCAAAGGTAAGTTTTCAATCTGAATCTTGTCAAAACTTCAATTCTGCATTTGTGGATGGTCATATGAAGAAGTGTTGGCATATAGATAAAGAATTCGTTGTGGTTGACGTGTGCTAGGCATTTAGATGATCTGTGATGCTTGAACTGATTGTTTTTTAACATGATCTGGAGATGGAGGCTTGTATGCTTAATTTCAGTAATTTTTGGCATTTTATGGATTCAATTGCTTGCTTATGTGATTGAATGTGCTTCTGAAAGACTATGATTTTGCTGGAAAATTTTAAAAGAGGAAGTAATATATACAATACAGTAAAATACAGGATCGATTCTCCCAAACTGTATATATGAATCTGCAGAATTAATCATAGTTGAAATCAATGGTTTTACTGAGGACATGAACTGGAAATAAGACTATTGATTTGGTTTGTGATTTAAAGAAATTAAGCTTTATAGACTATATTGCACAAAGCAATTTTTCATTATTGTTTTCTCTAAATTTTCATTTTAACAAACTGAACTTGTGCAGCTAATTCAACATAACACTTATATTTTGTTCTTCCAAAGAAGATGTCCACTGTGTTGTTTTGTTTTAGTGCAGCATCTTATGTGGCTTATGTATCTTTTCAGATTCTTGAAACTTTTCTTAACTAAAGTTTTGACTGTTTCATTAATAATTGGTATATAACAACCATGGTTTGATGATTAAGAAAATACAGGATGATGAATTTTATATCCAAAGATATTATTCACTATCAACTACAGCTTTATGGGGAAAACTTAAGTTTTATGCTTCTAATTGAAGTAATGGTTGAGCACTTAAAATTTTTCTGATAGTATGCTTGACTGTTTTAATTTTTCTAAAGCTTACAGGATATATGTATATGTATATATATGTACATCTTAACACACAAAAATGGTTTTTGCAGTAGCTTATGTATGTTTTTTTTGGCTTGTTTTGTTTAGGGTCTTCTTTTGTTAATCTTGGCCAAATGGTGTTGCTTAATGGAACTAACTATAAGGACTGGAGAAGGCACATAGATTACCACATTACCATGACCAACCAACTGGATATATGCATGGTGGATGATGTCCCTCCAGAACCTACTGATGATGATGATGCTGAAACTAAGAAAATTTATAAGGAGTGGCACACTAGCAATAGAAAGACTAAGAGCTTCATTAGGACCACCATGATAGATTCTATTAGAGGGTCAATTCAGGAACCTGAAACTACATGGGATTATCTTGAGGCTATCTCTGAGTACTACATGGAAAATGACAAAGCTGAGATTTCTAGATTGTCTAGGCAGTTTAATGACATGAATTTTTCAGGTGTTGGCTCTGTGAGAGAACACATTATGAGCATGATGGACTTAAATGCTAGGCTTAGAGACTTAAACATGGGAGTTAAAGATGACTAGGTTGTGGCTCAAGTGCTAGAATCCCTACCTACCACATTCAGTAACCTGAAAACCTCCTATAATGCATCTGAAGCTAAGTGGACCCTCAACAAACTCATTTCAGTCTGTGTCAATGAGGAAGAGAGGATTAAGAAAGAGTCCAAGCCAACCACTGCCATAAACCTAGTTGAAAAGCCAAAATGGAAGGGTAAAAACAGACTTAAAGTTAAGAAAACTATCCCAACTAAAGTTTCTGGGGTTAGCAGCCATGGAAAATCTTGTGAGAAGAAATGCTATGTTAAGGGCTGCAATGGAGAGGCTAAGGGGAATGGATTCAGGTTTAAGTGCTTCTTTTGTAAGGCGACTGGTCATAAGAAGAAGGATTGTCCAGGGTTCAAGGCCTGGATGATTAAGAAATGTGATTCATTCCCCAATTCAGTTTTTTCTCTAGAAGTTAATTTTGTTAATATAGATACTAATTCATATTGGTTGGACTCGGGCTTACCCATCCATATAACCACTTCTTACAGGGTATCATAAAGAAGAGAGCACCAAGGGACAGTGAGCAGCAAGTTTGCGTTGGGAATGGAGCAAGGGTAGCAGTTAGGGCGATTGGAACCTTGAAGATTGATCTAGGACTAGGAAATTTTCTTTTCTTGAACAATGTTTATGTTATTCCTTCTTTAAAAAGGAACCTTATTTCAGTAGGTCTTTTGGTTGGTATTGGATTGAGACTTGTTATTGATTTTGATGGAATAAAAAATTTCAAAGGTTCAGAATACATTGGTGGTGGTTTGTTATGCAATAATTATCTTAAATTAGATTGTTCTGTGATTAAACAGGAGATTCTAGCTATTGAGAATGCAGAAAGCATAAATACAGAAACCCATATTGCAGGAAGTAAAAGAACCATATACAATAACAAATCTGCTAACCTATGGCATAAACGATTAGGCCATATATCTAAAGAAAGACTTAAAACATTGGAAAAGAACAAAATTTTACCAGCTTTAGATTATTCAGATTTAACTCACTGTATACAATGTTATAAAGGGAAAATGACACATAGCAAAAATTTAAATGCATCAAGGAGTGATTCACTACTGGAATTAATCCATACAGACATATGTGGCCCTTTTAAACATAAAACTATCTGTGGAAATGTTTACTTCATCACCTTTATAGATGGTTTTTCTAGGTACTGTTATATCTACCTACTATCAGAAAAATCTCAAGCTTTACAAGCATTCATAATATACAAAACTGAAGTTGAATTGCAGCTAGAGAAGAAAATTAAAGTTGTTAGGTCTGATAGAGGAGGGGAGTATTATGGAAGACATACTGAAGCAGGCCAACAAATGGGACCTTTTGCACTTTACTTGCAAAAGAATGACATTAAGGCTTAGTATACAACTCTCCATAACCCTCAACAAAACGGAACAGCAGAAAGGAAAAACAGAACCTTAAAAAATATGGTGATAAGCATGATGTGCACTACAGGGTTGCCAAAATTTTTATGGGGTGAGGCTCTTAAAACTGCAAATTATATTTGCAATAGAGCACCTAGTAAATCTGTAGAAAAGACCCCATTTGAACTTTGGACAGGAAAACAACCAAGCCTGCATCATTTCCATGTATGGGGATGCAGGGCTGAAGCAAAAATACCTAAAGAATTAGCACAAAAGTTAGATCAGAAAACCTTAAGTTGCCATTTCATAGGATACAGTGAAAAATCAAAAGGTTATAAGTTTTACACACCTAATAGAACAACCAGAACTTTTGAAACTCATCAAGCTAAGTTCATGGATGAAGATATCTGCAACACAAGTTTTGAGGACTTGACTGCAGACTTTGAAGAAATTGCAGAAAATACAGAAACTGTTCGTGTGGAAATTTTTTTACCATTCAATTCAGAAAATGAAATGGAAATTAATACTACAGAAACTGAAGTCCAAAATCAAAATTTAGAGGGTCCAGTAGCCTTAGATCAAGTAGCTCCTAACCAAGCTGAAAACTTAAATGTTGTTGAACCTGCCCATGATCCAGCAATTCAACAGAATATAGAACAAGCAGAACTTAGGAGATCTTAGAGAAATAGAAAACCAACTTTTGGGGAAGACAGTGATTATGTTGTTTATTTACAAGAGTTGGATGCAGAAGATAATGATCCATTAAACTATAAACAAGCATTAGAGAGCACTGAAATTTCAGAATGGCATAAAGCAATGGAAGCAGAAATTGCCTCCATGAGTCAAAATCAAGTGTGGAAACTTGTAAGACCTAACCCAAATCAGAAAGCTATAGGTTCAAAATGGATCTTTAAGACCAAGAGAGATGTTAATGGAAACATAGAGAGGTATAAAGCTAGGCTAGTAGCAAAAGGGTTTACACAAAAATTAGGCATAGACTATGATGAAACTTTTTCTCCTGTGTCTACTAAGGATTCCTTTAGGATTATAATGGCACTTGTTGCTCATTATAATATGGAACTGCATCAAATGGCTGTTAAAACAACATTCTTAAATGGAGAATTAGATGAAGTCATATATATGCAACAACCTGAAGGTTTTGTGGAACCTGGAAAAGAGAATTTCGTCTGCAAGCTTGAGAAATCCATTTATGGGTTGAAACAAGCTTCTAGACAATGGTATAAAAAATTTGATTCAGTAATCTCTTTGTTTGGATTTACAGAAAACATTGTTGATGAATGTGTTTATATGAAAACAGTAGGGAATGCCTTCATTTTTCTCATACTGTATGTTGATGACATTCTTTTAGCAAGGAGCAATATAAAGCTACTTAAAGAAACTAAAGCCTTCTTATCAAGTAGTTTTGATATGAAAGATTTAGGTGAAGCCTCTTATGTTTTAGGGATTGAAATACATAGGGATAGGGCACAGGGCTTATTAGGACTTTCTCAACATAACTACATTCAAAGAGTCCTAAAAAGATTTAAGATGGAAAACTGTGCATTTGGTGAAGTCCCTATGTCTAAGGGAGATAAACTGTCCAAGAATAAAAATTCTAAAATTGGGGGAAAGAGTTCTGATATGGATAGCACACTGTATGCTAGACTTATTGGGAGCCTCATGTATGCTCAAGTCTGTACAAGACCTGACCTGGCTTTTGCAGTTGGCATTCTCTCTAGATTTCAGTCTAACCCTACTCATGAACATTGGATAGCTTAGGTATTTACAAAGGACCAAATCTCACATGTTAGTCTATAGGCAGGAGAAAGAATTAGAGTTAGTAGGATATACAGATTCAGACTTTGCAGGTCATTTTCCAGAATCAAATAAATCAACATATGGGTATGTGTTTATGCTTGCTGGAGGGGCTGTATATTGGAAAACAATGAAACAAAAATTAATTACCACCTCTACCATGCAAGCTGAATACATAGCTGTTTATGAAGGAATGTATCAGGGATTATGGATGAGGAACTTTATAACTCAAATTGAAATATTAAGTTTCTTAGTTTCTGATGCACTTAAGATATTCTGTGACAATGAAGCTGCAGTGTTCTTTACCAAGAACAATAAGAGGTCCTGCAACTCTAAACACATTGATCTAAAATACTACAGTACAAGACAAAGAGTGAAAAGTGGAGAAGTTGTAGTTTTAGACATAGATACAGAATCACAGCTTGCGGATCCTTTTACCAAGGCTTTACCAGTTGAAATCTTCAAGAAACATGCCAAGAGTATAGGAGTCTTACATAAACTGGATGCTTGAATTCAGTGGGAGTTTTGGAGCAATTTTTTTTTTTTTGAATTTTTATCTCCCTATAACGTTTACCTTCCAGTTTCTGTCTACTGCATTATTGTACTTTGTTTTTGCAAGTGTTCAATAAAATTTGAGGTATTTCAGAATCCTATATGTCTTTATACTCAAGTTCTGAAATTTTATGAATTATTCCATTTTATAAGTATTGTGTGTTTACAAGTGAACATCCATGCTTTTGAGCAATTCAGTTTAGTCCGACAATTCCAAGTTCACTGGAATTCATTATATTGCTGGAGATTTTGTTTTAACAAAGTCATTCAGAGGGATGTGAAAGATTGGCATTTACAGGTAGATATATCAGCCATCATGTTTCACTTTATCTTTTAGCTTATGTGAGTACTGTGACTTCTGTTAGTGGTTTTTAATCAACTTGTTGATCATGACATACTTGATTCTAAGTCCTGCATTAGTACTTTTACTTGACCAAGCTAGATGAGAGTTGGATTGTATATAATTCAAGTGCACACTTCAGTAGCTATTACTACAGTTTATATGTTCAATTGTTCAGTAAAGACATTGCCAGTCCAAGTGGGAGATTGTTGGAAAATATATATGGACTTGGCATTATCACTTAAGTATTTTGCAATTGAATTAATTATGATAGCTGAATTATATAACAAGTAAATCCTAAATCAGTTGTTATCAAGATGTATATCTCTTGGTAAACCTAGGACTCTCACAGAGTTGTTAACCTGTTAACAATAAGAAAAAAGATAAATTTAGTCTCTTAAAAGATAACACTCCTATTAGCTTTGGACTCTCTATAGGTGAGCACAAAGAGGAGTTTAGGCCTATATAAATATATAAGAGATATTCTCTGACATTAAGTTTTCAGCCCCATTACTGAGTTCTTGTGCTGTGCTTCAGAAGAATATTTTTGGAGCAGTCCTGTGAAGAAAACAATGGCTGGAGCAATTGGAAGTTCATCAACTGGTGAGTTTCCATACTTATAACCTTATTTCTGGTTCATACTTATTTAGTATGTATTTGTTTGTGGATTTTGATCCTTGTTTAAGTTGTTGTGATGTTGCCATTTTCATCATTTAGATAACAGTAAATATAACGTTTTAAGTAAAAATCATATCAAACATAAACATAGAAATGAAAGAAAAAAAAATATAAAAAATGGCGGAACTCACTCTCGGGTACCCGGGACTCTTTGCATACGTGTTTCCTGCTAGAGAAATACAAGCTCCACGAGTAATTTCTCCCTTTCCGGCCACTATCATATCCACGAAGTGATCATTGAAAGAACGAATCTCGTCTGCCATTTTTCTCTTCAAAGTTGAAGACTTTGAGCTATAAAGAGGCCTTATATATATATATATATATATATATATATATATATATATATATATATATATCAGAGACAGCCATGAAAAACATGTGATGTCCAACAATGTAGTATAGATGCACTTCACAACTTTCACAATAATAGCTAAGACACTTCAAGCAACTGAAGAAGGAGGACAAACACAGAAAAAAGGCAATGCATAGTTGGGTGAAGAGCTCCTTTCATGACCTATTTGAGCGAAAAAATTTCTCTCGGCTTGTGGACATAAACATTGATTGATCTAGCTAGTTCAATGCCATGTAATAACTACAAATCACATCAATTTGATCGGAAAGTTGGTCAAATAAGAAAAATAAGAAACCATGCTCTTAAATTTCGGAGCGGAACTATATATATATATATATATATATATATATATATATATATATATATATATATATATATAGAGAATTAGCGTTTATACAAATTTTTCAATGACTGTCAAAATTCAATCCAATTCATTCACTACTAAGAAAACTCAAATGCATAAACATTTAACTCCAAAGGAGTATAGCTTGCAAGTTACAGAGAACAAAACCTGGGGACGAGTTTGGTGCTGAGGTTGACGAAATCGGCGTAGTCGCGGTTGATGAGGGTCTTGGTTGAGGGAGGCCAGGTAGGACTGGAGCTCGGATCGTAGGGTTTCCAAGGGGACGAAATGCGGAGGTCGGAGATGTAGGCCTTGGAGTCCAAGTCAGAGAAGAAGTCGGTGTTGGATCTGTGCGGTGCTGACGCCATTGGTCTCTCGCCGTATCGTATGAGTTTCGCTTAAACAAAGAGAGATTGTAAGAAGAAGAAGACGAAGAAGACGAAGAAGAAGAAGAAGACGAAGAAGACGATTAATGACAAACTTATAGGGTTTATTTATAATGTTTCCTTGTCTTCTTAGGAAATCAATAACTTTATGTTTGATATAATTTATAATTTATAATGTCTCCTTTTCATCTTAGGGAACAAGAAACTTTCCTTTTTCCTCTGCTCAATGGGGTTAATGAGTCCCTCTTGTTCCTCTATATAATCAAACACTCCCAGTAACTCCATTGAAACTTGAAAGCTACTACGCAATTATCTCTGTCATGGCTTCGGTAATATCTCTGTCTTTCCTGGTGAACTATGTGCCTGTAGTTCTCATTCTAATGGCGATTCTCTTTAATTTAGAAGATAACATCAGAGTCGTCAGGCCTGGACTCGCCCTCACCATAGATATATTTGCCGATCTACTCATGTTACTAGTTGTGTTTATGGTCCGCGGCATTCTACTTGATTCGTTCCAATCATCGATGATCGCCACAGTCATCCACATTGGACTTTGTATCACTACTTTTTTGTATCACAACATTGCATCGCCCCAAATTATTGGAGGAAGATGATCACAGTGATGCAAGAACTGTGCAGCAAATTGACATTTCTTTTTATCAGAATCGGCGCCAGGAGACCCAAAGGTTATGTGATTTTGAGCTATCAAAAGGACTTGGAAATGGGGTTTTGCAACGGCGAGTGTGCAATTTGCTTGATGGAGTTTGAGAAAGGAGACAAGTGTGCTCTGCTAGATAAATGTGAGCACACATTTCATCATCTCTGCCTTCATGAGTGCTTAGCTATCTCCACTCGATGTCCAATCTGTCGTCAAAGTAACAAAGCTTGTACAAAAGAAAAATGTAGCTCTCAGTTGAGATACCCTAAATTGGTCCCAACGAAGTCTTTTCTTTTCTTCACCCTCTGTAACACTCTGAAACTGTGGTTATGTACATTTTATGTACCTAAGAAACAATGTGGTTCTTTTCTTTTCTCTGCTAAAATGGGCTCTACCTTCACCCCTTCTTTTTCACTTTATCATCATTATTCATCTCGTCAAACTTACATTTCCTTTTTGGCTTGGGAGAAATGGAAAATCCTTTTTCATATTGATTTTCGTTGAAGTATGTCTTTTACTTCTCTGTAGTGGAACTGGATTATTAGAATAGGCTTGTACTCTCCTTTTGGTCTTTGATCTTCTTGTCTCAATGGGATTACAATCCGGCTTCAAATTATGAGTCCCTCTATATAAATCAAAGGATAACAAGGCTGGTAGTCCATAATTTTGAAACTTGCTTGGAGCTGGCAACCCTGTCATGGCTCTCCTAGTTTCTGCTATGACATTTATGTATCTCGGTCTAACAGTCCTCAACATCGCAAGGGTTAAACGTGATCTCGCACCCGCCCTAACAATAGTCATCTGTATACTCAATATACTAGGTGTCTTGATATCATACACCATTGTTCTTCTTTCCCTTCCCTTTGATCATCGTCATTCCATTAACACTGACTCCACCATAACAGTCGTCGGCATTCTGTTCGCGTTCGCTGTGTTACTTCTGGTTTGGGACTTAATACTCGTGGTAAACCAAAACTGTTCAGGAAATAAGATGATCATAGGGATGCAACGTCTACAAAATAATGCGACCTTTTTCCTGGTGAGAATCGGTGCCAAGAAGCCTAAAGGCTATGTGATTTTCAGTTACCGGAAGGACGAAGAAATCGGGTTTTGCAGCGATGAGTGTTCCATATGCTTGATGCACTACAAAGTAAAAGACGAGTGTGCGTTGCTAGATAAATGTGGACACACATTTCATCATATGTGCTTCCATATGTGTTTGAATGAATCTACCCGTTGTCCACTTTGTCGTCAAAGTATCAAAGACTGTTGATCACGTACAAAAGGAACTCAAAACATGTAGTTGAACAAAGAAATAACACCAATTGTTGTAGTGCATGAAGGATATAAACATATAGTTGCAAATTCTATGTGTATGAAGGATATAGTAGCAAATTTGATGTGTTCAAAATTGAAACAAAATTTAGTTATTTTAGTTATTTTTCTAAATTAAAGAGCAACAAAATCACATTTTGCATTTTGGATCCTGAAGTGGGTCACTTACAGGAAGTCCAGGCCCATTGGGTCCGTACATTCAGAATCAGAGTAGTTTCATATGACTGCAAACTCTCACTGAACCTCCGCAGAAATACAGGAACATCCAAATTGAATCTCAAGCTCAAGCTTTGAGCTTTCTCAATCAGTCTCTTTCTCTACACATACACCCGAACATAGTTTCCAATTTCAAATCAAAACTCTTGCTTCATTAGTCGTGTTCTGTAAGTAGTTCTTATCCCATCTTCAATGGCTTCAGAGATTTTCCTTTTGATTTGTTTCTCTTCTTCCATGGTTTAGTCTATGCATTGTGTCAAACTAAATGATACCCAGCTGATCAAAATCATAGTAGGCTTCATTCATTTGTGCAAAAGTTTCTGATGCATATGTATTGGCTCATTTGAGATTTGTTGGGTGTGTTTTTATAGTTTTGATTCAGCAGTTGAAGGAGCTCAGCTTGGAAATATGATTCTAGCTGTGGTGGCATTGCTTCTGTGTGTCTTTTTAGGAATTTTCGCTCTGATCCCATCTGGTATTTTCTTATTCCTTTTACATTTTATAAAGAACAAAAGCAATCTAACTTGAGATGTTGTAAATGTCAAAAAGTTTGAATCTTTATTAGCAAGTTTTGAGTTTGGGTTATAAAACAGATAATATTTTTGGTGGCTGCAGGGAATGTGAAAAACGTGAAGTCAAATTCTAAAGCTGAGAAGGTATAATTGTACTTCTTAAATGATCATCTTTGTTCAGTTTTGTAGCAATGAAGTTTGAGCAAATGTTTACGCAATTTCCATTGCCAGACAGCCACGATATACACTAAAGCTGAGGTTGCTTTGCATAATAAACGAACAGATTGTTGGGTGATTATCAAAAACAAGGTAAATCCGTAATTTTCAGTTTCTTAAAAGATCTCTTGTTCCTGCTTCAGCCTTCAAGTGGCTTTGCATTTTACACTTGCATTGTTTTCTTCAATGGCTGCAGGTGTATGACCTTACACCATATGTAGAGGTACACCCGGGTGGTGATGCCATCCTCACACACGCTGGGGATGATTCAACTGCTGGGTTTTATGGGTAGGTAGAATCTCTGTGCTGAAATGCTTTTCCTTGCCATTACTCATTGCAAAATAATAAGCCTGTTTTCTTAACTAAATGAATTTACAACCATGAATTTTAGAGAATGTTTAACCATAGGATATGTGTATATTGGATGTGACTGGATAGTATTTAGTGAGTCTAGTTTCATTTGATTATGTCAACTAAAATCATATGAATGAAACTGATTTATAGCGAGTTGTTCAGCCCTTCATATGTGTCTGCGTGCATGAAATGAACCCATATATTCATACCTCCAAAGTAAGGTTTTACATCAATGTACATAATGTGCTTTAGTTAGATCGTTCTTGGTGCAAAACTATAAGTTGATCTTCATCTATTAAATCAGCGGGGATGGAATTTCTTAGTCTTATGACTCTTATCTATCAGTACCTAGAACCTGCGATACATTTTAGAATTAATTTCAGTTTACCTACTTGAACTTTGGCTCAATCATCATTTCAGTCCCTGTACTTTTGATTTCATCAGCTACACTCCTGTACTTCCCTAAATTAATCAACTGATACCAATTTTGTAATTTCGTCCAAACAATCTATCAATACCAAAGGCTTTTTGGTATCATTTCCCTACATTAATGCACCGTTACCATATTACGATTATAAACAAGGCTAAACAATTCATATAATCAAGTTGAACAATAGAAAACAAATCATATATGGTGATTTCTTTTTATTTTACCATATATGATTTGTTTTTGTTTATTTTTTATTGTTCAACTTGATTATATGATTTGTTTAGCTTTATTTATAGTCGTAATATGGTAACGGTACATTAATGTAGGGAAAATATACCAAAAAACATTTGGTATTGATAGATTGTTTGTACGGAATTTACAAAATTAGTATTAGTTGATTAATTTAAAAAGTATAGTGGTGTAGTTGATGAAATCAAAAGTATAGGGACTGAAGTGATGATTCAACCAAAGTTCAAGTAGGTAAACTGAAATTAATTCTACATTTTATTTTAACAAGAAGCTGTGGCAATGAAATTGCTGACATTATCTTCTTAATCTTCTCTTTCATGTTTTGTAGGCCACAGCATGCTAGCCTAGTTTATGATATGGTTCACGAATTCTATATTGGAGATCTGGAGCCTGGAGCTGCTGTAACTAAGTAGTCATTAAGTTGTAAAATCATTGGGACAGTGTACTACTCTTTTAGCCACCAGCATTATTTCTGTACTCAAAACAATTTCTAGTTGGGTTCCGTATTGCCTGTATCACCTGTTTGCTTATAGATTCGATTTCTGAGTCTTGCATGAAAGCCCTGGATGAACATATGTGTTTCAGTGATCACTCTGATAGTCAAACTAGCATGTGGAATTGTACATGAGTTCTCCCATATATGTGGGAAGATTAAAGACTGCTCAGTCAGTATCTTCTTGAAAACCTGACTTCACACCCTCTTGCATTTGCAATTCAATCTCTGATTCAAACTTCTGAAAGATAGTCGTACTAATTACCAAACTTAGTTGATTTACTTGTCATGGGAATAGTGATCTTAACAAAGATCTGTAAGGTAAAGCGGGTAACTGGAACAGTAACAGGAGCAACCAAATGTAAAAGGCTTGAATTGAATTATCTGATATGTACCAAGAGCATATGGAAATCACATCTCTAGCTATCACTTGAATCTCTGTATACAAAGTTAGGTTACAGAACTAAAGAGGCTGGGGGCGATAGAGTGTGAGTTACAAATCAACCCAGACATTGTGGGTTAAGACTGAAGAATCAAATGGATTTGAATGGGGTTTTAAAAAAATGAAGCAAAACTTTCCTAACACTCTAACCAATAAATAACCAATAATTGAATTGCCAACCAATCCAAACACCAACAAATTTTTCTTCCCTCACCCTCATCACCAATTCGATCTGAGAGTTGGGCAACTGATCACAATATGTTGCACATGAACTGAGCAAATTTCTTAGCTGTCATATTTCTTCGGTTGATACCACTGTGCCAAACTTCTGGCCAAAGAGCTCAGGAATGACAACTTTGGAGGAGCTCCTTTCTTCCCTAAATGCTTTCCTCCCAAATCCGTGTAAACTGGACCCATATCCTTGCTTCGTTCAATCTTCAGGGATAATACATCAGAGCAGGTCAGGAAAGAAAAGTAAATTCTACCTCTTCACATGTAATACACAAACTAACTTGTTATAATTTAAAAGAAAGGCCTCATTAGCATACCTTGAATATCTTCCCATTCTTCAGGTGATATCGAATACCCGACCAATTAATAGACTGAGTGAAATGAGAACGAAAGGCAGAGATGGGGTATAAAAAGTTATCTACAAGAAGTGCGATGAATACCTGCCATTCAAGTAACAATATATTAACATTAGAAAGTACTGAGTAGCAGTCAAATAGTTTCAAGACATATGAATATCAGTAATGCAATTTAGAGTCTCTTCAGAGAACAAGGATACTTACAAGTCCCCAGTTATATGTAGCAAGCGAGAGGTTAGGTGCCTCTGGTGATAGCATGTTGCATAGATGGACTTCTATCCTTGTCAAGTTCCACATTGACAGAAGTTCCACAATAGTGCATACAGCTAGGCACCCTACTAGTGTCAAACCTGGGAAAAAGGTGGTTACAACAGTCAGCCATATGATTATGGTTTGCATCTAAGGACTCAAATTAAGGGTGCCACATCTTTTTTAGTCCAAATTTTTAACTCCAGGTTTAAGTCTATCATTATCAGATGCAACTGAGATACACCAATTAAAGGTAAAACACAGATTTCTTGGACATCAGGATCTTTTTTTAAACCCTGATTTGCAGTATACTATCTAAATTATCCACCCAATGACCACAGAAGGAGTTGAAAGCAGGGCATAAAAACTGCATCCTCCATAATGATTTTGCTACATGTATCCTATAAACAACAGCTGTCTGAAAGGTAAAGAAGGGTTCTCACCACCAAAAGTGAAGGTTGTTTCCTCAACTGAATAACCCTTAATATACATTCGCAGGGCTGCTGTTACATGAATCATGGCCATCAAGTATGGTGTTACAAACCCCCATGAGAGATAGCAGTGGACAGTAAATAATGCGCGGTTCATAATCCAGTTAACCTTTGTTAAATATGATTCCAGTACAAATGTCTGCTTCCTCAAGTAATTCCAATACCTACATGAAAAGTCAAAATATAAGTTAAAATGATTTTTTAGGCATGAAGTTTCTAGTTTTGGTAGTTTAATAATTGTGCATAACAAACCTTGAGAAACTAAGATCACTTGCGAGGGGATGAGGAAAAACAGCAACTGGAGGTGATGTGATGAGCCTCTTGTGATCCCCTGGAAAGGGTCAATAACATCAGTAAAATAATGCGTAGTCACTATAAACAATACTGAACTTTGGTGAAGGCCTGATTTCACCAAAATTAATGCACTTATGCCCTATTGAATGAGATTGAACAGAAAATGTCAATGAGAACATACCAGCTATAGCTGCAAGAGTCATATCATCGGAGTAACCACCATCTCTAAGCCCTGAGACCACACCATAGCGATCAAGTCTAAAATCATCCGCATGCATCTGCAGACAATCTCAAACAGTTAGCCTGTTATCTCAAATTTTGTGTAATGCAAGCTACACAGAAAGAAGGTCATAGCTACTTGCCATCATGCAACCTCCCCACAGAAAAAATGTTCTTCCACCGGTAGCAAAGCCCATTGAGCAAGGCTGTTGACAACAAAAATTTCAGAAATCAATGAGTCAAACTGGTACATGTTCCTGCACCTTAATATACTTTTAAGCATCCCCAAATCAGTAACTTCTGCCACTATTGTTTTTGTTATTGTACTTTATCAAATTTTGTGAGCGTTGGCATCAGTGATGCAGAATAAAATATAAGTATAGTGTAAAAAGAAAAGATGGTTCCATACCATATGATATTCATAAATACAGTAACTTCCTAAACTTCCTGAAGGCAAATCAAGAGGGTATCCAGTTTGAATGAATATCTGCACATCATTTTAACAGAGTTAACACCATATAATAATCCAGTCACAACCACAAAAAGTTAGAAATGGGATAATATATTTTTTATCAGAGTACAGGGATCATACGTCAGGATTTTTCTCCATCTCAGCAGTTAGGGCTCCAATTGATCCAGGGTGGAGCCTAACATCATCATCCAAAAACAATATATACTTGCTGTCTTTGTGCATTTTGTCCACTCCAACCTACAAAAGGACATCACTATCTAATTAAAGACGATCTGACAGAATAAAGTACAAGAATCTCACATTATCTAAAGTTCAAACCAAATATGCAAAAAAAAAAAAAAAAAAAAAAAAAGTCTAAATTCAACAGGCAATAAGTCTGAAGCCAAATTTATACATGCTACTATGAGACGTGCTTTAGCATTTGACAAGAATCCCTTAGGGAAAGTTACATAACAATCACTCCAATCCAGTATCTAGTCTAGACATCGTCCAAAACTAAGAGCAAGTAACAGTTCAAAGAGGGAACAAAAAAACCTAAGTTGTATTACAACTTTGATATTGCACAGCACAATAGCAAATAATACAGTACTTTGGCTTGTACTCTAGAAACATACCAATTGGTTGTGAATCTTCTGACTGCAGGTTGTTGAAAGACCAGCCACGATAATCTTAGCATCAACCTCATCCTGCAACAGAACCGTGTTAAACAGTTAAAGGGGATTAATATATTGAAGAAGATTGTTTTAGTTTCAACATCAGTGACTTAGGCAATATCCAGAAGAAGCAGTTCACACATCCAAGCAAAACAATGGCATAAGTCACAGGAATTTTGCTTATTTTCTTATTAAAAGATATAATTGCAAACTGTACCTTAAGCTCGGATGTTAGCATAGATGCAGCTCGATAAGCGGGGTCTTCCGTGCTTTCCACCACAAAAAGAAATTCTAAAGGACCTCCGTAGAGAGACGTGATCTGTGTTCATTTATAAAACCAAAACCATGAGCATCCTTGTTAGTGTATGGATGAACACAGAAATGGTTAATTGAACAACACCTATCCCTTGAAAGTCACAGAAATGAGTCCCTCACCTGACTTCTCCAGTTATGCAAATTGTGTTCTCCAAATCCTTTCAAAGGCATAACAACAGACACTCTCGGCAAGTTGACCTGATTCGAGTGCTCGAGCTCATTAATATCCTGGCATAGGAAAGCAAAGCTATTCCCACGTTTCATACTATCCTTCATCCGTTTAATCTCTCTATTCCTGAATCCAAATTACACACACATGTCCAATATCAATCAGCAAAATTGCATTATAACACTAAACAAGCCATCCAGGCCAACCCAATCACCAAAACCACAGTTCAACAAGTATACCTGACATAAGCTGCACAAGCCCACCCCAAAGCCAGTAAAAAACAAATCAAACATCCCTGCAGCACCAATAACAACCAAAATTAGATACCTTTACTTACACTATATCCATACTCAGCACCAAAAAAATTGATAAAAGAAAATCAAAACATTAACAAACAGTGAACTAATCATCATACCAATTTCACTCTAATCCATTTCTTATTGCCAAAAAATCAAATCTTTGACTTCCAAGACAACACAAAAATCAACAACTGACACCTAAAATCAACAACTGAGAAGCTAAATTCTCCAAAACCATTGAAAATCAAAACCGAAAACTGCCGCCATAGACCAAAAACCAAAGATTTTGGACTCGAAATCAAAACTCCACAATCCAAGCTCGAATTCCGGCGCGAATTTCTCCACATTAACAATAAAATATGCTAAAAATTCAAAAATAAAACTAAAAAACAGAAGAGGTGGATCTGAATGAAGAACCTGAAGCTGAACGAAGACGGCGAAGGGAGAACAGAGCGTTTTGCTGAGAGAGAAGAGTAGCGAATCGAGAGGATCCAATGCCACCGCCGCCGTCGACATTATTATAAAGCTTCAATCTTTCTGAAAATTACAAACTTTCGCGGCCTCTCTCTCTCTCTCCGTCTCAGTTGGCCGGAGACAAAGACGAGGCGACGAGAGAGAAGCAAAGCCCGTCGGAATCAACCGCGCATTTGGTTTCTCTCAGATCGGTTGGTCTGAAAACGACGTCGTTGAATTGAAAAGAGAGAGAGAGAGAGAGATAATGGTGGTGGTGGTGTGACAGAGCGAGCGGGTAAAGTTTTATAAAAAATTTCGAAGGAGGAGGAAATATGAGGGGTTTGATTGGGTGTGATGATCTAAGCCTGAGGCTCTCTCTCTCTCTCTCTTAATATATATTTTGCCCTTTTTGGGATCGAGCTGGCAGAGTTCGTTTTTTTTAAGGTGGAAAATACAGTTGGCCAGAAAATTTGGTTATTTATGGGGGGGAAGAGGGTGAGCTGGGGATTGAGACAGTGAGAGAGAGAGAGAGAGGAAGATGCTTTGGTTGTGATCCGAATCTCTGTCCCTCTGTATTGGAAAAATGGTTGTGGCTGTGTGCTTGCTTAGTTTAGTTGGCCGGCTCACCTGTAATTAGTTTATTATTTGCATACATTTGTGTTGAATGTGTGCCGCACAAATTCACTCAATTTTAGTTCAAGTCATTTAACTACAATGTTGAATGTGGGGCAAAAAATTAAGTGAGAATAGGTGGTATGAGCTTCAACTAAATTATTCAGACTGAAAATGGATTAGATGATTGAGACTGTAGCATTCATTCAACTTCAACACCCTTATGATCGATGTTGTGGTTTATTATTGCGCGCAGAGACTTTAGGGTGAAGCTCTCCACCAATTATTGGCTCTAAATCAACAAGATGCGTGTACGCTATTGAATTTATTAAGGAAATTCGAAGAAATTTATAACATGGATATATGAGTCATGACAATAACCTGGTTTGGCTAAACATAAAAGATGCCAGAAACTAGAAAACTCTTGTGAATTCTCACAACTAATAAATCCACTTATAATTCTATATATATATCCCAACTTGGATTCATGTTTCGGACCCACGAAATGATCGTTTATAGATCAACATTGTGGATATTCCATATCTATTGGGATCAAATTCAATCATGTATACACCTTTTTACCAGTTTTCCTGGTGAAGAAGACAGATATCTAAATTCAAATCCAAATCATATCATTGTTCACATGGTTTTAGCACAAAACTATGGTCAGTTTCACCAGCAGAGACGACTTTGGGGGTAAAATCTGGGCCCAGGGTTTATATCATGTCATGTTCATATGACTGAAATGAGTATGACGACGGTTGTAACTCTGAGAATAATTTGTACCCCATATAGCATAGCAATCAAACTCAGACGGCTAGTACTTCCTGTAACTTCAAGTAGGTGACCTATGCCAGCATAACATATAGCAGCTTTTACGAAACTTTTTGTCGGGCGTAAAACTTCTCTTATTGTCTAATCTGTAGTCTAATTTGTTATGTTGTTGGAATGTCGATTTAGACTATGAAAACCTACCGTAAAAGTAATTTAGTAACGTGACGTAACATATGATGTTTGAAGAAAATTTTGTTCTGAAATGTTTAGATATGTGAGAAGAACAAACAAGAAACTATTTACAGAACACTAGTAGCAGCTACGGATTGAAATTTAGTAACCCAAACGGCCAAACCAATACCCAATTTTATATTTTAATTAATTTATATTTTATATCAATCTACCCAACAAAGAAGAAGAAACTGTGGGTGTTGGTCATTATCACAGAAGGTTGCAAAGAATTATGCAAATTAGGTATTCCTAAACCCTTTTAGCATACATGTAATGAAAAGGCATCTGGGACGGACCATATATACCTAAAACTGTGGGAGGCAGAGGAGTTGGGCAAATTAGAGAGAGTTGCCTACTATAAATATTAACAAGTTCCTGCTCTGAGTCACAGTCACATCAAGTCTCACATGGTGCTGCCAGCTTTGAAGGCGTTGGACCATGTTAGCAAAAGACCGAAGCTCATTCTGGATTTTGATGGATTTATAATTAGCCAAGGAACAATTCTTGTTTGTATGGGACACATGGGGTACAATGCAAACCTACCAGTCTTTCTGATATTGACTTGGACCTAAAATTCTTGGGGGGCCTAGATGATTGTTAGCTTCTGGGATTTCCATGCATGGTGATGCACTATGCAGATTATAGAGGATAAAATAACAGCTAGCAAGCTACTAAATTTCTATGAAAACGCTTCGCGTAAGTGTTATAGGTTTATTTTCGCTACCATTAGAGCTACAAGCCGGGGCTAATGAGGCAGAGCAACTTTTAATCACTAGGCAAGCTTTTTGAAACAACTCAAAGCAAGTATGAAACTGAGTGAAACAGCTAAAAGAGATAACAATCCTGCTGGTGCATTCGAAAGAGTCCAAACAGACCATTGTTGTTGTGGCCTAAAAGAGACTGGTGATCATGCATGGCCAATGTAATACGTAGTTAACTTGAATATCAAGATCAAATGTTTAGATACATGGAACATATAGTTTTTACAATAATAAGTAGTAGCAGGATCACAGCAGTCTACAAAATTTGAGTCTTAATCAAGTTCATCGGACAGTTGATGAACCACACTGACAGTTTTTCTCGCAGGCAAGTGTCATCAATTAAGTCTAGCACTAAGAAGCATACTAACTTCATTTTTTTTTCCTAATGGAGAAGATATTTCAATATGAACTGAGATGACAGCACTCTCTAATGATCTCATTTAAGCTCCTAACTTCGCTTCCATTGATGTTTGAGCGGCGAGGGGGAAAGCGAGCCGGCAGAGTTCATTAACTGAAGGCAGAATCCAAATTCAGGGTTGTGACATGTAACTGTACATGAAATTCTGAGGAAGTTGTATATGTTTAATGGTTCCCTGCTGTAAATCAAAAATTCCCATATCAGATTTCTCAACAAAGTTTAGGATGGGCACAGTTAGCGAATCGCTTGTATAGTATATGGAGTTCGGTTTGCACATAGAAAAGCTCGAGGCCAGAACAGACATTGATTGACTGTCACCAACAAATAGTCTCATCTCCAATGGTTTCCAACTCAACCTGCTCCACAATGGCTCCCTCGTCGTCAAAAACCAACTTGAACACCTTGAAGGTGTTAGTCACACGCCTTGCCTGTTGATTGCTTTTTCTCTGTTTTTGAAAATATCTTCGAACATGCAAAAGCTCTCCTTTAGTTGATTCCACAAGATATGATCGACAACTTGAGCACTTTGTACTAGTAATACTAGTTCTGTGTTTCTTTGCCATTAGTAACGAACCAGAACTGTAGCTGCTGTTAAGATCAAACGACACAATTTTTCCCCAGTTCTTGTCAACTGCGTAGACTTGATCTTTGTAAAACGCAGCATCAGTAATCGACCAATAAGGTTCGGTTTCTAATTTAGTCCAAAAACGTTGCCCCCCTCTAGTGAAAGCAAGCGCGGAACCTTTATTGTATAATGCTATAACCGTAAAGCTGTTGTCGCCTTTTAGTGTGGGATCGCCGGACAAGATCAGCTTTGGGATTTTGTTTGGCTTGAAGCTCTGGCCGAGCGGACATACAATGTGATTCAAAGGAATGACTACTTTTCTGAAAGGGTTATAGAGGTTCAGAACAGGAAGTCCAGGAAGCTGGTCATCTACTGTGGCCAACCAACCATTGCCACAGCCATAGTATCTTCTTCCCTCAACATTATCAAAACCAGACATGTTAATGCTGTCGTAAAACTCTCTATCAGATAAGCTGTAAAGTTTCCATGAAGTAGTACCAATACTATTTGGGAACATGAGCATGGGAGGGAGTAACTTAAGCCCGCGAGGAGCTGAACGAATGTATTTTTTGGCAAAAGACCGCCAAAGCTTGACGGACAAAGACAGTTGGTTCGAATAGGTAATCCGGAAGACTTGCTGCCCAGTCTAAATCTGATGGGTAGCGACTGCTCGTGCTGCTGAGCTTCTTCATCATGACAAAGAACTTCAATATGAAGGAGAGGTAGCTACAGGAACCGAAAGAAGAACAATCGAGCTAGCAACTGTTTATATTGTTACAAATCCTTGAAGAGTTGAGGAATGTTGACGCAGCGGAAAGTATGGGAGCTAACCAGCGTTAAGTCCTATAAAAGATGAGAGTTTACAAACAATAAACTCTTAAATAGAAATCTAGAATTAACCAGAAAATAAGAGAAAATTTTCAATTTAATTGAATAATAATATGATTATAATGAGCTAGATTACAAGGTAGGATGTGCCTTGTATATAGAGCACAAAACAAAAATCTAATACAACTAAAAAACATAAACAACAATACTTGGACTAAGAAAACTAATTAAATCTAAAATCATAAATATTATCCTAAATATCTTAAATTTCAAATCGGATAATTAAGACGATATCTTTTTGCCTAAATCAGACAAGACTCTTTCTTGTATGTTGTTCTCTATCTGTAAAGGTATTATTAGACCTGTCAATTCCGACACGACCCGATAACACGACTCGAAACCCGCACGAAATAAAGCGGGTTGAACCCGCACGATTAAAAAGCGGGTCAGCGGCGGGTCAACCGTGGGTCAACCCGCCAACTCGAAATTAACCCGCTTAACACGTTTATTAAATGAGTCGGGTTATATTATATATAACATGCATACATGACCCAATTAAGTCTTTTCTTACAATTAGGGTTACCGTTAACACAATAAATTCTCTTGTTTAAGCCTTGTATCAACACAAAAACCCTAAATTCCACCGCACATCAGCATCAAAACTTCACCTTTTCTCGAGAAGGTATTATCGTCAAGCCAATGGTACTTTTATATATGAGATATGTTTATCTGATACTTGATTTTGATCAACTCTTGTTCTAGATCTTCCAGTTCAAAACTGGAATGAGATATATGATTATTATATATATGCTATCATAAGAAACTTAGGGTTTATACATATGAACAAACATATATATATATATATATATATATATATATATATATATATGTTCTCGTTTCCATGATTATTAGATAGCATGTTCAAACCCTAATAAGATTATTGTATTCATATTTGTTCTCGTTTCCATGATCTTACTTTGTTATAGGTGGTGATTACTTGTTCCTTTTATGCTGAATAAAGTGAAGCAGTGTTTGCAAGTTAGCATTTGATGCTTTACATTCAAACTTAAATTTCAAACTCAGTTTATGGATTATGTATATTTTTTTTATACGATGGATGAATTTTTTAATTTTAAACTTATGAGAGTTTTTAATTTTATGAATGGATTTATATACGAATTACAGATAATTGTGATCTTATGTAGTTTGTTGTGAATTTAATTAAGTCATTAGTTAAATGGGTCACAATGTTAATGTGTCATTTGTCCAACACGGCACGACCTATTTATTAAATGGGTTAAACGGGTTGGAAACGGGTAACCCGTTAATAAATAGGTTGGGTTTGGGTTTAAATTTTCGACACAATTATTAAATGGGTTGGGTTTGGGTTTGTGTTTTGTGACACGCGAAAAATCTTGACCCGACACGAACCCGACACGACACGACCCATTGACAGCCCTAGGTATTATGCGTCCCGAATGGACATTCAGGCCACAAACTACTTCAAATCTGATTTATCGCTGACAATTGACTTTTCGCACGAGCAACCTGAAAAGTTCAAAATAACAACTTCTTCAATATTCCAGCTGCTAGCAACCTCATTATACGTGAATTACCAATTTTCAACTCATTCTTCTTGATTCTACGCCGCTTCAATATTTTCATCTTTTTCTCACTAAAATGGGCTTGTTTTCGTCCTACATCAAAAGTAATCTTTTTTTTTTTTTTTTTTTTTTTAAGAAAAAGGAAAGTAATCTTAATCCAACTAGGAGAATATTATACAAGATGGGGACACAATATTGTACTAGGATTAAAGATGTTCTTTATCGGCAAGTTAGCAATCGATGCCCCAAAACAAATGGATCATCAAGATCAATAGCAGAGGACACTAAGTTCATGTATTTGTTTTGGTGCTCGCAATGAAAGAGATATGACTGATGATGATTGATACCCAGTATTCCAGTACCATGAAAGATTATAAAACTGGTTGATCTATATTGACATGCCAATGCATTAGATGATAGTGAGGTTTCAGCAGAATGTGGTAAAGAGAAGATGAGATGATGTACCAACGAAGAGGAGTAACAGCTATTCGGATTAATAGAGATTTTAAACAGCATGAGCAGTACAGAGTTATGAACCGAGTCTCACTGATATACTGACAATTTCATATTCTCATTTAACCGCGCCACTGCGATTGACACCAAAATTGCAGTTGTTTCTGGTAAATGTTTCCAAACAAGAGTTGAAAACAAAATCAATACTGTAACCTACTCCCAATTCTAGATAAAGCTGATGCAAATAGCAAATACAATTTGATACATAGAAATCACTAGCTTAGTCTAGTTCACAAAATCAATGGACAAGTGTACGATCTCAATCTAGTCCGTTATTCTGCTGAGCAACCACATGAAATTCACTCTTCTCATTGTTTCCCACCAAATGATGAAGAAGCACGCCAGCTGCAACACTGACATTTAGGCTCTCCACAGCCAAAAACGACCGGAACTCTTCAGCAGAGAACACCTGATTTACTTCCATGGATTCGCTATCGTCAACTCCACCAGCAGTTACATCCACAGGAATATTCCCAGGGATTCTAATTAATTGAGTGCAAGATCTTTCCACCAAAGGTCTCAAACCAGTGCCTTCACTACCCAGGACGAGAATGGTTGGTTCACTAGGTACTATCTCGTTCAAAGGAATAGCTTTGCTAGAAACAGAACCACCAAGAACACGCCAACCATTTTCAGCTGAGGATGTTAGAAACTGCATCATGTTCTTGCAATATCGCAATTCCATTAACTCAAGTGAACCAGCACTTGCTTTACTCACAACACCACTCAGTGGAGCTGAATTCTTTGCACATAACACCACCCCTGCAGCTCCAAAGTAATAAGAGGACCTGATGATGGCCCCCAAGTTTTGAGGATCAGTAACCTCATCCAGAGCTACCCAAAGAGAACCCTTATCTTCCTCAACTGAAACAGGGTCCAATTCCTTAATTTTAACCATCTCCAATGGAGAAGCATCTAGAAGCAGACCTTGATGGGGACGATTATCAGCAGCCATATTAAGATCATGCTTCCGCAATTCCTTTATGTTCACCCCAAAATTTTCAGCCATCCTCAAAACTCTCTCAAATCCCTTCTTATCCTTCTTCTTCCTATTATTATTGCTCAAATCCAACCCTTCTTGAACATACAACGTATAAAATTCTCTTCTTCCAGCTAACAAAGCAGCCAAAACTGGACCAACACCATAAACACCTTGGCCAACCAATCTAGGCACCGACGATTCACTAGCCTCTTGCCATGTCTTTCTGCCCCAACTTTCCTGCCTATCCCACCTTCGGTACTCAGGTTTCTCGGATTTCACATCTTCCATTCTTCTGAACTTATTCTTGATCTGATCCCACCTTGGATCATCACCAACCTCCATTTCTTCTTCCTCTCCACTCCCTTCTGAGTTGGCTTCTTCCTGTCTTCTATCCCTCACACTGTACTCACTTCGCCTATCCCTCACAGTATACTCACTACGCCTATCCCTCACCATTCCATTTCTTCTTTCAGCACTCCTCTTTTCTGATGGACCACCATTCCCAACAAAAGTTCCTGCTGACACTTCCCAAGAAGAACGCTCAGTTTTCGGCTGTCTTTCTTCCTCTACCCTTTTAACTGATTTGTCCCAAGACGACTTACTACGGCTATCTCCACCTCTATCTCTAATCCTGCCCAAATTCATCTCCTCTTCCCCAGAAGAACCAGCATTGCTCTCTTTCTCTAACCTCTTAGCAGACTCCCCCCAAGACGAAAGAGGCGTTTTTGCAGCCGATGCTCGCTGCTCCAACCTCTTTGCTTCCTTAGCTGCCAACCACGGCAGTCTACTTCCACTACTACTCCCTCCATTACCCTTCTCAGTACACCAATTCGAAAAACCTCTACCTCTCACCAACACCCAATTCTGTGTTGCACCACTTCTAACCCTGAATCCAATCGAATTACTTCTGGGTTTCACAACACTGCCATTTCCAACAACCCTATAACTAGTGAAGCTAAGGTTGAGTGAGGGTTTAGGGTCAGCACCATGTAAAGATTGAGCCTTTGAGGTTTCAAACCCTTTAGAGCTGCTTCTGGGTTTTGAACATACCCTAACAGCCAACGGAAATGCTTGACCCTTTGTCAAATTAGTAGCATACATTGGATACTAGTAACTACTAAACCAACAATCCCCTAACAAAACTTAAAGCTCCAAACTTTCAAAACCAGATAATCTGAATCCAAAAAAGTTCAAAACTTTAACCAGAAAATGCAAAAGTTTAAAGCTTTTGATTACTGGGTAGTGAGTACCTTATCCGCAAGACATAGTATCGCTTAGCTGCTTCCCTTCTGAAACTTAACCGAGGAATGAAGCAGAAAGAGAGGCTGGTCTAAAAGTCTAAACTCTAAACGACGCCGTTGAATCTAAATCAAATGACTAAAATACCCTTTTCGTACTGTACAAACACTAGCACAAAGCGAGTACAGCAAGTAAGGGTATTTCCGTCTATAAAAAAAAGAATATAGTCCTCTTATATTTCTCATCTTCCTTGTTTCTTCTTTCTCCAAACCCTAACAAACTCAGAGGCCATGGGAACTCCAGAAACGTCACGGGAGCCATGCCCGGACCGAATCCTGGACGACGTAGGCGGCGCGTTCGGGATGGGCGCCGTTGGAGGCGGCGCCTTCCACTTCATCAAAGGGATCTACAACTCGCCGAAAGGCTCGCGTCTCGTCGGCGGCGCCCAAGCCATCCGCATGAACTCGCCGCGCGTCGGTGGCAGCTTCGCCGTGTGGGGCGGCCTGTTCTCCACCTTCGACTGCACGATGGTCTACCTCCGCCAGAAAGAGGACCCCTGGAACTCGATCATCTCCGGCGCAGCCACCGGTGGCTTCCTCGCGATGCGGCAGGGGCTGGGCTCGTCGGCCAGGGCCGCCGCCATGGGCGGAGTTCTGTTGGCTCTGATCGAAGGCGCCGGGATCATGTTGAATAAGGTCATGGAGCATAATCAGCATATGTCGATGGAGGAGGCCGGCGCTGCTGGAATGGCGGGGCTGCCGGGGATGCCGCCGATGGGTGGGCCCGAGGCGGCGGAGGCGGAAGGAAGCGGCGGCGTTGGTTCGTGGTTGGGAGGGCTGTTTGGGAAGGGGAAAGAGCCTGAGGCGGCGAGCAGTGGGAGCGAGACGAAGGTTCTGGAGAGTTTCGATGCGCCTCCGGTGCCGAGTTTTGAGTTTAAGTGATGGTAAGGATGGGTTTTTGATTAGAATGATATAGTAATTGTATTTAGGACTGAACGGGTAATGTTCTATGTTTTATTTATCTCGTCGCAATAATCAGACTATTGTAGGTATACTATATAATTTTTCTAATGATGTATTTTGAATTTTCACTGGCAAGAATGGAATGTTGCTGGCTTGCTTTGGGAGGGAGAAAATCCCAGAGCTGCATTTGAGTCATAAGCTGTGTTGTTTATTACCACTTTGTTATTATTCTTTGTGCATTTGGTTTTCTGGCTCACTCTGACTTGTTTTGTATATGAAAGTTGAAAGCTTTTGTAAAATGTTAGATGTTGGATGTTAAAGGCCAACCCTTTGTCTGATGGAGTTTATGTTAGTAAACTTTGAGGTGGAGATAGATGTAAAGATTAAAACTGTATGAAATTTTAACACAACTTATTTCTAAGATCATGCACAATTTGAGATGATAGCAGATTATGTGCTTTGGCTTGTGAATACTGTAATATGAATTTTCAATGATGTAGTTTGAATTTTCGCTGGCAAGAATGGAACTTTGTTGCTGACTTGCTTTGGAGACAATTCCGAAGCTGCATTTAAGTTCTAAGTTGTTTTGTTTAGTATCACTTTGCTATCATTCTCTGCAATTCTGCATTTACTTGTCTGGCTCATTCTGACTCGTTATATAAAAGATCAAAGCTTTTTGAAGTGTTAAAATGTTAGATGTCAAATGTAAGACCTTTGGTTTGAAGGGTTTTTGTTAGTTAACCTTTGAAGTGGAAATAGATGTAAAGTTCAAACGTTTGTTGAATTTAACACAGATTCTTAAGATCATGCAAGGTTTGAGATGATTTCTTGAATAGCAGATTATGTGATTTGTTTTGATTTCAAAATGGTTTGAAATTTTGTCACTTGTGTTATATGAGTAATTGCTGTATACTCATGATATTGTTCTAAATGGTTATTTGTAAGCAGGACATTTCCTGCTAGAACTAGTTGTGAATTTTTCACTAACTTGATTGGCTCTATAGTGTAAGCCAGGGTTTAACAGTTTAGAGTTTTGCATTAGACCTGGTTGTCGTGCCTATTAATTTCCTTTTCTTGTATTTATACTTTATATGGTCTTATGTTTCCATGCATCATGTATGATCTTTCAATGCTTGGAAAAGTAAGT
Organism: Potentilla sterilis; assembly: GCA_963682095.1. Taxonomy (NCBI): domain Eukaryota; kingdom Viridiplantae; phylum Streptophyta; class Magnoliopsida; order Rosales; family Rosaceae; genus Potentilla; species Potentilla sterilis. Next base: position 3,788,315 of record OY821761.1, read on the forward strand.
ACTTGGGTAATGTAATAGTAGTGCAATGTGGTATCAAGCTCTATTATCCTACTATCTTTTGATAGTGTACTATTAAGGAGTTGCACATGTGTGTAGCATTCTATGTTTAGTTTATACGTCGATAAATTGAATGATAGAGTGCTATTTAGAAGCAGGAGTTGCAGTTATGTGTAGCATTCTGTGTTTAGTTAGAAATTGAATGATACCATTGCAGAGAAAGAACCTTGTGGCTAGAGTTGGCCTTGTGGCTAGAATTGTTGGAAAAATCCTCCAGTCTTTTAAATCTTATGGATTGCCACTTTGATCACAGAAGTTTTTGTCAATGTAGATTTGTTATTTGGCTTTTAGCCACTGAGAGGCGGGTCTGTTACCGTCTCGTTTAGTCATTCAGTGCTTGAAGGCTGTAGCTTTGTAAATACATCAAATTTAATGCGATTGCATTTTGCATTTTTTTTTTTGTTACATATAGGACCTAAAAGGCCCAAGCAAAAAGAGAAAACTACAAATTAGAGCAGGAGCTAGCTCTGGTCATAGCACAAAGATCATCAAGGTAAGCATCAGCCCTCAGGTCATGCATGATGCTATTTTTCACCAAGGAGTCTGTTGTCATATTTCTTTCTTTGAAGATATGTGAGAGTTTCACATTAGTCAACTTAGCTATCAAACTCTTGCAACCATCCAGGAGAGAACCAAGAGGATGAAGAGCTAAATTAGGACTCTGCATAAGCTGCACTAAAATGGCAGAATCAGACTCAATTTCCAGCTGCGTGATTTTCATATTTGTAGCAAGCTTGAAACCATAATACAAACTCCAGACTTCAGCATCAAGAATTTCACAAACTCCCAAATTGATTTGAAAACCAGTGATCCAAATACCATCATGATTTTGCCAATTCTACCAGAAGAGGAAGCTCTTGTTCCATCAATATTTGGTTTCATAAAATTCTCCGGAGGTCTTTTCCATGAGAGCATTTTGTCACGACCCGCAAGACCAGGGGCCGAATTAGGGTCGTGCCCCGCGAGGCCAGGGGCCTTGGACAGCGACATGCCGAGCCAAGGAGGGTGTCCGAAAGCATGCGAGGACAGTGCGAAGACCCAGGCCGGCAATATCGCGAAGGCGCGACGAGGGCGTCGCAGCCATAGCCGCAGGAGTATGTCACAACTCGCGAGGCTCCTTGAGCAGCATAGCGGAGATGCTAGGCTCAAGGAAGATTCCGGAGAGGGACAGAGGGTCCTTGGGCAGTCTGGAGAGTCGCAGAGATCTCCGGGAGACTCTAGAAGCTTCCAGACGTGTCTAGGCATCTACGGAGCACTGTGCAGCACAGTGCAAGGTAGTGCCGGGCACTGCATGGCGGCACAGGGTGTCGCACCGCTGTGAGGCGTAGGGCTGTGGAGCGCACAACAGCCTAGCGCAAGGCAGCACAGCAGGGCTGTGCAAGGCGACGCCGCAAGGCAGGGCCGTGCAGGGCTGCGCAGAGGCGCAATGCTGCGCAGGGAAGCGCAACGCGTCGCAGGGCAGCACAGTATGCCGCAGGGCGGCGAGGCTCAGCGCAGTGCTGGGCTGCGCGGAGCAGCTCAGCATAAAGGAGCAGGGCTGCACGGAGCAGGGGCAGCATGCCGGATCAGCGTGTCGGAGGACGACACGGCGTGGCGGAGCAGCCAAGCAAGGAGCAGCGTGCCACGCAAGGCAGAGCAGCTATCGGCAGGGCAATGCCGGGACGCGCGCAGGGAGTCGCAGCAGTCGAGAGGGCATTGCAGGGGTCGGCAGCACTGTGCAGACCAGTGCAGCCGTCAGCCGGCATCGAGGCGGCAGCGCAGGGCGAGTGTCGCAAGGTGCCAAAATCGGGAAGGTTCCGGAGGGAACCTCGGCGTATCTAGATCCTTCTAGGATACGCTTGTATATACTTAGGATTGTCTAAGTGTGTATAGAAGATTCTAGACACGAGGTGCAGCTAGAAAATTCTAGGGCATTCTCGGAGAGGTTGGCTGCCTCTTTATATAGGCTGCCGGGGCGACATTCGCCACGCACGGGGGAAACATCAATTTTAAGAATTTTACAATTTTGTAAAGTTTCTTTAAAACTCAATACAAGTTGATATTCCTCATCGATTTGGTTCCCTCGTCCATTTTTGTTCTAGCCTAGGGGTTGTTCGACTAAAAGAAAGGCTGACTTAGCATAGAGGTTTGCTAAGGCCGCACGAGCGATCGGGGGATCGAAATTTAAGCTCGTGACAATTTTCTCGATTGTTAGGGCATCTCCAACAAGGGTTCCTAAACCCATACCCAAAAAAAATTCATCTCCAACAATCAAAACCCATACCCAAATTTGGGTTACTCCCCCAAACTTGACCCAAATCAGGAAGGAAATGAAGGAGGAAACCCATTACTGTTCAGTGGGCCCCGCATCACAGCTGACAGCAGCCTTCTCCAGCAGCGACGCGCCTCAGATGAAGATTGCCGACTCAGGCGCGCTAGACGACAAGGAGGAGTGGCTACTGACGACATCTTGCTGGCGTCACCTCATCAACGTCAGCGCCCCATCTGGGTAGCCGTTGTGGGCTGCCTGGATCTGACGGCCCAGATTTGTCTGGGTTTGAATTCCAGCCGTAGGATTGGTAGGAAAAAAGGGGAAAAAAGAAAAATAGGTTAAAAACAGAAAATAAATAGAAAAAAATAATGAAAAATATTCAAAAATAATTATGAATAAATATTTAAGTACTTTGTTGCTTCTATTATAATTATGAATAAATATTTAAGTACTTTGTTTCTTCCATTATAATTATGAATAAATATTGTGAAGAAAACAGAATACTAAATACAATTAGGTTTAGGATGTTTATATACTAAACCCAAAAGGAAAACCTAGCCCAACATAACAGATACGAGATCCCCGCCTCTGTCAGCGCCACCAGATGACTAGTTCAAGGCATATACTAACAATAATTATGAATAAACATTGGTTTATTTAATCTCACTTTTATTCATCAAAATAAAGAACACTGCATTACTAAAAGCATGAAAACATACAACATACTACAATAAATATAAAAGCAAACATACAACATCACACAGTCGGCACAATGCCACTTATTAAAAGTATGAAAACACAATACTTCACACACGATTCTACTTTGCCTGCTGCTTCACATTCCAAAAGTGATTGACCAAATCCTCTTGGAGGGCCCTATGCACAATTGGGCATCTAACCTGCTGGTAGCGCCGCATGAATTGCCCAAGTGCAGAAGGATCCCGATCAACACCATGATCTACTTCGTAGTGGTCATATATTTCTGCTCTCCTTGGTCTTGTTGGCACCTCATCTAGATCGACTTCATGAACATCTCCAGTTTCGTCGCGCTCATCTTCAACAATCATATTATGCAAAATTATGTAGGTCATCATGATGTAATGAAGATCTTCCCTATCCCATCCACGAGCTGGCCCTTTGACAATTGCAAAACGAGCTTGAAGTATTCCAAATGCCTTTTCCACGTCTTTTCTGAATGATTCTTGCTACTTTGTGAAATGAGCTTGTTCTGGCGTCATGGGGTTTCTAATCGCCTTCACAAAATTCCCCCATTTCGGATAGATCCCATCAACTAGATAGTAACATTGGCCATATTGGCGATCACCTACATAGTATTTGACTCGAGGAGACTCACCTCTACAAATTTCGTTGAATAGAGGAGATTGTCCAAGGACGTTGATATCATTGAGGGAGCCTGGAAGTCTAAAAAATGCGTGCCAAATCCAAGTATTGTAAGATGCAACCGCCTCTAGAATGATAGTTGGCTTTCCTTTGTAACCGGTGAAATGCCCTTGCCATGAGGTGGGACAGTTTTTCCACTGCCAGTGCATACAGTCGAGACTTCCAACCATTCCAGGGAAAAGAGTCAGCAACATTGAGCAACCTTCGGAGATCTGCTTTTGATGGACTACGAAGGTAATGTTTATGGTAGACTTTTCATATTGCTTTGGTGAAGTGACTTAGAATCTCCAAAGCTGAAGATTCTGCTATGTCGAGAAACTCATCACATAGGTCTGCGGGAAGACCGTAAGCAAGCATCCTCATGGCGCAAGTCAGCTTTTGCTCTGTTGAGAAGCCAGGCCGACCGGAGGCGTCAAGCTTTTGAACGAAGTATGGGTCGTGGTTAGCGACGTCAGGCATCATCTGGTCAAAAAGATGAGGTCGCATCCTGTACCTTCTACGAAATACATCACCTTGGAACCTACACGGCGAAGTGAAGTAAAGAGCCTTCAGTCGTTGATCCATAGCTTCACGCTCTCTGGGGGTGTACCGTCGACCTTCATGTGAACCACCCCATTCAGATTCTTCCTCTTCTTGGATCGTCTGAATGTGCGAAGCAGCTGCTTGCATAACCAAGGCTCTTTGACGATTCCTTGTGATGGAATCTTCCTCCTCCTTCATTAGTAGTTTCCTCAACCTATTCATTGTAGCAATGAGCAATATTTTTCAAATGAAGCTAAAAGAAATTGAATCTGATATGAGAGAGAAGTGTTGTGAATGAGCGAGGTGTGATGGAGAGAATGGTCTTATATTTATGGACGGATGTAAAATGATTGATGAAAATAAGAGCATCTCATTGCAATTTCACTAGCCTCTCACTCGACGACACGTGGAGCTAAAGTCTATAACAACATCGAGATCCGAAATGTTATCACATATATGAATTATTGTGAAGATGAGGTCGGTCATGAGATTGTGAAAATCTAAGATTCGGTCCTATCCAAATTTGACACGTGCCAAAGACATGTTAAATTAGACTTTCGGTGGAAAAATAATAACTTATTAATTTTTTAAATTTTTTTAAAAATAAAAAAAAAATTATTTGGTCCAACACATATTAAAATATATTATATAATTAATATCTATAGTTTATATAATTCATTTATTATTAAATAATTATATAAAATTATTAAAATTTGGGTATGGGTATGGGTTTTGACAAAATAGTTGGAGATGAAATATGAGTTTGAATAGTAATGGGTTTGGGTGAGTCAAAAAATGGGTTTGAATATGGGTTTTGGGTGTCATTGTTGGAGATGCCCTTGGTCTCAGAGTAACAAAAAAAAATGTATGAATAACGCCGCAAAAAGAAAAAAAAACCATATCCGGTCGATTTGTAACACGTGTTACAATATTGCTAATGCACCGTCCGATCTATTGAAAATAAACTCTCAAGTCAGAAAAATGAGATGATAATAAACACAAGATGATCCTGAAAATAGTCAAACACATTCCACCTCCACTCCTTCCCACACTCTCCCACCACTTCCACTTCAGCCCTCTCCGCCGCGCCATGGCCACCGCCGCCGAGCTCACCGTCAGCCCATCAACCACCCGCGTGGGCTGGATCGGCACCGGCGTGATGGGCCGGTCCATGTGCTCCCACCTCCTCAAAGCCGGCTACACTCTCACCATCTTCAACCGCACCATCTCCAAAGCCCAGCCCCTCCTCGACTCCGGCGCCAAGCTCGCCGATTCCCCACGCGCCGTCGCCGCCCAATCCGACGTCGTCTTCTCCATCGTTGGCTACCCCTCCGACGTCCGCTCCGTCCTCCTCGACCCTGTCTCCGGCGCCCTCTCCGGCCTCCGCCCCGGCGGCGTCCTCGTCGACATGACCACCTCCGAGCCCTCCCTCGCCGTCGAGATCGCCGAGTCCGCCGCCGCCAGAAACTGCTCCTCCGTCGACGCGCCCGTCACCGGCGGAGACGTCGGCGCGAAAAACGGAACCCTCGCGATTCTCGCGGGGGGCGAAGAATCCGTCGTGAAAAAACTCATTCCCCTCTTTGCCCTCATGGGGAAAGTTAATTACATGGGTGCCCCTGGTAAGGGCCAGTTTGCGAAGCTAGCGAACCAGGCCATCATATGTTCGACAATGCTGGGTTTAGTAGAGGGCATGATGTTTGCCCATAAAGCTGGGCTTGATTTGGGCCTGTTTTTGAATGCGATTTCGGTTGGGGCAGCCGGGTCGAGATCGTTGGATTTGTATGGAGGGAAGATTTTAAAGAGGGATTTCGAGCCGGGATTCTATGTGAATCACTTTGTGAAGGACTTGGGGATTTGTTTGAAGGAGTGCCAGAACATGGGGCTGGCTCTGCCCGGGTTGGCGCTGGCTCAGCAGCTTTACTTGTCTCTCAAGGCTCATGGTGAAGGCAATTTGGGCACCCAAGCACTCATTGTGGCTCTGGAGCGGCTCAACAATGTGTCACTTGAACAACAGTCTGGGTCGACAAAGCAGTGAGGGGAGAGTTTATATGAGGTGGTGTGTGTGTGTGTGGATGTTCATCGATTCGGGTACGGTAGTAATATCAGTTGAAGTTTGTTATACTTATAGTTGAGCTGGTTATTGCTGGTTGTTCTTGTGAATGCGATGATAGTTTGCTTTATGTTACTGAGTTTTAGTAATGGCTTTCTAATACCATTGGGGCATTTGTTTCTTGCATTGGGGTTTAGGTTTTGTACCCTTTTCCTGCAACTGATTTAAATAAAAATGCATACCCTACATGTGCCCGGTAGGATATAGCTAGCCAAGATCATGATTCTTATCTCAAAATTGTGGGCTATAGTATATGCTCTTATTATTTCACTAAAACTTCTTCATCTTCAAATGATCATTGTTAAACACATCTTCACTTGATATAGCTCAGTTACGATACATTGTTTTAATAAAATGCAAGGTTGCGATCGCTCAAAACTTGTTCACGAGATGGATTTTCAAATGATGCATGAAATGCAGAAAATGACCAGGACATATCGAAAGTTCCAAACATGTGAAACTATGTCAAATACTAATTTTGTTACAATACTATGAAATTTCAAACAAAAACCTTTTCATGAAAGTTGTGTGCTATAGCGTGTAAAATGAATCGAAGTCGAAGCCATTCCCCTTTCCGTCCTAATAACAACCAATTTCTGAAGTATGTGCATTAACAAAGGTCATATGCACGCGTGCACAATTCGTAAAGCTACCAAAATGGAAAACAATGAGAGGAGTAGTTTGTGCCTTGTGGTTTATTCAAGCACACTATTCTTCTTCTCTCAACACTGACAGTATACATCAATTGGACTTGTACATCTTCCAGAAGATGGCAAAGTGTGAACAAACATAATACCACCCTCATGTTTATCCCCCAAATCAAGCACGCCTAGCTAAAATGGATGGGTTAGTCTTGACTGGGGAAAAATACCAAACCCACTTATCACCTATCTATCATTTCTATCTAGAACCCCCTTTTTTCCAATCCCAGTTGCTACTACACAACACAACCACTCGAGCCATTTTTTCTCTTCATGTCGGAATCACTGAATAATCTTACGTGCTAGAAATTCTTTTCTTAGACTAACGGAATCATAACTGTTGGAAAGAAAATAGGGAACAAAACACCAAGCTTTAATTTATTGAGTCAAAGTCTTCAATCACAAAACACAGCTGCTTTCCCCGGTCTTCGTTCAACATTGGCGTTCTCCGTTCACATTATTCCCGTTGGCCACCTTCACGGAAGCTTCAAATGCCGGCTTGCACACCTCTAACGTTACCCTTTCGTCATTCTCTAATCTGACATTTTCCAATTTAAAATGATTTCGAATATTACTTCCTATATACCTATAGGGTACGTTTGTTACCCAGAATTGTCTAAGTCAGAACTATTTCTTATAACAGTCCCCGACTATGCAAGCTTGGGATTGTACTGCAGTAATCCTTAACCCAGGTTTGGTACTGTTTCGGACTAAATAACAGAACAGTCAGAATAGTCCAATCCCACGTTTGATGATGCACTAGACTAAATTTTGTTACTCAAATATGTTGTTGTTATTTTGCCGGTGCAGCTATAACCATTTTCATATGCTAGCACAAAGCATCAACATGAGTAACAGTTATAATTTTAATAGAAACAAAATAGGAAGAAAATTATGATGAAAAGAGAAAGAAGAAGATGTTGACACCAGTTATGACAAGAGGTTGAAATCTCACGTTGCAAGAGGTAGATCAGATGGTGCAGTTGAGATGAATTCATACCACAGAATGAAATAAATGGCTTATTCGTACTCAAATTATAACAGCATCTCATATGAAAGTAATAAAATTATTGCCAACAATATCCAAATCTCTTCCAAATCCAAGAGAAAATGGCGGGAACTGATAGCCAACTTACAATCCAACCATAATTTATTGATACACAAAGCTATCATCATTCGGCCAACAGACCAACTCTCTTTGTTGTAAATACAATTTACATTTTGACCAGCCAGAAGTTCACAGACATGGACATTAGCGGTCTTCCCGTCGAACTACATTGGGGCTGGAGATCATGTCCATCATCATCTTCTCTGGTGAATCTTCCCAGTTTGCAAATGTTTTCAAGTCGATCTGCAAAAGACATCGAGCTTAGAGAGCTAAATTAACTCCATAGATGCAATATATTGACCAAGTCTGATGAAGGTGGATCACCTTTCGTCTTTGCTCAGTGAAAAGTTGTTCCCTATTCTTATATGAATCCTGCACATCCTTTGCACCTCCCCCACCAAGTCCCCAAATTTCAACCTCTGTGATCAAAGCATCGACAGGTAGGAACCCTGAGTTGTACAAATTAAAGTTAGAAATTAAATCGGGTTACCTTATTAGTCATTCTTTCTAGTCACAGCTTCAAATAATCCAAGGATTAGATAGTTATGTCTGCACTCATTGCAACATTATGATTATACCTGATCAGGAAAGAGGGAGCCAGATTGATATGTTTTGTCACCTGCATGATAACGAACTGTAACCTTAGAAAAATCCTCATCCACAAAAACTCTCTCATTTCCCAAACTTCCACCAAATCCTATGCCAACAGGCTTCGGCTTCGCCTCGTACACCTTGTCAGTGGGATGGAGATGGCTATACACAAAGTTCCTTTCCTTTCCTTTCCTGTCATTGGTCAGAGTTTACATGGTTAGTCTCACATACCTACTCAACCATTTCTATGAAATGTAGCACTTCACTTACCAGTAGGTGGATACACATGAAAGACTGGACTTATAGCATATAGACATCCTGGACTTCCATAGAAGATATCCCTATTCTCAAAACCTTGATGTGTGAGAGCACCTATAATCCAATTTCTTTTATTGGCACTACCATCTTCTGAGGTTGCAGAAATTAGAACAAGCAGTGGACCTTGGTAACCTTGAACATTAGACCAGAATCTATTCAACCCTCTCCCATGAAGATGTGACCTACATATTATACCATAGATGCTAAATAGACAATACACGAACTAAAAGATATGGAACACAATTACTCAGAAAATTACTGATACAGATGAAAATAATGGGAATAATACATATCTTTCTTTAGTTCTCAGCCCTCTCAGCCCACAGAAACTTGTAAATAATATAAAGCAAATGCACTTTCTTCTCAACTAGTTTGCTGAATCCCAAGGATTAAGGTCCTCCTTTTCAAGAGGAAGAAAAATGAGAACACTATACCAAACATGTAAGAACAAGTACTAGAAGTTACAAATGGCCTGGTGATGATGAAGTTCAAAGAATCAAATGCAGTAGTATTTGAAAACAGAGGACCACATATTCAGCCTTTCTTTGTAGCAATCACAATTAGATTTCCCACAACAGACCAAGAATCTTTGTAGCAATCAAGCTACCCAGACCAAGAATCATTAATCAATCAATCACACAACCCATAATAAACTGTAAGTAAATCGATCTATATGAACCCATACCAGATCAAGAAAAAAAAAAACTTGAAACTGATCTATCTTAAGACAGAGCAGGGTTGAAGAGGGAGAGTGAGACGGAGAGGAGAGAGATAACCTGAAATCGGGATGAGAAATCGAGAGCTGATGAGTGAGATTCGCAGGGAGATAGCTCTGGCGTGAGAGGAGCTTCCGGAGCGAAGAGGTTTTCTTCTTGAGCGAGAGCTACGAGAGTCCCCCCAATTTTGGGGCCGCTCTGTAAGCCGAGATTTGAGGGACGCGGGGACTGTGTTAGCTCATTAATTGTACTCCCGCATATCCACCAAACGTGGGTTTCGGATTATGTATTTGTATAAGACAGTCCAGTCCAGTCCAGTCCCATCCCACGTAACAAACATACCCATACGGTTTAAATTGAGTGTCGCGAAACATAAAACAATAATTATAATAATTATATATCGTTTGCAATAGATTAACCCGTGCGTAACTCAAAATTAATACAATATACTCGTCTATTTTATGGAAATTACTTAGAAAACGCTCGTGGTTTCAAACCCTTTTCCCGAAGCAGGAGTACAATAAGTTCAAGTCAACTAGTAAATCAATATCACCATTTCTTGCTTGTAGATCGAGCAAAAACAAATTTATACAGCTAGTTGATAGGCACAGATCTTCAACTAGTTGCTAATGGTGTCCACAAACTTCATTGACCAAGTTTTCCAGGTCTTCCACTAACCCACGATGACTCTTCAATGATGTTATTCACCTCCAAATTCCCACAACTGTGTAATTGCCTCTCACACCTTATAACAAAACGATCATATCGTTTCCTCACCAGCTTGTCTTGTTCTGAATCATCATCCCCAGAGTTCAGACACAGCTCGGAAACCTCTGAGGTTTCATTGTTTCAAACCTCCATATCCAAATGATGACTACACCAAACCCTTCTCTCTACACCCTTCTCTTCTTCATCTTCCTCATCCATGCCAACTCTCAGTCCCTTCAAGACAAGGAACGAGTAGTCCTGCTCAAGTTAAAGTCATATTGGCAGTCTCCACCAGCCCTCAGCCATTGGACGTCATCATCAAACTCTAGTTCCCACTGTGACTGGCCTGAGATCAACTGCACCGGAAACTCCGTCACCGAATTAGTTCTCTACAACGTGAACCTCACAATTGAAGTTCCACCCTTCATTTGTGACCTCAACAACCTCACACACCTTGACCTTGGTAATAACTACCTCCCGGGAGATTTTCCCTTGTCTCTCTACAACTGCTCCAAGCTAGAGTACTTAGACCTCTCGCAAAACTACTTTGTGGGGACTATTCCTGATGACATCGACAGATTGCCTAACCTTAAGACGCTCATCCTCGCCGGCAACAACTTCTCCGGTGACATTCCTGCTTCTATTGGGAAATTACAGGAGCTAACAACTTTGCATTTATACATGAACCAGCTCAACGGCTCTGTACCAGCCGACATAGGTAAACTCTCCAACCTTGAGTTCCTCTGGCTCTCTTGGCTCCCCAAATTGGCGCCATGGAAGCTGCCTTTTGATTTCACTAACTTTAAAAAGATGAAAATATTGAGGATTCGTGAAGTAAATTTGATTGGAGAGATACCGGAATCTGTTGGAGAAATGGAAGCACTTGAAGAATTGGATTTGGCGCAAAACAACTTGAGCGGGAAAATACCAAGCGGTGTGTTTCTGTTAAAGCATTTGAGCATTATATACCTCTTCAAGAACAAGCTTTCAGGGGAGCTTCCTCAAGTGGTTGAAGCACTCGACTTGACCATCATCGACATCTCAGAGAACAATCTCTCAGGGCCCTTACCACAAGGTTTCGGAAACCTTACTAAGTTGACAGATATGAGTTTGTTCTACAATGATGGTATTTCAGGTGAGATTCCGGAGGCAATTGGCCTCCTGCCAAATCTTGTGATTTTCAAAATGTTCAACATGAACCTGTCAGGAACAATTCCTCCAGAGCTTGGAAAGCATTCGCCGCTTGAAGATTTCCAGGTATCGGTGAATAGGCTTACCGGAAAGCTGCCAGATGGTTTGTGTAAAAATGGTAAGCTTGTGGGAGTTGTTGCTTATGAGAATAGTCTCACTGGGGAGCTACCAAGCTCTCTTGAAAATTGTGATAGTCTGCTGATAGTCACAGTTTATGATAACAAGTTATCTGGGGACATTCCTAGTGGTATGTGGAATGCATTGAATTTGAGTTATGTGTTGATGAGCAACAATTCGTTTACCGGTGAGCTTCCTGAGAAGATGTCATATAATCTTCTGAGGGTGGAAATCCGAAACAACAAGTTTTCAGGTCAGATTCCAAGAGGGGTGTCTTCCTGTAAGAAGCTGCAAGTATTTGATGCTGGTTACAACATCCTTAATGGTAGTATTCCTCAGGAATTAACTACTCTTCCGCACTTGGCGAGGGTTCTCCTTCATCAGAACCGGCTTAGTGGGCCACTTCCATCAGAAATTGATTCATGGGAGTCACTCAACTTTCTTGATTTGAGTAGAAATCAGCTCTCTGGACCAATACCAGAGAAGCTTGGTCTTTTGCCATCCCTTACTGATTTAGACCTTTCTGAAAACCAATTTTCTGGCCAGATTCCAAATCAACTTGGCATTCTGAAACTCAACACTTTCAACCTCTCTTCAAACCTCCTCACTGGTGAGATCCCAACTTCATTGGGAAACTCGGTGCATGATAGAAGCTTCTTGAACAATACTGGTCTCTGTGCAAGCACCACTGGTTTGAATGTCAAAATATGCTCTCGATCACCAAACTCCAGCAAGATTTCAAACCGGTCTCTAGCGTTGATCTTAAGTCTAAGCGCGGTGTTGTTCCTGTTGGTTCTGTTCTTATTAGTCTTCTTTGTTAGAGGTTGCTTGAGAAGGAAGGATGGATCAGATGCAGACTGGAAGCTCACTCCATTTCAGAGGTTGAATTTCACCTCTTCAAAAGTCTTGTCAGGGTTGACAGAAAACAATGTGATTGGAAGTGGTGGATCAGGGAAGGTTTATCGTGTACCTGTGAATCATACAGGAGATGTTGTAGCCGTAAAGAGAATTTGGACCAACAAGAAGATCATGGAGGAGAGACTAGAAAAGGAGTTTCTTGCAGAAGTTAAGATACTGAGCTCCATTCGACATGCCAATATAGTGAAGCTGATGTGCTGCATTTCCAGTGAGACTTCGAAACTTATTGTATATGAGTACTCAGACAATCGAAGCCTAGATCGATGGCTGCACAAGAAACACAGGCCATCCCTATCCAACCTCTCAAGTTCAGTCCATCATGTTGTTCTGGACTGGCCTAAGAGGTTGCAAATTGCAGTGGGAGCTGCTAAGGGCCTCTGCTATATGCATCATGGCTGTGTTCCACCCATTGTGCATCGAGACGTGAAATCAAGTAACATTTTATTGGATTCTGATTTCAACGCGAAGATAGCAGATTTTGGTCTGGCCAAGATGTTGGTCAAGCAAGGAGACCTTGCCACTATGTCAGCTGTTGCTGGTTCCTTTGGCTACATGGCTCCAGGTAATAACCTATACACACAGCTCACGCTAGTTCCCAAAGAATTATTATTATTTTTATTTTTTTATTTTTTTGTGAGCAAATTTACTAACTATCTCTGCGATTTGATTGCAGAATATGCACATTCTACAAGAGTGAATGAGAAGATTGATGTATACAGTTTTGGGGTCATCCTGCTCGAGTTGACAACTGGTAGGGAACCCAATGAGGGTGATGAACACACTTCTCTTGCCCAATGGGCATGGCGTCATGCTCAAGAAAGCAAACCTATCGCCGATGCTCTAGACCAGGACGTCACAGAGCCATGTTACTTGGATGAAATGAGTGCTGTTTTCAAACTCGGCATCATGTGCACAGAGACACTTCCTCCTAATAGGCCTTCTATGCAGGAGGTACTGCATATCTTGGTTCAAACTTGTCCTCGACCAGTTCGCAGGGAAAAGACCGAGTATGCCGCTGCTCCTCTCCTCAAGAATTCAAGGCGAGAGAGGGTTTTGGAAGATCAAGATGGTTTGGCAACGAATGTGTGATAATTCCCAACAGGACACGAATAAAATGGGATATGAGACTTGCATATAGGCTAGTATGCTAGATTGTGTATGTAGGCTAATATAAGAGGCTTGTAGGCAGTTTGTGATTTGCAAATATGTACATTGAGATCCCTTACATACAGGAGCACCGTACTGTGACCATTTCAGACTGTAGATGATAGAAGTTTCATTCTTAGTTCTACTTACTTTTGCCACCAGTACAATAAAATCTCAAACAGCACTGGAAAAGGAACGAAAAACAGTTCTGATCGCCCATAAAACTCCTGTTTTATTAATAGAGAAGAAGACAGAATATTCCGCAAAAGATATCTACTCAGTTTACATTCCCCCTTTTTATTAGAAATGATCGTATACACTTATACCAACACAAAGCCTATGCACCCAGAAAGGAGTGAGACAACAGGCTGTGACACTAAGCTTTAGCCAACTGAAAACTCCAACTGCCATTTATGATCCTTTGAGAATTACAAACTCAAAAGGACCATAAATTAGGAGTGGAAGTAACATCTCTCGGAATAGGAGCCCAGAGCAGCTCCATCTGTTCCGAAGCAAGTTGTGTAACGTTAAGGGGAAAGGGAAAATATACAAAAATTTGAGAATGTCACACTTCATCTACCCTGGTCTCCACTATTTTACGACTCCTCTACCCCGAGGTAATGGGAATGAGAGGCTGCCAGGAGAGCAGCTCCAATTCCGGATCCATCATTTGAGTGTTCAACGGAGATGTGCTCGGCAACTTCATCGCCCAACAACTCATCAAGCGTACTCTCCATGCAGACGCGGAATTCAGTGTAGTGCTCAAACAAGCCACCATCCAATGCTACCACTGACTTGTGCTTCTCTCCATCTTTTACTGTGTCTCTACCCAACTTCTTCAGAACTCCCAGGATCCCAGCAGCGGAGAGGCGGGCCCCACGAGTGGCAACTATGTCACATAACACTACAACAGCCTTTCTCACTTTCAGAGATGTATTGGAGATCTGACAATTGTTGACAAAACAAAAACCAACTCATTCTGCTGTCTCGACATCGACTTGGGAAGAATTTATAAGATAAAACGGAATTATAATTGCTCTTAGAAACTGTGTTTGGGTATGACCATCCAGACAAAACAAACATGATATATCACGTGTACTCTATGAAAAGTGATTTAATGAAAGACGTAGCCATTTTAACATTTTCTTGTTTTCACACTGCTAACAGACTCTCCCAAAATAGAAATGAAGGTATTAAAAGTTGAAATAAAATGCAAGGGAGATAGCGAAGTGATGACTTCATCAAAGAGTAGAAGCAAAGTACCTCTAGGATATCCTTGAGTTTGCTCCCAACTACTCTCAGATCAGGAGACGAGTCATGATGAATTGCAGACATGTCAGGAGTCCTGCACCAAAATATAGCACCGTAAAGACTCGCTAACACTTGCTCAACTTACAAAGGGTTCAATGAAACGCATGCAGAAAGCCTATACATATGTGCCACAATATACAGGGATTAAGCCAAACAATCAGTCAAAAGTATTGCCATATACCTTAATACAAACGGAACTTTCAGTTTTTGTGGAACAGTATCACCAAAGAAGGCAGCTTCTTCAGCCATCTTCAGCAAAACTCTGCGCACGATGTCCCCTAAATACATCCCAGAAATAATCTTTTCAAAGATCTGTAAAACAATATAATCCCTGGTCAAAAAAAGATTAAGCCATCTACCATAAGTCAAACATATAAGAAAACTTTGTACTTACTTGATCTCCAGGGTTCAAACTCTCAGCATCAAGGGCTTGATCATATTCTGTAAGAGGAAGGTGTGATGAACGAAAGTTACCCCACTCCATGTTGATTACCTATTCATGAAAGCAAGGAATGATTAGCTCTGTTCTAAATGGATGGAATTTAACCACAGCATCAGGCATCAAACATAAAAAATCCTTTCACAGAAGGGGGATATTATATTGAGATATCGTGAATCAACATAGTTCCATTAATATTGATAGCAGCATATATGATATATCAGATACTAACCATCTCTCCTGATTTAGGTAGAAGACCATGCCATTTTGGAATGGCATGTGCCCGTTCTACATATGCGGCGTTTGTTCCAGTGCCCAAAATGACAGCAGCAACCACATCCTCATTGTGGTACCTACCTCCAGCTAATGTCCCAATTGTATCATTGACCTGCATCAGCCAGGTATGTTAGGATTTTCCAAAATCGTTTCAGCAATAAAACATTAACCAGGAGTAAATCAGCTCCTCATAGCATAACAGAAATGACAGACATGTTGAAATCACAAACCATATTGGACTTACCAAAGCTGTAACACGCATATCCAGACCAATTTTTTCCACTGATTTTGTGAGCTCTGCCACCACATCTTGCTCAACCTGCAGCAAATGGAAACTGTGAAGAGAGGACACCCTATGATATTCTCTCGAATGCATTTAACATACAATGAATAAAAGAGCGTTTAGGTCAACCTTGTGCTTAGTAAGTTAATGGATAGAATCATAGAAAACTCAAAAGAAGAGAGAAAACTAGAGATGACCTACAAAACTTACTAAAGACAAAGAGTAGCAAAGTCAATACAGCAGGATGTGTCAAAGCTATTAAGACTTACCGCATCTTCAATACTGAATCCTTTTGTCCACTTGATAAGGGTCCCTGATGCAATCGATGTTTGCCATACGGGAAATGAGAAGGTAAAACCAAGCTCCCTTAGTCTACCAGGAGCAGGATGAAAACCTTCTCCTTCAGAAGAAACAAAATTTGCAAGTGCTTCAGCTATAAAATCAAATAATCCCTGAAACCAAATCATAACAAATTAGTTCAAGTACAAAAACAACTTTAAGAAAGTTTGATAGGTTGCTTAGAGAAATACTTACTTCTGAAGTCCCCGTCATCAAATGTGGTGGAATTGAAACTTCGTCAAATTCTTGTTTAATAACACGTTTTTCTTTCCCACCGAGCTGTACACGCAGGACACGGAAGTTTGTCCCTCCAAGGTCCAATGCATAAAATAGACCTTTCTCATCCCTGAAAAATTAAGGACAAAGTAAGGGGACCGAGCTAGTGTATGAGCTAGGGCACAACAAGATCAGCAATTCAGCTAGTGTATGAGCTACAATAACCCATCAATATAACCTACCCCGCATGACACTTCAATATCAACGGCTTTGGTATCTAAATTACGTAACACAGTTCAATATAATCTACCCTCGACTCAATGCTGCCCCCGTTTTCCAAATGAAATACAACAGATGCACATTGAACACAGGACTCGTGAATCACGACATAACACAGCCACACGCCACGAGTAACATAGCAAACATGAAAACTAATAAGTAAACAACAAAATCCAAATTTGCAAAATTTCCAAGTCTGTGAAGTAAACTCCCAGTTCATTACTCTATCCCTCACCACCAACTTTCCTAAAGGCCGGCCATCATCTCTAGAATTACATCCATTATAAAAATTAAAAATATAAAACCACTATTCCCAAATCGAATTATATGACCAATTTGAAAAAGCAGGATTTCCAATTCTACAACCAATATCCGGAGGAAAATTGGTAAAACAGTAAGGAGAACTAGATAAACACACAAAAAAAGATGGAAAGAGCAAAAGGTGATACTGGTCAAAACTAACGCAGTAAAAGATGAAAAGATAGGATTGTAGACCCAATACAGAATCATGCAACACAAACAGAACCCAACTCTTAGCTCAAAATCTTCACATAAATCAACAATAAAAATAATTAAACCATCAATTCAAACAAAACCAACCAATCAAACTCTCAAATTACGTGTCTTTTAATAAACAGAGAAACTAAACTAAAACTAGGGCGGGTGATATAGAGTGTTTCACATACCCAGTGGGAAGGTTATCAACATAGCTGATGAGCATCTTAAGCTTGCTGCCGCCCTCTGACGCCAGCCCGGCGTGCATCTCCACCGTCATGGCGTCGGCGACTTGCCGGAGCTTCCCAATCGGCGTGTCACACTTCTCCTCAAACTCCTTCAGTATCGCCATCGCCCGGGCCCACCTCCTCGAGCTCTTCAGCCTCCGCCGCACCAGCAACGCCGCCGCCGCACACGTCACCACCGCGCACACCACCGCCGCCCCCACCGCCACCTTCCCCATAATAACAACTTACCCAAAACTGAAAACCCAACTCAAAATCACGCAATTAAACTCAAAAAGATCGAATCTTGATGGGTTTCAGAGGTCTCTGAATCCAAATTGAACCAAAGACTGGAGCTTTAGCAAGTGCATGGAGTGAAGACCAAGACAGACAGAGAGAGAGAGAGACCCTGATTGGGAATTGAACAAATGTAAGAAAGAAGAAGAAGAAGGAAGACTAGAAACCCAGATCGGAAAATCAGCCAATACAAAATTTTGGTGAAGAATTTGGAGACTATTTATATAAGCAAAGGAGAAATGAGTGTGCTCTTAAATTTGGGTTGATCACTTTTTTTCCTTTGATCACTTTTTTTCCTTTGATAACTTGGTGTCTAATTTTCTCATACACTTTCTTAATTTTGGATTGGTTTTTTGGGGAGGTGGTGAAATGACGAGAATGGGGCTGTCAGTGTCAGAGGGGAGTTCATATGGACGAACATGATTCCATGGGAGGTGTTGGGGATTTTTGGAGTTTTCAGGTTTAAGGAAGGCTACGTGTGAGGTGGTGGGTTATTTGTACATGTGTAATAAAAGTTTGGGGATTTTTTTTTTTTTGTTCTTCCTAAACTAAATATGCTGGGAATGAAAGGAAAGGAAAGGATAGGTTTTGATGCTAAAAATGTGGTAATTACGACTTGGTTAATCCGATTTGGATTAAGTTTTTGATACGGTTTGCGTGTCAAGTAGATGGTAAGTTTATCTGATTAGGATAGAGTTTTTGATTGTAGATTGGATAAACTTGTAATGTAAAAGTCAATGAATTATAGAATTTTTCTGATTTGTAAATGGTATAATCATTTAATTTATATTAATATCATTACAAATCAGATAATTTTTTAGATTTATTTATCCGATTTATAATTAAGTAAATTAGTTATCCTTTATTTTTTTAATTAATTATATGATTTGGTGATTTTCTTGTATCATAAATCGATAAATAATAGGGTACTAATGACTTTCTTGTAAATGGTGTATTTCAAAATTTGATGACTTAAACAACAATAAAGCCAGTTTCACGAGGTTGAAAAGAAATTGTTTTTCAAGTGAATCTACTAAAACGAAATTATAAAACACCTTATATTTTCGATAAAATTGTGAAAGTTAAATTTTATAAGATAATTGAAGACTCCAAGAGAAAACAAAAATTTCATTTCAGAAGTACAAGAACAAAAGGAAGAGATATTTCTAATGTAACATGGATGCGTGTGGTCTATTGTCCTCAACTATAGGGATTAATATTGTTGGGACCAAAGATTTGCAATGGTACGTGTTAAATTTGTGATGATTATCAGACCCCAGACTCACAACTAAAATGTCCAAAATTGAATATCATCCAAATCAGCAATTAGTCATCATTGAAAACAAGAGGGCAAGTGGTGCTTGAGTTGGATCACTTGGATGTGAAACCATTCACTAAATAGTCAACTAGAGGCTACACAAAAACTATAACTATGAATAAGTCTCTTGACTCTTTGCTTCAAATAGACATATATAACTCTATCAATGAAACTATTTTGGACTGTATGACTATTATTCAAGCATTTGGCAATTGGAATCAAAAAATTGTATTTTGATCAATTTGCAAAGAATAAAGTTCTTTAAATAGTCAAAAATCTAGTGTTCGTTTTTATTCTAATGAGCTTCAAAGACAAATGAATTGTATACACTAAAGTTGTTAGTTTACAAAAATTGATCAGATTATACTAAGTGATATTGAAACATTCAAACACTCCTCACTCGAACCGATCTCATCACTTTTTTGTCTTCTTGAATATATATATAATTTCGAAAAGCATATAACATTACTCAAACATAGTGTAGTTTTAATTTATTATATAAAACATGCACCGGTATGTTGACTAGAAGTGAAGTATGGAAGTGGCTTATGCAAGCCTCGTTTTAATCAGACTACGTATAATGTTAATACTATTGGGCGTGCGTGGCACTTTATAATCATTAGTCGAATTTGCATTTATACGTTACAAAATAGATTACAGTTTACCATTACTCTAATTTAGTTAAAATGATTTTCGATAAAAAAAAAATACAGTATTTAATTAAAACGATTTCAGATAAGGAAAAATACGGTCACATCAACGACATACACCCTATTTGGTGTTTGTTGGTTATAGGATGTTTCCACTTCAATTCAGTTTCCTTCATTATGGAATCCAAAAAGTGGTCCGGAATAAGAAACAAACTTTGCCTAACCAAATAACCAGTGTTATAAAGAGAGATCAATTCCGGTGGGACACGTACAAAGCTTCCTCCATTCATGGGAATCTTATTATCTTCATCGATCAGAATGTTATCGAAAGGATCAAACTTAGGTCGTTGCTTACAGAACCCGATTGGTTGGTGGAGTACGCAGACATTGTCAAGCCTTGCAACACTCAAAACTATGGAATGCTTAATCTGTCTAACTCAGATTTGGGGAAAAGTTGTGTACTGCTGGCTAACACAGATGGACTTGAAATGCCCATCCCCCATTTTTATTCGATTCGTGGTCGACTATATGATCTGGTTTTGCTTCATCATGAATATATTCCACCCTTTTGTTCAAGTGCAACTGAATAAAAACACAACCACAACTATACTGAAAGGTCAGTGAAAGCTTCAATGAGAACTTACCTCCTGTTATTATCTTTGATGGCATTTGTTGGTTTTATCAATTAAATATTTCAACTGAATCAACATTTAGATTAATAATTCCCAGTCAAATGCTCAGAATACACAAGATGTTGAACCCATGTCATTCCAGGAATCCCAAATTGTTTATATGCGACATTTGCTATATCATTAAGTTAATACTCCGTTCCAGAAAGCATAACAAGATGCTATCAACATAATAACAAGACTTGTATCGAAAAAGGAAAAAAAACATAATAACAAGACCAGTCGCTATTCATCAAGAGAATTTTACAAAACTCTGGGACTTGAATTTGGAGTTTTTAAGTAATACACGTAATTGAAAGATTAAACTCCTTCATACTCTCTAAGTATTCTTCTACATCTATGTAATGCAACCACATTTCCCAATACATATAGGAAACTAAGCATCAGCTAGTTCCTTGGCAGTTGGAGTTACAGGAACAAGAAAATTGCCAAAGGGTGAATCAAAGATCTTGTAGTTTCCGAGCACCCCATCTTGAAGTGCTTGTGCTACTGCAAAATCTCTGGCTTGCTGAATACTACTACTCAATCTGACTCCACTACTAGTTCGAGCCACCGGACTCTACACATAAAATTGCACAACACCAGAACTGAAAACTACATAGAAATGCTCTAGAGAGAGAGTTATGTAGTGCTTGGAATTATTGAATCTCAAGAGAAGAACGTTCTTACCGTTACTTGTTTCTCAATCGGTGCATACACATTCCTGGTGTTACAGAAAACCCCAAGTTAATGAGAGGATCCATTAAAAAAACAACAAAAGCCATACATGTGCATGTGAGGAGACGACTTGTCGTCTAGGAACACGACTGTGAAAAGGGTCGGTTCTGCCTTTTGGAGAAGGAGACGATGCTTTGTTCAGTTAGAACTTGTCGTGTTACGAAAAACCCAATTCAAAATGCCAAAAAAAAACGACGCTGATGGTTCTGGATTGTCACCAGAGGAAGAGAATCTCTCTCTCTCTCTTTGAGTGAAAATTTGACAGCAAAAGATTCCTAACTTCCACCGTTTCACGGCACCAAAACTTACAGACACTCAAAATTTGAAATGGAAAATTGTAAATTGAATAAAAAGGCATGTAGGAATTGATGTTTACCTGGGGGGTTGAGGCGGTGGTTCAGTGACTCTCCTCCTCTTGGGTGGTTGTTTGGGTGCTATTGTTGGCTGCTCAGCTCAAAGCTTCAGCTAATTTTTCCAGCTCTCAGGTTAAAAGGATTTATGTGGATGATTCTGGACTAGGCCCAATTTGTCATTTTTTATGGGCTATGCATGACAGGTCCAGGAAGTTTGTGGCCCATATCAAATTGTGTTTTGCATCCGTAAACATCAAAATATCATCAATATTCCGATTAAAACACAAGAAAGTAGAGTAGTATTGCATACGATCATTATTGATCAATTATACGCTCTTATACTGTTTATCAGTGTGTATTTGGTGTATGTTTAAAGGTAGGACTCGGTAGAATTCATTGTGGGCCGAAGTGTCATATTCATTGTGGGCCGAGTGATAGTGGTCCAGGAACTTATCGTAATAACCAGGGCTCTAGTAGAATCTCATCACTAAATTAAAATATGGTGGGATTCATATTTGACGACGATCATTAGATTCTGCACAATGATCATTTCTCCACTGGAGATCAGATGAATCAATCTTGTAGGCACTAATCACTCAGGTTAAACCACATGTTCATGATAATGTTTGTTAAACCACACGCTCATTTTCATCACTTTTGGGGATTTAGCGATCATTCATAGATTTTCGCAGTGCTTAATTATTAAACAGTTCATCAGTCATAATAGTATACAGTACTTCATGCCTTCTGGTGGTACTGACACAGATAGTAGCCTTGGAACTGTTCTTGATAAGTTCTTTATATACCTGGGCCGGCCGAATGATAAAGATAGCAGTCGCTTTAGCTACATCATCAATTATTTAGCTTGACAATTACTTGCAGCTTGCTACTGATCGATCGAGCGGCTGTTCGTTCTGTGAAGCAGCTTGAGTTACGCAGCTTAACGATGATGTCTTCAGTGATATGACGGTGTTTGGGCGAAACTGGTTGCATATATACGTACACGTACGTAAAGGTGAGACTTAATTCCATAAATATGGAAACTACAAGCTGATTATGATTGTTGTAATCTAGGGTGGTTCTAGCTAGGGATCTTTTCACCGGGAAAGGTAGTCTCGGATCGGAGCTAGCACTTTATCAACGGGACGATGAAGTCCGTGTTCTACGATGGAAGATAGAAGCCCTCGGAGATCATCTTGTAGGATTTTGAATTGTCATTTGCGTAATGCTTTAACTAGGGTTTCGATCGAGGAAGAAAACAGTTTCTAACCATGTACGTACTCTAGCTCACTTTGTACATATATATTGATTCATGATCATGATATCTAGTTAAATTCAAGAACTTGTACTAGCTATAACCATGAATCACTCCACAGAAGTGAAACAAAAGCCATGTAATTGACTTAATTTTATTAATTAGTTTCTAATTGTTCGAGCTATAGCTGGTGGAGGTGGTAGCTTAGCTAGTGGCCTCTAGGTATGATATTATTGATTAAAGATGGTATGTATTCAACAAACTTAATGTTGATTGATTTGGACTCACTAAGTTTTACTTTCTCCAACCAATATTCTCCATCCAAAATCGCAGAAACTTGACCCCCCATATCGAACAAAATCTATTCCTTCATCATTCTTCAGGTCTTTAGTTAAATCGTGGATCATCGCCTACATGCTTTGAAAGTCACTTTATTTTGATATTCCTGTTATCATTTTGTCAAACCTCAGATTATATCTATTTTCTTAGTTGGTGATGATTATGGTGGTTATTGACTAATTATACCTTAATTTATATTTGACTCTTGTTGATTAAGGTTGGACATAACTGATCAATCTAAACAAAGTGATTAATTAAATTAATGATGAATATCTTTAACATTGTCCTTAATTCATGATTGGCTACTACTGGGGTCAACAACAATCCGCTGTACTAATGAATTGGGTAATTCTGGTTTGAAATTCTAGCACGTTTGGTGCACGCCCTTTATCCTCGCATCAATTAAGGAATCCACAAACCAAAATCATTTTGCATCAGTTTACTTTATAATACAAAAAGTCATAAACTTTTTAGGATTCACGATATGCAATGTTATCATCTATAAAAGAAGTATATATTTCAACCATAAACAAAACTTACATCACTTCGTTTTACAATTCTTAAATCAGTATCGCTAAATACACCTTCAATTCTAAAAATATATATACGGTCCCCCTTTATTAGAAAAGTAGTTGGTTCAATCAGTATCGCTAAATACTCATTCAACTCTAAAAAAAATATGTACGTTCCCTCCTTATTAGAAAAGTAGTTGGTTGAAAAACCTAATTGTTCACATAGTTTGTCCGACCATCGAATCTAAAGAGTCGTTCATGTCACAAAAACTCACAAAAACTCGCAAACAACTCAGTCACATGACGACATATATATAATGAAAAAGATTATTGACGGGTTTGGTGACCCCGATGGCCCTTCGAAATTTATTCTCCTCATCATGAGATTGTCCAACCCTATTTTCAGAATGCCTAGGTCCCATCGTGCCACATGGTTAATCTATCTAATCTCACTACATGACTCTCTTAAGTACTGTTGTTGTCCAACTTAAACAGTATTGGAGGGGTCAGGAAGGGGATTATCGCTCATCAGTGCTAGCTCATGTTTGGAACAGACTTTGTTGTATTACTTGTATGCTTGCTTCCCCCCGGCCTTCACCAAAAAATGGAGTCTTAAATTAGGTATAGATCGACCAGACCTTTCCACCCCTTGACCTTAATTATTGTCAGAAAGACATTAATTAGTAGTAGTAGAAGTAGTCCAAGTCCAACAAGCACGCTGAGAAATTAAGCAAATTGATCTAACTATTGAAGACCAAGCTCAGTTAAAGTGAGGGCAGAAGAAGCTAATCTATGAAGGTTGCATTGCCCGGAGTGGACTGGTCGAGTAGAGAGGAATTAGGTCAGCAACAGTGACGGAGTTGGACAAGAAGGTCTTGCATGCCATGTGCAGAAATGCGTCCCACGTGGGATATGGCATGCGTGTGGGTCTCTTCCTAGTGCTTCTGTTTTCTTCTTCTTTTTCTGGTGACAAATTAGGCAAGCTACAGCACCCAAGAAACCCCAAAGTTTCCAAGCTGGGAAACTGATCAAACCCTAGGAGCTAATATATCTGTATAGAAAATACGATCACGATTCATCACAGATTATAAAACTGTACCAGTGTTTCCAGTGCCCTAGCCTCTTGTAGTTTTAGGGTTATCTTTTATTTGCTTTGCAAGCTAAGCTTTGGAATCTAAGATCGACATGGAACGGAGCTAGCTGTGCGTATGAGACAAGTAGCTGGCTTTTATAAAGACCCATCTCCTACTCGATCGGCAACTCCTTCCCAATTCCTCCATATATCACGTGCCCTTTTCAATTTCTTCTTTCGATCTTTTTCCTTTTGGTTCCTTTCTTCCATTTATCTATATATACAGCTCCATCTTACATGAGGCACTAGTCGATCTTGTTTGTTGTTTCCTCCTTTTTGACAAAAGTATGATCAACTTCTTTACTATATATACAGCATAAAAATGAACCGAAAGCCGGCCGGCCGGCAAAGTAGTCAGGTATCAGCTAATGAATCGTCGTGTTAACTTAACATACACTGTCACTAAACTCGATCGGATGCAAGTGTATGAAGGAATTACGAAGAAGTTGAATTTCCCGAGTCTGCTATATACCCTGTCTAACCATTATATATAATGCCAGTGAAATATCAGAACCTTTGTTTCTTTGACAACCTGATCTGGACACCCAAAACCCTAAATTTTACTTGTTCTGGTCATAATCTGAGGCATTTAGCCATGCCACTGTAATGGAATAGCTAGATAATATATAGAAACAAAAAGGCAAGATGGCATATTTTGGAGAAAAAGATCAGCAAGTGTAGGTGGAAAGGAACCAGTAAAGAGTTTGCTTTCCGGTTGCTTGTGTCTTTATGTAGATCAGTGTGATCCTGAGGATCGAGAGCAAAGCTTTTTCATAAAAGGAGGCCACAAAAGATCTTATATAGGAAGAAAAGGGCAAAGTTAAGGAGTAGCTTCTCTACACCTTGTTTCCAAATTAGGGTGTTGCCACGCGTCGATGGTCAGCTTCTCTATTAACATTAGTTTTTTTATGTCTTGCCTTTACATGATCATAGTATGAGCTAGGAAAAAGAAGTCTCAGATGCCATGGTTGTTGGGTGGGAGCTATATAGTTTTGAAAGCTTACATAAAATCCATGAAAATTAAAGTTACTAATTACTGCATGTAAGAATCAAAGCGACGACTTAAAGTCGTCGCTTCGCATCATAAGTCGTCGCCTGAGCATCCTGCTGACGGAAATAAGTCGTCGCCTCACATTCGTCGTTTAAATTCCAAGCGACCAATAATGATTCAAAAGTCGTCGTATCATATATCTATGCGACGACTCCAAAAGTGGTCGCTCAGAAGAGAGCGACGACTTTTGACGCGTCGGCAGAGATCTCTAGCGACCACTTTAGACGCGTCGCTTGCATTCTGTTGCGATAAGTTTTGACTCGTCTCTTCAAAATCCATATGACGTATTTTGGGTTGTCGCCCTGTACTTGTGGCGACAAATTTTGGCTCAAAATTGGTCTCTTTAATTCATTTTGAATAGGCATGGAGTGACGCATTTTGTTGAATCTTCGTCGCCTCACTATAATCTAAGCGACGAACAATGATCAATGTTCGTCGCTTCAATATTTGTTACAGAGACAGAATAATAGAATTCTGGTACGGTTTCATTCACTTCTAAAACCTGCATTTCATTCAAATATCCAACCTACATTTCATTCAAATCACATATCCAACATAACACAAACACTACAAATACATAGATTTCATTCAAAACTATAATGTGTTCTAACAATGATGTACATATGTTCCAAGTACAAACTAACGAAGGGTCCTAATCTAAGTCTACGTCCATTGCCCCTATACCTTCAGCACATGATGATTTATCGGCAATCGTCGGAGGGTTTGCGGTGGCGGCGGGATTGGCATCCGGATTGGTCGACATGCCGAGGGCAGCCTCCATCCTTGCAATACGTTGCATCATCTCTTCTTCCTTGATTCTACTTTGTTCTTGGTTGATTCTGGTACGTTCATTGGCGGCTGCTACTTCTACCCTCAACTTCTCAACCTCCGAATCGTTGCTGGACACGCGTGCACCGCCTCTTCGTTTTGCCGGGCACCTTAATGCACCTCCTAGCCCTGTAAAGATGGTAAAACACAAAAATTATTCAAATTAAATTCTCTTTCGTATCTGTTGACAGTAGCCACAGAGGGGCTACATAAGCCCACAGACCTGCAGCCAGTGCATCCGGGGCCGGACTGAGGCCCGGAGCAGGATCACCAGTACCCGGACCCGAGGTCCAGCAGTCTACCTTGTGACCAGGGGCCCAGGGACCGGGGACGCCAGACTGCCGAACAGGCCACCAGAGCTGTCCTTTTGTGTGCGAACAGAAGGAAACCAGTCCCACATCGAAGAGTAAGACCAGACCTCACGCTCAACCACCTATATAAGGGTCTCAACTACCCTCTTTAATAGGTAACTGATCTCTCCAACTGCTTATCACTCTTGCTTAAGTTATATATTCATCCCAACTGTACTAACTTAGGCATCGGAGAGGAGAAGACCGGCCCGTCCGGTATTCCCCTTAGTTAGCAGGTTTGCAGGAGGAGATCACATCTAGATTCATCAGTTTCCACTAGGCCTACGAGTTTGTGCATAAACAATTGGGGCCGTCTATGGGAACCATTTGATCCACGAAAAACTAGCGTTGCTCTACCGGAGGGTAGAACCCGATCGATCCTTTGGAAGGCAGAAAGTCCACGCTCCGGAGGCCATGGAGGGAAGGAAGATGAAAGCTGGCGGGAGAGGGCTGAAAGAGCGAGTCTGGGTCCCCGACCGGGCCCAGAACCTTAAATCTGAGGTCAACGCGAGGTTTGTCCCTTCTCCCGACCGGGACGGAACCCTCGATCGCCGGGGCTCAGACAATCCTGACCAATACGATGAGGGGGAGGAGATAAAAAAGATGAAGGCAGAAGTCGCGCGATTGAGAGAGGAGGGCAATCGAGACCGACTAAGGGCGGATGCCCGGTGCCAAAAGTTGGAAGCGGTAAACATCGCCTTATTGGCGGCCCTGGAGAAAAGACACCGGCAGGACACCTCTCGGGCGGCATCACGGCCCGCAAATAAAGGTAACGAGTTCCCGCACCTAGAAGTGGGACAGCCTACGGGAAGGAGAAAGACTGCGCATTTGCCCACGCCACTCTTTCCGGATGCTTTGAGGAATTCCGGCCCGGTTGAGCCCCTATACCGAACGAACTTGCCATCGGGCGAGCAGGACAGCTCTACCGCAAGGACGCTTCAGACGCTCTCCGCCTCGGTGTCGGAAATAAAGGACCGGTTGGAGGCCAGCGAGAAAAGGACAGTGCGACCACAGGACAGTGCGCGATTCAACGAACGCACTGGACCTTTTCCACACCGGGTTAGGGAATCCGGAAGATCTGGTAACCAAAAGTCCCTGAAACTGACGTACTCAGGAACGAGCTGCCCATACCAACACCTGGATAGTTTTAAGTCACAAACGGGCACAAAGGGCTACTCAGATGCCACGTGTTGCAATGTATTCCAAGAGTCGCTCTCGGGGGAGGCATTGGGCTGGTTCTATGAGCTGCCATTAAACTCGGTGGAAACATTCGAACAGCTGGCTGATAAGTTTGTCGGCCGATTCGTCCTTAGAGCCAAGGCGGCCCAAACGTCAACGATCCTTTTCGATTGCATGCAGACTGACCGCGAACCGCTGTGCGCTTTCGTTAACCGATGGCATATCGCCACGGCCGGGGTCAGGAACTTGGATAAAAGGATCGCTGAGATGGCATTCAAGCAGGGGTTAAGGCCCGGAGAACTCTCGTACGCCCTGTGAGTAAAGGAGTCACTGGACTACGACGAGCTGATGGCCGTGGCCGTCAGGCACGCCCAAGCGGAACATGAGACGTATGGGGATAAGATGCCCAAGCGAAGGTCGGGCGACCTATCACCAACACCCTCCTATGAAAACAAGGCCGGGCGACAGGATCACAATCGTACGCCTACGACCAGTAAGAAGGCCGAAGTATGGGAGGATTGGCGACCCCGCTGGAGCGGCGACAGCAATTCACGGGCAGGTGGAAGACCACCGCCTTTGCGACCGGCACGGCCCATGGCAGCAGCGCCAGCGGGGCGACAACCGCGGGCCCTGGCCATTATGCCAGCAGGAAAACCCGAAGACCCAGCCCCCCGGACTAACGACCACCGACCCCAGAGAACTGTTGTGGATAGCCGAGTCTGAACAGATGACCTGCAAATGGACAGGCAGGGTGCCCGAGAAGTAGGAAGCATACGCGCCCGAGTCCCCGGAGGGATCGAGGTGCATGGAAGCATAAATATGATACATGGTGGGGACCACATAGATCGACTCACCCGGAGCTCGAAGAAGCGATGTTTAAGGTCGATCCGGGGAAAGGAAGTATATGCCTTTGGGGGAGGAAGCAGCCAAGCCGTTAAAACCGGATCGAACTCGATCACGTTCTATGAGGAAGAAGAACCGGAGGATCTGATCTAACCGCACAACGATCCCTTCCTCATTACGGTCCAAATAGACCACTGGATAACCAACCGCATGTTAATCGACACCGGGGCTTCTGTCAATGTGATGTTCCGAGACGCATACAAGGGGCTGCACCGGGGAAGAGGCAAGTTATCCCAGGATAACGAGCCGCTGATAAGCTTCTCCGGCGAGGTGGTCCAGCCTTTGGGATCGAATTACCTGCTGCTAATCTTCGGCGAGGGAGACAGGACGAGGAAGGAACACCTGGAGTTCATCATCGTGGATTGCCTGTCCTCATACAATGGCATAATTGGTCGGCCGGGGTTGTGGAGGCTGAAAACATTCATAGCCGGCCATATGCTGATGTTAAAAATGCCTTCACCCGCCGACGTCATTACCATACGCGGGGACCAGAACATCGCTCGCAGATATTATGCGGAGGCCCTGGCCCACGGGAGAAAGCGGACCGAGGTCTTCACGGCTACTCAACAAGCGCCAGTACCAGATCCGAGTATTAACCCCCGTGATGACACCGACTCTGACAACGAGAAGCTAAAACGACCGTCGGCTGTGGAAGAAACCGAAGCAATCTCTATTTCGGAGGATCATCAGGAACGAAAAGTGGTGATAGGAACGAAGCTCGCCCCAGCTGTCAGGTAAGAGCTCATCACCTTTCTCCGAGACATAGGTAAGTTTGTGTTTGTATAGTTATAAATTGTAAAAAAATAAAATCAGAAGCTAAAAACTAGGAATTCTTGCATCTAACTCGTCAGGAAACTCACCACTTTCTCATGCGCATTCTGCAATCGCGCATAAACATCGCAGACTGTCTGAAATACAGGCGCCAAACTGTCTTTCGCCTCATTCGCAACGACCCGGTAGCTATAGGGAGTGGTGCCAGAGTGGTGGTTGACTGCACACCCCTTCTCCTTTGCTTTGTTCCGGTTTGCGGCGTTCCGGGCACACATCCTCTGCAAAAATATGCATGAACTATTAGAATCAAAATCTATTATATGAAATTTAAAAACCTCTAATTAATTTCTATTACCTTATAATCGTCGTCCTCAAAGTGAACTTTGAGGTACTCCCACTGCTCCGGTCGGTGGATGAACTCTGCAGGTGTTGCCTTTGACACTTCGACGTAGTGGGTGTGGCAGTCGTACTTCCAGTCCTTGTAGATCTTGGCAGCGGTCTCGTCGATGTATCTCCACATGCCTATCTCGGTGGGAGGGAGGTCGTAGAACATCTAGTAAAAAACATTTCAACGAAATCATTAGAAATAACATATTTCAATATATATGACTGAAAGATAGTTTTTTGAAATTATTATGAAATTGTGTTTTACCTCCATATAAGTGCTCAGTGCATCTCGGTGCTCCTCAGCCAGCTCAGCATATGAAGGCGCAAGCATGGGCACTTTGCTCCGGATGGCGCTCCCGATGTCTCGGGACATCAAAGTCCTCCACTTCAAGAGGCTCGGACCCCTGTGCTGTTCCGAGTAGTCAATCTTCAGAGGTTTCCCGCCGTTCAGCGACACCAAATATTGGGTCTTCGTACCGGTTATGATGCCAGGCTTGTCCAGGTTCTGTCCATTCAACTTCTGACCCGTTGTCATATCAACAAGCTCTGCCATATATATATAATTATAATGAAAATGACACTGAATATTATGAATCATAAAAGCCTAATAATATATTATACTAAATTAATTCATTTGTATATCTATGGAGTTAGGACTTGGATCCTCTGAAGTGAGCAAGTAATGAGTTTGTAGAGTTAGGCTTTGCATTCCCTGATTTTGGGTCCTATTTGATATCAGCAATCTGAATCACTTTCATTAGGTTGGTAAAGACTATGACCTAAATGTTGTAAATAAACAATGGCACTGATGTGAGCTGGTTCTTTTCTAATTCTGCACAAGCAAAACTACTCAAACAATATTCATGCATTATGTAAAAGAAGACAGGACAAAAGATACTGAACAAAAGATACTGGACAAAAGCCAAACTTCATGATCATAGATCAGAAAGCTTACATGCCCCAAACCATTGTCTTTTAATGAAGAAATGAATTTTCAAGGCATATGAAATTATATTTGTCGGTACTGAACAAAACCCAAGTTTCTTAAATGAATGCTATTATAGATAATAGAACCATAACTGGTCTATCCCAAAAATTTTAAAAATTAAAAAAATAAAAACCTCTTTACTCAACCATAAAACACAATATTCCTTAGTTCTAATACCATCATCAAAATCAATCATAGTTCATATAATTATAATGAAAATGACACTGAATATTATGAATCATAAAAGTAATTAATATGGAAAAGAAGTGTTGAAGATGAACTAGGGTCAAAAGCTGAGTTAAGAATGAGGTTGACACTTGACGAAGAAAAAACATCTCGATCTTTCACTTCTTGCTTCCCAAGTTTTGTGAAGATCATGAAGAAGTTCAATATCAGTGGTTCATACACATTGGTGAGTTTTGTATATCTATGTATGCAACTATGCACAAGCTCCTATTTTTTATGTAGAAGGGTTTCTTCGGCACTGTTTGGTATTTATAGACTGGTTTTCATTCTGCAGAAAATCCCATACTAGTTTTCCACAGAACATCTACCCAACTTTAAAACAGAGATCGTGCTTAGAAATTCAAAAGGGGAAAGTTGGACCGTGAACTCTGTTCCAGACTCAAAAGGTCGAGTGGTGCATACTTAAAAATGGGTTTGATCATCAAGCTGGAGAAGCAACGACTAATGCAGTATAGCTAGTGTAGTCAACCAGAATTTGTACATTGTGACACATGGTTGAAGCTCAACTATCCATGAACTCATGTTTTATGGTGAGCTTTTTTATTTCCGTTTTCTTCTGCTCTAATTATGTGTGGATGTGTCTGCTAGCTAAATTCTCTCTAAGCAGACCTTTTCATCTACAATGTGAATATGTTAATCAAACAATTGAAACTTCATCCTATTCTATCATCTACAATCATATTATTCTTATTGTGATTTGATTATATTCTATCATCGAATCACTCACCCGGCTCCTGAGGACCCCTCTTGGTCCTAATGCTGAGGGGAGGAGCATCCTCGCCTACCACACCGGCTGCTCCTCCAGCGGCACCACCACTGCCACCGCTCCCGAGGTCAGCGCCACCTCTAGTAACCCCCACACCCGCCGAAGGACCACCTCCAGTAGCCCCCACACCCGCCGAAGGATCAATTTCTTCCAGAGACGGGATGGGAACCATCGTCCCCGCCTCTGGCGCCGTCCTCGCCGATTCCGCTGCTGCCGCCGCCACTGTCGCCGTTTCCTCCGCCGCCGCAGCAGTCATTTGAGCGGCAACTTCCGCCGCCTTCCTCTCTCTTCTCGTCTCCATCTCCTTCTTCCTCTTCTGGGCACTAGAACCGGGTGCCATTGATGAATCGAAGGGTTAGGGTTTCGAATTTTGGGTTTGGGGAAAAACAAATTTAGGGGTGAATTTAGGGTTTAGGGGTTTGAGAGAGATCAGAGGATTTCGATTATGGGGTTTTTGGTGAGAAGGGGTTTGGGTTTCGGGTTGTAAGAGAAAGGGGTTTGGGTTTATCTTGGAAGAGAAAGAGAATTTGGGGGTAGAAGAAGCAAATGAGGTGTTTTGAAATTTGGGGATCGCGCTATTGAGGAAGGAGCAAAGTCCCGGTTCATTTAATTAGATACGAAGCGACGAATATAGACAAACGTCGTCGCTTAGAATATTACCCGACAAAACATGGCCAAATATCGTCGCTTCACATTTAAGTTTGCGACGAATATCTAAAATCGTCGCTTCTGAAAACTGAAGCGATGAAGTTGGACCTCCCTACATTACCTAGTGGGTTAAAACTTCGTCGCTTCATGTGATCTGAAGCGACGAAGTTTTAACCCACTAGGTAATGTAGGGAGGTCCAACTTCGTCGCTTCAGTTTTCTGAAGCGACGACGTTTGACAAAAATGGTCGCGTCACTTTTTCAAGCGACAAGTATTGTGCAATATTCGTCGCTTCAAGTTGACTGAACAGATTAGTTATGTTTATATGCATTCGTTTTTATTTAATTAGAATATTGTAAATATTGTTCAAAATTACAACAATAAATATATATCATCATTATCATATTACAACATGTACCATAATTAACTAGTAGTCTTCCTCTTCGTCGTCTCCGCCATCATCGTCTTCATCTTCCACTTCTTCTTCCTCATCGAATTCATCACCACTGTCATCTTCCTCACCGTTTGATTCTTCATTCTGTTCGTGTACTTCTAAATCGAGTTGGAGATTAGATGCATCAATATGGTAAAATTATATTGAACCTAGTGTGTCCTCTTGGTAAGGCTCTGTGATTTGATTTCCTGAAGGAGGCCTGTTGTCTTCTGTTGCAAGTACTTCGGCACTGTATACATTTCGATGCGACATTTCTTGCACCACCTTCCAAGTACCACCCGCCGCAGGATCGTCCAAGTAAAACACTTGTTTAGTCTTCACAGCAAGACAAAATGGTGAACTATCATAGTAACTAGTGTTAGTATCCATCGATATCAGACCATGATCTACCTTGATGGTGTCAATTTCTTCGTCATCCTGATCGTCAGTGGTGTTGTGCCATATAACTTTGAACAATACGACCGACAAATTGTCTTGATAACATACCTCGACTACATAGTCAAGATGGTCATAGAAGTGTTGAGACAGGTTTCCAAGCTTCGTGCTTAACATCACCCCGCTATTTTGAGTCACGAGCCTTTGATCTCTATCGAATGAGACATACTTGATACAGTTCACGTAGCACGCTGTTTCTGCCTAAACCCGGGGGTCTAGTAGATACTTGATGAATCCAATTCGATCTCCTGCAATCCTGCTTACTAAGGGGAATACCGGGCGGGCCGGCCTTCACCTCTCCGATGCCTAAGTTAGTATAGTTGGAATATATATAACCAGGACACGTATGTAAGCGGGGAGAGAGACGAGTTACCTCATAAAGAGGGTAGTTGGGGCCCATATATAGGTGGTTGGGGGTAAGGGCTGGCCTTACTCTTCGATGTGGGACTGGTTCCCTTCTGTTTATACCTTCTGGTACCCTCTTAGGCAGGCTGGCGCCCCCGGCCCCTGGGTTCCTGGAGGCAGGATAGAGTGCTAGGCCCCGAGACCGGGTGCTGGTGATCCGGTCCCGACCCTTGGGCCGGGCCCTGGTGCGCTTGTTGCGGGTCTGTGGGCCTGCTGTAGCTTCTGCGGCTACTGTCAACAAGTCCCCCAAGTTCCCGGTCAAGTGCAATCTTGAATGGGGACTTAAATCTGTCTTGCTCTTGTCCCGCAGACCCGCAGGACTACCAACCTACCGGTGCCCAGTCCCCCAAGTCCGCGTTAAAGATTGGGCGTGACCGAGGTGAGTACCTGTTACCGATGGGAAGCAATAGTTTATAAGCATATTTGCAATATAAGCAGTAATATGCTCAAGTGTTGTGGTGTTATGAGCATGGAGCCGGGTGGAACCATGATGCCATGATACTATGATGCCATGCAATAGATGTGTGCATAGAATGATAATGAGGCGTTGAAATCCGCCATGCAGGAGATTTTGTGCATGGGATGATAAGGAGGCGTTGAAATCCGCCATGCAAGGAATGTGCACGGAATTTCGGCCGGGCACTCTGCCCTATCGGTACGAAGCGAAACTTCACTGGACCTCAATTGGGCGATCTGCCGAATCGAAGCGGAGCGGAGTTCACTGAGCCTCTACCGGGCGATCTGCCGAAACGGACGGGGTGAAGTTCATGGGACCTCGACCGGGCGTTCTGCCATATCGAGACGAGTCCAGGAGTATGGAAACTCGACCGGGCGTCCTGCCATATCGAGACGAGTTTCTCATTGCTAGGCTGCAGGGAGATTACCCTGGTGTTGCGGGCTGTTTGAAGCACCGGCGAACATTTGCTAGTTCTTCTCAGCTTGTGTTGAATAAGCGTTGAGGTAAGGGGGTGGCATTGAGGTGACAAAGCTCGCCGTGCAGCCCCATGTTTGATCGTCTTTCAATGCGATGCAGGGTTTTTATCCTCCTGGACAAGCGTGCATGGGTTAGATGCAAAGTCGCCCGGGTGTATAAGCCCGCCGGTCGAATATTCTCGACCGGTGTCAGCCATGGTGCTGGGCGGAACTCGACCGGGCGTCCTGCCATATCGAAACGAGTCCCGACCCTTGAAATGCCATGGGGCCAGGTGCATTATGGTCCTGGTAGGGGGGTGGCGTTGAGGTGACAAAGCTCGCCGTGCAGCCCCCTTTTGCCGCAGCTGGTGCGATGCAGGGTTTTTATCCTGCTGGACAAGCGTACATGAGTTAGATGCAAACTCACCGGGGTGCATAAAGCCCAAGCCGGTCGAATGTTCTCATGACCGGGGTCAGCCATGGTGCTGGGTGGAACTCGACCGGGCGTCCTGCCATATCGAAACGAGTCCCCCAGTGAAATGCCATGGTACCGGGTGGATCCTATTCCCGGAATGTGCTCTCGAGCCGGTTGGATGCGTCGTAACCGGTGGGCGGAACTCGACCGGGCGACATGCCATATCGAGACGAGTCCCCCAAGAGAGATGCGACTGGACGGACCTCGACCTGGCGACATGCCATATCGAGACGAGGCCTCCGGTGATGTGCCATGGAGAAGCCATGCAGCCGGTTGAATGATCATAACCGCGAACTGTCATGGTGCCGGGCGGTCCTCGACCGGGCGACGTGCCATATCGAGACGAGGCTTCATACCCGGATGGGTGCTCTCCAAGCGGTTGGATGATCATAACCGCGAGAGAGGTCTTCGAGATATGCAGCGAAGATTGTCGTGCAAGCGTGGAATCTGGGGAAGTGGGAGGGCCTGACTCCTTGATTCCCGCTCCTACCTTCCTGTCGCCAGCGTGTGGGACAAGTGGCTGACATGCATTTAAGGAGGAAGTCCATCAGTCCCGTCAGTTATGATGGCATGGGGAGGTTACCAATGCTGGGACACATGCCAGCGCGGGGCGGTCTTGAGATGTAGGGCCTGGATTCGCAGGCGTTTGAGTTGCTCTGATTACTTGTTTTGGAGGGATTTCGATTGCCTAGGGCATTGGTCCCCTCTATAAAAGGGCCTCTTCTGCTCTTCTTTCTGTTGTTGCTTCTGGCTTTAGAGAAACTAAGAGAAAGAGAGGAATTCGGCGACCACTTCGAGCCCTTCTTGCCTCACGAGATCCATTTTTTTGAACGCTCCCTACCATTGCGCGCTGCTTTCCCAGGGCCGATTGTCCTCGGTTGAGCATACTAATTAGTAAGTTTGTTTGATTTCTTTGCCCCGGTGCTATTCTTGTTTTTGGCTTTGTTGTTTTGCGGCGGGGGGGGGGGGGGGGGGGGGGAGGGATCTCTGCCGCTGACGGAACTGCTTTGCGGCGAACCTGGGGAGAGGCCGTAGAAGGCGTTGTTGTACCCTGTTGCTGACGAGCGCTAGGGTTTTGTGTTCTTCCCCTAGGTTAAGATGTCGTCTTCACGTTCTGACCGGGCTTCCGAATCGGCTGCCAGAGGTCCCCTCGTGGATGATGCGGAGAGGCTGGATAACTGGCTTAGTTCGGAATCTCCGGAGACCGAAGTCGCTGACTGCTCCGGGAGCAGGGTATCGACTCCGTCCTCGTCTTCGTCTTCCGGGTCTGAATCCTCGGAGACTGAAATACCGCACGGGGTGCGCCTTGCAGATGCTCCGGCCGTGAGCTACACCATCGGCAGAGGGAAGCACGCTGTGGTGTGTGATGAACCGGAGGAGAGCATGACCCCTGGAGAGATTGCAGCGTTCCGGGAAACGTGGGGTATCCCGGATAGAGTGCTGCTACGGCCCTTGAATCCTGGAGAGTCAGCCTGCAACCCAGAGGAAGGTTGGGTTGCCGCGCATCAGGATCAGTTCCGGCATGGACTCTCGCTCCCGCTGCCAAATTTCGTGCAGTATATGCTGAGTGCACTGCAAGTGTCGCCCGCACAGCTTCCTGGGCTCCAGTGGAGACGACTGCTGAGCCTCGGCTGCTTGTACGAGTTTTCTGGGATGAATATACCCACGGTAAACGAGTTCCGGGCCTTGTACAGGCTGTCGTACTCCAGGAAGCAGGGGTCCCATGGTTGCCTGTCCTTCAACTCCCGGAAGCCTCCACCGATTGTCACCAATATGCCTACATGGGTAGACAACAACTGGAGGAAGAAGGTGGTGATGGTGGGCGGGAAGTGGCAGGCGAGGAGTAAAGAGTACTGGGTTCCTGGCGCCTTCCAACCCATTGGCGACCAGTCGTACGAGCTATCCGATCTGGAGCGTGAGAGGATCTCGACCATAACCGGATGTTGGGACGATCTGGAACGGAGTTCTTACAACTTCATCCGGCGTGAAGTGCTGGAATACTGTCAGCTTGGGCGGGGTCCCGGTGCGTAGGAAGCCCTTGAGCGGTGATACTTTGCGCTAGTCTTTTGCAAAATACTAACCGTTTGCTTTCCCTGCAGGTGCATCTTCCCGGACGACTATCAAGCCCGAAACCACTCTCTCTATGGACGGGGAAGACCTCCTCAACAAGCTGAAGGAGAAGGCTGAGATCGTCTCGCGGACGTCGGTGGACGACGTGTCCGGCCGGCTGACGACTCATGCGGAGCCGAGGGCCATGGACGTCGATGACGACGCCTATGTCCTGAAGCGGGTGAAGACCCATCATGCTGCAGGCCTCCTGGCGCCTGGAAAGGGCAAGAGCACCGGGGGGGGGGGGGGGCAGTGAGGATTCCTGGTGGGATGAACAGGGTCCCCAACCAGCCGGTGGCTGTGCCGCACGTGGCTCGCGTCGCCCCGGTAAGCGCACGATCTTCCTCTCCAGAAGGTCGGGGAGAGAAACGGAAGGTCGGGGACGTTCCTTCCGCCGCACTGGTGACGCTTACCGGCGGGTCGGCACGGGAGAACCTGGCCAAACGGTTCAGGATAACCAGCGGTGCGCAAACCAACGCTGCTAGGGAGAATGCTGCTGCTGCTGCTCGGCAGAGTAGTCCAGCGCCTGCGGAGGCACTGAGGGGAAGCCCGGATGGTGCAATCGCCCGGCAAGTGGCGGCGGACTTGGCCAGCCTTGGCCTAG
Organism: Potentilla sterilis; assembly: GCA_963682095.1. Lineage (NCBI taxonomy): Eukaryota > Viridiplantae > Streptophyta > Magnoliopsida > Rosales > Rosaceae > Potentilla > Potentilla sterilis. The sequence goes on from OY821761.1 coordinate 3,826,805, forward strand.
ACAGACCCGGGATTGCTGGAGCCCTGGCGGGCGGAAATCGTCCAAAATGCAAGGAATCCGTCCTTCGGGTAAATACCGCATGGTACCACTGTACTGCTTGTAGCTTGTTTTCTTTTGCTGCTTGACTAACTCTTTGGTGTTGCGCAGTTGCTATACAGTCTGTACGAACCGGACGCGAGCGAGGGGCTGTCGGAGCTACAGAGACAGATAACTGCTTTATCTGAGATCCGACAGCGCCTGGAGGTGGAGAAGTCTCCCTCGGACCGGGAGAAGGCCAGATCGGAGGAGAGGGCCAAGAAGCTGGAGGAGCAGAACCGGATCCTGGAGAAGGAGAGGGCCGACCTGGAGGAGCAGAACCGGCTCCTGGAGAAGGAGAGGGCCGAACTGGAGTCCAAGGTGGACGAGTTCCAAGTGGGAGCTGCTGCTCTGCGCGCCGCCTCTGCTGCTCTGCGCGCCGCCTCTGCTGCTCCGGCCGGGGAAAATGACCCGGAACTCTGCGAGCGGGTCGTTCTCAAATACCGCGAAAACGATCAGTTCTTGGAGTTTCTGGTGAAGGCCAGGGAAGAGGGCATCTCAGATGCGTACACGGAATGGGCGGGGAAGGGATGGTTAGACACTTCCCTGATGTCGACTGCTGCTGAAGGAGATATCCTTGAGCAGTCGGACATCCATCAGGAGGCGGCGGAGGAGCAGCCGGGTGAAGCGATTCGCTCGGACTTAGATTCTTTTACCAACGGTGCCGAGTCTGCCCGAGCCGGAGTCAACACCGGGACTGATGTCGACGACGAGGGTACCGCAGGAGAGGCTGGCGAATTGCCTACTGAAGGCGGAATCGTAGCTCCTTAGGATTTTCTTGCCCTTTTCCTTGTAATCTTTCCGGATCGGTTACTGCTTGTATACTTGGTTGAATATGAATATACTGGAACTGGCAGAGCCGGTGAAATTTTCTCAAAAGTAGTTTGCATATATATTTGTTTTTACAACGGTTGAACCGCGAACTATGCCAAACTAACCGCTCGGATTAGCGGGTTTTACCAGGACTGGTCATGTTCCCGGTCGGGGTCTGTTCTTCTTTTCCCCACGTACCGCTGGAGCTGGCCATTATCAATCAAAACCTGCACCGCTGACTTGAGAGCGTAGCACTGGTTCGTTCGATGAGTAGCCTCATCATGGTAAGAGCAGTACTTGCCCGTCTGCGCCGTTGTAAGTTTCCCCTTCGGGAACCTTCTCTGGGGCGGTGGGGGAATGACGCTCCCGTTCTCAAGTAGAACATCCTCGTAGGAAGTGGTGAGAGTGGTGAAGACTTCTTGATTGGCCGGTGGTGGTGCTGGCATGATTGCTAAGGGGCGCTCTTGGCGGAACTTCGCCGGCTTGTGCTCATTTTGAGGCTTATCAGAATAGGACCTCTGCTGCCGCTGTGGCCAGTTTCTGCTGTTGGCGTTCCGGCAGGGCCGGGCGGTGCGGTTATCGGTCCGCTGATTGGGCTTGGCTTCCTGGGCGGGCGGGGGGTTCTCTTCCCGGGGATGGTCTTCCTGCTGCTCATCCCGCTTCCTCTTCTGCAGGTGATGCCCATAGGTCACATGATCGGCCTGAGCATGCCGGATGGCCATAGCCATCAACTCGTCGTACCCCTGCGGGAGTTCTACCCGGACGGCGTAGGAAAACTTGCCCGCTCGGAGCCCTTGCTTAAACGCCATCTCGGCGATGCCCTTGTCCAGGTTCCGAACTCCGGCCGTAGCCGTCTGCCAGCGGTTGACAAAGGTTCTCAGCTCCTCTCCGGGGGCTTGTCTGCAATTGAAGAGGATGGTCGACGTCCGGGCTCCCTCGACTCGGAGGATGAAGCGGCCTACGAACCGGTCGGCCAACTGTTCGAACGCCTCGATCGAGTTTGCCGGAAGCTCGTAGAACCAGCTGAGCGCTTCCCCGGACAAAGTTTCCTGGAAGATGTTGCAGCAGACTGCATCGGAGTATCCCTTGGCGCAGGTTTGGGACCGGAAGCTGTCCAGATGTTGGTACGGGCAACCGGACCCTGAGTAGGTGAGCTTGAGGGACTTCTGGTTGCCAGATCTTCCCGACTCCATGACCCGGTGCGAAAAGGGACCCATGCGCTCATTAAACCGGGCACCCTCCATCGGCCGCGCGGCTCTTCTCTCGTTAGCCTCCATTTGGGCCTTTAAGTTCGACACGGTGTCGGCCAGCATCTGCAGCGCTCGCGTGGTCGGAGTCTCAACTTCATCTACTGACGAAGCGCCGGGCTGGCGGGAGGTCGCTGCGCTCTTTGGTGGGCCTGCGCCTGATGGCGACTTCTGCCGTGCGGGGTCACCGGGCCGACCGCCCGAAGATTGCCCTCCATCGGCGTGTTGAGGTTGGATCGGTGGGAGTGTCGCCTGTGCCTCGGCCATGGCGTCATTGCGCTGCTGTCCCCTTTCCAGGGCGGCCACGAGGGCAGTATTCACCGCCTCCATTTCTTCGTACCGAGCGTTGGACTTAGCTCTGTCCCTGTCGCTCTCCTCTTTCAGACGACTGACCTCTGCGGCCATCGCCCGTAGCTCTCCCGCCATACTGCTATGGCCGGGGCTGTACGTGGGGTCCCAGTCCGGGCTCTCAGATCGATCGCTTGAATCATCTGAGAACGTCAAGGCGAAGCCCCGTCGCTCTGGACTGTCTTCCTCCTCTGCCGGGCCTTTACCTCGTGAGCTGTCGCGGTGGGGATCCGGTACGCCGGATGGTCCCCCACAACTCTCTCCATCCTGACCGTTGCCCCGGTCGCCGCGCGGCTCCCGCGTGACGGCTGGGGTGGAGGCGAGCGTCTGCACTACTGCAAGGCGTCCCCCCTCGGTGGTCTCTTTCTCTTGACTCATCTCTGATCTCTTTCCCAACGGTGTTGCTTACACGGCTTTTCGTTCAAGCTTCCCACAGACGGCGCCAATTGTTTCTGCCTAAACCCGGGGGTCTAGTAGATACTTGATGAATCCAACTCGATCTCCTGCAATCCTGCTTACTAAGGGGAATACCGGGCGGGCCGGCCTTCACCTCTCCGATGCCTAAGTTAGTATAGTTGGAATATATATAACCAGGGCACGTATGTAAGCGGGGAGAGAGACGAGTTACCTCATAAAGAGGGTAGTTGGGGCCCATATATAGGTGGTTGGGGGTAAGGGCTGGCCTTACTCTTCGATGTGGGACTGGTTCCCTTCTGTTTATACCTTCTGGTGCCCTCTTAGGCAGGCTGGCGCCCCCGGCCCCTGGGTTCCTGGAGGCAGGATAGAGTGCTAGGCCCCGAGGCCGGGTGCTGGTGATCCGGTCCCGACCCTTGGACCGGGCCCTGGTGCGCTTGCTGCGGGTCTGTGGGCCTGCTGTAGCCTCTGCGGCTACTGTCAACACACGCCTTATAAATCCGAGTGAATTGCGGACCTCGAGCCAATGACCATATTGCCCTGTTAAAATTAGGGTCTTGAGCATCATATATTCTCTTGGCCTAAAAAATAGATTGTGTTAGTTCTATACTATTCAGTTTTCATACAAATTTTAAGAACCATATATTCAGTTTTCGTACAAATTTTAAGAACCATGGATGGAAACTCCTCCTTCGATGGCGCTAGTCGTAATCGTCACCATATTTCACCGTGTACAGCTGCAAATGAGCGTCCATGTAATATTGAGCTTCTTCTGTATCCATCAAAATTTGTCAGTGAGCCTCAGCCGTTTGCTCCTCTATTAACCTGATATTTCCGGTGGTATCCATAATACACGGTTGAACTAACTGAGAAACAGAACTAATATTCCATATTGGGAGATTGGGCTCTTCGTGTTCTTCCAATTCCAGATACGACTTACAGTACGTCACCGACTCCTATGATATGTACCTTTCTGCAATACTCCCCTCCGGGTAACGTGTATTACTCATTGACTGTTTATAGTTACCTAATTGCCTGTAAAATGATGAATATGATTACTGCATATATAAGGTCGATACCAATTTAGTTTGGACATTAAGAAACATATTTGATTAGTGCATATACCTTTCCGTCGGATACATCCATGTAAAATATACTGGGCCTGTAAGCATAACTTGCTCGGGAAGGTGAACCATGAGATGAACCATAGAGGTGAAGAAATGTGGAGGAAAAATCAACTCCAAATTACAGAGAATGATCACAATCTCATCTTTCATATGTTGGACATCTGTCTTCTTTAACTCCCTAGCACATAATTTTCGAATCCAATTTGACAATGCTATTAATGGCTTCACGACGTTATTCGGAAAAAATCTTCGGATAACCACTGGAAGAAGACGTTGAAGCAGGACATGGCAATCATGCGTCTTCAATCCATAGAACTTTTTCTCTGATAGTTTCACCTTATTTCTCAAACTTCCCGCATAGTCAAGTGGATACCTAACACCGCGAAACCATTCGAATACTTCTTCAAGACGATCCTCTTCAACTAAAAAGGGTGCATGAGGAACATTTCCCGTCCTCTTTTCAGCTTCCGAACACCACTGACTTTTGCGTATCCCCCTCTTCTGCAAAGCTTCGCGAGCCCTTGGACCATCCTTGGTCTTCCCTTCAATTGAAAGAATGGTGGCCAGGATATTGTCACCCACGTTCTTTTCAATATGCATGACATCTAAACAGTACCTGTGTAACAACGACGACCAATAGGGAAGCATCCAAAATACGCCCTCGTGGGTCCAACATTGTCTGTTGTGTACCGAGTAAGGGACATGAAAATACGGATGCTGGCTAAGAGTGGCGTAACTGTGTGACCTAATTTCCTCCAAAATTTCATCTTCGTTCTTATGAGCTGGCATTTTTCCCCACTCTGGCTTCCCGTTAAATGCCAAACTGGATCGCATTGGTGAATTCTCGTCGAGCCATTTCCAATGCCCTTCATAAACAATTCTCCCACAAATATGCTTCACCGTCAGCTCATCTAGACAAATTGGACATGCCTTGTACCCTTTCACCGTTGAGCCCGCAAGCATCCCTAAACCAGGAAAGTCACTTATAGTACACATCACCGCTGCCTTCATCGTGAATACATCATTGTCAACTCTGTCAAAAGTATAGACTCCATTTTCCCATAAATCTATGAGCTCGTCGATCAATGGACGAATGAATACACTAAGGCACTTTCCTGGAGATTTAGGGCCAGGAATCAACACGGCCAGCATATTATATTCCTTCCTCATACACATATTAGGGGGTAGATTATATGGCATCACAACCACGGGCCACGTACTATGCTGGGTTGTCATTGTTCCAAATGGACTGAAACCATCAGTTGTCACTCTAAGCCGCACATTTCTTCCCTTAATGTCGTCGAAACCTGGAAATGTCATGTTAAAATGTTACCATGATTCTCCATCAGATGGGTGCCGGAGGGCACTTTCATCTTGTCGCCTCTCCTTATGCCATCGCATATGCTTTGCTGTGTGTGGGGACAGGGCCGGTCCTGTGTCATAGATATTATGTGTAAAAAAAAAATTTCAACAAGCAATACATATAGCATTTTGAAAAAAATGAATTTATATTATTCTAACTCTTAAAGCAAAAAAAAATAAAAAGTTGTAGTATATAATGTAAGGAACCTGCAAACTTGTACTACCAACATACAACTGAAATGCATACTGGCTCCACAACCAACAGTGAGAAGGATAATAAAGAAACCTGTAAAAAAGATCAATTTAGCTACGGAACCAATGTAATGAATTTCCAAACTTGATAAATGGTAACACAGTACAATCTTACTTGGAAACAATATGTAAAGCTTTCCATTGGATCATTATAATAAACTGAAACTATCACAAGACTTTTGCCAAGAGGAACTGAACAACTAACGCATTAGGGTTTTCTAAACATTGATCTTCTAGCATTTTTAGAAGCTAAATCATCAATTAATTTTTCATAATCAAAGCTTTTCTAAGAACTCATTTTCAATTGAAATTAAAGCCAAAGAATTTAATCCTTCTTGCGACATGGTTGATCGCAAGTACGACTTTAAAATTTTTAGTTTTGAAAAGCTTCTCTCTGCTGATGCAACTGTAACATGAATAGTTAATAAAATTCTATATATAAGGCAAGTAGTTGGATAACAATTGACTCTCTTAAAAAAATTGAGTATTGCAGACTAAACCTAAAACCCTAGATTGAACGATCAAATAAATTCAATCAGATTGATTAATAATTTCATATGATCAATTAATGAAAGATAAATCATATCAAAAATACAAACTAAAGCATCAAAGTAAAATTGCAAACGATTACAGAGTTGATCTCTGACAATAACAAAAATTAAACAAAAATTGAAAGCAAATAAGATTACCTCTGAGGCTCTGACAGTTGAAATTCTTAATCAATTTGGAATTGAAGTTTTGTCATAAATTGAATGGCAGAAGGAGTTGTATAAAGCCAAGTGCAACTTAGAAGTATTTCTTAATCAAGAATACAGGTGATAACTATGCAAAATGCAACTTAGAGGCTGCTTTTATAGATGCAGAACAACAATCCTAAAACAATTTTAAAATAATTAAAAAAAAATTTGTAGAAATAATCAATTATTAAAAAAAATGCTCATATTGGGGTTCGAACTCCTACCCTAAACAACTTGTTTTAAATTACAAGCCTAATCAACTGTGGTAGTGTAGTATTTGTGTTTTATGTTTCTCTGTTTTTACTTAAGTTAAAGTTTTATTAATATTATATAAAAAAATTATTTGGCGGCCTCCGCCGATCGGCGGCCCTGTGCCGCCGCACCACTGGCACAGGCCAAAGGCCGGCTCTGTGTGGGGACATAAATAGGCGTTTCAACCTTGGAGTGATAGGGAAATGCCATATTATCTTTTTTGGAAGGTCATCCGTATCTGGCTTATATCTTTCAGCACCACATATTGGACAAGTCCTACGAGTTTTATTTGCAGCACCCCTAAATAGGTAACAGTTGAACTCACAAACATGAATTTTTTCATATCCAAGGGAAATATCCTTGATGATTTTTTTAATTCTCGAATAACTCACAGGAAAATTATTGACTTTAAAAAACTTATGCACCCATTTACATAATTTATCAATACTCGTATCCGACCATCCGTTGTCAACTTTAATTTCCATTGCATGTAATGTGGCACTTAATACAGTTTCTTCACTCCCTTCATACAATGGGGTTTGAGACTCCTTTAGAAGCCTTTCATACTTAGCATAATCATCATCTACCATGTCATTGAACTGAACTTCAGTGTTTTCTTCAACGACATTATGCGGTGCATCTGCATGGTATCCAGGATAGTATAGAAATACATCTTGTATAATCTCCACAGGCGGGATCACTGAAGGACAGGCAACACTGGAAGCCTGGACTCTGTCTTGATGCCACTGTCTCCGTTTACTGATCATTGCCGGTTGACCAGAAACTTCTCCGTGAAGGTGTCAAACTGTGTAAGTAGGATTCAAACCATGGTGCAAGCAGTGATGATAAATCTCTATGAGTTTCTTATAATAAGGACCATTTCTGCAAACTGCGCACGGATAAGGGAGAAATTCGATTCCAGCAGTGCGAGCGGAAACAAAATTGATGAAGTTAACTAAGTCTGTGCTATAATCAGGGTGTGTAAAGTGAAGATTCATCCAAGATTTGTCGGGGACATCATCCATGTTTCTTGTCATAACATAAACATACAATATGTATAAGGTTAGCACACAACATTTATGATACAATCAAAACCTGTCCCAACACTTTTTCTCTTTATGCCTCCAGGTTGGGTCATATCCCCTTCAGGAGAACACGAGTTTGTTGATCCTTTTGCTATTCATGTGGTTTCTGCTACAGTTTTGGGAAATTTCGGCAGCATCTCCCTACAGTTTCTTAAGTGCACAAAAATCTAAACAACCTAATTTGCACTCGAGAAACATTGTAGAAAGACACTGTCGAAACTATATCCCAAAACTTAAACTTAAACCATATGAATAGCAAAAGGATCAACAAACTCGTGTTCGCCTAAAGTGTCCAAAAATGGGACAATTCGAGAATCAACAACTCATCTCGATCAACTAGATGCGTTGTTGATTCTCAAACGGGAGTTCTAAGCTGATAAACACCACAATTATATATAATACGAAACAATAAATTTACACACGGCACCACACTCCCTCACTAAGCCACTCGCATATTTCAGAAACCCTAACTACCACAATCCACATACAACACAAACTAATTACATCGTTCACTAATAATTTCAACCTAATCTACTATAAAATTCAAAAAATTTCAATAAATTGCACTATTTCAAGCCATTTTAGTTTCACTCAATTTGGATTTAACTAAATTTCACAATTTCACTAAATTACACTAAAATTCAATGTCACTAAAATTTCACAATTTCACAAATTACCCTAAAAAATCTCAATTTCACCAAAATCAACACCAATTCTATCATATATTCAAACACCTAACCCTAAAAACAACAAAAAAACACATTATAAACCAAATCTGTTTCTGCCTAAACCCGGGGGCCTGGTAGATACACGATGAATCCAACTTGATCTCCTGCAATCCAGCTTACTAAGGGGAATACCGGGCGGGCCGGTCTTCTCCTCTCCGATGCCTAAGTTAGTATAGTTGGAATATATATAACCAAGGCACGTATGTAAGCGGGGAGAGAGATAAGTTACCTATTAAAGAGGGTAGTTGGGGCCCTTATATAGGTGGTTGGGGGTGAGGGCTGGCCTCACCCTTCGATGTGGGACTGGTTCCCTTCTGTTTGTACATTCTGGTGCCCTCTTTGGCAGGCTGGCGCCCCCGGCCCCAGGGTCCCTGGAGGCAGGATAGAGTGCTGGACCCCGAGGCCGGGTGCTGGTGAGCCGGTGCAGGGCCTTGGGCCTAGCCCTGGTGCACTTGCTGCGGGTCTGTGGGCCTGCTGTAGCCTCTCTACGGCTACTGTCAACAAGTCCCCCAAGTTCCCGGTCAAGTGCAATCATGAATGGGGACTTAAATCTGTCTTGCTCTTGTCCCGCAGACCCGCAGGGTTACCAACCTGCCGGTGCCCAGTCCCCCAAGTCCGCGTTAAAGATTGGGCGTGACCGAGGTGAGTACCTGTTACCGATGGGAAGCAATAGTTTATAAGTACGTTTGTAATATAAGTAGTACTGTGCTCAGGTGTTGTGGTGCTATGAGCATGGAGTGGGGTGGAACCCGGAGAGTGTATGAGATGATGCCATGATGCCATGTAATAGATGTGTGCATGGAATGATAATGGGGCGTTGAAATCCGCCATGCAAGAGATGTGCATGGAATTTCGGCCGGGCACTCTGCCCTATCGGTACGAGGCGGAGCTTCACTGGGTCACAACTGGGCGATCTGCCAAATCGAAACGGAGCGGAGTTCACTGAGCCTCTACCGGGCGATCTGCCAAAGCGGAGTTCACTGAGCCTCTACCGGGTGATCAGCCAAAGCGGAACGGAGTGAAGTTCATGGGACCTCGATCGGGCGTTCTGCCATATCGAGACGAGTCCCAGGTGAACTTAAGTACTGGACCTCGACCGGGCGTTCTGCCATATCGAGACGAGGTGGAGCAAAGGGCCTCGACCGGGCGTTCTGCCATATCGAGACGAGTCCCATATTGCTAGGCTGCGGGGAGATTACCCCGGTGTTGCGGGCTGTTTTAAAGCACCGGTGAACACTTGCTAGTTCTTCTCAGCTTGTGTTGAATAAGCGTTGAGGTAAGGGGGGTGGCGTTGAGGTGACAAGGCTCGCCGTGCAGCCCCACGTTGATCGCGGTTCAATGCGATGCAGGTTTTTTATCCTGCTGGACAAGAGTACATGGGTTAGATGTAAACTCACCCGGGTGTATAAAGCCCATGCCGGTCGAATGTTCTCATGACCGGGGTCAAGCCATGGTACTAGGCGGAACTCGACCGGGCGTCCTGCCATATCGAGACGAGTCCCCCAATGAAATGTCATGGGGCCGGGTGGATCTTGTTCCCGGTAGGGGGGTGGCGTTGAGGTGACAAGGCTCGCCGTGCAGCCCCCGTTTGCCGCAGCTGGTACGATGCAGGGTTTTTATCATGCTGGACAAGCGTACATGAGTTAGATGTAAACTCACCCGGGTGTATAAAGCCCTATGCCGGTCGAATGTTCTCATGACCGGGGTCAAGCCATGGTACTGGGCGGAACTCGACCGGGCGCCCTGCCATATCGAGACGAGTCCCCCAGTGATATACCATGGGGCCGGGTGGATCCTGTTCCCGGAATATGCTCTACAGCCGGTTGGATGCGTCGTAACCGGTGGGCGGATCTCGACCGGGCGTTCTGCCATATCGAGACGAGTCCCCCGAGAGAGATGCAGCTGGGTGGACCTCGACCGGGCGACATGCCATATCGAGACGAGGTCTCCAGTAGGATGGCGTGCAGCCGGTTGAATGATACCTAACCGTGAACTGCTACGGACCGGGCGGATCTCGACCAGGCGAGATGCCATATCGAGACGAGTCCCCCAGTGATATGCAACGAAGATGGTGCTAGAAGGAGGGTTCATACCCGGATAGATGCTCTCGAAGCGGTTGGAAAATCACAACCGGTGAGAGGTCTTCAAGATATACAACGAAGAAGCCATGCAGCCGGTTGAATGATCATAACCGTAAACTGCCATGATGCCGGGCGGAGGCTCGTACCCGGATGGATGCTCTCGAAGCGGTTGGATGATTACCGCTGGTGAGAGGTCTTCGAGATATACATCGAAGAAGCCATGCAGCCGGTTGAATGATCATAACCGCGAACTGCCATGGTGCCGGGCGGACCTCGACCGGGCGTCCTGCCATATCGAGACGGGTCCCATATTGCTCATACCCGGATGGATGCTCTCGAGGCGGCTGGATGATCACTACCGGTGAGAGGTCTTCGAGATATGCAGTGAAGAAGCCATGCAGCCGGTTGGATGATCATAACCGCGAACTGCCATGGTGCCGGGCGGACCTCAACCGGGCGTCCTGCCATATCGAGACGGGTCCCATATTGCTCATACCCGGATGGATGCTCTCGAGGCGGCTGGATGATCATTACCGGTGAGAGGTCTTAAAGCCGGTTGAGAAATCATGACCGGTTAACTTGCAGCAAAGATGGCGTGCAACCGTGGAATCTGGGGAAGTGTGGGAGGGCCTGACTCCTCGGTTCCCGCTCCTACCTTCCTGTCGCCAGCGTGTGGGACAAGTGGCTGACATGCATTTAAGGAGGAAGTCCATCAGTCCCGTTAGTTATGATGGCATGGGCAGTTTACCAATGCTGGGACACGTGCCAGCAGGGGGCGGTCTTGAGATGAAGGGCCTGGATTCGCAGGCGTTTGAGTTTCTCTGATTACTTGTTTTGGAGGGATTTCAATTGCCTAGGGCACCGGTCCCCCCTATAAAAAGGCCTCTTCTGCTCTTCTTTCTGTTGTTGCTTCTTGCTTTGGAGAAACTAAGAGAAAGAGAGAAATCCGGCGAAAACTCTGAGCCCTTTTGCCCCACGAGATCCGTTTTCTCGAGCGCTCCCTAATCTCTTCCTACCATTGCTCGCTGCTTTCGCAGGGCGGACTGTCCTCGGTTGAGCATATTAATCGGTAAGTTTGTTGATTTCTTTGCCCCGGTGTTGTTCTTGCTTTGGTTTTGTTGTTTTGCGGCGGGGGGGAGGGATCTCTGTCGCTGACGGAACTGCTCTGCGGCAAACTTGGGGAGAGGCCGTAGAAGGCGCTGTTGTAGCCTGTTGCTGACGAGCGCTAGGGTTTTGTTTTCTTCCCCTAGGTTAAGATGTCTTCTTCAGGTTCTGACCGGGCTTCCGAATCGGCTGCCAGGGGTCCCCTCGTGGATGATGCAGAGAGGCTGGAGGACTGGCTCGGTTCGGAATCCCCGGAGACCGAAGTCGCTGACTGCTCCGGGAGCAGGGCTTCGTCTCCGTCCTCGTCTTCGTCTTCCGGGGCTGAATCCTCGGAGACTGAAATACCGCACGGGGTGCGCCTTGCAGATGCTCCGGCCGTGAGCTACACCATTGGCAGAGGGAAGGATGCTGTGGTGTGTGATGAACCAGAGGGTAGCATGACCCCTGGAGAGATTGCAGCGCTCCGGGAAACCTGGGGTATCCCGGATGAAGTTCTGCTGCGGCCCCTGAATCCTGGAGAGTCAGCCTGCAACCCGGAAGCAGGTTGGGTTGCCGTGCATCAGGACCAGTTCCGGCATGGACTCTCGCTCCCGCTGCCAAATTTCGTGCAGTATATGCTCAGTGCGCTGCAAGTGTCGCCCGCGCAGCTTCCGGGGCTCCAGTGGAGGCGATTATTGAGCCTCGGCTGCCTATATGATTTGTCCGGAATGAGTATGCCAACGGTAAACGAATTCCGGTCCTTGTATAGGTTGTCCTACTCAAGGAAGCAAGGGTCCCGGGGTTGCCTGTCCTTCAACGCCCGGAAACCTCCACCGATCGTCACCAATATGCCTACATGGGTAGACAACAGTTGGAGGAAGAAGGTGGTGATGGTGGGCGGGAGGTGGTAGGCGAGGAGTAAAATGTACCGGGTTCCTGGCGCCTTCCAGCCCCTTGGCAACCAGTCGTTCGAGTTATCCAATCTGGAGCATGAGAGGATCTCGACCATACTCGGATGTTGGGACGATCTGGAACGGAGTTCTTTCAACTTCATCCGGCAAGAAGTGCTGGAATACTGCCAGCTCGGGCGGGGTCCCGGTGCGTAGGAAACCCTTTAGCGGTGATACTTTGTGCTAGATCTGGCAAAATGCTAACTGTTCACTTTTCTTGCAGGTGCATCTTCCCGGGCGGTCATCAAGCCCGAAACCACTCTCTCAATGGACGGGGAAGACCTCCTTAACAAGCTGAAGGAGAAAGGCGAGACCGTCTCACGGACGTTGGTGGACGAGGAGTCCGGCCGACTCACGACTCATCCGGAGCCGAGGGCCATGGACGTTGATGACGGCGCCTACCTCCTGAGGCGGGTGAAGACCCATCATGCTGCGGGCCTTACGGTGCCTGGAAAGGGCAAGAGCACCGGGGGGCCAGAGAGGATTCCCGGTGGAGTGAACAGGATCCCCAACCGGCCGGTGTCTGTGCCGCACGTGGCTCGTGTCGCCCGGGTCAGCGCACAATCTTCTTCTCCGGAAGGCCGGAGAGAGAAACGGAAAGGCGGGGACATTCCTTCCTCCGCCCTGGTGACGCTTACCGGTGGGTCGGCACGGGAGAACCTAGCCAAACGGTTCAGGATAACCAGCGGTGCGCAAACTAACGCTGCCGGGGAGAAGGCTGCTGCTGCTGCCCGGCAGAGTAGTCCCGTGCCTGCGGAGGCATCGAGGGAAGCCCGGATAGTGCACTCGTCCGGCAAGTGGCGGCGGACTTGGCCGGCCTTGGTCTGGACAGACCTGGGGTTGCAGGAGCCCTGGCGGGTGGGAACCGGTCAAAATGCAAGGAATCCATCCTTCGGGTAAGTACCGCATGGTACCACTACACTGCCTGTAGCTTGTTTTCTTTTGCTGCTTGACTAACTGCCTTTGTTGCTGCGCAGCTGCTGTACAGTCTGTACCAACCGGATGCGAGCGAGGAACTGTCGGAGCTGAAGAGACAGATAGCTACTCTATCGGAGGCCGACAGGGCCTGGAGGTGGAGAAGTCCCGCTCGGACCGGGAGAAGGCCAGATCGGAGGAGAGGGCCAAGAAGCTGGAGGAGCAGAACCGGAGCCTGGAGAAGGAGAGGGCCGAACTGGAAGCCAAGGTGGACGAGCTCCAAGTGGGAGCTGCCGCTCTGCGCGCCGCCTCTGCTGCTGTGACCGGGGAAGATGACCCGGAACTCTACGAGCGGGTCGTTCTCAAATACCGCGAGAGCGATCAGTTCCTGAAGTTTCTGGTGAAGGCCAGGGAAGAGGGAATCTCGGATGCGTACACGGAATGGGCGGGGAAAGGATGGTTAGACACTTCCCTGATGTCGATTGCTGCTGAAGGAGATATCCATGAGCAGTCGGACATCCATCAGGAGGCGGTGGGGGGGCAGCCGGAAGAAGCGATTCGCTCGGACTTGGATTCTTCTACGAACGGTGCCGAGTCTCCTCGAGCCAGAGTCAACGCCGGAACTGAGGTCAACGACGAGGGTACCGCAGGAGAGGCTGGCGGATTGCCTGCTGAAGGCGGAGTCGTGGCTCCTTAGGATTTTCCTTGCTCCTCTCCTTGTAATCTTTCCGGAACGGTTACTGCTTGTATACTTGCTTGATTATGAATATACTTGAACTGGCAGAGCCGGTGAAATTTTCTCAAAAGTAGTTTGCATATATTTGTTTTTACAACGGTTTAACCGCAAACTATGCCAAACTAACCGCTCGGAGTTAGCGGGTTTACCAGGCCTGGTCACGTTCCCGGTCGGGGTCTGTTCTTCTTTCCCCTACGTACCGCTGGAGCTGGCCGTTATCGATCAAACCCTGCACCGCTGTCTTGAGAGCGCAGCACTGATTTGTTCGGTGAGTAGCCTCATCATGATAAGAGCAGTACTTGCCCGTCTGCGCCGTTGTAAGTTTCCCCTTCGGGTACTTTCTCTTGGGCGGTGGGGGAATGACGCTCCCGTTCTCAAGTAAGATATCCTCGTAGGAAGTGGTGAGAGCGGTGAAGACTTCTTGACCGGCCGGTGGTGCTGGCATGATTGCCAGGGGGCGCTCTTGGCGGTACGGTGCCAGCTTGTGCTCGTTCTGGGGTTTATCAGAATAGGGCCTCTGCTGCCGCTGTGGCCAGTTTCTGTTGTTGGCGTTCCGGTTGGGTCGAGCGGTGCGGTTCTCGGTCCGCTGACTGGGCTTGGCTTCCTGGCCGGGCGGAGGGTTCTCTTCCCGGGGATGGTCTTCCTGCTGCTCATCCCGCTTCCTCTTCAGTAGGTGGTGCCCATAGGTCTCATGATCAGCTTGAGCATGCCGGATGGCCATAGCCATCAACTGGTCATACCCCTGCGGGAGTTCTACCTGGACGGCGTAGGAAAACTTACCCGCTCGGAGCCCCTGCTTAAACGCCATTTCGGCGATGCCTTTGTCTAAGTTCCGAACCCCGGCCGTAGCCGTCTGCCAGCGGTTGACGAAGGTTCTCAGCTCCTCTCCGGGGGCTTGTATGCAGTTGAAGAGGATGGTCGACGTCCGGGCTCCCTCGACTCGGAGAATGAAGCGGCCTACGAACCGGTCGGCTAACTGCTCGAACGCCTCGATCGAGTTCGCTGGAAGCTCGTAGAACCAGCTGAGCGCTTCTCCAGACAAGGTCTCCTGGAAGATGTTGTAGCAGACTGCATCGGAGTATCCCTTGGCGCAGGTTTGGGACCGGAAACTGTCCAGGTGCTGATACGGGCAACCGGACCCTGAATAGGTGAGTTTGAGGGACTTCTGGTTGCCAGATCTTCCCGACTCTATGACCCGGTGCGAGAAAGGGCCCATGCGCTCATTAAACCGGGCGCCCTCCATCGGCCGCGCGGCTCTTCTCTCGCTGGCCTCCATTTGGGCCTTTAAGTCCGACACGGTGTTGACTAACATCTGCAGCGCCCGTGCGGTCGGAGTCTCAACTTCATCCACAGACGAAGCGCCGAGCTGGCGGGAGGTTGTCGTGCTCTTCAGCGGGCCTGCGCCTGCCGGCGACTTTTCTAGCACGGGATCACCGGGCCGACCGCCCGAAGACTGCCCTGCCTCGGTGTGTTGAGGTTGGACCGGTAGGAGTGCCGCCTGCGCCTCGGCCATGGCGTCACTACGTTGCCGTCCCCGCTCCAAGGCGGCTACTAGGGCAGTATTCACCGCCTCCCTCTCTTCGTACCGGGCGTTGGACTTAGGTCTGTCCCTGTCGCTCTCCTCTCTTAGACGATTGACCTCTGCGGCCATTGCCTGTAGCTCTACCGCCATACTGCTATGGTCGGGGCTGTACGTAGGGTCCTGGTCCGGGCTCTCAGATCGATCGCTCAGATCATCTGAGAACGTCAAGGAGAAGCCCCGGCGCTCTGGACTGTCTTCATCCCCTGCCGGGCCTTTCCCGAGTGAGCTGTCGTGGTGGGGATCCGGCACGCCGGATGGTCCCTCACAGCTCCCTCCTTCCTGACCGTTGCCCCGGTCGCCGCGCGGCTCCCGCGTGACGGCTGGGGTGGAGGTGAGCGTCTGCACTAATGCAACACGTCCCTCCTCGGTGGTACCTCTCTCTTGACTCATTTCCGAATTCTCTTCCAACGGTGTTGCTTACACGGCTTTTCGTTCAAGCTTCCCACAGACGGCGCCAATTGTTTCTGCCTAAACCCGGGGGCCTGGTAGATACACGATGAATCCAACTTGATCTCCTGCAATCCTGCTTACTAAGGGGAATACCGGGCGGGCCGGTCTTCTCCTCTCCGATGCCTAAGTTAGTATAGTTGGAATATATATAACCAAGGCACGTATGTAAGCGGGGAGAGAGATAAGTTACCTATTAAAGAGGGTAGTTGGGGCCCTTATATAGGTGGTTGGGGGTGAGAGCTGGCCTCACCCTTTGATGTGGGACTGGTTCCCTTCTGTTTGTACATTCTGGTGCCCTCTTTGGCAGGCTGGCGCCCCCGGCCCCAGGGTCCCTGGAGGCAGGATAGAGTGCTGGACCCCGAGGCCGGGTGCTGGTGAGCCGGTGCAGGGCCTTGGGCCTGGCCCTGGTGCACTTGCTGCGGGTCTGTGGGCCTGCTGTAGCCTCTCTGCGGCTACTGTCAACAAAATCCAACTCAAGATATCAAACACTAAATTCAACAAATCAAACCCAAATATGGTGATTACAATGAAGAGGAGAGATTATACTAACCTACAAAGCAATTAGAAGAGAAGACCCAAGGAATTAGACCCCGAAATTGACGAAATCAGCAGATCTGCCCTTTTTTCGCAGCTCCGGAACAGTTTTTTTCCTCAAACTTCAACTTCTGAAATCTGTTGAAGTCGAGGGCTTTATAACAGATTTTAAAACATGAAGCGACGACTATTGCTCAAAACTCATCGCTTCGTTCCATAGTCAGCGACGAATATTGATTTTTTGTCGCCAGAGATTACAAATTTTGTTCCCAGGCGACAACATTCCTATTTTCGTCGCTTAAATGATTTGTGAGCGACGACTATTGATCAATAGTCGTCGCTCTTGTTTTTGAAGCGACAAATCCTATCTTGGTCGCTTCGGTGTGTTGAGACGACAAAATTAGTGTTTCCCGTTACAATATTCGTTGCTTTAGTGCTTGTTTCCAGTAGTAATTAGTACAACAATTAAAATGTTATTGGCATGCACTTTGAAGCTAGCATTAGCAAAACTCAATTTAAAAGAATTTCAAGAATTAAGAATATTATCTGCTGAATTATGACAGAAATAATGCACAATGGACCCCCATACAACAGTTGAATTGGAAAACAAATTTTTTTCAGCACTGTACGTGAATTATTATATATTTTAGCCAAATCACAATGAACGGTGTTGTTATTATTGATATTGCACGTATATATCTCCCCATAGTGCTGCCTCTGAGATCAATATATTTGTTCAATCAAGCGTTCTTTAATGTTAAAGGCATTCGATCAAACTTCTGTGCGGAAAAAATGAGATTAATTAGAAATGCATATTGATTAATTGATACTTAAAATCTATCTAGTATTTAACCTTTGGATGAAATAGTCATTACCAATCAAAAGAACTAAACAATAAGAAGCACAGACAAGAGAATACAAGCATACAGATTGATCGAGCTTTTGAAAGCCAGAAATCTCAGTTTCAGAGAAACACTCTAGAGCTAGCAGCAGGTGCTCATGTGCATCCATGATCGATCCAGTGGCTGTGCGAACACACTAGAGCTTATCTAGCTGCCCAATAAAGATGCCCCACTACCATCTCTGACTCTGGACATACTCACAATCCACCCAATTAAAACCAAGATATTCTCTAGCGCAAAGGGTTCTACTGTCTCTGTTCAACACCTGTGCCTTTCCCTCTGCGCATCACTTTTCAACTTCTAGTTTATTATACCTGTGTGATCTTCAGCTTTAAGAAGAACTAAGTATCGGGCTTCTACTGTTTTGTAAACTATATAATACACCAACTGATGGAGATGCTCAACTATGTTTGAACAGTTCAATATCGAATAAGGAAACCCTAAACAACTAAAAGTTTGCCAACTTGGGCATGTCTCTCTACTCAATTCGATCATGATATCGATGCCAACTTCGATGGTTGCAAGACATACATACATACATACATACATACATTTTATATCGACCTTGTAAGTCTTAAATCTCATACTATGATATATCATTTTCCAAGCTGCTGTTACAAATGATCCAATGTATATATATAAGCTAGTGTAAGTATCGTTTGGAACCAATACGCTCTTGTGACCTAATAAGGTTGATATTTGTGTGTTCTTTTGTAGATATATTAATGAAAATAATAAAACAGTATATGTTGTATAGAAGTATATATGGGTGCATCCAAAAATATGAAGGAGCCCACACTGCACAACAGGGTTAGGATTATTAGGAAGAATTGTAAGGTGGGCGTAGAGCGGGGAACACGGGCTCCCGTTATTGAAACAAGAAGTGGTGCAGTGTGATTGAAAGAGGTATACTCAGAAAGAGGCATCCAAGAATAGAATAGTGTCAGTTGAATCATTCAAGGGTTGGAAATGTGTGTGTCATATTCACCACTTGATCCCACTGGGAGCTACCACAAGCTGGCTATCCGTATTCGACCCCTCTAGCTACTTAGCCTTAGCCACCCTCCACCGTCTCAGTTTAATTTCCCTGCCGATTCTGAACCACCCAGACAACACGATCAGTAAGCCAGCGCCAGCATTACACCCCACCTCCACTGTTCATTTTTCATGTTTCCTCCATTTCCATGTAACCTCACTATCTGTATTCTATATATATATATCCATTTCCTTCTATCTTAATATATATAAACACACACATCAATCTCAATTCTCTTGTGAGCAGTAAACACTAAACAATATCTGGAACTCATAGAAACCGACAACAACAGTCAATTACACCCAGCTCAACAATGAGAGAGAGAGAGAGAGGCGGGAGATCATTGCATGCACAGCAAAGTGATAATAGCTTTGAGAAAACCCGAGTAAATTTAAAATGCTCGCTAGAATTCATTGGATTCAAGATTCAAGGCATACATGTGTGTGTCTGCAGTCTCCTTCGTTCCATATGTTAGTGGAAACCCAGCGAGGTCCTGACGACTCCACCGTCCATCATACACCTATTGCTCTTTCTGCTTCTATAGTCGACTCAGATCTTGCATTTGCATGCACGTGTACCCTATGAAAATTATATATAGTCTCCTGTTTTTTCGAACGTTAACTTAACACATAGGATATATAGCGTATAGTTAATTAACTGGCTATATATTTTCTCGTTTATGGTTGGTTACACGGTTAAATATCTTGTTTGAGGCCCTTCGATTCTTAACATTCTGAAGGATTATATTTGGGTGTTTAGTGTGACTTAATTATTCGAACAATTCGTTGTAATATATTTGTAACCGTATGGCAATGACTTTACGATTCATGTACGTTGTGCATTTTTCATCCCTTATTCAAGATTTATGGTAGCTACATTATCAATTAGCTATCCTTACGTATAACAAGACCAAAAAACTGATATACAACCAATTCATATCTAATACAAACATCAATTGGATCGGATGATAAAATGATTTTATCAATTTTCAAAAAAGAAAAGACTTAAAGGGTCAACCTATACAACGGTGGGGCGGAACTCACAAGCGTCAACTTGTCCTACCCCACTTCCACGGGATGATGGCATTACGACCACGCCCATTCAAGAATTCATCAAGCAAGAGGCGGAGTGGTGACGAGAACTGAGGTGTGATAAGACTTTGGAGGGAGGCAAACGTCCATCGACAGGCATTTTTGGAAGTAAAATGGGAAGGGAGTGGTTTTGCTGGCGTGTAGAGGCCTGACCTTATTTCTCCAACTTAGTGTCCATTTCAGAAACTCCAGTCCGCCAATCGGATCATCCACAAAGGGACCCACCGCCACCGGCCACCGGCCACAATAGGTACCCCTCCCATTCCGGCTACTCGATCCCTAGCTCTTCTTACTAGCTATGTCCCAAACCACATTCTCCGTCCATTTTGTTTGCACCAGAGAATAGACTAAAGGAAATTAGCTCTATATATATATATAGGCTTTAAAATCTCAAGCTTAGCTTCAACGAAGTGCAAGTGCCCAAGTGTGGAGCTTGACCGTGACCTCTCATGCCACTCCAAAAATCTCTAGTGGCTTGGATGACTTGATCTCCAAAAACCAAAATGAGTAACCAATTATATGTATGAAGAGATTTTCCTACAGGGATGCGGACTATTTGTACAAAGGAAGATATTGTCTTTGTGTAAAATCAACGGTAATTCTTGTATATCTTAATTTCATTGTCTGTCTAGGAATCTAGCTAGGATTATCTATTTTCTAGAGGATTTTCTGTAAGAAATATTATGCATGTCATATTAGGAATTATAATTAAAAAGTTATTTCATTCCGGCCAGCACCCTCTTCTTTATCAGAAAAATAATTGGAATGAATGCTAATTGTTACTGGAAGATTAAATACAGTTTAGGTTCTTGCACAACAAGTAAAAATCCTTATAAGTTAAGGATACATGGAATATTACAAATAATCTCCTAAAGATACACACAATTACAATATTAATTGCTAAATCTTCCTGTCAGTTAATGCAAAAATCATGATCCAAAAACAAACTCGATCAATCATATCTTAAGATGGCTGCGACTGTGCATGAAGCTAGGGATTCAGTACGTATGCTCGACAATATTAACTGGAAGTAGACTGTAATTAACCAATGTAATATTTATTGGTTCATAACTAATTAAAAGCTAGTTAACAGTAATGTACGTATACAAATACGTACAATACTTTCTTATACTAGAGGTTGTATCCGTGATGAGGTATATATACACAAGTTGCTTTTGCTCTTGCACGGGCGTCCCCAATAAAGAAGAGGGTGCTCGAATCAAATATCATTTCAGGAAGTACATTGTTAAAATCTGCGTATGTAAGGCCAGAAAGCACAGAGAAAGTGATAGTGATGTGATGATGAGCTCTCTGAGCTTCGTTGAGAGAAAAATTCACCGGAAAAAACCACACTTCAAAATTTGTACTCATCGGAAATTGATCGAATCCTCTGGGTAACCTGACAACTCTGACGTCCCTATTTTCCAAACCACTCGTATATTTTTCACATTTATTCCTTCCAATGGAGCTAATTTTAAAGATTTAAACAGAGCATAAAGATAAAAGAAAGTAAAAGACAGAATTGCCCCACCACCATACTGATGCTCTATTAATACTTGTATACCCCCCTCCCATCTACGGCAAAAAAAACCAATCTATCCATCTATCTTTTGAAGGCTTAGAAAAGATTTAGAGTGCTCTCTACGGGAGTATCTCTCTCCCCCCAGCCGAAAAAACAGAGCATTCAAAAGCCAACCAAATCATAGCTGCGGCGGCACTAGTCAATTCTCCCAAACACTTGGCGATCATCATTGTCATCGATCATGTGTAATCCAAAACCTTCTGTTAATTCGTCGACGACGGCGAACCAGAAACCACAGCAGCTTCACAACCAGAATCCACAACCCCATCTCTTTCTAGACCTCTTCTTATCTCTCCCTAAAGACAAAGCAGATGAGCCGCAAAAGATTGTAGTAAAACAACTACAAGCGGAGCCAGAGTTCAAAACCACCCAAATTTCCATCACAGACGTATTCAAAGAAACCAAGTCACTTGTGAACCTGGCCTTCCCTATGCTCGTCACAGCCCTCATTCTCTACTCCCGCTCCATCCTCTCCATGCTCTTCCTCGGCTGGCTCGGGGACCTTGAACTAGCAGCGGGGTCTTTAGCCATAGCCTTTGCAAACATCACCGGCTACTCCGTACTCTCCGGTCTAGCCTTGGGTATGGAGCCCTTATGTTCCCAAGCCTTCGGAGCGCGACGTCCTAAGCTTCTGTCAGTCACACTCCACCGCTGTGTAATCTTCCTCGTAGTCTGTTCCCTACCCATTTCGTTACTTTGGTACAACATCTCTACTATTCTTTTGTATGTTCGTCAAGACCCCAACATCACACGAATGGCTCACACCTATCTCATGTTCTCCCTCCCTGACCTTTTCACCAACTCCCTCATTCACCCAATCCGCATTTACCTTCGCGCCCAGGGCATCACCCACCCTTTAACCCTCGCCTCCCTCGCCGGCGCCTGCTTCCATTTTCCGATGAATCTTCTGCTCGTCACCAAACTACAGCTGGGAGTTGCCGGCGTCGCCGCGGCGTCCGCCGCGTCCAATTTTTTCACTCTAATGTGTTTAGTTACTTACATATGGGCGACGGGCCTGCACGTGCCCACGTGGACAGCGCCGAGCCGTGAGTGCCTGACCGGCTGGAAGCCGCTGTTATGCCTCGCCGCGCCGAGCTGCGTGTCCGTTTGCTTGGAATGGTGGTGGTACGAGATCATGATCGTCTTGTGTGGCCTCCTGGTGGACCCCAAAGCAACCGTCGCCTCGATGGGAGTGCTTATCCAAACGACGTCGTTCATTTACGTCTTCCCGTCTTCTCTCGGGTTCGCGGTCTCGACCCGGGTCGGGAACGAGCTCGGGGCGAACCGGCCCAGCAGGGCCAGACTATCCGCTGTGGTCGCGGTCGCTCTCGCCTTCGTCATGGGCCTATCCGCGATGGCATTCGCGTCCGGGATGAGAGGCGTGTGGGGCCGCATGTTCACCGAAGACCAAGAAATCATACGGCTGACGTCGGCCGCGCTTCCCATCCTCGGGCTGTGCGAGCTCGGCAACTGCCCACAGACAGTCGCGTGTGGTGTACTCAGAGGCAGCGCTCGTCCGACTACTGCAGCCAACGTGAACCTCGGCGCGTTCTATCTTGTTGGCATGCCCGTGGCGGTTGGGCTCGGGTTCTGGATCTCAGTTGGGTTTAATGGATTATGGATCGGGTTGCTGTCGGCCCAGATTTGCTGTGCGGGGCTGATGTTGTATGTTGTTGGGACCACGGACTGGGATTTGCAGGCCAAGAGGGCTCAGGCGCTATCGTGCGCCGGGTGTGAAGTGATACTACCTCCTCCTATTAGTAGTGATTCCAAAGGTGAAGAAGTGCAGCCGTTGATTATCATTACGGTGCCGTCTTCCCGATAATCCAAGAAAAAATATCAACATGTAATTTTTGGCCACTTTGCTATTTTTATATAAATTATTTCTTCATCCCATTCTCATTCTTTAGCATGCATGATACTGAATTATTATTATTTTTATTCTTTCTACACCTACATTTCTCTTTACTACAAATTCTTTCTTCTAGAGATGATATTCACCTAATAATGTAGTTAGTTGTAATGAATGAATGATATTAATTCGATCCTTCGTCATGATTTTTACACACAAAGTGATAAGTATCTACACTGATTAAATTAAAATTTTATATCATTCGGTAGGCCTCATCATGGGCCGGGCCGGGCCAAGCCCTACCCTAAAATTTAGGGCTTAGGGTAGGGTCGGGCCGGGTTTTGACTAAGTCAACATAGCTTAGGGCCGGGCTGGGCCGGGCTAGGGCTTTGATATGTAAACCCTTACCCGCCCTTAAGGCCCATTCTATTAGGGCTAACAGGGCCGGGCCGGGCCGGCCCTTTAAAATAGGGCCGGGTTGGGCTTTTAGGGCCGGATATGAAATAGAAGTCAAATTTTATAAAAGAAGTCAAATTTTGAAAAACGCTATGAAATAGAATTTTATCTTTATGATGAAATACGGTGATGGTAAAAAAATCACTTAAACCCAACAAAATTATAGCCCCGATCGATGCGGTCAACCTTATTTGAACTTATCTCTCTCTATGTGAAGTCATAGTATCGGGAGTAAATGTTCCAAAAATTTTACATGGATGATTACGTCTCATCTATTTGAGAGTTTAATGTTTGGAAGAGTCGACGAAACAAGTTCATCTAAAGGTACGTAATAGCGTTTTCGTGTGATAAGTTTTATGAAAATATTGTTGACCGTTTCGATCGAGCATCGAACGTTTACGAAACGAGTTGATTTTTATATTCTACTCATATTTGACTATAACGATCATATCAGACGGTCAAAAATTTTATTTTTTGAATTTAGACATTATAATGACAACATGCTTACTAATGCGGTATAACTTGATTGGTAGATTATACTCAAGTGTACAACTTTTTGAAACAACTATATACAAGAAGTCAAATTTTGAAAAACGCTATGAAATAACATTTGATCTTTATGATGAAATACGGTGATGGTAAAAAAATCACTTACATCCGACAAAGTTAGAGCCCCGATCGATGCGGTCAACCTTATTTAAGTTTATATCTCTCTATGGGGAACCATAGTATTGGGAGGTAAACGTTCCTACATTTTTACATGGATGATTATGTTTCATCTATTTGAGAGTTTAATGTTTGGAAGAGTCGACGAAACAAGGTCATCTATAGGTACGTAATAGCGTTTTCGTATGATAAGTTTTATGAAAATATGGTTGACCTTTTTGATCGAGCATCGAACATTCACGAAACGAGTTGATTTTTATACTCTACTCATATTTGACTATAACGATCATATCAGACGGTCAAAATTTTCATTTTGTGAATTTAGACATTATAATGACAACATGCTTACTAATGCGGTATAAGTTGATTAATAGATTATACTCAAGTATACAGCTTTTTGAAACAACTATATAAAAGAAGCCAAATTTTGAAAACCGCTATGAAATAGCATTTGATCGTTATGATGAAATATGGTGATGGTAAAAAAATCACTTAAATCCGACAAAATTAGAGCCAACTTTTGTATGGTGATTGGTGGATTATACTCAAGTGTACAACTTTTTGAAACAACTATATAAAAAGAAGTCAAGTTTTGAAAAACGCTATGAGATAACATTTGATCTTTATGATGAAATACGGTGATGGTAAAAAAATCGCTTACATCCGACAAAGTTAGAGCCTCGATCGATGCGGTCAACCTTATTTAAACTTATCTCTCTCTATGGGGAGCCATAATATCGGGAGGTAAACGTTCCCAAATTTTTACATGGATGATTAGGTCTCATCTATTTGAGAGTTTAATGTTTGGAAGAGTCGACGAAACAAGGTCATCTAAAGGTACGTAATAACGTTTTCGTGTGATAAGTTTTATGAAAATATGGTTGACCGTTTCGATCGAGCATCGAACGTTCACGAAACGAGTTGATTTTCATACTCTACTCATATTTGACTATAACGATTATATCAGACGGTCAAAAATTTCATTTTGTGAATTTAGACATTATAATGACAACATGCTTACTAATGCGGTATAACTTGATTAATAGATTATACTCAACTATACAGCTTTTTGAAACAACTATATAAAAGAATTCAAATTTTGAAAAACACTATGAAATAGCATTTGATCGTTATGATGAAATATGGTGATGGTAAAAAAATCACTTAAATCCGACAAAGTTAGAGCCTCAAATCGCTTAGTGAAGACATTTGTATGTATTATGTAATATAAAATAGTTAAAATTTTAGGGTAGGGCCGGGCCGGGCTTTTAGGGCCGGGTAGGGCTTGGCCCTAAAGGGCTCAATAGGGCCGGGCCGTAGGGTAGGGCCGGGTTTAATTTGCTCGACCCTCACCCTACCCTACTAAAAAAGGGCTAGGGCCGACCCGCCCTAATGGAGGGCCGGGCCGGGCTTCGGCCCTATAGGGTAGGGCGGGCTTTAGGGCGGGCCAGGGCCAAAGGGCCAAATGATGAGGCCTATCATTCGGTGACTTACATTAAATAAGTTGTAACTTGTTTTATGTTGCGTAAAAAATAACAGAGTTCTATTCACACCGACTCATAACTCTAGCTTGAGTGCTTTCTTAATTAATTCGTTGCAATTCAGCTAGCTGTTTCGATCAAGTGCCAAAAGAAATTTATACTTTCATGTATTCGGTGCTTCAATTATTTGATGTTTTGATTTGGATGCTCCGATGTTTACTTCATCTTTGGATCGAAAATTGTGGGGCATGTCTCTTCCATTATTAGTTTGATTTTGATATAAGCTTCAAATAGAAGTGACATTTTTAACTGATACACTGGAGTCCTGTAAGAAATGTTTAGTGCAATTGGGAAATGTCTCAAAGATTCGGACATGTTTGATCTTTTCCTTCATCGAGTATGTTGGGTGGACAAGCTAAGCTAGCCTTTCCAAAGTAACCGATTAGCCTCCAATCAGAGTTCGACACGCCGTATTGAGTACTACTCCAGTGGGGAGGTAATGCAAGTTTGACCTTATCTTGCCTGATTGGTCCCAGCAAACCCTAATCATTCAGATCATGGTGAAATTACCCAGCCGGTAGGGCTCGACTGGAGAAGCTAACTTGAGCTAATTATAGTTCATGGTGGCTCAATCAATTTTTACCTACTTAGCCTAAGCAAAAACTTACACCTACGGATATCATGTCCCATCGTAATGATAGCTTTGATGTGATTAGAGAGACTAATTAAAAAGATCATAGGTGGAAAAGTGAAAGCAAGATTCATGCTCCCCAATCCGGATTCCAGTGTCATGTCCTTTTCGTTAGCTAGGTAATTACTTGATCCATGCTTTGATTAAGTCTGTAAAAACTAGTTACAAAACATCTAAACGCACTTGTATATTTGTATATCTCATAAAACTAAAATTTCATATACTTAAGAAAAAATATTAGATACGAAATTTTACAGTTTGGTTGGATGATTTTCTTTCGTGTTTTACAACACCATGTACAACATCCATTCATGGAGTTTTACCCACTGTTTGGGCCACAATTGGAATTCACTTCAATTGGGTTTTTACCCTGAGGCCCAGAGGGGTTTGGGTTTAAATAGAACCCGATATTCATGTTTTCCCGCCTCATTCAGGAAAGATTGTTTGGAGGTGAATATTGATTTATTACCTAATCAGTTCGGGGTTATTTTGTAGTAATCCAACTATACAATATACGAATTTCCTTAAGAGATAATGAGGTGTAAATACTGATTGGGATAATTAGGGATTGTTTCGATAGCAATCCATCCAAAAAGGATATCTTCACCGAATCAGTGATTGATTGGCAGTGGACTCGATTTGGTTGATCTCGACTTTAATGAGTGGTGATCTGGACAGTATTTGACGGAGATGAAGTTTCCTAAACAAAGAGGAAGTCTGATCTCAATTGATTATTAATTAATTGGATTGGAAGAAGAATAAGGAAGGACAGTCCTAATGAAACTCAGAATCCGCCAGGCTGGATTTCACAGCCCTAGGGTTTCGAGAGCAATATAAATATAACTCTTCCAGCAACTAGGAAAGGGTTCTTGTTGACAGTAGCCGCAGAGAGGCTACAGCAGGCCCACAGACCCGCAGCAAGCGCACCAGGGCCCGGCCCAAGGGTCGGGACCGGATCACCAGCACCCGGCCTCGGGGCCTGGCACTCTATCCTGCCTCCAGGGACCCAGGGGCCGAGGGCGCCAGCCTGCCTAAGGGGGCACCAGAAAGTATAAACAGAAGGGAACCAGTCCCACATCGAAGAGTAAGGCCAGTCCTTACCCCCAACCACCTATATATGGGCCCCAACTACCTTCTTTATGAGGTAACTTGTCTCTCTCCCTGCTTACATACGTGCCTTAGTTATATACATTCCAACTATACTAACTTAGGCATCGGAGAGGTGAAGGGCGGCCCGCCCGGTATTCCCCTTAGTAAGCAGGATTGCAGGAGATCGAGTTGGATTCATCAAGTATCTACTAGACCCCCGGGTTTAGGCAGAAACAATTGGCGCCGTCTGTGGGAAGCGGTTCAAAAGGCTGTGTTGCTCTACCAGCGGGTAGAGATCGGTCAGTGTTCTTATTCTTCCATCGGGAAGAGAAAAAAAAAAAAAAAAAGAGATCGGAGATGAGTCAAGAGAAAGGTACCATCGAGGAGGGACGCCCTGTAATAGTGCAGACGCTCACCTTCACCCCAGCCGTCACGCGGGAACCGCGCGGCGACCGGAGCAACGGTCAGAATGGAGAGAGTTATGGGGGACCATCCGGCGTGCCGGATCCCCATCGCGACAGCTCGCGAGGTAAAGGCCCGGCAGAGGAGGAAGACAGTCCAGAGCGACGGGGCTTCGCCTTGACGTTCTCAGATGATTCAAGCGATCGATCTGAGAGCCCGGACCGGGACCTCACGTACAGCCCCGGCCACAGCGGTATGGCGGGAGAACTACGGGCGATGGCCGCAGAGGTCAGTCGTCTGAAAGAGGAGAGCGACAGGGACAGAGCTAAGTCCAACGCTCGCTACGAAGAAATGGAGGCGGTGAATACTGCCCTGGTGGCCGCCCCGGAGAGGGGACAGCAGCGCAATAACGCCATGGCCGGGGCATAGGCGGCAATCCCGCCGGTCCCACCTCAACACGCCGAGGCAGGGCCATCTTTGGGAGGCCAGACCGGTGACCCCATACAGCAGAAGTCGCCAGCAGGCGCAGGCCCGCCAAAGAGCGCGACAACCTCCCGCCAGCCCAGCGCTTCATCAGTGGATGAATCTGAGACTCCGACCGCACGAGCGCTGCGGATGCTGGCCAGCACCATGTCGGACTTAAAGGCCCAAATGGAGGCCACCGAGAGAAGAGCCGCGCGGCCGATGGAGGGCGCCCGGTTTAATGAGCGCATGGGTCCCTTTTCGCACCAGGTCATGGAGTCGGGAAGATCTGGCAACCAGAAATCCCTCAAGCTCACCTACTCAGGATCCGGCTGCCTGCACCAGCATCTGGACAGCTTCCGGTCCCAAACCTGCGCCAAGGGATACTCCGATGCAGTTTGCTGCAACATCTTCCAGGAGACTTTGTCCGGAGAGGCACTCGGCTGGTTCTACGAGCTTCCGGCAAACTCGATCGAGGCGTTCGAGCAGTTAGCCGACCGGTTCGTGGGCCGCTTCATCCTCCGAGTCGAGGGAGCCCGGACGTCGACCATCCTCTTTAATTGCAGGCAAGCCCCTGGAGAGGAGCTGAGAACCTTTGTCAACCGCTGGCAGACGGCTACGGCCGGAGTTCGGAACCTGGACAAGGGCATCGCCGAGATGGCGTTTAAACAAGGGCTCCGAGCGGGCAAGTTTTCCTACGCCGTCCGGGTAGAACTCCCGCAGGGGTACGACGAGTTGATGGCTATGGCCATCAGGCATGCTCAGGCCGATCATGAGACCTATGGGCACCACCTGCAGAAGAGGAAGCGGGATGAGGAGCAGGAGGACCATCCCCGGGAAGAGAACCCCCCACCCGCCCAGGAAGCCAAGCCCAATCAGCGGACCGATAACCGCACCGCTCGGCCCAGCCGGAACGCCAACAACAGAAACTGGCCGCAGCGGCAGCAGAGGTCCTATTCTGATAAGCCTCAGAATGAGCACAAGCCAGCGCTGTTCCGCCAAGAGCGCCCCCTGGCAATCATGCCAGCACCACCACCGGCCAATCAAGAAGTCTTCACCGCTCTCACCACTTCCTATGAGGATATCCTACTTGAGAACGGGAGTGTCATTCCCCCACCGCCCCCGAGAAGGTTCCCGAAGGGGAAACTTACAACAGCGCAGACGGGCAAGTACTGCTCGTACCATGATGAGGCTACTCATCGAACGAGCAAGTGCCACGCTCTCAGGCAAGCGGTGCAGGTTTTGATTGATAACGGCCAGCTCCAGCGGTACGTGGGGAAAAGAGGGACAGACCCCGACCGGGAGCATGACCAGTCTTGGTAAAACCCGCTAGTCTGAGCGGTTAGTTTGGCATAGTTCGCGGTTCAACCGCTGTAAAAAACAAATATATATGCAAACTACTTTTGAGAAAATTTCACCCGGCTCTGCCAGTTCCAGTATATTCATATTCAAGCAAGTATACAAGCAGTAACCGATTCGGAAAGATGACAAGGAAAAGGGCAAGAAAATCCTAAGGAGCTACGACTCCGCCTTCGGCAGGCAGTCCGCCAGCCTCTCCTGCGGTACCTTCGTCGTCGACGTCAGTTCCGGTGTGGACTTCGGCCCGGGCAGACTCGGCACCGTTGGTAAAAGAATCCAAGTCCGAGCGAATCGCTTCACCCGGCTGCTCCTCCACCGCCTCCTGATGGATGTCCGACTGCTCATGGATATCTCCTTCAGCAGCAGTCGACATCAGGGAAGTGTCTAGCCATCCCTTCCCCGCCCATTCCGTGTACGCATCCGAGATGCCCTCTTCCCTGGCCTTCACCAGAAACTCCAGGAACTGATCGCTCTTGCGGTATTTGAGAACGACCCGCTCGAAGAGTTCCGGGTCATCTTCCCTGGCCGGAGCAGCAGAGGCAGCGAGCAGAGCACCAGCTCCCACTTGGAACTCGTCCACCTTGGCCTCCAGTTCGGCCCTCTCCCTCTCCAGGAGCTGGTTCTGCTCCGCCAGTTCGGCCCTCTCCTTCTCCAGGGTTCAGTTCTGCTCCTCCAGCTTCTTGGCCCTCTCCTCCGATCTGGCCTTCTCCCGATCCGAGCGAGACTTCTCCACCTCCAGGCGCTGCCGGGTCTCGGATAAAGCAGTTATCTGTCTCTACAGTTCCGACAGCCCCTCGCTCGCGTCCGGTTCGTACAGACTGTACAGCAACTGCGCAACACCAAAGAGTTAGTCAAGCAGCAAAAGAAAACAAGTTACAAGCAGTACAGTGGTATCATGCGGTATTTACCCGGAGGACGGATTCCTTGCATTTTGGACGATTCCCGCCCGCCAAGGCTCCAGCAACCCCGGGTCTATCCAGACCAAGGCCAGCCAAGTCCGCCGCCACTTGTCGAGCGATTGCACCATCCGGGCTTCCCCTTGGTGCATCCGCAGGCGCTGGACTACTCTGCCGAGCAGCAGCAGCAGCATTCTCCCCAGCAGCGTTGGTCTGCGCACCGCTGGTAATCCGGAACCGTTTGGCCAGGTTCTCCCGTGCCGACCCACCGGTCAGCGTCACTAGCGCGGAGGAAGGAACGTCCCCAACCTTCCGTTTCTCTCCCCGGCCCTCCGGAGAAGAAGATCGTGCGCTTGCGGGGGCGACACGGGCCACGTGCGGCACAGACACCGGCCGGTTGGGAACCCTGTTCATCCCACCAGGAATCCTCACTACCCCCCCCGGTGCTCTTGCCCTTTCCAGGCGCCAGGAGGCCTGCGGCATGATGGGTCTTCACCCGCCTCAGGACATAGGCATCCTCATCAACGTCCATGGCCCTCGGCTCCGCAAGAGTCGTAAGTTGGCCGGACCCGTCGTTCACCGACGTCCGCGAGACGATCTCGGCCTTCTCCTTCAGCTGGTTGAGGAGGTCTTCCCCGTCCATGGAGAGAGTGGTTTCGGGCTTGATAGTCGCCCGGGAAGATGCACCTGCAAGGAAAGCAAACGGTTAGTATTTTGCAAAGGCCTAGCATAAAGTATCACCGCTCAAGCGTTTCCTACGCACCGGGACCCCGCCCAAGCTGGCAGTATTCCAGCACTTCTCTTCGGATGAAGTTGTAAGAACTCCGTTCCAGATCGTCCCAACATCAGGTTATGGTCGAGATCCTCTCACGCTCCAGATCGGACAGCTCGTACGACTGGTCGCCAATGGGTTGGAAGGCGCCAGGAACACAGTACATCCTATTCCTCGCCTGCCACTTCCCGCCCACCATCACCACTTTCTTCCTCCAGCTATTGTCTACCCATGAAGGCATATTGGTGATAATCGGTGGAGGCTTCCGGGTATTGAAGGACAGGCAACCACGGGACCCCTGCTTCCGGGAGTACGACAGCCTGTACAAGGCCCGGAACTCGTTCACCGTGGGGATGTTCATCCCGGAGAACTCGTACAAACAGCCGAGGCTCAGTAGTCGTCTCCACTGGAGCCCAGGAAGCTGCGCGGATGACACTCGCAGCACACTGAGCATGTACTGCACGTAATGTGGCAGCGGGAACGACAGTCCATGCCGGAACTGATCCTGATGTGCAGCAACCCAACCTTCTTCCGGGTTGCAGGCTGACTCTCCAGGATTCAAGGGCCGTAGCAGCACTCTATCCGGGATACCCCACGCTTCCCGCAACGCCTCAATCTCTTCAGGGGTCATGCTCTCCTCCGGTTCATCACACACCACAGCGTGCTTCCCGCTACCGATGGTGTAGCTCGCAACCGGAGCATCTGCAAGACGCACCCCGTGCGGTATTTCAGTCTCCGAGGATTCAGCCCCAGAAGACGAAGAAGAGGACGGAGTCGAAACCCTGCTCCCGGAGCAGTCAGCGGCTTCGGTCTCCGGAGATTCCGAACTGAGCCAGTCGTCCAGCCTCTGCGCATCGTCCACGAGGGGACCTCTGGCAGCCAATTCGGAAGCCCGATCAGAACCTGAGGACGACATCTTAACCTAGGGGAAGAACACAAAACCCTAGTGCTCGTCAGCAACAGGCTACAACAACGCCTTCTACGGCCTCTCCCCAAGTTCGCCGCAAAGCAGTTCCGTCAGCGGCAGAGATCCCTCCCCCCCGCCGCAAAACAGCAAAGCCAAAAACAAGAATAACGCCGGGGCAAATAAATCAAACAAACTTACCGATTAGTATGCTCAACCGAGGACAGTCAGCCCTGGAAAAGCAGCGCGCAATGGTAGGGAGCGTTCAAGAAAGCAGATCTCGTAGGGCAAGAAGGGCTCAGAGTGCTCGCCGGATTTCTCTCTTTCTCTTAGTTTCTCCAAAGCAAGAAGCAACAACAGAAAGAAGAGTAGAAGACCTAGGCAATCGAAATCCCTCCAAAACAAGTAATCAGAGCAACTCAAACGCCTGCGAATCCACGCCCTACATCTCAAGACCGCCCCGCGCTGGCACGTGTCCCAGCATTGGTAACCTCCCCATGCCATCATAACTGACGGGACTGATGGACTTCCTCCTTAAATGCATGTCAGCCATTTGTCCCACACGCTGGCGACAGGAAGGTAGGAGCGGGAATCAAGGAGTCAGGCCCTCCCACTTCCCCAGATTCCACGCTTGCACGACAATCTTCGCTGCATTTCTCGAAGACCTCTCTCGCGGTTATGATCATCCAACCGCTTGGAGAGCACCCATCCGGGTATGAAGCCTCGTCTCGCTATGGCTGGACGCCCGGTCGAGGATCGCCCGGCACCATGGCAGTTCGCGGTTATGATCGTCCAACCGGCTGCATGGCTTCTTCGCTGCATTTCTCGAAGACCTCTCTCGCGGTTATGATCATCCAACCGCTTGGAGAGCACCCATCCGGGTATGAAGCCTCGTCTCGCTATGGCTGGACGCCCGGTCGAGTTCTGCCCGGCACCATGGCAGTTCGCGGTTATGATCATTCAACCGGCTGCATGGCTTCTTCATCGCATATTACTGGAGACCTCGTCCGGATATGGCATGACGACCGGACACCGGTCGAGGTCCGTCCAGTCGCATCTCTCTTGGGGGACTCGTCTCGATATGGCAGGACGCCCGGTCGAGTTCCGCCCGCCGGTTACGACGCATCCAACCGGCTCAAGAGCACATTCCGGGAATAGGATCCACCCGGCCCCATGGCACTTCACTGGG
Organism: Potentilla sterilis; assembly: GCA_963682095.1. Taxonomy (NCBI): domain Eukaryota; kingdom Viridiplantae; phylum Streptophyta; class Magnoliopsida; order Rosales; family Rosaceae; genus Potentilla; species Potentilla sterilis. Next base: position 3,860,406 of record OY821761.1, read on the forward strand.
GGACTCGTCCGGAGATGGCATGATGTCCGGGCACCGGTCGAGTTCCGCCCAATACCATGGCTGACCCCGGTCATGAGAACATTCGACCGGCTTGGGCTTTATACACCCGGGTGAGTTTACATCTAACCCATGTACGCTTGTCCAGCAGGATAAAAACCCTGTATCGCACTAGCTGCGGCAACAGGGGGACGCATGGCGAGCTTTGTCACCTCAACGCCACCCCCCTACCAGGAACATAATGCACCTGGCCCCATGGCACTTCACTAGGGGACTCGTCCGGAGATGGCATGATGTCTGAGCACCGGTCGAGTTCCGCCCAATACCATGGCTGACACCAGTCGAAAATATTCGACCGGCGAGCGTTATACACCCGGGCGAGTCTGCATCTAACCCATGCACGCTTGTCCAGCAGGATAAAAACCCTGCATCGCATTGAAAGGCGATCAAACATGGGGCTACATGGCGAGCTTTGTCACCTCAATGCCACCCCCTTACCTCAACGCTTATTCAATACAAGCTGAGAAGAACTAGCAAGTGTTCGCCGGTGCTTCAAACAGGCCGCAACACCAGGGTAATCTCCCTGCAGCCTAGCAATGGGAAACTCGTCTCCGTATGGCAGATCGCCCGCTAGAGACTCAGTGAATCCCGTTTTGGCAGCTCGCCCGGTAGAGGCTCAGTGAATCCCGTTTTGGCAGGCTCAGTGAACTCCGCTCCGCTTTGATTCGGCAGATCGCCCAGTTGAGGCCCAGTGAAGCTCCGCTTCGTACCGAGAGGGCAGAGTGCCCGGCCAAAATTCCGTGCACATCTCTTGCATGGCGGATTTCAACGCCTCATTATCATCCCATGCACAAATCTCTTGCATGGCGGATTTCAACGCCTCATTATCATTCCATGCACACATCTGTTGCATGGCATCATGGCATCATAACATCATGGCATCATCATTATCATCTTGGCTCCATGCTTATAGCACCACAACACTTAGCCATATTACTGCTTATATTGCAAGTGTGCTTATAAACTATTGTTTCCCATCGGTAACAGGTACTCACCTCGGTCACGTCCAATCTTTAACGCGGACTTGGGGGACTGGGCACCGGTAGGTTGGTAGCCTTGCGGGTCTGCGGGACAAGAGCAAGACAGATTTAAGTCCCCATTCAAGATTGCACTTGACCGGGAACTTGGGGGACTTGTTGACAGTAGCCGCAGAGAGGCTACAGCAGGCCCACAGACCCGCAGCAAGCGCACCAGGGCCCGGCCCAAAGGTCGGGACCGGATCACCAGCACCCGGCCTCGGGGCCTGGCACTCTATCCTGCCTCCAGGGACCCAGGGGCCGGGGGCGCCAGCTTGCCTAAGGGGGCACCAGAAAGTATAAACAGAAGGGAACCAGTCCCACATCGAAGAGTAAGGCCAGTCCTTACCCCCAACCACCTATATATGGGCCCCAACTACCTTCTTTATGAGGTAACTTGTCTCTCTCCCTGCTTACATACGTGCCTTAGTTATATACATTCCAACTATACTAACTTAGGCATCGGAGAGGTGAAGGCCGGCCCGCCCGGTATTCCCCTTAGTAAGCAGGATTGCAGGAGATCGAGTTGGATTCATCAAGTATCTACTAGACCCCCGGGTTTAGGCAGAAACAGTTCTCAACCAAACACAAACAACCACAAGTTCTAGCGCACCGCTAACTTGTCAAAGCCTCTCCGGAGCAACTCACGCAATTCGCCTCCACCACTACGATCGATCTTATCTCGTACTTGTGCCGAGCGGTTGCTGAGCCTATCGAGTCAGTCCGCTACTCAGGTAGCAATCGAGTCTGTCGGCTACTCCGGTAGCAATCGAGTCAGTCCGCTACTCCGGTAGCACACACACCCGTGGTCTTGGTATAAGCTCTGCTTTGCTTCTCCGGATCAGAGTAAGATCTTCAATCCTTAGGGGGTTGGGAAGAAAATCCTGTTAGAGAGTTCTATTCAAGTCTTGTTCGAGTCATGTACGCCGGCTTAGTCAGCGCCCGCGTAACAGTCGCTTGATCAGGAAGTCAGAGTCAATTGGGAGCAGACGAGAAGACTCGCCAAGGGTCGCACGCAGTCGAGTTGCACCGCTCCAAGGGTGCTGGCACGCCTAAAGCACACAGAAGACACGCAAAGGACGTCACGTCCGCCACTCCGAGTGCTGACTGTTCGCCGGGTGCTGAATCCGCCACGAACACCCACACTGTGATTTTGGGGGCCGATTTACTTGCTGGCGACAAGTATGCCTTGTATAATCATTTAATCTGTACATCTCATATCACTATCGATCAGAGTGAATCAAAGTTGTAAGAAGAGGTACTCGTGCATTCCCCATCGTTTATAGAGGCCTCAATTATGAGCTTGTCTTTCAGCAATGCTTCGTCTCTCAATTCTCAAAACCTAGCTAGCTATTCAAACTTTGACAAAAGCTTCTTTCAAAATTTCAAACGCACACACAACATTTCATGTTTGATAGGACTCGCACTATTCGTCGCGTAGTTGCTATAGATTAGCTGCATTAGCAGATAGAAACCAATCAGACGAAATCAACGACTACTGTATAGAAACTATATATAAATGTGTGTGTATATATATATCTGTGTGTGTGTGTGTCTGTATTTATGTATATAACTAATTGTTTCTCTTCGGATCGATCATTATCACACACATGCACATACGACTCAGTAAGTCCCATGCCTCTAAAGTAAAGGATGAAATGCTATTCAGGTGGTTGAACTGTGTCCTTATGATATGGATAGACGAGTTCAAGAACCCCAACAAACAAACAAGGGCTATAATGCAAAAGGCCAGAAAACTGAAAGCTGAAAATTAAAGACCAGCACCACCATGGTTCTCAGCTCAGAGAGAGAGAGAGAGAGAGGCAAGTGTGTTTGTGTGTGCTGTCTGGTATTCAGAAGCATGAAATATCCACGACCTGTTTGTGCAGATTTTGCACGAGGGGGGAATCAGCCCTTTCATCTTTCATTTCATTTCAATTCATTCCATGTGGTTCAATAACTTCAATTCATCACTACTGTTACTACGTGCATGTCGACTTTGATTTTGTTTTCTTTTGTTCTTTTGCAAGGGGTTTAATTTTTGCTACTGTCTCGGTCATTTTTCATCAATCTCCCCTGGCTTGTTAAAGCCAAATCGATCTGCATTTCTCCAGGCCTAAACAAATCTGTTGGTATTATATATACCAAGAGGAACCTGTGGGTTCCATGCCGTCAAATCCTTTGAAACAATTATTTGATTGGTCATGCTTTGCATCTCCGAACGTTCTGCTAATAAATGTTTTGTTTTGCATCATTTTTCTAAAACACTCCCCCACCCATTAGATTTACTTAGATATTTAGTGTTTCCTTCTCTTTCTTGCTCTGAAATATTGTTAGTCGATCACAGTCTGTTCAACGTACGTGGGTATTATACTGCATACTATTCTTTTCCGATCAACTTCAATACAATCGATCGAGACAACAAGATGTGCTCTTTCTCATCACAACACTTCAAAGTTTAAGAAGGAAGGAAAAGGATAAGGGTCCTCCTTTCATAGTCTCATAGAGACTCTATTCGAGTTTGTTGATTATCAAATTTTCACAAGGACCATACGTAGAATAACCCTAGTTAATAGCTAACTAGCTAGCTAGAAATGATGAAGCTTCACCCACCGGGTTGCCATTATCAGATGACCAGACAGATTTAAGATGATGATCTTCTGTTCAAGTAGACGAACAAGTTATCGAGCTGATCACCTACAGTTTTCTTCGATACAATTTTACATACGGTTACACAATAATTTAGTCAATGCAAATACAAAAAACTAGTATTTCATGATTTAATACTGGTCTAACATAGTTTATAGCTTCGCGTGGAGTTTGAGTCGTGTAGGATATTGCCACCCCTTAGCGTTTTAATATTAAGTCTGATCGCTTCTCTTACTATTGAACACACTTGGTGCAGCTGTATCAACTTGCATGTAGTCCCCGTACTACACGACTTTTATAAGACCAACATGTTGCATCCCGTCGATATTTCACTACAATGATAGAGATGCAGTCGCCATCTGATATTAGGGGAGGTGAACTCATGAACATACTCATTCAAGTAGTTTATGTTTTATTTCAATTAGGCAAGAACTGCAAGATTCTAGCCAGGCGTTTTCGATTTTCTTAACATGCTAGATTCGACTGGAGTGTACGTCCAATTTGATAGAATACTCTTCGTAAAAAACTAGTTGCAGTAGGACTGTAGGAGTAGTTGAGTGACGAAATGGGCAGTTTCATGCATTGTATTTCTAGGATTACTACTGGAGAACTAGGAAGGACGTAAACTATTATTAAAATTAACAATATTTTCAATGAATTTGAGTGTCTGGCTTATGAGGAAGATGAACGATGAACACTTAATCATAATTAATTAGTTGGTGCATACGCATGTAGTTAGCTTCTAATTTCCAGTCGCCAACGCAATGTTATTGGCCAAAACGTATTTTAACCCATTCTGATTTGCTTAATCAAGTGAATATTGCCAACCTCATTAGCCACTAAGCTGTAAGATGCATTTGCTTTAGAACATATACGCGTATGGCGTATGCATGCAATCATATATATATGCGACCGCCCGAGTATAATTTATATGACGAGTATTATTCAATAGTATGTGCTGTGCCATATGTACGTACGTACTGGATGCAGAATACTCAGTATCATAATCTAGTTCTTTCATTAGATACTCATGCATGTAATGCATATCATGAATCGCATGCCACCGAAGCTTTCATGATTGAAATTGCCGTAGTATAACTGGCAGGTCAACTTAATTATTGATGATATATATGTCATACCTATAGCCATCAATAATCACACAATCGGTTAATTTTGTAATTGCTCACGATCATTTGCAAATCTCTTATTCATGTATAAGTGGAAATAAGTCATACTTTGATTTACGGATGAGCAGTCGAACTGCATGTACGTAGTTCCGCTAATAAGATACAATACATTGTGTATTCTACGGAAGGCCAATAATTGTCTACGCATGCATGGTTTTGCTAACAGAAGAGAAAGATTCGAACAAGCAAGTAGGTTCGAACGATCGAATGAAATTAACCTTGTACATATAAGTATATAACAAAAAGAGGGGATGATGGAGCATCTTTCACACCCACATCTGGTACTGTGTATGATGGTACTCTAATATATATTACCTCGTCGTCCCCATCAAGCTTGGCTAGGGCATGAGGCTGCAGGTAAGTGCAGGCCTGTAAGTTGTAACCCTACGTATGTAGCATGGTCCAGCCTAGCTTGAACCTCTATCTGGGCGTGTCCATTATATATCATTATCACTCAGCTGCACTGTGTTCATGAAAGAAGCATATAAAGCTAGTCGATCATGGCCTCCCTGCTGGCCTCCTCAATCATAGTGGTCCTCTTGTCCTTCTGTTGCTGTACGTAGATTGTTCATCGAAATGTAGAAAGAGTTCAATCCTCTGCACTGTGGTGATCCAAATAGATGCTGGTGAACACTCAAACATTTAGATAGATGCTGCTGCTAACCTACCGAATTACGCCAAATCAGTACTGCATGATTCCAGTCTCAAACTGCCCGGAAAAAAAAAACCAAAAGATTATTAACCCCACTGCAATAGTTACACGCTTCTGGCAAAGAGCCAGAGCTATATTATCCCCACTCATATAGTGCACTGATCTATACATCTCAGATCGAATACGTACTAATTCGATCGTATCCATTGAATCTTACAGCTCTTTTTTTTTTCTTTCTTTTCAACAGTTCTTACAGATGCTTATAGCTTCTGGTTAACTAAGGTAAACATACCAAATGATCACGGACCTTATTTTATCTTACTAGGTTATAATGATACGAAGAGAGCCTTGCTCATACAAGATTATCTTGTTCTTGGGGAGATCACATGGCATTGCAAGCTAGCCAGCCTTATAATAAGTCCTCATTCTCTCTTCCCATCTTGTCTCCTTATCTAAATCTTAACTAAACTAAACAAGACTACTTCTCCTTGCTGGCATTGGCATGCATTCTAATATATAGTACTAAATCGAATCCTCAACAAAAACCAATTATGAATTTGTGAAATATATACATATATATATGAACCAAAGTAGCCCCCAAAGAACTCCGGCCATCATGGCTGTCTCTCTGCAACCCCATAACCAATTGGCACTTACCCATGAAGTAGTAGGTTGTATGTAAAATTAGGGCATAGAGGCATAGCTTCTGTCCACCTTAGAAGCAACAAAGACCTAAGCTATCAGCAAGATAGGTACATCGATTTCATACAATTGGCATATTATAGTATACTGGGTTACTTACAAGCTAGGTTAGGCTAGCCAAGACAGTGAGCTTTTGCTTTCTTTTTTCCATGGCACTAGCTAGGGTATAGTTGGGCATGTCTTATGTCTGATGTCTCCCCTATGGAGGTACTCAACTCCTTCACACATGGCCTGTACGTATTAGCATCTACCTCTAATTGCCAAACCCATCATTTTCTAATCCCTTTCAGGTCGACAGATGGGTCCTTATACTCTTTTAGTGTTGCTCATCCTAGACTTAGAACAAATTAAAAGCCCTACTTGCAAATCATCATTCAAAATAAAATATACACAAGTCCAAGTCCTCTCTTCAGTAGATGTGTAGTACTGTTTGAAGGTATGGAAGTGGCAATATAAATTTTTGTAAGATAGATCTTCGTTGTTTATGAACTACCAATAATAATTGATCACGTGACAAACATTAGATTAACTAGTACTAGAAAAGTACTATACACACAATCTTTGCATACATGTAGTTTAACCTTTACCTCGACATATTGTACTCTACATATAATTTCACCTTTACCTCGACGTAAATTTTAAGCGGACATCAATGATTATATATCCCTTTACATTGTCATATTCCTCTTAGATTCTTCATAACGCTTCACGAGGATTGGAGCAGTAATATGAATTACCGGTCTAAACAGAATATAACCCTATGACAATTTATAATTACAGTCCAAAGTAGAGCTAGGATTCAACTTTAAATTAGCTAAAGATTAAGTCTACTATTGTTCAAGTACTATATAGGAAAAACCGAACAAATAATACTCCATAAGTCACAACTGTCCGTAGAGCCCAAAGTTGGAGAGGAAATCCAAAATCAATGATAGTATCTGTTGGGCCAATGGGGCCGTACATAGTGTCAGGCCAAACAAAACTACTACCCAGAAGCAGATGGTAGCACGCCTTGTTTTTCACATTTTCTAATCAGATATCCTTTCATGAACAATGCTGCTTCTTGCCTTCTTCCATATGAAGAAATACCAATGTAGATCTGAAATGTTATAGCCAACAGAGGCATCAGAGATATAGTCGCGTACAAAATGATTCTGTACCGTATTGATGTATTGATTATCGATGATCTATGCTACGATATGTACGTATTCCTATATGGATTGCATTTTCTCATGCCGATGATACTGCTGTATGTATTTAGTATCTGGAGAGTCAACTTGAAAGGACACAGACAGGACATGCATTTACATGAACGGAATGACAAGGGGCTTTCACCAATGCTGGTACTAATGACTTCCATTTGGATTTCGCACTAAAACTTGTCGAGACTCGAAAAGATATCAAGTAGTGACGTTAATACTTTCTTGGTTACGAACCATAAAACATCATACAAGTTGTGAATAACAAATAGAGCAAGAATCTATCACCTTTCTTCCACATTAAACTCAACAGAGTACAAGATCTTCATGTATCTGTAAAATGGGAAGGACTACGTCACCGTTTCCCGGGGGGGCCGGATTTATGAAATGTCAATGCAGGGCCACAGGCCCAAGCCCAATTTTCAAACCCACTCAATACATCGGCATCTTTCGTACACGAAATGACGGAAGCCTCCCCGATTCGTCAACGCTGGACCTGTACATTTCCGTAAATACAAAGATCTTCGTGACCTCATCTGGATTTCACCATTCAATGCTCAGCTGATAAGTCAATAGAGATAAATTTACATATTAGCCCCTCGTTGGAGGCTAAATTTACGAAGAAGGATGAAATGACTTGAGCACACTCTGCAAAAGCATCGGGGGACCTTTTAACTGGGATGAAGCTACTGCCATGGGGGGCGTGCTTCAGAGATTTGGATGAAAAGGGTAAAAGCTAACGGACAACTGAGATGAAAAAGGGCTCGAATAATTTTACGAAACTGTGAAAACTGCTTGCATGCATTTCGATTCGATTCGATTCATCAGTTTCTGTCTTAGAAATCATGTATTTGATAGGATTGCTAGCTGCAACAAGCATGGCGTCGATTAGCTATTGTGGTATTGTCTACGGCAGTGAACACATAAAACGAAGAAGAAAGGGGGTGTTTTGTAGTGATAGGGAATATTGAACATATGTTCGTTTCATTCAATGCTCAACGTAAAAACTATGTAGGAGTTAATATTTGGAGGTGGGAATTATTACATAGCTATAAGGTCAAATTTCACTCATTGGCATTGCCAAGTTATGAGAAACTCATCTCGATTCATGAAGAGAAGTGTATATTCAAAGACAGAATGTGTGTAAGTCAATGGTGATGATGATGGAAGTCTAATAATACCACAATTTTCAAACAAACAAATAAATAAGTAGTGCGGATTATGTTTATCTACAACGCGTAATTTCAAATTATGTTAAGCGGACCAACATTCGTAGTTTATTAGTTATTATTTTACTCTTTCCCGATGAGTGTTATATGACAAAAACTTTCAACTAACATACATCACGAGTGATACTAAATATTATTTTATACCTCGTATTCATATTTTATATAAAATTTTAATTTATAAAAAATAATATCGTTTTATCCGTTTAATAAACTGATTTTGTTCAAATTTGAATACTCATACGCTAAATTGTATGAACAAATGCAACTCAATCATCCTCTTTACAGTGAGTGATCGTTTTGCTCATACTAGTTGCGAAAACAGAGATCAAAGTAGAAGACCAACTTAATTCCCTAGCTAAAATCCCACATCCACAATACATGATTAGATTCCTTTTTCTCCTAATGAAGTAATCAGTTCTTGTTTTCATGTTCATAATGAACCAATGACCAAGTCCATTATCGATCAATCTTTCCAAAATATATACACAACAAAGGCATCACGAGAGTGTCAGACCTCTGTAACACACAAGCATCTTTCTTTTCTTAGACACGTCGCTCCACAAAGTTGCTAATATCATATACACATTGCTCTACACTCATCCCTCCTTTAATCAAATACAAAGGAAAGCAACCCTTTTCTCAGAAATCCGAGTTGCCCATTGGAGATGAACAAAGCTCTCGTCCTAATCCAATGCGTTTTCCATCGCTTTCCCCCAAACCCTGTATTTAAAATTTTCCAATGACGAAAGAATCTCATTCTACCGAGGGTAAACTCAATCCCTCCATTATTTTACTCGACTCTGTTTTTTGGCTTCATCTCTAACTTCCCGTTTTTAATTCAAACTTGGGGATTTGGGATTTTTGTGGCGCAAATTCCTCCTCCCTATTCGTTTTTAAATCATCCTTCAAGACCAGATTTTGAAAAAAAGAGTGAGAAAGAAACTGATGGGGTTTCTGTTTCAAATATTTACGTTTTTTTTCTCTCTCAAAGATTTTATTCTTTATCAACTACTCTGTTTCGCCCTTTTCCGCAAACAAGGAAAAGTACCCAAGTTTCGGAGCTGTAACCCTGCTTCTGCTTTCACACTCAATCCTTAAAAGCCTTCTCATCTTCTTCTTCTTCTTCTTCTTCTTCTTCTTCTTCTTCTTCTCAAGAGCTTAAAATCACTGGTTTCGAACATGGGTAGAGCAACAAGGTGGCTTAAGGGCCTGTTTGGGATTAAGAAGGACAAAGACAGAGACCACCACAACAACCCCAATTCTGATTCAGTTTTGGTGTCCTGTTTTGAGTACAAGAAAACTTCAAGCTTTGGTAGGGAGGCCAGTCCTCCTGCGGCGACTCTTCTGTGTCATAATCCGGCCACTATCCCGCCGAACATTTCACCGTCCGAGGCTGCCTGGCTGAGGTCCTTCTACAATGAAACAGAGAACGAGCAGAGCAAGCACGCAATTGCAGTTGCGGCCGCCACGGCCGCTGCTGCTGACGCTGCGGTTGCTGCTGCGCAGGCGGCCGTGGCGGTGGTCCGGCTCACAAGCAATGGCAGAGGGACCATGTTTGGCGGCGGCCGCGAGAGATGGGCCGCCGTCAAGGTCCAAACTTGCTTCCGGGGATACTTGGTATGTTGGTTTTTTTTGCTTAATTTGAACTCAATGCAGAGCACTTAATTTCTTGCTTAATGTTAATGTGGTTTGGCTATGAGACTAAAAAACAAAGATTGCTTCTTGGGTTTTGTTCATTTTTGGATTGTGAATTGAATGCAGGCTAGAAAAGCCCTGAGAGCTCTGAAAGGACTGGTGAAGTTGCAGGCATTGGTGAGAGGCTATTTAGTGAGGAAGCAAGCAACTGCTACACTCCACGGTATGCAAGCTCTGCTCAGAGCACAGGCCACTGTTCGTTCTCATAAATCCCGTGGCCTCAATCTCAACATTAACCTCAGTGAAGCCAACAGATTCGAAATCCGCGCACGAAAATCTACGGTAATAAACGTCTCAGTTTTCACATCTATTTCACCAGAACATTCAATTGAATGTGTCATGCGTGCAACAACTTGATCATTACTGTATTTAATTGAATTAAATGTGTAGTCTCATAATTGTGAGGTCTAATGTAATTTTGCAGGAGACATTTGATGAGACTAGGAGTGAGCACACAGCTCCATGCCACAGCAGGAGGCTATCTGGTTGTTTAGACAACAACAATAGTTTCAGCACCATTGATGAAGTCCCCAAGATTGTTGAGGTTGACACAGGAAGGCCTAAATCAAGGTCTAGGAGAACCAACACTTCCATTTCTGAACTAAGCGATGACCAATTTTACCAGGCAGTGCCTTCTCCACTCCCCTGTTGCTGTCCAGCCAGGTTGACCATCCCTGACCACCGGAACTTCCAAGATTCCGACTGGGGGTTCACCGGAGAAGAATGCAGGTTTTCCACAGCGCAAAGCACGCCGAGGTTTGTGAACTCCTGCGGGTCTAATGCGCCGGCGACACCGGCCAAGAGTGTCTGCAATGACAACTTTTACAGGGCATTTGGGAATTACCCGAATTACATGGCGAGCACTCAGTCTTTCAAGGCCAAGTTGAGGTCTCACAGTGCACCGAAACAGAGGCCGGAGCCGGGGACAAAGAAGAGGCTTTCGCTTAATGAGTTGCTCGAGTCAAGGAGCAGCTTAAGTGGTGTGAAGATGCAGAGGTCTTGTTCACAAGTTCAGGAAGCCATTAATTTCAAGAATGCAGTGATGGGGAAGCTTGATAGGTCATCAGATTTTAGTAGCTTGCTGAAGAGGTCTTAAATGTAATAATTGTCTTGATGTTCAAGCTAGTTAACCTTGTTCAGCACTTAGCATAGTGATTAGGGGTTATACCAGAAATCTTAGTAGCTTGTAGATGAAATTGAGTTAGTACTTATGCAATCATGTTCTTAATGCGGTAGCTGTCTATGTGAATCATATTGTCTAATTATAATTGAACTGCAGAGTGGTTTGTCATTTCTCTAACAAAAGAAGAAAACAAGTCTGCATTTCTGGTCCTGCATGGCCAAATCCCAGCTCATCATCATGAGCTTTCTTTAAGCAAGCTCTTAATACCATTGTCTTCTTCATTACTAAAAAAAAATATCATCAATCTTCTTCTCAATCATTACTTGGGTTATCCATATTCTGAAAATTTTCATCATTAAATCTCTTTCTTTTACCAATTTCAATAGTAGAATTTTTTTTTGTAAAAATACTAAATTTAAGAGTTCCTATAACCGATAAGATTGTGACAAGACAATGCTGGCAATATATTCCACACGGGACCATATTACTATTATGTATTTACTATTTGAACATGTGAAGCAAATTGGTCCTATAGTTTGGGTAAAATCCCATTGGAGAAGAAGATGTTTCCAGTTTTCTCTGTGGAACTGTTGAATATTGACAAGGACCGAGAAGAGAAGACAAGGAAAAAGGTAAGTTTGAACCATAACGCTGTCGAAAGGTTCTTATTTCTCTCTGTGAATTGGAGAACTCATTAGGTCTTTGTTTGATTCTGTGAAGGGAATTCTGTGGAAAATGACCCTACTTGCTTTCATCTGTTATGGCTCCGATCGTACTTTTCTTCACTTTCTTGTGACTATGATGCAGATGCTTACCAAATTAACCGTTTGATATTATTCTCTTTTCAGAGTATGGAAGGTTGTGAGAGCCTTGCAAAGATCAGAGGTAACAGAGAGGACTCATTTCACTAGCTTTTTTGATTGAAGAAAGGAATGCTTTGAAGAAGTAAAAAGTAAAAACTCAGGTGAAAGGTGATGTCTTTTCACTGTAAAAGTTTCGAGGAAATCGTGTCGTTATCTAAGGATATCTCCAACGCAAGGTACCAAACTCTATAAATTTGGAGTCCTAAAAAAATCTGGGCTCCAATAGTTAATTGGGGAGGTCCAAAACCTTATATTTTTAGGACTTGGTCTCATCCCAAATCTTATTTTGAGACTTTTTTTTAGACTTGGTCTTATAAATTTGGCTATGTCCCAAACACTCAATTTTTTTTTTCAATTCAATATTATATTTATTTATCATGTACAAGAATAATTTATAAATATAAATTATTATTAATTACAACACAAAATAAAGAAAAATCAAATATATAAATTTAAGATTTTAGTTAAAACTTTACAATTGGAGATGGTTGAAGTCTTATATGAATAGTGTCTAAATGAAGTCTTATAATAGGTATGAGACCCTATTATGAGACTTCATGGTTGGAAATACCCTAAGTAGCTAGACGATTCTAATATGAGGAATGAAGATAAGACGATTTTAATTTATAGATTTGCATGATACGATAATGATACAATTCTTACTAGTAAGGCGTGCGCAGTGGTAACTTGCATTCTACGATTTCTACCATTGCCAGTTCTTCAGCCAATTCTGGTTCATCTTAAAAAAGTTGCTATGTTTTCTGTTTTGAGTTTCCAAGGGAAAGGAGATAGATAATAAGCCAATGATGAATAGCTTTTGACGACCTGTCACAATGGGCAATCGGAAGGCTGAACTGTGAAGAGGGAAGCAAAGCAAAGCAATGCCACATTGTTTATGTCTTGGTAGAATCTAAGCCAAGTTATGTTTTCATGAAAGGGAGCTTTCAGAAGTGATGCTTTAGCTGCAGGTCAGGCTGCTGCTGCAGAGTCTTAGAGATTAGTGACAAATTGCTCCTATCTAGTTTCTGTACCTGATAAGAGTGGCCTCAGTACAAACAGTCCTCGGGATAGAGTTTAGATTAAAAGTGACTAATTCTGTGATTTAATTTTACTTTCATTCTTACCTTTTTATCTCCCCCCTAACCCCTAACAACTACTAGGACACGTTTACTTACTTGAAATGGAATTCATCTGGAGTAAGAATTGGAGAAAATGGAAAACAGAATGGAATATTATTGGAGGAATGAGAATGAAACTATTACGATTGTTGTTGTTTACTTACGATAAAGAATTAGAATTAAATTTAAGTTAATTACCAAAATGAATGGATGGTTTGAGATTTTGTTATAAATCATGAGGATATTTTCGGTAAAAAAATTCCATTCATGTTGTGTTTCTCCCATTCCGACCTCCCCCATGTTGTAGGCCCCACCACAAATCCTTTTCCCCTGTGCAAATAAACACCGAAATGAAATCGATTCCGGAAATGTACAATTCCAATTCGGTGAAGTAAACACGCCACTAATGTTTTTCTAGAGTCTGCCTAACTCCCACCTAAAATCGTTATAGCACATTCTGCTGCCCACCTAAATTCCGCCTAATTCTCGTCTAGAGTCCGCCTAACACATTCTACTGTTCGTCTAGATTCGGTCTAACCTCCGGTTAGCACATTCTAATGCCCCTCTAAGACCCACTTAGCACACACCTAGAGTTTGCTTATCCCACCTAAAACCACATAATTCCTGCCTAGCGCGTTAAGTATATCTGGGTATAACTCCGAATTTTTGGTTTGCCTTTTCACAATATTACCACCTCTTAGCATAGTGTAAGCACTTACATTATCGCAATGCCACCACATAGACAAAGTTAAACATTTTAATTTCCACCTGTTCAAGGTATAAGAGTGTTAGATTTTGATTGACCCACACAAGTCGTCACATTGCCTTTAAAATGTGAAAACCCTAAAAACCTAACTGGCCTCTCAAATAGCTCATATCCTGGGTTGGAAATTGATCAAACCCCATGAGAAAAACCAAACAAACATGTTTCTTTAACCATGTTATCTGGTATATATATATGTAGGCCAATGGCTTTAGTCATGTTCTTGATTGGTTTCACTAAATCGGTCTCGTTTTAGTTTTTGATCTTGTAAATTTAGGATATATGAGGTGCTTTGGTTTGTAATTTTTATTTTTCCATCGAAAATTAAGACTTAAAATATGTAGCAACACATTGCAAAATTGCATCCCACATGTCTTGATGGGATCCAGTCTCTGAGACACATTCCAAAATTAGTGGGCCGTGTAGGCAGGCTGGGCAAAGCTAAGAGTGGGCCTAAGCGGGCTAGGGGAAGCCTAGTTGGACTCGGCCTATGGAAGCTTGACCGTCGATTTTTTTTATAAAAAAAAAATAATAATAATAAAAAACTTTAAGGACGTCGTTCTCGCCTTCTCGGGTCGAAGACCCTTCTCTCGCCGTCTTCTCGCCTCTCTCTCCGAGTCTCCGGCGGATTTGGACACCGCCGTCAGCTGCTCAAGTACTTGTTATTATTATTTGTTCCGGAAAAGTTATGTTTTTCTATTTGTTGGGTTGGGAGGGAAGATAAACAGTGCTTGATATGCCAAATATCACTCATATATTATATTAGTAAAAATAAGATGACAATCCTGTATATATTAGTGGATGAAGATCAGAATTTCAGCCACTCAGACCCATCTATGAAGGTAAGGGAAATAAAAGGTTTTGCTTCCTCATCAGTAAGTTCCCTAGACCATGATACCCTCCCTGCGTACTGAGCCCCAGGTCCTGTGCACTTATATTGCCCATAAAACACAGTCCTGCACAAACACACAGACCTAAATTAACAAACAATATCATAATTGCAAATGCTTCATGCGCATAGTCACTATGGCCAAAGTGAAACTGCCAAATCATAACCAGAACTGGGTGAGGTAGGAGGAGTAGTACTGTAGTTGGTAGGTGGCTTATATATGCAGCACCAGGCTTATATGTAGATGCTGGCGTGGCTATACTTATAATATGCCAACATAAAAGAGGTATGAGTAGGTAGATGGGGGTTTTATATGTATGCACTTCTGGTATGTGGTGCACTACACGTAGGTATTGCAGAGGGGAAAGTGCTAGATGACATCTAGACATGGTTTTAGGTCGTCTTTGTGAACAGCCCATTTTGTCTTCGAAAGGCCGAAAGTGCTCTCGGCATGCTTATATTGGAAGGATAGAGAACCCTATAGGTGATCCATGAGGTTTAAGAAAAAGAAAACTGCAGGAAATGAGTTTCTATCATGTGTCGTTATTATGCTTATGTTCAAAACTAGATCGATTCAGACAATTAAACTTTATACGAGACCAAAAGTAAGTGTTGGCATTTAGGGTGTAGAATGAAAGTTTTACAACGAACAAGATGCTCGATAAAATGTCTCTAAAACTATGTCGGTTTGAGCATATAAACGGATTCAACGCATAGCAAGATAAGGAGAGAGAGTCACGTACATTTCACGATTAGGGTCACCCCAGTTGTACCAGCCTTTAGGCATGATAATGTTGTCCATGTAAGTGTAGGCAAAGACAACCCTTGAGAAGGGTCCCCAAGCCCTTCCAAGATAGAGAGCTCCTGAACCCGTGACCTTACAGTTGACGAACGAGAAGCCCGTTTCCTCCAGCAAACTGCTCCTCCCTTGCGCCGTTAATGCCCCTGTGTTTGTTGCTATTGCATGCACGTGACATCCCTGCACCACATTCGCACACTTTCATGTGAGTAATAGGGCTTCTGATCGAGACTGGAAACACCAGGATTAATACGACACGACACAAGACACCATATCCATCAAGAACATGCATAGGCATATGCAGCGCCTTAACTTCACTTCATTGTCGAATAACATAGTAAATATTCCCCATGGCTTGCATGAATCCCACTATGTTTAGTAGTGCATTCGATAATTTGTTGCTTGTTAATGTTCGGTTCACATGAATCCGACGATGTATAGTATTGTATTCGATAATCTGTTGCTTATCGATTTTAGTTCTAATGTTCAAAACACGAGAACTAGACGTTCTAAATGTCAAGCAACAACTTGTCAAATACACTACTAAACATTGTTATACATTGCGCGACATGTATGATCAACATTGAAAATCTATCGAAACAACGGTTGATGAGAAGGTTAATAGCTAGTAATTTGAATTACCTCAAAAAGGGAGAGACCATTTCCGAAGATGAAATCCACAGAACCTTCAATGTAACAATCTTTATAGTAATGCCTTCCCAAATGGTCATACAATGTGTCCTGTGCTCCCAAAAACCTGCACCCTAAGAAGGCTGCTGTATCTGCGGATATTCTAAATGCCACTGCCTGCACTCCGATTGCTCCCCGAGCCGGCAGCGGCGTAGTGTTCTGCACATTACTCGCACATTTACAACCACGATCGGATACCAATTGACAGTGATGAGTTCATGAAAGGACATTACGTACCTTGAAAGTAATGTTCCTTGCAATGAAATATGGTGAATTTACAGCAAAAGTCGCAGAATTAAAAGTCCCCATCGGTTGTTTATTCGGACCGGAAGGTGTTTTAGCTGTGTCTCCCCACTGAACGATTGTCTTGTCCGCCCCTGCTCCTTCTATGGTTATAAACGATTTCAATGGCTGTATATTCACCTTTTCCCTGCAAAACCAAATTTACCATTTCCAACTTGATCAATTACTGCATAATTGAAAATGAAAGAGCATACAATTTTGTCATGCAACAGATGATGAAAGAGTTAAAAAGACGGTGCATTTTAAACAGTGAAAGACAGAGACCAACACCAACTCCACAAGGAAGAAGACACAAGAAAATTACTTACGTGTAGACACCTGCATGGATCTTGATGACGACTCTAACGAGATTGATGAACGGAAGAGAATCAATGGCGTCCTGAATTTTTGTGAAGTCTCCCCGGGAAGGGTTCTTATCTACAGTGAGTGTGTAAGAAGGGAAAAGCTTGTTCTTCGCGTTCTTATAAACCGAGTGTTTGAGGCTCCCCACAAACTTAACCCACTTCATGAATTGTTGCTCTGAGAATTGAGCTCGGGTCATGTTCTGGCCCAGGCGTACTTTCCCGGCCGAGTTTCCCGGCCGAATTCCCTTGGTGTGACATAACGTCTGTGTTGAGTTTAGGACAAGAAGAAGAAGAGTAACATAGAAAATGCTTTGGAATAATCTTGGCATTTTTCAGAAAGAGAAGAATGAGAGCAAGAGTATGTTATTAGTTTGGAAATTCCAAGCTACATAATAGAAAATGACTTGCTCTAACTCTGTGTTTGGGTTTATATACAAGTTCTTTGGTGGGTTTGGTTTAGGTGGAAAGTGAAATGATGGTGCTGAAACGGAGAATCAAACAAGTCACGGGTGGCTTTCTTCTTCAAAATGTATACACATGTGAGAGTAAAAACCAAACAATCTAAGCCACAAATCGTCCTTGGTAGAGCCTTTGTGTGCTTATAATAAAAATCGTCCTGGGTTAAAAATTGCTGTTGCTTGCACTTTTTTGTTGGGGTTTGTTTGGTGGTGCTCGTGAAGTGTCTCTCTTTCTGTTTGTGTCTGTGAGTATATTCTTCCAGGGATGATCGATAATGGTTCCTGTGATCGCCTAAAACATTAGTATAATGCATTCGAGTTATAACCTACTTTCTACTAATTGGTACAGATTCAGTGCCATTAGATTGATTATGATATGTTCTATACGATTCGAGAGTCTTGAAACTGGTTCTGTAAAACTTGTAGTTGATTACTGTTGGAATGTGATCCTGGTTGATCCTGGTTGGATTAATCTGGGAGATGAAAATGAAGTAGTTGGTGCAGCTGAGAGGATGGTTTTTAGGTCCACTCTGCAGAAGAAGACACAAGTGACTTGATCACTTTGAAATGTGGTGATGTAGAAGAATTATGGTGATGTAGAAATGTGGTAGTATTGGAACCAGATATGAACAGGGGTGGAAGAAGCCATAATAGGGACTAGTGTTCTGAATGGAACAATCTAATCTCGACGTCCCATCTATTTTCTGGTGTTGTGTACTGTTTCCACTACCAGTTCCTTCGTTGGGTTTGCACTACCAGTTTCTCCTTCGTTGGGTTTGAAATAATTGCTTGTGGAAAAATAATGCTACACAAACATGAGTTTGTCAACTTAAAGGCTGGTAGTGTTGTGGAGTTGTGGCAGGGAAATTGGGGCAAACATTGTTTTTACCAGAATGTCGACTAGCTCGCCTAATCGACTTCCTACATGAATATCTAACTAGTTGGAGAAGCACTTGATCGGAATAACTAGCTGGATAAGCAAAATGGCACAAAAGTCTCCAATGACTAAATCTATTAGAGAGTTTGATATGAGTAAGTTCTCGACTAAACGTACCTTAGCTTAAGATCTCCCACTGTAATTTACAGATTGTTTGTTGCGCTAGATTTCGAGTTTGTGCTGTTTGCAAAGTATGGACTGTTGAAGAGCAAGTGCATAAGCGTAGTAAAGAAAGAAAAGAAAGAGCAGAAAGGGTTGAAGACTACATTGTGATTGTATTGATTAAGAGAAAAAACATGTAAGGTTGAAGAGGTGGAATAACATTAAATTCAATTCCATGACATTGGAATCATGGTTAACCCTCCTATGAGTCCTATCTATACATTGTTTCATGACACCATTTTGAATTTGTGCAGACACATTGTGGATAATGCAAGTTCAACACTTTCCACTTCCAAGCATATTTTCTTAGCGATTATGTGACTTGTACATAGTTGGCTCGTCATGTGTATTTATACGTGCAAAATTGATCTCGAACAACATGATAAGGTGTGTGCTTATTAGAGATGATAATGAGTAGCCATGTCATTGTAAGATCATTATGGACTTATCACAAGTTATTACAACAATTAATATATTACAAAGACTAAATAATAAGAATATGGAATCAGAACTCAATTCTAGTAATCTAATCAATGTGTGTATCTATTGATATGAGATAGAAATCTATTTACTTGATTATTGATTTAATTATAAGATACGATATCATTAGGTTTCTTAAGAGTACGAAGTTGAGTCATATTGAACTTTCTTTATGGGAGGGGTTCAAAGGCAAAACTTAACTCATATATAAGAATGCGTAAGTCCCTGCAACCTCTACAACTAAGAGCATAAGTTCTTGCCCCATTCATAAGAAGCTCAAACTTAGAGGATTGTAGAAGACTTATGCTTTAGACGGTTCTAACAGATTATACAGGTAATATGTGTTAACTCTAGTTTGTCAATCGTGTCTATACTATTGTGAAGATCTTGTGGCATCAGGTTTAATTAAGATAACAGTTGGTATCAGAGCCAACTTCACAAAAGTATAGATCGTTGTATGAAATTTGTTTTATGAATATAGAATGATGAAGAAAACTTTTGGGGTAAAACCCAGAAAAAGAACTGTGGGTCGGATCCAACTTGATGGGTCAACCCGCTTTTATTTTCACTTTTCGTTTTGTGTTTTTGTTCCATACAGAAGTACAGAAGTACAAAACTAATAGAAAGAAGGAGAGGTGGAAGCAAAGGAAGAGAATGAAAACGTGAGTTTGGGGGCCAGAATATGGTAGGATAGAATATGGTGGTGCTCCGGAATCTGAGGAGGGAGATGCCATCGGTGGAGATGAGGAGGACGACGAGGGTTTTTCGGGATGGGGAAGGGGTTGGACGGAGCCCGGGTCTTGCTTTCCGGCCGCCGCCTCTGGCCCGAATCCTCTGTGGTCAAGCTGGAGAGGAACAATGAAGACGACGACTGGCTCAAGCTCATCAAGAACAACGTTGAAGGCCGTGATTCGGATGCAATTGGGGTGAAGCATCATAAGGGATAGACTAGAGCCGCCCGCCCGGCACGGCCACGACCTAAACCGAAGACAAACATGGTCGTTTCTATGAGCCAAGTGATCGAGAAGCCTGTTCAGGCAGAGGTTTTGGCGGATGGGGTTAAGCAGTTTAAAAGGTTTGGGATTGTGTATACTAGGAAGAGGAAACAGACCAATGTGGAAAGTCGAAGGGGCGCTGGGGATAGAATGTTTGGGTCAAAGGGTCTCTTAATTCCCATCCGAGCTCTTGTTTTATGGCTCACTGCCCACTCTCCAATCTAGACAAATCAGTTGCTTCTATTGAAAGGGGAGTACACGAATTGAAGAGCAATGGATACCAGTCATGATTGAAACTCCCATTCATGATCAATTCCGGCAAGGCCTCATTCGATTTCCCTTGAGACCTATTGAAAGGGAAGTAAACAACTACATTCTCCAGATAAGAAATTTTCATTCTTAGTTTTCTAGAATTTCAGTTTTTCTGGTTCATGTTTTGATAGGAATCTAACCTTTTGTTTTTTGATCGTCCTATGTTAAAAAGGATTTGTTACCAGGTTTCAGGTGTAAGCTTTGGGCAACACCCAATACAGCCATTTGATCCCGTAGATTTCCCATTATGAGTATGATCAGGTAACATAATTAAGTTATTGAGATTCCATTTGATTATGGATAAGGCATTGGAATCTCCAGATTAACATTAATTCCTTAATTGCTGCATTATTTGGGGAACTAGAAATCAAAGTATAATGTACATTATTATCAAGGAACATGTGCAGATGCATTTAAGCGAAATAGCAATAGACTGTTTTTCAGTGAATTCAGATTGTTGAGCCTTATATGTACATGGTTATATATTTTTGTTATAGCTGGCATGGATACTATATATACACGTTTGGGGTTTTCATGAAAAACATGTTGGAGTTGCATAACTAATGTTAAACAATAGAATAATTCTATTGTTCTGTTATTGGCTAGGATCAGTAGCTTTCAGTAAATCAGTCTAACTGGTTTTAGCTACTAGAACAACCTTCAGTACAAATAGTTATGCAACATTTTAAGGAATTTTCATTCTTGGAAGACCTTGTTTGTGCGTCATAGCATGTGTGTTTAATTTGATATCCAATTATCTGCATGAGTAAGCTATTGTAATTAAGAAAAGGGTTTCTTTTAACCAAGTTGCAGATTATAAAGTCTTGGTAAGAAACAACATTACTTCAGTTAAATATTGTTTTGTTATGGCATTGGGGATTATAGTCTTATGATTGCTGCATAGTGCATATATATACTATATATAACTTCATGGTTGGTTAAATGCCTTCAGAATTTATCTTTATTTAAGTATAATGATTCTTATAGATATAGCTTTGATACGTTTTAAAAGTGATGCACTAAAGTGTTAATATTTGTGGCTATATATACATATCATATACATACATAAACATGTTGTACGTTCATTAGTTTTCCAAGGAAGGTAAAATATTTTGGCCCTTTTTTTTTTTTTTTTTTTTTGGCATGTACAGCTACTGTACTTACATGATTGTTGGCTGAATTAAGGATTGGTGAGCTAACACCGAAAATGTGACCTCACTCTTAACACTCAAATTGGCTGATAGATTTGGACATTAAAGCCTTGCTTACTCTCCATACTGGAATTGAGTGTATAATTTGGGTTATTGATAAAGATATTTTACCCTTTGGTGTTATTTCCCTGTAATGATTTGCATTTTCTAGTAATTGAGCAGTGACCTTGGTAAAAATATTTCTCATGTCCTTCCTTTGGTATCTTGCTGATCCTTGAGTTACAGAACAGTATAAGAAGTTTTCATCTAACCAATTTAATTGTTTTATGTGCATCTCATTGTCAAGAGAATTAGCTAGGAATACTTTTGTTACAGAAAAGTTATTCTTGTATTTTGAAGTATCTAAATGAAGAAAATTTTATAAAGGTCATTTTGTTTTGTTATTGTATTGTACCTTTATATAGTTGTCATTTAGATATCTCTGTGTTTATAGATGGTTTCCAGCTGCATAGTTATATGCATTCTTGCTCATTACACATTATGTGTGTGTTAGTGTGTATCAAATTGATATGCACATTTGGAAAATTGATGGATATGAATTAAAGTAGATTTGCAGTAATGTTTAGCATTTAGTGGCTTTCAACATGCGATTTTAAGTGAGTACAAAACAAAGGAAATTTTCTAACTGCAGGTAACCAGTTAGTTGAGCAATTTACATGCATATTACTTGGTTTTTGTTTAACCTAGTATTGTTCCTAATGATCATTGTTCAAATTTTGTTTTTTGATATTGGAACAAGTCATGTGCTCTTGTTGTTATGTGTGGATTAAAAGCTAGTTTATTGCTAGTACAGAAATTATTGCATGCCAATATGTTTACCTAAATATCATATATGATTGAGCTTCAGGGGTATGTGCATGTGATTATATGGACAATCCAGACTAAAGAATTTAGAGCTAATTTTGTAACATATATATGTTATAAAGCTTTTATACAGAAACAGAAAAAGAGACATGGATAGAGGTATGATCTTTTATTTTCCGCTGTGCTATCTATATAAAGTCAACTATAAGAATATAGTATCATCTCTTATGTTGTCTACAATTTCTATCCGTCTTCTTTTATTTAGAAAAGTGGTTCTTTAACTCTTTACTTAGCTGAGCTACAGGAAATATAGTAAAGGATGAACTAAAGGAACACAAATTGAGAAAGTTGATCTCACGCTAAGGAAGATGTATGCAATAATGCATATGCTTTGAGTCAGCTAAAGGTATGTTCATTAATCTAGAACTGTATTCAATTTCAATTTAGAAGCATGTGGAAAGTTCTTGTCATTCTTTCCAAAGTTGTCTGGTCATGTAAAAATGTTCATATAATTTGTATTGTCGTTAATGTGACTGATATGTGGTTTTTGAAATTGAAAATACATCATGAGATGTATATGGTGAATTTAAAATGTCTGACATGCCTGTGATTTTTTGCAACAAGATATAAGGACATTATCTCCCAAATAATTGTTAACTTTATTGCAGAACTTACAAGTACACGAGTTTTGTTTTCTTGTTAGAAATATAGTACTTAACTCGTGTGGTTTGTGATTCTCTATAAATGTAATTGGACATATTGCACAAAGCAATCTCCATTGACATCTGTGGGGGATCATTGAGATGAAACAAACCTGGAAATTGTATTTTTCATTTTTTAAAACTATTCTCATATTGGCTTCCAAAGAAGTTGTTCTGGTGTAGTTTTAGAATCTAAAATAGCATTATACACATTTACTGGATTATACTTGGATACATTCTTCTGTCCAAAGATGTTGATTGTTTCTTGGGATAATTGGATCTTTAGATGTGGTGTAATGATTGAGAAACTTAAGGATACCTTGTCTTCTGCCACAAAGGTGTTGCTTGGTATTGTGATTACAGAATACATAATGGGGTTGATGCTCAGTATTTCAGTGTTGATTTTATCAACAGAAAATATGCAGAAAAGTAAACTCAATGAAATTTTTGTTGGTTGAACAAAATCAGGAAAATGATTTTGGCTTGAGATCTAACTAGTGGTATTTATCTGGTCAAGAATTGGTTTAGATGATCTATATATGGTATGCTAGTATTGCAGTTTTTGTTGATATGCTACATTAAAGTTGCTAGTGATAGCTTTCTATAGAATAATGTAATATTAACATGTCTGCTTGTGATTTCATTGTTCTGATAGAGATTTAGTAACATTCTTTGAAAGTAAATTACTAATCATTTTCACCTTGTTTTCAGATTCTTGATACATGGGTTTTAGGCTGCGTGTGGTTATTTGTAAATGTTGTTGAAGCTGTTATAGATATATGTATATGTATTTACTTATGTAGCATACATGATATATGGTTTTGTGAGCTTTATTGATAGTACCTTTTGAGCAGTAACTATTTTCAGTTATCCACAAAGTTTCAATTTAAAAAAAAAAAAAAAAAAAAAAGGGGGGGAAGGATTATATGTGTTAAGAGTCACATTATGTGTTAATAAATAATAAAAACAAGGGGGAAGGATTATATGTGTTTTTATTATGAAGCTCCTCTTCTTTGGAATTTGAAATTGATATGTTACAAATGTGTTTTCAGTTTTCTGAAAAGTGCGGTTCTGATCTTATTTTGGCAGCCACTAAAGTTTGATATGTGTCTTGATTAATTGGTGTTGTTTGGCTCAATAAGAGCATTCAGTTTTACTTCAGGTTCTATGTTAAGGATATTTAAAAGGGTGTTCCACAACAGTTTGGTGATTTGTGATTTCTAACATGAGGTCTGAAACTTCTTTGAAGTTTTGTTATGTATGCACTTGGCTGATGAAAATGAAAATTGCAGGAACCTGTTATGTTCTTGGGTTTAGTGGGAGTAATTTTCTGGTAATAATGTCATGTTTTACCTTGTGTCAAGTAGCTAACTATCTCTTCAGAACGTGCATTCCAATTCAAATAAGTTTTTTTTCATGAGTTTAAGCATGTATGCCAATGTGTTATTTGGTTGTTATCTGAAAATTAAGTTATGCTGAATAATTGTTTTTGTTTTGGCTATGTTTGCTGTCATTAAGGTTGAAGACAGTGTTCTGGTTTAAAGTCTCATAGAAGATTTTAGTTAGCTTCATGTGATAGCTAATGTTTCAGTTATAAATCCATGGTATAAAATTTGGAGTTTTGATTACTGCATTTATATTGTGATTGCAGTTTTCGTTAAATAGCTATTTGTTTTCAGGTGGATTGAATTGTGCCTTGCACAATGCTTCAGTAAGTAACAAACACATTCCATATGTACGAGATCCACCGGTGTTAAAGTTGTGTTTGTGGTTTTGATATTCAAGGCTATACAGTTGGACTATGAGCATGTGTTTTACAGTTTGATATACATTACATATGCTTGTTGATATCATATTAGTTTTGAGGCTTATGTGAAGTGCAGAGACTGGTGTTAGTGGTCTTGAAGAGGCACGCTTTGTTAAAGTGTATTTCATTTCATTACTCTACATCAGTAATTGTATTTTGACCAAGTCTGAATAGATTATGAGATTTTCATATTCTGGTGTGCACACTTCAGTTGTTATTTGGTTAATGTCTTTCGGTTCAATTGTTGTATAAATTGTGATAGTCCAAGTGGGAGATTGTAAGATCATTATGGACTTATCACAAGTTATTACAACAATTAATATATTACAAAGACTAAATAATAAGAATATGGAATCAGAACTCAATTCTAGTAATCTAATCAATGTGTGTATCTATTGATATGAGATAGAAATCTATTTACTTGATTATTGATTTAATTATAAGATACGATATCATTAGGTTTCTTAAGAGTACGAAGTTGAGTCATATTGAACTTTCTTTATGGGAGGGGTTCAAAGGCAAAACTTAACTCATATATAAGAATGCGTAAGTCCCTGCAACCTCTACAACTAAGAGCATAAGTTCTTGCCCCATTCATAAGAAGCTCAAACTTAGAGGATTGTAGAAGACTTATGCTTTAGACGGTTCTAACAGATTATACAGGTAATATGTGTTAACTCTAGTTTGTCAATCGTGTCTATACTATTGTGAAGATCTTGTGGCATCAGGTTTAATTAAGATAACAGTTGGTATCAGAGCCAACTTCACAAAAGTATAGATCGTTGTATGAAATTTGTTTTATGAATATAGAATGATGAAGAAAACTTTTGGGGTAAAACCCAGAAAAAGAACTGTGGGTCGGATCCAACTTGATGGGTCAACCCGCTTTTATTTTCACTTTTCGTTTTGTGTTTTTGTTCCATACAGAAGTACAGAAGTACAAAACTAATAGAAAGAAGGAGAGGTGGAAGCAAAGGAAGAGAATGAAAACGTGAGTTTGGGGGCCAGAATATGGTAGGATAGAATATGGTGGTGCTCCGGAATCTGAGGAGGGAGATGCCATCGGTGGAGATGAGGAGGACGACGAGGGTTTTTCGGGATGGGGAAGGGGTTGGACGGAGCCCGGGTCTTGCTTTCCGGCCGCCGCCTCTGGCCCGAATCCTCTGTGGTCAAGCTGGAGAGGAACAATGAAGACGACGACTGGCTCAAGCTCATCAAGAACAACGTTGAAGGCCGTGATTCGGATGCAATTGGGGTGAAGCATCATAAGGGATAGACTAGAGCCGCCCGCCCGGCACGGCCACGACCTAAACCGAAGACAAACATGGTCGTTTCTATGAGCCAAGTGATCGAGAAGCCTGTTCAGGCAGAGGTTTTGGCGGATGGGGTTAAGCAGTTTAAAAGGTTTGGGATTGTGTATACTAGGAAGAGGAAACAGACCAATGTGGAAAGTCGAAGGGGCGCTGGGGATAGAATGTTTGGGTCAAAGGGTCTCTTAATTCCCATCCGAGCTCTTGTTTTATGGCTCACTGCCCACTCTCCAATCTAGACAAATCAGTTGCTTCTATTGAAAGGGGAGTACACGAATTGAAGAGCAATGGATACCAGTCATGATTGAAACTCCCATTCATGATCAATTCCGGCAAGGCCTCATTCGATTTCCCTTGAGACCTATTGAAAGGGAAGTAAACAACTACATTCTCCAGATAAGAAATTTTCATTCTTAGTTTTCTAGAATTTCAGTTTTTCTGGTTCATGTTTTGATAGGAATCTAACCTTTTGTTTTTTGATCGTCCTATGTTAAAAAGGATTTGTTACCAGGTTTCAGGTGTAAGCTTTGGGCAACACCCAATACAGCCATTTGATCCCGTAGATTTCCCATTATGAGTATGATCAGGTAACATAATTAAGTTATTGAGATTCCATTTGATTATGGATAAGGCATTGGAATCTCCAGATTAACATTAATTCCTTAATTGCTGCATTATTTGGGGAACTAGAAATCAAAGTATAATGTACATTATTATCAAGGAACATGTGCAGATGCATTTAAGCGAAATAGCAATAGACTGTTTTTCAGTGAATTCAGATTGTTGAGCCTTATATGTACATGGTTATATATTTTTGTTATAGCTGGCATGGATACTATATATACACGTTTGGGGTTTTCATGAAAAACATGTTGGAGTTGCATAACTAATGTTAAACAATAGAATAATTCTATTGTTCTGTTATTGGCTAGGATCAGTAGCTTTCAGTAAATCAGTCTAACTGGTTTTAGCTACTAGAACAACCTTCAGTACAAATAGTTATGCAACATTTTAAGGAATTTTCATTCTTGGAAGACCTTGTTTGTGCGTCATAGCATGTGTGTTTAATTTGATATCCAATTATCTGCATGAGTAAGCTATTGTAATTAAGAAAAGGGTTTCTTTTAACCAAGTTGCAGATTATAAAGTCTTGGTAAGAAACAACATTACTTCAGTTAAATATTGTTTTGTTATGGCATTGGGGATTATAGTCTTATGATTGCTGCATAGTGCATATATATACTATATATAACTTCATGGTTGGTTAAATGCCTTCAGAATTTATCTTTATTTAAGTATAATGATTCTTATAGATATAGCTTTGATACGTTTTAAAAGTGATGCACTAAAGTGTTAATATTTGTGGCTATATATACATATCATATACATACATAAACATGTTGTACGTTCATTAGTTTTCCAAGGAAGGTAAAATATTTTGGCCCTTTTTTTTTTTTTTTTTTTTTGGCATGTACAGCTACTGTACTTACATGATTGTTGGCTGAATTAAGGATTGGTGAGCTAACACCGAAAATGTGACCTCACTCTTAACACTCAAATTGGCTGATAGATTTGGACATTAAAGCCTTGCTTACTCTCCATACTGGAATTGAGTGTATAATTTGGGTTATTGATAAAGATATTTTACCCTTTGGTGTTATTTCCCTGTAATGATTTGCATTTTCTAGTAATTGAGCAGTGACCTTGGTAAAAATATTTCTCATGTCCTTCCTTTGGTATCTTGCTGATCCTTGAGTTACAGAACAGTATAAGAAGTTTTCATCTAACTAATTTAATTGTTTTATGTGCATCTCATTGTCAAGAGAATTAGCTAGGAATACTTTTGTTACAGAAAAGTTATTCTTGTATTTTGAAGTATCTAAATGAAGAAAATTTTATAAAGGTCATTTTGTTTTGTTATTGTATTGTACCTTTATATAGTTGTCATTTAGATATCTCTGTGTTTATAGATGGTTTCCAGCTGCATAGTTATATGCATTCTTGCTCATTACACATTATGTGTGTGTTAGTGTGTATCAAATTGATATGCACATTTGGAAAATTGATGGATATGAATTAAAGTAGATTTGCAGTAATGTTTAGCATTTAGTGGCTTTCAACATGCGATTTTAAGTGAGTACAAAACAAAGGAAATTTTCTAACTGCAGGTAACCAGTTAGTTGAGCAATTTACATGCATATTACTTGGTTTTTGTTTAACCTAGTATTGTTCCTAATGATCATTGTTCAAATTTTGTTTTTTGATATTGGAACAAGTCATGTGCTCTTGTTGTTATGTGTGGATTAAAAGCTAGTTTATTGCTAGTACAGAAATTATTGCATGCCAATATGTTTACCTAAATATCATATATGATTGAGCTTCAGGGGTATGTGCATGTGATTATATGGACAATCCAGACTAAAGAATTTAGAGCTAATTTTGTAACATATATATGTTATAAAGCTTTTATACAGAAACAGAAAAAGAGACATGGATAGAGGTATGATCTTTTATTTTCCGCTGTGCTATCTATATAAAGTCAACTATAAGAATATAGTATCATCTCTTATGTTGTCTACAATTTCTATCCGTCTTCTTTTATTTAGAAAAGTGGTTCTTTAACTCTTTACTTAGCTGAGCTACAGGAAATATAGTAAAGGATGAACTAAAGGAACACAAATTGAGAAAGTTGATCTCACGCTAAGGAAGATGTATGCAATAATGCATATGCTTTGAGTCAGCTAAAGGTATGTTCATTAATCTAGAACTGTATTCAATTTCAATTTAGAAGCATGTGGAAAGTTCTTGTCATTCTTTCCAAAGTTGTCTGGTCATGTAAAAATGTTCATATAATTTGTATTGTCGTTAATGTGACTGATATGTGGTTTTTGAAATTGAAAATACATCATGAGATGTATATGGTGAATTTAAAATGTCTGACATGCCTGTGATTTTTTGCAACAAGATATAAGGACATTATCTCCCAAATAATTGTTAACTTTATTGCAGAACTTACAAGTACACGAGTTTTGTTTTCTTGTTAGAAATATAGTACTTAACTCGTGTGGTTTGTGATTCTCTATAAATGTAATTGGACATATTGCACAAAGCAATCTCCATTGACATCTGTGGGGGATCATTGAGATGAAACAAACCTGGAAATTGTATTTTTCATTTTTTAAAACTATTCTCATATTGGCTTCCAAAGAAGTTGTTCTGGTGTAGTTTTAGAATCTAAAATAGCATTATACACATTTACTGGATTATACTTGGATACATTCTTCTGTCCAAAGATGTTGATTGTTTCTTGGGATAATTGGATCTTTAGATGTGGTGTAATGATTGAGAAACTTAAGGATACCTTGTCTTCTGCCACAAAGGTGTTGCTTGGTATTGTGATTACAGAATACATAATGGGGTTGATGCTCAGTATTTCAGTGTTGATTTTATCAACAGAAAATATGCAGAAAAGTAAACTCAATGAAATTTTTGTTGGTTGAACAAAATCAGGAAAATGATTTTGGCTTGAGATCTAACTAGTGGTATTTATCTGGTCAAGAATTGGTTTAGATGATCTATATATGGTATGCTAGTATTGCAGTTTTTGTTGATATGCTACATTAAAGTTGCTAGTGATAGCTTTCTATAGAATAATGTAATATTAACATGTCTGCTTGTGATTTCATTGTTCTGATAGAGATTTAGTAACATTCTTTGAAAGTAAATTACTAATCATTTTCACCTTGTTTTCAGATTCTTGATACATGG
This sequence comes from Potentilla sterilis, assembly GCA_963682095.1. Classification (NCBI taxonomy): domain Eukaryota; kingdom Viridiplantae; phylum Streptophyta; class Magnoliopsida; order Rosales; family Rosaceae; genus Potentilla; species Potentilla sterilis. The sequence goes on from OY821761.1 coordinate 3,890,629, forward strand.
GTTTTAGGCTGCGTGTGGTTATTTGTAAATGTTGTTGAAGCTGTTATAGATATATGTATATGTATTTACTTATGTAGCATACATGATATATGGTTTTGTGAGCTTTATTGATAGTACCTTTTGAGCAGTAACTATTTTCAGTTATCCACAAAGTTTCAATTTAAAAAAAAAAAAAAAAAAAAAAGGGGGGGAAGGATTATATGTGTTAAGAGTCACATTATGTGTTAATAAATAATAAAAACAAGGGGGAAGGATTATATGTGTTTTTATTATGAAGCTCCTCTTCTTTGGAATTTGAAATTGATATGTTACAAATGTGTTTTCAGTTTTCTGAAAAGTGCGGTTCTGATCTTATTTTGGCAGCCACTAAAGTTTGATATGTGTCTTGATTAATTGGTGTTGTTTGGCTCAATAAGAGCATTCAGTTTTACTTCAGGTTCTATGTTAAGGATATTTAAAAGGGTGTTCCACAACAGTTTGGTGATTTGTGATTTCTAACATGAGGTCTGAAACTTCTTTGAAGTTTTGTTATGTATGCACTTGGCTGATGAAAATGAAAATTGCAGGAACCTGTTATGTTCTTGGGTTTAGTGGGAGTAATTTTCTGGTAATAATGTCATGTTTTACCTTGTGTCAAGTAGCTAACTATCTCTTCAGAACGTGCATTCCAATTCAAATAAGTTTTTTTTCATGAGTTTAAGCATGTATGCCAATGTGTTATTTGGTTGTTATCTGAAAATTAAGTTATGCTGAATAATTGTTTTTGTTTTGGCTATGTTTGCTGTCATTAAGGTTGAAGACAGTGTTCTGGTTTAAAGTCTCATAGAAGATTTTAGTTAGCTTCATGTGATAGCTAATGTTTCAGTTATAAATCCATGGTATAAAATTTGGAGTTTTGATTACTGCATTTATATTGTGATTGCAGTTTTCGTTAAATAGCTATTTGTTTTCAGGTGGATTGAATTGTGCCTTGCACAATGCTTCAGTAAGTAACAAACACATTCCATATGTACGAGATCCACCGGTGTTAAAGTTGTGTTTGTGGTTTTGATATTCAAGGCTATACAGTTGGACTATGAGCATGTGTTTTACAGTTTGATATACATTACATATGCTTGTTGATATCATATTAGTTTTGAGGCTTATGTGAAGTGCAGAGACTGGTGTTAGTGGTCTTGAAGAGGCACGCTTTGTTAAAGTGTATTTCATTTCATTACTCTACATCAGTAATTGTATTTTGACCAAGTCTGAATAGATTATGAGATTTTCATATTCTGGTGTGCACACTTCAGTTGTTATTTGGTTAATGTCTTTCGGTTCAATTGTTGTATAAATTGTGATAGTCCAAGTGGGAGATTGTAAGATCATTATGGACTTATCACAAGTTATTACAACAATTAATATATTACAAAGACTAAATAATAAGAATATGGAATCAGAACTCAATTCTAGTAATCTAATCAATGTGTGTATCTATTGATATGAGATAGAAATCTATTTACTTGATTATTGATTTAATTATAAGATACGATATCATTAGGTTTCTTAAGAGTACGAAGTTGAGTCATATTGAACTTTCTTTATGGGAGGGGTTCAAAGGCAAAACTTAACTCATATATAAGAATGCGTAAGTCCCTGCAACCTCTACAACTAAGAGCATAAGTTCTTGCCCCATTCATAAGAAGCTCAAACTTAGAGGATTGTAGAAGACTTATGCTTTAGACGGTTCTAACAGATTATACAGGTAATATGTGTTAACTCTAGTTTGTCAATCGTGTCTATACTATTGTGAAGATCTTGTGGCATCAGGTTTAATTAAGATAACAGTCATCCTCCTTGTTCATTTTCTCTAACTGCGAAATAAGGACCTTGTTCATCCTGATTATTTTTGAACAAGCTGTGGAACTGCTAACAATTTTGCATCAAATTCTTAAAATTGTACATAAAGGATAATAAATGAAAAGAAAATACATGGGAATTAATTTTGGATATTAAGTTGACAATAAGAAAATACTTGGCCCTTTCAAAAAAATAATAATATACGTGGCAGCTAATCAAAACATAGCTGAAGAGACAGAGGCAGCCATAGGTAAAGCAAGAAGCTTCAGCTCAACACTATCAGTTTCCAAATCAGGAAATCCCGCACAACCAAAACAAGTGTTAGATTCTTCCGTACTTCTGCTTCCCTAGTCCAAAAAGTTCAAACCTTTCAATGATCAAAACAGCCACCGCGGCTTTCCTAGCCCTTCTCACCTCCTTCACCTTCCTCCTTTTCTCTCCTCATACCCCTAAATCCTCCTACCACTCTCTCTTCATCTCCTCCTCCCTCTCCTCCAACACCTCCATCTCCCGCCACCTCCACACCCTCACGCGCCGCCCTCACGTCGCCGGAACCCCCGCCAACGCCGATGCCGCCGCCTACGTCCTCTCCATCTTCTCCTCCTCCAATCTCAAAACCCGTATCACCCCCTACCACGTTGCCCTCACTTACCCCATATCACGCTCCCTAACCCTAACCCCTTCACCTTCTTCACCTCCCCTCACTTTCGACCTCCATCAAAAAACCTACCCCGGCGACCCCTACGATGACGTGGCAGCCGAGATTCTCCCCACTTTCCACGCCTTTGCCAAGTCGGGGGATGTCACCAGCGACGTGGTGTACGTCAACTACGGGAGGGTAGAGGACTACGAGACTCTGAAGAAAATGGGAGTCAACGTTTCTGGTACTATTGTGCTGGCTAGGTATTTCGGACTTAGGAGACTTGTTTTCTATATGTTTGGTTACAAGTTGTTACAACGAAAAAGATACGAGGAAATATTGAAACTGTAATTTGTCTACTTTTGTAGGTATGGAGAGATTTACAGGGGGAGTATAGTGCAGATTGCTTACGAGCAAGGGGCTATTGGGGCTTTGGTGTATACTGATAGGAAGGACTACGGTGGAGGAGGCGGAGGGAGGTGGTTTCCGGAGGAGAAATGGCTGCCGCCGAGTGGGGTGCAGGTGGGGACGGTGTATAATGGGATAGGGGACCCGACGACGCCGGGGTGGGAGAGTAGTGAAGAGTGTGAGAGGCTTTCTGATGAGGAAGCGGAGAAGGGTGGGGACTTGACTTTGATACCTTCACTGCCTATTTCGGGTGCTGATGGTGAGGCTATTTTGAAGGCCATTGGAGGACAAGTGGCGAATGATGATTGGCAGGGGAGTGGCGATGCCCCTGCTTATAGAGTTGGTCCAGGTCCTGGGGTTGTGCATCTTAGTTACACAGTAAGTCTTAGTTAAACCTGGTGAAGCATTTTCATGTGTTCTGTTCTGTGTACTTTTAAGCATGCACATTATATGTTTGATAATCATAACAATCCAAGTCAAATCTTATTGACTTAAAATAGAACTCAATATGCAGCTTGTTTGTGGCCTTGTCTGATTCTGATGTTGGTTTTAGGGGAAGCAAGCTATAGAAAAGATTGAGAATGTGATTGGTGTCATCGAAGGTGAAGAAGAACCTGATAGGTAAGGTCGAGTTTCTTTTGCAAGTAAAGTTCTAGCATTTGATACAGCAGCAAAATGATGCTGGCTAGTCCTCACTACTCATCATATTGTACTTCTATGATGGAAAGAAACAAACTAACTTTTAGTTGCCGAAAATATGCAGATTTGTGATTCTAGGCAATCACCGCGATGCATGGACATTTGGTGCTGTTGACCCAAATAGTGGCACTGCTGCACTGCTAGAGGTAACAATGGACTTATAGCATGATCACGTTCCTGTTTAAATTCAGCAAAAGCTCCTTTTGATATGTGATGCAGATTGCTCAAAGATTGGGGAAGCTGCAGGAAAAAGGGTGGAAACCTCGACGCACAATTATCTTGTGCAATTGGGATGCTGAAGAATATGGCCTGGTCTCCTTCTCATCCACTGTCACTATTTCTATTTGTATGTTTCTATGATATTGTGAACTGAGTAATATGTGCAGATAGGATCAACTGAATGGGTTGAAGAAAATAGAGAGATGCTAGCTTCGAGGGCTATTGCTTACTTGAATGTCGACAGTGCAGTATATGGCCCAGGTTTCTGGGCCTCTGCCACTCCACAGATTGATGAAATTCTTAAGCAAGCTGCTCAGCAGGTATTGCAAAACAGTATAGCAAGATATTGTAACACGAATATAATACCCCAGCTCAGTCATTTTAATTTTGAATTGAAGGTTAAAGATCCAGATAACTCATCACAAACTGTCTACCAAGCATGGGTTGGTTCCAACAGTTCGCCTACAGTATGCACTTCAATGAACTCCTGATAATATGAAACTTCATTGCTTTCTATTCAAGTTTTTTATTATTATTTTTTTCAGAAGTCTTTTATTATTAGCACATTATAAATGTTGGAAGATGTTTTCATGAAATGGATTCTTAAAAGCTGTATTTTTCATACAAAGATTGGCAGGTTGGGAAGTGGAGAATCTGATTTTGCAGCTTTTGTTCAATATACCGGAATTCCATCAATCGACATGGCTTTCGGTAAAGGTAACAACACATTTGATGTGGCTAAAGCTCTCAAGCCTCAACCATGGTTGCCACTGAAAAAGTAGAAAGATTTGTCTAATATAGCTACTTAGCATTATGATTTAAAATACGTGCAAATCAATTTTGGATTACAGGATACCCAGTATACCATTCCAGGTATGATGACTTTGTATGGATGGAAAAATTTGGCGATCCTTTCTTTCATAGGCATGTTGCAGGTCTGCTTTATTCTTTGCTCCCCCAATCTTTTAATGAAAATCTTATACTTAAGTAAAAAAAGATCCAAACATTTTAAAGTTACACTCTTACGATGGCAATGTAAGTTAAAGTGTCCCAAATGATAATGTTTTTGTTGAAAAACAGTGGCAAGTTTATGGGGTTTGATAGCTCTTCAGCTAGCAGATGCAGAGTTTTTGCCTTTTGATTATACATCCTATGCACTGGAGCTACAGGTATGCCTATGTCTTTCAATTAACATATCAGTTACATTCAGTCCACCTGAATATACTTCCATTATATTTAAACCTTGATTGACAGAAATACATGAAGGATTTGGAAATTGAGATATCGGATAAGAACATAAACCTAACTCCTCTGTTCAAGTCCATTGAGGAGCTCAAAAAAGCAGCGACATTAATCAACAACCAGAGAAGGGTATCAATCAAATTTCTTAAGAATCTTAATCGACAGTTAATATCACTAATGTTCTAAGATGGAAGCATAACTGTACAGGAAATAGAACAAAACAATGGTTGGGCTTCTATACGGAAGAAAGATCATTTTAAGGTGAGAGAGCTGAATGACAGACTAATGATGGCAGAGCGTGCGTTTACAGATCAAGATGGACTGTTTGGAAGGTCATGGTATAAGCATTTGGTATGTTTCTTGTAAGGTTTCAAGAGAAGTTATTTCTGTTGTTCTCATTTGATTGTGAACCAATATATCTCATAATAAGTTCATGTGTGAAGTGATTAGTAAAAAATGGACCGATTAGTGGTAATGTATTTGCAGATTTATGGACCCTCAAGGAATGATGATTACGGATCGAAGTCATTCCCAGGCGTAGATGAAGCCATTGAAAAGGCAAAGAGACTTAATACAGTAGAGTCCTGGAAATTTGTACAACATGAAGTCTGGAGAGTTGCAAGAGCTGTGAGACATGCAGCAAAAGTCATCAATGGTGTTCTAACATAACAGCTTATGAGACATTTGTAATAACCCGATTTTTAATCGTGTTAATTATATTAAATTTATTGTAATTATTGGAAACATGTTTTACGAGTAATGAAATGTTTGTACGCGTTGGTCAAGTCGTTACGCGATGTCGAGAGTGTGTTCGATAATTAAAAGTCGAAAAACGCTAAGTTTGAAGGGTCCAAAAGTTGACTTTTTGATTCGTTGAGAATTTCGAAAAGTTTCCTTCATGACAATTGTAGAGCTCGACGATACGAGTTTGTAGACACGCGGCACGCTTGAAACGGACGTCGTATGAAAAAGTTACGACCTGTTGAAGTTATTCCAAAAATATGAAATTTCTATAAATAGTAATTTAATTTCAGAAAAATTAGAAAATTCTGAAATTATCCGGAATTATCGCGATTTACTGTTCATCGTCTCAATTCGAATCCGGAGCTTCTTTCGCGTAGATCTCCCTCATCCGGCCACCAATCGAGGCGTGCGACCTGTCAAATTGTTCATCTCGACGTCCTCTTCCGTTTGAGCTAAGAATCGGCACCGGAAAGTGGCTGTGCTCGGCGCAGCAAGCGGAGGAAGCGACTGCCGCCGTACACGGCGAAGCTGCGACCGCGTCCGGCGGAACCGGAGCTCGTGCCACCCACCAATCGGTTCGTCTTCTCCTTGCGGTCCTCTTAGTGTAGGTGGTTGTCGCCGTTTCAAGCCGCTGTGACCGGATCGAGAAACGTCTCCGATCGGGTCGACCCGACCAGTTTCAGCAGTTCAGATCCGGTTCGACCCGACCCGACCCGCTTCAGACCCGACCCGGTCAACGTTGACTGGCGTTGACCGACGTTGACCGACGTTGACTGCGTTGACCGCCGTTGACTGACGTTGACCGGTACTATAGCGATCCGACCCGACGCTATTTCAGCCCGATTCGACCCGTTCTCTCCGAGGCCCGACGCGAAACGGATATTTACCATTTTTGGTGAATTAAGGTGAGTAAACCACAGTGTATTCGTATTAAATACGAGTTGATTATGAATTAATTACAGTATATGGATCGTTATATGCAAAATGATTTTATGGAATTGATATTTGTTTTAAATTGAATGAACTTGATCAACTACGGTTCATTGGTAAGTAAAATGATTTTAATATAAAAATGATTTTCAAAGGGTTTTACGATCAATGACTATAGTTGGTATTAGTGGACTATTCCTGAGTGAATGTCTACGTATATATATATTTACGTGAAATATATAATGTGAGTGTGCAATTGGGTGAATGTATTATGTTATGAATTTATCATATATGTGATTATGTGAGTGGTGTGATGTGTGGTTGTGTTGGTATAGAAACCAACGATTGAAGTAAGATCTCACCAATAATGGTGAAAGATCTTACATGTGTGAGGAGAGGATCTCGCCTAAGTGGTGAAAGGGATCCTTCTGGCAAGTATGTCGGGACCAAGCCTTTGGCCGGGTGATTGGTCACGATCAGTTAGAGCTCTAGTCTGTTTGCCTTGTGAGATTTGTAGGGGAATGACGTTGGTCAGTGCGCCCCTAGTCTTACTCTTTTGGTTGATTGTACATAGTGAATTTTATAATATACGTGTTTTCCTTTGTTGATTTAATTATTTTTATCATGAACTTGTTTGTTTTACTCACACGAGCTTTGAAAGCTTACCGGGTTCGTTGTTTACAACCCGGTGCACCAATTGATGGTGTAGGGGTTAGACCTGCAGGTGAGGACTAGAAGCCAGGGAGTGGTATCTGAGTCGCACGGCTAGTAGGTGTAAGTCTTGGTCTAGCATGTAATTATCTTTTTGGGTTAGAGAGTAATAGTGAGAGACTCTTTTCTTACATCTATTTTGTTAATGATGTAATATTTTGAATGTATCGAGCCACACACTTAAACTCTGTTGTTTTACTTGGTTATTGTATGATAACTTTCAAGTGATTGAGTTTATTTGTAAATTTTAACATTGTCGAATTTAAATTTTATTATTCAAAATTCGGAGTGTTACAGCATTGGACTGAAAAATACGTGCTGATCGATTTCAAATGATAACTTGTATAGTTTTTCAGATATCTCCATGTACTGCTATTACAAAGAAAAACAAAAAACCTTCAGATTATTTTTTGGTTTTACCATATGCAGATATCGCAATATTAGTGGTACTGCCCATTTTGATGAAGACTCTACAACCTTTCTCGAGTCTGGGTATAGATCTCCTCTATCTGTATGGGCAACTTCAGTTCAGTCTCTGTTTCGTGTTTGGCGTTGTGCAATGATGATGATGATGATGATGAAATGGGGGAAGATGCAGTGTGTTGGTAGTTCTACTGTTGTTATCTTGGTAGGACTCTAGAGTAAATATTGTGTAATATATATCTCAAATTGTGTCCTATATGTATATGAACTATACGTCCATTAGAGTTATATGTCAGTTATATTGTGGTTTTAGATTTTACTCATTTTGGATCAGCATCCTTCCTTCTGCATAAAAACAAGTTTTTTTTTTTTTTTCTGTGTATATCTCCTCCTTCTCGGTGTCAGAAAATAGTAGTAGCTATACATGTAAATACTTATCCACTCAAGTCTGTTAAATTATTGTAAGAGAAAAACTTTGTTGCCTTCAGCAACCCTAAACCTTGGTAACTTTAAATCCTTCCGAGTTCCGGCTGCTACAGGGCTCTGATCGATCAGTTAGTTTATCTCTTTGAAATGACATCGTTGTTGGCCCCTGCTCCTCAACCCTCGCATAATGAATTATTACATAATGCTGTGCTTGGAATTATTTTACTCACAGGATACATACTACTGCTTGTCTGCTTCAGAAAACCAGAGTACCTCCTCTATCCTTGTTTAAAGCTTGTGTGTATCTTCATACTCGGGCCACTGGTTGTGTGCGCCATCATACTACTCGGGCCATTTTATGTGTGTTTCAAAGTACTACAGGTGCTCATCGTACAGACGAGACACCAAACAGGTCAAGCTCACCTTGATATCGAATCTGGCGACCGCGGGTCACTTGCTGGTGTTGCACAAGCAGCACAGCCAAATCGGCCGCTGGATTGGAGTGGATACTATGAATGTTTTAGTCATCAGAAAGTTGGTGAGTGTAGTATTTGCCTGGGAGAGTTTGAGGAGCAAGATGAGTGTGCGAGGCTTCCTGAGTGTAAGCATATGTATCACCGGCAATGCATTGATCGGTGGCTACCTAAATCGTGTCCGATTTGTCGTCAAAGTAATAGTGTTCGGAGTATAAAAGATAATAGACGGGACTAGCTTGTTCTCCTCCTAAAGCCTACTACTGTGAAGATGTTGAAATATTATATGATTGGTACACTTCTTATCCTACAATTTTTGGAAAACATGATCTTGTTGCTTTGCCTGATTATCGCTATTCTTTCGGGAGCCATATATAATGTTGGAGCATTCTTGTAAAATGTACCTAAGCATGATTTCATCATTCATGAAAACCTTAATTGATACCTGCGATGTTTCAGTGTATATAAGAATTTGTACGTAAATATTAGTGAGCTATCTAGATTTGATTTTCTATATTAAGTAACTTGAGGAAATGTCTGAATAGTGATTTGTGGTGTGTACGCTATTGTCAACATGGTATGTGTTACATATAATTAATAGACTACTCAAGTCAGTGTGTTCTCCTAATTATATTAGTATGTGTACTAGCTCCTACTTAATACCTTTTGGCTTTTCATCGATGCAAGAAGTTTTGTTGGGTTTAAGTAGGTTTTGCAGTTAAGCATTTAAGAATCTGATTTGTCTCTTGTGGATAATCTCACAGATTAAGTGCCATTGTGAGATTTCTGCGCAAAATATCAAAGAGATAAACAGAGAGTTTTCCTAATCCCAGTAGGTAGGAATGTAGGATTACATCTCCCACGCCATTTGGGAAAAGCGGCCATGTATATAAGTGGGAGTTCCACCAGCTAATTACTCACTACAACTCTAAAAGTTCAAAACCTATTTCTTACTTACCAATCCTTCAGCTTCCATAAGCCCTGTTGTTAGTAATTCCATCGTAGAGTCAGTGGAATGCCGCCCGCTCCTTCAGCAATGATTCCGGCACCTGCGCCGCCTTCTCCATCCAGTGAATCAACGAATAAGCCTGTTGGCTCCATTGTATTACTTTCAGTGGGATCCTTTATATACGGGCTTTTTCTGTTTTTTGCAAAGCCTTACCGGAGGCGGAAGTTCGACTTGGTTTGTGTCTTTATAGTAACATCCGCGTTGGTTCTTCTCTGTTATGTCATCCTACTTGAAATTCTGAGACGTCGTCAACCGGCTCAAGCCACACAAGAGGGACTTCGTCAAGCGGCTCATCAAGCCCCACAAGATATAGAAACCGGCATTGGACAGCCGGATGATCAGAGCGGTTATTATGAAATATCCAGTAGCCAGGTGGATGGTGAGTGCAGTATTTGCCTGGGGCAGTTTGAGGAAGGTGATGAGCTCGCAGAGCTTCGCAAGTGTAACCATATTTTTCATCGTGAATGCATTGATCGGTGGCTACCTATAAAGAAATCATGTCCTCTTTGTCGTCAGTGACCAAAATAGTCCCTGATCGCTGTGAGATTACATCTCCCGCGCGGTTTCGGAACACCAGCCATGTATATAAGTCGGAGTTCCACGAACTAATTACTCACTACAACTCTAAAAAGTTCAAAAGCTTATTCTTACCTACGAATCCTTCAGCTTCCAAAAGCCCTGTTCTTAGGAATTCCATATTCGTTGTCCTCCAGCGAATCAACGCGTGAGCTTCCAGAGCCTCCATCCAAACTTCAACTTGCAGCATTAGTGTTTTGGACTGTCTTCATGGCCTTTTTCTGTTTTCTAAACCTTACTTTTTCAAGGGGCAGTTCGTCGTGGCTTGTGTAATGATAGTAGTATCCGGGCTGGTTATTGTCCCTAGTTTAATTATTTTGATTGTATATCACCTCATTCTACTTCCGAGACGTCGTAAAGCGGATCAAGCCCCACAGATATAGAAACCGGCGTTGGTGGCAGGGGTCTACCAAGCGCAGCTGCTCCTCCTCATACTGTTAGAGCATAGGCATACCCTCTATTTCTCTCATTAGGTTAATTAGATTCTCCTTGACTTTCATTTCTATGGAATTGTTGTACTGTTTTGGTTTTTAATCAAGAAATACAAGATGTAGTCGTTTGTGCTCTCTCCGTTTTTTCTGTTTCTGCATTCCTTTACTTTTTCAGTTTTTTGCTATTTCCATTCACATAAACCATGATTTCCAACAAAGTAGTCCATTGTTCTACTCTGCTGTTTTTTGTTCTTCTTATTGAGAATATTCATCTCACATGGTATAATGAGACCTAGGCTGTGAGTTTATAAGGATTTGGACTACTTCATCCATTGCCAAATGATTTTGAATTGAAACTCCATACTATTTTATCTCAAATGGCGTCGCAGACTCTACGTCAATCTCATACTACTTTATTACTTTTTAATTTTTTTCCTTTAATTACTTTAATTTTAGTAATCCATGATTTCCAACAGATGTCTTCATATAGTAATCCATACCATTGAATTGTGTTTCTCATCCCTTCTCTTTAAATCAAAATATCAAAGAGATAAAAGACACGGTTTTCCTCCCTTTCAAAAAAAAAAAAAAAAAAAAAAATTCCTAGTCTTTGGGAAAAAGCGGCCATGTATATAAGTGGGAGTTCCACCCCAGCTAATTACTCACTACAAAAGTTCAAAAGCTATTTCTTACTTGCGAATCCTTCAGCTTCCAAAACCCTGTTTCTTAGGAATTTCATAGTAGAGTGATCCGTATAATGCCGCATACTCGTCCGGCACTGATTCCGGCACCTGCGCCTCCTCTACCCAGTGAATCAACGAAAGTGATTCCAATCACTGTAGTAATTTCAGCGGTTCTCTTTTTCTTCGGGTTTTTTCTGTTTGGTTATAAACCTTACCGGCGGTGGTTGTTCGTCTTGGCTCGTGTCTTAGTTGTAATATCGGCGCTGATTCTTCTCTGTTATTTAGTCCTACTTCCCCTCATTCGACGTCTTCGACGTCCTCAAACTGATCAAGCCCCACAAGCTATAGAAACCGGCGTTCCACGACAGCCGGTTGATGATCTGAGTAGATACTATGAAATATCCAGTAGCCAGATGGATGGTGACTGCTCTATTTACCTGGGGGAGTTTGAGGAAGGTCATGAGCTCGCAGAGCTTCACAAGTGTAAGCACATTTTCCACCGTGAGTGCATTGATCGGTGGCTACCTCGACTATGTCCACTTTGTCGTGCAGACCCAGCAGAAGTAGTGTAAGAGACGATAGACCAAGTTCCATTGTATAGCGTCGATTAAACTATGAAATATCGATTCACTGTTGCATTGATTACTTAGTATATGTATTTAGATTTTAGACCATGAGTAGTCCTGGTGGAATTGATTAGGAGATACAACTAATCAATCTCGCTCCTTCACTTAACGGAGAGTTCAACAAAAAAAGAAGAAAGAAGAAACAATGTTCGATTGTGAAAACCATTTTGTGACCTCATATCAAAGTTTTTAATTACTCTTTGCACAATATATACTTATTCATAACAGTAGTACTTGTGATTGCTGTTATGAACTTATGATTTATCAGCAGTTTAAAACAAAACAAAAAAGTAAAAACAGAGAGTTACATTTCAGTCCAAATAAATTTCATCTAAGAGGGTTCAGCTTTGCGTTGGACATATTCAATTTCTAGTGATGATTTACAGTCTATAGACCACTCGCAAATAGCGCACTGGTCACCCTAAACTCCATCAATCAAATAGCGTACTGGTCCTGTTAGAATGGACTAGATATTAGAGTTTTAAAGTATAATAACTTTTACACAATTAGAGAATAAGTGATGTGAGATTGATTTGCCATATTAACCATGAAACATTTATTAGCTGGACAAATAAATGTAATGGGATACATCAAGGATCTTGATTGAGAAAATTATGGAGATAACCAAATTAGTGCATCAGGAATGAAGCTCAATCCATTTGATGGAGCTGTGATTGAGTTGTTCCCTAGCACTATAAAAGGGGTCCCTATGCACACTCAAAGATAAGCTGAAATCAAGAGATTAATCCATCATAGTCTTCACAAATTGAGTGCTGCATAGAAGACTCTTTTGTGCTTTAGTTTTCAGTTCTTTGTTCCTTATTAATGGTTGCTGTCAATGCTGAACAAGGTATGCATCTACACTCTTGGAATATCTTTAACATATGTTATCATGCTATTGCGAATGATCTTGTATGATTGATTGTGTGTTTATGTTTTGTGTTTTGTTTCCGTGATTTATTTACAACAAGTGGTATCAGAGCCACAAAACACTTTCATAAATCATTTTACAAAGATCAAAATCGTTTTGTGAGTTTTCTTTTTCAAATTTGAGAAAAGACTAAATGGAATGAATAAGTTAAAAAAAAAAAAAAAAAAAAGGTGGTTGTTTTCCTTTTAAAGTCCAAAAAGGACGAACAACCCTTTTTTTTTTTCTTTTTTTTTTTTTCTGGAAAACCAACGATTTTGGGAACAAAGTTTTGCAAAAGGGGCCAACTTGATTTCCAGGTATTTCTTTAAATTGATTGATAGAAGTTGTTCATATTACTTCTTTAAGATTATATGAGATCAAAGTCGGATTAACCCTTTTTTGCAGCGCTGGAAGCATCCTGGTATGTTCACTATAGATTTGGGTTTTCAATTCAATTATGCCTTCTCAATTGATTGTTGAAACCCTAGATGCTATCCTGGGGGCAGTTAAGTTTTTAAGTTAGATGCCCAGATGAAATTTATTATAGATGAATGGAAATTGATTGACATGCTTGATGATTCTGTGAATGGATTGTGTGTAAATTTTCTACATGCCATTGCTTGCTTGTCTGGAATCATCATGTGTATAAATATATATGTACTGTGTTAATATAATTGCTTGTCGAAATTTTCTTGACATTGAATGATTGTAGATAGTTTCTCCCATTCTGCAAGTTTAATGTCAATCAAAGTTATGATCAAATGACTGAGTTTTATAGACATCAGTCACAGTTTTAAAACCAACATGAGTATTTTGAATTTCATATAGCATACAGCTTAGTTATTTGAAAGACTCTTGCTGGTTATAAAGTGAAAAACTGGAAGCTTGCATAAAATGAGTTTAGATTCCTTTGGTATCATCTACAGATGGTTATAAACTAAATATGATCTTAACACACTTTATGGTCTTGTATATGATGTGTGGAGTATATAAGGATAACTTGATATCTTCTTTTCGCCATACATGTACTGATTTATCTATCTTATAACATACTTTACTACATGATAGTACATTACAAGAAAATAAAGAATAACTAGTATTTTGCCATACAGGTAATTAAGTTATTGAAAAAGGAATGTATGCATAAAGTTTAATATCAATTTACATTGATATACATTCTGCATTATATTTGTATGCTTGAGTGTGATCAGATTGTGATGAATTGGTATTGATTGTGGCATTGCTTGTTTTGTTTTGAGCTCCAAAACTCTTAAAACTAAAAGCTTGTAAAACCGAAAATTAGAATCTCTTTTCTTTGTTTTCAGTGCTTAGCATTGGGACCATAGTCCAGTTGAATGGTAGTAACTATAAGAAATGGAGGACGGACCTAGACCTTTATTTGCTGGGACAAAATGTCGATTGGTGTCTCAAGGATGCTGAACCAGTGATTGTTGACGGTAGTACCGCTCAACAAAAAAAGCACAAGATTGAGTGGGATAGAGCCAACAGAATCAGCATCCTAACCATTAAGAAGACCCTTTCCGATACTGTTAGAGGAGCCATACCTGATAAGACCCACGCTGGTGAGTTTTTGAAGTGCATAGCTGACAAGTACCTGGGCAGTGATAAAATAGAGACTAGTATGTTGTTGTCAAAGCTGCAAAACATGAGGTTTAGCATGAATATGAACATGAGAGAGCATATTATGCAAATGATTAACATATCCTCCCAGCTTGGTGACCTTAACATGCGTCTGGATGATGGCTTCATAGTTTACCAGGTCCTGCACTCACTGCCTGATCTGTTTGATAGTCTCCTAACTACCTACACTACCTAGAAGGATAAGTGAACCTTAGATGAGCTCATTGCAATATGTGTGCAAGAACATGAGTGGCTGAAGAAGAATAAGGTTGCTGTTGTGAACCTTGTCACTAAGCCTCAATGGAAGAAGGGCAAGGGTGGGAACCAGTATAAGCCAAACCTCCATAAGAAGCCTGAGAACATGAAAAAGAAGGGCAGCTTTAAATGTTTTTTCTGCAAGAGAGTGGGACACCTCAAGAGGGATTGTGAGAGTTACAAGAACTGGAAAGCTAAGAAAGGTAACAAGTTAACTTATTCAATCGAAGTTAATTTAGTTAATATTAGTTCTAGTTCTTGGTGTATTGATACTGGTTCGCCAATACATGTCTGTAACTCTCTACAGGGGTTCCAAAGCAGCTGGGTGCCAAGGAAAAATGAGGCTAGGATCCATGTGAGGAATGGCATGAGAGTGGCTGTCAAGGACATAGGGACAGTCAAGTTGGAGATTAGACCAGGAATTTTTATTATATTGAACGATGTCCATTACATTCCTTCTATGAAAAGGAATCTTATTTCTATCAGTTCTTTGGTTAGAGAACAATATTGTTTTACTATCGATTTAAGTGGAATAAAAATCTCTCATGGTTCCCATTATCTTGGTTCTGCAAATTTGAATGGTGATTATTGGTTATTGAATGGTGTGTCTAATACTTCCAGTGATGTTTTATTGCTTGAGAATGGAAATTATGTTGATAGTGAGAATTCTTATATGGATGTTTTCAAAAGGAGTTTGAAAAGAAAATTTTCAGAAATTTCAGCTTATTTATGGCACAGGAGATTAGGACATGTGTCTAAAGAGAGATTAAAACTCTTAGTTAAGCAGAGAATTTTGCCTCAGCTAGACTTTGGTGATTTGACAGAATGCATAGAATGTGTGAAGGGGAAGTTTGCAAAGCAGAAAAAGAAAATTGCAGCCAGAAGTACTTGTGTGCTGCAATTGATACACACAGATATATGTGGACCATTTGCAGTGCAAACAATATGTGGTAACCGTTATTTCATTACCTTTATCGATGACTTCACTAGATTTTGCTATGTGTACTTGATTTCTGAGAAGTCACAAGCCTTGGAAAAATTTAAAATTTTCAAGGCAGAAGTTGAGAAGGAGCTAAATGCTGAGATTAAGTGTGTTAGATCTGATAGGGGTGGAGAATACTATGGAAGACACACTGAAAAAGGGCAACATAAAGGTTCTTTTGCACTGTTTTTGCAAGAAAATGGGATTCAAGCTCAATATACTACACCAGGCACACCTGAACAGAATGGGGTTGCTGAGAGGAGGAATAGAACTTTTATGAATTTGGTGAGATGCATGATGTGTACCTCAGGTCTGCCTAGATTTCTATGGGGAGAAGCACTCAAAACAGCCAACTACATCACCAATAGAACCCCAACTAAGGCAGTGGCTAAAACACCATTTAAAATGTGGAAATGAAGAAAGCCTAGTGTTATGCATACACATGTGTGGGGTTGTAGGGCAGAAGCAAGAGCTTATAATCCTCGTGAGTCAAAACTTGATTCGAAAACCATTTCAGCTTTCTTTATTGGCTATCCAGAAAATTCCAAGGGTTTTAAGTTCTATTGCCCTTCACATACCAGTAGAACCATTGAGACCAATAAAGCAGTATTTTTTGATGAAATGAGTTTCACGGATAAGTTTGAAGATTTTGTGTTTGAAGAATTGTCTGAGATTGATACTTGTGATGTTGATATGCCTATTTTATTTGAGCCAAGTGTTGTGTCACTAGTAGTTACACAACAAAATGTTGTGCCACCAGTGGTTCAAAACCAAAATGAGAATGCTGTAGAACCAAACCAAAATGAAAATCTCGTTGTAGAGAATGCAGTAGTACAGAACCATGAACCTGTAGTAGAAAATGAAGTACCTGAGCCAATTCAGCCTGTTTTGAGAAGTCACAGAGCGAGAAAAAGTCAGCCTTAGCAAACTTAGCTGCAGATTTCCAGATTTACCTTCAAGAGGCTGATTTTGACATTGGTGAGATCAATGATCCCATTACTTTCAAACAAGCCATTGAAAGTAAAAATTCTCACCAATGGGAGGAGGCAATGGTTTCTAAATTGAAGTCCATGGAGATGAACACAGTGTGATCACTTGTTGAACTACCTCAGAATCATAAAGCGATAGGCTGTAAATGGGTATTTAAGACCAAGACCAACGCAGATGGCAGTATAGAGAGGTTCAAAGCCAGATTGGTGGCTAAGGGCTTTACATAGCAAGAAGACATAGACTTTAATGAGACTTTTTCCCCAGTTTCAACAAAGGATGCTTTTAGGCTGATAATGGCTTTAGTAGCTCACTTCAACATGGAGCTGCATCAAATGGACGTAAAGACAGCCTTTTTGAATGGAGAGCTTGATGAGGAAATATATATGAAGCAGCCTGAGGGATTTATAAAGCCTGGAACAGAAAAATTAGTTTGCAAGTTGAACAGATCAATTTATGGCTTAAAGCAAGCTTCAAGGCAGTGGTATTTAAAATTTGATGCAGTAGTTGGAAATTTTGGCTTCAAAGAGAATCAAGTAGATGAGTGTGTGTACATGAAGACTGAAGGTAAAGATTTCATTTTCCTAATTCTTTATGTGGATGATATTCTGCTTGCAACTACTAGCATGAAGTTATTGAAGAACACAAAAGATTTCCTGTCAAAGAATTTTGACATGAAAGATTTAGGTGAGGCAAGTTATGTGCTTGGGATTGAAATTAAAAGAGACAAGAGTTAAGAGAGTGTTGGGACTATCACAGGAAGGATATGTCAACAAAGTATTGAAGATGTTTGATATGCAAGATTGTTCAACTGGTGAGACTCCAATGTCAAAAGGTGATAAATTGACAAAGGATCAATGTCCACAAACTGAACAGGGAAGGCAAAGTATGAAGGGAAAGCCATATGCTCAACTCATTAGAAGCTTGATGTATGCACAAGTGTGTACGAGGCCGGACTTAGCTTATGCTGTTGGGATTTTGTCTAGATTTCAGTCCAATCCTGGACCGGAACATTGGGTGGGAGGCAAGAAGGTTTTGAGATACTTGCAAAAGACGAAATCTCACTTGTTAGTTTATAGAAGAGTCAAAGACCTTGAAGTTGTTGCTTACTGTGATTCAGATTTTGCTAGTCACTTTCCATCTTCAAATAAGTCAATTACTGGTTATGTGTTCACTTTAGCTGGAGGTGCAGTAGCTTGGAGAAGTGTCAAGCAGGGACTGATCACCACATCCACAATGCAGGCTGAATTTGTAGCCATTTACGATGCAATGTGTGAGGGTGTGTGGCTGAAAAACTTATTGGTTCAAACAAACTTGGTTGACAGCATTATTTGAAGGCCTATGAAATTTTTCTGTGACAACAATGCAACAGTATACTTCACCAAGAATAACAAGAGGTCTAACAATTCTAAGCACATAGCCCTTAAGTATTATGATGTTAGACAAAAAGTCAAGGATGGTGAGATTGAAGTTCTGAAAATAGGAACCTTGTCTCAGTTAGCTGATCCATTTACTAAAACCATGCATGTAGCAGCTTTCAAGGAACATGTTAGCAACATAGGCGTCTTATCTGATTTAGATGCTTAAGAGAGCTTAAGGACAGTGGGAGTTTTCTAAAATAAAATTCAATTGCTTTTGTTTAATTGTTTCCTGAACTTGGTTTGCTCTTGTATTAATGGTTTAGCATTTTACTTTTTTGCTACTGCTATTGAAATACAGTAAGTTCAGAACTCCATATTTTGATTACAGTGAATCACTGAATTATAATTCATGTCTTACGATGCTATAAGTGCTGTGATTTGTGGTTTTTTGCTTGGAAGTTTACTTGGCAATGTATAAATATATGAACATATTTGCTGCATCATGTTTTTGCAGGGTAAAGTGAGCACAAAAGAAAGTTTTCAGTTTTGAGAGCTTGTGTTCAGGTTCTTGCATACAGAACCAAAGGTAGGATTGTTTTGCTTAAGTGTTGTATTCCAGTTACATAAAGAAACACTTTTACAATTCTGTTATCTCTGATTGATCATGTATTGTATTTTGAATTGTGTTTGTGGTCTTCAAGTAGCCATTTTCTTTGATTGTGGTTTACTTAAGGTTCTGCATAATTTAAGTGTGATGACAGATTAATGGTTTTATGTATTAATATATGTACATCGATCTCAAGTGCACAAAAAAACATTGCTATATCTGAACTAAGTGCAAATTCTTATTATAGACCCTAATATCAGTCCAAGTGGGAGAATGTTAGAATGGACTAGATATTAGAGTCTTAAAGTATAATAACTTTTGCACAATTAGAGAATAAGTGATGTGAGATTGATTTGCCATATTAACCATGAAACATTTATTAGCTGGACAAATAAATGTAATGGGATACATCAAGGATCTTGATTGAGAAGATTATGGAGATAACCAAATTAGTGCATCAGGAATGAAGCTCAATCCCTTTGATGGAGCTGTGATTGAGTTGTTCCCTAGCACTATAAAAGGGGGTCCCTATGCACACTCAAAGATAAGCTGAAATCAAGAGATTAATCCATCATAGTCTTCACAAATTGAGTGCTGCATAGAAGACTCTTTTGTGCTTTAGTTTTCAGTTCCTCGTTCCTTATCAATGGCTGCTGTTAATGCTGAACAAGGTATGCATCTACACTCTTGGAATATCTTTAACATATGTTATCATGATATTGCGAATGATCTTGTATGATTGATTGTGTGTTTATGTTTTGTGTTTTGTTTCCATGATTTATTTACAACAGTCACCACTTGCAAAACCAAATTTCTTGCCCAGGAACCTTAAAGTTCTGTATTTCAAAGTAGCCGGTGGTGTTACTACCTGCATCGATTCGATATTGTGGGTTCGACGAGTCAAGTTCCATAAACAAGGTTCGATGACTTTGCCTACAAGTACTGTTGTGAATACTGCAATAACTAATGCAGAGATATGATCACACAGAAGAGTATATCAAATGCTATACTTGGTGAAGGTGGTTCAAGAAAGGGCTGAGGAGCCAACGAAGCCATAAGAGTAAGTTTGAGGATCTCATTATCACTACTCAGAATCCAGATGATAAATCAGAATGTATTAGAAGGAAGATTTCAAAACCAATATTTCCTGGTCCAAGTAGGGATAAGGAAATTCCTGTTTAAGTTGTCATACCATAACATTCTTTCCCAAAGAGCAAAGGAAATTAAGACACATCTCTATTTCAGGAAAGAGATAATCTGAAAGGAAAAAGAAGACAAAAAAACCTGCAACGCCCACCGTGGGGCTCGAACCCACGACCACAAGGTTAAGAGCCTTGCGCTCTACCAACTGAGCTAGACGGGCTCATGTCTGCAGTATCTACTGGTTTAAGACCTTTAAAACAATTACTGGTACTGACAAGCAATAGCAATGATCAGATCATGAAAGTACCATAAAGTGAAAACACCAAAGACCCAGCTGATTCATCTCTGTCTACATTAGATTCATGATCCCAGCTACATGAGAAGCAACTCAATTGCATAACATTGACTAACTAATTATTCTAAACCAAAATGAAAACAAAATTTCCACATTTGAACCAAAATGAAAACAAACTAGCTATTCGAACTCACATTTGAATCATCAAACGATATCACACAAGAAAACTTGAGCAAACAAAAACAACAAATTGTAAGGATCGCCCTTAAAAATGCAAAAGTGTCAGAGTAAATGTGTAAAACATTGCGCCCACCGTGGGGCTCGAACCCACGACCACAAGGTTAAGAGCCTTGCGCTCTACCAACTGAGCTAGACGGGCTTATGTCTAATCGATCCAGTTTACTTGGTTTAGATTCCCCAACCACACTGAAAACACAAAACAAAATTTCATAGCATTTCCAGACACATATAGAAAAATTTGCACAGCGAGGATCAGATCATGCACCAAGTACTAAGAAGCGAATAGAAGCTGAACAAAAAAACACATCATTCCAAAGTTCTACATAAACATTCCAAGGATCATCGACTTCCTTGACCTTATCTATTTACATCTCATTCATAGAAACTTTAAACTAGATGAACATCAAGAGATCACGGATCAATACCATGACAATCAATTAATCATCAGACGCTTGGGATCTCGACTGTGTCTTCAAAATTTGGGTCCTTGGCGTCGATGACCTCATTCTGGAATCCCATCTCAGTTGTGGAGTAGCTCAGATCGCCGGCCCAGGTGAACTTGCCGCCATGGCCACCTTTCTTAGGCGATCCATTCATGCCCGACCCTGATTTCCTGTCCTTCTTCACCTGATCCTCTCTCGCATTTCCTTTGTGACTCTTCCCATTTCCACTGTTCTTCATCTTCTTCGCCTTCTTCTTTCTTCTTATCTGTAAACTGAGACTTTGAACTGCTGATGAGATCAGTGTAACAGTTGTTGCTGTATTTAAGGGCAAGGTGGGAGTCGTTTGTTTTATTTTCTGTGGGGTTGTGTGTACGTGGGGCGTTTTTTATTGGACGGAAGCAATCGGATAAGACCAAGGAAACAACAGCATTTGAACTAGCCAGGTAAGGCTGTAAAATAGTTAATTCTTTTTACAGTATTACAGCGTTTTTATTTATTCACGATGTGTAGATAAATTATTATAAGAAATTAACACTTACCAAATATAATGTTTAAATTCGCATATTCAATAGATTTGAAATTAAATACCTATCTTTTTTGCAAAACTGGTGGTACGCCCACAATCGCCTGTTGTTTTTGACAAAATCACTCATTCTAAAACCTTCTCGTATGTCTATAAAAAGAACCTCATTAGTTTTTTTATGTGTGTAAAACATTTTCGGTGTTCTAGAAACTAATATAGATGGAGAATCTTTAGAGGAATGCGAGATTGGTGATGAAGAGGAAGATAATGCGGAAATTAAAGAGTTTAATAATAGAAATAAGTTTCACCCATCGAATCAATAATATACCAAAAATCCGGCTTAGAAGTATAATCAAGATTCTTATTTTTTTTCATTTATCTTGAGATAATTAATTATTGTTTTCCCTATAATTATGTAAAAGATTAGGTATAGTAATATTGCACACACATATATACAAATGAATTATTCCAATTATTTGTGTACATTATTAAATTACGTTTTAAAATATTTGGATGCTGACCTTAGGTTATTTGCATGATAGAGTAACACAAATGTAATTTTATTTTAATTTTTATCAAATGACCAAGTATGTATTCTTTTTCACCCCATTTAGTTAGATAACATTCCTAATATTTTTCTATTTCAAACACTCAACTAAAAAGAAAATTGTGGACTTAGGCTGATTGGGCTTGCCGTGCACCCCAAGTCCAAAGTGTAGGCCCGTTCAATCCGTGTGGGACCCTTATCCTCCTTTGCTGACATGGCGACGTCTCATTGGCCAAGCCTGACCGGCACGGACGAAAGGTCCTAAAGGAATAAATACGGAAATTAAAAAAAGAAAATAAATAAAGAAAGTAGAGTGAGAAAATAAAAGCAATGTTAATGTTAGGGTCCTCCATAAACCTCATTCTCCCGCCGCCGATTTCATCTTCGCCGTTTCTCTCTCTCAGTCGTCTATCTCTTCCGTCTCTCCCCGCCGCCGGTAACCTCTCAACTCTCTCTTTCTATCTCTATCGATCTCTCTTTATATCTCATTCCTGCTTTTTTCTTACGCGTGCTTTTGTACTTGGATACTGAGAATTTCAGAGTTCGTTACTGTTTGTTCGCTAGGGTTAGGGTTTATACTGATTCGTATAGTAATTTCATAGCTGTAGTTAGAGATTTTGATATAGTCATTGTGAAACTAGACAGAATTGTTGAAGGCGTCATCTAGGAAGCTTATCTCTGCAACTAAGGCGAGCTCAGTATCAACCATGGCAGCTGTGAGTGTAGTTTTTCGATTCTGCATTTGAAATTTGAGTTTGCGAGATTCGGTTTCGGTGTGTTTATGTGCTTTTGAAGCTGAATTTGTTGTTTTTTTTTTTTGGTCTCAGGAGAATGTGCCAAATGTGAAGCGGGAATTAGGAAAGCTGTTTGAAGTTTCGATTAGAACAGTAGTGTCTGATGTGAATGTCGAGCCGGCTGTTGTTCCGTCGGCTGGGAAGTTCGGAGACTATCAATGGTGTGTGATAGGATTGGCTAACATGTTTATGTTGTTTTGATTCGTGCCGTGTACAAATTTATTATTGAGATGTTAGATTTAGGTTTTTTTTTGCTGGTGCAGTAACAATGCCATGGACATATGGTCTAAGATTAAGGGACAGGGTACTGCATTCAACAATCCTAGATCTGTTGGAGAGGTATTCATATTCACCTTTACTTTTCTAAATTCAAATAGTTTTGTGTTAGGCGATAATGGCTTCTGTGTAGGCTTTGAGTTGATGGCAGTAACAAATCAGTGTTTTACTTTCTGTAGGCCATCATGAATAATCTTCCTAATTCAGATTTAATAGAGTCATGCACAGTAGCAGGGCCTGGGTTCGTGAATATTGTGTTGTCAAAGAACTGGATGGCTAAGGTACTGTTAAAGATCATCGAGCCTTATTCAGTTATTCATTTTGTGTCGATGTGGGAACTTATACTCCTTTATTGTTATCGTAACATTTGAATTTTTTGTTTCTTCAGAGCTTACAAAAGATGCTTATTAATGGAATTGAAACATGGGCACCACAACTCCAGATCAAACGGGCTGTTGTAGACTTTTCCTCACCTAACATTGCCAAGGAAATGCATGTTGGCCATCTGCGATCTACAATAATTGGGGACACGCTTGCCCGGATGCTTGAGTTTTCCAAAGTTGAAGTTCTTCGCCGCAATCATGTTGGTGACTGGGGAACACAGGTAAGTGTAGTTTTTGATAAGTGATAACATGTTTATGATATTAGTATCTAACAGTATATGTTGTCCAACAACCTTTTATGGTTACTGCAGTTTGGCATGTTGATTCAATACCTTTTCGAAAAGTTTCCAGACGCTGATGATGTTACTGAAAGGGAAATTGGTGATCTTCAGGTGAGTAAAATATTTTCTTAGTTCTATCCCATTAACTTAACTCACATCTCTCATTCTACATTTATTGTTTTAGACTAACTAGTTTTTTACTCAATCACATCTCTCATTCTCATTCTGAATTGGTACAAGATAATGTACCAAGATAAGATTATGCACTTTATGCCTAAAATGAAGATAGCTAATCTTAGTTGGGTCAAGCCTCAAATAATGAACTTGAGAAGTATTTGGATGGAGCCTTGGTTAAATGGGCAGTGGTTCTTTGGTATTCAGTGGGATTAAATTTTTAGTGGTTGATTTTTCTATAATGATAGTGCTTTATCATGTAATATTGTTATTACCACAATTCATAGCCAAGATGACTAAGAAAATAAAATGAAGTGATTGGTACCCACTATAATTGTGTGACATTCTTTTAGGAATTCTATAAGCAATCAAAAAAGAGATTTGATGAGGATCCGGCCTTCAAGGAGAGAGCACAAGCTGCAGTTGTATCCCTTCAGGTGAGTCACCTAATCTCTGTATACACGAGGTTGATCTTTTTGTCCATAAGGTTGGAAATTATCTGATGCAACTCTATTTTCAGGGCGGGACTCCCAAGTACCGTGAAGCATGGCTAAAAATCTGTGAAGTCAGCCGTAGAGAATTTCAAATGGTCTATGAACGCCTTGGAACTCAGTTAGAGGAAAAGGTATGTTCCAGATTTCTGGCTTTAATGAGTTCTTTCTTTCTTCATAAGAAGAAAATTTGATCTTTTCCATGTCTTGTTTGCACCAAAGTCATATGCATACTTTTTGTTTTTGGCAGGGTGAAAGCTTTTATAACCCATATATTCCTGGGGTTTTAGAGAAGTTGACTGACCAAGGACTGATTGTGGAAAGCGAGGGTGCCCGTGTAATCCATCTTGAGGGTTTTAACATCCCCCTTATTGTTGTGAAGAGCAATGGAAGTTATAATTACGCTTCCACTGATTTGGCAGCTCTTTGGTTCGTGAAATGTTTAACTTGATATTCAATGAAATTTTGGATTATATGTCTGAGAGCAGTTAGCCAGTTAGTCATATTACATCACTATCGATCTGTATGATTTGCTTAACTATGCTGTCATCCTTATTTTCAATGTTGCTTGCAATATACAGGTATCGGCTTAATGAGGAGAAAGCTGATTGGATCATATATGTTACTGATGTTGGCCAGCAGCAACACTTTAATATGTTTTTCAAGGTATACAGAAAAAGCCATAACAAGTCTCAACATACCCTGATTTTTCGCTGTGGGCCAATATCCTTGAAAAGTTGAACTGCAATTAAGCTAATGTCCCTCCTACCTTCCGAGATATTTGTTGTTACGTGGTTGAACATAACTTTGGTTTTTCTGTTTCAGGCAGCTACACTTGCAGGTTGGCTTCCAGTTGATGGCTCGTACCCTAAAGTTAGCCATGTTGGTTTTGGTCTTGTACTTGGAGAAGATGGAAAACGATTCCGGACTCGCTCTTCTGATGTGGTTCGATTGGTAGATTTACTTGATGAAGCCAAGAGCCGAAGCAAAACAAGTCTTGTCGAGCGTGGTATGACACTGAAGGACTTAGTCTAGCTCTCTCTACATCTTCATATTTGCAAACAAATCTCATTCTAGCGTGTGTTTGCATAAATCTCACATATACAGTTGTACCAAGTGGAAGATGCTTTCTCTCATTTATCATGATTGCAAAATACTTAACTTTCGAGCTTCTGATGGTGGTAAGTATTTCTTTAATCATAATCAGGTAAGAGTGTAGACTGGACTGAAGAGGAGCTTGAGCAAACTGCAGTGGCCGTTGGTTACGGCGCTGTGAAGTAAGCTGTCTAAACTTTTATATCATTTTAATCCTTTCGATGCAATAATAGTTAGATTCTCGTCCTAATGAATATAACCTTGTTTGTTTTAGTAACTACGTCCAGAGGTTTTTGGAACGTTGATATGTGAATGGATATCCTACTTTATGTCGCTCACAGACCTTAGAAATTAATTTAGCTCTTTGTCTCAACTTGGAAGGATGTATATATGACGACTCAGTCCTGCATGTGTTGTTAAAATAGGGGACTTAAATACTTGAATACAACTTTGTAAATGTCCTCTCAAATAATATTTGTGTTCCAGATATTCTTGAGAATTTCTACACTTTGAATCTTTGCTTTGATATGACAAAATATGTTGAAAGTACCCTGTGTATGTATTTGTTTTTCTATACTAATGCTTGATTTGGTTTTTGATTTTTCAATCTTTTCTGATGATATATTTTGACAGGTATGCTGATCTGAAGAACAACAGATTGACCAATTACACTTTTGATTTTGATCAAATGCTAAATGATAAGGTGTGTAACATCTATTGTTCATATAATTTTTCTCAAGAGTGTTACTTTTCATATATTTTATACTCTGTTCCTAGGAAGGTAGCTCCCCGTTCTAAATATAAGAGATCTGTATAAATCAGAGTTCATGAAGTTAGTTGAGCACGAGGTTTTCTGGTATACTGATATATTTGAAATTTTAACAACCTCCTATTTTCTGCTCACATTTGACTCTGTTTGAAGACTGTTTGCAATTTATTGTTATTAACTGTGCATATATTTTATTTCACTTGTGGTATATTTGTCGTACTGATCCAAAACTATTTGAGCAGGGAAATACTGCTGTTTACTTGCTATACATGCATGCTCGGATATGTTCAATAATAAGGAAATCTGGCAGTGACATTGACAAATTGAAAAATGTAAGTCGAGCTGCATTGTCACATTGTTATCAATATATATTGATCTATTTTGAAAAATGTAAGTCGAACATATATACATCTGAGAGGCCTAAGTAGCCACATACATGTTCCTATATAGAGACAAATTTGAAACCTCCCTGAGGATTGATTTCCATTTTTATTTTTATTTTTATTTTATGCAGACGGGAGAAATTGTGTTAGGTCATCCGGGTGAGCGTGAATTGGCACTTCACTTATTAAAATTTTCTGAGGTATGGACATAACACAAATGGAGCTTATTGCTGCCTTTGTTTCTCTCATCTTTGGTTCCTGCTGTGGTATGCTTTGTTCTAACCTTCACATTTCTCGCTTCCACTTTCTAGACCGTGGAGGAGGCTTGCACTAATCTGTTGCCAAGTGTTCTATGTGAATACCTCTATAACTTATCAGAAATCTTTAGTGGAAAGTTCTATTCCAATTGCCAGGTATTTATAATCCATTTTTAGTATTGCCTGATAGTTTATCGCAACGAGCATCAACTGAAGATAATAGGAGAAGTTTAATATAATTTTGGCACATTGTAAACCGTGGCAGGTTAATGGGTCGCCAGAGGAAAAAAGTAGACTCTTGCTCTGTGAAGCAACAGGCGTAGTCATGAGGAAATGCTTTCATCTTCTCGGAATTGAAGCAGTGTACAAGATGTGATGTGCTCACACTGTCTTGACAGTTGACCACCAAATACACAATGGTGTACCATATAGCTCTACAACCTGCTTAAACATAGGGATTTTGAACTCTTGTTAATCCATTTTTTCATTGTAACACCATATCAAAGATATCAATGAACGACTATTTTGATCAAATGTCGCACAGTTCTTGAGCTTTTAAATTTGTTTAATCTACTAACTACATACAAAGTATTTTGCAAACTCCCCAAAGATAAAGCATTTGTGATTTGGATTCTTCTCGTCTCTAACAGATCAAGGCAAGTGGTCGATCGATCCCTAAAGGTTTTTCTTACTTTCTTTTGTTCTTCTGGGAATTTCTGATATTCCACCAGAAACAACGAATACTGGTTCAGAATTGATCCAAGTATAAGAACAAAGGTAAATTCAGAAACTTGTATAAAGAAACAATGGAATTTCACTATACAAAATGACCCGCCATAACAGTTTTAAAAATTGTAAATCCTCATATTGTTCCAGATGAGCAACTACCACTACTCCCAGGTATACAAAAGGTGAGAAAACCCAGATCAAAAAACCAACTCCCTAATCCAGATTCCATGCGAGAAATGCTTCTGTGTAATAGAGAATTTCTTCATCTGGGAATCACTACTTGGAATATAAGAAAGAACCCCTTGAAATAGCTTTCTTTGAGATAATGGCCTTCGGACTAGTATTATAAGATTTGTGACCATTATCTAAACCACCTCCGTAGCTCTTGCATGGCTTCATTTTCCTTTTATAAGGAGTTGCCACCTTCTTTGCAAGATCCTCCAAGCTCTTCACTCCTCCCAGAGATGTGAAAGATTGCGACTTTCCTTGATAGTACTTTGATAAACCTCTTCTGCATAAATCAAAACGCAACAAATTTAGAATACAGAAACAAGAAAACAGTACTGATGAATAGGAAATGAAGAAAGAAACAAAATTATTGCATATATAGGTTATTGTTTACCTTATAGGAAGATGAATCATGAGCTCAGACAATTCATAAAGAGGTCCATTTGAAGATGAAGATGAAGAAGATGAAGCATCCTCAACCAAATCTGATGAAGACGAACACGAAGAAGACGATTCCGAGGAGTCTATGGATCCTGAATCACAAATATCTTCAGGGTAGTTTTCCTTTAACACCCAGCTATCTTCAAAACCCTGATAACCTGTCTTGCTTTCTTTCCTATTTTGATCCCAAACAAACTTACCCTCTTGAAGACCCATGAAGAAGAAGAAAAAGAAGAAGAATTCCAAGTCTTGGTGTTGAAGAACTCTGGAAGCTTAGAATATATGGTTTCCAATTTAGGTTGGTTTCCAAGGGAGCATATAAATATATATATGCCTGATGGGAATAGGATAAAACACTTGGTGGAGTTTCCGTTTAATAATGAACCAATGGATAACACTGACTATTCCGTTATCATTTTTAATAAATAAAAATTTCTATAACGACGCTTTATCCCAGAATTTGTGATTATCACTTATCACATCCTTATGGTCTAAATTTACTTGCTTTCCCATACAACAAGAAATGAGGATAAGGCCTAAAATTTGAAGGCATCCATATCTGAGTCACCGTGTCTCTCTCTCTCTCGCTCAAAGTGAGGTCACCATCTTAGATGAACTTTTGCCTCGTAAAGCCATGACAGATTAGCATATTCCCATGTTTTATGGTATCCAAAAGGGTTTGCCCTAAGATTTTAGTTAATGGAGTCCAAAGTGGCTCTAGGATTGTCTACAATTTCACATTTGTTTTTGACATAAAGTTTTACTAAGACATAGCATTGTTTCCCCACTTGGTTGGGACAATGCTGGCTGGCCTGCATTGTCTTGTGTGTTTGTGTTTGCTTCCTTCTTTGTCCTCTTTGATCATATGAAATGATCATAGGAAAGTATAATCCGCATAGAGTTTTTGAGCATATACCTCGAATGCAATTCAACAGTTTGATTGATTATATTTCTATATGTATTGACTCATGGAACGGTTTAATTTTGAAGTTGTTGTTTTGTGATTGACTTTAACAGTTGAAATTTGTAAAACATTCATAAGGGTAAGGGTGTTAAAAAGATCATTAGATCTTGGCCGTCGTCACCACAGTATGAAAGATGGCCCTAATCACATTCCAAGATGTTTGAAATAGTAAGAAAGCTTAATATAATGAGAAATCTTAATGTAATATGAAATCTTAGACATGGGGGGTCCCTTAGTATTGAGAATTAGCCCACATCAGCATACAGAAACTCGTGGCTGAAATGTTCTCAAATTTCCAGGGTTTGGTTTGATAACGAAAATTTTCATTTAATTATCTTTGAAGAGTAGGGTTGGTAAGGAAGGAAATGGAATGAAGATAAGGAGGTTGACAAAGGCACAGGTCATGATGATTGGATTGGAGTAGTGTTTTATATTAGGTTTTGATGGGTACTCAAACTGCCACCACATGCTTGCTGCTTCATCTTCTTCTTCTGCTTACTGTAAATCTTACCCTCTTAAAGATTCATCATGCTTTGTAATCTTATCCCATATCTGGAGGACTTGGACCTCTCACGGTCTAAAACCTTAGTATATAAATGCCCGTAGTTTGATGCCCACAGATAACCCAACCTCTGCCGGTTTGACCCCATCACACCACCCTCTGTCTCTCTTATTCCTTCAGCCACATTATAGCGTCGGCCATTATATTCTTCCAAAAAAAGTCGCAAAAGGGTACTTGGATGTGGAAAATAATAAGAGCAATCTCATTTCTGTGACATCAAAAATGGCAAACACAATGGCAAACACTAGGTGTGTGTATATATATATATATATATATATATATATATATATATATATATATATAAGGTTCGATACAGCCAGTGAATGGAGAAGCTGTCATTTTGTAAAAGTGAAAAAACCACACAGCAGTAACTAAATATTACATTGCAGCAGTAGTAATAAGACCTGCATTTTGTTTCCTCAAGAGTTATCTAGGAAAATTTACAGGGGATTCCAAGCTGCCCACCAGAATCTCAAGATCAATGTCCTTGTCTTCGAACTTTTTGATGAACGGGTGACTCTGAAAAAAGAAAATGAATTTCATATCAAATTTCAACTGATAAGAAAGCAAGTACTAAAATGTTACAAATAAAACACTAGCTGACTAACCAAAAGGTCCAAAGATGGTGACCTGTTTTGAGGATCCTTCTGTATACTGCAAATGCAAAGGGAAAACAGAATCTGTCAGATTGCTGTGAAATTGGATATTTCAGAAGTGAAAAATGCATGAAGATGGGTTACTACCATGCAGACACAAAAGAACAGAACTCAGGAGAGAACTGATCTGGTGGAGCAATAGGTGGCGGGCTTCCAACAATTGCCTCTAAAAGTTCATAAAAGCTTGGCCAGCTTTGTTCATCTTCAGATTGCATGTAAGGAAACCTCCCAATAGCACACTCAAGTATCACCATGCCTAAACTCCAAATATCACTGCTGTAGTCGTAAGTACCCCCTTTAATTCTCTCTGGCTGAAAGAGAGATCAGTATCATTATTTAGAAACTAGAATTCTGCATTGTATCTGTAGTATGTGCCAAGCTTGAAAGAACGCGGAAATGCAAGGATCATCACATACCGACATGTAATTGTAGGTACCAACGAATGTGTCCCTCTGACCCATGGAGCTAGCAAGTGAGGCACTCACACCGAAATCAGTAATCTTGACCTCCCCTTTGTGGTTTACCAGCAGATTGGATGGTTTTATGTCTCTGTGAATTACATGCCTTTCATTGTGCAAGTAGACAAGGCCTTGTAAAACCTGATACACAAGTATAGATCTTTTTAGCCAAGGGAAAAGGATGACTTTTCAAACTGTGGCAAACGAATTTAGTCTTGACATTCGATTAAGAGTGATAGACTCATATACCTGTTTACAAACGACTGCAAGATATGGTTCAAGAATTGTTTTAACTTGTCTGATTACATCTGCAAGAGATCCACGATCCATGTATTCTAACACAAGAGAAATCGCTCCATTGTGATAAAAGGAGTGGTGACAAACCACCACATGTGGACATTGTGCTGCTTGGTTTATTTTAAGCTCCTGCACAATCTGTTTACGTATTTCCTCTTGTATGTTCATCTGAATCACCTGCAAAACATAAAAAATAAAAAATAAAAAAAAATAACGAATTCCTAGTGATACATTTACAACGGAAACAATGAGCATGAATGTCTTAATAGTTAATAGAGAAGAAGAACCATTGGTATAAGGTAAGAAAAGTATGTGTATAAGGATATTAGGATATTAGGATGAGAGAACTGATTAGACAATGAAGATCAGTATTCTAACAACCCATATAGAATTGAGAAGTATCTATATTCTTTCGACAAAACAAAAAAAAAAGTATCTATATTCAACAAAATATGCAACAAAAGCATATCATGTTCTTTTCTGAAAGGGTGGATCAGGACTATGACATTCTATCAGTTACAACTTAATAGAGTTACCAAAATAAGAGTTGCAAATGGTATTACAGAGCTTCTTTCCCCTCCCCCTAGTGTTAAGAAATGCATATCGGACATTAACCTTTCCCTTAATCAATTAGAATAATAGAAACTATGATTACATCCACATAGGCCTTATGGTACGTTCTTATCAATCTCACATGAGACACAGCTTTATGAAAACCAAAGTAGACAAAAACAGCCAAGCACAAGAAGGTAATACCACGATTTCTAGAATACTAACCTTCAAGGCAAATAGTTTACCAACCCATTTATGGCGGACAAGTTGTACTACACCACCACTTCCCTTCCCAATCACTTTGATAGTCTCAAGATCTTCCAAGGAAAGTTCAACATTGAGCTCTTTACTATCTGAAGGCTGTTCAGATAAACCAAGAAAAGGTAATGGAAAGACAATCATATGAGGATATAGATGAGCTCGTAAGGAGATTTATCAGCATATATACTATATGCAGATGAAAAACTTAGAACACTAAGCTTGTGTTCATGATGGAGGCAAAAGA
Organism: Potentilla sterilis; assembly: GCA_963682095.1. Classification (NCBI taxonomy): domain Eukaryota; kingdom Viridiplantae; phylum Streptophyta; class Magnoliopsida; order Rosales; family Rosaceae; genus Potentilla; species Potentilla sterilis. The sequence goes on from OY821761.1 coordinate 3,922,937, forward strand.
AAACACAAGAAGTCCAGCCTGTAACTTAGAAATGTTTGACCAATCCTTCAAATGTTTGTGGCATAAAAAGACTTATGCACCCAAGAACACTAAAGAGTCCATTGTTTTCGTAGAAGCTAAACGACACTCATCAGGCTACAACAATACACAGCTAAACAAAGCTTAGCACTACTTAGTCATGCCTCCATGCCTTCATCACCAAACAAAGGTCTCCTTCCATCACTTCCAAGTTCTAACCCCTATGTGTGAAGAGAGTATATCAAATGACCAAATGACCAATCAATCACTGAATCCATCGCCGCGAAAAACCTAACACGCAATTAGGAGCAGATGGACATGATTGATAATTGGTGGTTAACAATAGTCCTCTAATTAAACATCAAAGAAACATGAGATTATCAATCCAGGAGCCAATTCTTGTTATAGTACTCAAAATAAAACTTACTCGGACCTCCTTTTCTTCGGAGATAAGCCGCAACCCTTTCTGGTTCAGAAGCAAACCCCCATCATGAAATGTACCACTGGCAGTCCTGAAATTCAAGGCAGTAAATCAAAAAACTTCCATAAACCCACAAAACCAAAACAAGACTCAAACTTTCCACTTAAACCCAACAAAATAAGAAATACAAACAATACCCTTAGCCAATCAAATTCAAACCCATCAACAATAACCCCCAAAATTATGAAATTACCATATAAAACCCTAACCCAGAATAGGACTACTAATCAAAGATCCAAGATACCATTTTTTTTCTTTTAATTTCTTTCTTTATATATTAATTTCTAGTTTCCAAGAATAGTAATTTGGGGAAGATTATATGAAAGATTGAATCTTTGGGTACTTACAAGAATGAGGTGATGTTGGTTTCTTGAGCAGGAACAGAGAGCTTGAGCTGCTTCTTCAGATTCAATGGCGTCTTCGTCTTCATCCTAATTGGAGTTTTAAAGAAATTGGGTTTTCGAGGGTTTGATTAAGTCTGGAGTGGAAGTAGAAACAGAGAAATTCAAACGATGGATACCGCGAAAATAATATAGAAATATTTGTTTCCGTTGCAAAAAATAATACACTCAAGTTTGTTTAATTTCGGTTTGATCTAGTGTAGGCGGGTCTATTGTTTTATGTTGCTTTACACTTTTTTGTACTGGATCTAGTGTAGGCGGTTTGATCATAGTGATCAATATATGTTTGGTCTAAATCCATGTTTCGTGATTATCATACTTTAAAGAAAGAGATTAACAGAGATGGTCAGTATTTTGGTTCTGTTTTTAACTGGTTACGACATGGTGATGTTCCTTATCTAGACTCTCGTACACGTACACTATCAACTAATTGGTTTGATTTTAGGTCATGTCTTTTTTATATTCATATATGTAATAGAAAAACTGGATCGGTATACTTATTTCATTAGAGAATCCATTTATATAAGGTGACGATTACAAATGGTAATAACAATTACATTTATGATCATAATCACTAATTTTCTAATTTCACTATCGTCATTACTTTGACGAAGGCACACAAATGGTAATTTCCTTTAACACTCCCCTTTGTACCGAGTCAAAGACGAATTTGTGCATAAATCGTTGTCTCATTAAAAACCTTGTCAAGTAACAAAACCCAGTGTAACAAAATAAAACATGGTCGAAGCGAAGAAGAGCACAACACACCTTTAACTTTTAAGGATGACGTGTGTGTATTAGACTCTCTTTGAAGTCTACACCTCCCTCTGATCCTTACATCAATCAAGAAAGCTTTGAAAGCTTTCGCATTCCTATGTTTTTCACATGTTCCACAAATATTGTTTTGGGCAATGATTTGATAAACAAATCTGCCGCATTCTCTTCAGACCTTACTTGATTCACTTGAATCTTGAGGAGGGGCTTGTTGTTGCTGATTATAGAAAAACTTTGGCAATATGTGTTTTGTATTATCACATTTGATATATCCTAGCTTCATCTGTTCGATGCAAGCTGCATTATCTTCATAAATGCAAGTAGCCTCTTTAGTGGTAGAACTTAGACCACTAATTCCTCGAACATGTGTAATGATGAACCTTAGCCATATACACTCACGAACCGCCTCATGTAGAGCAATGATCTCAGAGTGGTTCGAGGAGGTAGCCACAAGGTTTTGTTTGGTTGATCTCCAAGATATCGTCGTGTTCCTAATGGTGAATACATAATCAGTTTGAGAATGACATTTATGTGGGTCAGAGAGGTACCCAGCATCAGCAAACACAACTAGAACATTATTCGGTGTTTCAGTGTAGGAGGTTGTACTTTCTCTATTGACATTTCCTTTAGGGGTTACATTTCCATTTATGGTCCCTCTTGTCTTTGTGTAGGGATAAAATAGGCCCAAGTCAATGGTTCCTTTTAGGTATTGAAATATGTTCTTAATACCATTCCAATGACGCTGCGTTGGCGCTGAGCTAAATTTAGCTAACAAGTTCACTGAGAATGCAATCTCTGGTCGAGTATATTGAGCTAAATACAATAATGCGCCTATTGCACTTAAGTATGGAATTTCAGCTCCTAATAGCTCTTCGTCATCTTCCTTTGGACGAAATGGATCTTTCTTTAAATCCAAACTTCGACCGATCATGGGAGTGCTAACAGGATACGCTTTGTCCATGTTAAATTGCCTGAGTATCTTCTGGACATACGCAGACTGGTGGATAAGTATTCCACAAGCTTGGTGTTCTACTTCAAGGACTAGACAAAACCGAGTTTTTCCAAGATCTTTCATCTCAAACTCAGATTTCAAATAGCTCGAAGTTTCTCTTATTTCATTAAGAGTACCTATTATGTTCATATCATCGACATATATAGCTACAATTGCAAATTCTAAACTCGTTTTCTTTATGAATACGCAGGGGCATAGTTCATAATTCTTATATCCCTTCCCAATCAAGTAGTCACTTAGACGGGTATACCACATCCGCCCGGATTGTTTCAATCCGTAAAGTGAACGTTTCAATCTGATTGCAAACGCACTCCGTATACTATAAGAAAAAACACCTTAGGCGACGAAAAGTTAAAAATTTTCGTCGTCTAAGAAGTCCTAGGCGACGAAAACAAATTTCGTCCTCTAAGAGAATGTTTCGTCGTCTAAGAACCTTCTTAGACGACGAAACAATTATTTCCTCGTCTAAGAACCTTCTTAGACGACGAATAAATTTTTCCTTGTCTAAGTGGTTCACTTAGACGAGGAAAAATTTATTCGTCGTCTAAGTTCTTCTCTTAGACGACGAAACAATTATTTCCTCGTCTAAGAACCTTCTTAGACGACGAATAAATTTTTCCTTGTCTAAGTGGTTCACTTAGACGAGGAAAATTTATTCGTCGTCTAAGTTCTTCTCTTAGACTACGGAACAATTATTTCCTCGTCTAAGAACCTTCTTAGACGACGAAACATAGTTTCCTCGTCTAAGAGAAGAACTTAGACGACGAATAAATTTTTCCTTGTCTAAGTGGTTCACTTAGATGAGGAAAACCACTTAGACGAGGAAAAAAAATATTTCCTCGTCTAAGAAAATACATAGACGACTAGATATTATTTCGTCGTCTGGGTTCTTTTCTTAGACGACAAAATATTTGTTTCCTCGTCTAAGTGACCAACTTAGATGATGAAACAATTTTTCCTTATCTAAGTACACCACTTAAACGGCGAAAATAATGTTTCCTCGTCTAAGTGGTTTACTGAGGACGACGAAATAAATTGTTCCTCGTCTAAGTGAACCACTTGGGAGAAAAAAAATACCTAAGTATACACAAGATCGGGATCGAACTGCCCTAATCCCTTAGCCTTCCTCCATCAATTCCTCCATCTTAAATTCCTCCGGCTCAGTCAAGGCCACCGCCACCGCCCCCGTCTCAGTCTCCGCCGCTACCGTGTTGTCGACTCGCTCCCCGCCCCCGCCGTGTCCCCTGTCTCACTCCCCGCCTCTGCCCCCGTCACCGGCTTCATCTTCCTCAGTCCCCGCCTCCGTCTCAGTCCCTCGCCCTCTCTCTCTCTCTCTCTCTCTCTCTCTCCCTCTCTCAGTCCCCGCCATCGCCACCCGCTTCCGATCCTCCATCTTCAGCCGATTGTCATCTCTGGGTAGGTTCTCTTATTTCTCTGTACTCATCTTCTTCTTCTCTGTTGATTGAGTTAAGGTCAAGGTTGTGTATTGCTTGTTTAGGGTTTTCGGGTCAAGGCCGTCCCCTTCTGAATTCGTAATATCCTCTTTTATTGCTTTTTTGTGCTATTATAGTCTGATGGCCATCCCCTGGTACAAAGAGCGTCTCCTCCACCAGACATCTCTTGGTTCATTAATGGTCATTACTCTGATAAGGACAGTGCAGTATAACCTATCTAAGTTGCAGGTATCTATCTGCCTCTGTTACTGTGATCTTTCTTAAACTGCTCTTTGAATATGATTATTAGATTGCTGATACTTCGATATCTATGTCAATTACATATATTACACATTGCTATTTGTGTATTGCACGCTCTATAATTTGTTTAAGGTATATGTTAAATTTTCAGAACTTGAATTTGATTCAAAAATGTTGTGTTCGTAGTGGTCAGATAACAGTAATTGTGCACACCCTTTCTTTGGAGATTTTGTGTGCTTCCCTGATTGAGTTGTTTCCTTTGTTTTTTTTGTAACAGGATGTTTATCTCCATACAACTTGTCTAGCAACTTTGACATACATGGCACCTCATGTCCACCGTTTGAGGTGCATATGCGTCCCCTTCAGAATGAAATGCAGGACTTGATCTATTGCTGGAAGATGTAACAATCACAAGCTAATTGATCATCCATTTTCTGTCCAGGTCTCTCATCACTTTTTTTTGTAATAGGCTGGAAGGAACAACAGAAAGCTCCTGCTCTTTTTTTCATAGGGATAAGTAGCTTAGAAATACAGATTGTCTGATTTTCTATTTTGTTCGGCTCGTTTATACTATTATACTATTTAACCTTAAGAGACTCAGCAAAGTACTATCTAGCTCTTCATATGTTGCATTGAACACTACACGTGGTGTACATATTAAAATTTGTGCCTTGAGTGTTTATCATTTTATTTTGCAGTTGTTTGGAATCCATGGGATAAGAAAGCAAAGGCAATTCCTGATTTTGGGGATGATGAATACAAGCATATGCTCTGTGTCCAGGCTGCTTGTGTGGAGACGCCTATTACTTTGAAACCCGGTGAAGAATGGAGAGGAAAGCAGGAGCTGTCTGTTGTTCCTTCCAGTTACTGTAGTGGAAAACTTGACCCAAATAAGGTACTGCATTGTGGTTAAGTGATCAGCCTTTTTGATATATACCTTGTACCGGTTTTTTACTGAAATCCAATAATAAAACTGCAACAAATTGATACCTCCATTTTTTCCCTTGCGTGGCTCAACATGGTAAACTATAATATGCATGATGAGTGACAGTTTGCTCAAGTTTCAAAATGCATATTTAACTATGGACTATAGGAGGAAGAGTTCTGTATGTTTATAAATTTCAGTATTGCTGGCATTAACCTGCATTTGTTGGTACAGATGGTAGGGCTCATTGGTAGCTCTCCATAGGATCTTACTTCTTCACCGTGTTAGTTTGTTTTTCCCATAGTAATCATGCCTCACATCAAGTATCATATTGTATAAATCGTTAATACGATTCAGCTTTCTACTTCATTGTGTAATATCATCTTCATGAATTTTGATTTTGGCTTGCCAGGTTTTTTTAACTGTCGACTATTATAATACTTGTGTGCGTCTGATTTGATTCTTCTGTTTCATATTTTTATCAGGTGGACTGGTGAGTATATATCCATATTAGGCATTGTCTGGATTCTAAGTGTGGCAGTTGTTCTTGTTAGAGCGCAAATTTGTGATCAGCATAATTTTCTATAGCCACTTCAATGGATATTTGATTTGTGAAAGAGCATGAAAAATATTAAGTATTCATCTCCTTTCCCAGGCAGATAGAGAAAGATATTAAGTATTTAATTTGTATGAATTTATTTTATAATATATTAATTATATTTTGTCGCAATTTTCTAATTTTTTTTTTTGAAAATTAAGCCACTTAGGCGACGAAAAAGAGTTTCCTCGTCTAAGTGAAGCTGCAGCCACTTAGGCGACGAACAAAAAGTTTCCTCGTCTAAGTGAAGCTGCACCCACTTAGGCGACGAAAAAAATTCCTCGTCTAAGTGAAGCTGCAGCCACTTAGGCGATGAAAAAAAAGTTTCCTTGTCTAAGTGAAGTTGTAGCTGGCGAAATTTTTCGTCGTCTAAGAACATTTGGTCGTCACCAAAGTACTTAGGAGACGAAAATTTTTCGTCGACTAAGTAGTCACTTAGGCGAGGAAACATAATTGTTTCGTCGTCCAAGTACTTAGACGACCACTTCTAGAAGACGACACTTAGGCGAGGAAATATTCGTCGTCTAAGTACTTTGGCTACGAAAAAACCTCTTAGGTGACGAAAATGTTTCGTCGTCTAAGGGTTCCAGTCTAGTAGTAGTTTAGAGTCACTTGACTTGGGTAATGGAAGGACATCAGACACTTTCATATATATCTCTGAATCAAGATCCCCATAGAGATATGCTGTAACCACATTCATGAGCTGCATTTCCAATTCTTAGGAAACTACCAAGCTAACTAAGTAGCGGAACGTTATAACGTCCATTACGGGAGAGTATGTCTCCTCGTAGTCAATTACAGGGCGTTGTGAGAAACCTTGCGCCACAAGGCGAACCTTGTACCTTAGGACTTCATTCTTCTCGTTACGCTTTCTGACAAAAACTCATTTATGTTCTACAGGCTTTACGCTTGGTGGGGTTAGCACTACCAGACCAAATACACGTCTCTTTGTCAGATAATCTAGTTCTGCCTGGATTGCTTTTTTCCATTGAGGCCAATCTGCTCTTTGTTGACATTCTGCAACAGAGCGTGGTTCGAGATCATCATGCTCTTTGATTTCTTGAGCAACAGTGTATGCAAATACATCATCAACGTACATGGAAGATCTTTCCATCAACTCGTATGCATTCTCATAATCCATTGAGATGTCTTTGTTCTCTGGAATCATTTCAAACATCGGAGCGTCCTCCAATATTGGTTCATGGACATAACTATAGTTAGAGACAATCTCATGAGAGGGATTCTTTATATTGATGATTAATGGATCAGGTTGTGCCTTACTCACCTTCTTCTTTCTTGGGTGAGTGTCAGTCAAACCATGTTCCCCTCTTCCTTTGGGGAGCCACGGCCTCAACCACACCTCCACTAAGTGTGGTAGCAATGCCTCTATCTGCAGCATTGTGCCCCTTTTTGGGGACTTCTAACCTTGCAGGCACATTTGCAGCTGGTATATGCGATCTTGTCACTTTAGTAATATCAGAAAACGCACCAGGCATCGAATCAGCTACGTTATGAAGATTGATTATTCTTTTCACTTCACTTTCACATTGTGAAGTGCGGGGATCAAAATGAGAATGAGTGGGGACAGACCACCACACTTCCTGTCGTTCTCTTAGAAAATCCTTTTTCTTATCTCCTCCTAACGAATGGAAGACTGTCTCATCAAAGTGACAATCCGCAAATCTAGCGGTAAAAAGATCGCCTGTCAAAGGTTCCAAATAGCGGATAATGGTTGGAGATTCATATCCAACATAAATACATAATCGTCTCTGAGGACCCATTTTAGTGCGTTGTGGGGGCGCAATAGGCACATATACTGCGCAACCAAATATGCGTAAGTGTGAAATATCAGGCTCATATCCAGTAACCAACTGGTACGCAGAAAATGGTTGGTTAGCAGTGGGTCTGAAACGAATAAGTAAAGTTGCGTGTAATATTGCATAACCCCAAGCTAATATAGGCATGTTGGTACGCATAACCAGTGCCCTAGCCACCATCTGTAGCCTTTTGATGGTGGCCTCTGCGAGACCATTTTGTGTATGCACATGATGTACAAGATGCTCTACATCGATCCCAAATGACATGTAATAATCATCAAATACTTTTGATATGAACTCCCCAGCGTTGTCAAGCCTTACAGACTTAATAGGGTGATCAGGGTGGTGAGTCCTTAAACGTATAATTTGTGCTAAGAGTTTTACAAATGCAACATTTCTTGTGGACAATAATGCGACATGTGACCAGCATGTCGAAGTATCTACCAGAACCATAAAGTACTTGAATGGCCCGCATTCTGGATGGATAGATCCACATATATCACCTTGTATCCTTTGTAAGAATGAAATATTTTGTTTCATATCTTTAGCATAGGAAGGTCTCGATCCTGTTTTTGCTAAAGAGCAGGCTTTGCAAAATGAGTGATGTGCCTTTGAAATAGTCAATGAGGCAGAGGAACATAACACATTTGGTGCTTCAGAAGGTAATAGATGTGTTGAAGCAACAGTACGACCGACACTTTGCATTGTGTCAGATTTTTGTCTCATTTTATTTCTTCCTCGGAAGAAGGGATTTCCGTGTGAGTTCTTTAAAACACGAACCATCATGTCGCAACCAGGGTGTACTACTCGGTCATGCCAAAGCATGTATGCATCAGTGTCCCAAATTTCTTTGTTGGTGACAGTATAAGATTCAATAATCCGGATGGTAGTTAGATATAATCCATTATCTTGACGCATTGGTTTTTCTAAAATGCGTTTCCTTCCACTTTCATAGGAAGTAATATTCAAATATTCAATTACATTCTCACAGTAAGTTTGCAAATGATAACCGTTAGCACGAATATCTTTGAAGCTTAACAAGGTTCGATTGGCTCTAGGTGCATATAGGGCGTTTGTGACTTTTATCATTGTGCCGTGAGGCATAAAAAATGAGGCATTTCCTCCCCCCTGTATTACTTGGGATGAACCCTTTAACATAGTCACAGATGTGTTATAAGGAATTAATTCAACAAATAATTGTCGATTCCTTAAGATAGTGTGAGTAGTCTCACTATCAGCTAAGCACTCAATTTCTCCTCGAAACATTCCTACAATTAAATTGGATGAGATTATTAAATAAAGTCGAAAAATATATCTCACATTCTTTAGAGTATTTCTATTGAGATAGAATGATATTTTTGTCATTCTAATATTATTTTTCTTTTATTTGCTAGATGTATTGCTTTACATCAGAATAATGCTATTTTCGAACCATGTATATATGAGGAACAAAATCGAATAAAATTCAATACTTTAGAATAAAATCTGAAATTTATTATAAACCAACGATAATCAAAGTCCCGGACATTAAAATCCAATTCAACAAAACCATTATTCAAATAAATTTTAAGACCAAAACAATAATCTAATTAAAATAAGGCATGTCGTGTTCATGACATTCTTGGAAAATAAATAAAGAAAAGCAGACCAATCAAAGTCTGGAACATCCATAAACTGAGCAAGCTTCATGTTGCCATTGAAGTATGCAATTGTGAGGTTGAATTTAGCGTCATCGCCTCCAACTTCCATATAGTGAGCCTCTTGTTCTCGAGACTCCCTATACCTCTTGTAATTGGCTGCTACTTTGTTGCTTGCCTGACAATTCTTATACCAATGCTCAGTAGCTCCACACCTATAGCAAGGTTCAGGTCCAACTCTCTCCCTTTTGACTGCAGGGTTCTTGGGTGCTTTTTGCACCTTTGCCCTAGGACCACCATGGCCACTAGGACCAGCACCACCGTCTCTGCGCCAGACATTAGGAGGGCCTCCACGGCCCATACCACAGCCCATAGGTGCCATCCCACGTGGTGCATTGTATCCACGTGGGTAGGGCTCAGCACGTCCAACCTCTTTTTCTTTGAGGTGTTTTCCACCTTTTATCTTGCCATAATTGGCCTCAGGAATTTTCTTTATCCCAACAAGCTTGACATTATTATTCAGAAGAACTTGATCATGCCGCTCAGCCACTTGCAACATATTGATCAGTTTGTTGAAGGTTGTTATATTTTTCTTGTCATACTTCAACTTATACTGGTTCGCTAATATAAGTGCTGAAGTAGGAAAGGTGGAAAAAGTCTTTTGGATCATATCATCTTCTGTGAGTTTCTTGCCACATAAATTAAGGCGTGCTTTAAGGCGCAACATTTCTTTGTTGAATTCATTAACCTTTTTGTAGTCAAGCAAGCGGATTTCATTCCACTGAGCATTCAGTTCTGGGAGTAAAGTGTCATGAATATTCTCAAAACGTCCCTTCAGGGCATCCCACAGTTCTTTGGGTGATTTTAATTGAAGGTACTCCCAGCGTAAGCTAGAGTCAATATGTCGCCTCAGAAACATTAGGGCATTTGCTTTGACTTTCGCAGACGGTTCTGCGTCCTTAGGGTCGGTGGAGGGTTTGATAGTGAAAGTATAGTCTTTTGCAATAAATGCAGTTTCCACATCCGAAACCCAACGGTGGTACTCAATTCCTTCTGAGTCCAGTATTTCAAATTCGGGTCGAGTTAGATCAGCCATCTACATAAAAAAGAGTGAAGAATATATTAATTATGTAGTCGTAAGACATCCATAATAATTAATTTCCAAGAATGTGAATTAGATTTTGAGACCATAATTCATAGTAGTCACACATTTTTTGATGCTTTGTGAAAATACTTTATCACATGGTAAATTTGTACTTATTTTATAACGCACATGAAATTTCTTTATCATTGCATTATACTCAACATAAAAATATGCGGAATAAAATAATAATTCAATATTAACAAGATATAGATAACATTCTTGATAATTAATTAAAAAAAAACACATATATTCGCATATAAAAACGATATCACATTAATTTCAAAAATAATGTGTAAATAATAAATATTGCCTACATAAAAATTAATAATAATTTACATAAATAAATATGCATTCACGTAGGCAGTAAAAATTAACAAGTAAAATCAAGTAATCACATAAATAATTATATTTCACATTTACAATTAATTTCATTAAACAATATGAGTGAAACCGTAATTATTTTTTATATTACGGTAGGTTTCGAAAACTAACCTTAATTTACCATAAATGGTAAATATCCGTTTCTTAAATCGCGGGTCGGATCTAGCAGGAACCGGGTCGAGCAATTCGGGTCGAGCAGAGGGTCGATGGAAAGCTCCGGCGTCGATGAATTCGAGAAGGACCAGCACCAGATTGAATGGCGGTGATGCCGGAGGTTGCTGGGTCGAGCTGGCGACGCGTCGGCCAAGGCGGGCGAGGCGATCGTTGTGGTGAATGGCATCAGTGGTGGTGTCATGGGCCGAGGCGGCTGTTTCCGATCGAAGGAGTAGGAGGCTCGATCGTCGTCAGTGGTGGCGTCACGAGCCGGAGTCGTTGCGACTGGGACAACTGGGTGGAGTTGTCGGGAGGCGAGCCGAGGGTGGTCCGGTTCCGGGTCGAGGTGACGATCCGGGTTGGGTTCAAGCACAGGGTGATCTGGAGGCTGGCGTGCGGAGGAGTAGACGATCAGAGGAAGGCTGGCCTCGGGCGGGGCTGTTGCTAGCAATGCTAGTGGCCGAGGGAAAAAAATAGTGTTTTTTTTTTTCTATGTTTTTTTTGTTTTTTGTTTTATTTTTTATTTTGAAAAACTGAATCGGTCTACTCATTTCATTAGAGAATTCCTTTATATAGGGTGACGATTACAAATGGTAATAACAATTACACTTATGATCATAATCACTAATTTTCTAATTTCACTATCGTCATTACTTTGACGAATGCACATAAACCCTAAACAATATATTCAATATTTGTGGATATTTTTTTTTACTTAGATTTTTCTCAAAATCCTACTGTTTTCATCTAGACTTCTATTGAATATCTCTCGAGATGAGTTTTTTATTTATATTATTAATTTATTATTATTATTTTTTAATATCTGAGATATATCATATATATTTTGAAAATCATAAATATTTAATTTTATAGAAAAAATTTGACATATACTATCAAAGATAAGAATTTACCCTAAATAATATATCGATCGGTAAAAAAAATATATCTATCAGAAAATATATCAAATATATCACAAAAATTTTAACCGAACTCAAGATATAATAGTCTCATATATCGAAACATCCCCAAATTCTTAAGACTTGTCTTCTCTGCTTCGAAAGCCTGGACCCAAAATAAAAATAAAAAAATTAGAAAAAAAAATGAAAGAAGCTAGACCCTAAACCCTAAACCCTAAAAATGAAAGAAATAAAGAGCCTTAACCCCTAAAGCCTGATTCGAAAAAGTTGAGCTGCCCTGAAACACCTCCGATCTCTCCCGATGATTAGAAAACCCACCGCCACGATCAGCTTATTGAACCACCAACGGTTCCACTCCTCCTCCTCCACTGAAGGCAGCCTCCCCTCACAGCTCTTCAGCATCCTCTCCGTCCCAAATTGGCAAAAACACCCCTCCCTCAAACCCTTAATACCATCCATATCCCCCTCACACGTCTCCTCAGTCTTCTCCCTCAACCCGGTCCCACCCAAAACCGCCCTCCTCTTCTTCACCTGGACCTCCCGCCTCCCCAAGTTCCGTCACACCGTTGAGTCCCACTCCTCCCTCCTCCGCCTCCTCCTCCGCCACCGCTTCTCCTCCCCGGCCGAGCACATACGCATCTCCATGATCAAACACTGTTCCTCCCCATCCGACGCCCGCTTCGTCCTCGACCAACTCCGCCGCTTCAAGCTCGAGTTCAACTTCCACCTCACCCTCAGGTGTTACAGTACACTTTTATTCTCATTTTCCAAACTGTTGCCGATTCTCGATTTGAAAGTTTTGTATTCAAACATGTTGGAGGATCGTGTACGCCCCGATTTGCATATATATAACATCATGGTGAATGCTTATTGTAGACTAGGCAATGTGTGTGAGGCTAGTTTGTATTTTAGTAATATAGTCGAGGCGGGCCTCAACCCGAATACCAATACCTATAATTCTCTGATAATGGGGCATTGCAGGAATAGGGATGTGGATAGTGCTTTTAGGACTTTTAAGGTCATCCCCGACAAGGGTTGTAAGAGAGATGTGGTTTCGTATAATGTTATGATTCATGGGTTGTGTGAGGCTGGGAGGAGCGGCGAGGCGTTTGAGCTGTTTGGAAATATGGACAAGGATGAGTGTGTGCCGGATGCGCCCACGTATAATGTTCTTATTCATGCTTTGTGTAGTTGGGGGAGGAGATTGGAAGGGATGAATTTGTTTAGGGAGATGAAGGAGAAGGGTTGTCAGCCTAGTGTGAATACTTATAATGTGCTCATTACTAGTTTGTGTGACGAAAATAAGCTTGACTATGCTAGAAAGGTTCTGGACCTGATGTCGGAGAAAGGGTTGGTTCCGGATGTTGTTACCTACAATGCATTGATTGATGGGTATTGCAAGGAGGGGGCGGTTGAGGTTGCGTTTGGGATTCTGGAATTGATGGAATCTAATAAGTGTCGTCCCAATGCTCGCACGTTTACTGAATTGATTCATGGGTTTTGTAAAAGGAATAATGTGCACCAGGCGATGGCGCTTCTTGATAGGATGCTTGAACGGAAGCTCTCACCTGACCGGATTACATATAATTCGCTGATCAATGGGCAGTGTAAAGCAGGACATGTAGATAGTGCTTATAGGTTGCTTAATTTGATGAAACATAGTGGTTTAGTTCCTGACCAGTGGTCTTACAGTGTTATCATTGACAGTCTCTGTAAGTTTGGGAGATTAGAAGAAGCTCAAGTACTGTTTGATTCCCTCAAGGGGAAAGGCATCAAGTCTAATGAAGTGATATTTACTGCTTTACTTGATGGTTACTGCAAGCTGGGGAAAATCGATGATGCTCGCACTTTATTTAATAGAATGCTTGCTGAGGGTTGTTTCCCAAACTCGTATACTTACTGTGCCTTCCTAGGTGGGCTGTGCAAAGAGGGGAAAACAAAGGAAGCATTATCAGTGGTGGAACAGATGCTAAGTTCTGGTGTGAAGCCTACAGTCCACACTTGTAACGTTCTGATTAACCATGTGCTAAAAGAAGGGGATTTCGACCATGCTCAGAGGTTTGTAAATGAATTTGTTTCTCTTGGTTACCGACCTGATGCAGTTATGTACGGTACATTTGTTCATGCATATTGCAGCATAGATAATATTAAAGAAGCAGAGAAGGTAATGGTTAAGATGGATCAAGAAGGAGTTTCTGCAGATTCATTGACATATGCATTTTTGATCGAGGCATATCTCCGTTTGGGATTAGTAGATTCTGCATTTGATGTCTTGAAGCGCATGTTTTCTGCTCATTGCAACCCTTGTCATCGCATCTATTCCTTACTAATTAAACACATGTCAAATGAAAAGTTGCTGAAGACTAACGATAATGTACTAGGAGTTCATGTGGTTTCAAGTGTCCCATCAGCTGATGTATGGAAGACGGTGGATTTTGAAATTGCTTCAGAGCTTCTTGAGAAGATGAATGAACATGGTTGTGCACCAAATATGAACACTTACAGCGAGCTTATAGTAGCACTTTGCAAAGTTAGGAACTTGGAAGTAGCCCGTTTGTTGTATGCTCATATGAGAGATAACAGCATTTCTCCCAGTGAGGTTATTCGTAATTCTCTTCTTAAATGCTGTTGCGAGTTGAAAGAATATGGAGAAGCAGCTATTCTGGTGGATACTATGATTCAGCTTGGTTATTTACCAGCACTGGAGTCCTGCAAATTGCTTGTGTGTGGACTTTATGAAGAAGAGAATAACGAGAAGGCAAGATCTGTTTTCTGCAGAATACTTTGTTGCGCGTATAACTACGATGAAGTAGCTTGGAAGGTTCTTCTTGAAGGTTTACTTAAGAGAGGTCATATCAATAGATGCTCTGAGATGGTAACTGTCATTGAGGATATGGGTTACAAGCTTCATCCTGAGACCTATTCAATGTTAATCGAGGGATTTGATGGAGTATAATACTACTGATCTTCAATGTTGTCGCACCTGTATATCTTTCTGATCAGCTCGAGGAGTGGATCAGAGATTTTCTGCATACACAATCTTATTCTTTTTGTAATATATGTTAATATGCTATACCTCTTCTGTTTCAAGTTCACGACATCCTCTGGCTTGGTTATACACTTGGTCACACAGTTCAATCGGCAAGTCAATCATGTATATATATATTTTTTTTATTTAAAACGTCACGTGTCACGAATTAGCGTGACCCTTGCCAGAAATTTTCATAGACTAGTTTCGATCCAAGCTGGGATCATAGGTACATATAGGGAAACCCTCATTCCAGAATTATATTTCTCCAATATAATAAACATGTTTGGTTACCAAAGTTAAATCCAGCTACACTTACCCTAATTTCTTATCACCCCCAAAATAAAAAAGCGAGGCGAAGGGACCAAAAATCCCAAAAGCAAGAAACAAAGATTTGTCTCCTAAAAATTGAATATTAAAACCCAGACCAGTCCTGGGAATAGAACCGTTCTAAGTGGCGTGTAGCTCAGTATAGCACAGTGGAGTTTAGATATATAAATATGTGGGGAACAGCAGACATCCGAAAAAGGTTCCGGAACCGAGGCCATTGATTAAACCATATTTCATAATCATGGTCTCAAGTCCGGTCCGGTGTCCCTGACACAAGCACTAAAGACTGTACTGCTCTTGATTGAGCTACACGAAGCTCTTATATCAGCTAGTGTGTGCTTTTCACTCTCGAGCTCTGAGCTTTAAGGAAAATAGAGCCGTCGAATCAAGAAAGTTGAAGACTTTGATATCAGAGAAGAAGGAGGAGCAAGAAAGTTGAAGACTTTGGTTTGGTTTTGTGGGTTGAAGGAGTTTGAGGAAGAGAGCAATGGCTTGTGGGTTCAAGCTTGTCTTTGCCATTCTGCAGCTGCTTGTGCTTTTAGGTCAGTTTCTCTTTCTGGGTTCTCAGTCTTCTTTAATCTATTTCAATTAAGTTTCTTTATGTTCAGTTTGAAATGGGGTTTAATGTCTGGGCTTAAATTTCTTCCCCTTCTTTGGATCTCTGTTTGTTCTTGTGTAGTGGTATCTGATTAAAATTTGCTAATCCAGACATGAAATGGAATATGTGTCGGTGGGTTAACTTGCAAGTTTCCACTTTTGCTACATTATTGGCCTATTGGGTTTCTCTGATTATCACCTATTCTTCTTAAAGACGTTGCCTTGGATCCTAGAAGAGTCTAGCAGTTTAAAGTATTTAAGTTCATATTTTTTCCTGATGAATGTTTGGTATTATGGTGAAAGAATAACTATAGGCTTAGGCTAGATTGCATTTAGCTTAAAGGGTCATTATATTTTAGTGATAGCTTACTGCAGCTATCAAATACTAATGTAATTTGGACTTTAAAACTTTTCTGGGTATATTTTGGTTTTCTGGTCAACTGGTAGGTTTAGTGAAGTATTTATCTAATAGCCTAGTATACTTAGTTTGGAACTTTATCTACAATATTCTTTTGAAGTGTTCTGCCATGTCTGTATTTGTATTTTTGCAAGTTGGTGCTTAGTGGGGTTTCTGGTTATGCCTTTGATGGACAGCTACAATTCAATAATGGAGTTTCCGAGACCTTTTCCAGTTTGGCATTATACATTTTGTAATTATGATTTGAAAACAGCAATCAAAATATTTGGTTACTGTGCGAAAAAGGACATCTGTGTTCTCAGTAATGACTTCTGAAATTGTTTAACAATGATTAGGCTCTACTTATGGGTTTAAAGTTTTGGTCCTACAATGGGTTTTGGTGTTTCCATCCTCCCTATTCAGTTCTTTAATTTCCATTTCTTCAACAGTTCAATGACTGCTCATTTGCTTAAATCATTTTCACAGATCTTTGCCAAGGTAGCATTGTGGGAATTTGCTATGGAAGAAATGCTGATGACCTTCCTACACCTGACAAAGCTGCTCAGCTTGTGCAGCTTCACAACATCAAATATGTTCGGATTTATGACTCCAACATACAGGTCCTCAAGGCCTTTGCAAACACAGGTGTTGAACTTATGATTGGGGTTCCAAATTCAGACTTATTGCCATTTTCCCAGTTCCAAACTAATGCAGATACCTGGCTTAAGAACAGCATTCTGCCTTACTATCCGGCTACAAAGATCACATACATAACAGTTGGAGCTGAAGTAACTGAGACCACTGGTAATGTCTCTGCCCTTGTAGTACCTGCCATGAGAAATGTCCTCGCAGCACTGAAGAAAGCTGGTCTTAGTAAGAAGATTAAAGTATCAAGTACACATTCCCTTGGTGTTCTGTCTAGATCATTCCCTCCCTCTGCGGGAGCGTTTAGTAGCAGCTACGCGTCTTTCTTGAAACCCCTGTTGGAATTTCTTGCCGAAAATCAGTCACCCTTCATGATTGATATATATCCATACTATGCTTACAGAGATTCACCAAGCAATGTCACTCTTGACTACGCTCTATTTCAGGCATCCTCAGAAGTTATTGATCCAAATACCGGTTTGCTGTACACCAACATGTTTGATGCTCAGATAGATGCTATATATTTTGCATTGATGGCTCTGAATTTTAAAACAATCAATGTTATGGTCACTGAGACAGGCTGGCCGTCGAAAGGATCGCCAAAAGAGACAGCTGCAACTCCTGACAATGCCCAAACTTACAATACAAATCTGGTACGCCATGTCATTAATAATACTGGTACACCTGCAAAGCCTGGAGAGAAACTGGATACGTACCTCTTCTCTTTGTTCAATGAAAACCGTAAGCCTGGGTTGGAATCTGAGAGGAATTGGGGGCTATTTTATCCTGACCAGACAAGTGTCTACAACGTGGATTTCACTGGAAAAAATGCTGTGGATTTGACCACCACAGGTTCTAATGTTACCAGTTCAACAAATGGAACAACAACTTGGTGCATTGCTTCAAGTAAAGCTTCTGAAGCGGACTTGCAGAATGCTTTAGACTGGGCTTGTGGTTCTGGGAATGTGGACTGTACCCCTATTCAGCCTAGCCAGCCTTGTTTTGAGCCAGATAATGCAGTGTCTCATGCATCATACGCTTTCAACGTTTATTACCAGCAAAACGGGGCTACAGATATTGCTTGCAGTTTTGGAGGGTCAGGGATTAAAGTCGATAAGAACCCAAGTATGTCTACAATGATCCATCTTTCTTCTTTTATATCATATTTGTTTAATTACTTTATGCTTATGAATCTCATTTGAAAGGACTAACCAAAAACTGATTTTCATTTGTGCAGGCTATGACAGCTGCCTCTATATGACTGCAGGGTGAGTTTACATATCTAACAAACCTAGTTCTGAATTGTTTATAGATATCGATGTCAACTCTAAACTTACCCAAGTTTGTCGTTCTTGGTTTGCAACTTTGAATACAGGAGCAACAAAACTATAGCTAGTAGTAATACAACAGCAATATCTTCTACTTCCTCCTCCACCGCAGTGAAGGGAATTCCAGCATGGATTTTCACTTGCTTTCTTGCGACTTTCTTATCATTTCTTTTTATAAGTTAGCCATGGCTGAGAAGCAGAAGACATTTTGCACGGAAACTAGTGATCCTTGTATTGTAGTGATTCATGTACTGCACGGAGTAGGATTGTTGGTTTTGGAAGTTTTTCAGTCAGATACATGAGAAAGCATGAGAAAGAATGTAACTGCAGTGTTACTGCACGGAGTAGGATTGTTGGTTTTGGAAGTTTTTCAGTCAGATACATGAGAAAGAATGTAACTGCTGTGTTAGATGAAATCTACTCCCCGTGTTTTGTTGTATATTTGTGTTGGATCTTTTGAAGGTAGGATGGCATGAATGCAGAGGCCTAAGTTCTAATTAAAGAGAGCTGTGGAGGCTTGCATTCGAATTACCAGTTAAGTGCTTGATCCAAATCAGTCTAACTATCAACGTCAACTAATCACCTCAATTTCGGTTACGATAGATTGTTTATTTTTCTTGATTTTGTAAGGAGGTTTGGTTTGGTCCCTCTTAAGTTACTTCTTATTTTTTTAATAAATTCAAATAGGAAATTTCTATTCATACCTCTAAAAATAGCGCCCAGACCTTATTGTTCAATGGATTTCTAATTTACTTTTTACAATAACTAAAATGTTATTTACACCTCTCTGATTTTCTCAAAACACCTAAAATCCAATTAAAAGAATTTTCTTATAAAATATTCAATTCACACCTCTAAAATCGATAATTAAACATGTTTTAAAATTTGAAAATTTATTAATTATATTTTATTTTGAAAAATTCATCCTAAATCAGGCAAATCTATTGCGTGTTATCCGAAATTTCAATTTTTTCTCTTGATCTATTTTTAATAGACAAAAATTATCATCTGCTCTTTATTTTATTTTTTCTTATTAGTTGAGGAAATCCGGATTTCTAGATTGATTATAGTTTGTCACTATGTTTTGTTTGCTCGTGAATTTGCTCAGATATTATGGGTGTGCTAATCCATTGACAACATTGAATTTTAATCTTAATTAGAAGATATTATCTTTGTTCCTTCTTAATATCATATTGGAAAAAAATAAAAATAATAAAAATGGAATGGATACTCTCGCTTGACAAAATCAATACTAACAGAAGCTCCCATTCAAATAAGAGGTAAAAAAAAAACGTGAACTAATCACCTTAAAACGTGTTTACATCCAATGATGTCTGGAACACATAATTTCATGCTCAGTTACCACTTCATACGTCTAATGGATCTCCTTAAGCGTAATGCAAAAGATTTAAGCCACATCCTCTATCCTGCATAAACTTTTTTCTGTCCTTGTTGAATTTGACGTCCTCCATCGTACATGAGAAAGGATTAACTTCTAATCCTTGTATCTGTGGTGATTCATGTGCAGGGAGTGGTGTCGTGCAAGTTTTAGTCTTTGGAATCTTTTCAGATGCAAGAGAAAGAATTGAACATCATCTTAGAATCATAAATCAAGAAGCACAAGCATTTACAATAAAACAGAAATGTTGCTGCGTTCTGTCTATTACATTAAAGGAAACAACTAAGGAATGGTGTGCAAGTTCATATAGATTTCAGAAGGGCGACGGAAAACCAGCCACATTGTGGATCACCTGCGGTATCGGAAACGTTTGAAGTTGAAGTAAAGTTGCAAAATGCCGCGCTCAAATGTGCACTTAAAACCCTTCTTCTGTGAATATTCCCAGTCTTTCCTAACAATCCGGAAGGCAATGTCCTCATAAGGTGGCCCTGCACTAAACCTTATAATGCAAGTGTCATTGTTTGTGTTATCTGGACTCACATCATCCTCAATATAGTTAGTCGGAGTCCTTGTCCTGTCAATAAGGTCAGGATAGAATATGTTGAACTTATATCCCATCACAACCTTTGGAGGTGGATTATCATGATCATAGTGAGTCTGGTTGTACTTATTCCATTCAAATCCTGTGTGGAATCGGTTGTAATACTTCGGTTTTCGAGGCCGGTACTTGTCATTCAATGAGTTGAATGCGAGCTCTTCTGTGTTAATGTTCACTTCAGAACGCGAGTCGAACACCTTATCTCCTTCCCTCATTTCTCCCATGGCTCTCATTGCCACTTTCTTCATCTCCAAGTCAGCTTCTTGAGGAGGTGGCTTAGCTTTTGCTGTAGATGCTTGAATTCGTCTTTGTTTTGCTTCTAGCACAGCCATGCGCTTCCTTTCGAGCATAGCCCTGTCCTCTTCGGCATCAATCACTTGCTCCTTCTCGTCTCCATGATACGCTTGTGGCGAAAATGAGCCTGTCTCATCCTCCCTCTTCTCTTCTTCCATGGGGTCAGCTCGTGAGCAATGGACTATATCAAAGTTGTCTTTACCATCCGCCACCTTTTGTTCAAGTCGTTGCGGATACTTGTGCAAAATCTTAGCATACTGCTCTTTCAAATATGCCTTGGCTATTCTTACAGGAAGCTGTGAAAGAATAGCCTCCCAAAATTCAGTAACTTTGTCTTCTCCACTCACCTTCTTTTCAGTTTGGCGTTGCAATTTTTTCAGTTCACTCAGAGTACTACATTGATCTAGAACAGCCTTGACATCTGCTTCAACACTAGAATGCAAGCCTTTTCGCTCCGCGGGAGGTTCTTCTCCACGTACCCTAGCTCGATCCACCGCATCTTTTCTCCGAACCTCAACTATCTCTGATTCACAAACCCCCAGAAGTGCCTTCCAATACTCTGCATGTTCTGGCATTGCACTGTTACAATTATCAACCTTCATTTGGATATCGTCCCGAAGCTCTTCCAATGCCTCCACTGCCAATCCCTTGACATGCATGTAAGGCTCCTTCAAATCCATTCCCAATTGATCAAACTCATTATCCGATTTGGAGCCGCCACTGAGATGCTTAGACATTAGAACTAGATGATCAATCGGCTTGAAACGCCCTTCCCGCAATCTTTTCTCCGATTTGATTTTGCTTTGTTCATAGTTAAACTCTTCTTCTTTCTTCTCCCAATCTTGGAATTCAGCTCTTGCACGTTCTCTTGCTAAGAGCTCCATCTCCTCCTCACGTTGTGCTATTTGACGTGCCCTTTCTTCCCTTCTTTGCTGGACCTTTTTGATTTCCGCCATCCTTTCTTCCTCATCTTTAACTGCAAAGTAGGAGTCATCAAGGGCACTGCCTTGGCAAACGTCACGCACAATCTTCTTTTTCCATACAAATGTCTCAGTCTTCTGTTTCTTCTCTAATTTCAAAGCCTTCTTTTCTGCCTTCTTGGCCAAGTACTCGGCAATCATTCTATCCTCCTCCTCCGCAGACAGCTTCCTCTCCCTGCCATGGCTCTCATCGCTATAGGAAGACTCCGATCTTCTTCTTTTGTGCCGACTCATTGGATAGGGTCGCTATAATCTTGATAAAGAAAAATAGTAGAGGGAGGGCCTTTACCATCTTATAGAGAGAGAGGAGAGCTACCGACCTAGACATAGATTCCTTAATCGACTAGAAGTGCTGTACCAAATTGACAATCTATAATCCATCAGACACGTACTAATTCCAAATCCAATTAGGAAATCCTAAACCAAGTTCGAAACGACTAAAACACCTACTTTTCAGGAATACTACTTCCATTAGGACAAGGACAATTAGGGTAAAAAAGAAAATCAGAGACCTCATTATTCACTTCAAACTCAAGAATACTAAGTGATCGAGAAAGTGAGAATCATGGCTACTGATATGGAGAATATCAAATACGAAGAGGAGTTCATCTTCAACTCTAGAGGAATGAAGCTTTTCACATGCAAATGGCTTCCTGACAATAACAAACCTACAAAAGCCTTGATCTTCATCTGCCATGGATATGGCATGGAGTGCAGGATCACCATGAACAATACCGCAACCAGACTAGCCAAAGCGGGGTTCGCCATATATGGGATAGATTACGAAGGCCATGGAAAATCGTCAGGCCTGAAGGGCTATGTCAAGAGTTTTGATTGCGTTGTTGACGACTGCACGAACCACTTCACAAACATGTGTGAGAGTAAAGAGAACAAAGGAAAAAAGAGGTTTCTGTTGGGGGAGTCAATGGGAGGAGCAGTGGCTCTGCTTGTTCATAGGAAAAAGGCACAGTATTGGGATGGTGCGGTCTTAGTTGCACCTATGTGTAAGATTGCAGATGATATGAGGCCGTCACCTACTGTGATCAGTATTTTGAAAAAGCTCTGCAGGGTTGTTCCAACTTGGAAAATAATTCCCACGAATGATATCATCGATGTTGCTTTTAAAGTACCTGAAGTTAGAAAACAGACGAGGGAAAACCCCTACTGCTATAAAGGCCGACCTCGTCTGAAGACAGGCTACGAACTTTTGAGGGTCAGCACAGATATTGAACAGAGGCTTCAGGAGATTACATTGCCGTTCCTAGTTCTCCATGGTGAAGACGATAAAGTTACTGATACATCAGTTAGCATACAGCTCTACGAGATGGCCTCAAACTGTGACAAGACATTGAAGTTGTACCCAAACATGTGGCATGGGCTGCTATATGGAGAACCACTTGAGAATACTGAGATAGTGTTTTCAGACATAATCAACTGGTTGGACAGCAGAAGTGCCAAGATAGGAGGGAGAGTTGAAAAGGGCATGTGAAGAAGAACAAGAAACTTCACATTTCAATTGAGAAGTGTATGTTCTCCTCTACACCAAGAAATTTGTAATTGCCTATCATTGGATTCAAAATCAATTAACCAATACTTTTTCTTGAAATAGTTATTCTGCACTTTCAATTCAGAACTGAAGGGAGATCACAAATTTGTTGATCACCACTGTATGACTATGTTTGTATCTGTGAGATAAATCTGCAGTAGATGTAGGTTACGATTGAAAATTACTGAAATGCAAAGCATGAATTGGTATGTCAATGTATAAGGAGGCCCATTTCTGTTTTGATAAGATCTAATTAACCTTCTAAAAGTACCTAAAGCCTACAAGAAATAAACCAAATCTGAAACTTAAAACTTCCACTACCATCACCTTAGCTGAAACCCAAAAACCATCCTAACCATCTTCCAAGTCCCACATTCTAATAAAAGAAATCATCAAAGTCCATATTGCTTCAATAATCTCTAGGAAGCCATGCCATAAACTTTGAAATTTTCATCATTGCAGACTTTAAGCATCATACATTTATGAAAGGAATGCACAAGTAGCAATCATCTTTTGTATGCTTCAAAACTATGAAATGACAAACACTGAAAGAGAGCACCCAACTACCAATGGCGCAAACGTGAAGTAAAAGTATTTATAAATTTTGCAAATCAATTTGCCACATCCATCTGCTGAAATCCAGTGGTAACAAGTACCTCACTTTAAAATCTTACAATACCATCCATCAAAGTAGTACACAGGCAATAAGACAAAGACCATAATCATCATTCTCAAGCACCAAATTGTTGTTTACACTCACCACCACTACAAGTAGTTTTGCTTTCACTGCAATCAAACCAAACAAGACATACCAAGGTGTGTGTCTACATATTCTGCTCAACCAGATAATCGCCAAGCCTCTCCACAATCATGTTGCATTGTCCAGGAGTCATTGGCTCATCATAGATCCCAATGACCAAAGCCAGAATAGTCTTCTTCACAGTAACACCTCCAGGGCCCTGAAACCCAATTCACCAAAACTCAGATCAAGACACACACAAACTGAATCACCATGCAAATACACAAACTAGATCACAATGCAAAACCACAAACTGAGCCAAAATGCAAAAACAATGAACTGGGTCAAACTGCATAAGCATGATTTGGGTTTTAAAGAAAAGAATGAATAAGATTCAGCTACCTTCTTCCCTCTGATGACAGCTCCAGGCTCTCCTTGGATCACCATGTACTTGGTACCCCCAAGATACAACCCAGTAGGAGCAAGTCTTCCAGGTTCTTCAAAGTCTTTTACAATGCCATCAACTTCTTCAGGCTTCAACTACATCACACAACAGCACAACAAACCTAATATTCAAACACTTCAAGATTTGATTTTTACAAAAACCCAAATTACAAAAAGGGGGCTTTTCTACTGGGTCAATATGAAACTTCAAATTAGACATAAAGATCGAAGCTTTGAGCAAAAGGGTCGAACCTGAGGGAAGGTGGGGCTCTGGGCCCAGACGCTGCCGTCGAGGCCGATGATGGCGGCAGCGGAGAGGTGGTTGCCTTCGATTTCACACATCAGGTGGTCATCAACGTAAGTTTGCCACGACATCTTGGTTTGATTTGGCGGTGATCGGAGTTGTTGGGGAAGAAAGTCTCAAGCTTTTGGTTTCTGCTCTCAGCTTCTCTAGTCTTTCTTCAACTTGTGAATTTTCAGCGTTGAGACAACGCACCGCACACTCTTTATATACTGAAGACCAGATCCGATTCTCTATTTTAAAATTTAAATCCCTATTTTCTTTTTTATTACAAGGGGTATAACAAAATGTTTTCATGAATCATGATCTAACTTCCCTCCGCCATTGTGTGGTAACGACGGTAGAACACAATATGGATCTACACAGAAAAAAATAGAAGACATGCACTAATTTTGATTATATGATCGGAAAAAAATAGTTCGTTTGTTTTTATTAATCAAAAATTGAAAATGTGATTGGTTGTTCATTGTGTGACATTCTCATTCTTGTGAACATTTACTTTCTTTCTGATTTTTTTAAGTTATATTGACTGATATGACGCTAGTTTTCCCAACCCTCTTACGAGAAAAGTTCGTTTTCTACTTTTTTGCATTGATTTTTGAGTTTAAATGTGGAGAAAGACTCTTTTACTTTGGTTTGCTTTAAGCTGTTGATGATTTGATCATAAGGTGAAATTTCTTTGATTGTTACTCTAATGGTGTGGTAAGAAGATTAAAAGAGGTTATGAATAACATGATGCTGAAAGCAGAATGGAATAGACTGGAAAATACACCAGCTCATTTGAGCATCTTATCTCCACCCATCCCTACACAATCAAAAGAAAGGTAGCTAGTTGTCAAATGATCAAACCCTTTTCGCACACAGGCTTATGGCTCCTCTATAATTAATAAAACCATGATGCTTATTTTTTCCAATAATAACAAAGCTCTTTGGAAAGCCAAGTCTGTGAGAGAATCTCTCTATCTCAAGTCACAGTACTTCGTTTCTTTCTGGTAAATGTAAAATCTAATTTAACTTTAGATTGTTGATTTTCTGGCCCATCACTTTCCTAAGAATGCTTAACTGGATATTCCCTATGATATGTGAGGACATCAACTTGCACTGTCTGAGGTCCTCCATGAGCATATAAATAATGGCAATACTTCTCTGTGCCAGCTGAACCATTCATCAACAAATTTGCCATTGGTTCAAATTTGACGACATGATATATCAGACTGTCTAATTAGAGAATGCGCGTTACCTATAAAGTGATATCGTTTTAAGCCTTTAAGCATCAGAACTATGAGGGTTTTTTCTTTAGGAAACCACAGGGCGGGTGTGGCCATATAAGTGCATCAATGATGGACAAGGACAGTAGAAAGAGTTGATCAAGATTCTTCAATTTTTATATGCTATTTTATTTTATTTGATCATTTCCATAACTATATGAAGAAAAATCAGAAGTCACACCAGCTAGATATTCAAATATGTGCTGGCAAACTTTGGCCAGACAAATATTCTTTTAAGATTGTTCCAATGAAAAATGTACCATAGAGAAAAGCTACAAGAGAAATTAATAGGGAATGGAGGATACAAAATTATATCATGATAATATCAAGTTTCTGCAATTGATCAAACAACTGCGTTCAGTGTTTCTCGCAGGGTTATTGCTTGCAACAATGTCTTCACCACCTATTGCAGGCGAACTTTGATGAAGAAGATGCAAACTTGGAACCAAAACCCCAAAAAATAAAGGTAAAAAGAAAAACAAAAATGTTCAAGAGGTAAATACTAGAACTTTTGAAGATAGATAAGCACCCTAGAGGCCTTGATCAGCAAGATAATCACCCAACCTCTCAACAACCATGTTGCACTGTCCTGGAGTCACTGGTTCTTCATAGATTCCGAATACTAGTGCTTGTCCAGTTTTCTTAATAGTGATGCCTCCAGAGCCCTGAATAATAAATTACAATGTAAGGGTATCTTAGCCTATAATAACTAGTAAGATTCGACCTAAAACACATTACAGACTGATTCTAAAGATAGAAAATACCACTAAAAGCTACACCAAGAGATCATTCATATACACCTTAACCAGTAAATGCTACTCTTGACTCTACTGATACTCATATAAGGTTAACCTACAGTCCACAAAGACTGGGAAATATATAGATTAGAAGTAATTTGAAGGGATTGCTGTGTTTATAATAAACCATGACTAAAAGACTACAATGCAATGGATGCATGCATTTAGTTGGATTCCCTATGATAGCACACTGATAACCAAGCAAACAGATGATCTGGTTGACATGATTAAGTAAGTAAGTATAAAGAGATGAGATGATCACCTTCTTTCCACGGATAACAGCACCGGGTTCCCCCTGGATTACCATGTACTTTACACCCCCAAGGTGCAAGCCGGTCGGAGCAAGGTGTCCAGGTTCATCGAAATCTTTCATGATGCCATTGATCTCCTCAGTCTTAAACTGCAAACAATAAAATGAATGAACCAAAATCCACAATTAGAACATGCCATTTTATACTTCAAACAACAACGTTGCATTGCTGCATACACAATGCAACACATCTAACACCAAATAAGATTATATCATGGTAAATTTTCAGATTGCAGATCACATTGTAAATCACAGCCTTGACATGATTCTGCTAACATAAAACATCTAGATGAAGTCAAGCATTCAAATGAAAATGGGATAAAGATGGATGACGTGATACTACTAATAGTGAGGTTGAACCTGAGGGAAGGAAGCACTCTTGGCCCAGGGGCTGCCATCATGACCAACAATGGCCGCGGCCGCAAGGTGCTGGCCATTGCCATCAATGTCACACATCAAGTGCTCATCTACATAAGTCTGCCACGACATTTTTCCTTCTCTGGTTACTCTCTGTGTCTCTGATGTTGTTTTCGTTCGTGCTTCTTCTTTGTTGTTTATAGGCTATGCCTATAGCATTGGACGGTATATTGTTATGGAAGTGAAGGAGGGTCTTCCTTTAATGGCTTTTTGGATTTAATGTTATGGCTTGGTCAGTGGTGGTAGTTTGACAAGGAAATCATAAATAGGGAAAGGAGAGAAATGTGGGGAGAGAGGTTTGAAGGCTGAGAAACATAGATCTCATCTGATGGTTCACCTCTAATTTCTGTCTACTTTCACAATTTACTCTACCAAGTGTCATTTTACCCTTGGTCTTTGCTCCTTTCACGAATTTCCCTCTGCTTCCGTTGAGAAATTACTATTTATCTTAACCTTACTTCATGGCACATTCTTCCTTAATTTCCAATTCCATGTCCCACCATAAATGTGAGATTGATCCTTCCTGATTCACAATTCTCAAACTCAGATGCGAAACACAATAAACGCAAGGAAAATTTAGGTGCTCTGGAGAATCAAAAATGTAACAA
The DNA here is from genome assembly GCA_963682095.1 of Potentilla sterilis. Lineage (NCBI taxonomy): Eukaryota > Viridiplantae > Streptophyta > Magnoliopsida > Rosales > Rosaceae > Potentilla > Potentilla sterilis. The sequence continues at coordinate 3,950,915 of OY821761.1, forward strand.
GTGAACGAATGTTATAGGGTGCTGAACTGCATATGGAAACCAATTAAATCATCTAGTAAGAAGATGGTGTTTGATCCCTCTGAGACGAGGACAATTGTTAACATACCATACGAAATATCACCACAAGTACCAGAAAAAGAAGCTGTATTTGAAATTTGAACGAATGAATGAATCACTATATTTTAAACTCTACACGATCCTGCATTCATTCAATATCCGGTCTGAGAAACTTATATTAAAAGCTATGTCCAAAGCATTCCTTTCTCTTCACGAGTTTAACAAGTTACGAAAATGAACCCTCAAAGGACAAAAAATCAAAGTTTTGCTACATATGCAACAGTTGAGAGTCCTATCTCCAAATGGCATCCTTTCTGCTTGTTAGTTTTTGCCTCTAAGAAAAGATTCTGAGAATGTTGAAATGATTGGGGGTGTCTCATGCCCTTGACAGACGACAATTAATCAGTAAGTCGATAAGACCTCCCTCTGAAAGCCACACCAGTACCAGGAGCAGCAGCGGCAGCGGCAGCAGCAGCAGGTTGGGATCGGCTTGCTGGTGGAGCACCTATCCTCCATCTTGCAACTATTTTATGTCTGTGCAGCAACAGTCAAGAAAAGCTATAGGGACAAGCCGGTGATTTATTGGATAGAGTGAGAAATCAATCAGAATCATATGGTAGATGTAGCTATGCACTAGTTTTCTAATAAAAAGTGGATGACAAAAGCATTGAAAGTTTGAAACGAATGAGCAAGAGATTGAAAACAAACAGTAATAACACTAAAAGAAGAGTATTACGATCATAGATGAGCTACATCTTTCTTAGGTGAACTAATGCATCTCAAACAAAACTGGGCAGATGATATGCTATAAATGGATTGTGTAAATATCACTTTGGAAAGCAAAAATAATAAGGATACACCCATCTCGGAGTCGTCAATATGTTCTTTCCACCTGCCAATGGATGCAACACGGTCAAGAAATGGTACAGATGTCCAGCAATGATTCCCAGCAGATCTGGCCAAATTGGTGAACCAAATATGACGTCCAAAGCAAGCATCGCCCAAGGGAAATAAAATGCCTACAATGACAATATGAATGACATTGCACACAAACATTAAGTCATTAAGATGTGCATCTGCAGATACATAACAAAATAGAACACCAAACAGAACTTGATGTATACCAAAGTCCATACCTTAAGCTGCACAAGGCCATATAAATTGATATTAGCATTTGGATATTCTCTACTCCAGACATAAACGAGCATGAACACAAGAGATATCCCCAAGAATGGAGACCAAAACGGTGGGATGGCGGATAAAACCTGCAATATTGACACAAGCATAAGAAGTGAAAACAAGTGAAATTATGATTGTATAATATCAACAATACTAAATCACAGCAAGCTATTATAATATAAGAACAGTAAAAATAATCCAGGATGAAAAGTAAACACCACGAACAATCCTCTTAGTCCCAAATTAGTTCCAATTTAATCTTTACACTCTGCAGTAAAAGAAAATAAATACAACTCAACACACCAATAATGTCAAGGCTCCAAATATCATCATCCACAAGAAATCAGCAGTACGCCGTTCAAATGGTCCCTTTTCAAGTTGAACTCCATATCTTGCTCTGTACAATCATTAACAGTAATGTATTAGTGCACCACCAATCTAGTGAACTCACTGAAATAATCGACTGATTTATTGGTTAAACGAAGGAAAAGGTGAATTGATCTATATTCTTCTATGATGGTATGGCACATAAAAGGGATATGTCCATGCTTCTAAAAGGTAAGGAACAATTTGACCTGCATAATCCAAAGCAAATGATAGACATGCACAGAAGTGATGATCCAATTTTTAAACCATCTGATCAGGGATCATTCAGATACTTACATCATCAAAAGGCGAATTCCAAAGTTGACAGAGAACTTCCCAAGGAAAAAGAAATTTGTAATCAATCTCCACACCTACAACAGAAGGTGAAGTTAAAGAAGAGTTCTATCTCAAAACTAAACACAATACCTTGAAACTATTCCATGAACCTATACCTGGAACTGTGAAAAAACTGGTCCGTATAATAATGCAATTGTTCGAGGATCATAAATCCCCAATTGAAAGGCCGCAGTTGCCACTACACAGATAGTCCCATAAGCCTTGCTTATGGGTGGCAGCGACTGATAGAATCTGAAACAAGCAAATAAAAACTCGTTCAATGATCCAAACAAGCAATTAAAACAATTCTACCTTTGGGGAAACAATAACCGGTGCATAAGATAACAATAGTGAAGCCTTTAGCACATGGAGACAAAATTACAAGGAATCACAATACTATATTTTCAGTAAAAGACTAGAGGCATTGTTGCTAATCTAACTTCAGCCAAAGCCAGACAACAGGAAACGGTTAAGGTCCATATCTGATTGTTTTCTATAATATGATTCCGAGTAAAACAAATTCTAAGGATCATATAGTGATTATATATAAACCCAATATACCCAGTTCTAGTATTTCAAGCAAAACACTAGGGATAATTCAAAAAAAGCTAAATGACCCTATTTATAATGTAATGGGATCAGTCCAGCTTCACATAACCTCAGCTCAATTCAACTCCAGTATACCAATTGTTACAAATGAATAACTAAAACTCTAAAAATAACAAAACCCAGAATATCAACTTTACAATTGCAATAAACTAGCATTATATAAAAGCCCACAAAACCCAAAACCCCATAGCAGAAAACAATCACAAACAAGAAATTTATGTAATCTAAGAAACAAAGAGGAAACAAGGGTATTACTCAGCAGGAGTCGACATTGCAGACCCAGACCTCAGAAACTGATTTCAGTGATAGCACAGCTCAGATCTCTCTCGCTCGCTCTAGAAATTGTGAGACCAAACCAACTTGGGAATTAAGAAAACAGAGAGTTCTTCATTACCAGAAGCTTCTCTACTGTTTAGTTAACGTGCACGCTTCTTGGTCCTCACACGTGTGGATTTGTTCAAGCCTGCGATGTGTTTTAGGTTGGGCCAGATGGGCCTGCGTTCTTAATAGAACTAGGATTTACTTGTACTTATCTCATAAACCGGGTGTAACTATAATCAGCACTTATATATATATGAATTTGTTGATCTTGAAGCTAGGCTAAGTTAGGAGTATTGAGCTATGTCACAATCGCCTGATGAAGATAATCGGAACATGTTCAATGACCTACCGCAGGAAGTTACTTGTGAGCTACTTGGTTACCTTGATATTCAAGACATTGCTCGAGCCAGTACCTTGTCGAAAGAATTCAACAAGTTATGCACATTGCTTCCAAAGTTTTGTGTTGATTCGAAAAATATCGGAGACGATCCAAACAAGAGAGAAAAGTTCTTTGAATTTCTGAATCGTCACACTAGGAAAGTGTCCGAAGAGAAGAGCTTGCGTTGTGTTCATCTTTGGTGGAAGTTTGTGGAAAGAATTCGAAGTTACGAAGAAAGTGAACTGTTGTGGGAATGGATTAGAAAAGCAGCTGCAGGTAATGAATCAGAGAGAAAGATATTTCCCTCTACGATAATCCGGTGCATACCTTTTTCTCTCCTAGTGTGTTCCAACTTTGTCAATCTTTGGAAAAGTTTACACTAAATTAAGGGAGACATAATCTTCACCCCCATCAGTATTAATTCGACGTTAAATCTCCGCTTCTTAGAACTATGTAATGTTGTTATTACGCCAGACTTTTTTGTGAAGTGGCTCCCCGAGTCGTGTAAAAATTTGGAAGCCTTGTTTCTACAAGATATTCGAGTGAAAACTCTAACCATTGCATGTCCAATTTCTCTTCGAAGGTTAGTAATATTTGGTACTTACGACAGTATTGATATTGAAGCTGAGAGCTTATCCCACCTGAGATGCCTTCATTTTGGCACCAAAACAATAAGGATTTTTGCTCCAAATCTAAGTATTTTGGTACTGGAAGGATCTATTGCTGAAACTTATTAACGGGATGACTTCAAGTTTCTTAAAGATGCTAGACTTTATTATAAATTCCTTCTCAACACGGAAGAGGGACTTACTAGATTTGGTCCAAGAAGTGGTAAGCTTATTCAGTCTGTCCGCAAGGCCGAAACTCTATATGTAGGTGAAAATATTCTACAGGTACGTACGTGTATACATATATACGTGTATATATCTTTCTTGTGCTTTGTGCGTACTGCGGTTCGGTCCCTACTCCCTACTGATTAATTAATATGTTCTGTGCTGCATGATGCTGCAGGCTGTTAAGGACTGGAATTTGAAACTCGATGCTGTACAGAACTTGTATGTACATACGAATACGGAAAAGCAACCGAAAAAGGCCTTCTACCTCCGTAGATTTCCAAGTTTGAAATATCTGTCCATCAGATCATATGATGATGTAAATTCATCCACTGTGCCAAGGACAAAAATCAAGTTTAGAAGAAGAAAGAAAGTAGACATCATCATAGTGAATTTCACCTTCAATGGAAAGCGATCTTATTCTTATTATATTATTCATTGCATTTTTTCTGACCACTCTTATGCTCATTGACAGATGAGAGAGTTGAGCAATCAAAGTTACTGGGAATCGACCAGCTTCGAGCACCTGGAATTTCTCGATCAAATAAAGATTTTGGAGATAGACCTTGAGAAAGATGATGACATCAAGCCAAAATTCGTCAGATATTTGCTCTCTAATGCAGCAGCATTGGTAGGAATGATCGTTCACTACTCCACTCAAGAGTTTCCTCGGATATCAGACTTGGACGCACTGTTAAGAAAATCTTCGATCATTGTGGGCGGGATTAATTAATAGCTAGTACTGCTACTTCCGGATCGGAACCTTATGATTTGTGTTGTAGCTTATTTTTCATACTAGGAAAAGAGATATCATAAGTACGATCCAAGATGATTTTGATCGGATTGCTTATAAGAGCAGGCAACAAAGCCAGTAATCGTAGAATCCGTTGGTGGATGCCTGGATGGAGTACAGCATATATATATATATGATGTATCATTTATGTTCAACTTCATTGCTCAATCCTAACTGATCAATGATGAGTTGGGTTCTGGCCTGGCGTCGTAAGTAATATCCCTCAGTATATAAATTTAGCTGCGCCATAATTTGTGTTTATTCTGAAATAAAATTAAATACCCCACCCTATGTATGTGATATCATATATGTAAATGTAATTAAAGACCCATATGTAAAAGCTAGCTAATTTTAGTATTCCCAATATGACCAGGAAATAATATTATTAGTATATATACACGCCCAAATGACCTGTCTAATTTGTCTCTGCCATCTTCTTCACCACCATGCTGGCATGGGTTTGCCTGGAAACCCTAGCTTATTTGGAAAGACCGCGACCCTGTCAAAGTAGTAACCCTAGTATGAAGCACTCGATCATATAGGTTAGTGAAGGTATTTGAGCGACACTAATACAACCTCACCCTCCAAAATAAGGACCAATGAATATCTTTTCGTGTCTTTTGGGGTCCAAAAACTTTGTCTTGGGACACAACTTCAACCAGATGGGTTGTCTCTATGCCCTTTCATAACCCTAACAAATTAGCACTGATCGACTTTACATGTCACATACCAAATAAACAGATCGACTAGTGGATGATCTTCATGCCCTACTCGATACTGCATATGTTGACAATAATAGAGAAGAGTCTTGACGGAGGATGAAAGATATATATATATATATATATATAGAGGCTCATTCCACTAAGGAATTCTTTATTTTATCTATTTTAAAGGATCGATCATTTAACATATTTTTCGATCACATATTAACATATACACCGTTCAACTTTCATGTATATATGAGTAGATCATATCTGGAAATTTTCATTCAATTTAATAATCATTAAAACATTTAAAATTAAAATTTACAAATAAAAACATGAACGGTTCAGTTTTGATATATTTCATACGTCCATTGATTTCATCTAGTTAGATGTCTTAACGATCACCATTTTGGCTAAAAAATTACAAGAATGATCTACACATACAAACCTAATAATTGAACGGTGGAGATGTTAAAATGTGATCAAAAAGTTAGTATAATAACCGATCTCTTAAAATGGACAAGATAAGGAATTTTTTAGTGGAAGAATTATATATATATATATATATATATATATATATATATATATATATATGGTCAATACGGTGGTTTAGCACAGTTGCATGCTATGCTTTTGGCAAATCAATGATTGATTATATGTGAATTTGTTTAGTATATAAACATTTCGCATGATGAGAGATCAGCTGGCCGGGCTAGCTTTTGAGGAGTGAAACATTTGGTAGCGTACCAATGAAACAAGCATCATGCTCCCAAAATGAGATTGCTGATTACAAATAGGCAAGGGACGGTGGTACCACTACCATGCATGCTTGGTTGAGTTGCTTCTAGCTACTGCCATTGCATACATATATAAGAATTAATTATTAGTTTCTACTAGAAAAAATAAAATAAAAAAGTTTTCTGAAATTCTGTTAATTAGTAAATACCTCCACCACAAGTGACAAATACAAAGGCTCGTTGATGAAAGAAAAAGGACATTACATATATAATTTGATTTGAAGAATATAATTGTGAATATGAAGAACAAATTGAATTTGGTCATAAATTCACGCACCTTGACCAATTAGCATTTTATATCATTCCTACCGGACTCAGATCCTCTCCTAACTTGGTCAAACCTAACTTTTGCCTAACTCACTATAGTACCCGTTCGATCTGATCAATGGATAGGATTAGATTTTAAGCCTGATCTCCAGGTTTGACCATAGAGACCACTGCGTTGACTAAGCTTCCGAAGATTGGAGCCTTGATTTTTCCCCTCTTAGGTGGTGGAAGGCCGGTGGTTTTGTTCTTTGGAAAGCCAGTGGTTTTGTTTTTCTGGGGTTTTGGACAAACAGCTGCCATGGTAGGTGAGAGAAGAAGAAGAAGAGAGAGAGAGAGAACAGAGTAAGGAAGTGGTTTTAGATCGTAAAAGATGAGGAGAGGGATGAGAAGCAGAAGAAGAATGTAAAGAGAAGTATGAGAGAATGGAGGTGAAGTTGCTGGACAAGGATTTGAAAAGAGAAACTCAGAACTAAGTGAAGAAGAAGAAGAAGAAAAAGAGAGAAGCAGAGACAGAGTCTCTGATCTAAAAGCAAATGGCCTAATCCTATCCATTGATCAGATCGAACGGGTACTATAGTGGGTTAGGCAAAAGTTAGGTTTGACCAAGTTAGGAGAGGATCTGAGTCCATTCCTACCAATTCAACCAGAAACATTCTCAATCCCATCGTCATTTATAATTAATGAGTTTAATAAAGCTGAAATTACATTACATTTATTAACAAACCGAAATAATATATCAAAAATTCTTTTCTTTATCACAATATGGACTATGCTATGTTCATAACTAAAATGAACATAACATCTTGTGCTTCTTATGGCGGGTGAAATCATGGGAGGAACTTCTCCTCCTGGTATATTTTATCTACAACTGCAAGATCTTGGCGGTAGTTGTAGCGTACGCAACACCTAATCCATGGTGGTGGTTTGGTGGATATGGGTTTCTCAAGGCCAACCCAAACCCCCAGTGATCTGAACGGAGGTAGTACAGATGCTGCCTTTAAGTTGATTCATGTGAAAACTTACCGGTCAGAGTCAACATCTTGGATGGCGGCAAAGCTGAGTTGTTGGTGACTAGGGTCACCTCTTTTTGGGCCTTGTGGGTCGCTAATTGGGGCTGGGGATTTTTGTTTAATTTTGTGACTCAATTATCTTGGGTCCAAATTCTTTAACTAGTTTTCTTTAAATTAGCCTATTACAATGTTTTGTCATGCATTAGTAGTAGACTCGCTTATATAAGTGAGCATAGGAACTGTCGAATGATTAGACCTAATCTATGTATCGTTGTGGTTTGTTCCACATACTTTTTATCTACCCTTAGTCGGTAGATAGAGGCCGCATACGTAATGGCATGTTCTGCCTTGAGTATTATATAATCAACATGATTTCTTAAAAAAAAAACAAAACAAAACAAAACAAAACAAAATAAACAAACAAACTAAGGACACAAATTCAAGTATAATTAATAGGTGCTGCTAAATGTACTCAACAAATGTCTAAGTATATATGGCACAACAATTTTTTATCTTACTTTTCCATTTTTATCCCTAATATTCGCTAAATCTGTCAAATGTCTTTAACTGCACCCAACCATATTCCTTGCCTCTAAAGTTCCCATCTTCTAAGTTTCAAATTGTCATGGCTTCAAGCTATTAAACAAGATACTGATGATTATCAAGTATTGGAACCATTGAGGTAAAGCAAATAAACAAAGTTAGAAGAAATCTCCTACAATTTCGATAATTTTATTAGGCAAAAATTTACTCATTCGATTGCATCAAACAAATAAACAGTTATAGTGAAAATTAGGAGTCTCATGATCAACCGTCCATTTGTTTGATACAATCGGTTAAGCAAATGATATTTGTTTACATTCATTTTTTACAGAGATGATTTTTATTGATTAATTAAACTTTTGAAATGTTAAAATCGTTGATTACATTGCCCAAAATATACAAATTAGAGAAAGTATGGACGCACACCGTCCATACTGGTATAGACACGAGTATTTTCCAATAAAGAAAATTAGAAACTGGAACTCAATTTATTAAAGGATTATTATGAGAAAATATTTGTGTCCATACCAGTATGGACGTGTGCGTCCATACTCTTTCTAATTTACATATCTTGGCAATGTAATCAACGTTTTTAACCGTTCAAAAGTTGAATTAATCAATAAACATCATCTTTGTAAAAAATGAATGTAAACAAATATAATTTGTTTAACTGATTGTATCAAACAAATGGACGGCTGATCATGAGACTCACAACTTTCACTAGAAATGTTCAATTGTTTGATGCAATCGAATGAGTTAACGATTTTAGTTTATTCTGAATTTTTACATAGATGATCTTTATTGATTAATTCAACTTTTGAACGGTTAAAATTTTTGATTATATTACTTAAGATATGTAAATTAGAGAGAATATAAACGCATACCATCCATACTGGTACATGCACGAGTATTTTCCAAAAACGAAAAAGGCTAACTTGTTTTTAAAACGTTAACACTTAACAGCGTCAGGCGCAGTTTTGATTAAGCGGCGCTATGAATGCCACGTCAAGAGTCCTTTACTGCTCGTATATTTCCAATTGTATTTTGTATAAAAATCCAGGTAGGCTTTGATTGACTGGTGATAGCCTTTGTCCAGCTGCCGTGGCTCCCACCGTGGGCTCCGTCATCCAATTTTACTTTCCCAATTTGTCCTTAGATTGCAATTACAAATTACGTAGGGTTTTTACTTTGAGACTTGTAGTCATTGCCAAATTTGAGAGTTTACTCGAGGGGAGGTTGGTATCAACTATTCTAAAGGTTGAAATCATTGTAAATGTTACCTAACATATAAAATTGATTCCCATGGATAAGTTATTAGTGTAAAATTTTTGAAATTTTATATGTGATCGAGTTTAAATATATTATAATATGTAAGTATATTCAATTTGTTCTATTATTTCGTGTATTCGTAAAACATCAAAATAAATTTTCAAACTTCATAAACGAAATCATTGCAATATAGTAAATATACGTGTGATTAATTTCGAAAATGCATTTACCGCAAATACGCTTATGAGGTCACAGATGACCTTTGGAAGATGTCACACCCTGTAAATTATGTAAAGTGAGAGTTAATTTCAGTTAACTTGGTAAACTTATGAACTTTGATGCCTCTATGAGTTTGAAGAAATGACACACTACCCCACTAAACCTTTCACGGATCCTGAGGAATCTACTAAATTAATCATTCCCTCTTCAAAATCCATATTTTAACTTAACTAATTAATTAGTAGCTACAATTAGTTAAAATATACATATTTAACTAAAATGGCATGGTAACCAACCCAGAATCCGTCCAAATCAGAATACTACAGTAAAAGAAGAACACTAGGCTCCAGCTAAACTCCAATCCCCCCATCCAAGCCTTTTCCAGAAAGTGAATCGTCAAAACCGGTAACATGCAAACCAACCCATCATCATCATCGATCCATTTCACCTGCATCATCAAACAACCCAATATATTTATACTCATCCTTAGTTGGTACCATTTCAACACCCAGAACCTAAAAAGCTGTCTCCACTCTCCTCCTCTCCGTCTCTATCTCTCACTCACACAGCAAACCAGACACACAGACCGACATTCATTCATTGTACCAGAGCAATTACTACGTTGCTTTCATGGATCCATGTCCCTTTGTTCGGGTCATGGTCGACTCTTTATCCCTCAAGCTTCCACACGCCACCAAGCCTGCCGGTTCCGGCGTTCACTCTTCCACCACTCCCTGCTTCTGCGAGATGAGGATCAAGAACTTTCCTCCCCAAACTGCCCTTCTCAGTCTCTCTACTTCAACCAACGACTCCCCTCCCGACTCCTCCACCTCAGCGCAAGGGTTTAACCTGGACCCGACCGCGCTAAGGCGGCTGTCGGGAAAGCCCATCACGCTCCGTGTCTCTGTATACACAGGGCGGATGGGCAACACATGTGGAGTCACCAGCGGAAAGTTGTTGGGCCGCGTCAACCTCAGCATTGATCTCGACGCGGCCCAAGCCAGCCCGCGAGTGATCCACAACGGGTGGATGAAGCTCGGGAGTCGCAGGGACAAACCCTCAGCGAGGCTGCACATGACAATCCGGGCTGAACCGGATCCCCGGTTTGTTTTCCAGTTCGGTGGCGAGCCGGAGTGTAGTCCGGTGGTTTTTCAGATTCAGGGCCGGGATATACGACAGCCTGTTTTTAGCTGCAAGTTCAGTGCCGACCGTAACTCCAGATTCCGGTGAGTTACTATATATCTTTACATGACGTACTCTAGTCGTTATTATGTCTTTTTGCTGACGAGGGCCATTATAATTAGGGAAAAAAGATTTACTGTTTTTTTGTTGATATTGCATTTGGTGTGAGTGAACGAGAAAATTGGGGGTTTCTTCACGATTTGGGTTTTTTGGTTAAGCAATTTTGGAGTGGGAAGCGTCAGTGTCTTTATCTAGCTGGAGTCCAAACAAAATTCACATGCCAAGTTGGTTCATTTCGATCAGGGTTTTACGTTTCTTTCATGCTTAATTTGAGATTCTTCATGTGTTACTTTCATGCTTAATTTGAGATTCTTCATGTGTTACTTTCATGATAATGAGGACATTTAGTTTGTACTTCATGAGTCGTGGCCAAATCGGCATTGCAAAATCAGTGTGACTGAATTTCTTGAGAATGATACGTTATTTTGGCACGGTGATCTGATAGTTTTATTGTATTTCAGAATGTGACATATTTGCTAACTTTCTTTTACAGTTTTATCGTTTAATTAGCGATAGATAAATGAGTTATATTCAAAGTCTTTTACTTGGGCCATTGTAAATGTATAATGGTCGTAGCTAGCTAGGGTGAATGATTCAGAAGTACGTCTGGGTCTAAAGAAGTGAGAAACTTATAACAACATATTCAATGGAGGCCGGCATTCTAGGCTTCTAGCTAGTTGCATAGCTAAACTTGGTCAAACAGACAATGTCAACTTCAAAACAGCCTCATTAGATTTATATAGTGGGGAATTCCCTACCATGTGCTTGATAAGATATGCAGATAGTTGGTATCAGTTCTACATGTTCGGTTATAGGAATATAATCCAATTTGACAACCACATTTTCAAATTAATTTGTATAATCTGTACCAATTAATCATATGATCACACAAGTGAATTAACTAAAATGATTTTGTGTTGATTTCAGATCTCTGCCACCAGATTTCACCAGCAGCAATAATAGAGGATGGAGGAGAACCTTTTCAGGTGAAAGAGAGAGGCCGGGAAGGGAGAGAAAGGGTTGGATGATAACGATTCATGATCTATCCGGCTCGCCTGTCGCGGCTGCCTCCATGATCACACCCTTTGTACCTTCTCCAGGATCCGACCGGGTCTCTAGGTCCAACCCGGGTGCTTGGCTCATCCTTCGACCTCATGGCTTCTCTGTCAACAACTGGAAGCCATGGGGCCGTTTAGAGGCTTGGCGCGAGAGAGGCCCTGTTGATGGCTTGGGCTACAAGTTTGAGCTGGTCACTGACAATGGTCCTAGTAGCAGCATTACCATTGCCGAAGCTACATTGAGCACCAAAAAGGGCGGAGAGTTTTGCATCGATAGTCGGCTATTGAAAGATTCAGGTTTGAATTACGCAAGGTCTCCGGTTAAAGGATTTGTGATGGGATCAAGCGTCGAAGGGGAAGGAAAGGTGAGCAAGCCTATGGTGCAAGTAGGAATGCAACATGTAACGTGTATGGCTGATGCTGCTCTATTTGTAGCACTTTCTGCAGCCATTGATCTTAGCATGGATGCTTGCAAACTCTTCTCACATAAACTAAGGAAGGAGCTTTGCTATGACGAGCAGAATTTCTTGTCCTAGATACTGGTTCAATTCAAACCTTTGGATTGGTTTTGTTTCTAATATGTATTCTATTTGCTAGCTGCTGTGACAACCAATTAGTGTTTGCTAATTTGAGGCTTTGTTGGTTTGAGCAGAACGCATGTATATCTTTCTCCACATTCTTTGATTATGATTATTTTTTCTCACAAATTTTTTTTCTTGCTCAAAATTCTTGAAGGTTTTTCTCTGTAATTTGGATGTATATCCCTGCTCATTTTGATTAATAATTCTTTATATTTTGAACTTCCATCTGCTACTAGTTTTGGCCTTTTGGGGTTTGTAAACACGTTATGCTACGACAATTCTATGTGCATCTTGTGCAGGGAACATATATCACGCAACAACAAATTTCATTAATTCAAATTAATCAAATATTATTGATATATTTCCTCGCTTCAAGATTTTAATTATAGATTGTCAACTAAGTTTTGTACACATGTTTATTTATATTCGTCCCGATACGCGCTTCGTCACACAAAAAGAATTAAATCTTATTCTTATCTCAAATAGATAGATTTATATATAATGAAAATATTTTTTCTCTGCAATTAAACAATATTAGATACGATATATATATTTTTTAACAAAGAAAAAGACAAAAAAAACTTAGTATAAACGGATTGTGAATGAGAGACGCACAATTTTCATTCAAACTTTTTATTTCTCTCGTCCCTAAGACCTAAAACACAATAAACAATAACAAAAATATCACTTAAAATTTATCGTAAATCCAACACCCTTAAATCCAAATCTAAATTGCATAAGATAGATAGTTGTCGTCAAACGGACTATACTTGTCATCTTTTCTCATCCAACTCAAATAATCCAATAATCACATCATATCCATCCTCTTCGTTTCTTGTAAGTTAAAACCATTTACCACAAATACTTTTTTACCAGGCAAAATCTTACCATTTGACTCCGGTCTTCACAGAATAAAACCCGAAACAGCAACCCTCTTCGTTAAAGCACTCCATTCCTCTCCCTCCGTTTTGCAGCTCTCTCTCTCTCTCTCTCCATCTCTGAAAAGACCGAAAAACCAGAAAGCTCTTTTCAGCCCTAAAAGACCTTTCTGGGTTTTTCCGTCAAATGGCCTCCGTCCACCACCACCTCCTCCTCCTCCTCCTCCTCATCACCATCCCCGCCGCCATGGCCCACTCCATCATCCAAATCCCGCCGAACCGCCACGCCTACGACGACCGCAAGCTCCGCGCCGACGACAACATCTACTGCGACAGCTGGCGGTTCTCCGTCGAGACCAACGACGCCGGGAGCTGGGCCAGCATTCCGGCAAGGTGCGTGGGGTTTGTCCAGGAGTACATGACCGGCGACCGGTACGCGTCCGACTCGGCCGCCGTCGCGAATTTCTCGCTGGCGTTCGGCCAGGGCGTCAAGCTCGGCGGCGACGGGAAAGACGCCTGGGTTTTCGATATCGATGAGACGCTGCTGTCCAACTTGCCGTACTATGAGGAGCACGGCTTCGGGTAAGGCTTGATTTAATCTTGACCGTCCGATTTGATTACTTTGGGAATTTGTATGATTGGTGGTTTAATTATTATTGATGTGGGGTTAGGATTGTTTTGTCGTGTTCTTGTTGGTAGGGAGTAGGCATGTGATTGGACTCGTCATTTTTGATGAGACAACCAATGGGATGTTACCACTTTGGATGCATGGGACACATAAACTTTGATATATTTGTTATTACTAGGCCCACCGTTCTTTTTGGGTTGTTAGAATTTTAGAACATAATAATGTAGATAAAGAAATAATTTAGATAACAGGTATGATTTGTCAAAAAGTAAAATTTAGATAAAGAAAACGAAATGCAGGTCCTTTGCAGTTTGTAAGGCGTTGAGGATTCTATAGGTTAACTGTTCACTGGAGTTTTAGATATCATAAAGATTGTTATAATCGATAGAAAAGACAGGCTTATGAGGGGATATGAGAATTTTTCAATATAAAAAATGGAAAAAGCGAAAAGTCTTGCGAGTATTAGTGTTATAAAGCATGTATCTTGGACAACTTTGTAGCATATAATGAAGAGTATAGCACCTTTCATTCTCACCAAAAAAAAAAAAAAAAAATGAAGAGTATATCATATCTTAGGAAAAGAATGAATCAAGGAAGACTCATATTGAAGATAAGAATGTATGCTAATAGCACGTCAGAAGAAAAAAGAAAAACAAAAGAAGAATGTATGCTTAGAGACACACAACTTGCCTGTTTTCCTAATCTATGCGGGAGTATTGGATTTGCATCAAAGATTTATAACTGTGTTATGGATCAGGTGGTATTTTTCCCTATCCGATGAAACTAACTAGGGCTATGTTGTTACAGATCAGTGACATTTGATGAGGTATCTTTTGATGAGTGGGTGGATTTGGCTGAGGCCCCTGCTATCCCAGCAAGTTTGATTCTCTACAAGGGGCTCCAACAGTTGGGGTTTAAAATCTTCCTGTTAACTGGGCGGAGCGAATTTCAGAGAAATGTTACGGTGAAGAATCTCCTATATTCAGGTTACAGCGATTGGGAGAGGCTGCTGCTGAGGTAACATCAGCTACCTCCTTTCTCCTCAAGCAATACATGTTATTTATGCATTGACAAAAAAGTAGGACAACTAGGCTCATTGTAGGGATTACTAAGATTTATTTAATGATGATAACAGGGGACCTTCGGATAAAGGAACACTCGCGACTGAATACAAATCCAAGAAGAGAGCAGAACTTATAAGCGAAGGTTTCCGAATTCATGGAAGCTCGGGAGATCAGTGGAGTGACTTGTCGGGCTTTGCAATTGCCCGGCGATCCTTTAAACTTCCAAACCCAATGTATTATATTGCGTAAACATTTGTGTAACATAACTTAGCATTGGTGTGCTTTTTGTTCACTATGTTCATCTTGGCCACCATGATATATTTGATTTTGGTTGCCATTTGAGAAGCCTTGTATGATAACGATTGTCTCTGCTACATTCTCTCAGTTACCTTGTTTCAGACAAAATGTATATCCCATTTGAAGTTTTCTAATTCCTCAACAGAAACATGGGGACTTTGATATTCATCTATTTTGGCTAGATAGATAAAGATGAAAACGGCCTCGAGCTCTGTGAATTGGGAAATGGCAATCTTCTCTGGGTTCACAGATGTCACGAGACACAAAAAGATAAACATGTTTAATTGTTTATAAACACCACAGAATAATATGATTCCCACATAAAGGTCACAAGCCAACAGTGAAACCAAGTTTTATATTTGATTAATCTCCTATTGCTAATCATCAAAACGGAACCTGGGGAACTTTGTTTCCAGATTCAGGTAGGAGTTAACAAAGAAACTAAATTAGGAGAAGCTCTGAATGATAATTAATACATAAACAACCACTCACCAACCTCTTGTACAATTACTGGTAGCTCCATAAAGATTTTCATGGAGATAATGATGATGATGAGCTTGGAAGAACTGAGCCACAAACAAGAGGCTTTCCCCCAGGAATTCTCAGACAATTTAACCCACCTCCTGGAATTAAAGAACACTGAGGCTGAGGTCTCTGCATGTTCCGTCCAGGAATGCAGTTCAATGAGAAATCAAACCCTACATTCCTGTAATACAATTTGGCACATTCCTGGCTGAACCCAGAAAAGAAATTGTAAGCAACAGTGAGATTCACTAGGCTTTTCAGTGAGCACACCAGGTCTGGTAAAACCCCAGAAAGCTTGTTGTGTTGCAAGTTGAGTACTTCAAGTTCTTGGAGGCAGGAGATTGTGTCTGGCAAATGACCCATCAGAGAATTGTAGCTCACATCAAAGACTTGGATCTCAGAGAAAAGCCCTACTCCTTCAGGAATGCAACCAGTTAGCTGATTATTGAGGAACAGAATCTCCTTCAATTTGGTACCCATGAACCCAAAGTTACTTGGGAAGTTGCCACTGAACTTGTTGTTTGCTAAATTGATGACAGAAGCTTGTGCATTCCCTAAACTCTGAGGCAGCTCACCTTCAAATTGGTTGTTGTTGAGAAAAATGGCATCTAGGTTTTTGTTGAAGAGCTCATCAGGAATTGAACCAGTGAAATTGTTGAATCTGAGGTCAAGGTAAATGAGGTTGGGAATGTATAATGTGGTTGTGGGGAAAGGGCCTGAGAATTGGTTGTTACTGAGGTCAAGCTCTTGGAGAGAGTTGAGGTCTCTGAAAGTGTCAGGAATTGTGCCTGAAAATCTGTTGCTGTTGAGATGGATCAGGGACATTTCAGTTAGAAAGGAGAGCTCTTTGACAAGAGTGCCTTTGATGTTGGCATGATTGAGATCTATTCCAGCTACAATAGTTTGGCCATCCTCAGAATCTGCACAGAAGACTCCTTTGTAAGAACACACATCTGGACCAACCCAAGTGTCCAAAACCTTAGTTGGGTCATCAGAGATTGCTGATTTCCATGCCTGGAGAGCAGTGTAGGCTCTGCTAAGGTCTGAGGAGGAAGACCCAGATGGAGGGTTTTGGCCATTGATGCCTCCACCAATCCAAACACTGCCACCACCACCACCACCAACAGGGCCAACATTGACTCCAACACCACCTCCAACACCAAAACCAGCTTCTGTGGGGACTATAAGCAGAAGCAGAAAAGCCAGAAGCCCGCACTTCATGTTCTCAGTAGAGAAAAAACACTATAATGCTTGCTTGATGGAGTTTTACTTGTGAAGTTGTCCAAATGTCGTTGAGGCATTGAAGAGACAAATTTTGTGGGGTTATTTAGTCATGAATGGTGTTTGGTTTCACTTTCACTTCTTTGTTTATGCTTTTCATTTTTGGATTTTTACTTTTCTTCTGTAGTTTTGTTGACTAATGATAGAGAAGGTTGGTCAGTTCAGACTTCAGTGTTAATATTTCCTCACCAAAACACAAGCAAAGTAGTGGTTATGAACTTGCATAATAGTATGCTTTAATTTCTAATGATTAATAAGTAGGAGAAACTTGAATGAGAAGAATCAGATGAACTCCTTTGGATAATGTCTCAGTAACAATCAGTTAACAGCAAAGAGTATTGTGATTAGGTATAATCCTATGCAATTTCTGCATTGCTTAGACCTCTTAATCCTATTAAGTAGGAGGCCAAGATCTCAGATAAATAGGCACGTAATCGGAAGGTTATATTTGAAAGGAGACTGTATATGGATTCTCTTAAATTAGTGTAGCAGTACATCCCAAATATGAAAGGAGACTAGAAACCAATTAATGTAAACACCAACTTATGCTAAGGCCCATCTGCTATTGTTCATGGCATTAATAGCCAGACCTTATTAATTTATTATGAACTTCATTAATTCCCAGCTGATCCAGAACAAAGCTGAGAATTATTTGCTGGCTTTGGAATGGGCAAAAGTTAAAGCATGTATCAACTACTAGCAGCTAGACAGAATATTGAATAGAAGAATTAGTGAAGACAGTGATTCTGATCCTCTCAATTCTTAGTGATCACAATCCTAGCCTCAGATAGTAGATTAGTACTAAATTCATATATTTAGCTATTGATTCAGTAATACAAAATGGAGCTAAATAACATGATCTTGATGTTGCTAATGAGGAAATGTACAGCTTCTACTGCAGGGCATAGTAACATGTAGTGTCTAGACTCTAGACTATAGAGGTCACAAGAATCTGGTACAGAATGCATCATTGGGACAACAGAGAGATTCATGATGTGAATAGCAATAAAAGAGCAAGCGCATGGTACAGTGGATGGCAGCTAGCTCCCATTTTAAGTCACAATCTCATTCACCAAATCACAAACAAAAGAAGAAAAGAAAAGAAAAGAAAAAAAAAAAAAAAACAACCAAAAGAGATGGAACTACCCAATTGTTACAGGAAGAACCAATTCTTGGAAATAGTTGTGGTTTATGATGCTTTTGGGCATAAGAATTTCACTGACACCATTTTCATTTGTAATACTCAGTTAGCAAACAGAAAATCAAAACGCAGGATACAGGAAGCAGTTGTATAGGGCCTCTATATGCATTTTCTGCATTTTAGACCTTTAATGTGCATGAACAACTCAGAATTATACCCAAAAAACTCACATGTATTTCATGTGGTTCTGCTTGTGCTTGGTTGGTGAGCTATTCTAAATGAAGTTATTGTCAATGTGTTCTGTGTTCCCCTTACATCCATATCCACTCAGTATATGTATGAACTGGAACACACTTATTGATACAACATTCTATAAAGCTTCATTAGATAGCAACAGATCATGTGATCCTTCTATTTGAGGAGATTTAGGGTTTGGAAAGAATTGGGTTTAGAAATTTGATTGAACTGTTATGACCCAAGAAGATTGTAGCCCAATGGGACAAGTTCTGTAAAGCTTACTAGGCCTGTAGAGGTGAATTGGTGATGTAATAAGTGAACTGACTGTTTTCAACTAATAATTGAGGAATTACCCCAGCAGCCAGTCCAATGACTCGATCAAAATGGCATTGCTAGTTGTTAGACTAGGTTCTTGAAGATAGGGAACATCAGGCAACTGTTGGCAATAATATATTCATCTAATCAGTTGAGTCCAAGAGGATTAAGTTCAATGCAAAGCACATCAACACTAGAATCATTACCAACTACATATTTGTCACTGTCATCCACAACAAACCCAAATGCCAAATCCTGCATTGTCCACTCCATCACTTGGTCTTCCTACACTCAAAACTCAAAAACATCACTACCTTCACATGCCTTATGTGATTGCACTTCTACTCATAAAGTTAAATAGTGTTAGATATTTTCAGACTTCATATTAAGTTGAGTTCGTACTAAACTGTCCGCATAAATATCATATACATAAACTCAGTCGACTAAAGAGTTAAACTATAGAGACGTATTAACTAAAGAGTTAATATACAAAAATAATATTTGGTTGATAAGAACAATTCAAGAATCAACCTAACAAATGGCAGATTGATACACACCAAATTGATTCTAGGAAAATAAGGGATATCATGCTTTCCTTAAAGCTATGTTTTCTGGGTTCAATTTTGAATTGCTAATTTCTAGTTTAAGTTATAGGTCATCCATGTGAGACATCTTTTGGGTCATTTTTGAAACCAACATTTTGTACTGTTTGATCCTTTTAAGGAAATTGAGGACTAGGTTTCAACAAGCAGCTGTACCAAACCATGAGCTTTTTAACTACCCTTCCTTCTTCTTCGTCTATATTTGAAGCTCCCTCACCCTCTCACTGCCTATTTTGGAAGTGCATGCCCTAAATTCCCACACATCAATCTAACCTCAGCACACAAAAATAGTCAAGAAAATTTTCTCTCTTTGGCAGTGGAGAGGAATAGACATTAGTCAAGCCAAGCATATCCATTTTTTTCTTTCTTTCTTTGGTATTTATTTATTAAATTCTCTAGGTTGTGGAAAACACACACATTTAAGTATAGAGTGTTACTATTAGTATCTCTCAATTTACTCATCTTACCTCTTCTCATGCTCTTTACACCTCTCTTTGGCGTTTAAATACACACATTTAGTCACTAAACCTTCTTTTAAATATCCAAAATAGTCTTGAATATATTAAGTCACTTAAATTACAATAAGTTGCTTATTTTACCTTTTATTCTCTCATTAAACCTCTATTGCTTGAAGTTTTTTTTTTTTTTTTTCCTTCACTTTTTCTCTTTTTGCAAGAAAACTTTTATCCTCCTTTTGGTTCTCTAATCTATGTATGCCTCATGATATTTTTTTTTTCAATAGTCATTTAATTTATTTTTAAAATGAAAACAAATATATTACATCATCTTGTTTAATTTATATATGAGTTCAATTAATATAATAAATTTATATATAATTTTTATGTCACAAACTAGTTCTCAATCATAATTTAAGCTGCAGGAAAATATATACACATTTATTTGCTTCTTAATCTATTCCAAATGTATTCGGATATATATGCCAATAATGCCATAAAGATGTTTTTAGCTTCATCCTCTCTCACAACTTTTCACACTCCCTTAATCATTGGTTTTCAATTCTTTGCTCCATCGTCATCTCTTTATCGACTGGGTTTTGTTGCAGCACTATAATCTCAGATCCCTTACCGTGGATTGGGCTCTGTTTTATTTATGATGTTATTGAATCATATTCATATAAACATCCTTACGATTGAGTACCAAAGACACTAATCTCAAATCAGAATTTCTGTATTTTGTTGATGTTATGTAATTTCTCAAATATATAAAAAAATAAATTATCTTATTTCAAATCAGAGATGAGTTGGTTGAGTGTTTAGCAGGAGTTGGTTGCTTAGTAAGAGCATCCGCACCCATGAAATGGTCTTGCTCAAGCACCTGGTGGGCCCAGGAGCAAATTTTGCTCAAGCAAATGGAAATCAAATTTTGCTCCACCCAAATCGATTTTTTCACACACCCATTAAGAGCATCCGCACCCATGTTTTGGTCTTGCTCAAGCACTTGGTGGGCCCAGGAGCAAATTTTGCTCAAGCAAATGGAAATCAAATTTTGCTCCACCCAAATCGATTTTTTCACACACCCATTAACAATTTGCTTGAGCAACTCAGTTTTGTCTTGTTGTGAAATGATTAAATTTTTTTTTACCGGATAGATTAACCACCAATAATAATGTGTCACGTATCATTATCGACTCGATATTATCCAAGATTTTCGATAAGTTTTCCGATTAATAGATAATTGACACGTTAGTATATGCCTTGAACTAGTCATTTGGTGGCGCTGACAGAGGCGGGGATCTCGCTGCCCGGTCAGCGAGTCGGGGTCCAGGGGCGACGCGCCCTGGTTTTGGGGGTTCGGGGGCAACGCCCCCGAGGCCCACGATATCTGTTATGTTGGGGTAGGTTTTCCTTTTGGGTTATTATGTGCTTTTGAATCCGTTTGAGTTTAATTATTAAGCTTGTGTTCAATTTAAGTATGTGTGTTAATTTTAATATGTATTTCTATTTCATCTTAATAAATAATTTTTTTATTTCTCGAACAAATTGGTGTGAGTTGATTAAAAATTGAAGTAGTATTTATAAGAAAATTTTTGGGAGAGTTTTGAAATTTTTGGGATTTTTTTACTATTTTTTTTGTTTATTTCCGTTCTGATCAAATTGTAGCCGTTGTCTTTGAATTCTGACCGTCGGATCAAAATTTCAGATTGAAATGGAAGGCCCAGATTGAGTTGCCCCTTTTTTTTTGACCGGTCAGACTGCCACGTGGCAGCCTGACATTGGCTCATTTTAAAAAGGTTACTGTTCATCTTCTTCCCCATTTTTTCCCGCCGTTTTCTGCCGTATCTTCCCGGCTTCCGTTCGCCGCCGTCCGGCCACTCCAGCCGACGTGCCACCCACCAAAATGATGGGCTCAAGGTGCTCTTTCATTTGGGACCAGTCTCAGGGGCATTTTCTTGATGTGGGAGGTGCGGCAAATCTCGGGAGCCACGGCCACCGTCGAGTGCGGCGCTCGGCTTCACCTCCGGTTCGTGCTAGTGCTCGAACGTGCCGGCCACGAGCTTTTGTGCCTCTCCAACGTCCGAAAAGCCAAAGAAAACGGAGCCCGGCCCCACCAGCTGCTCGAGCAAGCATCGGAGCAAACTTTGCTCGAGCCTTCGCTCGAGCAGTTTGACTCGTTGACTGCTCGGCATCTTGCTCGCCGTTTTCGACCCCGGTGCGTGCTGTTTGAGCACCTTGCTCGAGCACCTTGGCCGGTCCCACCAGCTGCTCGTGCTCTTGCTCGGCATCTTGCTCGCCGGTGCAGATGCTCTAACAATTTGCTTGAGCAACTCAGTTTTGTCTTGTTGTGAAATGATTAAATTTTTTTTTACCGGATAGATTAACCACCAATAATAATGTGTCACGTATCATTATCGACTCGATATTATCCAAGATTTTCGATAAGCTTTCCGATTAATAGATAATTGACACGTTAGTATATGCCTTGAACTAGTCATCTGGTGGCCCACGATATCTGTTATGTTGGGGTAGGTTTTCATTTTGGGTTATTATGTGCTTTTGAATCCGTTTGAGTTTAATTATTAAGCTTGTGTTCAATTTAAGTATGTGTGTTAATTTTAATATGTATTTCTATTTCATCTTAATAAATAATTTTTTTATTTCTCGAACAAATTGGTGTGAGTTGATTAAAAATTGAAGTAGTATTTATAAGAAAATTTTTGGGAGAGTTTTGAAATTTTTGGGATTTTTTTACTATTTTTTTTGTTTATTTCCGTTCTGATCAAATTGTAGCCGTTGTCTTTGAATTCTGACCGCCGGATCAAAATTTCAGATTGAAATGGAAGGCCCAGATTGAGTTGCCCGTTTTTTTTTTTACCGGTCAGACTGCCACGTGGCAGCCTGACATTGGCTCATTTTAAAAAGGTTACTGTTCATCTTCTTCCCCATTTTTTCCCGCCGTTTTCTGCCGTATCTTCCCGGCTTCCGTTCGCCGCCGTCCGGCCACTCCAGCCGACGTGCCACCCACCAAAATGATGGGCTCAAGGTGCTCTTTCATTTGGGACCAGTCTCAGGGGCATTTTCTTGATGTGGGAGGTGCGGCAAATCTCGGGAGCCACGGCCACCGTCGAGTGCGGCGCTCGGCTTCACCTCCGGTTCGTGCTAGTGCTCGAACGTGACGGCTACGAGCTTTTGTGCCTCTCCAACGTCCGAAAAGCCAAAGAAAACGGAGCCCGGCCCCACCAGCTGCTCGAGCAAGCATCGGAGCAAACTTTGCTCGAGCCTTCGCTCGAGCAGTTTGACTCGTTGACTGCTCGGCATCTTGCTCGCCGTTTTCGACCCCGGTGCGTGCTGTTTGAGCACCTTGCTCGAGCACCTTGGCCGGTCCCACCAGCTGCTCGTGCTCTTGCTCGGCATCTTGCTCGCCGGTGCAGATGCTCTAACTAACAAATGTCAAATGTTAAGATTTAATAAGAGGACAGGGAAGGAGATAGGCTTAAACCACTCTTAAGACTTTTGACTCACAATTAATAAAATCCAATCCACCAATCACCACCCAACACGTATTAGATATCCCTAATTACAGTCTCCTAATTAAAACCCCCTCCCCTCTTCAATTGCCCAAATTAACTGTTACACCTGCAATTTTTCAATTACCTAAAATTCCTTCTGTCTTTTTATAAAAAAGAAAAAAGAAAAAAAACCCAAAATTCCTTGGCATCTAAGTTACACACTATACCACTCTCTCTCTCTCTCTCTCTCTCTCTCTCTCTCTTCTTAGTGTGTCCCTAAATTTAGAAAACAAAGCCCACTTCTCGAATATTCCTAAATTCCCTAAATTTTCAACCTCAGAGCTCTCACCCGATCAATACCCAATTTGGCGGTTCAATCAAATCGGCAGCTTGATCGTAAAGTACGGATCTTTTTGTTAATTTGGGGAAATTTTTAATTATTTTTTGGGGGGAGATTTGGGATTTTGTTGTTAAAGATTGGATTTTTGGTGGGTTAGGGTTTTGGGTTGAGATGAGGATCGAGCAATTGGACGAGCCGGAGTTGGATCGGAGCGAAGGGAGGCAGATTGTGAGGGTTGACGAAGCGAAGAGAGCTCTGGTCGGAGCCGGGGCTCGGATCCTGTTTTACCCGACCCTTTTGTATAATGTGCTTCGGAATAAGATGGAACCTGAGTTCAGATGGTGGGATGAAGTTGACCAGGTTGTTCATTCTTTGACTTTTTTTTGTGTTCCCCTTTGATTTATTTCATGTTTGTTGGGAGTTTTGATTTTTTTAACTAATATTGCTTGGTGTGTATTTGATTTCTGTTAAGCTGTTTTTGATTTTTGATTTAATTACTTTCCAATAATTTTTGCATGGGTTAAGTCAGTTGATGTGTTGGAAGATTTGGTTTAGGGAATTTTGAGTTCTTTATGTTCTTCAGGGGTATTGAATGTTAGGTAATTGTGTACTGTTGTTATATAATTTTTGGATGAACCATATTGTGATCAAGTTTGTCAGTAGAGGAAGTGTGTGTAATTGGAATATGGGATGTATAGAGCGGGCCAATTTTGTTTTGTGGTTGCGTATCTGAGTGTAACTTGGATTGAGAAACACGAGTTTGCTTGTTTTTATAGTGTTTAATGGATGAGTGGTGTTGTTTTTTCAGTTTGTTCTCCTTGGCGCGGTTCCATTCCCCAAAGATGTTCCTCAGCTGAAGCGACTTGGTGTTGGCAGTGTTATCACGCTCAATGAATCTTATGAAACTTTGGTTCCTTCGTCTCTGTATCATGTATGTGAATTCTATTCGTTTTTCAGTTTCTACTAGCATGTTAGATATACAGTTTTGCTTTTGTATGTTTGGATGATATGACTAATTTTAGTTATACATGTTAGTTATTCAAAGCATCTAATTTTTCTCTAAAGAAAATTTTGAGAGTTTAAATATAGCTTCTTATCTTGATTTCCCTCCAACTTAGAACGCAGGGTTACAAACATCCGTACAAAATGATATTGTATTTCTTCGTCCTGTTACCGATCAAACGACAATACTGCATTCAAGTCTTTAATGTTTATCCCGCTCTCATCCTTTTGATATGTTTGATGAGTTTCAGGCCCATGGAATTGAGCATCTAGTAATCCCCACACGCGATTATCTCTTTGCGCCTTCATTTGAAGATATCAGCAGGGCTGTGGAGTTCATTCACAGTGAGTGATTTTGTTCCACCTTTATCTTCTAGTTTGTAATGTCTTAGCTAGGTTTGTCCAAATGTTATAATGATTTGGAACCTTTGTTTCTTTGTATACAGATAACGCATCATGTGGTAGGACTACTTATGTTCACTGCAAAGCAGGTCGGGGAAGGAGCACTACCATTGTGCTTTGTTATTTGGTAACTATCTCTCATAAATTCAGCTTTTTTATTAGCTAAAGAGTTATTGATCATCAACCCTTCTAGACCATTTGGATATCAAAGGATTGACTTGATTTGCTGTCTGTAGGTGGAATATAAGAATATGACCCCGTCTGCTGCCCTGGAGTATGTGCGATCTAGAAGGCCTCGTGTGCTGCTTGCCCCCTCACAGTGGAAGGTATGTTTTTCTTGTTTTAAGATTTATTTAAAAATTTGCAACATCCTTTTGTTAGATGTTTTGGTCAGTGCCAGTAACTGAATCATTAGATCCCATTCCCACATAACTCTTGCTCACCATTCTCTGCTTTTTCTTATCTTAATAAATAAGCAGGCTGTTCAAGAGTACAGCAGTTGTTGTAGAGCTACCACTGCATGCTCTCCCTCAGGAGATGCAGTTCTTATCACGAAAGATGACCTTGAAGGGTATCATGGCAGTTATGATGACACTGCTGGTAAGCAGTTGACAATGGTACCTAAGATGATGAAATCCAGCCCCGTGATAGCGCGGTTGTCCTGCCTTTTTGCATCCTTGAAAGTTTCTGGTGGACCAGTCACAAGGCGGCTGCCAGTTCCAGAACCACGCGCTTGCTGAGCCCCTTGTGGAAGAAGTGGCACGAGTTGTTTGTTTGTACAGAAGAGGAAACAATTTTGGAAGTTTTACTAAGTTCCAAGGTTTTCGGTATCTTCATGTTCATGATAGAGAAGGTAAATGAAGAAACTGAGGAAAAGAAAAAAAAAAGAAAAACAATGAAAGCGGCGGCGTTTGTCAAGGTTGTTTATACCAAACACTGTCAATGGCTGAGGAATGTAATTGCAGTGCTGTACATAACAGTGTCAATTTTCTCATTTTCTGTTGTCATTTTTGCTTGTCAATGTCCTAGTTTGTACCAATCGCACTGTGTAATTTGCGGAATTTCAAATCATCAATTTGCTAAACTTGGAAGCTACCTTGATAGTTTGATTTACTTCCTCTGCCGCAAGTTCTAACCGGTTTTCATTCCATAGTGGATTGACTATCTAAAAGCCCATTTTTTGGTTTGGGTTGAAATAGTAGTTTCATCCCTTCTTCAGGTTGAAACAGTTTTATATCTATTCCGGTTTCAGATCTACAATCGCGGTTATTTTTTCTTGTAACCTTACATTACTATACTACTAAGGGAAAGGGCATATGATCTGCTTCTACCCATTTATGAACTTTTCCTGTTGTGATGAAATCTCATGACTCTGTTCATGGATTCTGATGGATAGTGACAAACCAATTTATATAAAATACACACTCCGGTGTGGTAGTTCAAAGTGTAATTTTCTCACTTATCCAACCCTATCATTACCGATAAATAACATTATCAGAACATATTTGGACAAATCTTAGTACATATATAGTTGATCATCCTTGAACATCAATAATGTATGTACCATGTGTATTATAATTGTCCAAAGGAGAAAAACTATCCTCTCTGTGGCTTTAAACTGATGGCTTTTCGAAGAAAGCTCCTTTTGCAACTTCATTCAGGCACGAAATATGGGGCCGGACTTGCGTACTAAATAATATATCGGTACAGAAAATGTCTGGTTTTCAGTGTTCAGTATGTCACACTTTGACCTAATATTTGTAATTGCTTAATCCGTAGTACATGAAGCAAGGCACGATTTATATGCTCACCAAACTACGACTTCAAGGACAACAACCACAGTGTGTTCGAGAAATTATAAGGTACATTTGATATAAATCGGTCCTGTATTATGCGAGGATTTTTATGGAGGAAAATAATAGTAGCTAGCTACCTTTGCAAGAAAAACTTAGGTTTCGTGCAATCAGGGAAGCAGCAAGTGCAATCTATAAGAAGCTGATGAAGTAGCTACAGGCCTACAGCAGAGTAAGTTTAGGACAAAAATGAGTGCTATTTATAAACGATGAAATTCAAAAATGAAAAGCGGTTGTTTAAGCAAATAAATAAAAGCAAAGCGAAAGCTGCAGCAAGGGTATGGTTTGGCTTGTGGAGGAATCAGAAAAAGGTTAGGTTTGGCTTTAGGCTATGCATGCATGTTGTTATATTCGTCATCGCACTAACCACCATTCTTCGATTCCTGCAACTTCTTTTTCGGACCAAATCTCTGCAAACTCAACATCTATGCCCTCTGATCTGCTCTCTACTAGTTTGTATTAGCTACCTTCTCTAAAAGATGAAAAGCATCCAAAATCTTCCATAAAGCGAAAGAGTTGAATATCACCTTTTCTTATATATATATATATATATATATATATATATATATATATATATATACACACACACACACACACAGCGAGCTAGGTTTGAAGTTGATACCAGACATGGCATTCCTTTATTTCATTTTCTATTGCATACTTGTTCGTGGATAGAGACATTTCCTCTTTCTGTTTCATTAGGATCTTCCTCTTTTTGTTTATTTCATCAAGTGGCCGGTTACCAACATATATGGCAAAATCAAGCATCTACGTACTCCCAAACCATGTCATCCTCTCAGCTGCATCAGTGTTTGGCTTACAGTTGCAACTCGATCATATCGCTCGTAGATACTGATCGATGATTTCCTATTGATCGATATATAATTATATAGTATCTTGGTTATACGTAATAGTAGTATCAAAGTACATAAAAGTGATAAAACCAGCTAGTATAACACGGTCATGAGTATACGAATTAATTATAATTCACTAATTAACTATATATATATATATATGCAAAGTGTTTTACAACAATTGTATTTAAGAAGATATATATGCTCCCCGTACGTTCTCTATGTGATGGAATACATGCATAGGAGATGCTGATTATTTGTATCTTAAAGTTTATTCTTGTCCTTTCATTCTGGGTTCAGTTCCCTCTTTATTCCCCTGAGGATCGGAACTACGATGAAGGTGCAGAGCCCTACCTATACCCTCCATGTTGGGTTTCAATTACGTACCTTTAGTTCATGCACGTCCGATCCCATATATAGCATGCACGTTACTCTCTCTCTCTCTCTCTCTCTCTCTCATGGCAATTGAGATAAGCACATCTTTACTCTGCTCAGAAAAGCTCGAATCTGGAATAGAATAAAGCAGCAAAGAAGGTTTCCAGTAAAAGAAGGTAGGGTTTCGAGTAACAAAAGAAGGGAGAGGCTTACTGCATATATAATAATATCATGAGCGTAGATGCGCGCTAGTTAATCAAGCTGAGTTCTTCCATTGTAATTAGCGTTCCATAAACGACCTTTAAAAGCATAAAAGCCATGCACTACTTCGAAGCTGATATCAAATGACTAGCTTGTTGCGGAGATATTTCATTCACTTTTCATGAAGTGACACTAAGTATATTTTAGTTTACCTAATGAATGAGGGCACAAGACCTCAAATCAATTCGACTCCAACGAGCACCTTAATTATGGAAAAGCAAACTTCCTTTTCCACGTAAGGGCAAAGAATCGATCTTTTCTGTGAACTGTGGATTGTGGTGTGGATTGTGGAAGGTTAGGTATACATGCATGCAGAAATATACAAAACCGGAAAATCAGTACTACCTGCATACTATACTTAATCTGAGTAATTTATATAACAATGGCAACAGAAGCATCAAACTAATGAAAATGAAAATCACAGAAAACAGAGAGAAAGAAAATAGGAAAATAGGAAAAAGGAATAAGAAAGTTAATTCTGCTTTAACTTACCCATACACATGGTTCTAAACTGTTTAATTAAATATTATAGCTAGGGCATCAATACGCTTATAGCTGCTTAATCAAAGATCCAAGTAAAACAATCACAATATATTGTTTCCTATGTGCGCGTGCGTGTGTGTAGATTACAAGAGGAAGAATCCATTTCGATTTTCTGTGTATTTTCTCTTCTTTATTCTCTGATTCTCCCAGATTAATTATAATGTTTAAAGAAGTGAACAAAAAGTAAAGCAATCTGGGGAATGAACTTATTGTATAATTAAATTAACACATCTTGATTTCTATAAAGGGAAACAATATGAACCCCCTATTCATATTTAAGTAACCAATTAAACCATAATTAACAATGTCTATTTTGCAATTGGCGCAAACAGCTCATTGGTATTTCCTCTGTAAAGAACAAGAAAGGAGCATTATACAAACATAATGAAATAATAAAATAATTATAAGAATATGCTATAGCTTATATAAAGATGATCGATATATATGGCGGTGTAATGATAATGGTGATGATTTTCATGCAGGAAGCTAGGACTGGAATTTGCTTTGCTTTGGGTCTTTGGTTCTCTCCTTCTATATATACTTGTCAGAAGAGAGCAACAGCCTTTTCTTTCAACCTTCTTTTTCTTTTCCCCCCTTTCCTTCTCTCTTTTCTATCTTTCTTTCCCAAAACATGGACCGTACGTTGCTTAGTTAGTTCAATTCAGTTGCGAGCCAAGAGAATATAGATAGAGAGAAAAAGAAAGCAAAAGAGCTACCAATGCAAACCATATATGGTCCATCGATGCCTGGTTATGGTCTCCTGGCCTCACGTTTGAATGCGAAAGCAACTAGATCCAGACTCCAGAATAGGGCTGTGGCTTCAAAATACTAATCATGGTGATGATGATGATGTTGTCTCGGGGTTTTGTTTGTCCTTGTTTTTATTCTCTATTGGGTTTTTTCTTTTTGCTTTTCGTTCTCGCTCTCTCGCGCCTATCCATGATGATCTGGGTTGTCAGGGTCAGGCCAGAATGAAGAGTACTTCATCCACTCTGCCTCTTGAGGGTTTGCCATGGATGATGACTCCTGCAACAAAACATATATTGCAAGCGTGCCACGATTAGGATCGACAAACCAATATTATTAGGTAGCTAGCTAGGGTTTGCTCATCCATCATAATCAACTAGTCTTTCTGCAATAAATAAAGAGTTTGTACTTGAGTTCAGTCAAGATTTTAGTACTAACAGTAAAGGAAAATAGTGGTGATAAAGTTCACATGCATCGTGGCTTTAATTGTGTTCTCAACTTTGGTTTGAAATTATTCAAGAGGCATAATCACGGCTTTACAGTCAGGAAACACGAAAGATTATATTCTGTTGATGAGCTTAGACTTAGACTGGAGCTAGATATGATGCTAAGTGTCTCTGCCTTCCTTTTTTCCCTTTTGCTCTTTTACAAGAGGATTGTGAAACCATCCAAATCATTTACATGAAAACATATAAAAATTAAAAGGATAAAGAGTAAAAGGCAAAAAAGGGGTTTGGCTAGTTTCTGTCTTTAATTTAAATTAGTAGTAATAAAGAAATTGGATGATGTTCTTGCTTTTAGTCGTTTCTAATCTTCTGCAAACTCACTTTTTCTTTCTATCTTTCGCAATTAGCTAATGGTATAATGACAAGTTAGAGCTCATGAAATTCGAGTCAAAAAGTTTATATAAACTACTCACTTCTTTGACATTACTCGATGAAGTGCAGGCCATTATGAGCTCCTCCAAGCCAGATGCTGACCTCCCTCCCATCTGTTTATGATGCTGTTGTTGTTGTTGCTGTTGTTGCTGCTGCTGCTGCTGTGTTTTTGCATGCAAGAGAAGACAAATTAACCATCAAAATTAATAAATACCCAGCTAATTAAGTTTGATGATATTGTCTTCGATGGATTAAAAGGTAAAATGATGTAATGTTTGCAATCTAGTAGACAGTAAAAGCACCATAACTTACTAGATGAGTTTTGACACATGTTATAGAGTATAGACACAATGGAGTTTCAGTGTTCAACTATTGAGCTACAAAATCCTTAACATAGATAATGTGATCGAGTACCGTTACAGAATATATATATATATATGTAATTGAGAGTTTAATAAGCTTTGTTTTAGAAAAGAAGAAATAAAAATGCAACATTTGAGTATAGTAACACAATGTATCAATAATATTATTATCGTATGTTAGTATTAAGCCTTTTAAGCGCTTGACGACGAAATTACCAGCTAGGCTGAGTTAATGGTACCTGGAAATGTTCGTTTTGGAGCATTATCGATCGGGATACATGGTAGGCATCCTGATCGAGAATGATGGAGGTGGCAGAGTGATGAAGAGAAGGTGGAGAGATGATGGTAGAAATTGGGTGTGAAGGCCGACTGATGTGGAAGCTGGCCGCCGTTGCTATTTGTTGCTGATGATGTGATTGGCCATGGTGGTGCTGCTGTTGCTCATGGTGTAATTGTTGTTGATGTTGGTGATGATGAAGCAGTTGATCATGTGACACATGATGAAGCTGTGGTCTCTCACGCAGCTCTTCGCACGTGCCAGATGCAATGCTGGGTTCCCTTGCCGTTGAAGCCTCTCCTATCCCCACCTGCAAATGGACATATTAAGAAGATTCGTTCCCAAGTCTATTCTTGATCAACCACTATTCATTTCCACTCTTTTAACCAAGAAAGCTTGATTATTGATCTAATTTCTATAAATAAAATGCCAGGTACCCTTTTAATTTGATGAGTTAAAACTAGTTTTTGCCAACTGAAAGTGATAATTAACTAATCAAGAGAGAGGTCGACTATGATATTTGTGGTCATATGCATGCTGAGATTGCAAGCAATGTTAATACTGGAATTCTCAGATGGGGATAGGAGAGTGATGTTACCAAATGGATCCTCAATGTTAATATATAAAGCAATATTTATCTAATTCTATCTAAGAAAGCAATGTTTATATCTGCCCTAGATCGATCGGGACTATATGCATATATCACTAATTAGATGTCTAATAAGAGATCGATGAATGTAGAAATTAAACAAATACTTAATTTTAATGCACGATGGAATATATGATGAAAAAGAATAATGGAAAATCACCTCATCGAAGCTTTTTCTGAATGGGACAAAGCTGAAATGGTCGGACTTCAACTGATGAATGTCTATGGCACTGTAACTTGTTAATGGCTGAGCAACGACATTAACTTGAGCTGCTGCTGCCGACATTTGATCATGGTCTCGAAGATGAGTATTATGGGATACTATTATTTCCTTAGAAGAAGTGCAACTCCCACTACCACCACTATCTCTTCTCAAATCACTACTTCCTTCACCAGTTAAACTTGCACTTGCTGCACTTGTTCTCTCCGACGACCAGTTGCATTGTCTCGGCTGAGTCTGATAGAATATCTTCGAAACCACGAGCTCTCCTTCCTTCTCCTCCTCGTGCTGGCCCAGATGGTACTGGTGCATCACCCAGTTCGTCTTCTCCGGCTTTCGATTCTTCCCAAAGTTTGTGTAGAGGACCAGGATTTTCTTGCACCCTTTTTGCTTGCCATTCACCATTACCGGTCTGGTCTTGCCGGTTTTGTGCCACCTTGTCTCCCCGCCTGCTTGCAAGTGGTCACATTCTGTTTGGATTTTTCGCCTCTTTCTTGTCCCAGTTGTGTAAGCCTTCGAGGGTCTATGGAAGAAGTGTCTGCTCAACCCATCTCTAGTCACTCCTGCCAGAAACGAAGCATTGCAGGCCCAAAGTCAAAGTTAGGTTGACCAATTAGGTATGAATATTAGCTCGTAGATGTTGCACAAAAATGAGAAAAAATTGGTCTTCAAAGTCACAACCAACTAGAATTGAAATTAATCCATAAACTCAATTGAGAGAGAGAGAGAGAGAGAGAGAGAGAGAGAGAGAGTAGATGATGACCAGGAAGTTTTTCAGGATGGGTGTAACAAATGCCATCTTCTCCTTCAATGGTAGGAATGAACTCATCAATCAAAGGGTGAGACTTTGTGTCTTTGGCTTCGACCTTTGCTTCAAGGTGTTCAATCAGTTCTTGGTCTGTTGGGTCAAATTTCACTCCTGCTGGTAGACCTAACCAGTCCTGCAGACACCAATTTATTCCATTAATTTCATGTTAATAAATATATTGAAAGCGAAAAGGAACTAGCTTAACTAGCTAGAACAAAGAAATTAAAGTAAAAAGAGAAAGATGAAGTACGTACCCTTTTAATTTATGTAAATTAATATCAAAATTAACTTACTTGAGATAGAAAATAATTACTATCAATTACAAGGGATCATAATTCTTCATATGCCAACAAAAAATCTTTATTTGGAAGAAAACAAGAATATTATCTAATAGATTGATTTTTTTGATCCGTACATACCGGCTTTCCTTCAAGTTTGTGTCCACAACCGGGGCACTGCTTCGATCCACACATCTGGTGTTCTTCGAGCTTGGCATCAATGAGATCAGAGCTTCTGATATTACTCGTATTCATTATTTCAACCTTGTTGCGAAGAAATATATGATTAAGATGCTCCTATCTTCTTTCTCGAAAACTCATCAACTTGTAACCGTCTTGTACGAAATTGTGATCGATCATCCTTGTGAAATAGCCTGCTTCTCATATCCCACCAGCTCTTTGCTCTTTGCTCTCTTTCTGATTAAACAGAAATCATATATATATATACATATGAATATGACAGCTGAGATCTATCTTGAGCTACTATCTTATTAACAACGGGAAACGATGAGAAAAAATGATATATATGGATGTATATAGGTACTGCTTAATTCACAGACTTGATAAGAAGATGGAAATAATGAACAAATCAGGTAAAAAATTTCGGGTGGTATTCGATCATAACAACAGCTTCATCAAGCTAATGAAGAAAACAAAATCTTTATAGGCAAAAAGATCATACTGACAACCAATAATCTTGAAGATTAATGATTTATGATGAAAGAAGAGTTCTTATCGAAACCCAGAAGAGAAACATGAAGTTCGCAAGAAGAGAAAGGAGAAGAAGAACAGGAAGAAGGGGGAGGTGACAGAATTGGGAAAGAGGAAACTATGAAAGAGACTGAGGTTGAGCTATAAACCTGCTTCTTCTTCTGCTTTAACATATGGAAAACACCAGAAATCCTTGTCCAGTCTCTACTTTAACTGAAGGGGCTGAGAGAAAAAGAGGGAAAAGTTGCCCTCAAACCCTTGTACCTTTAAGCCAGAAGCTAGCTATGCTAATCGAAGAAGCTAGCTAATAAGCCAGGCGGTTAAGCACGGCAGCTAGATGTGAGAGAGAGAGAGAGAGAGAAACCCAGACAACAGAAAGAAAGAAAGGAAACCATGCCAAGTTGGTTTTAGTTTGTGAAAGTAAAGCTAGCTCAGCTCAGCTCATCAAGGCCTGGCCTCTCTCACAGTCACACACCTTTGTTTGAGCCTTGACTACAAAAGCAAAAGGCATGAAACGGCCTCCACAGCTGTTACTAATACAAAAGCAAACTAACCCCATCTCATATCTCTGCCATTCTCGCTATAGCTAATAATTAAGCTAATAGTTTTCCAATTATTTATATTAATTTAATTGGAAGTATATATGTATCTCAATATTTTATGGTATTGGTATTTTCATGGTAAAAGGTGAATGTCAACAAAGCTGATTATACACATTCCTCAGACAAAATATCTTATTTAAGACCTCAAAGAAAGACAGACATATATACTTCAGCTTAATTATTAATTAGTTTGCACACACACACACATATATATATATATGGACAGTAAGACTTTGAGTAATAGAGACGAAATCAGGAATTTACAGCAATAGCTCTCAGAGGTTTATTGTATATTGCAGAGTATTGTTATTAACTAGGATACATAATAAATCCCATAAATCACTCCTTCAAGGCAGAAAAAGATTGTGAAAACAAAAAAACAGATTAGAGAAGAAAAGATGATAGGTGCTCACATGGGTTTTGAGATGGAGTGGTGATGATGATGCTTTTGCCATGAATGTTGCAGAGAGAGAGAGAGAGAGAGAGAGAGAGAGACTCGGAGATTAGATAGAAGGTTGCTTGATATGCAAGGCAAATGAGCAGTGTACTTGATGGACCACCACCACCCCTTCTAATTAAAAACCCTTATGAGTTATGCTGCCAAATCATATTAAAAAGAAACCTAGCAGACTTGAACCAGAAGCTAGCACCCCCCAATTTATAAATTACCTCATCCCAAAAGAAATCATCATTTTTTACATGTACTATATATATATATATATATTTTGTGGGTGTGTGTCCCTATTTTAATTTCCAGCTTGTGTTATTTCTATTTAGAGGAGATATCTCAAGTACTGAACACTCATACCGGCCAATTGTGCAGCCTCTGATCTTCTGTTCTGTTCAATTCTCTCCTATATATATGAATTGAAAGAAGAAGGACCTGTCTTTATGTGGGGGCTCATGACCCTTCATTGGCCTTTGGAAATCTTTGCTATCGAAAGTGTCTTGATATTACATCAGATGATGGTGAGCCTTCACGTTTATAACATTCATTTGAAGCAGTCAAAATTAAAATGATGGATGGTCCAACATGCTGTGTACACAACATATAGATGTCCATGATTGTTCATTTGTCTGATTTCCCTTTTATGCTATTCTTTCTTCTTTCCGGGGTGTAAATAAAAGAAATGCGATATTTACGATTGTAATCTAGAGCGAGCGTATCTAGCTATTGAGACAATGTTAATTCACGTTATTCGATTTGTCTTTAGATAATTAAATCACTATACGTGGATTAAAATGCGCGCGCGGTGAGTTTCTAAACTCCTAATCCGGCCAAATCCTTATGTCACATTAATTTCGTTACTCAAATTAAGAGTCAGCAAGTTTTGGAATGAGGAGTTTAGGGCACGATGTAACTAACTCGTATGCTTAGTTATTGCTTTGTTTTCAAAGAATGTAAGTCGATTACCACTTGCTCATGCATATATCCTCGACGATGTAAATTATATAAAAAAGTTTACCTGAACTTGTTACTTATCGCAATATATATTTGTTGGGGCATTGAAGCATATATTCACAACAATGACTACGGCAATGTGTAAAACAAACTCTGGATAAAAGTAAGTAAAGAGGTAAATATCCATTTCAGCCAAAACCATTCAACAAGTTTGTATAAAGCTAGCTAGGATTGTTTCTCTCTTTTTGTCCCAAGGGAATGAAGAATCAGATTGTCCGGATCGGACCATTTGATGAAATTTATAAATAAAATGTATGTATTTAATTTGAGACTAGAAATTCCATGTCCTTTCTTGAATGAGCCAAAGCAGAAAAACCGATCGAGGGATGGAATATTAGCAACTTATGTAATGAGAGAATAAGGGTCAATGAAATGCAGAATTATCAGATATTCCAAGAACTTGCAAAGTAAGTGCATTATTTGGGCACATCTTTATTGGGAAAATACTCCCTCTTTATGGATTTGAGTAATTAAACACATGTATGGGAATATCTGTAACAAGTAGTTAGAATAATACTTGGTACATGTCAAGAAACTTAATATGAATCAACCAATGAAACCAAAATTCTGGAATTAACAAACCTAGCTTCCAATTTGCATTATAAATTGAAACCCAACCATACATACTATCCTAGCTATCACCTATGTTGATATTCAACGAAAGCAGAGCTATCATACGATACTGCATGCACTGATCAGCATGCACTTTTGGAGCTGTAGATCGAGGAATATATGCTAGAAAAAAGTTGCTCAACATTTCAAAACAATAATATCGGCAAGGACAAGGACTTCTAAATCGTCATCATGTGAATTCGAGACCAAACGAATTGCTTCGCATCCAAATAGTTCTTTTGATCATATGCAGTTTGCCGGTTTCTATTCGGGGTGATCTATGAACATATAAACAATTGAAAGATTAGGCATTCTGCATGCTTATATATATATAAGCCGATTTTGATTCTTTCAAATTCAAGACGATACGAGTTAGAACGTTCATAACACACAGGTTATAAGAAGACTGTTCGTTTAACTGAGATGGAGGACTACGTTGGGCACCAAAATTATGTACGTAGTGTTGAAAGCAAACACGTACTTTAATTAGTTGGAAAAACATTCACGAATGAGTTTATTATCATAATGGTGTTTGTGCATGTTTACACATTTGTCATTACCAATAACAAAATGTTGCTGCGAGTGCCAATCGATGCTCGACATAAATGGAAAATACATTCCTCACATAATGATTTTTCTTAAAGTACAAAGTGAGAGCAGGAGACAGAGAAGAAAGAATATTATTTGTTTTTCTCTTTTCTTTTCTTTTCTTTTTATTTTTTTATTTTAACTTCTTCTCGTTTTATTCCCAGTTGTGCAGAGAATTTTACTATTCTTTGGTTTTCATGAACAATGTTTTAAAAAGCGCGCCTGAGTCGAGCCATTAAAGCTCATGTAATAATATCTTGAAAATTTGTAACTTAAACTAAAGCCGTGAAATAGTTGTTGAACTAAATTTAAGATTATTCGAGAAGTATTTGATGATCTTGGTAGTTAAGTGCTTGAGAGTAAGTAGAATTCTCAATTCAAGGATAAAATGAGACATTACATCGGTGAGACATTACACCCGATCACGATGAACTCAAGAGTACGAAAAACTTCCAATTCCAAGTGTTATAATATATACAAGGGTATACACAATTAGTGAATGAAGTAGTGCGTGCAAGTTGTGTCATTTTAAGTTGGTAGGACTTCTAACATTTGGGACTTGGGAACAAGGCTGATGTTAGGTTTATCAACTTCCAAACATTGCTTCCGTTCCTTCACCAATTTGTGTTTTGAATTTTGACACTTTATAACAGCAAGGAATATGGTTTCAAAGTTTCAACCAAAGACACACTCACAATAGGCCCAAAGAAAGAAGTAACAAGAAGCTCATCTCTGATCTGTGACGTACTATATATACAGTAAAGTATATCAAATCCCAATCACAAAAGTAGTTTAAAACAGGTTACATGGATTTTGCTTCAACGATTACAAACTAACAGAGATCTATCATAATTTTTCTCTATGATGCCTAAATGTACTCTTATATGCCAACAACGCCACAAAGACAATTTCGTTCTAAGTTTAGGAAAATATCCAGTTTGGGAAATGAAAGCAATTTCGTTCTAAGTGGTCTTCCTTCCTGACTTTGTTTTCTTCTGTGACGGGGAAATTTTTTGGCTGACTGAATCATAGCTTGGGACTTTAGTGACTGCAAAGTAGGATTGCCAAAGAACTAAGTTAGTTCCCAAAATGAATGTATGAAACATAAACAGAAAATGTCATTAACGGGAAATTACCGTCTCCATATGATGCCATTGTAAGAGGGGTTGATAAAATCTTTTGAGCAGTTGTAGTAATATCTTCCACAGAAACCTCATCAACAGCCTTCATGAGCTGCTCCGATTTCCTAAAGAACAAGTAAAAACAATAGTGATATACCATAGACATACCCTTTTCAAGTGGTTTATGAGAAATGCAAACACGTAAGTAGGAAATGGTATTGACACACCAAGGAGCTCCTCCAAGACTGACTACATGTGAGAGAGGGAGAGAGGGAGAGAGGGAGAGAGGAGTACTGACACTGAGTACCTTATTTCATTAAAGGCCAGAACAACTCAATTGGCAAATGCACATTTTGCAACTAAAACCAATCATAAATTATAGCACATATATGCATAGGTAATCTGACAACTGATTTTCATTGGAGAAAACAACTAACA
The DNA here is from genome assembly GCA_963682095.1 of Potentilla sterilis. NCBI lineage: Eukaryota > Viridiplantae > Streptophyta > Magnoliopsida > Rosales > Rosaceae > Potentilla > Potentilla sterilis. The sequence goes on from OY821761.1 coordinate 3,989,796, forward strand.
AGCAAGGTTCTCATGCAAAGTATTAAGCTTTGTTCATCCAATAGAGCAAAAATAAAGAAGATTTTTGTTCTTTCTCTATCGACAGATAACAAGAGAAAGATCGTAAAGAGTCACGAGAAATGCCATACCATTCATTGTACGTCAGGATTTGTCTCCCAATATCGTCTACTACAACCATCTACAGAATCAAAATGAAAAGTAAGAAAATAACATTTACAGAATCCAGATGCCTACAAGAACAGATACAATATGGGTACAATTATTAAGGAAAATACACTAACTGTGTACGTACTCTAGATTCCAACATCATAAGAATGGAAGACTTTGTTGACTGTTTGGCACGATCTAGCTGTACCACATCAACTGTGGATGAGAGAAAAGAACAGTCAGTGACAGGTTTTCCAAATCCAAATTAAGATAAGGGGATTAAAAAGAAGGGGAAAAAAAAAAAGAGATAAGATGACCTTGTCCAGGTGTTGCAAGTGCAATTAGCTCATCTGCGGCTATATCAATGGCTTCTGCCACATAACTTGAACTCTGAAATTCAAAAATGTTTGTGAATATCACTTATCACTAATTACTATAGCATGCCATAAAACATACAATTTAGATTTGGATTTGGATTTGGATACAATTAACAAGACTAAGGGACTGCTTATCATGAAAAAGATAACACAAGTTCATGGTCTTGCGACACCAAAACAGTATCCAAGACAACGAACACATGTTTTTCAATAGCTGCTTACAGTGGAAGCTTGGATGCCAAATATAGCACTATTGTTGTAGATGCTACTGATTGCTGACATTGACTTAATCTCGGGATGTTGAGCCAACACACTAATATCTGCTCATTAAAACAGCATTTGTATTCAGATGTCGAGGTTATTCAATCCAAAAAAGAAAGAGCAGGAAAAATACAAGCAGTTCATTTCCAAATGAATGGTATAACTGATGAAAGATAGGGATCCACACGATTGAATGAAGAGAGGAGAGAGAAACTCATGCATCTATGCACTACATATGTATAAACAATTCCGCTCAAGCTAATATGCATGTTGTGTTTAAATCATGAAATGTTTGTGCGTATTCTACCACTTACATAATCGTGAGTTCATCCCTTTTCCAGGTCCGCCAGTTGAAAAGGATTGACCTCCTCCCATTAGCATCTACAATAAGATAGCTACATTATTGCCTCACAACTTCTAACCCATCAAAGGGTGTAAATTTTTATTTTTAATGTAATATAACCAAATAGTGAAATACACTAAAGAGATGCATGATATAGACCTCAAGAACATTCAAAATCATCGCATCCTTCATCCTAAGCCATCCACCCGGTAGTTCAAATGCAAGAGCAAAATGAGTATCCTGTCTCGCAAGGAAAATCAATTTTATAATTTAATGGATGAGCAAGAAAGCGGGATAAATATATAAGATCAAACATATAAGATACATACCTCTGATTCAGCTTGATAACGGTAGTCACCTCCAGTATACACAGATGTTGGCTCCTCAGCAAGAGGGACACTGGGGAGATCAGACAAAAGTGGTTCTGCAATGTTTAGAAGTTCCTCATGTTCAACACCATAAGCGGCCAGCACCATCCGAGGAGCAGTATAATTTTCCTGAAAAAATTCCATTCAAATTGAGAATGAATGATTACACAACAACAAACTAGCAAACAAAAAAAGTTGACAACATGGACCAGGTAACTATTAAACTTACGGCTAAAAATTCCTCCAAAGCTTCACTATCTAGTCTACTAATCGAAGATTTTTGGGCCAAGAGTGGATTTGCCAATCCACCCTTGTAACCAGCAAAGTGAACTGCTTCCAAAACAAGGGCTTCAGGGTTTTTGGCGGCTTCATCAATCTCGTTTTTCACTCTTAGAAGCTGCAGATGATGATGCCAATATCAGCTAGAAGGCATGCAAAATCTCAGACGACGCAAAGAACAGAAGAATTATGAAAACTTACTTCCTCATTCACTTCCCAATCAAGGAAAGCAGGATTTCGAACCGAATCAAGAAGCAGCTCCACCATTTCAGGAACATAAGTCTTCAGAGAACTAATGGTGTAACTCATCTGCTCCCGAGAAGCTGATGCTTGCACAGTGCCACCAATCGCCTCCACCTCCCGCACAATACGCAAATGACTGCGGTTTCTTGTGCTCTTGAAAGCCATACGCTCCAGCAGGTGTGAGGCCCCAGATGACTCAGGTGTCTCATAGATAGAACCACAATTAATATATAAGCCTATGGATGCGGTAGGTATCTGGCCAAACAACCATCAAACAAATGATCAGTCCAATTTGTCAAATCCACATGAAACAGAAAACAAACTCCGAAAAATAACCACTCCCATACATACCTCTGACTTCACAGAAGCTATTTTGACACCATTATGCAGAGTCGTTATCCTTGGCTTCTCCGGTTGAACATAATCCGGCAATGCAGGTGGGAACTTAACACCTTCGAGTGGAAAATCCAGCGGCGGCATAGACCTGGACCGTCCTCCGGTCAGCCAACCAAACAAACCACCCAAAGGAGACCAAGAAGGCCTCATCGCAGCGGCGGAGGGTGGACTCGAAACTTCGCCCAATGTCGAAGATCTAGCCAGTCCCCTAATGCCGGTCCTTCCCTAAATTTTCAAAATTCCAAGCATAACAAAGTCACATTACATCATATCAACAACACAATAAGCATAGACACAGAGCTTGAAGCATGAACCCTAACCTAACCTAAACCAGCATTAAGCTCAAATATCTTACTTTACTAGCAAAATTCAACTTTACTCTTTCAGATTTTCATCCCATCAGTTTCAATTTTTGCTCTTATAGTTAAATTTCTAAGCATCCAAACAATTATTCAGTTACAGCATTACTGAAGAACGAAGTGAATCACGAAAACGGAGACGGATATCGGAAAATAATCGCCGGCCGATCAGTGACCGTTGGATTAAGAATCGGATTTATATGAGGAAGGGAGCGGAAGTTACTGACCTTGAGAGCCCTGAGGCGTGACGTGGCGGTCCTGTACATGGCGGCGACGGTGTTAGCGGCTGAGAAATCAGTAGACTGTTCGGACTGGTTTTAGAAGAGAGGCGTCTGCTTTGTGAGTAGTGACTGTGATCTCCGCCACTAAAGCCGTAGGCGGAGGAGGACAGAAGACACGTGTGGAATTTTCTAGAGCGGGAATTTTTGACCGTTGGATTGACGAGAAGAGGTGCCAAGTGTGTGGATCTAAACGGATGCGGTGGTGCCAACTGAGCTCACTGTGTGAGTCGGGTGGGTAATTCCATTTTCCTTTGTAGTTTCTTGTATAACAAGAAAAATGTCAGTCTCACGAAAGGAATATCTCAAAGAGATTCAAACATAATTTTAGCCTAGATTATGTTTGATGACCTTTCCAGGAGGTTTGCGGAGCTCAGGGCTAGGGGATAACCAGGAGACAGAATTTGATGGATGTTCTAAGGACTCGTAGGGTTTAGCAGTACACTCACTTTCCTTATATCATTTTGACAATTGTACGTTTACCACAACAGGCCCCGACCCTATTAGCAATTTACCATCACCAACCATATATGTTCTTTGAATACCGCTAGTTCTTCACCAACTATGTTCTTTGACCCTTTATTGCCCACATGTTCTTGCTTATTGGTAGAAATAACTCATAGTATATGAAATGGAAAAAAGTCTGAGGTATATGAACATTTTTTAATCACCAGCTATTTATATAACCATAATATTCGAGAAGTGAGTGAAAATAATGTTGTAAAATACTATAACTAAAGCAAATTAGAGATGAGCTACTATATCAACATTATTAGCAACAACATAAAGAAATCGCAAGGAAAAAGACCATAAAAAAACAACGTCTACAATACTCAGCTATTGAGGCGTTAAGAGACACTGACGGAGTTGAACAAATGGCTGTGTAAATGACTTACACACTATTAGTGCGAGTGCACCTTAAACTGTTGAATCCGCTTCTGAGGTATATTTCACATTAAGTTAACTTAATTTATCAACTTTACTAATTCCCATATATTTTAACTGGGTTTGAATTCAAGAAACTTCTTGTTAGTATTGGTCTCAAAACAATGGACGTCTAGACTAGCTGCATGCCTGGGACATGCGCATGTAAACTTGTAGCCAATGTTCTAAAACCAGCAACTCATGTGATGCAGCGGAACTATCCCGTTGGAATCTACCAACGGTAGCCTTGAATCCACAAAACTAGAATTCTCGAATCCACGAGAAAATCTGGAATCCACCAGAGAAATTGAGTAAACTCAAAGTTTATTAATATCAAAGATCACCTAATACAAAGAAAGATGATGTTTATATAGGCATCAATGACCTAAACAAAATTAAAGTCATAGTCTAACATTGAAACCTAAAAGAATCCAAATTAAAAAGAAAACAAATAACCTAAATAAAAGAGTTTTAGAAAGAAAATAAAACTAGCCTAAAAATACTAAATGCCGAATCGGATCATTAAGGCGATATTTTCTGGCTTAAATCTGATCGGGCTCACTATTGTGAGTCTTGTAGATATCGTCGTTCCCATTCCAGAAAGGTATTATGTGCCTCAAACGGATGTTCTGGCCAAAATCTGCTCCAAACTGATTCACAAATCAGAATCTGCATTTTCGTGACCTGAAAAGTCCAAAAGATCATCTTCTTAAATATTCCAGCTGCTAACAACCTCATTGTACGAGAATTACCTATCTTCACATCAATCTTCTTGATTATTTGCCGCTTCCTTACCTTTACAGTTTTCTGTCTAAATTTACCCCATTCTTGTCCTACATCATCATGTATTGGGTATTGGAAACCTAGCTTAAACTGTAATCTTGGTGCCCCATTTCACCAACTGAGTTTGAGTAACTTTAGCTAGCAGCATCCAAGAATTTGAATAAATCCTTTCAACTAGTGAACTGAGACATTGATTCTTGATTTGATATTCTATTTAATCATTGACCAATGACCATATGCCACCCCATTCTTTTTCTGTTGCAAGATACAGAATATAATTCTATGGAATCTTGCCAACTTGAACCAAATTCAGATCATTTTAAGTTCTAAGTTAAGATTGAGGATATACATGAACATGAACATTAAGACTCTTGATACGTCAAAGACTCTTAATCAAAGGTGATACATATAATGCATGGAAGTCCAAAATGCTTAATATTCCTCTGGTGTTCATAGAAAGCCTATTGCTTGAAATGAAAGGGTATCATTCTTTCTTTTGTCATGGAGAAATGGATAAGTAGTAGTGCAGTACTAGTGGAAGTCTCTGTTGCTTCAATCTCTTTATAGGGAGCCTCTAATTTGTTCATAGTTCCAACTTAACTTTCTAAGTAGCAATTGAAAGGTAAAGAAAACAAGGCCTTTGGATTACAGAACTAAATGTACAAATCATTTTTTGCAGCAAAACAAATAGAACCAGGTCCAAATTATGCTAACCCTAAATGTAGTTTTCTGCATAAATTAGAAGTGCCATCTCTTTCTTCCTACTTGTCCTGCAGATGCCATTATTCTCTAAATTATTATTCACCTTCTTTTTTTTTTTCGTTCTCCTGAACCTCAACTTGCATCCTCCTATTCCAATGGCTACCTATATACAAATAGGACCATGGTCCTGATCTAATGTGTTTCAAACACCACAAAATCATGGCAGCGACAATGGTTTCAGTCTCCTTGACCAAAGATTATTGCACTCTCAAATGGAGGTTGCCAAACGGTTAGTTCTAACTTTCCATCCAAGTATCATATTTTCTAGTTGCTACACCTAACAAATTGTTGCCAATAGACTTTGTGTTCTGTTATTTCAGGTTTTCTGCGGAAACAATTTCTTACAGAAACCTCCACTACCGCTAAACTCAAGTTTTCGTGCCCTTTAATTCTTGGAGCCAGCTTTAAGAAAACAGCAATTCATGTTGTATCTCCCAATAAATCATCACCAAGTGTGATGATGCCAGAGTTACTCGATGCATGGAACGACGAATATGGTGGAGTCATAATTAATCCAGAGAGCTTACCAATGAGTGCAAATGCTTTTGCATCTGCTGTTCAGGCTTCTCTGTCAAACTGGAAAATGAAGGTCTGATTGATGTGAATGAGACACTGATACATGCAATGTTGATTTGAATGTACCTATAAACCTGGCCATACTTAACAATATCAAAGATTGTTGATACCATTCTATCTAAAAATTAGCTGTTTTATCCTACATTCTTATATACAAGTCTAATCATAAGCCACATATGATAACCAAATTAACCTTTTAAGTGTTTAATGCAGGGTAAAAAGGGTGTATGGCTCAAAATACTACAAGAGCAAGCTGATCTTGTCCCAATTGCAATTCAGGTAACAATTCGATAATCCTCGTCTGATCATCTGTTACGGTCAATGCAAATATTACTTTTCATACCGCCAGTTAACTTACAAGGTGAACATACAAATTAGTTAATCGCATCATGTTTTGTTTTTAGGAGGGTTTCAACTTTCACCATGCTGAACCAGGATATGTCATGCTAACGTATTGGATTCCAAGTGAGCCTTGTATGCTTCCTGATACCCCTTCACATCATGTTGGTATTGGAGCTTTTGTGATCAATGACAAAAGAGAGGTATATATATCATCAATGATCAACAATCACTAAGAAATCTATTGACCTGAACATATTTATATGGACCATTCAGAACTCCTGAAACTTTGTCTGATGTGACTATTAACATTAGGTTCTTCTGGTAAAAGAGAATTGTCCTTGTAGTTGCTCCGGTGTGTGGAAATTACCAACTGGTTATATCAATAAGGTAGATATGTTCAAGAACTCGACACTATGTTTCAGCATAAGTTCCTCAATACTTCTTAAGACTAACACTGATGCATGCTATCTTATTTACCACCCAGTCTGAAGATATATTTTCTGGTGCTATAAGAGAAGTGAAAGAAGAAACTGGGGTACATATTCATCATTCTCCACTATTTTTATTTATCTTTGTTATCACTTGCTTGAATAATAGTCACCCGTTTCTCTTCATCCTTGCGGCAGATCGAGACAACTTTCCTTAAAATGGTAGCTTTCAGGTAAGACTTCTACTATATACACATGCATGTAGGCATTACTTAATATACATTGTTAGCTCATTTGATCTCTTGCAACTTAAGCTTTTTTTCTAGCAATATGAACACGATATATTCCCTAATTCTATCTTGTACTATTTGCTTATTCAAAATTTCATTCTCCTGCATGTTCATCAACTCGGAAGACATGCACACCAGGTTGCGTTTGAGCAGTCAGACTTGCTGTTTGTGTGCATGCTTAAGCCTTTGTCATCTGAGATCACAATTGATGAGAAGGAAATCCAAGCTGCAAAGGTATTAGACTGAGTCACAATTAATGATAATCACATCTGATTATAATCCAATCTGCTTGCTCCACTTATAATTAGTTTTTTTTCTTTTCTTTCCCAGTGGATGCCTCTGGATGAGTTTATTGAGCAGCCCTATTATGAAGATGACCACTTATCAAATAAGATCATTGACATATGCATTGCGGCTCATGAAGATAACTACAGTGGATTCACTGGTTATCAGCTCAACTCCAAAATTGATGGAAAATTATCCTATCTGTATTGTGACCTTGTGAATTAAAAAATATATTCAGAAGTCCATGCTATGTTATTTCAAAGTTCAAAATACAACTCCGGCATGATTCGAATATACTCTTATTATTAGATAATGCATGGAACCTTTGGTTCGATTGTTCGATCATGCATTTGTCATCTGTTTTCAATGTTAATTATTGTAGCTAGCTAGGACGAGAAAAAGGAATATCATAATTCAACATTTCAGCTCTTTGACATAATGAAGAACCAAAACTCAAAAGGCACGTCTTCTATGCATCAAAGAGGTTGTATTATTTCGCTTCATAGTTCATACCAATAATTAAGAAACTATTTTTGTTCGTATGATAAGGAATATCGGTACCTCAGAAGTAACCCAATTTGAGTTAGACTTGGTATTCATATAATAATATGTAGCATAGACAAAAATAATCTACATTATAAGCATCTTCTTATTAGACTAGATTAAAACTCTGGTCTCTTGCACAGAAAACAAATAAGTCGGTGTCATATCCAATTATAAATTATTATATTACAGAGTATGTTCTATTATCTCATCGATCACGTTTGGGATTAGAATCATCTAAATTAGATCTCATTTTCACAATACTCACCTAAAAAAGTTGAGCAATGACCACAAAAGAAATGTGGACTTTGTCTATGTGACCATTATAAAAATAGCTACAAAAGATCAACAAATATGACTTTTTTTTATTATATAATAATATAAAAAATCACATTTGTTGTTTTTTTGTGGTTTTTTTTACAATAGCCATATGGACAAATGTCACATTTTTTTGTGGCCTTTGCCCAATTTATATGTAGCCACTAAAGCTCAAGTCCCCTAATTTGATTCACATAAAAAAGAAGAAGAAGCTCAAGCCTCTGACTTGTCCAATCTAACCATATGAAACCCGCCATGTCTTTCTGCTTTTTTCTCCCACAACCATAACAATCACTTTCCCTCGCAACCCCTGTGAAACCTATCTGCTTCTCCAGAAAGCAATTTTCAGCTGCAGCCCACGTTATCCAAACCCACTGAACCCTCGCCACTATTTTCCGAGCAAACCCGAATTGACCTCAGCAACCCAATATTTTATTGGTCAACCTATAATTCATCCAATTTCCATTTTTATTTTTTTACTTATATCCCACGTCTACAAATTCATTTCCAGCCGTTAAAAGTTTCTAGAATCCTTTGCAGTTATAGATTTCCAAACTGAGTTCTGGTTTCTTGCCCAAGTACATGTCAGAAAAGAAGCGTCAAGTTCACCTTTTTTCTATGGTCAAAGAAACAAAACCTTGAGTCACTTGTGTTGTTCAAAGCAGCCATCTTTATTGTTGTTCTTTGTTTCCTATATAGTTGAGCTATGGTTATAGATACGACTTCAAACTACTTGTCGTCTATATCTGCTGCTACTACCCAATGGACTCTCTCTCCTCTTCTTCGTCTGCCATCGTTTCTCTGAAGTCTCCGGGTTCGGATTCAAGCTCTGTTTCTAGGAATTCATTTACTTGTTTTTCCGGGTCGGGTCAAAAAGTCGGGCTTGCCATGGATAACAAGGCGAAGATATTGTTGGGGGACAATGGATATGTTCTTGAAGATGTCCCGCATTTTTCGGATTACATTCCTAATCTTCCGGTATGTGTCCAAAGTTGTGATCAATTCCCACCAAAAGATTGATGCTTTGCTTGGTTTCTTGTTTCTATTTGTGAATTGTGGTAATGGGTTTTTGTTTGGTGTTTTGTAGACTTACCCAAATCCATTACAAGACAATCCTGCATACTCTGTAGTCAAGTAAATTGTGATCAGCTTTGTTTTGGTATTTCTATATATGTGGCATCCCGAATTGGTTAATTTATAGAGTATGGTTGTTGTGTGATTTTGCAGGCAGTACTTTGTTAATGTGGATGATACTGTTGCCCAAAAGGTAAGCTTGTTGGTAATGTTATTCATTTTTTTCCATTGATCTAAAGTTGGCTTTTTCTTTGTCTTGTTGATGTTAGAGTGTGCCTGAGTATTGTTTCTACTGTCTTCTGTTTGTGCAGATTGTTGGTCACAAGAATAGTCCTAGGGGCATCCATTTTCGGCGTGCTGGACCACGTCAAAGAGTATGTGTTTGAGTGTTTTATGCATATAGTTGAATTGACTAGGTAGTTTGTGATGTAATTGATTTTGTTGCTTGTTTTCGTTCAGGTATATTTTGAGCCTGAGGATGTTCATGCGTGTATTGTGACATGTGGGGGTCTATGCCCTGGACTCAACACTGTGATTAGAGAGATAGTATGTGGTTTGCACCATATGTATGGTGTAAAGAAAGTTTCGGGGATAGTAGTAAGTGATTAATGCGCTGTTTATTTCCCAAGTTAGTTTGAAATATGAGATTTCAGGATTTGAATCAAGCATAATTTGGTTTTGTATATTGTGGGACTTAATGGTATCAATATGGTTGATGAATTTTTAGGGAGGATACAAGGGTTTCTATTCTCGGAACACAATTCCTTTGACTCCAAAGAGTGTGAATGATATCCACAAACGCGGTGGAACCATCCTTGGGACATCAAGGGGTGGCCATGACAAATCAAAGATAGTTGACAGCATTCAAGATCGAGGAATCAACCAGGTCCTTATTTTCAAATCCATTACGCTATTCATGGATCAACATTTCTGTATGCATTTCTTGTGATCAGTTCACCTTACCACTTTGCATGAACTTGTTACAGGTTTACATAATTGGAGGAGATGGGACCCAGAAGGGAGCATCTGTGATATTTGAGGTAGCATAAATTTATCCGATTTCCACTCTCAATATCATGAGAATTACTGTACACTTTTCTTTGATATCTCATATCACCTTTGAATCTTTCCAAGAAATCTTTTCGCGTGGCAAAGTTGGTATCTTTAAACTAATAAGAGGCAGATGCCATTTCCTTCTGCAGATTTTTTTCCTATAACAGTATGAACCTTAATTTTTTTTCCTTATGCAGGAAATCAAAAGACGTGGTCTCAAAGTAGTAGTTGCTGGAATCCCCAAAACCATTGATAATGACATACCGGTACATTTCTTGGGTTAGCCTAGCTACCTGCTGTTGAATCTTCCATTGTTTTGTCACAAATGAATATAACCTTTTGTTGAATGCTGCCTCATACTGATACAGGTTATTGACAAGTCATTTGGCTTTGACTCTGCTGTTGAGGAGGCTCAACGTGCGATCAATGCAGCACATGTTGAATCAGAAAGCATTGAGAATGGTATTGGTGTTGTGAAGGTGATGGGTCGGTATAGTGGTAAGTTCCTGCTTTCTCATGACATCCTGCATTTTCAAAATCCTAATAAACTGTTAATGTCTGGGACTGCATGTTTTTATTATGAGAAGTACAACATGATAATTCCATATGATGTACTTTGTTGAATGCAAAATCCTTTATGTACAATTTAATCTGGAAGCTGTGGTGCAGGGTTTATTGCTATGTATGCAACACTTGCAAGCCGAGATGTAGACTGTTGCTTGATTCCAGAATCACCTTTTTATCTTGAGGGCCCTGGTGGACTGTTTGAATACATTGAGAAACGACTCAAAGAAAATGGGCACATGGTTATTGTCATCGCTGAAGGTGCTGGGCAGGATCTTCTGTCCGAAAGCATCAACTCTATGGACAAACAGGATGCCTCAGGAAACAAGCTCCTCGAAGATGTTGGCCTATGGATTTCCCAGAAGATCAAGGTCAGGACTCTGCTGTGATGCTAACTTCTCATCCATTATAAGTTAGTAACTCAGTTCCACTAACACTACTTTTGGTCATTCTCAGGATCACTTCTCGGAAAAAAGTAAAATGGCGATAAACCTCAAATATATAGGTTAATTCACAACTTTTTTTTTATTAACTAAACTGCGAAAAGGTTGTTCGACTGGAACAATCAATCAACCCTTGCACTTAATTGTTGCAGATCCTACATATATGATCCGAGCTATTCCGAGCAACGGTTCTGATAATGTGTACTGCACACTCCTTGCTCAAAGTGCTGTCCATGGGGCAATGGCAGGCTATAGTGGATTTGTAGCAGGTCCTGTCAATGGGAGAGAATGCTATATACCCTTTTATGTCAGTACTGCCTCATGCCTTAGATCAACTATTACTTTTTTATTATTGCAGTCAGTTACCAAGTAATTTGGATTGTTCGATTTTGCAGAGAATTACCGAGAAGCAGCACCAGGTTGTGATAACAGACCGAATGTGGGCTCGGCTCCTATCTTCCACAAACCAACCAAGTTTTCTGAGTACTAAAGATGTCATCGAGGACAAGAGAGATGAAGAAGATCATCAGGAACCTTGTTCAGATGACAACTTGGTGAACAAGGAAATCAATTATACATGTAATTGAGAATTGATATCAGTGCTATACGGCTCCTTAGATAGGCAATCCCCCACTATATGGTGCAATTGTCTATTTTTATCTTGTTAGAATCAAAATGCATCAGAGATTCACAGCTGAAGCTAATAAGCTTTCACATATTTGTAAAGAGATACCGTTGTTGTCAGGCTAATAAAAGCTAGCTGCTAGTTTTGGAAAAGAACGTGATTTCTTTGCTCCCTTCTGTACGCATATTACCATATCATTTGCTACACATCTTCAGTACCCTCATTGTTTGACAAAATGCCACAACATTTAGGATTGTGTGTGAAGAAGATAATGAAACACAAGGAATATAATATTATAATATGAGTAGACCATAAAAGCCTAAAAGGTATATAAGGGTTAAGAGGAGACAATCTCCACATTTTTCGAGGAAAATAAAAGGTATTAATTAATTTATTTATATAAAGTACTTAAACTCTCTAAAGAGTCAAGGAAGGTAGTTGAGTTTTCTGCAGAAACAAAACAAAAACAAAAGAGAAAGAAAAGAGAATGGGGATCAGATTCATATTGATGGTGAACAAACAAGGGCAGACCCGTCTTGCCCAATACTATGAATATCTCACCCTCGAAGAAAGGCGAGCTCTTGAAGCTGAAATCGTCCGCAAATGCCTCGCCCGCAATGAACAACAGGTTCCAATCTAAATTGCTTTCCCCTGTTTTGTATCATCTTAAAGATTCCAGCTTTACCTTCAAGATTCTCCCTTATTTTAGCTTTACATCTGAAATTTCCATATTCCCAGTTGTTTAATTCTGGGTTCGTATTTCAAGATCTTAACTTTTGTATTGCTGGATTGGGTTTACTTGTTTCATTAGCAAAATATGGAATTGGGATCGAAAGTAAATTGGTTTGTTCAGTACTGATCTGTGTCCAAGTCAACAACTTAATGAATACTAGACAATTGCTACATATTCCCATGATTTGCACAATGAACTTTGTATCTTTAGGGCCTTCTGACAGCAAATCATATGTTGGAGTTCACTACTTGTATTCTGGTTGTTTCTTTTGCATTACATATTTGTGGCACTGTCACTTATGTGGGTTTGTTGATAAACTCGGAGCTGTGCATTGTAAGTGTACAAAATGCAATCATGATGTTTATGTTTCTTGTTTGGCTTTGTATTATTAGGTGTGTATGTGTGTATAATGTGCAGCAGTCATTTCTGTTTATTGTTGCTAATATTTTGTTTTTTTCTTTTTTGTGTGGAACAGTGTTCGTTTGTCGAGCACCGGAATTACAAAATTGTTTACAGGCGGTATGCTTCACTGTTTTTCCTTGTTGGAGTAGACAATGATGAAGTAAGTTATGTTCAATCTTATCCTTGTGATCAGTTGGTGCTTTCGTGTTGACAAGCTTTGTTCAGTAAGAAATCAAGCATGGGTTGATCATATAGATCAGTAATATTACATTTGCTAGGGCCTTTGGGGTGGGGTAGTTATATAAAAAGGATTTGGGAATAGTCCCAGCATTCAATAGATTTAGCATGCTGTAAACTTCATCCAAAGCTGTTCAAAGATGAGGAAAAATCGATTGAAAGATCTGTCATTTTATCTCATATTGAAACCTATTAGTTAGTTGACCATATTTTTCTTAACACATGTTCCCGCTTTCCTGTTCTTTACATTGCAGAATGAGCTTGCAATTTTGGAATTCATTCATCTGTTAGTTGAAACCATGGACCGCCACTTCGGCAACGTAGTAAGTTTCTTTGCTATTTATGAGTTCATTTGCATTTGTTTTGTCTTTAGTGCTCCACACTTATGGCTTCAATATTGTGATTTTGTTTCTCTTCTCGAATTTGCAGTGTGAACTAGACATTATGTTCCATTTGGAGAAAGCGCATTTCATGCTTGAGGAAATGGTCATGAATGGGTGTATCGTCGAGACAAGTAAGACTAACATCCTGGCACCAATACAGCTGATGGACAAAACCTATTGAAAAGATGCCAAATGCACCTACACCTAGGGTTGTATCGAGCTTCTTGGCGGCCAGGTTGCCATTCATTCATGCTTCCTATTCTGAGGTTGCCATTCATTCATGCTTCCTATTCTATTGTACAATAACTGCATAGAGCTAGAATTGAAGTTCATAAAATATTCTGGTTTATTTTATTTCATGACAACATTCTTGTTCTTCTACATATTTGACATTTTGTACCAGGGAACTCAGCATATAAATCATTCATGAATCTGCAGCCTTTGTATTAGCCTGCAAATATAGGTTTTGATTCCCTATGATATGAAATCGACTCCTGATCATATACAGAATCAATTCATTGTCCACAAGGTTAGTAAATACAAGATTGGAGAGGATTAGGAATGACTATAGTTTCTCACCTAGTAAGTGCAGCACAAATCCAACTTCGTGTTAAATTCCACGGTAAAGCAAATGTTAAAGGATCAGGAATCCAGATTTCTCTTGGGATTAAAAAGATGCAACAAGAGAAAAATCAGACCAGTTCATAAAAACAACCACGCACGCAAGAGACACCATATTTTCACGTACGTGGAAACCCTCTCATTGTGAGGGAAAAGCCTTCCACTATGAACATGCAATTACAACCAAGAATCTCTCTAGATCGCTAGAGGAGAAGTCTCTCTCTCAAGAGGAGCACTCTTTTTACAGTACTGAAACGCCCCCTGTTTTTTCCTTCTTTTTCTTTTCTCCAAGACCGAGTCCTGCTTGGTTATTACACTTACTAATTAGATTTCTAGCATGACAAGGGAGCTAAGGCAATTCGCAAGGCTTTGAGTCTTTAACCATCTTCTTCAAGTAGCACCATCCAATATATAGGTCTGTTACTCGCATGGAATTGAGTGATACCCAAATGACATTAATCGCCTTTGTATTGTTCTTCAGCCCTCTCCTACCAGCACTATGCTGTTGCATGTGCGCACTCTCCGACTTTAAGCGCCGACGAGAACAGGGCTCAGTACCACCGGTACGGCCGCCACTATTACCAAGAACTACTACTCAAGTTCAACGGCCGGTGCCGGTACCTGTGACACATACTGCAGCAAGTCCTAGTTGTTTCAGTTACGGATTAGTCTCGGGTAAGTTCTGTGTTATTTGTCAGAAGGAGTTTGTAGAAGAAGACAAGTGCGAGATGCTTGCTAAGTGCAACCACATGTATCACCATGAATGCATTAAACAGTGGCGAGCTACGGGCGCCCATTGTCCGCTATGTCGTTCCCCCATAGATGGTTCTTCTTAGTTGTCAGTTGTCACAGTTCCATATATAAGGATTCCTAGCTAGGTTAGGTATAATGTCGATCTGGAGACTGGAGTAGTGCGTACTATTCATCAATTTTTTTGGTTAATTCCTTGGGAAAAAGGAGTATTTGTTTATCAGATAAGAGTATCTTAATAAATCGTACCGACTTGTTTCCTCTCCTTTTTATTCTCTATTTCATAATACTACTCTGGAATCACGATTCAATCTCGTATATCAATGTATGTGTATAGTAGCACTATGGGTCTTTCTCCCTATTGTAAATTGTAGCAGCTTTGTACGGAACTGGCGAATTTACCAATAGCAGCAGCTTTGTATCTTCATAAATGTGGTTTTTCCCTTCCAAAACTGTAAAGCCATCGTCTTTTGTTTCAAGAAGATGATGGCCTGTCAAATCAATTCGATATCGATGATCCTAACCACGGCAATCGCACTGCCACCTTGTGGTCATGGAATGGATTGGGGAAGGGCATAATATTATGTTATGAAACGTTTAGTTAACAAAGGGACGTGAAAATTCAATTCCAGAACACTGGTATTTGCTTGGGAGACTTTAAGGAAGAAGACGAGTGTGCGACGGTTTATAACTTAACTGCAAGCACACGTTTCACAGTGAATGCGTCAATAAGTTCCTCGAAGTATCAAAGACATGAATCGAAAAATAGACGCCATACTCTAGCTAGGGAACTCATACACAGATGTTGTGTCATGCAGATCGATGCATTGTTTTCTTTTCCTCAAGATCTCATGGTGCTTAAGATTACTGCCTGCTGACATCTACACTAGGCCATTGTCAGTTGAACCCTTTTCGAAGCTACGACAACTGTTAGGCATGAAGGAAATCTGATTTGAAGGGAGGGGGGGGGGGGTGTGGGGGGGGTGTTGAAATATTAAATCAAATAAATGAGTAAGGATTGGTTGGGTGGGATTCTAGATGACAATTAACCACGTTTTTCATCTTCTACTAGATTGTAAGCTAGCCTTATAGCTATAGCCATGTTGCAAACAATGATATTCCATTGCATATTTACTACATTCTCACATGTAGATTGTATTGGTGAAGAGACAAATCACTCAATGCTTGTCAGATACTTGTGCTGTAAGAAATTCCTATATAATGGATCAAGTAGTAGGTTGTTATAGAAGGCAGTAGCTGGTGTGAGTGAGAGAGTATGGAGTGATTTGTTCGTAAACCTATCATGTCTTTGAGTGATACCCTAATAAACATACTACTCGGCTCTGGATTGCTCTTCCTAACTTCCATGCCAGCACTGTGGTGTTGCATCTGCGCTCTTTCCGAACTAAAGCGCCGACGAGGACGACATAACGAACGGGGCTTAGTACCAACAATAACTACATCTCAGCCGCAGCCACTGCAAAGGCCACCACTATTACCAATAGCTACTCATCTTCTACAGCCGGTGCCGGTACCTGTGTCGCTGCCACGGGAATCTGCTTCAGCAAGTACTTGTTTTAGTTATGGAATAATCTCGGGTAAGTGCTGTGTTATTTGCCAGAAGGAGTTTGTGGAAGAAGACAAGTGCGAGATGCTTGCTAAGTGCAATCACATGTATCACCACGAATGCATTAAACAGTGGCAAGCTACGGGCGCCTACTGTCCGCTTTGCCGTGCCCCCATGGATGGTTCTTCTTAGTTGCCACAGTTCAAATCCCATTATAAGGATTCCTAACTTATTAGACCCACTTTTTTCACTTTGTTTTTATTTTTACTTTTTAATCATTCTCTATTTCATTTTCCTTACTACTCAGGAACCATGATTCAATTCCTCGATACTAACGTGTCCTGTTCATCATATATAATACCATCTAGTTAGTAGCTCGATCAGTCTTTCTCCCTATTGTAAGCTGTATGTCATAGTTAGTGGTGTGTCATGGAACTCGCTAATTAATGTTTCAGTTCTAATTTTTCATCTTCTTGAAATATTAAGGTCCCCATATGTTTTTAGGAAATCAAAACGGAGTTTTGGTTCACCCTTGGCTAATCATATGGACTTGGTTAACATTAGCATATGTCGAGATACAAATCTTATGAGGATTTGGATTCCCAAACCCTCTCAGTATGTAGTAATTAGAAACTATATTAACAATTCGTTCATCAGCTACCTATATAGCTAGTGAAAAGCTTTAGTCATCATACAGTACCCTCTATTCCATCTCGAGCTGAAAGAAGTACCTAATCTTGATTAAGTTGTACGTCACCGTGTTAGTGTCATGGATCGGATAGACCTAATTTTACTGGTTTTGGTAGTACTGGTGGCTGTTTGCTTCATTGTTTTCGACATTTGCATCTGAGATGATGCAGAAATAATCCATGATATTGAAACCGGCACCGCTACGAACAGAAATTTAGCACAACCGCAACAAGAAGCAGCAGAAGGCCGAAAGGGTTGAATCTTATGAAGTTTTTCGTCCCCGAAAGAACATGGAAAAACCAGTTGGATTTCACAGTGGTGAGTGTTTTCTTTGTTTGGAAGAGTATGAGGAAGACGATGAGTGTGCGATGCTTAAGAAATGTAACCACACGTACCACCGTGAATGCATTGATAAGGTGAAAGATGACTCATGTCCGCTTTGTCGTCATAGTATCGATATCAAAATAGAGAAAAACCACCTTGCTAATATGGTTCTGTAATATTTTGTATAAATTTTGTTCTCAATCTTTGCATGCTGAAATAATTTCCCTGTTTTCCCCTTCAATTTCCAACTTGATTCAAACCTGAGATAAACAACAATCAGATTGATATATGCCTATAAATTAAAAGATCCATAACTTCTCATATTGGATCCACTAGTGTTTTACCATTCTGATGAATAATATGGAAAAAAGTGTCACACACCGCATAATTAAACCCTACCACAAATCATGTAGGATTGTAATAAAAATCATTACCAGTGGAGTCTTATTGAATTTGTTTTGGTAAACACAATATACTTAAGTCCCCCCAATTAATATTTACACTAGCAACAGCCAATTTCAGGCAAGCACCCACCTCTCAACAACAAACATTTCAATGATTTAATCTATAAAAAATAATTTGCAGTATTATCATTCAGCTGCAGGCCTTCCATCTTTTCTATGGTCACTTACGGCAGTGAGTATACCATGGAAAACGTTTCCGTTTGGAATTTTGCCACTTTTCCTGCCCATATGAATAGGAGGGTTTCCAAGTTTTTGAACAATGAGCTGAGTGATAGCTCCACCGGCTTTAGCCTGCAATTCATGACCCCTTTCCTGCAAGAAGTGCTTTCTTACGTCTGAAAGCTCGATATGATCTCCATCAATCACAGTCCAGTTTTCATAGGACACGATGTTTGGTATAAGCTGCATTATTGAAGAGCAAAGAATCAGCAATCTAATATAGAGTTCAGAGTCAATGCTGTGTATCATGACAGAGAATTAAAACATGTTAAACAGTTACCCTGTGGTAGACTCTTGGACTTTGAACTGCAGCTGAAGGTTCCATTCCCAGCATAAAATAATTGATGAACACCTGAGTTACTGCTGGGATGATGTCCAGACCACCACTACCTCCTAGAACCCCAACCAATTGATTATCCTGCAACAACCAACAATGTTGCTTGTCAAATTGATGCTAAGCTTTTCTTGACAACAACTCAAGTGCCTACCAGTATTTTCATATACCTTTGTGACTATAATAGGAGTCATGGAAGATAAAGGTCTTTTGATTGGTTCAATGAAATTTGACGGAGCAGGAGGGAGACGGTCTGGTGTTATGTCAGTGGGAATTGAGAAGTCATCCATCTCATTGTTGAGCACAATTCCAGTGGAAGGAGAGAGTACTCCACCTCCAAACGCACAGTTTACAGTGGTTGTCATTGATACCGCATTTCTGTCTGCATCTACTATGCAGAAATGACTTGTTCCATGATCTCTTAGCTGACTCCACCTGTTAAGTAATGAGCTGAATAGCTTTAAAATATTGTCGAGAAAGAACGTTCTAGTTTAGACTTTAGACTAAATGTGTCAGGCGATCTTGCCTGTACGAATAGTACTCTGGTGGGAAAGTTGTGTTGTCAAATATCTTCTGCTGAATTTCCTTAGCAAAGGATGGGGAAAGCATATCAGATGCATATTCATGGGTATCAACAAAAGCAGGATCACCCAAGTTCATTCGGATTGCAAACATGTGTTTCAATGCTTCAATCAGACGATGCAAACCAAGATCTCCATTTACTGCATCCGAGTTTCCATAGCTGTTGAAGATGTTCAGAATCTGTTTTCACCAAAGTGCAGACAGTTCACATTGTCAAGATGAGACCAATAAAGCTGCAGAACAGAATAGTAAACAAGGAAATAAGAAGTGATAGCACCCACCATAGAAAGCCCCAAAGTTCCAGCTGAAGGAGGTGGCATTCCTGATATAGTATATCCCAATACTTTTGCAGTCATGGCATCTGTAACATTCACTTTGTAAGTCCTCAAATCCTCCATTGTCAAAATCCCACCAGCCTCTCTCACATCTTTTACAATTTTCTCACCGAGACTACCATTGTAAAAGGCTTGTGGCCCTTGTTCTGCAATTGACTCTAAGCTCTTGCCAAGTTCCACATTGTAACACTTATCACCTGCCTTTAACACCTTCCCATTTGGGGCATACACTTGCCTTAAGCCAGGGTCGTTTATAATCATTTGTTCACATGAACGTATATGTCCTCCAAGATAAGGAGCAACTTCAAATCCCTCTTTAGCAAGCTTTATTGCAGGCTGAAATAAAGTCTTCCACGCCATTCGCCCATGTTGTAACCAAGCTTCATGTAGACCAGCAATCTCACCAGGCACCCCCATTGACAATGCACCTATTAACTTGGCTTTAGGATTCCTCTCATACATATTCTGTTTATCAACAATTACGGTTCAGATAAACATACAGGAGAAAATTACAGCGAAATTCATCAACTTATGCTATAATTCTAGTATATAGTTATATGAGACCAACTGACAGATGATCTCCAATCAATAACTGAGCTGGAAAAAAAAAAAAAAAAAAAACGAGTGAGGGTTTTTGAACCTGTGAAGCAGCTAAAGGAGCAGTTTCCCTCATATCGAAAGCCTGGGTTTTCGATGTTGCTGAAGATCGAACAATCATAAAACCCCCACCTCCAATTCCACTTGCCATTGGATTAACAACCCCAAGGCACAATGCAGTTGCCACTGCAGCATCAACAGCATGTCCACCCTGCCTAAGAATCGACGCACCGATTTCAGAACACCTGGCATCATCAGCAGCAACAACACCATTCTCTGACTCAACAACGTCAGATTCATTTGCTCCAATCCCCTTATTTGATACTCTCAATACTACCCAGCCATTGGTGTAGCCCCCAAATATAAGCCCCACAACTACAACATGAACACAGCCCAACAAAGGTAATCAAGATCAAAACTTTACCACCATTTCACATACAAAATTAAACCAATCCAAAATCCCAACACAAAGCCAATTCTGGCATCCCTAATGCCAACATGCACACGTCTACCTACCACACTGCAGAAAGTCAAAACACTTCAACCAGAACAGTTAAAAAAAAAAACTGGGTACTTACAGTTTCATATGATAACAATCAGACTGAATCTCAATTGATCATGCAAAACCATAACAAGGTCAACACAAACTCACAATCAAATCAGAAAGGTTATAAATTGAGAAGAAAGAAAATTTACATATGATTGCTGTAAAAGCAAGTAGAATCCACAGAGCTCTAGTAGTCCTCTTCCAGCTCTTCTTGTTCTGATCAGAGAGGAGTGGAGCTGCCAAGCTCCGGTGACCCATTGCTCTTTCTTTGTGTTCTCAGAAACAGAGGAGAGACAAATTGTAGTTTGGTAGATATAGGAAGAGTGGCAAGAATGATTGGAGTTTAGTGTTTCAAGTTGATGAATATAAATGTGATTAATATTAGTTTTCAGGTCGCGGTCACCATCTCTAATCTAGTCAGCTTTTCGAACCTAATACGCAAACTCACAGAAAGTACAAAAGATCTGGTTTTAATGTGTGCTACTGTGCTAAGATTCCTAGAGCCAAATAGGAATCATTAATCACCATTGAGCTGCTGACACTTCAGTCTAAGACAGGAGAATCTTACTTTTATGTTACAAACTCCCAAGTTACAACCTTGTGAACTTGCCAAATACCATTTTACTGCCTAGTGTTTAACACCTTTGAATCGAATTTACTTGAAGACAAAGCAAAGCCAAATTTGTGTTTTACAAATAGGGATGGAAGTTACACTTTGTTTGTACTACTTGTTAATATCGTGGGACTAAAAAGTCTAAAATAATGGGTGGAGTCTTAGAAAATCATACTGCCAAAGACGATGCCAAGAAAATTGAAAAAGAGTCGGCTGGTGTTGTGATTTCGTGCAAGTCATTTCCACTACCTTATTGGTCGTCGGAGAAACCCAAAGAAACATCATAAACTCAGCTTGCTGCGATCATTTCGTAATCAAAGACGTCAAAAATCCAGACTTCTGAGGTTTAGTTGGCGTTAGAGAACTATGTCAAAGAATGTAACCAACATAATAGCCAAGATTGTTGGTACTGTATAAGAAAGAGGAGGCAAACTAAAATGATTAAACTGCCATAAAGATTGAGAGTGAAGTCAGAAAAATGTGTTACAGGTTATCGCTGTACTGTCCAAAAAGAGGTATGTGACCTTGATAAAAAAAAAAATGGAGTTCCTGTAAGGGACTGAAAATATACCAAAATTTATGGGAAAAATTAAAATTAAAAAAAAACTGGGGCTCTTCAGGATCGATGAATCAGTTCACGACTGCCAGAACAGTTCAGGGTCATCGCTGTACAACGAGTGATCCTGAATTTCCTGGTTTGCCACATGGCAATCAATAAGTCGTGATTGGACGAGTTTACACAATGCTAGACCACATGGAAGCACCCACCATTCACTTTCATCCCTGCAGACAAGAATGTTTCATTGGTGAGAATTGAAGTGCTGCAATCGAATTTACAGGGTAATGCAGAAGTTGGTGTCCTTGAGCGTATCACTTACACGCTAAAAGTCCAGGACGGAAAGTTGGAATGCCTTCTATTTGAGTGAGTTGTATAATGAATCAATCCACACATAAAAGCAACTACCTGTCACCGGAGACAAATGTCAGGAATCAGCTGGCATCAAATAATGCTACCTTCTACTATATGTTCTTTCTTTAGTTGCTACTAGCTAGCTAAGCCAGAAGGTTTCGAACAACTTACAACATTGATCAAGGATGTGATATTCCACAAAGCATATAAACGGGAAAGACCTGCTGCACGTCTAGGCCCATGACTAAACAAAGCACTGATTCCAGCCGGGAAGGGGAATAGTAGACCGAGAGGAAGAACGAACAAGACTAAGCATAAACTTAAGAGTGAAATAGAATAAAGCTGCAGCAAAGTAAGCAAAACTAAGCTAAAGTCTCCCAAGAGTAGAATAGAAATGACCAAACCAACAAGATCCTGAGACAGAAGAGTGCAAGTGAGGTCAGTATAGTATCTAACAACTTCAGCCAAATATCATAACGAGGTATTAAAGACTCAACCTGATGGGCAATGGGTTTGGCATTATAAAGTACAAAAGAGAAGGGATAACATATGGCTTTCTTCTCTTTTAACGTCCTCAAGCCTTTGGTGTGTAAAATCCCTCCAGAGAACTTCTTTTGAGACATCCAAAGGTCCATGAGTCTCAAGTGTTCAATTTGGTTTTCCCAATGATTTCCAGTCATGCTGAACAAATTAATGTAAAGAAACGTAAGGATAAGACTTAAGGAAACTAACTCGGTACATATGTAAATTTGAGCAGATATATACCGTGACTGATGCTCTGGTGGAAAGAATGCATCTTGACCGTCCAATTCAGGTGGCAAACTTTCAACTTCCATAGTATAAACCATAATTCCAAAGTGGCAATATCCAGACGCTGTAGGATGAAACCAGGCAAGATCAACATGTATGCCAAATGCACCAACAGTGGGTTTTGCATGTGTTTCAAGCCAGCTAATAACATGACTAAAAGTCAGTTTTAAGTGTCCATGCCGGACTAAGCGCAGTTGAGCATTTAGACCGGCTACGAGCCGATACCAGATGGTAGGTGGAACAGACTGAAAAAAAAAATGTTAAAAATGTCATAATCAGAAGTTTGTTGATTCAGATACCCATACTGAACTTCACATAACCCTAATCAGGAAAAGATAACAAACCTGACTCATGAGGCTGGTAAGAATGTTATCGCTCTGAAGAGAGAAAGGAGCCATGTAACTTCCATCTCCTCCAAAAGCTATAGACATTGGAAATCTCTGATGAAGACAGGGAGGAAGGCCAGCTCTTTTCTCATCTCCACCTAGGAAAAAGTCCATGTAGGCAAGCATCAGGTCCGTAGTTGCAGCAACCTGCAATACAAAATTGTAAACTGAATCAAACCCGATATTTAACAGTGCCCCTTAGGGAAATTAAAAATTGGTAGCAACAGAACAGTATAATTGCATTAGAAACAAAGATCAAATAATTGATTATCTGTTTGTATTTTCATTAGAGGTCAAGACCGGTTTTTATAGCAGAAAAAAGGTCAGCTAATAATATTTTAGTTCCATGTTTTTATTTTTAACATATTAACATTATGAGTATTAAAACAAATGTATGGAAACACTTTAAATAAAGGGTTAATTTAGAGATCAACCTTAATCCCTTCATATAGAGCACGAGAACGACAAGAACGCAAACAAGAATGATCATATTCTGATCGAACATATTCACGAAGTTGTTGTAATTTATGTTTCCGTCGACTCTGTAGCCATGACCAAGCAAGTGGATAGGCCAGAACTGAAAGAATGCTGAAGACTGATCCTTCCCACCACTGATAAGCAGCTAAACCATTGATCTCATCCACGAACCTATTGAATGCATCCTCATATCTGCCAATGAAGTACTTAAACCACTTATATAATTGCAAAGTCCAAGAAACTTCACTTAATATGAAACTATAACCACACAGAAGCTTGATGAATAGCATTATTTTGCAAGTGGGGGCCCAACTACTAAATTCATCATATACCAAAAGGGAAAGACAGCATACACTATCTCTGTTATTTGTTCTGGAGGAGAATGAGGTAGATGCCAAGGTTCGCTGAATGTATTTGGCCCCATGAAATACATTCTATGCACATGACTCTGAGATTCCTCATTTCTATTTGTTTCCAATACCTGAATGATAAAATGACTATTAAAACCAAATCCAACATAAGAAGCAGAGCACCCACTAAGATTTTTTTGAACTTATTCCAGTAAAGAAAACAGATGTAGGAAGTGAACCTCATTTAACGATTCAAGGAAAGGAAAAGAATGATCTAAACGGGAGCCTTGTCGAGCAGGTACAGCAGCTGGTAATTCGTCTGCAGTAACATACTTCATTCGTGCAACACTGAGCACGAGAGCTAAGAAGACAAGGACACCTAACAGAATAAGACTGAACAACCATGGTCCACCGAATGTGTATACCAATTCTTCAACTGCAGTATAACAGTTTGGCATGTGATATCTATCAGAAACACACTTGTATGGACATGGAGTCTCAGTAACACCACCTAATAAAAGTTAGATGATGTTAATCAGCTGGTTCACCTAAATGAAACTTGAATAAAATTTACAGTACTAATCATGTAATACAAGTCTAGATAACCTATATCAATAAAAACCAGAAAACAATCTATAAAGACCCAGGTAAAGCTAAGTAATGAGAAACAATGTGAAGTAAAGTAAGCCTAAAACATTTTGCATACATTAGTAACTAAAGAAAAGTTCAGGAATACCTCGAACAGCAACATATATGGCACGGTGCGGAAGCTGAAAAGACGGACAAGCACGACAAAGGGCTCTAGCAGAGCCACTGACATTCTTAAAGGTTCCGAGAGGGCATTCCTGCATTGCAATAGTAAACATAAAGGTGAATTACTAAGGGAAAATGCATGACCTAAAGGCATCCTCAATCCTACAATCATGGAGCATGCATATAAAGTTATGAACGAATCACTTGATGACCTCTCATATGTACCCTTAGTAAGTCAAATGATTTAAAGATCTAGGATATGTATCACTAACATAAAAGAACTAAACCTGTGTAAAAATCAAGTGCAATTTTCAATGCCAGCTATACCATACATTCACCAGAGCTAGTAGTATGAATTGTATATTACCTCACAAAAGATACCATATAACCCTCTGGGACAGGTCCTTCCAGTGATAGTTCCATTTTGTCCAGCACGACCATTTCCTCTACCGAAACCTCCCCTGCCATCAACAAGGGAAATAGGGTTTAAAAGTGATTATCTCGCAATACCATAAATAATATAAGGAAAAAGAAGTTGCTTTGAAACTGATTTAGTAAATAAAAATTTAAATTTTAGTTGGCAGCTAACTTGATTGCAAATTTTAAAAGTGAATACGATTTATCTCCTTCTGTTTGCTTGTTTAACTAAGTAGCTTAGCAGATATGCTGGAGGGAGCAAGGCGTTATTCTTAATCCCGCACCCCATAACAGATTATGTTCATCAACAGTACTCAATACAATTGGGAGCTTCATTTGACTTGCCCACTCCAACTATCTAAAGAGTTTAACCTCTTACACAAGACTCATTGATCAAATTTTAATTCTTCTTCTCTGGAACTAAATATAGAGTCAGGTTATATCTACCAGTGAAAAAATTCAAACTCAGAGTCATTTTTAAGGGGCAGGAACTGAAGCTTGAAAATTATTACTTCAATTACGTTTAGGTAAAACCAATTAACTATCAGATCAAAAGTAGATAGATAAATAAAGCAATTTATTAGGAAGTATTCCACACGCCTTATTTTTGAATGTTCACATAATCGTCCTTATTAACTTTTATGGTTACTTGATCGAACTAAAAGCAGCAACGGGAAATATATTCAAACTGTGAAAAGAAATAACAGTTTCCAGACACAAACCCAGTATTAATGTTTCCTCCGACGCTTGCAATGGGTAGATATGCATCCCCAACTGGTATATCTGACCAATGGAAGTGAATCCTCCCACCACCTCCTCCCCCGCCACCACTAGGACTACCATGCCCACCAACAGTCGAGATTGTAGAAGAATCATCAAGTGCTAATGTCTGAACGAACAAAAGAATGGTACCACCGGATCCACCACCAGGACCTATATTTGAAATTGCCCTACCAACTTTCTCCGCAAAATTGTCTCCGAAGGTTTCTCCATCAGCTCGAAGAGAGCCCGCAACAGACAAACTAGACAATGAGCGATCCAATGAACCCATTACTGTTCAAGAAAAAAACACAACAAACTACACATCAGGGTCCAGGCAAAGGAACAGAAACAAAGTAGCCATTCAAACATTTTTATTTCGTTGGTTTGCTGTCCTTGAAAGAAATAATTTGTATTTAAACATTTCAACCATGAGTGATATCTTGCTTAAATGAGCCTTGCAGCATAACAAACCCCATTGTCGCATTTGCCTGTACAATTAAGCCTCCAAGACCTCTATCATTGCGTAAGAGTTATCTAAATTGAACATAAAGTTGCAGACAATAATTTACATCTTACCAATAATACCACCGCCTGCTGTTGCACCAGCTAGACTATCATTTCCACTACCACTACCAAGTTCACAAGGTAAATCAGCATTTCCATAGGAAACACCACCTTCAATAAAATTTCCCTCGTAGAACCCATCTCCACCTTTGCCTCCATGCCCGCCACCACTGCCAAGACCATTTACAAAAAATCTTCCTCTACCCAGCCCACCCGTGCAACCTACATATTCAAAATCAAGATTCATAAGATCTAAGAGTGCATATTATATGTCAAAATCTGAAACTTGAACCTTCTATGAAATTATGACATTGTGGGACTATATCTTTCCAGGGTAAAGTAATTACATTTGTCACTTTAAATCCAAAAATAAAGGTCCTCAATTTAGTCGAAACATTTAAAACAAGAGACAGAAGGCATACCTAGACCAGATGCAGTAATCAACCCAGAAGAGTGTACAACTACATCTCTAACCCAGTGAAAATGTACAACAGATCCAGTTATAACGCCTTCAACAATAACATCTTCAACTCGACAGATCTGGAGCAGCAATCCAAGACAATCACACTCATCAGTCACAGAAGGTGTAATTCATTATTTCAAAAGTTTTACCAACTTGACCAAGATAAGTACTTAGTTCCCAATCTGTATCAATGGGAGACCTGAAGAGTGAAGGTCAATGTAGAGTTCATGTTACAATCTTCAGGTGGATGAAGTAATTCCACAGGACAATTTGGGAGCTCACAGTTGAGTTGGGGTGTCCTACCATTTTCAGATATAGATATCAAGTTCATCAATATTAAGGAAAAAAAAAAACAGAGAAAGAAAGCAGTACTATAAAGTATGGACATATAACTCACGTAACGTTACTACTGCTGTGGTCCAAAGGCCCTCGCAGAAAAGATCCAGGTCCAACCTTCATATGAGAAATAGAAATTCAGTGTGCAAATGCAGATTATTGTAGCAATAGTAGAGATGAATAGTGAACAAATCAACAGTACACTTGAACAAATCTACAGAGAGTACGGATGAATGAGAACGTTCATATATACCCAAGACAAAAATTTAAGAAACAATATTCGTTTTCATCTTTCCAACAAGGAGACAATAGGATCAACATAATGAAACTGTAGCTTACATTGATGCTGAAAAATAGAGACAGAACCAGGTGTTGTGCTTCAATAACATCTCCTGGCCCTGACAAATTCAAGAAACCTTGTCCATGAACTCCCAAATTCGCATTAGAATGTATCACAGAGGACTCCTGACAACCCAAAAAAAAACATAAATTTATAATCTGAATAATAAACACACAATAGGTTATTGGAAATCAAGGTTCTGGTTATATTGTACCCTGAGAACCACTAAATTAGTTGCTTCAAGCAAGGATGTTTGCACAAGTGTATCAACACCACCCTCTATAAGCATTTTGGAATTCCACATCAAGTGCATTTTCACAGACATTCGAAGAGCCCCAAATATCTGAATGTAAAGAAAAAGACAGTAATGAACGTCTTACAATTGAGTACACTTAAAAATTGTAGTAAAACAAGAAGAGGAATAGATTACAATAAAGATTAGCACTTATATACTACAATAAAGATTCAATAAAAAAATATGAATGAAAAGTTAGACACTTGCCTTGATGATAGAGTCACTCATGAGAAGCTCTTCTGCCATTAACTCAAACTCAGATGAAGCAAATTGTTGAAGACCAAAACTCAAAACTGCACCACATAATAAGCGAATTTGACCTCTAACCTGTAAAATGGAAATCTTTCAATATAATAACAGAAATACCATGACGAGCAACATGATTATCCTTATATAAATTGAGAGATAATTGATGGGTTTGATTTTGAAGTCCCGCGATACCTCTTGAATTCTTACAGAAGAGTATAACAAACTAACATATAACATGCACTACTTAACAAGAATCCTGATGAAAGCATAAAATATTCAGTTTGACAAAAAAGAATCCACGTGCATGTACTAGAGTATTCAATGGAAAAATGCTGAAGTCAATGGAAAAGAGGTTAGTTCTTCAATGACCTGAACACGGCTCCAATACAAAGGAACCAAAGCCTTGGCATGATCTTTTATATCAACATTTGTCCAGAGTGCCAGTTTAGGAAACTCCAACAGAAGCGTATCAGTCTTTGTGGACAAGTTATGATTGCTGACTATAAGTCTCCGAGGGACAGCATCATAATATGTCCCTGCAGCACCTGCATTTTCAGGACAGCCTAAACTCATTCCCCCTGCAGGAAGAAGCTGGACATTATTAACATACGAGCAGGAATATGCAAAAGGAAGGCAGTTCCAATGATTCTTTCATATTTAAGTTCTTCCTCTGAATATTGCATAAGAGAGATTTTAAGCACACAGTTCCTCCGACAGATTAGCTTCAAATATAAACATGAGTCTTACCATGACTGAAGATTCCTGGTTCATCACGCCTGCTGAAAACATTAATGGAAACTCTTCCACCTCCACCTCCAGCAAATCCATTACCCCCAACTGCACTTATCCTGCCACTTCCAGTCCTGCTCTTCACAGAAAAATAGTTGTAGTTTTGAGGCTTTCTTAGACACCATGCATCACGTATTTGGATTAAGTATAATAATAATGGTTTGTGACAATCAACCAATTATGACAACCCTATAGCATCTAAAACGACGAATGAGCATATCATTATACATAAACATCCATGAGTCATTATTTCAACTTAAAAAAATGACGGAACGACAGGTAAAGAACTTACATTCTAAGACCTTTAATGTATATGCTGCCTCCTGAACCTCCTCCACCCTTGATACCACCATCACCACCATCAGCCAAAACACTCCCCCCAACAACTATCGAGTTCCTAACCTCCAACCAAATCCTCCCACCTCCTTCCCCACCATACTTCACTTCCTTACTAGTACTCCCACCCTTACTCCCATAACTCTTCGGCTCTTCCAACGATGACCAAGCATATGGATCCCCACCCCAAAAATCATCCGGCAGCTTACTATTATCCGTAACACAACTAGCTCCTCTCCCACCATGACCTCCTCCAGCACCCTGCACACCCCCTGGTGAGCCACTAGTCATTGGTGGAGGCTCCCCCGCCATCGCGGTAACATTGATCATTGAACCAGTAAACAAGCTAGCATTGGAAGCATTAATCGAAACTAACCCGGCAATAATCACAGCATTGCTACCTAAACTAAAATCTCCACTAATATTAACCACAATGGAGCACCCCAAATGTGGGCAGCTCAAATTAACACCTGGGAGAATATAAAAGCTCCCATGCCCATGTATATACACATCATTATCAAGAGTCAAGCTTGAGTTGAGCTCACATATGGTGTCGAAAGACCCTGTTGCATTCAGACCCTCACTGCAGGAGAGTGAAGGTGGCAGAGGCTCCGGCGGACTCGGCGGCGGCGATGGAGGAGAGTAGTCTCCATATATGTCATCAGAATTGAAGCTGAGGATTGAGAATTCATTGCCCAAATCAGTGGAGAGAGTAGGGTTTAAGGTGAAAAGGGTGAACAAGCTGAGAGCAATGCAAAGGTGGTGGAGATATGAAGCAAAAGGAACCATCTTGAAGACTTAAAACTCATCAAGAGATAAACCCAGAATGGGAATTGGACTGCCAAATCAAATTGGGGGAATGCAAAACCCTAACTCTGGGTTGAAGGGATTGGATTGAGCTGGAGTTTGGATCAAAGTTTGGAACTTTAATCAAAACCCAGAAGAGAAACGATGTGAAAACCCAAAAAGGTTGGAACTTTATTGGGAAATTTTACTGTATGAATGAAAATGGTGACCAGAGTATGGATTGTTAAAGGTCTCTGTGACTCTGTCTGGTGTTGCTTTGTGGGTGTGACACAGAAGCAGAGGAAGAAGACGAAGTGCTAGAAGGAAGAACTGCCAGACTAGCACGTGTGCATGACAAGTGCTAAATACCCTTTGGTAGCTTTTTGAGGTTGTTTCAAAGGTTCAATTAAGGTACGTATAAATGCTTCTGTTCTTGCGTCTCAGTGTTTTCAATTCAGTTGCAGAAGGGAGACACAGTCTTTTTGCTACATTTAGAAGAACAAAACAACTTTTCAAGCTTACCTTAGTTTATCCCAAATCTAGGTAAATGTCACCAGATGGAATTGTTGGACCAATTAATAAGAATCATTGCTGGTTATATATACTTGTAGTATCTATCTAATCAGTCACATCCACCGCCAATTACGTTCTTTCTTGTTTCTTTGCTATATATAATGCTATCATAAGCTTCATAATAAGCTACATTATCATAAGGATAGTGAATTAGTCATTGTAACTGTGCAAGCCTGTTAGGTTCATCAGGAATTTTATGACTCTTTGATTCATGAATAGTCACTTGATAGGTACTTTTGTCTTTAAATGTGGCTTTAGTGTTGTCTTATAAGCTATGGGAATATATATTTTGTCTAACTAGAAGAGTAACAATTGCAGAATTGACCAAGTAGAGGAAAATATGATCAGAGTCGAGAGTGAAAAATGTTCAAGCAAATGGAGTTACTACCGTAAAATATGATGTAAAAATGAACCTTATTTATTTATTTTTGGAATTCGGTAATTGCCGTAGGAATACATTTCTCCAAAGTAAAATAGATGGATAAATCTACTAAATAAATCTCTGCAGTAGAGGAAGCACAACATCTCTTCTTCTTTAAACAATGTTTGTACATAAAGGTATGAGTCTATGAGAGGAAAAAGCTGCATTCTTCCCTTGTATGTTTCACCATCTTAGCTTTGCTGGGAAATACTGCAATGAAGTTCACACAGCAACTTTAGAACATGAAATTTACACATAAAAAGCTGATCAGTGTCCTATTTTGGGGAACTGCAGAAGAGAACTCACCTTGTCAATAAGAGATAAATAGTAGGGCTTGACTTTTTCGACATCAATTCGAACCTTGCTCTTGCTGTAGAGATCATATTTGCTGCAAAAGGTAACACATCAGAGATCTGAAACTACAAAAATTGAACATGTAAATAAGTCAAGTGAATTGGGAAGAAGCTAGCTCACTTGAATATGTTAAGCCACTTCAAATTCTCTTTATCCTCCTCGTTCATTAAATGTTTATATGCACCTGACTTGTGAAGAGCTGCAAGATTTATACAATGGTTAAATACGTATTCAGCTTGAATAAGAGATTTAAGTACTCAACTATCTGCATTCTTCGAAAAGATTTTGAGGACGGTGATTACGATAAAAGGAGTGGTAGCGGATAACAAACAATCCAGCTTCAGGTAAAGTTGTTCCATTTTCCTTGGCGACCTACATATTCAATATGCAAGTTAGCTAAACTAGCTGGAGATATGACAAGTGCAGGTATCAGTACTGATTCAGAATTCTGTGAATGCATACCAAGTACATGTAGTCATCATGTCCCCATGATATCATGACATTTTCTAGTCCACAGCCTTTAGAGTATATTCCGTTCTTTGTGTTATATAAAGGATTGTTGTGATCCGGATTGCCCTCGAAATACTGAAAGAACAGAGAAATTCAGGCTTTACTTGAATAATTTTAGTCACTATTGATGAGATGCAGTCAATCTAGCCAAATCTTTGAGACTTGTTCATACCTTGTGGTGAACAATGGATTCATCAAAAGCACAACCAAGGGGATGTGTGTCTCCTGCAACAGAAAACTTTTCGCTGTTAATTGAAATAGCTCAAAAGCTGAGAAAAGGGCCATCACATTTCTATGTCTAAAACAGAAAACTCACCAACAACAGCCCATTGTGGAAGCCCTCCAAAGCTAGGAAGAAGAAGCACTTTGCCAAGATCTGAAAACACACATGCCACATTGAGTAATTTAATCAATCACTTTATCTAATTGACAAATATAAATGCATATGTGGATCTTGAAAGGGTATATACCATGAATGAGAGCAGTCAAATGCAGCCAGTCTTCATTAGGATAGTCTTTCCTAATTGTTTCAGCTGTCTGCAGCAAATGCTCGATTTGTGGTTCATCCAAGTCGGGATCACTTTCATCCACAACCTCATTAAGGAGCTCACAGCATTCCCAAATGCTCATTTCCACCCTATCCATCTTCCTATACTGCTTCCTCATCTTCTTCACAAAATCATATGTCTGATGAATGTGGTTCAACCTGTAGAATTCCTCCACAGTTTTCTGCCTCTCACTTTCTGCATTATAATCCCTACAACAATGCATTGGCATTCTTATCACATCAGACTTCAATCCAAAACCTTAATGAACACCAAAAAATGAACGAAAACAAAGAAAGCAGGACAATCCAGACCTGAATGTCTGGCCAAATGCATTGATGTCAGGGGCAATGAACTGTTCATTGGACACAAGAACTTCTGGTTTCACAAATCCATCATTGTCGGCTATGTCTTTTGGCATCACAAACCCACTATCCAATACCAATTCACACATTTCTTCATTGTTCTCAGAAGCCAAAGCCTTCTTGTCCTCCAATTGTGGTGCTGTATAATCAGATATATGAACACATACAGGTAAAATATTAAAGATCTCAAATATTGACAATGCAGAATAACAGACCTATATTAAGCTTTAGTATTGAACCATGCATACCATTGAGATCTGCAGGTTGCTCAATGAGGATAGTCATCCTTGTCTCCAAATCTTCAACAGAGAAAAAGACTCAAGGCAAAGAAGAGAGAGCGATGTTCAACGCTGTGGTGAAGATATGTAGGCAAAGTAGGGTTCTTATAGTTCGAATAGGAGTCCTTGCATGAAAATATGGAAGCAAAGGAGTCCTCAACTGAAAAAAATGATATGTTTCCATACCTATTTTATCCATATCTTAAACGATTGAAACTTTCAAAAACAGCTAATAGGGAAACCGATAAGGGCTGCACCCCAGATTACGAAATTAGGAAGACTGTAAATTAATTTTTGAATCTAAAGGGCATGCATATATGAGTCAGAAGTACGTGGATTTCATATCTAACGAAATCTCCTCTGAACAAACTGACAAGGAATTTAGTCATGGCTGACTAATATGTACAATTATGTACAATTTTTTTCTTTTCACTGAATTGAATCCAGGAAACCTGAAAGTGATAAAACAATTGATTTCATAGGACTAACAGTCGTAATAATAATTAATTCAATAATAAAGAATAGAAGGTCAACTTCACATACTATAGTACTATACATATGATTATATGGACCTTTCTTATTTTTCAGGGTTCAGTCTGCACGAATGATACACCCCTGGAGTAAGATGTGTGTCCTCCCTCTAGTTTGTGTATATATTCGTAATAATTCGAAGGTCGGTCTTTATATATTATGTTAGTACATGCGTCTATATATATTAGATGCTTCCAAGGATATATATATATATATATATATATATATATATATATATATATATATATGACATTAGATCTTTGCTTCTTCTTTTTTCAAATGTGAAAAATCTCAAATATTCATTTGAACACACGAAGAACTAGTGTAGTATCAACAAATGAGAAATCAGAGGTGTCAAAAAGATTGTGTTTGTGATGACAAATGAGCCAACGAGATTGGTATACGTCTAAATGAGAGACAACACTCTCAATGTAGGCAAATTGATATCAGTGTGCCATAGTGATATGACTGATATCAAACAACATTAATATGTGAATGATTGCGGTTGCGGGTTGGCGAAAGAAAACAAAACTTGGTTGTCGTTCGAATTGAGGAAATAAGAACACATGTAGCAATTGGGTACTCTTTGCTTTGATCGATCAGTGTCGACTATGGTTGGATTCATTTATGTCGATTCATATATATACACATCATTCCCAGCGAAATGATGAAAACCTCTTTTCTCTACAGTACAGGATGCAATTACTCATATTGAGTGTGCCTAGCTACTGCCGACGGTACCACATTTCATCTAGAAATTAAGTTAGATAAGAGATCGAACGTAATAACTATGAGTGTCAAGTGAAATTTCTTTGTCGATCTTCGTCACTTTGCACGAGTCTATTGAATCAGTTATTCTTTAATTCGATCTACAAGCAAAGGAATCAGTTAAATTTGTTGGGCGGGTTGAAGGAGCTTATTTTCTTGCAAGTTTCAATCAAAGTGGCGATGAGTATTTTGTTAACCACGCAAGTGTTGAGCAACAATTATCTCTCAAATTGTATTGAGGGAAACTAAGAAAAAGACTCGAAGATCGAGAAAGCAATATTAAGCGCAGGGTGAAGAAAATGTAAAGCAAAGCAGGGTTCATATAGTTCAATCGATACCCTTGAAGGAAATCTTTTTCTTCTTATGGATATGGGGACGAGAGTCTTGGTGACTATGCGAGTAATAAGCCGCTGAGGTAAACAAATATCTCTTCCGTATGAGTTACACGAAACAAGCATATATGCATCATGTTTGTAGATCATTTTCTTTAAAAAGAGATCACAAAACTCAATAATATTGTACTAGATCGATGCAAACAAAACTTTCCTTCAACAGAAACTCAACATTATAGATTCCCAATCTCATTAGGACTCTAGTTTTGATTACCTTATTGTATCCTTCGATAATTTCGTTCCAACGAACTCATAGACGATTTTGATCGAGAAGAAAAATTCCTTCTCATGGTGTAATGGGCCTGGTCCGAGTCAGATCAACCAAATTTATGAAAGCATTCTGCTTAAGCCAGCTATTATATATTACCGGCCCACTAAACAATTATTAACCTCTTTGTTTAGATCTCAATTCTAGGTTCCGCATTGGAATTTATATGGTGCTTTTCTTTCTTTCTTTCTTTTTTTTTTTTTTTTTTTTGACAACCAAAAAATCAAAAGAGCCTGAACATTTGCACTTACATTTTAACTGTTCTACAGCTAAATGATTTGCAGTCATGGAAGTAAACGCTGAATGAAAAGAGAAGAAGAAGCAAGAAAATCATTTAGCTTTTTTAAAAATGAGTCAATCGATCACCAGCTAAAGCTGATGGACTCACAATGCATATTTTCTGCTAAACCAGATGAACAGATTGTTGCAACCTCATGCCTCATCTTCTTCGGTCCACTAGCAATTGCAAGTACCCCAACACTTGATCCTTTGCACTCAATTGAAATTCTCTTGAGGTCAGGTGTTTGACCATAGTGCACAGTGGTTGCTTGGACAAGAGACTGTTGAGGAAGGCTTTCCAATTCTGTTTCTGCATTATAAACCGTCGAATTCAATTAAAATTATGTGCTGAACCTGCTTTAGCTCCAACAATATTTCTCTTGTTCCATAACACGGCTGCACTAGCTGTTGCAGCTATAGATATACATATAGCCAACATATTAAACAGAGCCCCCAAAGGAAATGGAAAAATCTTATTGGAATTGTGATCGATTGGATAAATGTAGTATCGGGTGATGATCCCAATCAAGATGAGGAACATCATGAAGGAAGATGTTATGATCAGTCCAAGCCAGAGCCAGTGATTTGCGCCCAATATGGCTGAAACTGGTTCATCTGTGGCTTGGGGTTTGAACCATATGGCTCTGAGATTCATTGAGTGATCTTTCGGTTGTGTCTCTCTTGTAACATATGACTCAATTTATATATGGATATTGGACAGGCCATATGGTGTGGTGCTAGGCATTGGTAGAATAAGGTCTAGCATTGTGATGTTGGAAGAGTGTTTGAATACACAGATTAAGGTCACTTTGGGAAGCTTGCATTGGTAGGCATGCAGTGGACATAAAAATTAGCGGACGAATTATGGAAATGAAGGGGGTAATGCCGCTTCCTCCACTCACCAATACTAAGTTATCATGCCTTAGAAAATGAGTTGCAGCAGGTCCTTATATGGTGCTTCTTATTGTTAGTACTTTGTTTCAATAGTCTCGAATGTAATTTGTGGGCATACTTTTCATTGTTAATTGGGCAAATCTTGTTGAGCAGAAGATGAACATCAACCTTGTATTTAAAAATGAAGAAGAAGAAGATGAACATCAAATTTAGAGAAAGACAAAGGCTTAGTTTGGGACAGCTTTTGAGGCTGCTTTTGAGACTGCTTTAGCTTTTGGGATTAATATATGGCGTTTGGTAAAGTTTTTAAAAGCTGCTTTTGGCCAAAATAACTTTCTCCAAAAGCTGAAATCGAAAAGCTAGAAAATAAAGCTTTGGAAAGCAGCTTTTGAAGAAAAACACAGAGCAAACAATGTTGTTCTAATGAATGCATTGTAGTTGCAATATTAATAGACTCTAATATATTTTGTGTAATGGTTCCATTTGATTATGGTGGAAAATACTTTGTCTAATATTTTAAATGAATTGTGTTTAATATTTAAGAATTATTCGTAAATCTTTTATTTGGTCCAAACAACTGGTCATACATTGGAAAAAAATTATACCAAAATAATTGCCGAAAACCATAGTCTATAATTTAGAGAAGTAATATTCATTTTAATAAAATTTTAAATATTTATGATTATTTTGGTAATTACACTCACTCAAAGTAAATCACTTTCTACTTCGAAGTTACCAAACACAAAAAATTATTTTTCGTTCTCACAGCACTTTTGAAAACAGTTTACCAAACACCTAAACTGCTTCCTCTCACAGCAAGTTCAAAAGCTATTTTGCTCACAGCTAATTCAAAAGCCATTTTGCTCACAGCACAGCTGTCCCAAACTAAGCCAAAGCCTTGTTATAGATTATTTTGCTTGCTTGAATTTGAAGGACAAACATTACATTAAGTCTTTCCGTTGCTCTAAATTCAAGTCCTTCACCATTGATGTATGTATATATATATTCATAATCTATATCTATTGTCTCTTTCATAAA
This sequence comes from Potentilla sterilis, assembly GCA_963682095.1. Classification (NCBI taxonomy): domain Eukaryota; kingdom Viridiplantae; phylum Streptophyta; class Magnoliopsida; order Rosales; family Rosaceae; genus Potentilla; species Potentilla sterilis. The sequence goes on from OY821761.1 coordinate 4,027,494, forward strand.
CGACTGAAACATAAACTCCTCCGTACCCAGAAGAATGTATATATAAACTATACGTTATATATATAATTACAGACTACAGCTACAACAGTGACATCTAGCGGCTGAAATTCTTCCTCTTTCTTTTCATCTATCTATATCAGATTATTGCACCCTACATGACTGGTTTTGTCAGTTCCTTTTCATGTCTCTAATTCGAGAGCAGTCTCCCTCCAGGCCCTCCACCACGCACAAATGTCTTTGTTTGAGCGGTATGATTAAAGGATATTGCAGATCGATTTATGTCTCTAGACCTAGCTAGCTCTCTCTTAGCATTCAGAAAGCATCGATGATATTTACACGTATAGGTGAAATCTGGTTCCGAACTTTAAAGCTTTGGTTAAAAACAAGGAAGAACCTCATGCTGTACCTAGCTAGCTGAGCTATAGCTACTTCACTCATGAGAGTCCAGAACGATAACGTGTTTGGATATTGAATGACATGCCTGTGCAGATCGACCGTCAACGTGATAGAAACCAATACCCATCAATGAGTTTCACAGGTCACCCCGACTCTCATATTTTTTTTTTTATCTTTAATTTTCTTTTCTGAAACACATATTCATGATCACTTACTACTACCACTTCTTGGAACTAACAGAGATGTGAATTCATACAAGAGCTAATCAAACGAGACAAAGAAATTAAAGCAGGTGATCGAGGTAGCTAGGACTATATTTTCTACAAAAACAAGAAAGAAAAAGGAAGGGTCAGTGTTCCTGGCTCTTATATATATGGCAAGGGATTTTTGTTTGCGATGAATTATCTAAGAAAATGATCAAAAGGACTGGAAGTTGATAATTACTCCACCACTGTTTGGTTCATTCCTATATAGCAGAGGGCGGCTACCATGCATCATATGGAAAATGATAGTGTTTGATGTGAAATTAGCACTACGCAGCATGAGGTTGTTGTCTGGTCACATCAGTTTTGGCTATCCTCTGGGGAGCTGATTAATTAAGTCCATATTTAAGAAATTAACATAGGATTTGACCCATATATATATATAGACTGAAAAGACTTATCAGAAATCAGAATTGCCGAGTTTATATATGTGTGGGTCTATTCCATTCCCGAGCAGATCATTTTGACCTTTACATCCCATCCCACTTTTAAGCATATATTGCTGTGTAACTATTCAGCAAATTATGAATTATCTTGCTTTATTCTTCTTATATGATTCCTTGATTTCTTAATTAGGCACTGCATGCGATGCTGACATTCCAATTTTTAGTTTATAAAATGAAGAAAAGTCCTATCCAAACCTCATTTTATAGTCAATTGACGGACAGAAATAATTCAAGAATTTATACTCGTCTCACTCGGTTGATTACTTTAATCAATATTATAATCTGTTTAATTAGTCGCATAATTATTTGTTTTTGAATTTAGGATTTATAATTAATTTTTAATAATAGGAATTAGGGTTTAGGGCGGTAAAATGAATAATGACCTCTGCTTAATTGTCTGTGTTTCTTGCAGTAAGCCCAGTAACCCTACCTTCCTTAAATAATTGGCCATTTCCATACATGACTTAGCTGCATCGATCTCTTCTTCATAACGATCTTTTTCCAGGTTTCCACTGTTTGATATCCTAAGAACTAAAATCAGTGCCAAAGAGATCCATGTCGACAAGGAATTCGATCTATCTGCTGGGTTTAGTTTTCTATTGCTTTCTATCATTTTCAGTTGAATTGGTGCTCAAGATCTTCAATATCCGAACAACGTTGACAGCAGCTCCATTAGTGGAAAAGCCGATGAGGTTTTAATTAGAAAGCCACTAACCAATAATCCAAAAGGATTGGGTGACACCAGATAGGGATCGATCGATTACAGCAAACCCAAACCCTCTCTTTTAATCTTGATCAGTACACTCTCATCATTATTCGCATGCATTCCTTTCTTTTTCAGTCACTTCAAGAATCAAAATCACCACCTTATAAGCTTAGATAGCTACAGTGACCGCACTGGATACCTAGCTTAAGGAGTTAGAGCACAATTACTTAATTAAACACATTCGTTCGAGTCAAGATAAGAAACATGTGTTTCTAATCATTAAAAAAAAATTATTTAAAAAAAAAAAAAAAAAAAACATAGATAGCTAGAGTGATAAGACTTATATGACTATGTACAAATTATGAGAGCCATACCCTTAAATAATGTCGACAACTATAGTGCAAAGTATTTAAACTATATTGTAAAAATCACATGTTGTTATTTAGATTCATAGTCTAATCTTTTTATACATACTAAATCAATAATTAATTGTATATCGTATGAAGATTTCGAAGACTGCTACTTATACCTACATCATCAAATATTTAAATATATTTGTGCGTCTGTATAATAAAAGTTCACGTATTAGTAAATTAGATACTAAATATGTTTTTTTTTAAGAGATAAAAAATGATCCATTAATTTATGAAAATATTACAATAAATAATCAATCTATAGTCTTGCGTACAAAAGACATGTAAGAACACTTGACTAGCCTATGATACAGGAATCTCAAAAGACATTTCAGTGTTCACTAAAAGTGAGCATATAAATTATAAAAATTCGACATCGAATTATGATACTAAATATGTGCTTTGTACGAGAACTAATTCTCGTATGAGAATTTTCTAATAATGGATGTTGCAAAACAAGTCAATAAGCGTTGTTTCTTAATGATGTGCCTTTGGGGTATGATTAGTGTAGATTCTTACTTATAATGAAGAAAACTAGTAGATCATATTGTTTAAGATCGATATGGGACACTTGGTCTCTTAAATTAAACAATATTGTAGTTCCATTAAACGAGTCATTTTCAAGTTTTGATCAAAGTTATCTTGATTTCCTTTCTTAATTCATCTTGGAGTGACATGGACATAAACTCTATATGAAACACTAATTAACTATATCACTCTCCATTTTACACGTCTTTTATCACCAGTGGACGTAGTTTAACGTCATCAACGTTAATTTAATGCTAATAATCTAATCAATTTACAACTAAGTGATATAGAAAGTGATATTCTAAAAAAAGTTATACTAATTTATTGTCTTTAAAATAGTTATAACAAGACAAGACAAACAGGTTAAAGTGTCGATTATCTATTTTCACATTATATTTTTATGATATAATTTTCTTATAAATGTAAGATGTTAGACCTTAATGTAAATCACAACTTATATAAATAAATAAAAAAAAGTCGTATTTCATAAATTTCAAATACTTCACTTATGTATAAAACTTTACAACGCACAAATTCAAAGCCTTTGTAGGTTGTGGCTAAAGAAGAAAGTACCAAGGAATCAAATCTTGCTCGATTGACTGCTCGTGATGAGTGATCTTGATCACATGGTGGTTGGTGTTTACTATATGTACCTTGTTTGTAAGGCAAGTAAACAATTCTCTGTACCAAAATTTAAGGGTACTTACGTGACACATGTCACTATAGTCTAAAGTAACAGCGCGCCAACCCCTAAGGGTACCTAATTAGGGTAACTTTCCCTACCTCACATGCTAATGGTCCTCCATAGATATCATTTACCAATAATAGAAAAGAAATATATTCTTAATCTATATCATTCTTGTCATTGTAGCACGTCATTCCAAGCGTGACTACTATTTTGATATTAGCTCTAATGTTGGGTTGTGAAAATATAACATCAACCACAGATTCATATATTATCAGTTTAAAATTTTTTATATGTTCAGAATTTTAATATTCAGTTATATTAATATTAATTTTAACAATTATGATAATACCAACACATTGCTGTAATTTCGAAAAATTAACAAGGGCAATCGAGCCGGGTGGACGTAATCGGAGATATTAAACCGCAGGTCCAGGGTTGCTCTTATGCTGCCGAATAGCAGGGGATCGTTTTTATGGATAATATCAAGCGGTCAAGTTAAAAATAAGAAATGTTAAAAGAGAATTGTCAAAATCACGCGAATCCCGAGAGACATCAAAGCATGGAGATGGCGCCACGTGGTGTGAAGTGTTGGTGGCAGATGATGGTGGGTCCTGCCTGTCGCTTCCCGAGAGGTGAGTGGAAAAAGACAGAGACACGTGTACGGCGGTCACGTGACCAAGGCAGAAGATCGGGGACGCGTGGGTGGTGTCCGTACAGTAAAATAGGGGATATTTCTCGTACGGGGAGCTGAGTTGTATTTTGTCGGGACGCGTAGGGAGTTTGGGAGTGCCCTAACTTTAGGACATGTGTCACCGCGCAGCCCTCTCCTTATATCGCCGTCAACACTTCACGTGACGCCGTCAGTCAAAACCAATAAAATATTAGCTTCAGTCTTCTCCCCTCGCAATCTTATCCACATTTGCTCTTTCTTTTTCTCTTTTCTTTTTGTGGACACATTATCCATATTTGCTAGGGTTTGCCTTTCTATTCTATAGTCAATTTAGCAAGACTTTTCTATTATCTTATTCGTCCATATTTTAAATTCCTGGCTAAGGTTAGTTTCATAAGTGCACCACCATATTTGCTTCCATTTACCTTAAAAATACATTATTAAATCAATTACTCATCACTTATTCATCGTTAATATTAGTGAGACGTTTATACATATAAATATTGTTTTTAGAATGATTTATACAGACAAATTCAAAGATATCTCAAGAAATTCAATTTTATGAAATCGTAAATTTAAGTAATTAAAGGAAAACTAAGTAATTACCAAGTTAGTTTTAGTCTTTTATCAGTTTTATAGATGGAAAATGTTAAAAGCTCGCAACGTACGTTCTTGTTATATGAAATATAAGGATCGAGCTCAATGAGCAATGCTGCTTTACTTAGTCGTTAAGAAGTTAATGTAAAAGGCAAATACTATGGTTACTTGATTCTGGCAATAAAAGGGACCTGTAAATAAAGCCTTCAAAAGCTTTGGTTAGCCCTAGCTAGATAGAACTTGGAAGAACCTTCAACTGGCGAAAAGGGGTAGTACTTCAAAAGCTTCTATGGTAATAATGTGATGTTCATTAACTATGCTTCAATACTCAGACAACAAAAAAACCCTATGTTTTAATACCGCATTGATAAAGGTCGGCAATCGGAGAGCTTTCCTTAATTTCGTGATAATTATATGCTTGCCCTCTACCACACTCATCCTAGTTTAAGCTTAGCATGCTTCCATTGCAGCACATTTGCACATGCCTGCTCGATCTGCCTGGCTTACCTAATTGATCTTATCATCTTCTTCATTAATCTCCACGTATGATCCAAGCTCCCATCCATAATCATCATTTCAAATAAGTCAATCAAACCAAACAAGATTTGTCATCTAAGATAAGGATTTCAATTTTTTTATTTTTATTTTGCATATATATTTTTCATAGATAACTCATTTAATCTTTGATGATCGTATCGTATATATGGAATACATTTTGTTTAATAGAAATCACTCGATCGATTTCATTTTTTTTAATCTATAGAGTTATCATATATTATTACACTTACGGAAATTATTACTTACATCAGTTAATTAAATCTCATTTTATCATGTGTGGCTGTATGGAGTGTTTTTCAATTTTTTCAGTACTGTTTTAAGTGTTTATATATAAGAAATTTCATCTGATCTAATTTCTTCTACCTCGAAGATTTTCTTTTTCTTTGAAAAATGAAAAGTCCTATCGTAGTTTCTTCTTTGGGGGAGAGAATGCAGTAGATGACAAGTTACTAAAATATCCATGAAGGCTAAATCGTATTAGGGCTGGTCGATCGACTTTAGTTCCATGCCAAAAGGGGTATCAGGTGAACCAATGCCATTATTGTTTGCCTTCCCTGAAGTAGATAAACACGATAGTCTCAGCCACACATGCCGCTTCATTATTTCAATGATTACCAAATTGTGGTTCTTGATGCTTGGATGCAATTAGGGGAACACATACATACACCAGTTTGGTTAAAAATCAGGTGATTAAATCCCAGAACCAGTTCGTGGATTTGGGGCTAAATTATTGCACAAGATGGTAGTAATGGAATGTGGCCCTGCTCGTCGTTTAGGGCAACATCCTTTTCATGGCTTCGACGTTTATGGACGGGACAATGAGGGTCGGATTGAACATTGGATCGTGATTCCTTGACTGCCTTAGCATAGTTAGTATTGAGGAAAGCAACAAATGCGACAAATCGTTAGTGGATTATTAGCGTCAATGAACATGTTTTTTAACCTTGTCATCGAATTCTTAGTAGTGATAATGATATCTAAACAAAATATACATAAACTTCTATATATATCCGGATTATAATGATTTGTTCATATATATAGAAATTTTTTTTTAAAAAAAGGAAGTTAATAAATTTTTAAGAGACTCTATTTGCACTTCTCAAATTGCTATTTCAACCTCTATTTATTTTTGTACATTTTAAAATCCTATTTTACCCCTTGCAAACCTATAAGAAAAAAAAAATCTAGTTGATCTCTTCTCTCCCTATTAACCCAGTTCTTCCATCTCTTTTCTCTTTATCATATTTAAATCAAATTGAAAAAAAGTGCAATCATGGATTTGACTTTTTAATCACTCATTCAAAAAAGCACTATATTGTAACTGTCTGAGAGGTGCAAATAGAGACCCCAAACTTTTATTCAGCAAGCAGTATAAAGATGACACATTCATAGGGTCTATAATAAGAGCTATTTCTCATGACTCACCAACCTACACTTAGAGCATCCGCACCCATGAAATGATTAGCGAAATCCATTGGATTATTAGTCTGAGCTAATTTTGTTTCCTAGTTAGCCCATTCAGAGCTTCTCTTAAATGAATTATACCATTTCTGGACAATTCCTGTCAAGGTTGCTTCATAGTACGCATGGGCTTCTTTAGAGGGAAATTTGGACAAGACTAGTGCTTGGGTTAACTTCAGACTTGCAACCCAGTCGTCTATGGTTTTTTTTTATCTCCTACTTTATCCAGGTCTAGATAGACTCCTCTTTCGGAGATTGCTTGTCCCCATTTTGGTTATGTAGGAATATACTTCTGAAAGCTTTTTTCTCCTATTCTTCCTGTAGGTGGTTGTCCCTTAGGAAGTTTGATTTTATCTTCTCTGATAATTTTGGTAGGATTATTTGTAATGTTGTTGATGATAGTGTTTCCTGCCAATGGTGGCTGGCTAGTGCTTGCTTCTGTATCCATGGTACTTGCTTCAGTGTCCATGATGCTTGTTTCTGTCTCTGCCGCTTGGTAAGGTAGAATTTTTCTTTTAGTTTGGACTAAAGAAATTTTCTTAACTGTCTCTTCTAATCTTTCTAAGTGTTTCTGCCTAAACCCGGGGGTCTAGTAGATACTTGATGAATCCAACTCGATCTCCTGCAATCCTGCTTACTAAGGGGAATACCGGGCGGGCCGGCCTTCACCTCTCCGATGCCTAAGTTAGTATAGTTGGAATGTATGTAACTAAGGCACGTATGTAAGCAGGGAGCGTTTCTGCCTAAACCCGGGGGTCTAGTAGATACTTGATGAATCCAACTCGATCTCCTGCAATCCTGCTTACTAAGGGGAATACCGGGCGGGCCGGCCTTCACCTCTCCGATGCCTAAGTTAGTATAGTTGGAATGTATGTAACTAAGGCACGTATGAGAGACAAGTTACCTCATAAAGAAGGTAGTTGGGGCCCATATATAGGTGGTTGGGGGTAAGGGCTGGCCTTACTCTTCGATGTGGGACTGGTTCCCTTCTGTTTATACTTTCTGGTGCCCCTTTAGGCCGGCTGGCGCCCCCGGCCCCTGGGTCCCTGGAGGCAGGATAGAGTGCCAGGCCCCGAGGCCGGGTGCTGGTGATCCGGTCCCGACCCTTGGGCCGGGCCCTGGTGCCTTTGCCGCGGGTCTGTGGGCCTGCTGTAGCCTCTCTGGCTACTGTCAACAGGGAGAGAGACAAGTTACCTCATAAAGACGGTAGTTGGGGCCCATATATAGGTGGTTGGGGGCAAGGGCTGGCCTTATTCTTCGATGTGGGACTGGTTCCCTTCTGTTTATACTTTCTGGTGCCCCTTTAGGCAGGCTGGCGCCCCCGGCCCCTGGGTCCCTAGAGGCAGGATAGAGTGCCAGGCCCCGAGGCCGGGTGCTGGTGATCCGGTCCCGACCCTTGGGCCGGGCCCTGGTGTGCTTGCTGCGGGTCTGTGGGCCTGCTGTAGCCTCTCTGCGGCTACTGTCAACAAGTCCCCCAAGTTCCCGGTCAAGTGCAATCTTGAATGGGGACTTAACTGTCTTACCCTTGCCCTGTAGACCCGCAGGGTTACCAACCTACTGGTGCCCAGTCCCCCAAGTCCGCGTTAAAGATTGGGCGTGACCGAGGTGAGTAGCCGTTGTTGATGGTAAGTAAATTTTTTTTTTATAAGTATCTTTATGATATCGGTAATACTGGATGCCATATCGAGACGAGTTCCGGATGAACTTGCGGAGCGGACTTCGACCGGGCGCGCTGCCATATTGGTGCGAGGCGGAGTTCTCGGGAGCTCGGCGGGGCGGCCTGCCATATTGAGACGAGTCCCGTAAGTGAAATGCTGCTGGGTGGACCTCGACCGGTGCCCTGACGTAATGCCATTTCGGCGAGTCCCCCAGTTTTAGAATGCCTCAAAGTTCCTCAGTTCTCGAGAGCTCGACCGGGCGTCCTGCCATATCGAGACGAGTCCCGGAAGTGAAATGCTGCTGGGTGGACCTCGACCGGTGCCCGGACGTAATGCCATTTCGGCGAGTCCCCCAGTTTTAGAATGCCTCAGAGTTCCCCAGTTCTCGGGAGCTCGACCGGGCGTCCTGCCATATCGAGACGAGTCCCGGAAATGAAATGCTGCTGGGTGGACCTCGACCGGTGCCCGAACGTAATGCCATTTCGGCGAGTCCCCCAGTTTTAGAATGCCTCAAAGTTCCTCAGTTCTCGGGAGCTCGACCGGGCGTCCTGCCATATCGAGACGAGTCCCGGAAGTGAAATGCTGCTGGGTGGACCTCGACCGGTGCCCGGACGTAATGCCATTTCGGCGAGTCCCCCAGTTTTAGAATGCCTCAAAGTTCCTCAGTTCTCGGGAGCTCGACCGGGCGTCCTTCCATATCGAGACGAGTCCCGGAAATGCTAGCCTACGGAAGGGCCTGTTGGTGCGTGGAATAGGCCAACAGGCATCCCGGAGAGTGTTACGGCCGTACCGAGGCGTCAGTTAACACTTGCTAGTTCTTCTCAGCTTTTGTTGTTTAAGCGTTGAGGTAGTGTGCAGGTTTGTTAGCCTGCGGGGAGACTTGTTCTGTGTTAGAGAAACAATCTGCCCAGTGGAGTGGCGTTGAGATAACGAGTCTCGCCATGTATCCCCAAATGTATCACAGTTCAGTGTGATGCAGGGTTTTTATCCTGCTGGACAAGAGTACATGGGTTAGATGTAAGCTCGCCCGGGTTTATAAAGCCCATGCGTTTAGAAGCCTTTATTGTTGGCTCGTTCCTGCCCATAGGCGAAGGAAGGTGACAACCGGTAGAATGCCGTGGAGTGGGTTAAATGTCCCAAAACCGGTGGAGTGTCATAGTGCTGGGTGGATCTCGACCGGGCGATATGCCATATTGAGACGAGTCCCCCAGTGATATGCAACGAAGACGGTGTTAAAAGGGGAGGGTGCATACCTGGACAAATGCTCTCGAAGCGGTTGGAAAAAAAATCACAAGCGGTGAGAGGTCCTCAAGATATACAAGGAAGAAAAGCCATGCAGCCGGTTGAATGCTCATACTCGTGAACCGCCATTGTGCCGGATTGACTCGGAGTTGAGTTTATGAGGAAACGAGGGGAATGGACGCCTCGTTATTCGCTCCTATCTCCCTAAATGCTGCTGGTAAGTGGGACAGGTGGCGGACATGCGATGAAGGGGAAAGCCCATCAGTCCCATCAGTTATGCTAGATGGGATCCCTTATCCATGCTGGGACACGTGTCGATAGAGAGCGGTCTGAGATGAAGGGAATCCACGGCTGGGGTTTCGTTGCCTTTCTTGTTGCCCTATTTATTGTTCACTCTGCTCGCCTCCTTCCACAGTTTGCTTAGACCCTTTGCGTTCTACTCTCCTCGCCCACCTTCTGTAGATCTGAATTATTTTGTGTTAGGATTATGGCGTCTGGGAGATCTGCGCATCATGGCGGCGCCAGCCACGGGCCCAGAAGGCACAAGCTGCTGGATGGTGACAGAACGATTCTCTGTGATGAACCAGTCAGAAGCATGGATGAGAGAGAGATCAGGGAGTTTCGAGCGAAGTGGGACATCGATCCTTCTGTTAAACTTCGGGGCCTGCGTCCCGGAGAACTGGCCTGTAACCCGGAACCGGGCTGGGTGGCTGTTTTCGACGATCAGTTCCGACACGGACTATCGCTGCCACTACCGGACTTTGTTCAGTATATGCTGAGCTCACTGAATCTTTCCCCGGCGCAGCTTCCGAGCAACCAGTGGAGGCAGTTGCTTGGGCTTGGGTGCCTATTTAGCCTGAGCCACATGAACTGGCCCACGGCTAATGAATTTCGGGCGCTGTACAAGATTTCTTACTGCCGCAAGGCCCAATGCAGCGGTTGTGTGAACTTTGCCGCGCGGGAGCATGCTGCTGCCATCACGCACCTGCCGTCATCGGTTTCAGATGTCTGGAGGAAGTCGGTGGTGCTGGCCGGCGGCAGGTGGCAGCGTAGCTGGAGGGGTCATCAGGTGCCCGGGGCCTATCAGCCGATCGAGGATCAGTCGTACCGGCTGGAGGAGTTGGAGAAGCAACGGATATACCGGCTGTTCTATGGCTGGGACTAGCTGAGTCGGAGCTCCTACAATTTCATCCGATGGAACGTGCTGGAGATATGCGAGATGGGGAGAAAACCTAGTAAGGTGCCTTTGCATAATTTCATCTTTTTGCATGGTTGCTTGTGTTCTGACCGCTCGACTTATCGGTTGCAGCTAACGCCCCCCTGCTCGCGCTTAAAGTTGAAGAGACTATCGAACCGGATGAAGAGCTTGTAGTCTCGAGATTGGCGGAGACGGGGGAGGTGGCCGCGAAGACCGTTATTGATACGGCTACCAAGAGATGCAGGGATCATGACAAGCCAGTGCCGCTTGTGTTTCCGGATGCTTACTATGGTAGGCTACCGGGCGGTGGGAATAACTCCCCGCTCTTTATTCGGGAGGGCCGGTTTGCGGGAACTCCTGGTCCAGGACCTGTGGCGCGACCGATGGCTGTTCGGACCTCTCGGGAGAGAGAAATGGCAGAAGTGCTTGGGCACCGCCGGAGCGGCCATGGTGAAACTCCGACCAAGAGGGCGAGGACCTTTGACGCCGGGGCGTCCAGTTCGGCTGGGCCAACCGAGCGGGCGGCGGCTCCGGTCGTGGAGGTGGTTGGTCGAAGGACTCAGGTGCCGGAAGCCGGTCGCAGCTCTGGTGATGGAGTTGCCAGGTTCGTGGCTGCTACCATCGAAGCCTTGGGGCTTGACCGAGAGGACCCTGTGGAACTAGCTGTTCGGGTAAGTGCTTTTGTGCTTCCCTTTCTCTTGGAATGGCACGAGCTAATGTTCGTTAATTTATGTCTGGCAGCTGGTTCATAGCCTTTGTGGCGCGGAGCCCAGGGGGGAGGCTGCTGCGGCTTTGGAGAAGCGGGTGGAGGAGCTGAGCGTGCGGGCGGACGTGGCAGAGGCCAAGCTCGCGCGAGAGAAAGAACTATCCGGTCGGTTGTGCCATGACCTGCAGCAGGAAGGAGAGAAGGCCGACCGGGAAGCTGCCACTCGGGAAGGGAGGGTCGCGGAGCTGGAGGCGAGGGTTTTGGAGTTGCAGAGCCAAGTTACAGCAGTCGCCCAAGGAAGGGAAAAGCTGACGGAATCCCAGCTTGCTGAAGTAGCCGATAGGGCTGTGGACGACTTCCGGGAATCGGTGGAGTTTGAAGAGTTGCTGGACGCGGCCCGGGAGAAGGGCATCACTGACGCTTATCTGGAGTGGAGGGAGAAAGGGTGGCTTGATGCTGAGCAGATGGAGGCTGATATAGCCTTGACTGAGATGGTGGAGCAGGAGCAAGCTCTAAAAGGTGGCGGGCCGGGGATTGGGGGCTCCGGGGGCGGTAGCTAGCTGTTTACTTTGTAAATACTCATCTCGCAACTATTGTAGTTTATTTACTATCATTGAAACTGCGTATTGCAATATTAATGTTGACTACACCGTTGTCGCTCTGTGACCGCTGTTACTTAGGGTAGAACCGCAGGTGCTGGATATTCCACTACCGGGTGGAATAGATGCCCTCGGTGTCTATAATGTGGAATGTTGCCGGTCCGACGACCGCAGTGATCTGGTAGGGTCCTTCCCATGCTGGTTCTAGGGCCAACGGTTTTTTCTGGACCTTCCTCATGACCCAGTCCCCGACTTGGAGCTTTCTCTCCCGGACCCTTCTGTCATAATACCGGGCGATCCGCTGTTTGTAGGTTTGGTTGCGCATATGCGCCTGGTCGCGGCGCTCCTCGATGAGGTCCAGGTTGAGTGATAGCCCCTCGGCATTTGTTTCGGCGTCGTAATTCTCTACCCTGCCGCTGGGTATGCCAGTTTCTACTGGGAGTACCGCCTCGCTCCCGAATGCCATGCAGAATGGGGTTTCTCCTGTTGCTTCTGCTGCTGTTGTCCGGATGGCCCATAGCACCGCGGGGAATTCTTCGGCCCAACATCCCTTCTTGGCATCCAGCTTCTTTTTGAGGAGGGTCTTGATAATCTTATTGACCGCTTCTACTTGGCCGTTGGTCTGTGGGTGTGCCACTGAGGCGAACAACATCCGGGTCCCCATAGAGGCTGTGTACTGGATAAGATCAGCATTATTGAACTGTGTCCCATTATCCGTGACAATAGTCTGCGGTACCCCGAATCGGCAGTAGATGCTCTTCCATAGAAACTTTTTAACCTGTTCCTCAGTGATCTTTATCATGGGTTCTGCCTCGACCCACTTAGTCTGATAGTCTACCGCCACGATGGCATACTTGTATTGTCCCACAGCCGTTGGGAAAGGGCCGATAATGTCCAATCCCCATTGTGCAAATGGCCATGGTGCCAGCAGGATTGACAACGCGATTGCCGGGGCATGAGGTGTAGAAGCGTACATGTGGCACTTGTGGCAGCCGCCTGATATTTTCCTTGACATTGCCGCCATGTCTGGCCAGAAATACCCTGCTCGGAGCGATTTGTGGGATAATGACCTTGCGCCGGAGTGATTACAGCATACTCCTTCGTGGATTTCTCGCATGATAGCCTCACCTGCCTCTCTTGTCACACACCTCAGCTGGGGGAAGCTGTGCCCCCTTCGGTATAACTGGCCGTTGAGGAGGCCGTACCGGGCGCACCGGAGGTGTAGCCTTCTGGCCTCTACCGCGTCCGGGGGGCTGGTTTTGTCAGTCAAATATCTGACTATTGGGTCCATCCAGCTTGGTGGTGCCTCTTCTACCGCAAATATCTCGGAAATGGTTTTGCTGATGCTCGGCTTCTGGAGAGTTTCAATTTTTGCCTTCCGGTACTCTGGAGGGTAGTTTCCGGTTGCCAGTCTTGCGAGGGCATCCGCATGTCTATTCTCCTCTCGGGGAATGTGCCGGATCGTGGCGCCTTCGAACGGCTCGATCAGGGTTTTGGCCAGAGCCTGGTAAGAGGACAGCTGAGGGTCCTTGACCTCAAACACCCCGTTCATCTGGTTGACCACTAGGCTAGAGTCGCTGAATATCTCCATGGACGAGATTCCCAATTCCTTGGCCAGCTGCAGACCGGCTATGAGGGCCTCATATTCGGCGGCGTTGTTGGAGGTGGCAAAAAGAAATCGTAAGGCATACTCGTATGACTGGCCATCGGGCGAGGTTATCATGACACCAGCGCCGCTCCGCCTGGTCGTTATGGAGCCGTCCACGTAAAGCTTCCAACCGGTGGGGAGGCCTGGTTCGGTCTTTATGGCTCGTACTGTCTCGGTGTCCTCGCACTGGTCGGGGTACGCTTCCAACGCCATTGGGGTGAGCTCACATATGAAGTCCGCAGCTGCCTGCCCCTTGATGGCCGTTCGCGGGGCGTAGATGATATCGAACTCTCCCAGTTCAACTGCCCACCGTACGAGCCTACCACTGGTCTCCGGCCTTTGTAGGATCTGTCGCAGGGGGTGATTGGTATACAAGGTGATGGAATGAGCCTGGAAATAATGCCGGAGCTTCCTGGCACTAACAATCAGGGCCAGAGCCAATCTCTCTATGTCGGGGTACCGGCCCTCTGCTCCAGTGAGTCCCTTTCCCGCATAATATACCGGGAGTTCGAGCGTGTCTTCCTTCCTAATAAGAGCCGCGGAGACGGCCGTCGCGGATGCAGCTATGTAAAGGTATAGCATTTCACCCGGCACCGGTTTGGATAGGAGAGGCACTGCCGACAGATATGCCTTGATAAACTGGAATGCTGCTTCATGCTCCGCTGCCCAGTGGATTTTCCTGGTCTGCTGTGCCTTGAGCAACTTGAAGAACGGGGTTCATTTGTCGGTTAGGCGGGAGATGAATCTGGCGAGGGCGGCTAACCGGCCGGTCAACATCTGGACCTGGTTTCTCTCCCCTGGCGTTTGCATATCTAAAATCGCCTGGACCTTCAGCGGGTTGGCTTCTATCCCTCGCTGGCTGATGATGTGGCCTAGGAATAGGCCCTCTGAAATTCCGAAAATACACTTCTTTGGGTTTAAGCGCATTCCGAATTTGAGCATCTTGCCAATGACTACGGCCAAATCCTGGACATGGGCCCCTGCAGTCAAACTCTTGACCAGCATGTCATCCACATAAACCTCTACGGTTTTACCCATTTCCTGCTCCAGCATTTGGTTGACTGTTCGCTGGTAGGTGGCCCCGGCATTTTTCAGACCGTACGGCATCCTCTTATAACAGTAGGTACCTCGGTCGGTTGTGAAAGACGTGTGCTCCTCATCATCCGGGTGCATCCTGATCTGATTGTAACCGGCGTAAGCGTCCATGAAGCTGAGCATCTTAAAACCGGACGTGGAATCTATAAGCTGGTCAATCCGGGGGAGCGGGAAGCTGTCCTTTGGACACGCCCGGTTCAGGTTAGTGAAGTCCACGCACATACGCCATTGGCCGGTTCCCCTCTTCGGTACCATAACTACGTTAGCGAGCCAGCGGGGGTACTGGACTTCCCGGATGAACCCTATACTCCTCAATTTCTGTACCTCCGCTCTGATTGCCTCATATTTTGCGGGACTGAAAGATCTCCTCCTCTGCCTTACCGGGGGAACGTTGGGTAATAAATTTAGCTCATGCACGGCTATCTCCGGGGATATGCCCGGCATGTCCTCATAGGACCATGCGAAGACCGAACCGTTGTCCTGGAGGAAGGCTATGAGCTCTTGCCTAACAACCGGATCGAGCCGCGTCCCTATTACGATAGTTCGCTCCGGGTGGTCCGCCGAAATGCAGATTGCTTCGGTTTGTTCCACGGCCGCAGGTGGCTCCAGTTTCTCGATGAACCGCCCGACTCTTTTTGTCTTGACGTCATCACGTGGGTCAATGTTTAGATCCGGCGCGGGTGCCTGCTGAGCGGTTGTGAAGACCTCGGTCCGCTTCCTCCCGTGGGTCACGGCTTCTGTGTAATACTTGCGGGCGATCCTTTGGTCCCCGCGTATGGTAATGACTCCGGCCGGTGAAGGCATTTTCAGCATTAACATATGGCCGGCAATAAACGTTTTGAGCCTCCATAATCCTGGCCGACCGATTATGCCATTGTACGATGATAGGCAGTCGACAATGATGAACTCCAAATGCTCCTTTCTGGTTCTGTCTCCCTCGCTGAAGATGACCGGCAGGTAATCCGATCCCAGGGGCTAGACGACCTCACCGGAGAAGCTTATGAGCGGCTCGTTATCCTGGGATAACTTGTTCCTTCCTCTTTGCAACCCTTTGTATGCATCTCGGAACATTACGTTGACTGAGGCTCCAGTATCGATCAGCATACGACTGGTTATCCAGTGGTCTATTTGGACCGTAATGAGGAAGGGGTCGTTGTGCGGTTGGATCAAATCCTCCGGCTCTTCCTTCTCGTAAAAGGTGATCGATTTCCATCCGGTTTTAGCGGCTTGGCCGCTTCTTTCGCCGAAGGCGTATACCTCCTTCCCTCGGACCGATCTTAGGCACCGCTTCTTCGAGCTCCGGGTAAGTCGATCTATACGATCCCCGCTGTGTATCATGTTAATGCTCCCGTGTACCTCGATGCCCCCGGGAGTGCAGGTGCTTATAGTTCCCACCTGCCGAGGCCGCGGTTGCTCGTTGTTGGGGTCCTTTGGGCGGGTCCGGTCGATTACGACCACTGTATGGGCCTTTCGGTCATCGGTCCTAATGGCTAGATCTTTGGGCTTTCCTGCTGTCAAGATAACCAAGGCCCGCGGTGGTCGCTCTGCCGGCGTAGCAGCTAGAGGCTGCACCGAACGCACAAACGGCTGTCTTCTCCCTGACCGGGAACCGTCGCCATCGCTCCGCCGGGGTTGCCATTCCTCCCGTGTGTCTGCTTTCCTAGTGGCTGCGGGCGCTTGGCTGCGATCCAGCCATCCGGCTTTGCCTCCATGGGACGGTTGTAGGTCGTCCGCTATTCGCTTGGGCGCCTTGTCCCCATATGTCTCATGCTCTGCCTGAGCGTGCCTAACGGCCACGGTCATCAGCTCGTCGTACCCCAGCGGCTCCTGTACTAGCAAGTCGTACGAAAGTTCCCCGGGTCTTAAACCCTGCTTGAAGGCCATCCCTGCGATCTGCTTGTCCAGGTTCCTGACCCCGGCCGTGGCAATCTGCCACCGGTTAATGAAGGTACGTAGGGGCTCGTTGTCTGCTTGCATGCAATCAAAAAGGATTGTGGATGCCTGGGCTGTTCTGGCTCTGAGAATGAACCGGCCGACGAACTTATCCTCCAACCGCTCGAAGGTTTCGATTGAATTAACTGGTAGCTCGTAGAACCAATTCAACGCCTCTCCCGAGAGCGTTTCTTGAAATACGCTGCAGCACGTGGCGTCCGAGTAGCCCCTCACCCCTGCTTGTGACTTTAAGCTGTCCAGGTGCTGGTATGGACAGCCCGCCCCGGAATAGGTCAACTTTAGAGGCCTTTGGCTTCCGGATCTTCCCGATTCCCTAATTCAGCGCGGGAAAGGTCCAATACGCTCGTTGAACCGCGCGCCACCCTGCTGTCGCCCTGCTATTCTCTCGCTGGCCTCCATGCGGCCCTTCATGTCCGCCACCGAGGCGGAGAGCGCCTCGAGCGCTCAAGCGGTAGTGCTTTCCTGTTCGTTTGACGCCTGTTCCGTGCGGTACGGGGGCTCGGCCGGGCCGGAGTTTTTTAAAGCTTCCGAAAAGAGTGGCATGTCCATATGCACGGTCTTTCTTCTTCCCGTGGCCTGCCCTACTTCCAGACGCGGGAACTCACTAGCCTTGCCTGCTGATCGCGGTGTCGCTTGAGGAGTGCTCTGTTGACCTTCTCGTTCCAGGGCCGCTAATAGGGCGATGTTGACTGCCTCCAATTCTTGGCATCGGGCCTCCGCTCTTAGTCGATCTTGATTGCCCTCCGCTCGCAAGCGCTCGACCTCTGCTTTTGGTCGGTGTTTTCTGTTTCCCGATGATTACGAGCTCCATCTCTGATGGAAGAAAGAGCGGCCCTCGCACCGCCCTCAGCTTTTACGTTACGGGCCGGGTCGGGGGACTGAATTCGCGCTTTCGGTTTTTCTCTGCTGACTTTCATCTTCCTCCCTTCCATAGCTTCCGGACTGAAGGATGCAACTACTTTCTCCAAAGGATTAATAGAGCAACACAACTTTTCGTACGAGTTCCCACAGACGGCGCCAATTGTTTCTGCCTAAACCCGGGGGTCTAGTAGATACTTGATGAATCCAACTCGATCTCCTGCAATTCTGCTTACTAAGGGGAATACCGGGCGGGCCGGCCTTCACCTCTTCGATGCCTAAGTTAGTATAGTTGGAATGTATGTAACTAAGGCACGTATGTAAGCAGGGAGAGAGACAAGTTACCTCATAAAGACGGTAGTTGGGGCCCATATATAGGTGGTTGGGGGCAAGGGCTGACCTTATTCTTCGATGTGGGACTGGTTCCCTTCTGTTTATACTTTCTGGTGCCCCTTTAGGCAGGCTGGCGCCCCCGGCCCCTGGGTCCCTGGAGGCAGGATAGAGTGCCAGGCCCCGAGGCCGGGTGCTGGTGATCCGGTCCCAACCCTTGGGCCGGGCCCTGGTGTGCTTGCTGCGGGTCTGTGGGCCTGCTGTAGCCTCTCTGCGGCTACTGTCAACACTAAGGTTTCACAATTTTCTGCTTGCTTATAGAGTTCCTTCAACCCTTCTATTCTAAGCATCCTTATAGGTCTTTTTGAGTCTTCTTCTTCCTCAAAAGACTCTTCAGGAATTGATCCTGAAGTACTTGCTTGCTCATAGTTAGCAAAAGAATGCCTATGGAACTGGAGACTTATTTTTCCTCCCGTGTCTTCATAGATGGAAGCATTAGAGCTTTGTATCTGCCTCTCAGGAGGTACTAAGCTCCATTCTCTAGGGAAGAATACTTCATCCCATTTTGTGATGTGCTTTTGCTGGGCATTATTTCTAGGACTGGTAAGGACAGATGTTGTAAGACCCGGACTGTTGACGAATCTAGTATTTGGTGTCACACTGGAGCTCATTAGCTTGTAATAGATTCTATAGTCAACGACAAGTTCCATCATGCCTTGTCTCATGATGATCCCATTCGTTTTGATTCTCAGTCTTAGGCAGTGTGCTGCGTCTTTTAGATGAGTGGTGAAGTTTGGGAAGACATTGAAATATGCAACCTGGTTGCATAGTGAAGCTTCCACTGTTCCTAACAGGCTCTTCTTGAAGTCTGTTATTCCGTCATCTTGCAGAATACACAAGACCGAACAGTCTATAGCATCTCTTGCTAAGAGTTTTATGGATATTTGGACTGCACCAATGTGCATGTAAGAATATTTTATTTGCTAAGGACTCTACTAAACATTTTTGTATCTCTTTTGGATTCTTTCCATTTTAATAGCTTAGGTTCACTGAATTTGAATCCACTTTCTATTTTTGGTTGTGGTATAACGATTTTACTCGCTACTGTTTGTGCTAGTGATCCTTCGTTGATTCTTTCAACGGTTGAATTTTCTTTCATTTTTTCTATACCCTTCTGTAGACTAGAGATTTTCGTGCTTAGTTCTTGGAACTGTTTTTCTATATCTTTTCCTATTTCTTGAAGATAGGTATTGCTGTAATTCTGCTGATGAATTATTGCCTCGACGTTTTCAGCAAGTTTTTCTGTGGGAAGATAAAGACTTAAAGCTTTTACGTCTTCTTGTCTTAATCTTAGCTCAACCTTTTGCTTCATCCTATACGTGATATAATGGTTTCTAAAAGTCGTTTTAGATTTTCTTGCGTTCTTTTAAAATCAACTGCTTGTTGATGAATATTATTTGCAAGACTTTCGGTCCTTACTAATTTTCTTTCAATATATGAAAGATATTGCTTCTCTTTAAGATAATCAAGCTTGATTTCAAGCCTTGATATCTTTGTTTGAATTTCTTCTAGCTGATTTACTCTGAGATTAAATCTTTCGAGTTGTTCTTTTATTTTCTCAGTAGTCTTATATTTAGATATATGGTCTAGAAATTCAACTATACTTGGCCTAGAGAGGTCAAGTTCCTCTACTCCTAATTCTTTCTGGAGATGAATATGCTCGTCGTATAGAGAGTTTAGGACTCTAGAAGCGTATTCTATGGAGTATTGGTTTTCTTAGATATGTCTTGTGTGAAAACACAAGTTCCACTTTTCTTTTTCTTTTTCTATGCAAAAAGATTGATAATTTTTTAGCTTTGGCTCTCTTTTATTTGTTGAGAGGAGCCAACTTTGTGGCATAAGCCTTTTCTTTACCTGTTTTTGAGCTAAACAGGCTCTGATACCAACTGAGGACGGATCTAACCAGCGGTTCTAACCGCGGCTCAAAACTTCAAGGGGTTCTTGTTCTTGTTCTAAGATTTGTTCTAGATCTGCGATTTGTCTTTCTAAAATATGGATGCCTTGTGTAAATCTAAAAATTATCTCCCAATATCCTTGTCTATGGCTAGGAAACCTTTCTCTGAAGCTTTTTAATTTTTTCAATTTCTCTTTTTTATCTTTTAATTCTTTTTCGGTGATTCTAATATTTTCTAAATAAATTAAACGCTGAGAAGAAATACTTTAATGATTAATATTAACTGTTTACCTTTGAGTACAGAGGATAAATTATATATATGTAATATGCTGAATAAACACAATTATGGGCCCACCACGTTCCGTCAAAACTTAACAAGAGAGAGAAAAATAACAGAAACTAGGATTAAGGGTATTTTAGTCTTTTTCACAATGTTAACAGAAAATTCTGAAGGAATAGTATGTTTTTTAACAGCACAAGTACCAAAGCTATGTCAAGATTCAAACATGGGGTACCAATCTGATATATTCCAAACGTGAGATACCAAAGTTTATAAAGGCTGAAAGGTGAGGTACCACTCATGTCATTATCCTATAGAATTATTCGTTTACCTTAACTCAATAGTTAATCAGACGCTATATATAGATACGATTTAAGAAAAAAGTAAACTATCGAGAGTTAATGATGAATTTTGTTTTTTGTTATCTAATTCAACAAATTTTGGCATAAAATCTTACATGCTCATAGTTTATTTCAATCTCAACCATTATATTACCAACATGTATAAAATACCCCTACTCTGATCATATAAGTTATTGCCTAACTTATTTGCTACAGATTTCTTGAGATTTACATCGAGTCTTACATACATCTAATATGACATGTTTGTCTTGTGCCCTTTGGCCATTTCAACTCTAAATTACAAACCAAGTATTAGGATCTGCACGGGTAAAAAATTAGTGTAGTGGGTATAACCTAGAGTAGCATAATCCCCTAATTATGTCTTAAGATTTAAGACGTTGATGTTAACTTCACTTACAGTTGACTTAATCCACAGTTAAATTCTAATAATCAAAAGTTTCAACTACAATATTAGTAAAATATATTGTTGTTATCAATGACAATACTACAATATTAGTTTTTACAAGCTCCCCTAATATCAGTAAAATATATGAATTGTCCAGTTACATAATCTCATAATCAACTTTGCCTAACATCAACAAAACCCTAGCTGGATTTTCGTCGTGGAAACGAAAAGAACAAACCCTAATGCATCCAGAAGTTTCTCGTTTTTTTTTTTAATATCATTTTTTCCCTTATGCCAAAGATGTTTCTCGTTTAATGTGATTTTTTTGGATTTTCCTCTTTTTGTTTAGCTGCTTCTTTTATAAAAAAATCAAAGATAAAATCTCTGTTCCACGTACCACCCCACCGCCTCCGGAATAACCCATGATCGACAAACAGCACGTTCACCAAAATATCTCACAAACCAATTTTCTTCCTCCACGTAACAAATTTGACAGTCGCGTTGGTTCAAACAAGCCACACGTGTCGAGCCAGAATTCCACCTGTCCCGAACCCTCGTGACCCAAGCCCTTCCCATACGTTAAATTTTTCAACCGCCTGCGGTAAACGGAGCTCCTAGAATCCAATAGATCCCCTTAACCGAACCACGGTTACCTATTAACCCAACCACGGCTAACCCCCTAGCTTCAAAGCAGTTTATAAACCATCCCCACTCTCTTGTTGTTCCCCTAAACACAACCGTCCAAATCAAGCTCTCTACGAAAAAAATGATGCTCGGCGAACCTCACCGCCCAAATCCGACCATCCACGTCCCACCGTGGCTCAACCTCGACGATCCAACGGCTGATATGTACTCCCCCTACCCCCTCAGCGGCGTCGACGTTACCAATGCCAACTCCCCCTACCACCTCAACGAGGCTCTCGCTTCTCTCCAGCGCTACCTCCCTTCCAACTCGGACCCGGATCCGGACCCGGACTCCGACTCCGAGTTCTCAGGCCTCGACCCAGACTCTCCCGTGGATTCTTACTCATGCGACCAGTTCCGTATGTTCGAGTTCAAAGTCCGTCGCTGCGCACGTGGCAGGTCACATGACTGGACCGACTGTCCTTTCGCTCATCCGGGCGAGAAGGCCCGGCGCCGAGACCCGAGGAAGTTCCATTACTCGGGTTCGGCCTGCCCCGACTTCCGAAAGGGACACTGCAAGAAGGGTGATGCCTGTGAATTCGCTCACGGTGTATTCGAGTGTTGGCTACATCCGGCTCGCTATAGGACACAGCCCTGTAAAGACGGGACCAGCTGCAAGAGGAGGGTCTGCTTCTTTGCTCATACTCCGGAGCAGCTTAGGGTTTTGCCGCAGCAGAGTCCGCGAGGGTCAAGCTCGGTCAACGACTCGTACGACGGGTCGCCTTTAAGGCAAGCGATGGAGGCGGCGAAAGGGATGTCGTTTATTTCTCCGGAGATTTCACCGGAAGATTCGCCGCCGTTGTCCCCTATGGTGAGCCGGTCACTGGGGTCAAGCTCGGTGAGTGAGATGGTGGCGTCGCTGAGGAACTTGCAGCTGGGGAAGGTCAATTCTCTGCCGAGTTCATGGAATGTTCAAGTCGGGTCGCCCGGGTTTGTTTCTCCACGCGGGTCGATGCTCCGACCCGGGTTCTGTAGCTTGCCTTCGACTCCGACCCGGATCCCGACCCGGTCCACGATCGGGTTTCTTGATTTCTGTGAGGAGGGTGTTGAGGAGGAGGTGCCGATGGAGAGGGTGGAGTCGGGGAGGGACTTGAGGGCGAAGATGTTTGAGAGGCTGAGGGAGGAGAATTCTCTGGAGCGGGTCGGGTCGACCCAGATTGAGGGTGGTTCAGGTGGTGCTCCGGATGTTGGATGGGTTTCTGAGCTGGTGAACTGTGAGTGAGCCAAGTGGCTTGGGTCGTGTTATGATGATTCTATTTTGGGTTGCATTTGGATTCGGAGACCTCTAATTATATCCCTATTTTGCTTTAATCTCTCTCCTCATTTGTGAATAGTGTCGGAATCGGAAAGCTGGAAATTTTGATTTCGGAAGCAAAGTGAAGCTGAAGATGTCGAGATTATGTGTAAATATCAATGGATGAAGAGTAGAATCTTTCTATTATTGGTAAGGAAAATTAAGAAATGCCCTTTAGTTGTGTATAGAAGGTTAAGCAGAGTTGGAGTATGATTCTTCTCCCCTTTAGTTAATTACTGTGTTTGTGATCATCATCATCGCCACTATTGCCCGCTTTACTGATCTCCCCATTGTAAAAATTAATGGCTATTATTATTATGTAATGCTAGCTCTTCATCCCAATGGAACTTATCAATGTAATTTTATATTTATATCAATGATCAATCTTCTTGTTTACTCTGTTCTATTCTTCTTTGATTCGTTTGGTTTGGATTTATGAGTGATGCCAGTTTAGGAAATGAGTGATCTCTGGGCCAAAGTTGGGTTTCTTTTTCTGCTTCCTCATCAATTGTGGGTAGCTGGGGTTTAATTATCACATTGATAAGCTTCACACATTTGACGGTTTATAGTTGAGAAAGTCTGACATCTTTGAAAGGTTCTCAGAAGCTCTATTCCACATCGTTGTAATTATGGATGAATGGGAATTCAATGGTAACTAACGTATCGGGCAAAGAAATCAATGGTACTAATTACATGGATGGAAATAGGGGGAAAGGAGAGATTGCATCTCTGACCAAGGTGGCATACCGATAATTGTATAGTTGGTTTGATTTCAACCCTTGTAGCACCCAATATCTGAAGCCTGGTATACTGGTATTGCCATCTGTATAGCGATGGTGTATACATCTGAAACTGCATGTTATTCTAGGCTGGGTTTCCCCAGTTTGATCATTGCTGATAAAACAAACAGCTTTGTCAATATCATGATGGGTGTGGATATAGACATATAGTTGTCACTATGCTTCTGATATGGACGTGCATAATTGCTCATAATGGTTCTTATTATTAAGTTTTGTTTATCGGAAGCATTCATCAAAGTAAGCGTACCACCAAGAATGCCACTGGTCCCAAATCTGATTTGTTTATCTAGCTTTCCAAAGCTCAGAGAGCCTGTCCGGAGTGCTACAGCTCCGGTGATCTTAACCGTTTGATTTTGTGTAACCTGTAAGTTTTCATAATCTGAAACACTATTAAACTGTTAAAAATAGTTTTACTAAAACCAATCTGGGGTTTTACAGCAACTGTATCTGTACGCAGCTGTACACAGACTGAGCTCTTTTACAATGGCGGATTAAAGAGGCAATATTTGTTGCCGACAAACCAAGAAGAGCAGACTAACTTCAAGTGTTTCAATTTCCAAGTGTCGTTGTCTGTCTGTGAGTCATAAGCTATTGTGCCGCATCGCATGGAGTGTCATCTTTCTATGTGCATGTTTGACACGTACTGGTTAGAGGTTCTAAGAGCATCTCCAACAGCTTCTCCATTTCTGTGATTTTCTCAATTTTTAATGATTTTAGGTCTTTTTTCACTCCAACAGTTTCTCTATCTCATTCCCTAAAATAGGGAAATAGATGAAACAAAGCAATACATTCTCCAAATTTACAGAATCTCTAAAACAATTTGAAGATAACTACAATATTAATTTTCACGTATTCCAACAACTCACAACCAACCAATTTTCAGCAACATTAATATCTATCTTGCTTAAATAATTTTTATAATTCAAAACTACTTTTTCTTAAATGATTTGTTTTAAATAGTTAATATTTTGTTGTTGTAATAAATGCATAAATCTGCAAAATAAGGAAGCTGTTGGAGTTGAAGCATAAACTTTTTAGAGATTTTAACTTTTACTTTCCTATTTTACAAAAATTTTGAGGAAGCTGTTGGAGATGCTCTAACCCCTCCAATTTCGCCATGTCTTCTGTTGAATTTGAGGCTCAATGAATTCTTCTGGCTATGATTTGATTGATTTCCTTATTATACTACTGGGATATGCCAAACTACAATTACTAAAGCATCCCATGGAGAATATCCAATTTTGGGCATTGATAACTCCAGGTAGCCAAGGTCATATATATTCTGTCGACACCCTCAAGAAAATTACCTTCACCAGTTAATCCATTCACTGAAGTCCAAAATTCTCCAAAGATAAAAACTGGTGTAGGTCTATAATTGAGAGCAGACAAGGTGAGCTTAGATTAAGTATGGGCTGGTGGAGGTGTCTGTATATGTCAATGACTAACCAAAGCAAATAAAGAGGACGACCATGAAAATAGGGTAAGTTTGTAGTGTGATTTCCCAGCACCTTGAGGTTGCCGTCAAGCCAAGTAAGCGACTACACTAATACGAAACTGGGGTTTAATGGGTGGAAGTCTCTGTCGTGGTTTCAAAAGCATACCAAATCCAATATATATTATTAGACTTAAACATGTATTATATGTACTCATGATGGGGTTTGATGCTGATGGAATGCGCTAAACATTGCAATGGAGCATTTGTGTATTGTTAGGGCTAGACAAATGTACAAGATGGTGGGATTAAAGGGTATTATTATATATCACGTCCATGTCTTGCTATGAGCTAAAAATTTCATTATTTGGCTCCACATTGATAGATATGACTACGATGGGATTAAAAATGATCACACTCCGACCTCCATTTGTACATAATTGGCGTCCCAGGTGGGTACTATATATCAAGATTATATTTTCAAAAGCATATAATTTTGTAGCTTCTTCTTTTGTTTTTGTTATTAGAAAAAGGGGAAACCACTACACCCATAACCATGCGCAAAATAGGTTGGGCACCTGCTCTATCTCAGGCAAGCCAATGAAGCTTCAAATGTTTTCAAGTGTCGGTGAATACATAAAATCGAAAATAGAGAAACAACTCAATTAGTACAACTATGGTCTTTCTTGAGGCGAACTCACATCTTGTCATTTTCAAATAAGAAATTATGCCCACCGTATCAGTGAAATCACTGAAATGGTATTGATAACACATTTTTGGGCGACAAATCATATATGAGTTTACGATTATTATTAAATAAATTATTAGACTAGAAGCACAAGAGTGTAATACGGGTAGTGTCATTGGGTTCGGGGCAACCACAACTTCAAAAGACGCAAACCGGCCCAAAGCATGGAATATATAAATAGGAACACCGACCGGAACTGAATGTTGGAAAAACATCATAGGAGATCCCGAAGAAGAAGAAGTAGCGCTGCTGTTTCTGCCACTGAAATATATTCATTTATTATTATTTTGGATGCTTCCGATTGGCGACGGTTTTACCGCCGGAGATTGAAGGACTGGAAGCCAAAGCCGTCAACCGAAAAGCAGAAAAGGAAGGATTCTCCAATAGAGGCTCGAGCTGCTGCATAGGAGCCAAGAGGTACACTTCGATTTTAGATTCGATTGACGAGAATACAATTCGACTGTCTAGGAGTATAGTCGTGTAGTTTGATTGAGAACATAGGAGTAGTACTATTTTCATTTTCCATGACTTGTTTATGGTTAGTAATCAGGCTTTTCTTTTATGGGTTTAGGATTTTGAGAGGCATTTCTATTCTGAATCAAGATATTAGATTTAACACATAATGCACTGAGAAACACTACCTTTCCGATCTTTGTTGCATTTTGGTTCACACCCAATTGTTCTAGTTACCAATCCTTCTTCTTGTGAGATTGTGATGTCGTTTTAATTTCATGTCCCCTTTGTTATTTGTTTCTTTGTATTCTGTTTTGGTGATTGATGAGACACTGTCAGGTTGTAGGAACATGGCTGTTACCTCATGTAAACCCCTATTACCAGAGTGGTCTAGTCTTCCTCAAGTCATTCTATCTGAGATTCTGGATAAGTTGTTGGAATCAACTGACCATGTTCGTTTTGCTGTCGTTTGTAAAGAATGGCGTACTCTTGCAAAAGAGTATAACCAGACAACCCAGTGTTGTCGTAAGGTGCTTCCCATGCTTTTGATTCCTTCAGAGCGAAAACTATACAGCATCAGTGAGCAAAAAGTCTACAACAGCTTCGAGTTCCCAGAGCCTTGTAATAGCAGTAAGAGGTGTTGTGGCTCAAGTAATGCTCCTGGTTGGTTGGTCACAGTTGATCTATTAGGCGAACATCAACTCAGTACAACACTTGTGAATGTGTTCAAGAGAGATGTGACGCCCATCCGTCTCCCTCCATTGGATTTCAATCCCCAGAGTGTCTGGTTCAGGGTTTTCTACCCAAAAGTTATCTTATCAGCTGATCCGATTGCAAATCCAGACAGTTATGTGGTTGTGGCAATTTATGATAGATCTCAAAGGTTCGCTTTCATAAAAGGAAGACAAACATCTTGGACCTACTTCGTCGAATCATCATTCTTTACTGATGCTATATTTTATAAAAGACAAGTCTATGCAGTCGGACAATGGGGATGGATTTCTTCGTTCAATGTTAATATGAAGCCATTGAAAGAAAAAGTACTATCACCTAGAGGATATCCGTTTTCATGTTATGCGCACAAGGGATATCTTGTAGAGACAACCAAAGGAGACTTGCTGCATGTTCGAAGATTTTTGAAACAAAAGGACGTACCACGAGATCACTATTTCCATTATGAGGATAAGGAGTTCTGGACTGAGAGCTTCAAAGTTTACAAGGTGGTGTTTGATGAGAGGGACGGATCCATTGTGGAGCAAGTTGAGTTAAAGAGCATTGGAGAGGAGGCTTTGTTTGTTGGTGACAATCATTCAATGTGTGTCCTGTCTTCGAGCTTTCCTGGGTGCCAACCAAATTCCATATACTACACGGACGATCTGATAGAACTTGGAGCAGTGCGTTTTGTTGAGGATATCTTCAGTTTAAAGAAACTACAGGATGAAACCATCTCTAATGGACCAAGTGATATGGGCATCTTCAATATAGAGAATGGAAGCTTTACACAACATTTCTTTCTAAACCCTTGGCACAAGAACATCCCACCTGCTCTCTGGATCATGCCATTGTTTAATGGACTCGGCTAATTTCCAGTTCATTTCACAATCTTGAGCCCCAGGGTATCTTCTAAATTTGTTGTAACTTTCTATATGTACAACATTAGACTTGATCGCTACTTATTAGCATGTATGAATGCACTCGTTATGTTAGGTTTTCTTAGAAAAAGCAAAACTTTGCTTGATTATGTGATGGTGTGGATTTTACATGATGAAATCAAATAGTTTAAAGGCCAAGTTAGGTAGGTTTCAGAGATGAACAGCAAAGGAAGGACTCTCCACAGCAGTTGATAACAGAGACTCCAGCTGTTGCATAGGAGTGATAAGGTACATTTGATTTTTGGTTTGATTTGTTACTGGTTACAATACAATTCACCCGTCTAGCAGCATAATTTGATTGAAAACATAGGAGTAGTACTGTTTTTATTTTGTATGAATTTATTTTTGGCGGCATTGGGCATACTTTATGGATTGAGGATTTTTAGAGGAATTTATGATCTGAATCAGGATTTGGATTTGACAAAGAAGAAGATATACGGATGCACTGAGAATCACAACCATTGCATCTTTATGCATTTATGTCCTATTTTTGGTTCATACGAAATTCTTCTAGTTACTAAAATACTAATCCTTCTTCTTGTGAGATTGTGATATTGTTTACTTAGGGATTTTAATTGTTAGAAAACAAAGCCTAGTTCTTTTTCCCATCCTTGGCATGTCCCCTGTTATTTCTACCCTTGTTATTACTCTCTCTGTTATGGTGATTGATGACATGGCTGGCTGTTACCTTGTTTAGTCTGGTCTCTCTGTCTTCTCTGAGATTCTGGATAAGTTGTTGGAACCTACAGGCCATGTTCGTTTTTCTGCCTTTTGTAAGGACCGGCATGCTCTTGCATGAGTATAACCGTACAGCCCACCGTTGTCTTGAGGTACTTCCGATGCTTATGAAATCCTTCAGAGCGAATTTACTAGCACCCAGAGAATATCTTGATATTGAATAAGAAGCATCTCCGGGAAGTCGTATGTACGGGGTATAATAAGACTGCAGGCCTAACACTCCTATTATTGGAATAGAATCCCAAACAACAGATGTGGTTGAGCTAGCTGTTGCGCATTAAGCGTGTTCCTGTTGGGATGAACTGCCAGTTCATGTTATGCCCACAAGGGATATCTTGTGGAAACAACCAGGGGAGACTTGTTGCATGTTTGAAGATTTTTGAAACAGAAGGATGCACGACGAGATCATTGTACCCATTATGAAGATAAGGAGGTCTGGATTGAGAGCTTCAAAGTTTACAAGATGGTGTTTGAGAGGGATCCATTATGGTGCAAGCTGAGTTAAGAGTATCGGCGATGAGGCTTTGTTTGTTGTTGACAATCAATCAATATGTTTCTTAGCTCAAACTTTCTTGTAGATCACTCCCTCCAGCCTCCAGGGAAGTCTTTCTACCCAAACAACATAAGGTCAGGGACAGCGAGAGATTCGGTTGTTCTAGTTTCTTTTGAGACATCGTTAAATACTCGGGTATTTTTATATCGTGCTTGGCAGTGATGGAACATATATTTCACAAAGAGAGTGGAACATTTCAGATTCTGAGATTATAAACCATAACACCCTGGTAAGTCAAATTCTGGAGCCTCTTTGACATATTCTGTTGACACCCTCCAGAAATTTACCTTCACCGGTTTATCAATTTGCTCTCTAGACCCCGATTACAATTGAATTGCTCCACGAAGTCCTTTTTTCCTTTTTCGAAAGATATAAGTGGGTGAGCTTAGATTTATTATATTCCGGTGGAGGTGTCTGTATTTGTCAATGACTAACCAAAGCAATTATATCAAGACAACGACCATGAAAATATGGCAAGTTTGCAGTGTGATTTTCCCAGCACCTTGAGGGTGCCGTTGAAGTCTCCATCGTGCACCGATGGGTTCAAAAGCCAAACTTTAAGCCCCACCAGTTCAATATATCTCATTAGAGATTTAAAAGGTGTAATGTATGTGGTTTATAAACTTTTCAGGTTGAGTATGGTGCTAACTCGATGCATTGTTTTGCCATAGATGATTTGTTTATTATTAAGGCGCGCTAGATAAAATGTAACAGATCTGTGAGATTACGAGATATAATATCGTGAGTAGCATTATAAAACTAGCCGGTTACTTTTATATGCTACTATGCGTGCCATAAATGAGTTAAATTCTTCTTAATTTGACTCTAAATCGTTAGATATGATTAGTGGGACTAGAAATGGAAATCTATTTGTACATCCCAACTAGGTTTGTTACTGTTACTTAGAAAAAGGGGAACTCACTTTACCCATCCAGGGGTGGTGAGGTCGGGCACCTGTTCTATCTCAATTTACTGGCGAGCGATAAAAGCTTTGAATGTTTCGTAAAAAGTGTTCACGAAAATATATTACGCATCAATTAATCTCAGATAAAAAAAAAAAAAAATCAAATTCCTTTTATTTAGAAGTGCTATTATGTATATGAATCTCCGGGTATGAGAAAATTACCACTTATAGGATCTCCGGGTATGAGAAAATTACCACTTAACATCAGTTATCGATCATCGAGGCTAATAGAAAGCACATAAAGTTGGATGCACGAAACCAAACTTGCCAAGGCGACTCAAAAGTTGCGTAAGAGGGAATGAAGTTGGAAAGATTCTCGGCAATTGTTAGACTCAGTCCGGTTATGAATGTTTTAAACCTCAACGATCAAATAGATGGAGGGAATTGCATCCATATTCAGTTTTCCAAATACTTGTGCAGAAGGAGACTCTAAGTTTGTGATTGATTGAGCGCTGTTTTGAGATTGACATAAAATGTTCGTAACATTCAGCTAATTAATAGTTTTTTCATCTTCAAATGTATGGATTTCTCTATCGTTGATACAAGCATCGTTGATTGAACAAAACAAAAAGGTTGCTGTTGTTCACACACTCTGTTTACTATCGGCACACTTGTTCTATTATGAGAGCCAGTGAGAAACAAATTCAAGAGGGTAGTTTTTCAAAAAAAAGAAGAAGCTGAATTATAGTAGGAGTTTTTACTAATAGATACAATTTTCAGCTCATAATTATTAATAATAAGATTGTTTTTTAAAATTACCACTAACAAGTTTCCATTCAATTCTAACATAATCTGTTAATCCATAAATTATAAATTATCCTTTTTACGATATTACTGAGGGTCAGTAGCATTGCGCATTTATGAGGATCACTAGTATTCCACCAACTATTGTAAACTATTTGAATTTTAATCATACTCAGGGTCAATAACATTGCGCATTTATAAGGATCACTAGTATTCAACTAACTGTTGTAAACTATTTGAATGTTAATCATACTGAGGGTCAGTAGTAAATCGCGTAATGCTACTGACCCTCAATAATGTAGTAAAAAAAGTGAAAGGACAATTTCTTAATTTCTATTTAACACGTTAGTTAAATGGATAGAAATTTGTTAGTGGTAATTTTAAAAACAAACTTGCTATTGGTAATTATGAGCTCAAAAGTGTAGTTTTAGTTTTTTTACACATAACTATAATTTTATATTCATATTTACCAATAGCAAGATTGCCTTTTAAAATTACCACCACCAGGTTTCCATCCAAAACTAACAGAATCCGTTAACTCATAAATTACAAAATTACCATAAATAATACCCCATTCAGAAACTATGTACCTCTAATGCTACTGAGTCTCAGAAATCAATACCACTGAGCCTCAGAAACTCTGTCGCGCTTTCAATACCACTATCTCTCAGAAAATCAAACTCTGCCGTCCTCTGCCGCGTTTTTTTAATACCACTGAGTCTCAGAAAATCAACCTCCGCCATCCTCGGCCGTGCTTCTAATGACACTAAGCTTTAGAAATCAACTTTCGCCATCCTCCGCCGCGCTTCTAATGTTAATGAGTCTAAAAAATCAAGATATGTCGTCTTTTGTCACCAAGTACAACAACAGATCTCGTCGGTCCAGCAACATATCTATGTCTTCCACCAACAGATCTCGTCGGTCCATCGCAATCTGATGAGCGCGCCGCTATCCACCGACCTCCGCACCAAGTACAACGTTTGCTCTATGCCGATGCGCAAGGACGACGAGGTATAAGTGGTGCGTGAGACCTACAAGGCCTTCTGAACTCCCTCTGCCTTCTCCGCGGTGGCGATGGCGGAAGTCTTAGCGTCGTCGTCGTTGTTGTTGGAATTTTGTGGCAGCTTTGAAGGTTGAGGCTTCTCGGAGCCAAAAAGTGAGGGAGATGCGGTGGTTGCACAAAGTGCGGGATCGGTGCGACAGTGGCGGCGAGGAGGAGTGGTTGATGTGGTGGAGATCGTCGTTAGCGGAAGGAGGCAGTGGCTGGTGTGGTCGTCGTCGGTGGAGGGAGGATTAGGGTTTTATGTGAGACTGAGAATATGTTGATATATATATATATATATATATGACATGAGTTGTAATTTACGAATTTTCAAGAGTAATTATGTTATTAAGTCGTGGACGGGTTAACAATATGCTATTGTTAATTCCTTGCTGATGGTATCAAAAAAATTAAGTCTTGTTATTAGTAAATATCATCACAAAAATGTAGGGGTAAAGTACAAATAAATACCCGAAGTTTGAAGCTCATTTCAATTAAATACTCTATTTATAAATTATTTCAAATAAATACCCAAACTTTGAAGCCCATTTCAACTAAATACTCCATCTATAAATTATTTCAAATAAATGTCCGAGCTATACAAAATCATACAAAAGTTTCAACTCCGTTAGACATCCCGTTAAAACAACTGTTAACTTGTCTATGAGGGGTGTTTGTCTTATTGACTGGACCTGCCATCGAGGGTATTTTAGGCGACACAAATTTATTCCCGCTCAGTGTCTCCTGTAACCTTAAACTTTCATCTATTTCCCTCAATATTTAAGCTTAAACGAAAGTACTACGTTAATTACAAACTACAAAAGTACTACATACAATTAAGTTGATTTCCATTTTGCAGTTTGCAATGTAACACTTTCGTTTAAGCTTAAATGTTGAGGGAAAGAGCTGAAAGTTTAGGGTTATAGGAGACACTGAGCGAGAATAAATTTGTGTTGTCTAAAATACCCTCGATAGCAGGTTCAGTCAATAAGTCAAACACCCCTCATAGACAAGTTAACGGTTGTTTTAACAGGATGTCTAACGGAGTTGAAAATTTTGTAAGATTTTGTATAGCTCGGGTATTTATTTGAAATAATTTATAGATTGGGTATTTAATTGAAATGAGTTTCAAAATTCATGTATTTATTTGTATTTTACCCAAAATGTAGTTATTGGTAATTTTATAATTAAAATACCATATAACTTAGACTGACTTATTATTGACTAGATCTCCCCACCGGAGCTTGGCCGGTTGCGTTCCACTAAGTCCTAATTAGACAAGAATTTCAGCCCAGAATTGCCGCCAACAGTAGATTGAATCCGGTAACAACTAACAACCACCAAAATTATCATCGCATTGTGGTTTCTTTTGAGGAGGAAGCTCTTTTGGGAATG
This sequence comes from Potentilla sterilis, assembly GCA_963682095.1. Classification (NCBI taxonomy): domain Eukaryota; kingdom Viridiplantae; phylum Streptophyta; class Magnoliopsida; order Rosales; family Rosaceae; genus Potentilla; species Potentilla sterilis. Next base: position 4,060,987 of record OY821761.1, read on the forward strand.
GCTGAGGATAACGATGAATCTCCACCTGAAGAATAACACTCATTACTATACTCATGGGTCAATAGACCGATGATCTGCGACACACTCAGAAATTACTAAGACACTGATCTCGTGGCCTAAACCATACTCAATTTTGAAAAATTGAATACACTAGTCTTGAAAATAAAAGTACGTCATAACACCCACATCATCCACATTAACTAACTTCAAGCTAATTTCCGGTGGCCTTTCTTTTTAACCACAGCTTCATCCTTATAGGCAAAAGTATAAACTCAAAGAATACCTAGTCAAAATTGACGATTTCAAAAGAGATCATGCCAGTGTGATTAGTCTCTGGTTACCATTATTATTGGGAAATTTGGTAGGCTTTTATCTGAAAAGGTGAGATCAAGATGAGCAAAAAAAATTAATAGCTAGAATTACATCATATGTCGAGTTCTATATAGTAGATAAGCAGATGGTACAAGCATGCACTATGATCAATAACTTCTTTGCGAACAACTTGGAATGAGCACCCTCTCTTCTTCTGGCTAAATTGGCAAATATACAATTTTATGAGGAAAATTCTACGTCTTTTATGTGTTATTCAATGATAGAGAGCTAAAGAAAGTAATCCCATTAACAAAGGATAATCACATAAGATTGCTAGACAAAATCCTGTGACGTCAAAAACTAACTACACAAATCAAACAGATCTCTAAGCTGCAAATTTTTCTTTGTGAGCGTGATTTAAAGAGCACGTATTCTAGGGCAATAAATCCATAAACATGCATAAGTTTTGATCTCAAGGCTTAGAACACAAATGACACTGCCTAAAACTACAAGCATTGTCTCCGTCATTGTCAAGGCGAAAGAGTTTGATCTGGACCAAGAGCTTCTAGGCTTACAGTAGGTGTTTGATGTAAGGGAGAGACCCGTTGTGGAGCAGGTTATCAACAGTTCAACACCTCTTCCAGGTCTAATTCAATCATCATCATTGATCCAACAGGCAAGGACACTGTTCTTAAAAGGCTTTTTTTTTTTTTTTTTTTTTTTTTTAAAATTCACAAAACAATTAAGCTATCACGTACGTACTCATTCACTAGGAAAAGGATCCTATTCCCTTTAGGACTTGGTTTACCAATTGAAATCCCAATAAGCAGAACCCCGTTTATTATATATATGGGGGTGCAGTAGTGTTGTTGTGCTATACCAACTACGCAGATAAACATATCGAGAAAGCAAAAGAAGAAACAAAATATGAGATCGAGTTTGTGATCGAGAAACAATTAATGAGACCAGGATCAGCTGATGCAACACAACCGGCCAAGCTCCGGCGGGGAGATCTCGACGACGAGGACGGAGAGAAGGAGTTGGACCTCCTCTTTTTGCCGCCGAAGCAGGTTATTGGCCCCGACGAAAAGCGCATCAAGAAGGTAATTGAATACAAACTCAATGAAAATGGCCAGAAGGTTAAGATCACCACCACCACCCGGACCAAATCTGTCCTCATGAGAAAAGCGGCCGTAGAGCGGCGCTCCTGGACCAAATTCGGAGATGCTGTCAATGAAGACGCCGGTGCCAACCTGACTATGGTTTCCAAAGAGGAGATCATGCTCGAACGCCCTACGGCTCTTGGCACCAACACGGCACATGAACTACCAAAGAGTACTAGCGGTAATGAAGGAGGCAATACTACTCTCAAGCTTTGTAGGACTTGTGGTAAGAAAGGTGAACACTGGACTGCATAGTGCCCTTACAAAGACCTCGCCACACAGAGTACCGGAGAAACTAGCTCAACGGAGACAGCGACAACCAGCAAGACTGGTGCATATGTTCCTCCGGGCATGAGACCAGGAGCGAGGAAGACTATGAGGAATGATGAGAACTCCGTTCGGGTTAGCAACCTTTCAGAGCCAGGGACAACGATTTGCGTGAACTCTTCAGTCCTTTTGGTGAAATAAGCCGTGCTCATGTTGTGTTGGAATCCATGTTAGAATTCTTGATACTTCAACTTTTAACTCAATTGAGCGAAGTATTTCACACTCTGTTCTTGGCGAACGGTGTGGCGAGCGGGTGTGAAGAAGAATAGATGACTGAACTTATGCAGCTTTTCTTTTATCTAAAATTCTTATTGATTACAGTGAAAACACTTCCCTTTTATAGGGGGCACAAAGTAACCTAACAAAATATCTAAGGCTAGAAGCTAGAGATCAACTTGACAAATTATAGTACTATGATACTACAAATATCTAAGTTGAAAATCTCAGTGGGAATGAACAGTGAAGCAGGTGCTGGAAAGCATATCAGCTTTTCCACACTGTCTCCTAGTCCTCCCAGGAAAGCATTAACATTTTAACACTCCCCCTTAATGCTTTGCCTTATCATTCCGAGCAAGCCTCGTAGGTATTCAAACCTATCTCTTGCGAGTGCCTTGGTGAAGATATCAGCAACTTGGTCGTCTGTATTACAGTACACCAAATCAATCTCATTCTCCTCGACTGCATCCCTGATGTAATGAAACTTCAAGGCGATGTGCTTTGCCCGACTGTGATAGACAGGATTCTTGCTCATGGCGATTGCAGACTTGTTATCGCTGAGAATGGTTGTTGTTGTTCTGTTCTTCTCACCAAAGTCTTCTATGACTATCCTTAGCCATATTGCTTGTGAAGTGGCGAGTGAAGCTGCGACGTATTCGGCTTCAGCTGTGGACAATGCCACTGATTTCTGCTTCTTTGAAGCCCAGGAGAATACCCCTGTTCCCAGTGTGAAAGTATATCCAGATGTGCTCTTCAAGTCGTCTACACTTCCTCCCCAGTCACTGTCACAGAACCCAAAGAGTTTTGGCTCTACATTCCTCTCATACAGGATTCCAAAGTCCATTGTTCCTTGGATGTATCTCAGGATTCTCTTTGCAGCTCCATAGTGTATCTTGGTTGGATTGTGCATAAATCTGGACATCAAGCTTGCTGCATACATAATGTCTGGTCTTGTTGCAGTCAAGTATAGCAGATTTCCCACTAAGCTTCTGTATAAATTCTCATCCGCAGGACCACTCCCATCTTCTTTGGAGAATTTTTCACTGACCACTAGAGGAATTGCAACTGGATTGCAACCAAGCATTTTGAACTTCTCTAGTATAGTCTTCACATATCTTTTCTGGGTGATGAAGATTCCCTCCACTGCTTGAATTATTTCAATTCCCATAAAATAATGCAGGATTCCCAAATCACTCATTTCATATTTCATCATCATATCATACTTGAAATTTGAAATCATTTTTCCACAGCTTCCGGTAAATATCAGATCATCAACATATAAGGAGACGATAAGAATGCTTGATTTACCTTCAGTCTTTATGTAAAGGGCAGGTTCATTTTCACTCATTTGAAAACCCCTTGCTGTGAAATAGGAATCGATCTCACCATACCAAGCTCTTGGGGCTTGTTTCAGGCCATATAGAGCTTTCTTCAGTTCGTAAACTTTCTGCTCTTTGCCTTTGATGATGAAACCTTGTGGTTGTTCCACAAATACGTCTTCTTTCAGCACTCCATTTAGAAACGCCGATTTGACATCAAGTTGGTGTAGATACCAACCCTTTTGTGCAGCAATGGAAATCAGACCTCTTATGGTCTCATGCCTTGCCACTGGTGCAAAGGTCTCATTGAAATCCACTCCGGGTATCTGCGAGTATCCTTTCGCCACCAATCTTGCTTTGTTTCTTTGTACAGAACCATCTGAGTTCAGCTTGGTCTTGTATATCCACTTCAAACCGATGACATCCTTGTTGTCTAGTTTGTCAACTAGCTCCCATGTGTTGTTCTTCACAATCACATTGATCTCATCCTGCATTGCAGTTCGCCATTCGTTTTCCTTCACTACTTCTTCAAATCTTTCTGGCTCAAATAAGCATGCATTGCAGCTTTCATACACTTCATTCAAGCTTCGCATTCTCATTGGAGGCGAGCTTGGTGTTGATTGAGCTCCTGAAGATTCTGGCGAATGAGGTGCTGGCGGATCTGTCGCTGGCGGATGATCTTCTGGCGAGTGAGTTGCTTGCGGATTGAGTTCCAGCTCTACTGGATTCTCTTGTTCATTTTGAACATTTCCTTCTTTCTTTTGGGCTGAACCTTGGTTCCAATCCCATGATGAATTCTCACTGAAGAGAACATCTTTGCAGATTATCATCTTCTTCTTCTGCAGATTGAAGAGCTTATAGCCCTTTGATTGAGAGCTGTATCCCATGAATACACACTTCTCACTGGTTTCATCCAGTTTATATCTCAGCTCCTCTGGGATATGTGCATAGCAGATTGAACCAAACACCCTCAAGTGATTTAGACTTGGCTTCCTGCCACTCCATGCTTCAAACAGAGTCTTTCCTTGGACAGCAACTGTTGGATGTCTGTTCAAATACACTGCAGTATTTACTGTTTCTCCCCAATATACTTGAGGTACTGACTTGTCATGGAGCATGGACTTGGCCATCTCAATGATCGTTCTGTTTTTTCTTTCAGCTACGCCATTCTGCTGTGGCGAGTAGCTTACAGTGAGCTGCCTTTCCAGCCCAATGTCTTCACAGAACTTCTTGAATTCATTCGATGTGTATTCGCCACCTCTATCTGTTCTTAACTTCTTCAGTTTGAGGCCAGATTGTCTCTCCACCATTGCTTGAAACTTTCTGAACACGGCGAACACATCAGACTTTTGCCTTAGGAAATAAACCCAAGTCATTCTTGTGAAATCATCTATGAAGGTCAGAAAGTATCTGTTTCCTCCATCAGTTGTAGTTCTCATTGGACCACAAACATCATAATGTACTAGCTTTAGAGGTACTTTTGCTCTCCAGGCTTTTCCTTTCGGAAATGGGAGTGTGTGTTGCTTCCCCAATGCACATCCTGCACACACTTCATTTGCTTCATTTATTTTTGGTAGACCCTGCACCATTTCCTTTTGATGCAACAACTTGAGACTCTGGAAATTCAAGTGTCCAAGTCTCTTGTGCCAGAGCCAGGAATAATCCTTTAGCTCCATACTTCTTGCACTTTCAGTTGCATATTTGAGGGTCAGAGGAAAACTTCTGTTCCTCTTCATCTGGATTTCTACCATCAGGTTCTTGCTGCTCCCTTTCTGATATATCTTGCAAGTGTCATCACCAAAGTGAAGGTGATATTTGTGCTCAATGAGCTGTCCGACACTTAGCAGATTGGAATCCAGAGTTGGAACCAACATCACATCTCTGATGTACATCTTTCCAGACTTGGTTTCAACAGCAATGCTTCCTTGCCTTTTGTATCCACCATCATTCCATTGCCCATTTTCACTCTTGTGATGCTGTTGCAGTCTATATCATGTAGAAGATTGGCATTCGCCGTCATGTGATTACTGCAAGCACTATCAACAAGCCACACATTTTCTTCTACTGCAGCACTCGCAGCATGAGTAACACAGAACATGTTTGAGTCACTTGCTTCAATGCTATTTGCCTGTTGATTTCCCTTGTAGTTACAATCCTTCTTCACATGACCAAACTTTTCACAGTTTGAGCATTTTGGTTTCCCTTTGAACCAACACTCGCCTGCATGAAGCTTATTACAGACAGTGCACTTGTTATACCCTGAGTTGCTACTTTCCTCATTGTTGCTCTTCATCCGCTGCGCTGTTTTTCCCTCCCACTTCTTTCCTTTACCTTTCCAGTTCTTTTTCTGCTTAGAATTTGAACTAGATGGCTCACTCCTGTTTGAGTTAAGGTTGAGTGATTGGAAAGCCTTTTCAGCATCTTCATCATGACTAGACAACCTATGATCGAAAGCTTTCAGAGTCCCCATCAGATCCTGAACACCTAGAGTTTCCAGATCCCTAGTCTCCTCTATAATACTCACTATAGCATCATACTTCCTATTCAAGCTCATAATGATTTTATGTACTACCCTCTTCTCAGGTATTGGTTCCTTGTAGGTTCTCATTTGATTGACAATATTCGTCAATCTGGTGCTGTAATCACCTAACAACTCAGTGTCATTCATTTTTGTATACTCAAAATCTCTTCTAATAGATTGTACCTTGACAGCTCTGACTCTTGTAGATCCTCTGTATTCAAGGCTGAGTACATCCCATGCTGCTTTGACTGTCTTCTCATTTGAGATTCTGGGAAAAATCTTATCTGTGACCGAAGTCTGCAAGATGTTGAGTGCTCTTGCATCCTTTTTGATGTTTGACTTCAGTTCTGCCATTTGCGCAATTGTTTGCTCATCTTCTGCATCTGGTCTCTTGTATCCTTCTTCTACGAGGCTCCATAGATCTCGTGAGATGAACATGGTCTCCATCTTGATTATCCAGAAATCAAAGTTCTCTCCATTGAAGATTGGAACTATGTTTTCTGAACTTCCTGATGTAGCCATACCAGTAACAGAAAAAATAAGACTTGTGTTTGTTTTTTTTGTTTCTGAATCAATCAGATGGTACACCCCAGTTGATATTGATCAACAGAGCTCTGATACCATGTTGGAATCCATGTTAGAATTCTTGATACTTCAACTTTTAACTCAATTGAGCGAAGTATTTCACACTCTGTTCTTGGCGAACAGTGTGGTGAGCGGGTGTGAAGAAGAATAGATGACTGAACTTATGCAGCTTTTCTTTTATCTAAAATTCTTATTGATTACAGTGAAAACACTTCCCTTTTATAGGGGGCACAAAGTAACCTAACAAAATATCTAAGGCTAGAAGCTAGAGATCAACTTGACAAATTATAGTACTATGATATTACAAATATCTAAGTTGAAAATCTCAGTGGGAATGAACAGTGAAACAGGTGCTGGAAAGCATATCAGCTTTTCCACACTGTCTCCTACTCCTCCCAAAAAAGCATTAACATTTTAACATGTTGTTCTTGAGAGAGACACCCAAGTTAGCAGAGGATTTGGTTTTGTTAACTTTGTGCACAAGGAACATGGCCAAAGAGCTATAGACAAACTCAATGGGTATGGCTATGACAATCTCATCCTCAGAGTCGAATGGGCCACCCCCAGAACCAGGCCAAATTAAACTTGCTTGGACTCCTCTTTTCATCAAGTTCTTAGTTTTAGACTTTTAGGATGATTGTAGTATTTTGGCTTACGAGTACAACTTTATGAAAATATGCACATTGTTATTGTATGATTGGAATACTAATTCAAATATCATTCTCTATCTGAATTTTCTTAATACCATGATTTCATCCAAAAACTGTGAAGTACAGTGGTGATTTTTGACTAAAACCGCATGTATTACTTTTCTGAGTTTCTCTCCTCCATTCAGATAATTATAAACCATGAGTAAATCTGCATGTACTAAGTTTATTACTAAATCTATGGATGCTTCTTACGTTTAGGGTAATAAAATTTGGATAATCCCCCTCATATGCCATTGTTAGATGAAAATGTAAATTTCCATTGCCTATTAGTTCTACATCACGGCAAAAGCATGAAATCTATATGCTACCTCAAACACCAACATTGAACTTTGACTAGTCTCCCTTAGAAAATACGTACTGCACAGTAGAGTATTATTTTGTAGTCGTAAGACGAATTGTATATATCAAAGTTAGACCTATATATAGTCAATAATATTTCTGAAGCTCTTTTTAGTAACGTTCTTATCTATCTCATCAAGTTTTCAAGCTAGTTTCTCTTCTGCTTCCTTTTGCTTTTCAAAAAGTCTGTGCATATGTGCGACTGTGTTACCCATGGGAAGAACTCCATGCTGTGACAAATCTAAAGTAAAAAGAGGACCGTGGTCTCCGGAAGAAGACGCCACCCTCAAGAACTACCTCAACGAGCATGGCACTGCTGCCAATTGGATTACTCTCCCAACCAAAGCAGGTGCTTATTTGTTATCTTTCTCTTGCTTTAGGCATTCATATATCTTGATCATGGTGTTTGATTAGTTTGATTTTATGTATAAGGCTTGAATCGTTGCGGTAAGAGTTGTCGTTTGAGATGGCTGAACTATCTAAAACCAGACATCAAGCGTGGTGGTTTCACTGAGGAAGAAGACAAAGTCATCTGCACTCTCTTCAGAAGCCTTGGAAGCAGGCAAGTCAATATATAACTGTGGCATTCATATAGTACAACTACAGATTTTGCTATAATGTTCTTTAACTCGGGTTTTAAACTCATTTCCAGCCATTCGATTTGGTTTTAATCTTTGGTTGACTCCCAATCCTATGGTTGTAAAGGCTTTCAATACCTAAGTTAACACGGTTAAGGGTCGAACTACACTACTAGCATTACCACTTTCTTTTGTAATGTTTGTGTTTTGTGAAGGTGTGTGTGTGTTGATATATCATTTCTGTTTGTCTGTGCTTTGGATATTAGGTGGTCTTTTATAGCTTCTCAACTGCCAGGACGAACAGATAATGAAGTCAAGAACCATTGGAACACAAAGTTGAAGAAAAAGATGCTCGCGGTGGCTGCAAGAAATAACAACATTAATGTGGCTACTAGAAGGACATGTGATCACAACATTGCTCAGTTTTCGGCTCCAGATCCTCCCATAATCGAAACCCCTCATGTCCCCGAGACTGCTTCATCTTGTTTAAGCAGCGCATTACCTTATGTTGCGAACACCGGTTATTTGCATAGTTTTGATGATCAACCAATGCAAACTCTTGAACCCTGGTGCAATTACTTTTCAGACTCAAAGCCTATGGAAGTATCTGATTTCGGCAGCACTAGCGAAAGTAACAGCTGTTTCAGCATCCCACAATCTCATCAGGAAGTTTCAAGTCTTCCCAGTTCATCTATTTTCGCTCAGCTGGATCAGTATCATTACTCCTTATGGTCTGAAAATGAAAGTATGAACTTTTACAGCGAGTTTCTTATGGACTTCGGATTCGAGACTCCTCCTGGTGATCATATTCTTCTGGCTGGCTTTGGTTATTAGACACATTCATATCTCTATCAGACTACGAAAAACTATATTGTAATGAAATGCAAATAAGTTCAGAGGTGAAAAAAAGACTCGGTTAATATTACTATTCTAACGTATGCACCAACCATTTAGGTACTGTTCACGAAAATTAATGTTTCGTTGTGCAAGTGAATTATTCATAATAAGAATCAACATCTTTTAACTCTGGTCAGAGCTTCACGATATATAGTTGCATTATTGGCAGCCAATTATATTCATAGCTGGTGAAGAAAACGTCTCCATATATCAATGTAAAGGCGCTAGGCGTTAAGAGGGCGGTGACCCATAGCCTAGCGTATGAAAGGACTAGGCGGGAACTAGGCTATTTACATTTTTCATATTTAATTAATAAATATTATATTTAAAAATATTTTAATATGAGTAACTTTGAAAAATTTAGCATGAAATTTCTCTAAAAATGAGCAAGCCAACCTGTAAATTTACAAACAAGTATGATTTGCAAATCAAATCAAAGCATTATTAACTCTTGGAGTATCATTATAAATTTAAACAAACCACATCACAATTTCAAAATTTAAATTCAGTAGAATGCACATAAACAGTTAAAATGAAATTAGAGAAAAGAGAGGCATTTGAAATACTAATGGATTCAGGGTAGCTGGTTGATTTGTGTAGATAAGAATAAGAGAAAGAGTAAGATAGGCTCTTCGGATTCTGGATCACTGTTGGAATTGAAATTTATTTTGGTGTTACATGCGCCAAAATTCCACAACGAAGAAAGTGATAGGAAGCTGAGAGGAGCGCCTCGGACTGCCTCAGACCACGTAGTCCCGCCTCGGATCGCCTGGGCGGCCCCTGGGCGGCTTACTGCCTAATGGTGTGAAATCGGGGCGGCTTGGCTCCGCCTAGCACCTGGACGGAGCTAGGCGGGGATTTTTAGACATTGCCATACATACGATGATAGACTCGTAGACACCCTCCCTGTGTGTGTGTTTGCATGTCTTCTTAATTTCTTATGCATTCATGTGATGGAGTTCAATACTTCAATATTCATACCCTTTGAATGAGTATATCAATTTTCGTCAGTTTCTTGATAAACATGCACAAAAACAAGCGAGGTCCTTGCAGCATATAATAATGCTAACATCATTCAAGGGTTGGTATCCCTTTCCATGCATTAACGCGTTGATACATATCATATCGATTCTGCTAAACAAAAGTCACAACTCATCCACATTAATCAGCTTCAAGCAATTTGCAGTGTTTTTTTCTTTCTTAACCACAGCTTCATCCTTGTGAACTCAACGAATACCTAGTTAAAATTATTCATGCATATACATAGTCACTTTGAACATTGACAATTTCAAGAGAGACCGTGCATATATATGCTACTGTGATAGTCTCTGGGTTACCATTATTATTGAGAAAATTGGTAGACTTTTACTTGAAAAGGTGAGATTAAAATGAGTGCCCTCTCTTCTTCTGCCTGGAACTGGCAAATAGAGAATGTAATGGAGTGTATTTATTTGCTTCTTCACTATGTGGCTCGTGTGAACCCCATTATATATAACCTTTGTTCAACGTGTTCTCTGCTTCCCAGAAATTTCCTGATAGTTTGAATCTACTATATAGAGCTTATTGACAAATTCGATTCATATAGAATTAAGAGGGTCAAAAGTCTATATTTCATATAACGTACATGATCTCAATTAGCAACCCAATTTGAATTTTGTTGGCCAAGTACAACAGTCAAATCTGGTGAATAAGCCTCCTTAGTACGTTCCTAAAATAGTGAAAATTTTCAGGTCAGTGCATGCATGATTATGATCAAGATTTCTTTACGCAGACTAATCTATACAATTATTAAAGAAACAGATTTTGTTAGGCAAAATAGAAAAAATGTACAATTTTAACCCTAAAATACTAAAAAAGTAGATATGAATAAAATAGTCACATTACAAAAGAGCAGATAATAGAGAAGAAAATAAATAATTTTCAAATAATAACCACCCATATATTCGTTGGTCCCTTCTTGGCTTGGTGGTCTTTTGCTTCATTTGTGAAGACAACCCGGTCCAAGGATCGACCGGCATCATCTCCAAACAACAGCAAAACCAAATAACCACCCATATCTTTAGTAACTACCCACCCATACTTCTGAAAACTACCCACGTATTGAAAAATCAAGATACAATTTGGACTAGTTAGGAATTACTTTAAGAACCATTGCATAAGGTAAGAGTGGCTTAGAATAGAGTAATACCATTTCTATGGAGTTCTGTGATGGCAAGGCCGGCCATACGGTAATAAATTACAACCTTCACTTATGTTGCAAGGAACCAAATAATGAAGTTATAGAGAAACATTATGTCACAAAATCAAATAGGGGCTTTATATATTACCTAGCAAATGGTCCAGTCATGGAATCAGCATTTGAGGAATCTGTAAACATGGAACTATTATATGGTGAACTACTATATGCTGCTGCAAATCTATCTCTACTTTCTTCTGTCAATCCATAATTTCTTTCTCGGTTCCTTGACAACTCCATTTCCAAACACTGTTTTAGTTCAGATAACACAAAACTCATGGTGGCTCTTTGTTGAGAGGTTCTAGTTGTGCATGTCATTGCTATTTCGAAAGCTTTCCAAACTGAATTTTCATCGAAATCTCCTTCCATTCTTTGATCAACAACACTTGCTATATTCCCTTTCTGGAACTCAGGACTCACCCAGTGCACAATGTGGATCCGTTCATCGCTTCTTATGACTGCAGGTTGGCCTGTGATCAGCTCCAGTAGTACTACCCCGAAACTATACACGTCGCTTTTTTCATTCAACTTGTGAGAACTGTAGTACCTAGAGACAATAAGAAACACTTCAGCATGATATCATGTTCTCACATGAACAAAGTGCAACTGTAGTGAGAAATCTGTGACATACTCTGGGTCTAAATAACCTGCTGTGCCCATAACTGTGCTTTCCACATCACTTTCATTGTCGTTGGAGAAAACCTTAGAGAGACCGAAATCTGCTATCTTAGCTTCCAAGTTTTCACTCAAGAGAATGTTGGCAGTCTTCACATCTCTGTGTACAATAGGTGGCCTGCATCCATGGTGTAAGTACTCTAGGCCTGTGACCAGAATTTCACAATCTGCTTAAATGCCAGGGAATTTATATCAATTAATGAATGGCTCTTTGACTAGTATCACTAACCTTGTGCAGCATCTATGGCGATGCGAAGTCTCAATTCCCATGTCATACTTGAGCTTTTAACTGCAACCATAAACTGTGGCAGTAAGTTGTTTTTCTGATGTTCACTATGTTTCAGTTAGCCTAGCTAGCAAGGCCTAATGGAACATGGATTAGTTACCTGAGAGATATTCTTTCAGGTTCCCATTAGCCATGTACTCGTAAATAAGAGCCAAGTTATCAGCATCATTACAGTATCCCATAAATGAGGCCAAATTTCTGTGATGGATTCTCATCAGGAGTTCAGCCTGCATTCAGATTGTAACTCATCAAATCCAAAACCAATTAGTCCAGCATTTTCCTTGTATTAAAATTTTTGAAGGAATTTTCATTGACAAACCTCAGATTGGAACTCCCTTGGTCCTTGAGTTGATGATGGAGAAAGCATTTTGACTGCAACTTGGGTGCCATCTTTCATGCAGCCATGGTACACAGTCCCGAATCCTCCTTTTCCGATTTCAGTGTTGAAATTTTTGGTGATTACTACAACCTCATCATAACTATACTGGCACTTCTTTGATGCAATAGGAATTCCTTCTTTCTTAAAGGTTTCTAGTCCTTCTGTAGCTCAAGCAGCACAATATGAAATGCGAGTTCAAAATAATTAATGAGGAATATTCTTGTTCATGCATTGTATGCCAATCATATAGAATCTTGTTTAGTTTGATTAAAAATGGTTACATTACAATTACAGTAACAGAAGTAACAGAAAAGTAAAAACCTTAATTACCTGATTTCTTCTTGGTTCTCACTTTCCAGAAAAGTATGAGAACTATAAGGACTACTAGTGCTGATAATAATGATCCAACTATTGGAGCAACAATTTTCTTCTTTTTTTTGCATGAGTCTGAGCCACAAACATTTTCACTATCCACACTGAAATGGAGAAAATCACAGTTAGATATCACATGGTCGAGAATATGAACCACTTCTGTTATTGCATAAAAAAAGAATAAAAGTTTTCTACGTTTGAGATGAGAAGGTGTACCTTAGTTCAAGTAACCCAGGCATCTGATCTTGCCTTAAGTGCATTAGGAACAAAGCCAGACAATTGATTTCCTTTCAAATTCCTACATTTCAATTATTAGTGATGTAAATCTGGCACAACTATAAGTATTTCATCACATATTCATATGACACTTACAGAGTCTTGAGAGATGTTAGCTCTTCCAGAAATGCAGGCACTGGTCCGGTTAAGTTATTGTTCGACAGGTCCCTGGGACAAATTAAGTACTTTAATTTAGTAGGTTTACTGCTGATCGAGTCTTTATAGACTTGTAGATACATAACACTTACAAGGACTCCAATGATGAAATCTTGCCAATGGAAGCAGCTATAATCCCACTCAAATTGCTTGAGGTTAAGTTCCTAATCACAATAAAAGGAACTATGCTTAGAAGAAGTACAATACAGAAGAAGAAAGATTGCAAATATTACTAGTTTACTAGGACTCACAGGGAAATAATCCGAGGAACTGAAATGGTGTAGTTGCATTTTAAACCTTCCCAAGAGAAATTCTTAGGTGCACAGGGATCACCAGCCCATATTTTCTTAATTTGATATGTGGTTTTGACATTCATAATGGCATCAACTGCATTTACGAAGACGTTAATTAATATCAAACAAGACCATCGTGAAGAATATCATTGAAAAGGGATAACATTGCACAAAAGAAGACATACCATCTTCAGTATAAGTTGGTGATTCAACCAGCTGCATGACCCTGTAAATCTCAACCGCATTGAGAATCGGTGGAAGGGTCGAGTTTTCTGATTTAGATATAGAAATTTGGTGATCTTTCCCCACCAAAGCTTTTGAATTAGATAATATATCTGCATATAAGTAACGAGGCACAATTTGTCCAAACAATGGAGCACCATTCCAAGATATGTTCATCTTTCTTGACTGGTTTTTCTCAAGATGCTCCACTTCAGAAAAGTACATATAAACATAAAACTGAGCATTTGAGTCAGTTGTGTTCCAATACAGCTCCAAAGGTTCACTTCCATTCCGAGGCCTAGCTGCAGTCTTGATTACTTCATAAGGTACTCTATATCCGATTTCATCAGTAGTGATTGGTGAAGAAGTGCTCACCGAATCCCAAGAAGGAGAAATGTAATTAGACCAAACGCGGTCATAAATATCATCTGCATACCTACTTGTTCCATTGCTTGATCTAATGTCTAGTCTTTGAACCAGTACTTGTGATGCCTTAGTCCCAAACTCAGTACCATAAGTTGAGCTGTTAAGTGGTCTCAGTTCCAATGCCGAAATGAAAGGAGTTCCTAAACCTTTGTTTAGAAGACAAACGTGTATGACATCAGATTGTGCAAAACCAACAATCTCCTTTGTGACAATATCAGAAGCATTTCCAAATGTCACCACAGACCAGAAGTTGACATCAAGATACATATCAAACTCAGGTAGCTTGTCTTTTCCATCTGAAGGTCCTAGAGGGAGGGTGAATAGGACTATTTGCAACTTTTTTGTTATATGTTGTAATCCGAGGCTAGCAAGGAGTTGTGCTATCCCGATTAACAGTTTGCAACGATTATGCAAGTAATGAAAAAGATTGCTGAAAGTAAAAACAACACAGAGATGTTTTTCTTTAACGCAGAAACCCTGAACTCAAGGAAGAAAACTGCGTGCCCTTATCCAAAGGACAAACCTTTCCACTATGTGATTCGTAGACTTATACAAGAATAGAGCCTGGGATACCAGACCTTGTTGTTATCCTGTTCTATGACTCTACCTAGTCTAACTAGAACGCTCTCCCATCTTGTCCCCTAAGTCCTCACACATGAAAGGGATACAAGAGCTTCACTCAGACCTTAACTACACCCTAGCTAACTCTGCTTGTGAACTCTTGGGTCGTTGCACCTCCAATCACAACCTCGTGTATTAGAATGCAAATGCTTTATGATTTTAGAAAAACGGTTTTTTGATTTCTCAAGCTCTAAGATTTATAATCACTAAGAAGACTTAGAGCATTAGAGAATAAGAACACACGCATGCCAATGAATTAAGGAGGTTTGTCCTTATGTGCTTGGCTTAGATGCTGTTGAAATCCTTTGTAGAACAAAGCCAAGGACAAGAGGACAAAACCAACTTTCCAAAAATAGTTATCTTTTCATAAGAGGGAAAAAGGTTTTGCAAAAAGCATTCCAAAAGAATGTTAACAATAGGGAAAGGCAAAACAACTTCCTTCTAGGATCATACAGCCTACTATCAATTGCATAGGTAAGTGTAACACAAACCAAGCATAAACAAAAGGACCTTGTAAACATCAAGGTCACGGGTTGAAGAAAACTTCACCCTTTGATAGTTTGAGCGTCAAGAGCATCACATGCTTGGCTAGCTGTTTGAATTTTGAAAAGCAAATCGACTGGAAACAACTGGAAAAGCATTGAGAAGATAAATCACAGTTTTCAAGACGATTTGAACAAAGCTATAAAACTACCCAGAAAACTGGTATACAAAACAGTTCACCTATCCTTAGTGGCAAACGTAGGATACAAAGTGGTACTGCTATCCTCAGTGAAAAATATGATATGAATATGCATGAATATACCTTAGTTTTCTGAGGTTATGTTGGGCCTTGATTTGGTTGGGCTTCATGGCTTCACTTGTATCTGTGCTGGGACTCATCTTACTGCATCTTGGGCTGAGTTTTGGTCCATAAAGGGAACTTGCCAACATCTTTCTACTTACAATCTCCCCCTTTGGCATTCCTGGACAAAACATAACTAGTTCTAACCAACATAATCATCAGCACAGATTTCTCAAGGTACAAACCTGTCCTTAAGAAAACTAAACAAGAACACAAGTGAAGGCATAGAGAATATTTAGGATAGCCAAGGCATTATATATCAGATGCACATTCTCAGATAAGCTAATAACTGAAATAAGCATGGCATAGTTCAACATAACCAACATAATGCCCTACAACTAGTTCTCCCCCTTTTTGTCACAGAAGGACAAAGGGAAACAGAGAACATCCATGTTCAACAGTCAGTTAATCAAAAGGAACAGAAAACAAACATTGTCTCAACAAAACAAGGCAATAACAACAAAAAAACAGAAGACAGAAGCAAGGCTGGCAAGAGTATCAGACATCCTCATCCTCATCACTAATGTACTCCACATCGTCATCTCCTGAGATGGAGCGATCCGAAGACTCCCCCTGAGTTTGATCCGCCCTGTCCACAGGCTCCTGAGCACGAAGCTGACCATCTGAGCTGGACGCAGAGTCAGAGGCTGAATGATCGCTTGGATTTGCCGCTTGTGCAAGTTCATCCATGTGAGTCTTCAATTCCTCAAACTTATGAGAGAAAGAGACTTTGAGATCCTCAACAGCAGACTGGATGGCCTCCTTCAGCTCCTTCTTGAGACTCGTATGCTCTAGAGACTCAACATACATCCCAGCTTGGGACACAGATTTGTGAACGGAGGTCAGATCAATCGGAGGAATGGGAGGAAGAACCGCATCACCATCTCGGGTATTCACTCCAGCATCATAGCAAAGAAGACAAATAACCCCGGGAAAGACAAGCGAGCTTTTGGCAGAGTTGCGCTGGGCGACAGCAGCCTTGTGGATGGCTTGATATATGAAGTACTCTGCTGGAAAGGGAGGGTTATTATCTTGAAGCAAATAGGAGATGAAAGCTCCTTGGTGTTTGGTGATTTTGCTGGTTTGAGTGGAGGGAGTGAGTAGGGACCGAACAACAAAACCCAAGACCTTGACAAACTCAGGCATGTATTGACTCGCTAGACAGACAGTAGGAGTGGGAGCTTGAGAAGGAGTCGAGTACAAAACCTCAGCAAGGTCAGTTAAAGAGACAGTTGTGAGGTGCTTGCGAATGAGATCGAGGTCAACAGTCCTGGTGGTGGGGAGACTAAGAACCCTACGGATACTGGCATGAGAAATGTTAATCACTCGATTTCGAACCCAGACCTGCAGATCCTTGGAGGGAGCCTTAAGCTTAACCTTTAATGCCATGTCCTCAGAGAAATTTGCATAAAATTCCTGGACTATGGTCAGATTGATAATAGGCAGGGAGGCTAAGGAGTCTACCCATCCTAACTGTTGGATTTTATCTTTAACAAAACCAGGAAGGGTATCAAAGGCCAGTTTCTTCTCATACACCACCGGACGACCGATGGTACAAGTGGTAAACAAGGATCTAGCTTCCTCAGAAACAAAGTGCTCTATAGGGGGAACAGGCAGTACCTCAATAACCTTGCGCTTGAGAGGGATAGCCTCATTGGTATCCCTAGGCAGAGTGACGCAAGGTTTCTTCTGGGGTTTGGGAGGTTTGGCTGCCTTGCTATCCTTGCGACCAAACAACGAACCACGCTTGCGAGGAGGCTTTTGTTTCTCGGACTCCGAGGGTCCAACAAATCCTCCATGTCAGTGGCTCCTGTGGTAGGAGCAGAAGGGCCAGTGGCGGCCGACGCAGGAGGGGACTTCTCATGTTCGAGAGGACCCAGAGGAGATCGAGTTGGTGAGTGGTCAGCCATGGGAGCAGCAACAATGGAGGAGGAGAAGAAGAAACAGAGAAAAATTCAAAATGGATGTGATGGGGAGAGAGGAAGTGGGAAAATGGGAGCGTTAAAGCAGGACGACGTGATTTGACGTTTGGCCTTGGTAATTGCAACTCAATCCATTACCACACGCAAAAAAAAAAACGAAAAGGGAACCGAACCGCCAAAAACAGTTTCTCTTCTCAAGGGGAGAGAGCACGTGTCCATGCAGAAAGTGGGTTTAAGGAGCCTTGGGCCAAGACCAGGTCAAAAAGCCAAAAGAGATGGGCTAGGGCCGACTGACATGTCCTCATAGAAAAAGTAACTTTCCTACTTTTACAAACAGTACAAAAAGCACAAAAGCACACTCAGCATTTAATGATGAACAGTGATCGTTGTTAAGCACACTTTACCACCTTAAGAGAACAAAAGTGAAAGTAATTGGTGTAAGAACTCATGTGCATAAAGCTTCTCCCCCTTAGAATAGCCGTTGGAAATTAAAAAAAACTTTACATCACGGGATGAGATTTACCTTTTCATATCCAAGGGTTTGCACAATGGTCAAAGCATAGACTCACAAAGTAAGACACCTTTTAGCCACTCACAAATAACCAAATTTTGAGCAAATCATGTAAGTGTGACTGTCTAGTTGAAAGAATATGGTCCAAAATGAACAGAACAAAATCCGTGAAGTGTGTGAAAAATATTTCATAGACACAAGGCAGACTCATAGAGATGCATCAAGTGAGTTGGAAACTGAGTAGCAGGCTGAGGATAGTAACAGTTGGATCCAGCCTTATAGCACCAGTAAGGTTTTTCTTCCTTATAGCTTCACAATTCCAGTTCTCTCAGGCATCTGTGCCCGTATGTTCACATATTTAGTTTTTTTGGCCATTCTGGAACAATCGTCCTCATAGAGTTATATGTAATTTAAACTTTTGATAGTCCAAGTAGACTTTATCAAGAACCCCATCGAAGGATAGAAGACATTCCAGGCATTCCCACTGATCCATGTAGCAAACCTATTCACTAATGACTCCCAAGTCAGTTGACTTTAGGGCATTAAGCATAACAAGGATGCTCCGAAGAGTGAAAGGCTCGGATTCTTTAGTGGAAGAAGCAGCTCACTTATTATATTTTTTCTTTTAAAGATCAAGTAAATTCTTTCACCGGGGAGATCAAGCCATTCTCGTTTCTGCCTTCCAAAGAATCGTGAATGCGACCCAATGAAAAACTACTTTGAGAATAACCTGACCTAGATAATCAACCAAAAACCACCGTGGTGACCAAGCCACTCTCGTTTCTGCCTTCTAACGAATCGCGGACACGACTCAAGAGATGACTACTTTGAGAGTAACCTGGCCATAAGCAATCCTCAAACCTCCATCTCACTTGATACAAGTCAATTGAGCAAAGCACAATGTGGGAGAAATGTGAAAAAAAAAAATGAAACTTGTTCTGAGATGTAGACCACGATACAGTCAAAAAGAGGACAGATGCACAAGCACATGAGCTACCGTAAAGTGACCATTCAGGTAGTAAATGACGCAAAAATTAGGTCAAGTTCAATGACTACTGAGGATACCAACACACATTCCTATCCCGTGAAGCTGAGAGCAAAAACTTTGAAACTAGATATATTTTTTTGATTTTTCAATAAAAACTATGTACAAGGCATGTTCTCAGGGGAAGATTAGTGTGGGCCACAGATACCAATTGTCTTCCTTAAGCCAGTGAACCTAAGGTTGTCAAGTGGTTTTGTGAAATTGCTTTTCAGTGGGAATAAAAGTCAATTCAAGCAAGTTATCTTCAACCAAGTTTCGGATGAAATGATATCTAATCTCTATATGCTTTGTCCTAGAATGCAGCACAGGATTCTTAGAGATGTTGATAGCAGAAGTATTGTCACAGAATAGGGATAGAACCTCTTGTTGAAATCCGTAGTCTGCGAGCATGTGTTTCATCCACAAAAGTTGTGTGCAGCAGGTTCCAACAGCAATGTATTCTGCCTGAGCTGTGGACAGGGACACACAGTTCTGCTTCTTGCTATGCCACAAAACAAGGTTGTTTCCCACAAAGAAAGCACCGCCGGAAGTACTTTTCCGGTCATTCGCAACTCCTGCCCAATCCGAGTCGGAGTATCCTGCAACTTCACAGTTAGTATCGAAAGTGTAGCTAATCCCAAGGTCAGTTGTACCTGCAATGTACTTGATAATGCGCTTGACCGCCTTCACGTGTGATTCCTTGGGGTTGGCTTGGTACCGAGCAAAAACCCCTACACTATAGCATATGTCAGGTCTGCTAGCTGTTAAATACAGCAGGCTACCAATCATGCTACGGTAGTTGGACTGATCAGCATCAACTCCATCCAGATCGACTGTGATTTTGCAACTAGTTCCCATCGGATTTGTGACTGGAGATGATGTTTCCATCCCAAACTTCTTCACGAGTTCCTTGGCATACTTGGATTGAGATATAAACAGACCATCATCCTTTTGATCAACTTGCAAACCTAATAAGTAGGTCAGTTTCCCATAGTGGCTCATCTCAAACTCCTTAGACATAAGATCTGAAAATTCTTTAACCAAGTTATCGGAAGTCGAGCCAAAAACAATACCATCAACATAGATTTGGGCAATAAACATATCCTTAGAGGTGATTTTTACAAACATAGTCTTATCAACTGAACCTCTAACATAACCATGCTCAAGAAGGTGTGTGGACAACCTCTCATACCAAGCTCTAGGTGCATGTTTAAGACCATAAAGAGCCTTATCTAATCTGTACACATGATCAGGATGGCTAGAGCTTTGGAAGCCTGGAGGTTGTGCAACATACACTTCCTCCTTAAGAATGCCATTTAAGAAAGCACTCTTCACATCCATTTGGTACAGGGTAAACCTCAAGTAACAAGCTATTGCCAAAAGCAACCTAACTGATTCCAACCTTGCAACCGGGGCAAAGGTTTCATCAAAATCAAGTCCCTCTATTTGTGAGTAACCTTGAACAACCAATCTAGCCTTGTTCCTGGTTATCACACCTTTCTCATCAGACTTGTTCTTGAACACCCATTTGGTGCCAATTACATTCTTGTTTTCGGGTCGTGGCACAAGGTGCCAAACCTTACTTCTCTCAAATTGATTCAATTCATCTTGCATGGCATTAATCCAATCAGTATCACACAGGGCTTCTTTCACGTTCTTAGGTTCTATGATGGACACAAAACCAAAGTGCATGACTCTATCTATGGTAGACTTATGCATCGCAAAAAAAACTTTTTAACACTGCATAACTGCTTACCACACGTTTTACCTTGCTGCGTGTGACAGTAGATTGTGAATCATCACCAATGATGTCAGAAGGAGAGTGATCTTTTTGCACTTGTCGCCTTCCAGTCCTGTGTGGGGGCTGGGTAGTTGTGGTTGAATCCCTACAACCTTCCGCGGGATTGGTAACCTCATATCCATCCTCATGATCATTCTGATCCTCTCCATTTCTTGAGTCAGCTTCATCAGCTGAAGAACCTTCCTTGCAGATTGTGACATCTGCTTCTGGCTGCATGGGATCAGTAGGAGTTGTTGGATCATTTTCAGATGTGCAACCGGTCCGGTGAGTACACCTGAGACCATCATCAATGGCAACGTTAATGGTTTCCATTAGCCTGCATGAGACTTTATTGTAGACTCGGTATGCCCTGCTTTTGAGAGAGTAAACAAGAAAGACACCCTTATCACAACGTGCATCAAGTTTGGTCAAGTATTCTCAGTCCTTGTAGATGAAGCAAGGACTCCCAAACACTTTCAGATGGGCCAGATTAGGTTTCCTTCCTCTCCATATCTCGTAAGGAGTCTTATCAGTTCTGGCCTGAAAATAGCACGGTTAAGAGTATAGCAAGCATTGCTCACGGCCTCAGCCCAGAAGACGTGAGGGAGACCAGAGGCATTGAGCATTACCCTAGTCATTTCTACTAAGACTCGATTCTTCCTTTCAACAATCCCATTTTGGTGGGGAGTGATCGGAGAAGAGTATTCATGGTGCACACCAAACATATCACAGTAATCATCAAATTTTGCATTATCAAATTCAGTACCATGATCTGTCCTAACTCTAACAATGTGTTTACCCTCATGCATTTTCTCATTTGAAACTCTTTTGGCAAATTTATCATATGTGTCAAAGGTATCAGACTTAGATGCAAGAAACATAACCCAAGTGAACCGAGAGAAATCATCAACAATAACAAGGGTATATTTCGCACCATTTAAGCTAGGAGTCTTAACTGGTCCTACCAAGTCCATATGCAAGAGTTCTAACACATTAGAGGTGGGTTGAGCATTAAGAGCAGAGTGTGGAGAGCGTGTAAGCTTACCAATTTTACATTCTCCACACATACCTGAAGCTTTCCCGGAAAGCTTAGGGAGACCTCTAGATACTTCCTTGGTTGATAGCTTGATGATGTCCTGATGATTCAAATGGCAAAGGCGTCTGTGCCAAAGATCAAGAGGCAGCTCACCAATTTGTGCACGAAAGCATAGCTGAGGCTTGAACTCCTTCCGAGCCATGATACAATAGCAATTGTCCTTGGTCCGATCTCCTTGCATGACGCTCATCCCCATTCCATTTAGAACCAGACATTTGATCTTGTCAAAAATGACACAGTCGTTCTCATCAACTACTTGACTCACACTCAGCAAGCATACTTCCAAGCCTTTGACGAGAAGGACATTTTTTAGTTCAGGGAAACCTGGAGCCCTTACTGTCCCTTTACCAATGATTTCTGAATTTGCTTCATCCCCGAATGTAACGCAGCCGACTGGAAAGACATCATCCCTTGATACGAACCACTTGGGATCGCCAGTCATGTGAGCCGAACATCCACTATCAACGTACCAGGAATCGGATTTCCGAGCTGACAAGGCAGTGAGTGCAACATTGCAATAGGCTCTTGTTCTTTGTGGAACTGTTGGCTTCAGAACAGTTCGGCTGAGAAAACAGACTCTCATATTATTACTATCTGAGTCTGAGTCGTACTCCTCTTCATCATTGTGATCTTCTACTTGAGCAGGCTGCTCCTTAGACTTGGACTTGGTCTTTGGAGCCCAGATTTTCTTGCTGGACACATCCCTAGGGTTAGGGTTTGCAAGTGATCGAACAATCTTCACAAGTTCCTTGAGAGAGTTCTCAATGGAATCCTTGAGAGATGTCAGAACTCCATTCTCGGCATTCTGAGCAGGTCCTTCATTTTTCAGCTTGTAGCAATATGGTCGAATATGACCCATAACACCACAATGATGGCATTTTGGAACAAACTTGGTCTTGGTCTCTTTGGGCTTGGAAACTTCCTCCTTGGGGGACTTCACTGTCTTCTTTGTATCCTTCTTGCTTGATTTTGAGTGATTAACAATCTCAAAACCTAGACCACTCTTGTCATGACCAGGTTTTCCCATATTTACAATTTCTTTGAGCTTATCCGACCCAACGGAGAACTTCTTATATTCCTTCTTCCAATCTTCTAGCTGCAGCTTCAACGTGGCCTTCTCGGAGGAGAGGTTGCTGGTCAAGGCATCCTTAAGTTTCAGACTTTCTTCCAGAGACTCCTTCTCCTTTATCAAAGCTGACTTGTCGGCCTTCCACTTCTTCTTTTGGAACTGCAGCTTGTCATGTAATTCCTTGACAAGGTTCTCACTCTTGGTAAGCTCGTTTGACAAGCCCTCAATCTTGTCAAGCATGGACTTAGATGCAACATGCAAATCAGAATATGCATTGTGAAGCTCTTCATCATGTTGAGCTTCGTTATCATCATCTATATCAGAGTTCGAAGCATGGGCAAGCTTTAACCGATGCAATGAATGCAACGGTCTCCTTCTCTTCCTCATGGTCTGAGGGAGGTTCAGACTCACTGTCCGACCGGGTGGCCTTAAGAGCCTTTTGCTTCATCCTGTTTGCACATTCAGCTGCCTTATGACCAACACCACCACATTCAAAACACTTATCATTCTGAGGAAAGTTTCTGGGTTTGAAGGTAGATTTGGGATTTCTAGGGTTACTGGTTTCCCCTTGTCGAGGATATTTGGTATTGGTTGTAGCCCCCTTTTGGTCAAACCTAGATTTAAACCCAGGGTTTCTCTTCTCCCTAAGAATCCTCTCCAATTTTTTGGTTAAGAGAGCAAACTTTTCCACAGAACCATCACCAGACACGGACTCTTCCTCTACTTCCTCTTTAACTACCGTAAAGGCTAAGGATCTATCCTTTTTAGAGGATTTCCTCTTGGCTTCAAAGTTTTTGAGGTCATCTAGGGTGTAGGTGGTCAAGTCTCTAGCTTCTTCTATGGCAATCTGTTTTGACTCGAAACTAGGTGGTAAGGCCCTTACAAATTTTTGAACCATACGTTGAGGATCAATGGGATGATCTAAGCTATGGCAATGGTTTGTAATGGCAAGCATACGTCCAAGAAAGGTTTCTACAGTTTCATCCTCACTCATTTTTAACTCCTCAAACTCATGAAGTAAAGATCTGATACTTTGTTCCTTTACCTTGTTTGTGCCTTCATGAGCGGTGGCCAAGACTTGCCATGCATCTCTGGCAAGGGTGCAGTTGATACTGCCATGAAAAGGTTGTTCAAAGCCCTCATGTTGGCATTTGCTTCCAACCTTTCATCTAGAGTCCATTGGTCGCGGGGCTTTGGAATGGAAGGTGCAGTTTCTGTTTCCACCGTCATAGGGACTGAATACCCAAACTCAACTGCTTCCCATTGTCTTCCATCGTCCTGGGACGAGAGGAAAGTAAACATCATAACTTTCCAATCTGAATACCATTTCCCATTGAAAAAGGGAGGAGAATTCAGTGAGGAACCGAATCTGTGGTCCATTTCCCTCTAAGAGGATCTCACGAGCAAGCTGGTGGCTGCTCTGATACCACTTGAAGGTCCTAGAGGGAGGGTGAATAGGACTCTTTGCAACTTTTTCGTTATATGTTGTAATCCGAGGCTAGCAAGGAGTTGTGCTATCCCGATTAACAGTTTGCAACGATTATGCAAGTAATGAAAAAGATTGCTGAAAGTAAAAACAACACAGAGATATTTTTCTTTAACGCAGAAACCCTGAACTCAGGGAAGAAAACTGTGTGCCCTTATCTAAAGGACAAACTTTTCCACTATGTGATTCGTAGACTTATACAAGAATAGGGCCTGGGATACCAGACCTTGTTGTTATCATGTTCTATGACTCTACCTAATCTAACTAGAACGCTCTCCCATCTTGTCCCCTAAGTCCTCACACATGAAAGGGATACAAGAGCTTCACTCAGACCTTAACTACACCCTAGCTAACTCTGCTTGTGAACTCTTGGGGTCGTTGCACCTCCAATCACAACCTCGTGTATTGGAATGCAAATGCTTTATGATTTTAGAAAAACGGTTTTTTGATTTCTCAAGCTCTAAGATTTATAATCACTAAGAAAACTTAGAGCATTAGAGAATAAGAACACAGCCAAGCCGATATTCTTCAATAATAACAAAAACACAAATAAATTTGACCACCAAGCAAAATCACTTTGCTTGGTATTTATAGGCAAGTGTAAGTTGCTAAGAGAGCAATACGCATGCCAATGAATTAAGGAGGTTTGTCCTTATGTGCTTGGCTTAGATGCTGTTGAAATCCTTTGTAGAACAAAACCAAAGACAAGAGGACAAAACCAACTTTCCAAAAATAGCTATCTTTTCATAAGAGGGAAAAATGTTTTGCAAAAAGCATTCCAAAAGAATGTTAACAATAGGGAAAGGCAAAACAGCTTCCTTCTAGGATCATACAGCCTACTATCAATTGTATAGGTAAGTGTAACACAAACCAAGCATAAACAAAAGGACCTTGAAAACATCAAGGTCACGGGTTGAAGAAAACTTCACCCTTTGATAGTTTGAGCGCCAAGAGCATCACATGCTTGGCTAGCTGTTTGAATTTTGAAAAGCAAATCGACTGGAAACAACTGGAAAAGCATTGAGAAGATAAATCACAGCTTTCAAGACGATTTGAACAAAGCTATAAAACTACCCAGAAAACCGGTATACAAAACAGTTCACCTATCCTTAGTGGCAAACGTAGGATACAAAGTGGTACTGCTATCCTCAGTGAAAAACATGATATGAATATGCATGAATATACCTTAGTTTTCTGAGGTTATGTTGGGCTTCATGGCTTCACTTGTATCTGTGCTAGGACTCATCTTACTGCATCTTGGGCTGAGTTTTGGTCCATAAAGGGAACTTGCCAACATCTTTCTACTTACACCATCGTAGTTTCCATACAAGAAAGAAGCTCTGATTAGGTTCAAGCTGCCTTTCCCAGCTTCAGGTTTCAAACTGTAGCAGTTTTTGTATCCTTGAGGAAAACTCCTGAGGTCCGAGGCAGGTAATGGTAAATATGGATTGTTTGGATACATATATTCAGATGAGATGTTCTGGCTTATTCCTGTGTCTATAAAGCTGTCATCCGGTGAGTATGTTATGTTGGTATCCGGATCTTCATACAGCTTCGAGGGAGCTCCACAATCAATGCTTATGAAGGCTATACAAGAACAAAAGAACCAAATAAGAATTAGAAACTGCAGAATGAGCTAACCTGAGTCTTTTAATTGTTACTAATGCGCAAAAGATACAATACAGAAACTATAGCTTCGTTTAATAAATAGGAACAAGAATAAGAACAATATCATCTAGTTCTGAGTGAAATGCTAACCTATTCGGCGCTGTGCATGAACTGAGCTTGCAGAGATCAGAAACAGGAGGAGGAAGACAGCAGTTGACATTTTCATATCTCTTTCCATATCTTTGGGCCTAGCTAGGAATCTGATACACTGAAGAAACTAGAAACTAGAAACTAGATTGTACCTAATACTGCAAAATCTGAAGCCATTATTTTCCTTGGATAATATTCATGTACATATGTGAGAAATTTCAGTGGTTTGCTAGAGACCAACTTTTCTCAGGTCAATCTATGAACTGGTTAATTAGGCTAGTCATATATTGCTTTGACAAACATGGAGAGTTGGTAGCTGCATATATTGTCAATATCTTGTAGAATTCTTCCTATTTTACTCAAACTCTGTAAATTTAGTGTTCGTTATTTAGTTTAGTTTAGTAAAAACAAATCTTCAAGCCGACAATAGGATAGGAAATAAAGGGACGCAACCACATTTCTAAAAGTCTAAAGAGCAAAGTAGGTGGAGATGGGGTCAAAACCTTTCTAATGTCCTCCAACTTGATATAATTCAAATCCATGTTTTGTAATAAGGTCAGATAAAAGAAGAGAATATATTCAAAGCTTATCCAAGAAAAGAATATATATATATATATATATATAGTGCTTCTCGGCTACGGACGTCCGCACGCACTGTTCACCGTGCGGATGCGGCGTATCCGGCCACCGGCGAGGCGGCGCCGGCGTATCCGGCGAGTGGGCTGTGCTCGCCCCGGCCCGGCGACCCTTTCTGTGCCGGCCCGAGCTCCATCGCCGGCCGGCAGCCGGCCGGGATCTGGAAAAAACCAGAAAAATGAACAGTACTTGTCATTTTTCTGGTTTTTTCCAGATTCCGGCCGGAGATGGAGCTCGGGCCGGCACAGACAGGGTCATCGGGCCGGGGCGAGCACAGCCCACTCGCCGGATACGCCGGCGCCGCCTCGCCGGTGGCCGGTGGCCGGATACGCGACATCCGCACGGTGCGGACCGTCCGCATCTGAAAAACTCTCTCTCTATATATATATATATATATATATATATATATATATATATATATAAGAAACAGTAGGAAACTGTGTGGTCATTACTGGACATGGTTAGCATCAAACATTGGAGGTGCGCATTCATCATAACAAAATTAGATCTAAAAACAAAATTTGCAAATTTTGTTTTTAGGTCTAATTTTGTTATGATGTTGATGGTTTTAGCTGAAGGAGCTTGAGAAGTCGGGTCCGAAGAAAGGTGTTATTTCTCAGTCTGTGAAAGATGTGATCCAGAGCTTGGTGGATGATGACCTCGTTTTCAAAGACAAGATTGGAACCTCTGTAAGTAGAGATGCTACTATGTTGCCTTGTTTGGTTGACGAAATTGTACATTATGCTTGTTTTGATTGTCTCGGTGTTTTGTAATGTGCATGATTTTTTATGTTTCAGGTGTACTTTTGGAGTCTCCCTAGCTCTGCTGGGAATCAGGTGGGACTTGATGGCTAGGATTTTGATCTATATAATATAGGGTAGGATTGAGCTTACATTTGTACTAGTATATTTAGGCTAATGTGCTGTGTTTTTCGGCAGCTAAGGACTGTGTATAGCAGACTTGAATTTGAACTGCAAAGCAGTAAGAAGCGACATGTAGAACTTGTTGAGCAGTGTAATGAGCTGAAGAAGGGAAGAGAGGAATCTGTGAGTTGTATTAAGCTGTATCTCTTTTAAAAGCTTGAATTGTACTTTGCATTGTTAGACTGTCTTTTGTGGCAATCATGGATATGAATCTTAAGTGTTTACCAGGATGAACGAGCGGAGGCTTTAGCTGAGCTAAAAGAGATTGAGCTAAAGTACAATAAGCTGAAGGTTGGAGTCTTTTATGAACTTTGGGATGCATTGAGTAATATGAATAAGTTGATCAACTTTGTGACTGGCGTCTGATGTAATTTTCAGGAAGAGATGGGTCAGTATGCAGATAATGATCCAGCTGCCTTGGAAGCAATGAGTAAGGATTGCTTTTGATTCCTTCAACGATATTAGACACAAAGAGTCACTCTGTTAAAATTTAACAACTTTTGGTGTTATAGATACTGGCAGTCACTGACCTTGTTATAATTTTGTTGGCAGAGAATGCAATTGAAGTTGCCCATGCAGCAGCAAACCGATGGACAGGTATGGCCTTGATGGCTATATTTTGGGTCACAGAGTTTAATCCAGAGACTTAGGACTCTAGTGGTACTCTAAAGTCTTGACTAACATTGTTTTTATAAATTTGCAGACAATATCTTCACAGTGCGTCAATGGTGCTCAAATAACTTCCAGTCCGCCGAAGAGCAGCTTGAACACATGTACAAGGAGGTAAAGCGAATTTATAATTTCAACTGAAAGCACATGCCCCAATTGGTTCTCTTCGTTTAGTTTCTTGTTTTATCTCTTTCCTTTATGACATTGCTTTCTAATCTTGGATGCAGGTTGGAATAACAGAAGACTTTGACTATCTGGAGATGTCACCACTTCCACTGAGCTCAGCTGGTGATTAGATGCTCAGAGAGCCAATCTTATGGGTTATATAGCATGACTTATGCTCTCTTTAGGATGTTAAACATAATAGAAACTGCAGAAATTCTACTGATGTTCCTAGTAACATTTCTAAGTTTGCACACGAGTGCTGCTGCATCGGTTAGGCTTATGAAGCCGTTTTTGTAAGAAAGTCGCATATTTGAATGCTTAGTAGGACCATGCAAGGACTCAATTAGGTCTTTTAAGGTGGTAATAAAATGGAAATTTCTGAACTGTTGGTTTACAGATGGGTTTGAACATATTCTATTGTGTGAGTCATTTTACAGGTATTCAAAAGTTTAGAACCTTCTATTGTGAAGAAGGTAGGCTTTGAAATCCGTTTATTCCAACTTTTAGCTGTTGGATATGTGATCTGTGTCAGGTTATATTCTTCTCTCTAATAATTTTTTTTATACCAGGCCAACGGTTCAATATTTTTTTTGAACTTAAAAATTCAAAATAATAGAGAATATATGCGACTGGAGTCGTATCGTTTCAGTTATAGCTGGGAATCAGGATTGTTCCATGTGAGGGATTCCAATTCATTTGTTGAGGTCCAGCTTAAACAGCTCGACAATACCTGGAGTTTTAACGTGCAGTTGATCTCGGCCGTAAACGTGGCACCAATCACCACCATAGGTTGTAGAGTTTGTATGTTAATTAGCAATTATCACTAATTATAAGCCAGAGAGTGGCTCTTCCAGGGCCTGCTGTGGTTGTGTACCTTGTCTTCCTCCTTATAAATTCGAGAGTTACAGAGTCGCAGCCATCCACAATTTCATAGAGACGTTGTGTCGAAGAAGGAAGCGAAACCTGTTTCCTAATTGTTTCATATATAGAATCAAGAATGGAGATGCTGAGACTTCCCTTCTTTGTCATGGCTATTCTCTTTGCAGTCATCATTTCTCTTCTGCTACCTTCCATCAGTGCTCAAAGTCTCGCACCCGCTCCCGCCCCAACGAGTGATGGTTCGTTTTCTTTCTCTTTCGTTGTCTTTGAGTTATGTAATCCGTTATAGCCTGTCATTCACTAAGAGCTAGAAAAAGGAAACCTGGATTATGTGTTTGACATCGATTTTGGTACATGTTGCTTTGCAGGGGTAGCAGTTGATCAAGGAATTGCTTATGCGCTAATGGCGTTTGCTTTGGTGCTCACCTATATCATTCACTGATGGAGCTTCTTTTAGAGAATGAAAGTATAGGAGATTGTTCATTCATGCTAGCACGGCTCGCCGTGGATAGCTATGTCTAAATTCTTGTTGATTTGTTATCACCACCATTTTTATCAGTTCCAATTCTTTTTCAATTGAAGAATAATTTTATTCATTTCTGCATAACGCACTAGCATATCAATGTCACCTAAAAATAACCAGACTAACAACGTGCGGGCATCCCTCTTCCCAACTAACCAGACAACGTGTTTGTCACTGCACTTCAGGCAACTATGAACTTCCATATTATGAGCTGTAGTCCTCTTGCCCTTAAGCAGCTAGGTCTACGTTTTAACACCTTCTCGATTACCATGTAGATCAAAAACTGATAATCTAATGATGATTGTAGCTGGTTGCGGAAAAGGCAAAAACGTCGTATAATGAACTAATAGAACGATATATGCTCTTTTAAGAGTTTAGGTTCAACAGTGCATAGATAATGTGCAGTGGGGATGTCATCAACTACTTTGGATTGAAAGCCTGCTACTTAACCACCCGGAGGTGATGATGAATTGTAAGTATCTTTTTCTTCTCATTATTGACTTGGGTCACCTCGTTACCAACTCAAAAGTCCAACTGGAAACAGCAAGAAACCACTCTTGATGTCGAATGACTAGAATTCAAATATCATTTAGAACTATCGACTTGGTAATATCACAAAATAGCTATTCATTAATGCTTGACAGAACATTGAACATATGTTCCAAGAGAAAAGTTGAAGAGGTAAGAGGAAAAAGGAAAAAAATTCGAAAACGCAGACACAAGTTTAAAAGGGGACTTTGTGTGAATTTATGCCCACCTTTATATACAATCTGTTTAATAATGAAGCCCACAAAGCAATATGGATGCGCGATAGGAGCAGATAACTCCATCATGAAATCAGACCAATTCTTTACATAGATTTGTTTGGTTCCCATTCTGCTGAAGCCGTACCTGCACAAATCAAACAAACAAAATCAACTCTTCAACTCAAAACAGAAGATGAAGTTCAAATGTTAAAGATATATCGATGATAAAGAAAAATTCAAGATAAAACTAAGAAATGGACCTGCTTATAGTGCCATCTCAGCCTGCAGAGCAGCCAGTTCATCTTCTTCAGCAGTACGCTTCTGTGGAACAGGACGTGTTGGCTGTCTTCCTGCTGGGACCTGCACTGGAGCTGCAGGAGCTGTAGTAGCAGGCTGAAGAAGTTGTTCTTCCAACTCGGCACCTTCCAGCTCTTCAAGTTCTGCTTCCAATTCATCCTGCAACAGAAAAAATCATCTCAACATCTGCAGAGCTACTAATAGAATACATAAAACAAACACATAACAATATGTCTATCACGGATAAGAGAAAGGCATAAATACAAACCTCATCAAAATCAGCAGCTGAGCCAATTGGAGTTGACAAAGCTTCCTGGATCTGTTTCATGTTCTCGGTTTGCTCATTAATTTCATCCATGGTCTTGTCCACGTCATCTATGTTCCTGTATAAGTAACCCAATTTTGTTGTCAGTAAAACCTATAATTCTCAAATCATATTTATTTTCTATCCTAACCTGGTGAAGGAGTAAATATGATTAGCAAAGCCTGGATAAACAATGTTATCAGAGATTAATAAGATTAGCAGGCTTTTTTGTTCTTCCATTCCATTTACATATGTAAGAGTTAAGATTTGCAATAACACTTTTATCAAGTTCAGATGGTGATGAATGTGGATCACACGCTAGGATTTATTTCCAGCTATAAGGTTTGAGGGAGTAGATAAGACGGTGTTGAGTTCTGCGTACTATCAAAGCCAAATCTTTGACGTGCAACTGTGATAAAATAAACAAAATAAAGGCTACGTACGTTGCTTTCTGCATTGCCTTCATGGCAGCTGCTCCAGTTCTCAAGGCATCCACAGTTTCAGTAGTCGCTTTTGCACCTTCTAGCATTATCATCTGCAAAAATAATACATGTCCTACGTTAATACAGCAAGATTAAATCAATCGAAAACCAAAAGGTCCATATAATATAAATTCTTTGAAAGATGACAGAGCAAAAGAAAGCATAGTTCCAGTTTCTAACATCACCTGATCATGAATTCGCAGTTGGAAGTTTCCAAGCTGCTCTATTTGCTGTTCATACAGCTTCTTCCTCTTCAAACATTGTATAGCAGCTGCAAAAAGAAAGGCATAAATGTATCAGTCACATGATTTAACTCCAAATCAAAAGTCTCTATAGCCCTTCTCCATGATATTAAATTTTACAGACAACCTAGGAAAGTTATAGTATCATCATTCATTCATACATTGACCAACCTGAGAATTAGAACGTTAATTTCCATCACATTACTTTCAGGACACAACCAAGTTTTCGGCACTGATTACAGCATTTATCATCACAAGATGGTCTCCAGTGCCAAAGAATCATTATTTTATTTCAGTGGTGAAAATCAGTGTTATACTAAAGAGAAAAGAAACTAGGGAAAAGGTTCATTACTCAGATATACTGTAAGGAAAAAAATATTCTTATGCTTTATTTCAGAAAGGAACAGTTTCCAAAATTTAGACCAAACTAGAAGTCAGTAGAAGCGAAAAAAAAAGTGTAGCATGAATAAGCATAACATGGCCATGTTACAGCAGAGATAATGATGTGGTCAGAGAATGGCAAACTAAAGATTAAGATAGCATAATAAACGAGGAAAATTAGGTAGCATTCATACATCTTTTATTCTTTGCTCTGGTGAATTCCTTGGCCCTTTCAACTTCACCAGCAGCCTTCTTCTGCAGTACCTTCTCCTTCTTCTCAAGCATTTCAAGCGTCTGCCAATCAAAATTAGTTTCCACAAATCAGCAACAACAACAACAGCCATAATTAAGATCACAATAGTTTTGCCTAATCTCCACAACTAACTAAACGACACGAAATCACTCAACATCAACGCTTGAGAGTTGAATTACAGAATCCGATGATCGCATCAACAATCCAATTACATGAATGAACTGATCAAAATCAGAAGCAAAACGAAAGCGGAAAGTGAAGAGCAAGACGTGATCTGGTACCTCATTTAACTTGTCTAAGGTGGTTAGGGCGCTGGACTCGGTTTTCGGTTTCCCAAATAGCCTGCTAAACATGGTTGCTTATCTCAATCCGATTCTCAACTCCTCTCAATCTTTCTGCAAAAATAAATAAAGAAATAAAATAACGTCAACGCATCCGGCAGAATCAAGATCGAATAGCTGAAATGAAGACGGAGATTGTTGGCGATTGGGCGTAGGTATAAGCGTACCTGGGAATTAACGGCGAGGTTGAGGAGGAGGGGATCGGAGGAGAGAGAAAATAGAGATGAGGAGGATCTGTGAAATTAAATTGAAATTGGGCTTCTTCTTCTTCTTCTTCGGCCGCTTTGGTTTTAATTTCTGGATGGAATTGGGGGTTGGGGTAATGATTTTCCACGTGGCAAGACGATTGCAGTGTCGGGCCCCACCTATAGCTGCAGTGGACGGCTGATGTGCGTCAGGGGATTCAGCGTTTCAGAACGACGTCGTAATGTTGGGAGAAGTTGGTGATTAAATTTAAAAAAAAAAAACTCTTTTTACCAGTAAAAAATTACGGATTTACTGACGCACATCTAAACGACAGTCGTTTTGTTGAAGCAGCACGTGTTGGAATTCTGTATGATTACATGATGCATGTATTCAGCCCCCCACCCAGCTTGAATCTCCAATTCAACTCTAGGATCATCGATCTCAATGGCTTACCCCAAATGGGTCTCTTTGATTCTCATGCTCTCTATGTTTACGCCACTACCCATTTCCTCAAACCAATCTGAGAGCCCAGAAGTGGAGCTGGAGCTGGCTCAAATCCCAGTCATGTTTCTTCAACACGCCAAAACAAGCGAGCTTTTTGATCGTATGGTCAGTATCAGA
Source organism: Potentilla sterilis (assembly GCA_963682095.1). Taxonomy (NCBI): domain Eukaryota; kingdom Viridiplantae; phylum Streptophyta; class Magnoliopsida; order Rosales; family Rosaceae; genus Potentilla; species Potentilla sterilis. Next base: position 4,095,034 of record OY821761.1, read on the forward strand.
AGGAGAATCCATGAAAACCCAGAGCTTTGTTATGAGGAGATTGAAACCAGTAAGGTTATCAGAGCTGAACTTGACCGCCTGGGGGTCCCTTACAGATACCCTTTGGCTGAGACCGGCGTTGTTGCCCTTGTTGGGACTGGTGGGCCACCCTTTGTTGCAATCAGAGCTGACATGGATGCTCTGGCTATGCAGGTTTACTCTAAAGTTCCAAGCTTTTTGAGTTTCTGATATCTCTTTTTTTTTTTTTTTTACTGTTGCTTGATGTTGTCAACTGGTCAGTGTCTTACACAGTTGTGATTCTGTTAGCTACTGTTGGTTTGAGATTCAGGTAAATTGGAATAGTTGATGAGAATCAAGTATTGGTCTTTTTATTAGTTACTGTGTTTGGTTAATGTGACAGGAGAGTGTGGAGTGGGAGCACAAGAGTAAAGTTCCAGGGAAGATGCATGGATGTGGACATGATGCTCATGTTGCCATGCTTCTTGGAGCTGCTAGTTTGCTTCAAGAGTATCGCCACAAATTACAGGTTCTCTTTCCGGGTTTGAATTCGAATGAATTTATGTTTAGTCTTTAGAATATTGGTTTCATTGTAGAGTTGGTTTTTTGGGTTAGTCTAACTTCATGTGTTGAATCAGTTCCTGTCATATGGAGTTTTCTAGCTTTACATATCGATATATAGTGAGAGTAGTTGTCTTCATACAGAACATTAAGGCTAAATTTAAATCATTACAAATATAAATGGTTAGGTTTGGAGATTTCCAGTGTATGAGCATGGAGGTGAGTTTAGGGAGATAATTAGGCCTTGTGCCTGTCTGCATTGAGATCCTGGTCTAGTATATACCAACTTGTTATGTTATCTATGTGACTGTGAATAATATTTAACTCTCTGGTTCACTAAAGATCGATAGAAAATGACATGTCACAGTGAAATTAACAGACTATTAGAGTTCATATTGGAACTGCATTTTGATGGGGCCAGCTGTATGAGTTAGTGTACTGTATATTGCAGGGTGTGCTCATTCTCAAAATACTATTCTTGGCTAATAAGTATGACACTTGCACGATGCCATGAAGTATATCTTCTTATCTCCCGAAGAAAGTTCTCTAAGTTGTTTCTTGTTTTCATAAAGGGGACTGTTGTTCTTGTTTTCCAACCCGCTGAAGAAGGAGGCGCAGGAGCAAAGAAAATGATAGAGGAAGGGGCATTGGAGCATGTCAGTGCCATCTTTGGGTTGCATGTTGCTTCTGACCACCCCATTGGTTCAGTGGCTTCCAGGCCTGGCCCTATTTTGGCTGCGAGTGGATTTTTTGAGGCCGTGATAAGTGGGAAGGGGGGTCATGCTGCAATTCCACAGCACACAATAGATCCAATCTTGGCTGCTTCCAATGTTATCGTTAGTTTGCAACATCTTGTTTCACGTGAAGCTGACCCCTTAGATTCACAGGTTTGGTCACTTTCCCTCTATTATCTTAAGGTCATTGTCAAGTCTCTATTCCCCTCAAATTGCAGTGTGATCAAATGCATGTATCTGTAGTTCATGTGTGCTAGTGTTAGTCTTCAACATCTTGTTTCACTTAGGTAGTAGTATGTGGACTCTTGATCCCCGTAGGTACAGTGCAGAACAAACATGAAACAAGTATTCCATCTAGATCAATGTCCTTTGGAGGCTGTTGTGTCATGAAGAATCTATGTCGTCATCGGTCTTTCCAAATTGTTTAATTTCATCTCTGAAGTAAAAGTTCTACCCAGATGAAGATCCCTATTCCAATATAAAAAGCAATGGAAAAAATTCACTTTCCCACCACCCTAAAACTGAAAGCGTGCTATATGCCAGCTGTTATTCATATGCTTCTTAGGCCCTTCTTTGCCGGCAGAATGCTATTAGTCTTTATCTATCCAGTTACATGAAAGTATATCTTGTAGGTTGTGACTGTTGGAAAATTCCAAGGGGGTGGTGCTTTTAATGTTATTCCAGATTCTGTTACAATTGGTGGTACCTTCAGGGCATTTTCAAAGGACAGCTTTATCCAACTTAAACAAAGGATCGAAGAGGTACGCTTTTAGCAAACAACCTGGCTGCTGAATTTAAGAATATTCTCTGCTGATATTTTTCTCGTTCAGAAATGTTCCTCATAAACGTAATTCTATAAATTGGGAGTTTGCAGGTTATTACTAGACAAGCCCGTGTTCAGAGGTGCAATGCAACTGTCTTGTTCAATGAAAATGCGCAGCCCTTTTACCCTGCAACTGTAAATGACAAAGATTTGCACGAGTACTTCCGGAAAGTTGCAGGCGACTTGCTGGGCCCTCAGAATGTACTTGAGAAGCAACCACTGATGGGAGCAGAAGATTTCTCTTTCTATCAAGAAGTCATTCCAGGGTACTTCTTCTTTCTCGGTATGAAGAATGACTCTCAAGGACAGTTCAAACCAATGCATTCACCATATTTCAGAGTAAATGAAGATGTGCTCCCTTATGGAGCTGCATTCCATGCATCACTGGCCACCAGGTACCTTTTGGAAAACCAACCGAAATCTACTTCAACGTCAGACCAAAAAACAGAATCTACTTCAACAAAAGGGAACTCCCGTGATGAATTGTGAAGTAATAGGAGGATTAGGATTGATAGTGAAGTTTCTTCTCATGAAAAACGATCTTGATTCGCATTTACCAAATGTAAAGCTGAGTGATATAAATAATTTCAGCTAACTTGTTGATGTTAGAAGTAGGCACAATCATCAATTTTCAGGCCTAAAAGTTGAGGGATTGATTCTTGTAACTTGGTTACAAAGTTTTACAACTTCAATGTATTCTGTCTCAAAATATCACCGATTTGAGATCTTTGGCACTTATCTTTTACCTTGTTGAAGAAAAGAAATAAACATGTGATTTTTTATGAAAACATCTCACACTAATTAATGATATTCATTCTTTAATGATCGTAATTGGATGCATATCACAATCATTCCTAAAAATTGGAGAAATTGAAGCTCTAAAAGGAAACAAAATAACCTGTTAATCAATCCATGGTTGTAGATTCTGTTTCCAAGCAATATACAACCATGAAAAGCAAATGAACTATTAAGATTGCTGCTTAATCTCCAGTCAGTATCAAGTAATTGATTTACTGTTTGATTTCCTACCAGGTTTTGGAACAGCATCCCACATCAGTAAGTAAACTTTACCTAAGATTCTGGATCTTAAAACATATATATGAACAAACATCTCAATTTGGTCCCTACTTTATAGATTAGTAAAAACGTGATTAACATTGCTCATGGGGGATATAAAGTTCAATTACGATAGTACATGCGATTGCTGGATATACGAACCCGCTAAACCCTTGAGAAGGAGAGCTAGAAGTAGCTCTACTACTAGTGTTACCATGACTAATACTGTTACAACCAATTCGTTATCATCATCAAAAAGCCACTCTTCTTCTTCTTCTTCTTCTGGAGCACAATCCCATCAACCAGTTCCAAATCGCAGAGGTTTGCAACGTTCTCTCACCTTATCAAAGCCTAATCATGGAAGTCTTACCAGGATTTTCAAGCACTTTTGGACATGCATCAAGCCAAGTATAACAGATGATTATACTAATTCAAGGCCGACTGCAGCAAAAGAAGAGAAACAAGGGGGCTCAACCAATAGAAGAACTGCTCTACAACATGTACAGTGTTCTCCCAGTTCTGCAATGAGTCCAGATGTACGCGATGAATGTGTAAGAGAGGCCATCCTCTACTGCAATAAGTCTAGGAAGCCATTAGATTAATACTCATCAACTTCTTAGGGTAAACAGCTATTGACTGTGACTTCATAGTGATTTAGAAACAGTATATGGGGCATGGTATTGTTAGGAAATTAGTCCTAAAGTTGGTGGCATTGTGAATTCTCCACGAGTTTTGATCTTCAAGGGTTCATATATTGCCAAGCATATGCATATATAACGTAGCACGCACAATTATTTTCTGTATTTGGATTGATCCAACTTTTGCTGGTTGAATGAAATCTCTTACTCTACCATCACATCATATATTGTATGTTCCTTGTCAAATTTTAAGCTTGATTATATAGTGTTTCCACCATTTGCACAAAAACAAGGTAAAAACTACCCATTTCAATGTTACATGTCCAATTACTAAAACTATCCAATTCCTGAAAATCTTATTTAGTATCTCATTCTCCTCCCTCTTTTTAACCATCTCACCTCTCTCTCTCTCTCTCTCTCTCTCTCTCTCTCTCTCTCTCTCTCTGAGCCCGGCACCACCGTCGACGACAACAGCACAGATAAATCACAATCATCAAAGCTGAGACCGAGTCGTGGATCCTAAGACGACGAGCTCAAGCTTCTGATTCGACGGCGACATAATCTCTCTTTGATTCACAAATCAAGATCTCAACCCTCTCTCTTCTTCTCCATCTCCCTCATGTGCAGTTTGTTCCTGGGCTAGAGTCGTTGCGACTGGGACGATTGGGTGGAGTTGTCGCGAGGTGAGTAGTGGGTGGTCCGATCCCGGGTCGAGGTGAGGATCTGGGTTGGGTTCGAGCACATGGCGTCCGATCTGGAGGCTGGGAACGGAGGATCAAAGGTGATTGGTCTGGGTGGTCCGATCTGTTATTTTGGGTGACCAAATCAATCTTGATCTGAGGTCAGTGGTGCCAATCCGGTTCGATCTGGGTGGTCGTGTCGTCGGCCAAGGCTGCTGGGTCGACGCTGGTCTTGAAGAAACAGCGGAGCAGTCTTCCTCTTGGATCTCTGTTGAAGCACTCCGAAGAGTAGTGGTTGCGAGGCTAGGCTACGACATTAGGTTTGGGTTAATTGGGTTTAAATAGTTCTTTGTTTGATTTCCTTCAAAATACATATATAGATTAGGCCTACACAGGTATAAGTGTTGTATCTTATAGAGTTTCACTGTATTGTATGTGCAAATTTTTTACGTTATTGTCAAGTTATCAATGAAATCTTAGTACCAGTATAGTGTGGATGTTTTGTGATTAAAGTTTTGCAACTTGATGAACTCTGGTTCTCGATTACTGGGGGGTCAGTAACCGGATTACTGGGGGTCAGTATCCTGATTACTGGGGGTCAGTAACAAGCTTACTTGAAAATCTGGAATCTGTAATCTGATTACTGGGGTCAGTAACCTGATTACTGGGGGTCAGTAACATGCTTACTTGAAAATTTGGAATATGTAACCTGATTACTGGGGGTCAGTAACCTGTAAATTGCTTATTGGGGGTCAGTAACCTGATTACTTGGGCTGGATTGGTAGGTATACCAATTCCATTTTTCCAATACCATGTACCAACCAATATATAATTGGTATGAAAAATTCACCATTTATACCGGCCAATAACGTTGGTATACAAACTAATTGGTACGGTTGATACTCAGTTGGTACGGTTGATAATGAGCTTCTACCAACATATTTATGGCCCAAAAATTTAAAGGCCAAATTCAAATAAGTAACAAGAAATAAGTCAAATAACAACACAACTTCATAGTATTATACAACTTCAACTAAATTACCAAATAAAAAGTCACAAACTGAATGACAAAGTCAAAATAACCAAACTTCCAAAGTACTAACAAGTAACAAATTTTCTAAATGATTGAAAAAAAAGAAGTATTTTTCACTATTTTAGTATAAGTTGGTAGGTACAGTATACCATGGTATAGGGAAAACATGTACCACCTAACGTACCGTATTTTAAAGTTGGTACAGTATACTGTACCGTGTACCATGTACCGATTTGGTGGTATACCAACGTATTTGGTACGGTTGGTATATGAATTGGTTGGAATGAAATTGTGTACCATTGCCAGCCCTACTGATTACTGGGGGTCAGTAACTTAATTACTAGAAATCTGTAATCTGTAAAATACTTACTAGGGGTCAGTAACTTGAGTCCAGTAACCTGATTATAAAAAATAAAAAAATAAAAAATCCGGCAAAAAAAAATTTGGTGACCGGAATCCGGCGACCAGCCGTGGGAGGTTGTCTGAGTTAGGTGACCTTTCAGCAAAGTTTCTTCATCTTCTACTTTCTCAATACATTATAATTCAAAAATCTGTTAGATAAGATAGATTGACAAAAAAGGAAGAAAAAAATTAAAATTGTATTAGGTTTGAAAAGATTTGTTCAAATGGGCAATAAGAGTTGTTACCTTATGTTTAATAGAGGAAGAGAATAAGATGATCATTAGAATGGATAATGAGGGAGTCAAATTAATACTAAATGAACATTTTTCTTTTCAAATATATCGTAATTAATTTTCTTGTATTATAACCACATTCCAAAACTCGTAAACACAAATATTATATAACCTCTCTTCCGTTTATTTTGTCAATCTTATTCTCTTAACTATGCAATCTAGCATCACCAAACCTGTTTTTTCTATTCTTTCTTTCTTGATTGATACCGATAATAAAATTGAAGTTTTAAAATTTGAATTATATTATCGTTTTTGAGTTGTTTATCTGATGAAAGTTGTTTATCTGATAAGAAAAGAAAGTAGAAAAGGAAAAGAAAACTGCATTAGTTGACACACGTGGAAGAGGACCAAAACCAGGTCTTGCAGAGAACCAAAGTCTGCTCTTTCACTTCCAAGCCTTCCCAGTTCCCACTTACTCTGGAGAGACCAAATAGAGGTACTTAACAAAGAACAAACCCAACAACTGAGAGAGAGATCTTGTTAGGGATGAAAAAGCTGGCCAGAACATTCAGAAAGTCTCAGGAAGATGAACTCTCTCTTCCTACTCGGGACGACCCGGCTCCCATGGACACCCAAGGTAATCATCTCTCTCACTACTTCTCTCCATCATTTGCTGCTCACACAATTCTCAATGGGTTTTTGTTTCTCTTTGATTTTGCAGAACAAGAGGAGTTGGTTCGATCGTTCGAGAAGAGCCAAGCTCAACAGAGTCGTTTCTGGAGGGTATTATATGTTTAATGCTTCTTCATTCAACACATTCTTGGTTTCTTGTGTATTGCAACTATGGACTAATTTCTTACTCTTCTTTTTGTCTGTGGAAGGCTTTTTTTGCATCAATTCTCTTCTGCTTCTCTTCGTTTCTTGTGCACTCAATCCATCAGCAGGTTTCGTCTCCGTGGGAACTGGTATATGACTATTTCTGGATCAATCTTCTATCATTGCATATGTGGAATGTGGGTTTATACAAGTAGGGAATGTGCTGTATCTCCAATTTCTGATAAAGTAGGGTAATTCAGTGTCTATAGTGTTGTATATGGAATTGGATCCTCTTAAATTCGTAAAGGATGGATATTGTTTCTTTGTTTGTTGATTTTTGTGGTGAGATTTTCGTAACTGTCTGTTGCTTATTGACAGCGTTATCATGCTTACTTCATGGAGGAGCTGGACTCGTGGATGATTATATCTGCAGGTGTTTTTCCATTAACTTATCACTTGATAGTAGAGCCATGTACTGTGTTACATTCAAAGTGCTTTACTAGCTTCTGTATTCATATATTGTGAATTGTCTGCTCCTTTGAAATTCTCTTTATGTGGTACCATCACTGCCTAGTTTAGTGGGAACAGGCAATATGCATTCGTGGCCAATGGTCTCTATTACACCTATTCTATAATTATTCTTGAAGTATGCTTCCCATTAAGCTACTATGTATAGATGGATTTTCTTGTTACATAATTAACTGAGATGAGATATTTGACAAGTTAGCTAATAAATTCTTGCAGATTGGCTAGCTGTGGTAGCATGTTCATTAGCAATCATAGGATTAGTTCGTAATTCTAAGCATCACAGGCGATGGATGTGGTGCTCATTCCTTACTGGCATCATAATCGCAGTTTTCTGGTTGTATTACATGTTACGGTATGTTTTCTTCTTAACCATATAGTTGCATCCAATTCTATAACCAGTACTGTAACTTAATTTTCTTTTTCTCACAATAACCAGCCTTTTTGACAAATTAACACAACTTAGAAACTAGCAATCAGGTACAATGAAAATCTCAATGACAATATACAAATGTTATCTGGGAAAGAGGCTCTAAATCCATTTGTCTTTTTAGAAACTGAATATAAGGAGCAATTCAACTTTCTGACCAAGCTGTCTGTGTTGTACATGGCTACACATGCATTATTCTCTTGCCATTTTCATATTCATTTTGTTGCCTGCTGATGTGCTCATACACTTCCCACTGTTCTGAAGAGTTCTGCATATTTGAGGCACCAACTTGTTTTAACCAAACATATTATTTTTGCAGATTGCCAAGGTTCCGCTGGGATGTAATCTGGCTTCCATTTGGACCTATAAGGTGAGTTAAAATGTCATTCATATCCTCTTAGTTGTCCATACAATTTTCTTTAAATATAATTACAAATGCATATATACATTGGAATTGCAGTGGCGCTGGACTCTGTCTGTATGTGGATCATCTGCTACTGGAGTCATCAGAAGAGTTAAGAAAACTTCGAGGCTATATGTATGCTTACAAAGCCAGCTGAACATCATCTTGGTAATCATTTTGCTTACATTATATGTATGATAGCACGTAGACATGGAGTAGACTTCAATTTTGGATCTTGTGCAGGAATAGGCAACGATGGATGTGATATCACTAGGGGGGGAAATGGTCACACCCCTCCATGGAACTTCCTTAGTTGCTTTAATCTCAGAATGTAGTCTGTAACAGAATGAAAGCTTTCATTTTAATGGTTTCCTGCTCATGATTACAGTTTTCTTGGAGGAAGCTTGTCTTCGTGTGTTATGACGGCCATTCTGTCTCCATATACTTTTAGTTATATGAAACAATTGCTTTCTCTGTACATTCCAATGGAAATCAGTTGATTTTGTTTAAATTTTTGAAATATTCTTTCTTGCATACTTCAATTTTACTTTTGACGAGTGGTGACCCTGTAAAGTTTATACTTCAAAGCATTAATCAAAAGATTAGTTTTGACAATCCAGGAACTAATCTAGAAGTTCTTTATTTATTCAGTATTTGGTGTAATATCAGGGTTGTAATTTTGGTTAAAAGAATTCGTAATTGGTTTTGTTTTCTACTTTGTGTTGGAATCCTGATCCATTGTGGAATAAGGTTCTTACAAAAGCTATCAACTACCTACTTATACTTAGTTTTTCTTCTTCTTTTGCTAATCTGAGTTCTGTAAGCTCATTAACATTGAATATGGGGGAGTGACAGCAACCTGAATACATGGGTTTCTGACAAGTTAATGTCATTACTTGGATTCTCTACGCCAGTAGTTGCTGAGTTTGTTATTGGACTAACTAAAGAACCAAACTCCCTGGCCTGTATGGTGGACAAGCTTGTCGATTTAGGATTATTCCTCATCTACTGAAACAGGTACGTTTGGTGAAGAAATATTAGCAAGAATGTGGTAAAACATCTGGTTTGGAGCAATGCTGATTCAGGAAGAGGAAATTGAGTGAGGAAGATGATGATGATCATCATGAGGTAATTGCACAGGAAGAAGAGAGACGTGTTAAAAGGCAAAACTCGCCTGATAAATATGAGCATGAGGATGATTCAAACTCAGAAGAAAGGTTGCGTGATCAAAGAGAGAGAGGGAGAAATTGGAGCAAAACATAAGGAAGAGGGAAGCAGCAGCCACCCCAAAGCAAAATGTGAAGCTCACTGAAGAAGAAAAACGGGAATTAAGTTACAAGAAGCAAATATTGGACCTTACGGCAGAGCAAATATTGGAGCATACGAGAAAAGCATTAGGCCTAGATGAGGCTGAAAATGGTTCAGAGTCGGAAGAAGAAAGATTGCGTGATCAAATGGAGAGGAAGCAATTGGAGCAAAATATGAGAAAGAGGGATGAGGCAGCCACACGAAAATTAACAAAGAAAAACTTAGGACCAAAGGAGGAAGAGGCTGTTAGAAAAACGAGTGCTGATGTTGAAGGGTTAAGAAGAGTTTCGAGACAAGAATATCTAAAGAAAAAAGCGAAAAAGATGAGATGATGGATGATGTAGAAGATGAGGGTTACTTATTTGCTGGTGTGAAGCTCACACAGAACATTACAAGAAGCAAATATTGGATGCAGTGCATTGCTATCGCTAGTGTAGCTCTAATGGTTTTTTTTCATTTACAGTAATATGTTATTGACGTGTTACCCAAAGTTCAATAATTAGTGTCTATGTCAATTTTTTTATTTTATTTTATTTTTTGCCTTGTGAATGATGTGTTATTGACATGATATGCAAAATCATATGACATATGACAAAGTTTTAAATATTTAGTAATTTTCTTTAATACAGTTATGGTTTTTCATGTTTATAGTGAATGATTGATGAATGATTAAACATTTACTACATGGTACAAAGAGAAGTTATAGAAGAACACAAGCTTTAGTTCTCACCAATGTCTTAAATACATACTCACATCATAACCCGATCATTTTAAAGAATCGATCATAAAAGTGAAAATATAAAACTAGTTGTGAAAATATGATACGGTGGTTGTTTTGCAGCAATGCAATATATGACATAAATGATCATATCATTAGCATGATGAATACACCATTTTCTTTGAGTGACACTTCATTTTTTAAAGGGTAATTTCCTCCTATGATACTTGATGTATGGCCAAATTGACACTTTAATACCCAACGTTTCAAAGAGGACAGTTTGGTACCTGAAGTTAAGTTTTATGTGACACGTTAGTACTTATGTTGACTTCTTTGTTAAATGTAAGAGGTAAAAGTGACATTTATATATTATTTATATAAAAAAAAAACTAAAAAAAAACATGATTGTTATGCATTTAAGGCTATTGGTTATCATCATCTTGATATATATTTTTTTTATTATCTTTTAGGAGAAAATAAATATGATTTAATTTTTTGTTAAAAGAAAAAATATGAATTAAACTTTTGAGTTCTCTTGAAGGTAAAATAATTGAAATTTTGTTTAGAAAATCTAGTATTTGTGATTTGAACACCTACGATAATACATTTGGTTGATTAGATATAGCTCTACGGAATAGTCTTGTGAGTGTTTACATTACCACAATTTCTTAACTTGTGTTTCTAACATAAATAAAAAAAAAAATACATTTTTTAACCCAAAAAATTAAGAAAATACAAATTTTTATTGGGGTATTTATAGAAAAAGGCATCTTAAAGCCCAAAATTATATAAAAGGCTTGAATTTTGGACAGAAAATAAAAAAAGACACTAATTAACAAATAACCAAAAAATATGATATAATTACGAAATATGTCATTATAACGGTTTGGATCCGTTACACTCGACTCCCCTACCGCCACATCTCCAGCAATGTCTCCGGTGCGTGGCCACCACGCGCGCTCCTCCTCCGCCAGGGCATCTCCAACATCAAACGCACTCAGAACTTCGCCGCCAAGGCCGCCGCGCACAGGTCATGGCCTCGCAGAACACCGGAGATGATGACGACGATCTCGGTTTTCGCTACAGTGCTCCGCCGTCGTTCTCTCTCTCCAGAAATGCCAACAGTCCCGGCGCTAAACCCGTTCTACTAGATTCGCTTCCCCCGCGGTAAATTTATCTCACTTGTTCTCAGATTTTCTTTTTTAAATTTTTTACTGTAGTGATAGTTAGGAGTTTTATTTGAATGCTGGTAGTACATTGCTCTGTGTGTTCTGATTTACACTGCATTATGATAGATTCTGCTGTTTTTAGTCTGAATATGCTAATGTTATGTACAACTCTGCTGATGTTAATTGAATCGTTGAAGTATGCATTTCTGTGTGGTTTGATAGGTGCTGAACTTGTTGATGGGCTTGTGATTGAAGAAGGGGACTATAAAGTAGTCAAGACCCGGTTTAGTGCGTTCTTTGCTACACACCTTGATTCGTTTCTTAAGAGTAATGGAGTTGACAGTTTGGTTGTCATTGGTGAGAAAGAAATCCAATAAGTTCTGTTTTGTTTATTGAATGGTGTTTTCGTTACTATTTAGATGCGGTAATCTGTCGGCCCTTTTATTTTAGGTGTTCAGACTCCAAACTGCATTAGGCAGACTGTGATGGTGTAGCTTTGGATTACAAATCTATTACAGTTATTGTTGATGCCACAGCTGCTGCTACAACTGAAGTGCACGCTGGTATGTGCTTTCTGTACTTTCTGAGTGTAATTTTTGTGCTGTATCTCATAAAAATTATGTTTCAAACCTTCAGTAACTATCTCAGTAGGATCGTCCCTTCAAAATTTGATTAGTTAAGAATTTTTTTTGAAATCGAAATCATCTTGAGACTGATTATTCAATGCTATATTGCCCTGTAGCTGATTTGGATCACATTGAATTGGAAAGTGCGTGTAAGAATATGTGGATATTATGAGGGATGATTTAGATTGTTGATACTGTATTAGTCCTTAATTTGATTAGGTATATCCATGTATAGAGTGAATCTGCTGCTATTGATAATTCTGCAACTAATGCCTTACGTAGCTTTTTTTTTCTTTAGTTTTCATTATGTTAGGGTTCTGAACTATATTAAAAGGAAAATTAGAGAACTTGGAATACCAAGATATGATTCCAGAATTAGTTTGGGCTCTTGAGCTTAGTACCGAACTGAATCTGTTGAGATAATTTGCTGGTCTCTTATATTGCTATTTGATCTAGTCATGCTAAATTAGAACAAAGTCTAAAAAGAGCTGAATAGTATTGAACAAGACATGAATAAGCTTTACAACTCTGGAGATCAAAGCTCAATGTGGAAGATAGTTTGGATTCTGATACTTCCTACATGTGTAATTTAGTATATGTACCAGAGTAGCAGGATACAGAATAGTACTTATCTTCCTACATGCGTAATCTAGTATATGTACCAGAGTAGCAGGATACAGAATAAGTACTTATCTTACAAAATATCTCAAGTGTAATAGAAAGCTTAAATAACTAGATAAAACATGCTATTGTTTTCTATATTATTCGTGCCAAGGGAAAGTATTTAACAAGACTTTGGTTCATTTAAATGGGTTTATCGAAACATTTCTTCCACGATTGAATGGCTTGAAGAAACCTCATGCTGTCCGATGAGCCTAATGTGGCTATCTCAGTGAAGTATGATGTGTTTGAGTTAGCGTCATTTTTTTTACATGTTATGTGTCAGTGTGCTTGTTTCCAACCCTCCAACATGTTCTAGGGAGCAAGTTTTCTAGTTATACTACTTTTACGATGATTCCATGACTGACATTTCCCAATTCTGTGAACCAGCCAATATATTTGACATGAAGAATGTTGGAGTTGCAACACCAACCTTACAAGAATGGTTAGAATTGGGCGACTCACCCTCAATCTGCTAATCATTACCAATCCTTGATTTTCCCAATAATATGGTACTGTATAGCTGTAGACCAATGAAAGACTTCCTTTAGTTTGATTGTATACTATGAATGTCTTTTGAGCAAAACCAGTCTACAACTTGGATCAACAGTGGCTTTGATGTAAGGAAAAACAGCAGAAGGAAATAAATAAGTCTGCTGGCTATGCAAGCTATGTATCGACATACTATTTTCTAGTTTGTAGAACTGCTTGTACAGATTCATTTTCTCATCATGTTGCTGATGCCTGACATATGATCACTTTGAGGTTTCGCAGCTCCATCGCTATATTCATTATTTCTAGAGAAAATAAATCAGGCATCAAACGTAGAATCTCTCCTCACATATCATATATACTTACTACAGTACAGAATAATAAATCTCAGTCACTTGAGTAGTTTCCTCGTACTAACGTCAAAACCTGTAATTAAGACTAATAGTGAAATTATATTTAGGCGTGTGATGAGTTGGATGCTTACTATATCTAGTTATCTTCTATCTAGTTTATACATTTAGCATTTTTGGACTTTGTTGGAAATTGTAGGTCATGTTTGGTTGGATAGTTACTCAGATAGTTATTTTGATAGTTACTCAGATAGTTATTTCGATAGTTACTTGTTACGTGATAGTTACTATGTTGGTAACTATTATCTGAGTAAACTATTCTTTGTAACTATCTTAGTAACTATCAATTTTGTAACTATCTGTGTAATTACCTTAGTAACTGTCGTAGTAACTATCATCTAAGTAAACTATTTCGAATCAAAGTAAAAATTTAAAAATTACCACGGCAGCGTAAATATCAAAGTAAAAATTTATGTAACTATCTAAGTAGATATCATCTTACTAAGTAACTATCTAAATAACTATCATCTTACTACTATCTTACTAACTATCTAAGTAACTATCATCTTAGTAACTATTTTACTAACTATTTAAGTATCTATCATCTTAGTAATTATCTTACTAATTATGTACTAACTATTCAAGTAACTATCATCTTAGTAACTATCATCTTACTAACTATCTAAGTAACTATCATCTTAGATGATAGTAACTATCTTACTAACTATTTTACTAACTATCTGAGTAACTATCATCTTAGTAACTATCTTACGAACTATCTTACTAACTATCTAACTATCAGCTTACTTAGTATCTTACTAACTATCTAAATAACTATCATCTTTGTAACTATCTTACTAACTATCGTACTAACTATCATCTTACTAATTATCTAAGTAACTATCATCTTAGTAAATATCTTACTAACTATATAAGTAACTATCATCTTAAATGATAGTAACTATCATCTTAGATGATACTATCAGTTTACTCAGTATCTTACTAACTATCTAAGTAACTATCATCTTAGTAAATATCTTACTAACTATCTAAATAGCTATCATCTTAGTTACTATTTTACTAACTATCTTACTAACTATCATCTTACTAACTATTTAAGTAACTATCATCTTACTAACTATCCAAGTAACTATTGTAGTAATTATTTGAAGTAATTATCGGAGTAACTATCCAAGTAACTACCTAAATAACTATCTAAGTAACTATCATTAAAGTAACAATCTTACTAACAATGTTACTAACTATCTAAGTAACTATCATTTTAATAACTATCTTACTAACTATCTTGCCAACTATCTAAGTAACTATCTTACGAACTATGTAAATAACTATCGGAGTAACTATCCAAATAACTAGTAACTATCCAAGTAATTTTTAGAATAACTATCCAAGTAACTACCGAAGTAACTATCTAACTAAAAATTATTGTTTCTTCAAAATTGACACATATAAGTAACTGTCCAAGTAACTATCCAAGTAAAAAGTAACTGTCCAAGTAACTATTCAAGTAACTATCGGAGTAACTATCCAAATATAAGTTATTGTTTCTTCAAAACTAAGACCTATATAAGTAACTATCAGAGTAACTATACAAATAACTATATGAGTAACAGTTTTTGTTTTTTCAAAACTGAGAACTATATAAGTAACTATCCTAATAACAGTTCTTGTTTCTTCAAAACTAAGACACATATAAGTAACTATCTGAGTAATTGAATAAGTGATGCTACTGGTTTTCCCAAAATGGTAACTATCACAAGTATCATGGTAAAAAAATGGTAAAAATGCATGACAACATGCAGCGTGCCGCTACACCGCACCATGGCAGCAGAAATCAACATGAAGAAAATAAATGTAACCATTATCCTAAATTTCAATGTAACTTAACAAGTAGCTGATTCAATAACAGTAAAACCAACGAATAATCAATGTAACTTTTGATGTATTAGTACAACTTGTAACTGCTGCTAAATCGATGATGCCCTGCATAAGTTTAGCAGGTTGCCCATGGAACATAAACTTTGTAACGTCCCCTTGTTTCTCTTTTGGTACTGTAAAACCCTGCCATAAGCAAGAACACAAAGACCAGTATAAGTGACTTTATAATCAAGCTACAAATCATGAAGTAAACTATAACTACAAATACTGGCCAATAGCACTTAAGATTCAAGTACCAGAAACATATTAAACTCAACTTTTTACTTGCTTATATATAATATATAGCTGAACCAGGACATTGAACTAAAAACCAATTCCTGTATGAACTTGAATTCGTGCTCGGATAGAATCCTACATAGGAAAAACTTAACTAAATGGAAAGCTAATTTTATGGCATGATCAAAAGAAGAAGAATGCAATTGAAACAAGTGTGAAATTAGAAATCACATCATCACCATTGCCAAGTCTATCCCATCCTAGAGCTGGCCATCAAGAGTTAAGTGAGTAAAGAAATAAAATTTACATGTGACTAGGAAGTAAGGTCGACTATGGAGCTTTTCAACATTGTTCCAAGAATCTTGTAAGCACAAACGTACAAACAACAAACATATCGACACAGAACCGTGCCTATATAATGAGAACAAAGATTTGAACATTCCAAACTAAGCTATAATCGGAACTAAAAGTAGCGAAACTCATTGGTTTCTATGCCATCCAGTACCAATACTCAAAACTAATTGTATTTTACCATTTATTTCATAATCCAATCTTCCTAGGCTCACAAAATCCACCAAAATTATCAAAAGCATGAAATACATAGCCAAAATCACCTCATACAGTAGCGCATCTTATCAGTGAGATCCTCGAGTTGCCGGCTCTGCCTATTCAAGTCCTTAATCTTCTCCAGCTTCTAAAACTTTGCAGTAGAGTGAGATGGCACCAATGCACCATGACTACCACCAGCAAGCTCACTGCCATAAGTTGGTACAACCTCAAATACAGGAGATCATGGTGATCTTCTCCCCAACCAGGCCATTTGAAGCTAACTCTCAAGGAGGCGTTTCTGCTTACTCGAACTGAAGATGGAACTGGTGGTGTCAGAGTCAATCAAGGTCACTGAATTGCGGGCTTTGCTTATCATACTAAGTTTGTCACTTCAGTCAAACAGGTCAAGCTTTTAACTGTGATCATATGGCATACAGTTCACAGAAGATTGGTAATATGATCATATGGCATACAGTTCACAGAAGATCAAGATGGGACATTACCTTGTCAGTAAATAAACGAAACACCTCTACATCCATAGATTTATCGTGTTCCTAATAGTAAGCAAACAGCCTGATTAGAAAAAATACAAGCTGGAGAGTTTGAATCAAAATCATGTCAATCTGAGATAGAAGTGACAAAGACAAATCTCACATTCTCTGCATCTGGAGAAGAATCTATACACTCAATGAGTTTCTGAAGACTTTCATCTTTCAAAGCATCGCGAAGTTCACTGGAAGAAGCTGCAATAGAAAAACAATAGGGTCTGATTTAGAAACACAATCTCTCCTGGATCCAAAACTGAAATTCTCTAATTAACTGCCTATCTACACTTTCTACACGCAGAAAAACTAAATCCTACAACCAAAGTCATATTAGGAGAAATTCCACCATCAACCATGTGGACGTGGGAGAGTGTGCTCCAAATGACCCATGAGAACAACTTTGATGCAGAATAAGCAACGGAAGTTTAAAGTCATGGTCATGACATTCATAAGAATTGTTGATTATGCTATACTAGACTACTAAACAGATTGATCAAATGAAAGACCAGCAGTTTAGCATTGCTGTAAACATAAATGACTGCACAGTAACAACTATAGAAGAAACTTCAAGACAAAAGGATAAACTCAGGACAGTTACACGGAATGTGAAGGAAAAATGGAAAGAAACAAGAAACTTTGCAGTAGAGTGAGATCTTATCAGTGAAATCCACAAATTCACCATTAAAAATCTACAATTCAACCAAAGCCATATACACATTGACTCGAATTAACGCTTACGATAACGCACGGAACACATCGGCGATTTGGTCGTCGATCTAATCCAGAATCACCTGCTTCCTCGGCACCACCTCCTCTGCCGTCACGTCATCAAACCTCTCCTCCTGCGCCGCGGCGACGGGGTTATGTCCAAAACCAAATCTTCTCGACGCTTCGTGACTTGATCTCTGGCGTCAAGTTGGACATTGACGTGCATTGGCTTGATGTCGAAATTAAATCCCTGGCTGCGGCGAATCGCTGTGGTGTCGTCATCGTCGTCGACGTGTCGAAGGGGACGAGACCGAGGAGAAACCCTAGGAAGAAGAAGAGCAGGCACCTGTCAGCGAGCACCGCGGAATCAGAGGATGGCGACCGCGAATGCTATGGACGCCGACACCAGAGGCGGCGATGAGTACTGGGAGGCGGAGAAGGACTTCTGCGACGACGGTGATTGGACTGTCGAACACTTGGGCAAGAGAGAGAGAGAGAGTTTAGAGAGTGTTAATGGGAAAATCTTTCGGATCAAGTTTTCTATATGAAAAAAAATTTAAAAAGGGTATTATGGTCACAAATAAAATTAAAAACAGCCATTTTTTTAATTTAGTGAAATTAAATGAAAGTTTTTATGATAAATATATTAAAATAATATTTTTATTGTTGAAGGAAAAACACATTTATGTGCCTTCGTCAATGTAATGGACGATAGATAATTAGGTAGTCATTATTGTCATTAATATATTTACTATTACCGTTGTAATACTCACCCAATATAAATGGATTATCAATGAAATAAGTAGACTAATTCTGATTCTCCTACAACACGTTATCAGCACGTAACTCTGCTCGCTGAGAATTTTTAGAAGAAAAAAAAAGCAACGAAAAAAAAAAAAAACCTTAATTTTTTTTTCTCTCCACCGTAGCTACCATTGCTAGCAGCAGCTCCGGCCGACACCACTGCCCGATCCTCTAAAGCGGATCTCTACTCCACCAACGCTCCGGCCCAGCACCGTCGTAACTCTGAAGCGGATCGGCAAACCTCAAATCAAGATTGATTTGGGCACCCAAAGCATGATAGCACCGGCCAACGACGCACCAGTAGCGCCGCATCCGCCCTAGCCCAGCCTCGTTGGCTCCTCCAGAAAGGCGCCACCTCCGATCGAGACCCTCGCACGAAGCCCTAGCGCGCTGCCGCATGCCTAACCCAGCCTTGAAGAGCTGCCGATCGGCCGCCACCACACCTAGCAGCATCGTCCACGATCCGGCCACCCTCGCCCGATGACGCCGCACCCCCCCCCCCCCCGGTACGCAGCGCGGCTCCTCGATCTGACCCCTACGCCGTTGGATTTTCCTCCGCCCGTCGCCTCGACTCAGCAGCCCAGAATTCTTGACCCGAGGCTCCCCACCGACGACAGTTCGTCAGCAAAAGCTTCTTCCTCCTTCTACCGACAACATTTCGTCGGAAAAGGCTCCCTCCAGAAAATTTGTTTTGCCGACGAAATATTTGTCGGTAGAGTTTGTTCAACCCGTTTTCTACTCGACCCGACCCGGTTTCAACCCGAATTTTTGGATCCGACCCGCAATAAATAAGTTACTACTCTTACGAAAATTAAAAGGTAATTTTAAAAATTATTAATTATATTACTATTTACTGTTTTACGAATTTAATAGTAAATATGAAATTATTTAATTTATATGATAAATGTGAAATATATATGATTAAAGTGACTAATCGTATAAATATTGTTTGTTTTTATGTGGTATATCAATTACGATGTGACGATTAATATGTGACAATAATTTGGAGTCGGAGATCGAACAATCGCTTCATATGCAGTTTATTTGGCAAACTTACAAGTAATATTTACATTGAAGTTTTGCTTTCGTTATATTATGTTTCAATTATTATATGATATAATGTTTTATTCATTATTGATCGCATTAGTATTTTATATAAATGTGAAACGTGAAGTATTATATGTTCGTTTTATTAGTGTTAAATAATTGTTTTATTTAACATGTTATTTAAGTTGAGCATTGCCATGATAATACAATTTCATGAGCATTGTAATATGAAAAAAATGGACAAACCTACTACTGTGAAAAAGCATTTTCACGAAGCAAGAAAAATATGACCATTACAAATTTCGGTCTTGAACTCCAATTTTTATTTTTTTGAAATTTTTTTCAAGATGGATATCTTATTAATTGTGTAGAAAGCAATGGTAATGGAATTTCATTAGCTTCACATGCAATGAAAAGTGAGAAACCAAAATTTTATTGCGATAACGAAATTTCACGAAGCATCAAATTTATCATAATGTATATTGGTTTATATTAGTTGTCGTGCATGTCATTTAGACCGCGAAACTAATACATTCTCTTCTTCCTCCATTTTACAGATGGTTTAACCATCACAGTTTAGTTTTGACACATTGGACTCTGAAGAAATTGAGTACCAAATTTCCCTACTAAGCCAACTAAGGTTTCATCATGGTATATTTATGTAAACTGCTTTATGTAAATAGCAAAGAAATTTCCTAGAACAAATTATACAAAGTAATGTGGTGAATAGCCCTTTTTTCTAAAATGTGGTAATAAATTTTATTTTTATCGATTATTCTTAAAAGTCAATTTTACCTCTTACATTTAATAAAGAAGTCAACATAGGTACCAAAGTGTGACATAAAACTTAACTTCAGGTACCAAACTGTCCGCTTAAAAATATTGGGTATCAAAATATCCAATTGGCCATACGTCAAGTAATGTAGACGAATTTACCCTTTCTTAAAATGGAGTTATTTACAATTTTATATATTTTTGAATTTATTTTGGTGTGAAATGTTTAGTGTAAAAATAAAGAAGAAGGAAGAACAATGACGTAGGCCCAATTCTAAGCCGCCAAACTGGAATTGCCGCCATGAGAAAAGAAAACTTCAATAACTGATGAAGGTCGATTCTACTTTGTTTGTCACATTAGAAGGGTGTCATGGGGACATGCATGCACTGGCACGGTGAAACATGCCACACTTCATCAACATTATTTTTCTTTGAAATTTCTTGTACCATTATCTCATCAAGAGTAAAACATGATATTCACAAAATGTTCAATGAAAGAAACAGAGAAACCTCGAAGATATGAAAAAAAAAATTTCCAGGAATTTGATTGTTTTCTGGCTCTGAAAAATTGTAATGAACTGCATCTATCTATGAGTTGTAAAATCTCGGTTGAGGTTAAACTTCTTGTTTGCATTGTCTTCTTGTGCTTTGATTTATCTTTTCATGAGACTGCTCTTTGTAGTCACTAAATTAAGTTCGATTGTAGTTTGTACTTTATGTCCAATTCAACTGTTTAGGGTTCATCGTTCATCTCACGTACTATTTGTTGTATTTTTTTTTTTTATATACAATATTTAGTATATATCTAAAACACTTCGGTCCTAAATAATCCTGGAATCCTAGTCCATAATGGAATTAATAGATCTATACATAACCCACGGTTTTCTCTTTCGATTCCAACGAAGTTGCAAATCCATCGAGATTTGATTTTTCAATGGAGAGCGTTAGCAATCTGAAAACATGGGTCTCCGACAAGGTAATGACCCTGCTCGGATATTCCCAACCCATAATTGTTCACCACATCATCGCCGTGACAAAACAAGCAACCTCGCCGGCCGCCATGGTCGACATGCTCGTCAAGTCCGGTTGGTCCTCCACCGCCGAGACGACGACGTCATTTGCAGAAGAAATCTTCGCTAAAGTTCCACATAAGGTATCTGTTCTTAACCAAACCCTAAAACCACCTAGGGTCTTCCGTCGCAAAAGGTACGATCTCGTGGACGATGATGAAGCAAAATAAGAACCAGAACCAGAACAAGAAGAAAGAAGGAAGAAAAGACAAACAGGCCCCGAAGATGAGGAAGAGGAAGATCAGACAGCGAGGGAGGAACTAGAGAGGAATCTAAAGGAGAAGGACAAAGCCGCCACGAGAAAACTGACGGAGCTAAACCCTAATCGGAGAAGATCGTCGAGCAATGCTGATCATGACATTGAAATCTTGCGAAAACGTTTGAGGAGAGAGTACTTAAAGAAAAGGGAGCTGATGAAACTGGAGGAGATGAGAGCCGAGATAGAAGATGAGAAGATGTTGTTCGAATGTGATAAGATGACTGAATCAGAGAAACGCAGAATCAAATACAACGAGCAAGTGTTAAAGCTTGTGGATAAGCATGGAGCTGTGGATGATGATGATGTCAAAGAGTACCGGATTCCGGAGGCCTATGATGACATGGAGAGTGGTGTTAAGCAGAAGAAGAGATTATCAGTGGCATTGGAGCTATACAAGGACAGAGAAGTGAAGAAGGTTGGTGCATATGCAGATCAGGAAGCTTGGGAGAATCACCAAATTCGAAAGGGGAGGGTCAGTTTTGGTTCAAAGAATAAAAGGAGAGAATGTGATGAGTATGATTTTGTGTTTGATACTGATATGGTTGAGTTTGTGAAGGGATCAGGGATTAAGGGAGATGATGAGGATGATGATAGGGAACTGGAGAGTAATCAGTTACTTGAACTGAAAGCAAAAACAGCCATGGAGAAGCTGCAAGAGGACAGGAGAACATTACCAATGTACAAAAAGCGCGACGAGTTTCTTGAGTCTGTTCAAAAACATCAAATTGTTATTATTGTTGGCCAAACTGGTTCAGGGAAAACTACACAGATACCACAGTTTCTGCATGAGGCAGGGTATACTAAGGGTGGGAAGAAGATTGGGTGCACACAGCCACGGCGCGTTGCTGCAATGAGTGTTGCTGCCAGGGTTTCTCATGAAATGGGGGTCAAGCTTGGGAATGAAGTAGGTTACTCTATTCGTTTCGAGGATTGCACCTCTGAGAAGACTGTTGTGAAGTATATGACAGATGGAAATGTTGTTGAGGGAGTTCCTTATTGAACCAGATTTGGCAAGCTATAGTGTGCTGATGGTGGATGAGGCACACGAAAGAACACTCTCAACTGACATTCTATTTGGATTGGTGAAGGACATTGCTCGGTGTAGACCTGATCTGAAATTGCTTATCTCTAGTGCAACTCTTGATGCTGAGAAATTTAGTTTTTATTTTGATTCAGCTCCAATTTTTATAGTACCAGGAAAGCTGCACAAAGTTGATGTCTTCTACACGAAAGAACCAGAAGCTGACTACTTGGATGCAGCAATTATCAGTACACTTCAAATCCATGTGAAAGAACCACCCGGTGATATACTGGTGTTCCTCACTGGACAAGAAGAAATCGAAACCATGAACGAATTATTGAAGCACCGGACAAGGGGTCTAGGGACAAAAATTGCTGAGCTGATTAGCTGCCCCATATATGCAAACCTGCCTACGGATCTGCAAGCCAGGATATTTGAGCCTACTCCTGAAGGGGCTAGGAAAGTTGTTCTTGCCACAAACATTGCTGAAACTTCACTGACGATGGATGGGATCAAATATGTCATTGACCCTGGATATTGCAAGATGAAGTCCTATCATCCGAGGAGTGGAATGGAGTCGTTGCAAGTCACTCCTATCTCAAAGGCATCGGCAATTCAGAGGGCAGGTAGGTCTGGTCGAACTGGTCCTGGTAAGTGCTACCGATTATATACCGAGGAAAATTATAATAATGAGTTAGATGATACAACAGTACCAGAAATACAACGAACTAATCTTGCTAATGTTGTTCTTACTTTGAAGAGCCTTGGGATCAATGACTTATTGCACTTTGATTTTATGGATCCTCCGCCTGCTGAAGCACTGATAAAAGCCTTGGAACTATTGTTTGCGCTTGGGGCACTAAATAGTATTGGTGAGCTTACCAAGATTGGTAGACAGATGGCTGAGTTTCCTGTGGATCCAATGTTGTCAAAGGCGCTAGTTGCTTCAGACAAGTACAAGTGCTCAGAGGAGGTGCTTTCTATTGCTGCCATGCTCTCCACTGGTAATTCCATCTTCTATCGTCCGAAGGACAAACAAGTCTATGCTGACAATGCAAAGAAAAATTTTCACATTGGCAATGTCGGAGACCACATTGCATTGCTAAATGTTTACAATACTTGGAAAGAGACAAACTATTCGACACAATGGTGTTATGAAAATTATATACAAGTTAGGAGCATGAAAAGAGCAAGAGATATCAGAGATCAGCTTGAGCGGCTCTTGGAGAGAGTTGAGATTCAACTCACCTCGAATCCTGTAGATTTAGAAGCTATAAAGAAGGCAATCACTTCTGGTTACTTCCCTCATTCTGCTAGGTTGGAAAAGAATGGATCATATAGAACAGTTAAAAATCCACAGACTGTCCATATACACCCCAGTTCAGGGCTGGCACAAGTTCCTCCAAGATGGGTTTTGTATCATGAGTTGGTCCTCACCACTAAGGAATATATCAGACAGGTTTCAGAACTAAAACCAGAGTGGTTGGTGGAAATAGCTCCACATTATTACCAGCTAAAGGATGTGGAAGAATCGGTTCCAAAGAAGATGCCTCGAGGAGAAGTTGCAATCCTTTCAGTATTACTGTTTTTGAATCACTATGTATTCTTAACTATTTTCGTTTTGGTTGAATTAGACCTTTCTGAATATAATATATTTTTTTTACCATAACTGAAGACAGCCACAGAGGCCAGATGGAACATGAAGCAATGCATATGCGCAGTCCAGAGTCAGAACAAGCTATTCTGGTTTTCACATTGAGATTGTTTTGGTCAGGGATGTGGATCTGCTTCTGAAATGTTGAATATAATGGCTATTTTTCACTTACATATTTAGTTACCGTCATTTCCTTGTTCTTTTATCGATATCAGTACAGTTATGCCACTCAATGCAATATTATTCACTCTTCATGAAAATATATACATGCATGATATTGAATTGTTGATGATAACTGACCAGTTAAAGTTTGAGCAAATTTCTTAGCCGTTAGCAGCATCATAAAAGCAATAGCCAGTTCTGTGGCTAAGTAGATCCAATCCTATGCAGGTCTGAATGGAAGGATGCAGCCGCGATAGACAGTTGACTAGTGCTGTTCGAGTAGGGGTGTTGATAGATGTATAATGACCTGCAATTTTCATTTAGAGTGATTGTTCCAGGCGTGAATTGTAACTTTGTAACTTCAATCAGGCATCAACAGTTTGATACAGATTAGCAAATTGATTTCACGTTACTAAATCACTATTGCTACTCTGAGTCACCTTCGTTTTTGTCAAGGTTCAACTCAGGAGCCAAGGGGAATGGATTATGGATAACCTCATAACCCCAAATCGAAGAACTGCATTGCTTCATATGCATCTGGCCTGGACTGACTCTGGACTGCCATAGGTTCAAAAGAAAATCTATCCTGATACAATTTTATGGCCACCTGACAGAGATGCCAGATTTATTTTTTCAAGGAGGCAAATCAAGAGAATAAAATTAAGCAAGAACACCACTTAAAACAAAAGGTACTCATCATGAATAATTAGGCGAACAAAATACTCCAAACTAATAAAACAACAAAAACATTTCTGTTCTCATAACACTCTTGAAGGTTTTTCCAAAAAGCTTAATATAAATCCAGACAGCCTATCGAGTAGCTTACTTGAAACAGACATTAATAAACTAATTATCCTCTTCAATGACCAAGGTGCCCAAGCCCTTGAGTCCTTCAGCTGGGATCTCTGCGACAGTCACAAGGGAGTAAAGCTCTTCCTTTGCATCTTCATCCTCATTCCTCTTGCGAGCAATGCGAACCCTGATTCTCCTAGGAACACTCCTGATCCCTCTGCTCCAGATCTGCTTGTTGAGCTTCACGTCAACCCTGACATCATTGGTTCCCATTGCCTTCTGGGCAAACTTCCTGATCTCCTTGATGGCATTGGGAGCCTTCTTCTTGAATGTGCTGTTACATGACAGTACAAGAAAAGAATATCAATCATCTGCCACTAATAATAGAATTGACGATACAGTGACAAAACCTCAATAATTTGAACAGTAATGTTTGCAAGTGAAAATGCAGTAAGAACATTGAGAAAGAAAAAAATCTGTTAACTGATATACATAGTTGGGGAAAAGCAACAGTGACGGCAAAAAGGCACAACTTTCCACAACCACAGACCATAACATACTGAATGGCATCCACGTCCGGGACTATGAGACCCTAAGTCCACAACATCAATAAGCACCTCTACAACAACTAGCCAAAGCCCCATAGTTTTCACTAATTCCTCATCAGATTCCTATAGACCACACATAAATACACGAGCAGTCTCATCATGAAGACCAGTGACAAGAGTGCCACCCGACAACCTACACCCTCATCCACACTAATCTATGAGATTCTGACAATCAAGCCCAATTTTCACCGATCCAAATCCGAAATCCCAACATTGGTCCTCAACTAATACACAGAGCATTGCATCCTTCTTTTATAGTTGAATAGCTCAATATCATACACAGATAACACACATAATACATGAACTAATTGAAATAAGATCCGACAGATAATCAACACTGATTCTAAACAATAAAGACTCCATCTTTCGCAGACCCAAAACCATACGAATCTGAATCCAAATCCTAATCAACATCAACAAGAACAGATAAGAAGATACTCAAATCAATACAAACAGCAGTGAAGAAAGAGAGGGGTAATAAAGTAAATTACCAGCCGTGGAGGCGCTTGTGGAGGTTAATGGTGAACTCTCTGGTCACCACCTCTTCCTTTCGGCCCTTTGTCTTCTCAACCATTTTCACACTCTCTTCTTCTTCTTCTTCGACTTTACCTGCAAACAAAACCCACCATCAGAACTAGAAAAAGCACACATCTTTCATTAGCGAGCTTCAAGATTAGGAAACCCTAGATGAGAGAGAGAGAGAGAGAGAGAGAGAGAGAGGGACCTTGAAGCGATGATACGCAGACTGAGAGAGAGGGGCGGAAGAGAGAGGCGAGCTACTAAAGAAGAGAGAGGCTAAACCCTAATGGACACCTTTTATAAAGGGCCCATACGACGCGGGCTGTTTCCCTATACGACGTGTCGTGCCTTTAGGTCTTTCTTTCTTTTCTTTTTCTTTTTTGAATAAAATGTTTCTAAATCATGTTCTGCACTCCTATGCTATTCCAACCCAATATGAACCCACTCTCGGGATTTTTGGAAGAAAATAATTTTTTGTTTCAAAATCTTGATGATTGCTTAAATTTGTGGAATATATAGCACACGATTTCTTGCTAGAATCAAAAGTTCTTATTTTTCACCAATTTTTTTTTATATATTCTAAGAAATCATTTTAAAAGCATGTTTGGGAGTGACGAAACTCAACAATCTAATTCTAAATGTTTCAAAACTAGAAAGTCGAGAAAATCCATCACTTGAAGCAGCTCTTGATCATCATGTTTTACCAATTTGTGACATTATGACGTTTTACTGAAATTTAAATGATATTTGAATTGCTCTATGTATTGATAAACTAATCATTTAACACTTTGCTCAGTTGATGTACGATACCTTTGATTAGAACATTGTACTCGTCTCTATTGAGAGATTGATAATGCATAGTTCATTTCTTCTCCAAAACTAATTTGTTACACAGCAGAAAATTAATCCAAGAGCAGATTTGACGTGAGCTTAGCATCTCTACCAAAACTGGTCGTAGATCGAAAGAATTGATGGATTTTACAGCTGCAATAATTTCATCATATTTCATTAAGCCATGGAAGGTTAAGATGTACTACTGATTTTGTGCCTTCAGAGAATTAGAGAACCGTAGAGACATAAATAAGCTGGAAATACTAGTAGAGAAAAACATGCAAATTAGAGTTGTTCATTCAAAGAAATCAGGAGAGAAAACAACAATATCATTGATACTAATCATACTATGCATGATAATCATATTACAAGACAAAGCAACCAACCGTGTTAGGTCTTGGATAAGTTGCTGCGTTAGTGTGGTACTGGAAGATGCGAGGAGGCATGGATTGGAGATTGAGGCAATCTTTCTCGTCCTTGCGGAGCTTGGTGGTATCAATCTCAAACTAAAATGGTATGGCAACCCCTCGGAAGGAAAAGGGTCGCCTTGGCACATTGTGGGGACTAGTCTCCATTCCTGGTCCGGGTGGGAAACATAAAAGCAGAACACTGGGAATCGTGCACCGGACACATACATTTTGGTGCCGGAAATTGCATAAGCAACAGCAACAGTATGGCCGATGCCACATAGATGCAAACTAAACGTTTAGGCCTACCCTTGTACCAAAATTTCTGTTCCCAATTATATTACTGAAGAAACGATACGACCTTAGTACATCTCATGGAGCTACAAAGAAATAAATGATACATGTTACAAGCCTCCAATGGGGGACATATAAATGTGTTCTCTTTCGATCTTACCCTCCTGTATGCTACAGAAATTCATGCTACTATGGACCTCCTCTACAGTTTATAGATGAGAAGAACTTCCTTTCTAATTTGTATCAGGAACCTTCACACTTCCATGGTACCTAGAGCTCTGCTATGTAAAACTCAACTAGGATCTTAGTGCGCATTTCGTGAGCATCTCCACAAGCTTAGACCCAAAACTGCGAGACCAGCAATCCCGGCTAAAATCTGCCAGAATCAGCAAAACTGATTTGTTATACAGCAGTTCAGAAGTAAACTTGAGAAAATTAATCCAAGACCGAATTTGACTAAGAGTAACTCACCCCAGCATCTCTACCAAAACTAGTCGTAGATCGAAAGAATGAATTTAGTAACTTAAAGCGGCAAGTGCGCGGCATTAAGATTACTACAGTGTACTGTTTTTTGCAAGGATAAGGTAGTATGTTTTGTAATGCTAACTGTGCTGTTCCTGGGGTCAGAGACTGTCTAACTTTTAACCGACCTTCCTCTTGAGTCTGCATCAAAGACATAATTATAGTTAATATAATCATTTTAAACCTCACTTACAACCTCTAGCTGGAACCCTAACTGAGCTTAATGGAATAGGAAGTAGACAAGCATGGTTATAGCGACCAACCTCAAAACAAGTGCCGACATTGCCAGAGTAGATCCTTGACTGGTAGCTGTGTAAAATCCTCTCCAGCCAGTAGTAATTCTCCTGAATCAACATAAGGAAATCAGCTAGAGAAATCTGAGTGGATATAATCACATATATTAAATTCATATCCCCTTTCAGAAAACTTCATATAGTAGGTGATTATCATTAACCTAGTTGATGTCTTACAAATTAGAGTTGAATACTGTCTTAACAAAAAAAAATAAGACCCTATTGTAACGAGAAATTACCTGAATCCCATTTTCATGGGCTCTTTGCTCAATTTCAAGGATGGTTGAGACATCCTCATCCGAAGGCCCTTCCTCTTGAAGACGTAATATTTCATCCAAAGTAAGATCGACCTGTCAAATGGCATTGAACATCAAGTTGACTGACCATTCAATTAACTAAAATACAAACATGTACAGAAACAAAATCACAAACCAGCTTCGAGGAGATTTCTGGATCACAAGAAAAATTTATGCTGATATCTCCACGAACATTAGCAGTTCTGGAAGGCTTATTACCGCCAAGAAATACTGAAACACCCACAGTGTAGATCTGCAGCATAGAAAAAGAGTTTAACGAAACATCAAGATGAATTATAGAATAAAAACTACCAGGACTTCCAGGACATGTTCAAACCTGTCCATGCTTGAATCGGAGAACTTGCATTATTTTCGTTTCAAGAAGTTTACTCAGGAAACCAACAACGTGAATATCTTCCACCTGCCATTTTATGGGTTTCACCCAGCAAGAAATCATCATTAAAATTGAACTCCTCAAAGGCCATATCATGGCAGATCACATGTTTTCTAATGATACAGGAATAGACAGCTGCGTACCATGGTTCCATTATTCAGCTCCACAGGAAAGCAAAGCTGGACAGAACATTGTTCTTCCACCATAGGGCTGCGTACCACTTCTCTATAAGCAAAATCCAGTTAGCAGAGGTTTGAATGAAAATGGTAGTAACTACTCAGACGTACTATAACATTTTTAAGTAATATGGTGAAGAAATCTAGGGAAATCACATTTCAGACAAGTATCAAATCAATGATATTCAAACAGAATTAGGATGTTTTTTGTTAAACGAGTAATAGAAATGTTGTGCACCTTATTACGGTTCTGGGAAAAGTGAATGGCAGTCCAGTCAGGTCATCACGGTTATATTGCATGAGAGGTTTGGGATGCTTTGGTATTCCCCCCTGCAGAGAAAATCACAAACCTGTTGACACATATATAGTCCAAGAGTAGGTAGAATAGATACAAAACGGCACTTACCAAATACTGCAGTATCAAAGGAAGTGCTATAGAAGGATCTATATTCCCAACAATGACCATAGAGAAAGTTGATGGATCCTTGAAACATTTGTTGAAATATTCACAAGCTTTCATTGGATCAACTTTTTGAAGATCTCTTAGTCTGGTAGGCTGGAAAAATGTATAATTTTACCCAAAGTTAGACCTCCAGCACATGACATGTAACAAAACCTATAATCAGTATACAGTGGAAATCATACCCTAAAGAAATAGGAGTTTCCATAGTTTAGCTCCTTCACACGATTCGCAAATGCAGTATAAGGATCCCTGTCTTGATTACGGACCATTTCTTCTGCCATTTGCATCACTATTTTGACATCTTCATCACCTGGTGTTACATTTGTGGTAAATAGTTGATACACAAGCTGCCAGAACAAATATCAATAAGCATTTGAAGCTTCAGTTAACCATGGAGGGTAATGAAAATAAAGAGAACACAGGCACATGTTCCAGTAGAGAAGACAGCTCTGTGTATGAATTTTCTTAATTTTCCCTTGTAATTTTTTTTCCTACAATTTACTGATATAATGTGATCATTATCTCCTACACCTTATGTGCATGCCAGGAGAAAAGCGAAACCATGCAGTACCTGCAAGGCAGTTTCTAAGTCTGAGGGTGAACAATCACCAGCAAAGGTTCTTGTGTATGCTCCAAGCTTTGTGCTGACTTCAGCCCTCTTACCCGCAAGCATATCCATCAGAACAGAAGGTCTATAACCATATACACCAATTTCTCCTGCAATAGTTGGCCCCATCGAGCAAGAAAAGTACTCACTTTCAACAAGTTCGGATAAACCCCCATATGAGAACCCTGTAAAGATGACCTACCGAAACAAAGTATTGATAAGATTGCAAGCCTATGCATAAATTATTGAAGGTAACTTTCTCTCCAAATGATCAGAAAGACTGTTATCCTACCTCTAACCAATTTCATTATTGAAATGCCATACAGATATACATTAAAGTTTTTAATCGATTGAAGTTGACATAAATTGCAACGTCACCAGAAACATTCAAAAGAATTTGGAAAGCATAGCTTAACATTGGAGAATAGTTTGTGCTTCCTAGCTATAAAGCCCTTTCCCCCTATATTAAGATTTTAAGATCTATAGAGGATACCATTTATTTTCGTGTCATATCTACCTTATCAGTTAGTTTTTACATTAATAACTGATCATTTAGTGCATTGCAAATAGAGTTTTCTTTTCTTCACCTAGCAGTACAAATTAGAGATCGATTACAATGATTGACAGATAGACAGTGTTTCCTTGGATAAGTTCTATACTACACATATAGCATTTTTGTCAAAGAGTTGTACCTGATCATCAAGAAAGTCTGTACTCTTATAGCAAACTCTCATGCCATTTGATAGAATCAATTCAGTAGCTCCAATATTTGAATATTCACATTGCTGCACAATATTCCTGAAATAAAAATTTAAAGAGGCTAAGAATAAATTACTACAGCATTCGCACAACAGTATGAAAGAAATTACAAGCTAATAAAAAGCGCTGAGATGTTAAGGTCCACCATTACCCTGGATTAGGTTTTCGGCTAACAATTTCTTCTGGAATATGTTCTTCATCCCATGGAGAAATGGTTCTTTCTTCCTCAAGAGAACTAATTTTAGATACAACATTTTTCAGATCATCTACTATTGCAGAAGCTCGAGGTTCAATTGTCTTAATGACACAACTGCATGATGTTTGTAACTTCTCAGCAAATTTGGATATCTCTGCTGCTGTTATATCTACAAGCATAAATTTTTTGATGAGTAGAGCAATATAGTGTCATATAGTTGTGAAACCATTACAGATGGATATGCAAGTACTCACAAGGTAGAAGGGTCTTCTGGAGTTGAGCCTCATACTCAATCCCAATAACAGGTTCATTACGAAGAAAATGCTGCCAGAGAAAAATAAAGGTGAAGGACTTTTCAAAATCGATACAGACGTCCTTAAATATCAAAGATAAGAAACCACAATTTGGAACTACCTGTAAATATTCATCTCGCAAGCTAGTTGACTGCATTTGATCGCGTTCCAAATATGCCGATTCAATCTCTGACATCAGTAAAGCTCGAACTATAGACACTTCCCGTTCTGAAAACCCATGTAATTGTACCCTGGCAACCTGAAACATTAGGTTTTAAAATAGTTAGGTTAAAAATGAACAAATTCAAGTAGAGATCTTGTAATGGATGAGAAACATACCTCAATCAGCATCGACTCTAGGGCCTGAATTGTTCCCTTTTCTTTACAAGATGAAGTTATCATATAAGCCTTCAAAGGATTAACCAGAACATCCGCGGAAGTTGAGCATGAGAAAAAAGGTGGATCTTTTCTACGAGCTATTTTAAAGAACCGCTGGTTTAGAGCATAAAGGAACATTGATTCTGCCAGTAAATCCTTATAGTCCCTCACAGTATTCAGCTCACCAGCTGGAGTCTTATAGCTAATAATCACTGCAGACTACAAAACAACAAATACAATATGTAAACTACATCTATTACTTGCATTTTTGTAGATGTGAACATCAATTGACACAAACAATATTAAGATTTATTCATGAACTAACCCCAGTTGCTTCAGATTCAATGAAACATGAATAACGTGGCTCTTCATGAGATGGAACTTGATATGTTGGTATAAGTGGACGCTCAGGTGCAGAAATTTTATGCCCAAATTGATTCTTTATCAACTCAACTACACTCTGAAATGGAAGAGTGTGTTAAGACATCTTGACTACAGACTATGCTTATTATTCAAATGTTTAAATTAACAAGTCACCAACATCTAACCTCCGTATCAGGGAAATCTCCTACAGCTATCACTGCCATGTTGCTTAAATGGTACCACTTCTGATAAAATTGCTTCACAGTTTCAGGAGAAACAGTTCGAATCACCTTTTCTAATCCAATAGGTAAACGCTCAGCATACTGCAATCAAGATACATTTAAAAGACTACGATAAGTTCATTAGAAATTGCAAAACAAAGACTACAAGAGTTCACCAAAAAATGATAGTCATCCTCGCATAATTTAGCAATCTCAAAGAGCTTCACCTACTGTATTACTAGGTTTGCAACATCCTTTAAAGTTTAGACAAAGTTCAGAAACTTGGGTAAAAACTAGTTCCAAGTTGCAACCTTCTCTTACTAAAATATGGTACATTGATTGACTAAAGTTTAACATGAAACTAAATCTATAATCAGAATGTGGTAGAATTATATGTGAACATGACAACTGATGGCTAAGCATGAAATAAAAATTCTCCTTTACAAAATGGTTGATTATAATTAGTTTCATAGTAGCAGTACCTTTGAACCGGCCATCATCAAAAGCCAATGTGCATCCTGCATTCTTCCCGTAGCGTTTCGATTCCCTCTGTACTCTTCCATAACAGCACCTCTTTCTCTTTCTAAATCCTCTTTTGAGACACGAATCTGCACAGTCCCCGTAGTTAAACGCGAGTAAAAACTGCTGACGGTTACTGAACAAGGTTAAAATAGTTAATACCTCAGAGCTGAACTCCGCCAAGACAGAAATAGCCTCAGATAGTAGTTCAAGCTTGTCAACGGGAACAAATAACTCGTAAACAGTGTCATCGGCAGATGTCACCGCATTCTGGCAAGCACCAAATTCCGCCCCAATACTCTCAAGAAATCTGACTATATCATGATTTGTGTACTTCTGAGTAGCACTGAAAGCAAGATGCTCAACGATGTGGGCAACTCCACGTTCTTCCTCCTCTTCCAAAACTGACCTGCCATGATCCCAATAACATCAAAAACCTTAATACACTCAGGCATACATAAAGCTTCAATCTTTCTTCTCCTTAACCACTACATTGCTCACTTTTAGCATCTATGATTAAAACCTCACGTACTCTCTTCTGGGTTAATCACATTATCAACAATTCCACATCAACAACACTTCACAACACACCCATTACCAAAAAAACTCAAACCAACGCCAAATTCACCAACCCCAAAAGTGAAAACTCCACAAATTGGAGCACACGAACACAACTCACCTAAGCAACACCAATCAAGAAACAAATAAACACACCCAATACAACAAAAACAAACCAAATTCAATTAAATTATGAACATAAAATCACTGCATACCCGACTTTAACACCAAGAGCGAGGGCTGCTCTCATTTTGGGCTTAGAATTGCAACGTACATAGTAAGATAGACCATTGTCAAGCCTCCCATAGTCAACTCCGACCGGCTTGTCTCCCAGAACTTGGTCCATGTCTATATTCACCAGCTTCAGTGACCTGAACCCGGTTTTCTTTACCATGTTTAACGAACTCTCCCCCGGCAGCAAATCCATCGCTCTCTGTTTTGCTTCCGATTTCACTTTTCTTCTCCTTAAAAAAAACACACACAAGTGACGCAACTAGTTTTAACTGTGATGGCTGCACCTTCAAGTCAGTGCTTCATGGGCCTAAAGCCCAGCCCAAAAAGATGTACACTTGGGCCTGAAAGCTTGGGCTTTCCGGGTCTCCGGTTTCAATCTGTTACTCTTTCAGCTCCGGACACTAAAACCTCAGCAACAGAGAGAGTTGAGGTTTTAAACACTTAAAAGATTGAAGCTTTTTCCTTTTCTGTGGCTAAAGGTCGAACCTTTTTGCTAAGACCATGGTTGTGTTATACTCTTGTTCACCTTTTCTTCATAGTCTGAGCATTCCCTTATCCTTGTTTTCCCGCCAGAAGCACTTGTCGCCGCCGTTTGGGGCCGTCGGAGGTCCGTTTCAGGGGTGTTATGGTCAGCCCAAGAAGAGTTCATTGATTGCTAAAATGGGTGGAGACTTGAATTTTGATACCCAAAATGAGAGTGAAGAAGAAGATGGAGGCTTTGGTGGGTTTTCGAGTAGGAGTGGGTTTGTGGGGAGAGGAGAAGGGAAGGAGTTTGATAGAGACCCTGAGTTTGCTGAAATCATGGGTGCTTGTCTTGATGACCCACAAAAGGCTAGGTCCAAGGTGAGTCCTTTAATTTGCACTAGTGAGTTTTTAAGAGTTTTTTTGTGTGAGTTTGAAAGGGTCTTATATGATTGCAGATGGAGGAGAGGTTGAGGAAGAAAAGGAACAAGATATTGCATACGAAATCTGGGTCAGGAGAACCTATGAGAGTTGTCTTCAATGAGTAAGTTTAGATGATGTAAGAGCAGAAAGCAATTTGTTCTTCTGATTGTTAGTTCAGTTTCTAGCTTTGTACCTACTTTGATTTTTAACATAAGCTTGCCGTTTTTGAATTACTGAATGTTGTGAATTTGTTCATAAACCAATCAATATGAGCTTTCATTTGTAGGATTGTGTGTGTGTGTGATCATAAAAATATATATTGCTATGTGTATAGTGAAATATGTTATAGGTTCGGCAAGGCGCTCTATTATCATGCCTAGAACTATTCTCTACCAATACATTTTGATTGTTCATGTATTTTTTTTCCATGCTATGAGTCTTGTATGATCAATATCTGCTATAACAATGAATATTATCAGTGCATTTCTTTTATTGACCGTTTCTTGGCTCCTGGCTCTACCAGCTTTGGTTTCTCAAATTCATACATATGGCTTGAGTTCTATAACACTCCATTGGAACAAGATGTGTCCTTAATCTCAGATGTAAGGAATTAATCTTAACTTGATGATACACCCATTTGGGAATGGTAATGAAGTAATTTAGTTGATTTGGCTTGTGTTCAGACTATTCGATCGTGGCACATCATTGGACGCTTGGGTGGATGCAATTCCATGAATATGCAAGTAAGATTTCAATCCATCTTTAGAATTTCAGAAAAATATCTCTCATAGTAGCTGATAACGCATGCATATATTCTTTCTTGCTTGGAAAGAAAAATACAAGTTTTTGGCCCCTATGACTTAACTGTTACTCATTCAGCTGTCACAATCCCCTTTGGACAAACGACCAAGTTATGATCCCATTCAGGGAGCAAATGTGACACCAACTACATTTTATAATATTGGAGATCTTGAGATTCAAGACAACTTGGGGCGTGTTTGGTACGTAGCTCATATTGATCTGTGGAACTGTCATAATTCCTCATATTTCAGGCTGTATGTTGATAGTTAGTTATACGCTAATACTCTTATACAGTTGAGACAGAAGCATAGATGGTTCTTACTCACCCTATTGGAAAATTTATTGACAGGGTGGATATCGGTACTAAAGAGCCAATGATACTGGATGTTCTGATTAATGCATTGACTCAGATAAGCTCCGAGTATGCTCATCATATCCCTATATCTTCTCAGTGTTATACACACCTTTCTTCTATCCAACAATGCAAACCCATAAGTGAAAATTTGAAATACATGATGTTTGGAATCTATTGCAAACATTGTTTGATAGTCATGTTGCTTATGTGACTCATGTCGTAGTAGTGAGCATTTCCTGAGAGGCAGAGACTCATAGCTTTGATTGTTGATTCATTCACTTAATGAGACTTTGTGATGTGTGATTGACAAGTGGGAATGTAGTCAGATCACTCAGATGTCTGCATAAGCAGTGATATCTAGGATTTACATTCTTCTGTCCTTTCAGCCAACTGTTTTCATGTTTTACCTTAATTTCGTTGATGCCGGTCATGATTTAAATGCTTTTATAGCATACATTTTCTCATATATTTTTTTTTTCTTTTCTGTGCAGCTTTGTTGGAATCAAGCAAGTGGTGTTTGGCGGAACTGAATTTGAGCACTGGAAGGAGAACATGACATCAGAGGAAGCAGGTTATACTGTTCACAAAATTTAGCTGATTTTTGTGCATCTACGATCTCCATATTAACACAATCATTCATTGCGCTCAACATCTGATGATTGAGGAACCAAGATCGACTATGAAAGAAAAGTCAAGAATGCAGATGCCAGGAGGACCAGCTTGAAAATTTAGGATCGTGTACACCATGTTCCGATTGTCAATGTATATGTACTAGTGCAAGGTTTAGCATGTTCCGATTGTCGATACTGATGATCAAGAGAATAAGGGGACACAATCCAGTCTAGTAATCACTTGCTTGTAAAGGATCCATATCTAACGATAAGGCGTAGGATTTGCACGTTGTTCCAGCATTATTTACCTTTTCTTCTCTATCTAACAACAACAACAACAACAACTAGGGCGGTAATTAAAAAGGAAAAGCATTAGCTGCTGAATTTCTTGAGAAGCATTAGAGTTCTTAATAGTATTAGAAAAAAGTATAGTAAAAGCACAGAGCTCAAATTACAACACAAGCCGTATCCCGCAACCTAGCAAGTCCCAACCACTCTGAGGTATCACATGCAAGGGCTCATAAAAGTCGGAGCCCATCAAGATGAATCGACAGTGCTTATGAGATGCTGAGAAACTCTCTCTGCTATTGATTTGATCTCATTCACTCTCTCATCAACTAACTCCTGGAGTGCCTCCTCCTTTTTCGGTTGATTTTCATCTACCTGAACAGTACTAGTAGTTTCACTTTCACCAGCATTGGACTTGAACATAACAAATGACATCTCCGGTATGTATTCGCTTGGAACTTCAACTACTTGCTTCCCACCAGTCCCAGATTCTTTTCCTATGATATCTTCCTTCATGTGATTAGAAACAATGCTCACAAAATCCTCCATGTACTTGTCCACTGGATTGAGGCCAAGATAAATGAAAACCTCCCAACATCTCAGAAACTGTTTCTTGTTAATTTTCAAGCTTTTCCTCACATCCTCAATGACTCTTGTGGCTGGCATCAGTCGAGGGATGCTCGTTTTCTTTGACAGTTTTCCTCGTGTCAGATTTGAAACGGCCAAATTGACTGCATCGCGAACAGAATCTAATTTTTGAAGGCGTAGTACATCAACACAGGTGCGTATGTATTGGAAGTAGTCCAATGGTTCCTCTACTGTGAAGTCATAGACATCTTCAGATACTGCAACATGACTAAGAACCTCTAGAATGTACCGTCCATAACCCTTGTGCTGGAAAGGAGGCAATACCAGGATCTACCATAGAAAAGAAGTGTGATGAAAAATTGATGAGAAGAGCATGCATGACAAGCAGCTGATATTGGCAAGGAGCAAACCTGGCTAAGTCGCAACCGAGTACTGTCAGGATAATGATAAAAACAATACAGAGCTGTAAAGCCAAGCAATGTATTGTAGATGTCCCCATGCTGATCTGTTTTCTTCTCAACCAGGAGATACAGCTCCCAACCTGGATCCAATACATCGATTGGACTGGCACCTGATTCAGAAAACAACCTCAGTTAAACCTTAGATTGACATTCTGCCACCAGAGCAACCCCACCAAACAAAAAGTAAACAGGAAATTCATTAGACAAATAAATCACCATCAACAAGAAGAAAAACAAGAGGAAGCAAGCGACTGTAAAGGGGTCCAGCAGCTGTCTTGCCCACTACCATGCGAACAACCTGCACATAATGCTGTTAACAAATGCAAGACAAACGTCTATTGTATTTATGAAAAAATTAAGTCCGGCAATAAAAAGCACCTCCACATCAGAAGTGGATGAAGCCTTGTGCTGCAACACCTCCCCATTTGAGATAATGGATCTGCACACATTTCAAAGGTGAAAGTCATGGAGATAAATAAATAGTAATTAAAAATTAAAAATTATGACTATAAACATATTTGAATTGAATAAATGAATCCATATAATCCATTACCTGATGAAATTTCTCTGAGTTGAGAAGGTTTGAAGGAACTCCTCTTGACTGGCCACAAGGGTCTCACCAAAAACATTCTGGAGAACAATACCAACTAATCATGGGAACGAACATACTAAACTGAACTGATGATAAAACAGGGTAAACAATTTATACCTCAAGAGCTGATTTCAAATCTGTGATCCCTTTGCCTCCCTGTTAACATTTAACAAAATCAGTACAATAAGTTGCCCAGCACAGATAGTATCATAGTAATAGCAAACAGATAGATGCAGAAAGATCAAGAGTACAACAAAATGACAGTGCTTACATCAGCTGTGCTCTCAAATGCAATATCAGCATATGCATCAAACGATATACTGCTAATCCATATTGTAATCTGCATTTGATGAAAAAATTAAAATAACTTATTCCCAATCCTATCATTCAAGCCAAATAGCAATTTAGATTGATCAGAATCAGCATCCCAAACGTCAACTAAAATGGATACGAAATACCTTCAATCCTTTGTAACCATATATCTTCCCTTCATCCTCAAGAAGGCTATTCAAGTCAACTGTATCTAAACAGAAACCGTTTGAAGCACCGACCTCTTCTTTGCTAGAAACTATGGATAAAGAAAGTAAATCAGTTAAAAGAACTTGAAATTAGATAAAAACCAGAATCGTAGAGTATCATATACAAAGTCATTACGAGACTCGGCACAAGTTACTGATTGATTATTCAACCCTAAGATCACTTGTTTCCTTGCTGAAACCATACTTACATAGCCAATTGCAAACTAAATTTTCTCTCTAAAATAAACCCCAAGGGCGGCCCTGGTTGGATCTA
The DNA here is from genome assembly GCA_963682095.1 of Potentilla sterilis. Classification (NCBI taxonomy): domain Eukaryota; kingdom Viridiplantae; phylum Streptophyta; class Magnoliopsida; order Rosales; family Rosaceae; genus Potentilla; species Potentilla sterilis. The sequence goes on from OY821761.1 coordinate 4,134,552, forward strand.
AAGCACATTATCAATTGAATATACAGAAATCATATCCATTCTCTCATTTACAGTTCCAAGCACAACTCACAATGCATTCACGTTCAAGGTAACTTAGTAAAATTACTAAGTTTACTAACACACCGAAATTATAACTATTTCAACCAAATGAATAAAGCAAAGCATAGCATCTATTCCTCACAATCTCCATCTAAAGCTCTCGGATCTGCGATATTACCTAAATTCACAACAGTCTGGTCACTTATCAACAGAAACAATTTCGACTAACCAGAATAATCAGTAAGTACCAAGCAGCCCATTAAGCAATGTTGAAGATGAAAATCGTAATATAAAACCAAATCAACCTAAATTAACAGTCACCAACAAAATTAAATCAGATTAACGCGGATATTAAAAACATATTATACCCAGATAAATCTTGATGCAATCCTTGGCCTCCACTCCAGCATCTGAACAAACAAATCAAAATCAACAAAATTAACGAGTCAAAAATGGTTGAAGAAATTGAGGGGAAAATTAGAGGGGACTGACTGACTGACTGACCGAGGCCGGAGAAGCCGACGCGGCGGCGTTTCTTGGGCTCCAGAGAGTCGTCGTCGGCGGCGGGTCCTTTCTTCTGGCCCATCGGTTGAGTTAGGGTTTTGGGGAGCAGGAAATGAGAGCGGGAAAAAGTAACGACTGTTAGAAATCTGGAGGCAACTGGGGATTTATACATACGAGGATATTTATAGCATATGCTCTTCTCTACTGGCTGCTACACTTGAGACCTCAAGTCTCATCTCTCACGCGTATCGCACGTGATGTATAGAAAAGAAACAGTGGGCTGCGTTTGAGGCTGGGTTTGAAAGATCGGCCCAAATCCAGCTAGACGAGCGCCTAGGCAGTCTCTATTCGAGGCTAGGTGGGCGTCTATGCTGTTTAAACTTAAGCTGGGCGGGCACCTAAGCGGTTTAAGAGACTGGGCGGTGGCGCCTTGCAGTCTCTAGTCTAGGCTAGGCGGGCGGTTAGGAGGGCTGCCAATTTTGTTGACATATATAAGAACGTTAGACTCCAACTATAATCTAAAATTTGCATCACTATAGGTTCCTACTATGCATGTGCTCAGTATATATCCCTGAAAATTCTAAATTATGCAAATTTGGCATCCCCCCAAAACACTGTTGGTCAATTATCTGTTTCATCACAATGCACCTCAAGGCACATATTATCCATCTCAAAAGAAACCTGCTTTTGTATTCAATGCACAACAACAAATTGCAGCCTCAGTATGCATTCTTAATACAACGATAATTACGCGCTCAATCTTCTTGTGATGATGCTCAATATGTTGACGTGATGTGCACACATGTACGTGATCTTCCATATTTGCTTCCATATACCCACTATCAGCCGTAAAACATTACACAAGTGTTTCCTGGAGCTCAGGCCTACTGAAAAGGTAGACTCGCAAATTGCAAGAGCTAGCATCAAACTTGGAGGAATTAAGTGTCCCTGATATCAGTCTCTTTTCAAATTTGTCCTGAACCAACTCAATCAACAGGAGCAACTGTTTCTTTACAGAAGAGCTGAGTTCTGTGAGACTGCATGTAAACACATAGTTCATCTTTCTTCCGGCATGCAGTCAACATAAGATTATAACCAATAAAACCATTCTGAAAATAAATCATAGAAGATTTTGGCCAAAAATGAAACAAATCACATCAACCACTAGAAAAACTGTTTGCAGGTCTTTAAAATCCAAATCAAAACATTCCTGAGAACTACATATTCGAACTGGGCAAAATATTCGGCGAAGTTTGCACATTCACGTCTCTTCAAACCTGAGAAAACAAAACTCAAGAATCTAAACGGTATTTCACTGCCTTCCATACATTCTAACAGCCTGCCTATTCCTCTTCTTGGCGCCAGATTTGGAAACCTTGAGACTCCTGTAAACAACACTGAGCCTAGCAAGGGCTGCTTTCTTCAAATCAGGTCTGTAGAAGTTATCAACCACCTGGTACCATAAAAATAAAACATTCAGCAAGTGCTTGCATCAACACACTTACAAATAAAATGTATTTAGTTGACATTCGATTTACTTAACACTCCAATTAACGTTCATTGTGGCAACATCAATGCCGTGTTAAGTTCATGCAACCTTCAGAGACCAAATCCACATGGGCAATAGAAGAAATTGAGATGTCACACTGAATAGATAATTTCCATATCCTCACTCAACAAAACAGGCAAAAAAGTATGTATTCAGGACAACAACGTGTGCTCAGAAGCCAAGCGTAACAATTCAATTGCATCGAAGATCCAACACAAAGTGAGATTTTCTTACATGTTAGCTGCTCATCACTGCTAATAAGTTGCGAACAAGTTTATCAAGACAATACAACAGCAGCTACGGAAATAACTAGACAGGAAAACAAATGCTGATGAGAGCTAGGCATGACAAAGAGCTTTAGAACATCCAAAGCCCTAAAGAGACATACCACATAACAACAAATACACTGAAGCTAGAGTGCTCAGAAGCCAAGCGTAACAAATCAATTTCATTGAACATCTCACACAAAGTGAGACCTTCTTATATGTTAGCTGCTCATCACTGCAACTACAAATCAAAGTAGTTTATCACAATAACACAACTCTAACTACATAAACAAATCAATGCCGCGGTTCTTAAAGAAAGATCAGCCTTTAATACAAACCCAAATGACTGCTCAGAAGCCAAGCGTAACAAATCAATTTCATTGAAAACCTCACACAAAGTGAGATCTTCTTATATGTTAGCTGCTCATCAGTGCTAGTAACAAGCACTCGAACACATATCGATTAACAAAACTAATGGCATCACATACAAAATATGCATCAACAAAAACATCGAATCGCAAATGGAGCACCTGATTAGTAACAGCCTTGGCCATGCGAGGGAACTCCTTCCTCATGACAGACTTGTGGACCAGACTAGCAGGCTTGTTCTGCTTCCTGGTCTTCGTGGTGGAGAGAACCACCGACTGGTCTTTGCCTCCGGCCTGAATACTCACAGTCTTCTGGTTCGCCAAACCTAAACAATACACAGTCCAAATCGAATCACAACAAATTTCTAGGGTTTATGATGAGACTGAGCTAGAATAAATCAATCGTTACCGGAATGCTTGTAGGAGTGGAGGTTGCAGAGGTTGTTAGGCTCCTTGCTGAAGCGGACGCCGGCGTGGCTCCGGCCGAACTGCTTGACCAAGAAGGAGTTGTTCTTCTTCACGATCTCCCAGATCAGCTGCCCTGGAACGGTGGCCATTTGGAAACCTAGCAACAGATACAAACTGTCTGTTAGATAAATACAGCACTCGAAATTGAACCGAAACCCTAGAAATGTTGAAGAAGAAGAAGACGACGACTTACTTCTGCTGAGGGTTTCGCACTGAGAGACAGTAGTGGAGGCTCCGGATTTACGAGTCAGGTAGTCTTACTTATATAGGTCGCACTGCGGTTATTTACAAAACCCTAGGCAATTAATAGAAATATAAATGTTTAACAAAATTTAAAAATATAAAGTGCTATAAGGGTAACAGTACCGGGCGTTTGGTCTAGTGGTATGATTCTCGCTTTGGGTGCGAGAGGTCCCGAGTTCGATTCTCGGAACGCCCCTTTTTTTTGGCCCCATTATTTGTGTCTTGGGACCAATGTTCCAAGAGGCCCCCCCTGCTTCTTATTGCCCTTACACGCCTTGCAGTGTTTGCTATAGGGATGACCACAATCTTCGTTGCCCTTTCTTCGACTACATCCCACGAGGTGCAGAGTTTAAGAACTCTTATTATGAGATAATATGTCAATGTGGTAATGTTTTTAATGTGGGGAAGCGGGTTTGTACCTTCTGTGGTTGGAAAGGAGCCAGCCTTGTTGCTAACCATTGCATGTTTTGTAACGGACAGCACGGTTCGTACGAATGCTCGGAGAAGGTTGCTGCTGCTGCTGCGTATAAGGTGGTCTGGGAGGCGAAGCGTTTGAAAGTGCCGAGTCTTATTGAAATCGAAGATAATCCTGAGGACCTCCTGATTTTAGAGAGCCTGGGTTTGTGAACAACCAACAAGACAATCACACAGTGGTATAAGTAGGATGGTTGCACCAGAGAGGGTTCTAGAGACTTATATGGGTGCCGGATCGAGTTGCCCCAATCCGTATACATTGTTTATGTCCTGTGCTAACTCATGAATGTGATTTGGAATGACTAGTGAGATTGTTGGGGTCTTGTTGCTTGATTGTTCATTTTTATCTGGATGACATTATATGTGTCATTAAAGGTGAATTATGCTTATTCAATCCATTATCTTTTCTTCTATTTTGCCCATAGTACAGAGAAGAAAGTTTGCCTGTTGTGAAGGGCATTGTAACATGATAGCAAATCTAAGCCAGCTTATTTATGTTTCCTGTGTGATAGTACTACTGTATCAACTAGCAATACATGCAAGTTCGGCTATGTTCAAAATCTGGAGTTTCGAGAGTAGTGTTATATAATTAGGTTGTTATTCAGATTTTCGTATCCTAATAATGCAGTCATCCTCATCTACATGCTTTCCATGGTTTCATGATTCTCATAGGAATAGGTTCTTAAGTTTTGTATGCCTACAATCACTATAAAAATACATATTAACTACTAACTCGTAGTGCGACTGAGGCCGACTCCTACTATTGTTTATGTACAATACACGTACACTTCATTTCACTACTTATACGACTAATTGATTCTATGTTCATGACAACCCATCTTTTTTTCTATGATAGTCCATCTTTGTTTCTAAAACATATCGGCACGTTTATTTATATAGAATGGAATTGAAAAGTAAATAAATGATTTTATGAGAAGAAATTCATGTGTTTACTTATACATGATGGAATCAGAATTGATGTGGATCCCATATTCCAATCAGGTATTGATTATTTGACAACCCATATTTGAAAAAGAGGAAATTGCTCAAATATTATCTCAACTTTACTTGACTATTAACATTCGTATCTCATGTTTTTAAAATATCAAAACTGTATCTCAAGTTTCATCCTCAACTCAATTTTGGTGTCTGGTACCACTAATACCGTTAACTCCTTTAACTTTGTAAGGACAAAGCCATCCCTTCACTTAGATCCAATTAAAAATCCCTGAAAATATAACCTCATCTCAATCTCTATCTAAACAAATCAATTTCAACCCAAGTTAGAGGGATATAATAACGCATTTTACAATAGCATGTTAATTTGAAGATGAACATCAAGGTCTCATCTCATATCAAAGAAACAAATGCCCAGTTAATACTTAGAGAGAATAAAACCAAACTATGCATAGAGATATCAATCGTCAACTCTTTTGTTCATGTTTTTTCTGGGTTTTATACATCGTAGTTCATGGTACACTGAAAGTATTCATCACAAATTGATATTTGGATTTCAATCGAGTTAAGCGCCGAATTTATCTTTAAAAAGTTAATGGAGTTAACGGTGTTAGTGGTATCAGACATCAAAATTGGATTGAGGTTGAAACTTGAGATACGGTTATGATATTTTAGAAACATGAGATACGAATGTTAATAGTCGAGTAAAGTTAAGATATTGTTTAAGGAATTTTCTCTTTGAAAAACTAACGGAAGAGGTGAGTTTAGGAATGAAAGCTTATGAATAAATTTTTTATGCCCAAAATATCCTCACATAATTTCAATAATCTGAAAGGCAAAATTACTGTTTTGGTCACCGATATATGTCAATAACGACAGTTTAATCACTATCGAATGTCAAATATCAAAATGGTCACTCAAGTTAATGTTTCATTATCAATTTGGTCATTAGACGTCAACCGACTGTTAATTTTAGAATATTCTTCGAATATTCCGTTTCTTGCCAGGGGTATTATGGTCACTGAGGTCAAACGACTGTTTAATCAGGATCTTGGTTGTCTACCCACAAAAGAAAAAAGAAAAAAAAAATTCAAAGGGAAAAAGAAGTAAATCGGGATACTGGCAGCTTGTTTGGTATCTGTTTGTAGCTATGATCTATGTTACCTTGATCTTGAACTGGTTGTGATGACCGGTCCGGTTCATCTTTCACTGAAGGGTTGGATTGCACCTTACTGTTTAATCGGGAAGTGGCCGCTTTCCATGCCTCCGGTGATCCACCTTTACGAGCTCAAAGTGCTACTTGGCAAAGATGGTAATATATAGATGGTCTAGATTTGTAATTTCCTGCTTGGTGTGAAGAAGATTAGGACATCAAGGTTTCAAGACCAAGGATCTATCAGATCCGAGAGTATATAAGTGTAGTTGTGGGGAGAGGTGGTAATGAAACGAAAAGCAGATGTAAGAGAGAGTGAAACGAAAAGTAGATGTGAGAGAGAGAGAGAGAAGGAAGAGGGGGGGAGGGAGGAGGGGGGGTGGGGTGCTTATCTTCGACCTTGGAGGTGGTACCTTCGATGTCTCTCTTCTAACTACTGAAGAGGGTATCTTTGAGGTTAAGGCCACAGCTGGTGACACCCATCTTGGAGGTGAGGACTTTGACAACAGAATGGTCAACCACTTTGTTCAGGAGTTCACGAAGCCTCGTCGGAAGTGTCGTCTACTTGATCTTGCTCGCCGGCTACTCCTCTGTGGCCGTCGCTTCGCCATGGATATTCAAACCCATTCACGTTTTTATACCCCAATTGCTTTGCAGCTGCAACGTCCTTCTTCTAATCCTCACAGGTTTTGTAAAGCTTGCTACTTTTTTAGCTGAATTCATGTTAAAGCTTCAATCTTTGAAATCCTGTGGTTAACTTTTGCAGGCATCTTTCAGCAGTATTTGGTGTACCAGGTGCAGAAAATACGGTTACAGGTAATGATTTAGTTCTGTTGCTAGTGTGTGATTAACATTGTACAGAATCATATAGTACTTGCAAATTGAATTGTTCTTTGAATTTGAAGCTCCCAAGTTTTCATTATGATTGTGTTTAAGTTTATGTGTGGGTGGGGGGGGGGGGGGGGGGTTGATGTTTGAATTCGATATCTGTTTCTACTGTTGCTGATTAGTAGTTTACCATGTTGTGCTTGTTGGTGGATCCACCCGTATTCCAAAGGTTCAGCAACTACTCCAGGACTTCTTCAATGGCAAGGAGCTCTGCAAGAGCATTAACCCCGAAAGGCTGTTGCCTATGGTGCTGCTGTTCAGGCTGCCATTCTCAGTGGTGAGGGTAACGAGAAGGTTCAGGACCTTCTTCTATTGGATGTCACCCCTCTTTCCCTTGGTTTGGAAACTGCCGGAGGTGTCATGACTGTCTTGATCCCCAGAAATACAACCATCCCAACAAAGAAGGAGCTGGTCTTCTCTACCTACTCCGACAACCAGCCCGGTGTGCTCATCCAGGTTTATGAAGGAGAAAGAACCAGGACCAGGGACAACAACTTGCTCGGAAAGTTTGAGCTATCCGGAATCCCCCCAGCTCCTAGAGGTGTACCCCAGATCACAGTGTGCTTTGACATTGACGTCAATGGAATCTTGAACGTGTCAGCAGAGGACAAGACCAGAATGAGATATTTCTTTTTTTAAGGTTTTTAAATCAATCAAGGCTTAAAATGACATATATACCCTTAATATTTTGGCACATGTAGTGAACATCGACGGCACATGACATATTTTAACGTCTCAGTTCACGGAGTGACCATTTTGATATACTTTTACATAACTTGAGTGACCATTTTGATATTTGACATTCGATAGTGACCAAACTGTCGTTATTGACATATATCGGTGACCAAAACAGTAATTTTGCCAATCTGAAATTACCTAATTCTAATTAATTTATATATCTTGATATTTCTAATTATATTTTTCTCAATATAAATAACAATCTATACATAAAGCATATATACACACGATGTACTTAAACTTCAAAAAGGTAAAGGCGGTTTTCTTCAACCACTCTACCTCGACACTACCTTGGCCATGACCATCGCCAATATGGTAGTCGGCTACCAATTCATATTTTTTATTTTATCAATCATTCATTTGATTGTCATGAATTAATCAACTAACTCTATAATAATATATGTTTCTGTTCTTCTCAATTGAATATGAGAGACTCCCAGTTTTGTTTTTCGATTTTTCTGCTCTTCTCAAAAGACAAAGTGACCTCATTAAATTCTCTTGGTTTAAGTGTTAAAAATACAGCAGCATTTTCTTCTCTCTCTCTCTTAACATAGTGTTAGGGTTAGGGTTTTGAAATTAGCTGTTTGGTGCGACTCATATGGCGACAGTGACGCCGTCGTTAGCCTCCATGACTGCACGTTTGGCGTCCAAGCTCTCGCTTGATACCGAAGAGGAGCTGGTGGACCTGGGGGATCTTCGGAGCCCAGAAAACGGATACGTTGTTTCCCGTTTCTTTCTGGTTGGTATTCTCAACACCAGCAAAGTTATGGCTTTTGACTCTTTCCACGGCACTGTGCGATCCATGTGGAAGACTTCGGCTCCGGTGGAAGACTTCGGCTCCGGTGGAAGTCACAGCACGAGGAGACAGGTATCTCTTCACGTTCAATAACGAACGTGATCTGTCGAGAATCAAGAAGAGTGGTCTGTGGTGCGTCCAGAGGGTGATGGTGATTCTCAATGATTATGATAGTTTTTTCGACATCATGAAGGTTCTGCTCGATTACATCTGGATTTGGGTGGTCATTTCAGGGCTTCCGCCGGCGCTCCTTTCGGTGGCCATTGTTCGTCTTGTTGGGGAGATGATTGGGTCGGTTCTCCAGATCGACCATGCAGCCCTGGGTCGCGGTACTGCTAGGGTTCGCCTAATCCTCTCGATCAATGCCCCGGTGAAGCTCGAACGTCAACTTAGGGTTTCTCCCTTTGACGTTATCACGGTGGAGTTCAAGTATGAGAGGCTTCTGGGCCGCTTCCGTATCTGCTGCCGAATTGACCATGGAGGGCAGGCTTACCCTAGCGAGGGCTCGCAGGAGGAAGCAGCGCTGCCTATTCAAAGGGTTGTGCAACCGGGGATGATTTTTAGGGCAAACTCAGCCCAGGTATACTATCTCCTCCTCTCCTTCACTTTCATCCCTTACGGGGTTATTTTCGAAGGAGAAACGCCATGTACATATCCGTGCAGTACCGGAATTCTCCTCTCCCTCAAAGGTGGCTGGAGTCCGCCGGGTTTGGGACGAGGATGATTCAGTTCAGGACAAGCGCTCACCAAACATTGCTTGGAAATCATACATTTGGAATCGGGACCGGGTGATCTGGGCTTCATGGTGGGGAATGATGGGGTTATTGGCCTTGCCCGCAAATACCCGAAGATACGGGGACGTCCTAGGGGGAGCAAGAACAAGAAGGTGGCAACACATATGAACTTTGACTCGATGACGTCTCCATCCAAAACTGCAGGGATGCCAGATAGTCCTGAAGATTATTCTGCAAGTGGGGGTTTGATGGACTCGGGCTCGGTCTCGGAGGTTGGCAACGGGACTGATGCGGCGTGAGGTGATGTAGCATTGCACCAGGCCCCATCATGAGCGGAGGGAGGGCAGTTCTACCTCTTCCTGAAAGGTACACCGTGTGGTCTTAGGCCTGATGGTTTTGGTGGAGTTCTCTCTTCTATCACGATGGTTACTTGCTTTCTTAGTTTTTATCCGCTTATTTTGGACTTTTTTTTACTTCATTCGAACCTTCATTTCGGTTATTTCGTTTCGTTGCTTTTTTCTTTAGAATTTTTTAGTTTGTAGTGGAGTTTCGACTCCTGCTTGACCATACACAATTTGGTCGTATGGCTTATGCCAATGAAGTTATTCATTCTCCTATAAAAAAAAAAAACTTCAAAAACGTAATCCATTAATGTACCTGAACGTATAAATCATTTTAATAATTTAATACCACAATGTTTAAGAGTATTTTAGTAATCAAACTAGTGTGTATTTTAATTTCCTATGATAAGTAAACAACATCAATCGTAGTAGTAAACGTCTCAATGGAATTGAAATCTCTACATACGATTTCATTTTGTCTCTCATTCATTATGGCTTCTATTCCCGATTAATTTCATTCCAAGTAAGTAAACATGTCCATTATGACCCGTTTTATTTCTTGAACTTATGGCAATCCATTTTTGTCTCTAAAACATACTATGACTAATATTTATACTTTGAACCCATGAGAATTCAGATGCTTAACAACGTTTATGTGTTGCCACTCACGACAATGTAAGTGCTACCAGCAGATTAAGTGGTGGTGTTATGAAAATAAAAAAAATAAAAAAATAAAATTAATAATAAGCACATAGAAAAAAAAAAGGGCCCTACACCCTAAACTCCATTTTAAATTAAAGTATTTTCTTTCTTCTCAAAATAAAAAGAAATAAAGACGTTTTCTTTTCTTATTTCAGCGTAGAGTGACTCTAGTCTCACAACCGGCAGCACCTTTTCCGTTGCTCTCAATTCCAAACTCCAAAGCATCACTCTTTCCGCTCTCCTATATAACCGGACCAATCACCGCCGCCGCCGCCGTCAGCCGTAAGTTTCTCTCTCCAACTTGTCGCTGTTAAAAGCAATTCAACTCCTTTACTTAACTGCTTTGTAATTCTTACTCATAATCTCAGATATCCAAAACCTCCTAAACCCTAGCAATGGAAGAAGGCAAAATCGGAAGCGTACACGCAACAGTGTTCAAAGAATCAGAGAATCTCGAGGGCAAGTTCCCCGAAATCAACGGCTACGATTTCAACCAAGGCCTCGACTACTCTCGCCTCTTCAAATCCATGCTCACCACCGGTTTCCAAGCCACCAATCTCGGAGAAGCTATCGAGGTCGTCAACTAAATGGTAACTCTTCCCGAAATGCCCCTACTCTTTCACTAAAATGTCATTGTGATGATTTTGGACTAGAGTTGACTGTTGACTGTGTAGCTAGACTGGAGGCTGGCGGATGAGGCTGTAGGTGAGGACTGCGGCGAGGAGGAGAGGGATGTCAAGTTTAGGGAAAATGTGAGGTGTAAAGTGTTTTTTGGGTTCACTTCGAATTTGGTTTCGTCGGGGCTTAGAGATGTGTTCAGGTACTTGGTGGAGCACAATGCGGTGGAGGTGGTGGTTACTACTGCTGGTGGCATTGAGGAGGATCTTATCAAGTGCCTTGCGCCGACTTATAGAGGCGATTTTGCTCTGGCCGGGGCCGATTTAAGGTCGAAAGGGTTAAATCGTATTGGGAATTTGCTGGTTCCTAATGGTAACTATTGTAAGTTTGAGGATTGGATCATACCGATTTTCGATCAGATGTTGAAGGAGCAACTTGAACAGGCACGTGCTGTATTTCTTTGTAAACTGCGGTTTTTGTTTGGGAGTTTTAGTGGTTTTGGGTTTTGATTGGTTGTTTTGTTTTAGCAGAATGTGCTGTGGACGCCATCTAAATTGATTGCACGCTTGGGGAAGGAGATAAATGATGAAAGATCGTACCTTTATTGGGCATACAAGGTAAGTTTCAGCCAAATTCAAGCACTTTCTCTTTAGCTTGTAAGCTTATTTGTTGGTATTGTTTGCTTGGTTTAAAGTTTAAATCTGGTTGGATATAAACATTATAGGCACATAGTTTTGTGTATTGTAATCAGATGAGTTGTTTAAATAGCAATATGGTTAAATTCCAGCCTTTAGGTTCAGTTTAAGGACTTTACTGCTTTCGTTAATAGGGGTTGTCTGTGCATTAAAGATTGATGATATTTCTTTTTTGGTTTTGTTCCAGAACAATGTCCCTGTTTACTGTCCATCCATAACAGATGGATCACTGGGAGATATGCTGTACTTCCATTCTTTCCGCAGCCCAGGTCTGGTTGTTGACGTAGTACAAGGTATGTTGCTTGTCACCTATGTCTCTGCAGCTAAAGTTAGCAGCTGGACAAACAAACTCACAGAATAGTTTGCCCTTTGAACAGATATTAGGGCCATGAATGGTGAAGCTGTTCATGCCGGTCTCAGAAAGACTGGAATGATCATCCTCGGAGGAGGCCTGCCCAAACATCACATCTGCAATGCCAATATGATGCGGAACGGTGCCGATTATGCCGTGTTCATTAATACTGCACAAGAGTATGATGGTAGTGATTCTGGAGCTCGTCCTGATGAGGCTGTATCATGGGGGAAAATACGGGGTTCTGCTAAAACTGTCAAGGTATGTTAGTAATAGCCATTCTTTGCTTTGCGTATTGCCTGTTAGTTTTGGTTGCTAGCATCATACTTATACAAATTTTCATTAATTGAACCAGGTCCACTGCGATGCAACAATTGCTTTCCCTTTTCTGGTCGCCGAGACATTTGCTAAGAAAATTATCAAGACTACGACGACTTAATACAGATATGGTCAAGATTCGATAGAATACACATTTATACTTGGTCCTGATAAACTCCTAACTGGCTGGTGATTTCCATTTGGAGGTTGTATGGTGTTTGTAAGATACTAATGTAGGGTTAAGCATACCGTATTGCATCATATTTTTCCAAATTGCACACGTTTTCCCCCGTGTGCCCTGTTTTATGAATGTCCTCAGAGATTGAAGTGACAAACTGGGACTTTTATTTGTAACCAACTTGTTTCATTTCAAGTTCCAACTCCTATATGAATGAGAAGCTGATTTACTTGGGTATCCCAGGTTTTTACCCAAGTTGTTCCACTGTTAAGGTGATTCTTAGAGAAAACTTCTTCACGTAGGAACAAGCCTACTATCCACTGTACCACTTTCTGTTAAATAGTTTTTGCTCACGATAAAGCAGAAATCACAGTGGCAATATCTTATTTATTAAAGTTTTGGCTTCAGAAAACGTAGAAAATCAAAGCAGCTGAAATACATGAAGCTCGACATGTTTGGTTTCACTTTCAGAAAGAAATCAGTACATTCTCCTACAAATTGTGATCCCATCACCAATAGAAGCATGCGAAATTTGGACACGAGTATCAGCAGCAAGCAGCTTATTGAGCTCTATGGTATACTGTCTGCCTGGTTTCATGTCTTCTGGAATCGCCTCAATAGGCATTACAACTGACCCTCCCCAAAGAGTGTTATCATATACAGCAATCCCTCCCACCTTCAGCAGCTTCATTAGTCTCTCATGGTAATTCCAATAGTTTACCTTGTCCGCATCAACGAAAGCAAAGTCAAAACTTCCTTCATTTTCAGGCTGCAACACATTTACAAACCATTAGAAAAACAATGTCACGATCATGGTTCTTGCAGTTTAACCAGTTGGAGTTCTAGAAAATGTGAGATACTCACTTGTTCCAATAGTTTATCAAGAACAGGCAGCGCCTCGGATTCAATGAGGTCAATTTTGTGCTCGACACCAGCTTTCTTTATGATGGGGAATCCTATTTGATCATATGGCTCACGATTTACATCTATGGCTACAATCTGCAATAAGGTATCCTTTTTAGATTAGCATTGCAGGATAAATCAGATACTAATTAACTAGCACAAACCTTGCCATCCGCAGGAATTGCAAGAGCAGTAAGGAGAAGAGAGTATCCGGTAAAAACTCCAACTTCAATCGTCTTCTTTGCATCGACTAGCCCCAACAACATGATCATCAACTGGCCTGCATCTGGTGCAGTAGCCATCTGAGCCCTGAAACATAACAAACGAGTAAATTTTTCTCTATACAATTTGGGAATTTGATCTGAATGACAATTGGATGAAGGTTACTTAGCTAGCCTATCATAGATAAAGCAGCATAACTCTTTCGTACAACATCTATCTAGTCCAATGGTGGCAAGAAATATAATCTAGTAATGTTTCACAACACTGTAATCAAAATGATAAGCACAGTGAGCCGGTGATAACCTGGGGTGGCTGGCAGTGGCATACCTAAGCTCCTTGAGAGGCTCCAGTTCACGCGGATACACACTAGTCTCCAAGATATACTGCCACATGGTTAAACAACAATGCCAATGAGAACAATTGAGATATAAACAGCACAAGCATATGAAAATTGAGGGTATGAGATCCTGTACCTGATGCAGTTCATCACTTTGCAATAGTCCCTTTGAAACCTTTTTCGTGTTGTGCTCCATTTGTCCTCGACAATATCCAAAAAAATGATGATAATCTGCAAACAGATCGATATTAGCAGCTACCCAAACACCTCTATCAATTCAAGGTAAAAAACTCACTGGAATCAACAACAGACTCCTAAACAATTATAGTTAACAAATAACAATAGCATGTATATAGTTCAATGAACAGAAAAAATCAGACTTATAACCGATTTTGATTCCAAGTCTTCTTGCTACATATCCGAAAGTTTCAAACAAAAGTAATGAATTCGGATTGCGAAAGTGAGAGAAAGAGAATGTACCAGTTCGAAGAAGATGATCTGACTTAAAAGACGAGCTTGATAGACTTGAATGGAATTACAGAGAGTCAACGTCACATTTATACATTTTCAACGAGTCGAAGATTCCTCGTGGAGTTGTCACCGTCAGTATCAATGTACGACGTTCTTTTCACTGCCGTACACAACACTCATTTGATCATATCATTCATATGTATACTAGTGACTTCTCTCTAAGCTGTCGTTTGAAATTTGAGCAAGATTTGTGGTCATTAAATTTATTATTGATTCGTATCCCATAACGCACACTGTAGATAAATTTGAGCAAGATTTGTGGTCATTATTATTGTTCATTACAGCTTCACGATCCGAAAGGGTTACAGTTTTAGTATCCAAGCAAAGGAAAGCATGCATGTGAACTTCCCATTGTGAAGTGTTATTTATGCAGAGAGCAAGCTACATAAGTAAGATTTCAACAGTGAAGCCAAAGTTATATGATCCGGCGGCAAATCATCATCCCATCACCAACAGAAGCATGAGAAATTTGGATACGGGGATCAGCTGCGAGTGTCTTATTATGCTCAATAGCCAACTTTCTTCTTTGTTTCCTCCACTCTGGATGTGTTAACTCTTCAGGCAATGCGACTGTTCCTCTGCAGAGCGTGTTGTCGTAGACAACTAAGCCACCCACCTTCAACAGCTTCAGTAGTCTCTCGTGGTAATTCCAATTGTTAACCTTGTCAGCATCCACAAAGTCGAAACTGCCTTCATTTTCATGCTGCAAGAATTCCCCACCACACACATGAGAGACCAAACAAGTTGCTATACGCCATGTTGAGTTCAGTTGATGTGATGACTGTTTGTGGCGGATTTAGTATCCGGCGAACGGTCAACACGTGGAGTGGCGGACGTCAATCTCAGTCCTGTTGTGATATGTGCGAGCGTGCCAGTACCTTTGAGTTAGGTACAACTTCGATGCAGATGACCTCTAGCGAGCGTACTTCTCTGGCGAGCGTGTCTGTCTGCTCCCAATTCCTGACTTCTTAATCAAACGACTGTTACGCGGGCGTTGACAAGGCCGGCGTAAGAGGCTCGAACAAGACCTAACAAAAGTATATTAGGATTTTTCTCTCAATCTATTGCAGATCGAGTAATCTAACTTTGATCCTGAGACGCAAAGCAGAGCAATAATTCAAGACCGCGGGAAACGATCCTTTTCCAACCTACGGCAGATTGGTCTGTGTTTTGTTACATGAGTAACGACTCGATTGGCTACGGCGTAGCGACTGACACTGGGTGCTTCAGCGAACACGAACACGAGACGGGCGAGCGACTCTGTACGTATGGCGGCGAGGTGCGGCTCTGTACGTATGGTGGCAAGTTGCGGCTACGATGTGCGGATGTGCTGGAAGCGATAGGTCTCAGCGACTCTCGACATGAATGCAAGGCACACTTCGAAAACCGTGCAAGGATACAGCTACCGGTGGCGGGCGTAAGGTTACAGAGAGGTTGGATGGTGGTTGTTTGCAGTTTGTGGAGGCTGTGCGCGTAAGATGCTCCGGAGAGGCTTTGCAAGGATTGCGATGAGCAAACGCTTGTGTGTTTGTTTGATTGATCGGGGATCTTATTTACGTTGTATAAGAGCTCTTTATATAGAGGATGCCAAACCCTAATACTTGCGTATCAAGTAGCATAATGGATTCGGAGATCGATCAGGATTCAATTACCATAAATCAACCCCAATTCGGATTCCTAAAGGAACCCAAAATCCTTTCCACAAAAGAAAAAGATTAAATGTGTATTAGATTATCCTTTATTGGATAACCTCATGGGCCTCGATCCATAGTCTCGGACAAATGTCAGTTTCGGCCCAAACATTGCCCCCCAGCCTTTGAAATTGAAAGTCTGGTGAAATTGATGAAGGTTAGAAAGCCCAACCCAAACCTCTTTAAAAATTCTGAAGCATTGTGTCGTTCCCTCTACCGAAACAACTTTACCAAATCGAGCTCAGAGAACTATTCATCAAAACCTCGACCGCCGCAAACCCCACCGATTCGATTCAAAGAACCCCTTTCAGATTCTACAAAAACCCAGATTGAGAATCATCGATTCATACCTTCAACCTCCATTTCTTCAAATCCCCAGATAGATAAACCATGGCAGACGAAATCTACTATCATGAAGCCGTTGAGGGAAAAGAACGGATCACCTCGCACATTATCGAGGTCGGAAGTGCATACCAGACCTCAATCACGCCACCTGATGATTACGGCCATGCTGGGTTGGGTCCTCGGCAACGAGAGTTAGGTCAGCACACAATCTTTCCATTCACTCATATAACCCGACCTCTTCCAGTAATTTTTCGGGAGAAGGGTGTCTCATGTGGAGATTGGCAGACTTCCAACCACTATGAAGTCCCCGTCTCGTATTCCTCCTGGCCTCTACCAACCCCCCAAATGATCCAATGGTACTACCAAATGCAATAACTTGATGAGAGCATATGGCGCGCGGTCGGAATCGATGAAATCCTCTGCATCAGCTTCGCCCTCAACCCCAAGGGAGGAAACATGTGTGCTCTTATGCCCCTAGTTAGTTTCTGGAATTCATCTGCCAATGCCTTTGATTTCCAATTCAGTCAGGCCAGCATTACTTTGCTAGATATGTATGCAGGCCTAGGTTTTCCCTTAGGTAGAAAACCCTTTGATGTCAATGACTACCCTGAGGCGGATGTCCCCTCAATCGCTCTCCCTGAACCTCATACTAAGAGTTTTTCAAACTGGATAAACACATTTGAAAACCGAAGCGATGACATAGGTGGGATAGCCTTCCTAAATTTTTGGTTGAACAAATTCATATTCTGTTCAACCGCCAACAAGATGACAAAGACCTATAATAGAATGGCAGAGGTCTTATATGCTCGCCAAGAAATTGGTCTTGGCCAAATTGTACTTGCCCACCTATATAGGTGTCTACATACGCTATCCACCTCATCCCTAAATAGCAAGGTTGCCGAACCTTTGTGGATATTAGAAATATGGTCCCAAATGTATTTCTCTGGATTGGCACCACCTGACCCCATCCGTCTTGGGGATGAGAAAGTATTAGGCCTGGCTTTCGCAGGGTGCAAACCCAATTATGGTCAAGCTTATGCCATCTGTCTTGACGTTATTTTCAATACCGATGCCAAGGCTTCTATTCAGAAGTTCAAGCACTCCTCCAAAGGGTACATCCAAAAGCGCTGAAGGATGGCTTTCTGCCTTCAACTGATCAATGTGAAGAAGGAAGGAGGCTATTCCTTCACTGTATATCCATGGCGGATCTTCCCCTGTTCTCTTCAGATAAAGGTGAGCAAGGCGTCGAAGTATACGCCCCTCAACTGTTCGCCAGACAGTTCGGCTTGAGCCATGTTCTACCATATCCTTCTGTTCAGAGCTTGAACATGTTTTCAGCCTGGCGGCCAAGCAAAAATACTCCTGCCGATGAAGGCGCCAACCTCGTCTCTGCTTTGAGACCCGCCAACTATCCAAACCTGAATCAGTGCCCCGCCTTAGAGCTCTCCGGATTAGTCAGTGATGACTACCAGACTTGGTGGCTGCAGCTCCGAGGAGACTTCTTTAAGAAGGAATCTCTTCACTACTTCAGAGCCCTCTTTGGCGGACGACGTCCCTTCCTGACTGTGGATGATGCCAAAGTGCTTGATAGAGGCCCTCTTTACCCTGAACTGCCTCTTGAGCAAGTATGTCATTTTCTTTCTGCTATTCGTATGCTATTTTTGTATCCGAAAACCACTAACTGATTCTCATTATCACAGACTCCTGACAAGCCGAGCAAGAGCAAGGGGAAAAGAAAAAGCTCACAGGCCTCTGCAAGCAAGCCTGTCAAGAAGAAGGCAAAGCCTCTCGTCGTGGTTGAGGTAGCTGAAGAAGAAGAAGAAGAAGAAGATCCTGATGACAACGAGCCAGTAAGTCATCCAACCTTGTTTACTGTAATACTTCACCACTGAATTAGACCATAAGCCAACCTAGCAAATCTGATGTAGTTAATAAATTTTCTTCCACAGAGTTTGGTACAAAGGGTATGCAACCCAATCAACCTCGTCCCACTGCTCCGGTGATTAGCATATCCTCAGGTGAGTCTTCCAAGACATTCCAAAATTTAACCTCTTATGGGGAGTCTGAACTTGGAGATGGAGAATCCTTTTTTTATGCTAACCCCCAACAATTTGAAGAACTTCTTAAAAGAGAACTTGAAAGGGCACGTCAGAATGTGTTTCTTGATATATTGCCCCTAAGATGCCTTCCTGCTGGTACAGGTACTTCTATCCATCCAAGCAATCCAGTAGTGATGATTACCACCCCAACTGAGATTGCCCCCCTGACCACTTCAACTCTCCCTGCAGAGCCAGTGTTGAAGAGGTTGTTGCTACACCAACCGTTGATGTTCAAGTTCCTGAAGTTGTGGTGGAGGCTGAGTCATTTCCTCTCCTTATTTGGACAGAACTAGAAAGCGTAATGATGCCCCAAGCAGCTACTGGCGAGGAGAACATTCCTTTGTCTCCTGAAGTGGTGGTCTTGGAAGATCCGAGTACAGCTCCCCAGTCGCCACCTAGAAACTATGCGGACGCCGGAGCGAGCTCAAGCAGGTTGCCCAACTCTCCAGAACCTCAAAAGCAACCCCAAGTCGAGCCCTCCACTGAAGCCTCGCGAGTGATGGAAGAGGTAACTCCCAACAATTTGATTCTTTATATGTTATTCTTGATGATACCTTTTACTAAGCCATACCACCATTATGTTTGTATAGGTAAACGAAACCCCTGTTCGTATTATGGGTGACGAGGTCTCTGGCGAGCAAACTCCGACTGCAACTTTGCCCCGCCAAGATGTACAGATTGGAACATCCCCCATCGAGGGTCCAACCCCCTCATCTCTGAAGATGAGTCTACCTTTCCCCTCTATAGAAGAGGATCCACTCCTGAAACTCCTCACCCCAAGGAGAGATCTCCCTGAAGTGAAAGAAGCGTGGGAGTTCATCGAACAATTGGGAAGACTGAATCTAAAAGATGCAATAGTGGCAACCAAGTTGCGTTCTTCGGCCCAACTGCTACAAGATCATGCCGAACGCCTGCCCGCCATGGTTCAATTAGATTTCGAGAATTTCCTGGCGAGCCTTCCCGATCTGCTGAAACAACTCCATGAAAAACTCGCAATAGTTCTATCTCAGCAATTCAAGATGCAAGATGTAAATGCAGCCCTCACGAGTGCAATAAATGTCTACTCTGCTACAGTAGCGACCCTAAGCCATGATGACGGGGAAGAACTCGCTCGCCTGGAAAGGGAAAAAGATCTTCTTAACCAAAAGATCGCCCTCATCAAAGCAAGGCAAGAGGAGCATCTCCAGCACGCGAGCGAACAAAGGGCGCTCCTGACCACTCTTCATAGCGAAGCCCAGCAGAGTCTATCCGAAGAGGAAGAGCTCATGGACCAAATTAATCACCTGCAAGCAAAGATTCGCAGAATAGGGATGCATATGATTGAACTTAAAACAATGGCACCCAAATAGATTGGGATTGAAATTGCCGTAGTTATTTTATCATTGTTTATCATTCAATGAATGCAATCCGACCCAACTTTTCAAACCGCTTCATTCAACTACAATTCAATGTTCCGATTTAATGCTTAGTAACTGCAGATATCACCTCCCAGATTTTGAAAACCAAAACCCTTTATCGGTTCTAATGCAAATGGTTGGAAATAATAACTGCACCATAAATTCTGGCACCTCTCGTGATCAACCCGAATCAGTCTCAGCCGTAAGATCCCTTACCCAATTCACTATATAAAGGAACCCCTTCGCTAGGGCTGATCAAACCTTCAATTCCTTCCATTGTCGCCATGGCTTCTCATCTGTTTCTTTCCAAGCCCCTATGGCTTCCACAATCCTTTCCTCCAGATTACACTAAGATGTTCTTGTGATCACCTCTAAGTTGTGTAATCTAGTATTAACAAAATCTTAAGTCGCATAATCTGGTATTATGCCTCTAGATGACGTGATATAAGACTTAGGCGTCCTCTGTCAGCCTTGTAATCTTGCAACTTCTATTGTTCCTTAGCTTGCTGGCAAGAACAGAGAAGGACCTACGGATGACATTTCCGTCCATGCTAGCATCTGAACTGCTCCAACCTGGCCGACGGAATTTTCTTGCCCTTTCGCTCTTCTCTCAACCCAGCAGTTCTGAACCTCAATCAGATGGCCTACTCATTTGTCAAGGATCAACTTGCAATTTGGCGGATGAGGATTACTGTGTGTTGGTTCTCAAAAGAACAAGGAGGCTGACATAAAGGACGATCAAGGAAGGGAATTCTACATTCGGCAAGTCAAGGAGATGAACTTGACTCAAGTCCGCCTTTTTGTCGGAGGAATTCTGATACAGAGTTCAAAATAGAAATGCAAACCTTCCTTGTGATCGATCAAAGTCCTTTAGCATAGACATGGTTTCAGAGCTAGTTAATAGCTCTTCATATTGTAACTTTTATCCTTTGTAAAAGCTTTGACCGTAAAGTCTTCGAATGAAATTAAATTCAGAAAAACATATGTATTGTCTTCCTTTATGAAATTGAATGCTATTGCATTACTGAAAATAAAAAAAAATAGGACCACATTTATTGGTCCTAAGATTGAATTCGGGATTTAACAAACCTCCATGAAACTCTTATTCAAAAATTTCCGAATGGTTGAATCACTTCAGTCTTCTGGCTTCTGGGTTCTGGCGCACGGCCTGCACTGATGTCGCCCTATGTTGCCCTCCAGTTTTCTTTGGCTGAAGCGAGTACGGGAATGCTAAGTGAAAAGAAGCCAAGAAAATTAAGTCTAGTAGCCCCCCTGAGCGAATAAGGTTTTAAGGAAAAGAATGCCCCCGAGCCTCAACCATGGCGAGCGGCTCTTCGTACTCCCAAACGCTAGGGAAATATTTCTTGAGATGACGACCATTAATAGGGTTTGTGTGAACATCACCATCTATGTCTCTGAGTTGATAAGCGCCTTTGCCAATAATCCGGTGAATGACAAAAGGACCCTCCCACTTGGGAGACCACTTACCACAGCCTGTATCGCGCTCGCCAAAGGGAAGTATGACTTTCCAGACTAGATCGCCCTCGCCATAAGACTTGCCCTTGGTTCGTTTGTCATAAGCTCTGGCGACCTTCTTCTTTTCCATGATTATATTATCCAGAGCTTCCAAACGTCTGTCATCAAGGTCTTCATGCTCCTGGAACATAGCTTGGACGTAGTCATCACCAATTAACTGATGCTGCTCTTGGACTCGAAGAGATCGCACATTAATTTCCAAAGGCAAGACTGCATCATGGCCATTCATTAACGCATATGGGGTAGTCCCCGTAGGAGTTCTTTTTTATGTACGATACGCCCACAGAGTATTGTCCAATTCAGCATGCCAAGTTCTCGGATTGTCTTCCAACATGCGCTTAATAATAGAGATAATCACCTTGTTGCTAGCCTCTGCCTGGCCATTGGATTGAGCATAATATGGGGAAGAATGGAGATAATGGAATCGAGGAATGCATCATTTTTTGAAAATGTATTTCCACGCAGGTCCATAGATGAATCTAACTCTTCTAAACAGACACGTGAAGACAATCAAAATTGAATTCCATAGCCTTGTAAAAACTCTTGAGTCTTCTCTGCCATAAAAGCTGCCCCCCTGTCCGCCACCAGACATTCAGGAATACCATATCTACAGAAGATATGCTGAAAGACAAATCGGATAACTGTTGCGGCGTCACAATTCGGGACAGGCGCTGCTTCAACCCATTTAGTAAAGAAATCTGTACCAATTAACAAATACTTATATTGGAGGGAAGAGTTAGGATGTATCTCTCCAACAAAATCCAGTGCCCAACCCCTGGCGGGCCAAGGCTTGAAAATAGGTTGCATAGGAATGTTGAGAATTCTTTGAACTGGCCCATGAACTTGACAATCAATGCAACCCTGTGCAAAACTGATACAGTCTTTAAGAATAGATGGCCAATAATATCCGTATCTACGAATAAGCCACCTCATCTTCGGTCCGCTTTGATGCGAACCACATACGCTAAGGTGTACCTCTCGCATAAGCCTCTTGGCTTCTGTCCCATAGACACACCGAAGGTCAATGCCGTCTTCACCTCTGCGAAGTAACTCGCCTCCCTTAAGTAGATAATTAGTGGCCAAGTACATAATCCGTCTTTCGGACGGTGTAGAAGGATTTTGTAAATATTGGATGATTGGTTGTCGCCAATCTGTATCAATTGACTCTACTGTAGCAACCAACCACTCTCCGCGTTCTTCTCGATGAACGGCAAAAGATGGTAAAGTTCTGCGTTCCACCTTCAAGATTCTTTCCGTAGCACCATAAGCCAGACGAATGCCTGTCGCCAATTGTGCTAACTCATTAGCTGCAAAGTTCTTCTCGCGAGGGACGTAATCAAGCACCACATCGGCAAACTGCTCAAGCAATTCTGATGCACGTTCCCAATAATGTACCAGGTGGAAAGAAAGACATTTATAAGCTCCAGAAAGCTGGTTGATGACCAATAAAGAATCACCATAGACTTCAATCTCCTTAGCGTCCATATCCAACAATAACTCCAGACCAATAATCAACGCCTCATATTCTGCCTGGTTGTTGGTACAACTTCATTCTAATTGAAAAGAATATGAGTGTATGATCCCAGTTGGACCTTAGATACAAATGCCTGCACCCGCCAAAGAATCAGTACTACTGCCATCAAAATAGAAGTACCCAAGGTTGAGTCCTGATCATGGCTACATACCAACTTTGTTCAGGAATCTCCTCCTTAAGAGGATGATGGAGCAAGAAATCAGCAACCGCTTGTCCAGTCATTGCTTTCAACGGTGCATATTGTAATGCAAATTCAGATAGGGCCAAGATCCACTTACCAACCCTACCTCTCATAATAGGCCGTGTAAGCATGTATTTTACCAAGTCAGTCTGAGCAACCACAATGGTGGTGAAAGAAAGCATATAATGACGAAGTTTGATACCGGCAAAATACAATGCTAAGCATAACCTCTCTATTGGCCAGTACCGAGTTTCTGCATCTAACAAGGTTCTGCTAAGATAATAAACCGCATATTCGATTCTCTTTCCTTCCCCGGTAGATTCATCTTGAGCCAACAACCCTGCAATAGAATTGCTGGAAGCAGAAATGTATAATTTAAGTGGGATCCCTGGAAAAGGAGGTCGTAATGCTGGCGGGCTCGCCAGACATTCCTTAATCTTATTGAATGCAGCTTGATGCTCAGGTCCCCATATGAAATGCTCCCCGTTTTTGAGTTTCAAAAGAGATGAAAACGGAGCAATCTTTCCAGCAGAGTTGGATATGAATCTTCTGAGGAAATTGATCTTGCCTAGCAAGCTCTGAAGCTCCTTCTTGTTTCTAGGTGTTGGCGCCTCTAAGACAGCTTGTGCCTTATCGCCAGACACCTCAATACCCCGTTCATGCACCACAAACCCCAGGAAGTCTCCTGCACGAACCCCGAATATACATTTAGCTGGATTCATCCGAAGTTGGTGTCTCCGCATTCTGGTGAATACGTCTCGAAGGTGGGTGATGTGGTCCTTCCTCAGCTTTGATTTCACCACCACATCATCTATGTATACTTCCAAAATACCTCATAAGATATCATGGAATATGAGATTCATAACGCGTTGATATGTTGCCCCTGCATTGGTGAGACCAAAGGGCATGCTGAGATACTCAAAAGCTCTTGTGAAACCAGGACAACGAAAAGCAGTCTTGGGGATATTAGGCTCGTAAATTGGAATTTGATGATACCCAGCCGTCCCATCCATGAAAGACAACATCTCGTGTCCCGCTACTGCATCGACCAACATATCTGCAATAGGCATTGGGTAAATATCCTTTGGGGAAGCAACATTGAGATCTCGCTAATCCACGCAGACTCTGATTTTGTCATTCCTTTTCTTGACAGGAACCACGTTCGCCAGCCATTGTAAGTATTGTGCTGGCCTAACAATGCCTGCGTCAAGCATGCTCTGAACCTCCTTCTTAACCGCCAGGACAGTCTCGGCATTCATCCGCCTTTGCCCCTGCTTGACTGGTCTGAATCCCTCTTTGATAGGTATCCGATGGCAAACCAATTCTCTTGATAGTCCAGGCATATCTTAATACTTTTCGGCAAAGCAGTCTTTAAATTCTCGCAGCAACTCAATTAGTTGCTGCCTTAATTCTAGTTCTAAGTACTGACTAATCCCAACCTCTACAGGTTCTTCATTGGTGCCGAGGTTAACTCTTTCCACTGGATCATGTACTTTAGGTGGAGTATCATCTAATGCTGCTGGGGCTGGTTGTATAGCTTCCACCTCATCTAGAATCACTATTTCGTCTTCATCGATGCACTCAACTAGAGCGACCGCTTCCCACGCCAATTTCTCTTCTCTGAAAACAGCAAAACGCTGTATCATAGAAGCAAGGGCCGCTGTCTCCTCAACTTTGAGGTTGTCACTCATCAATCTTATTTGATAAGAAATCGATGGAGGTGGGCTTTGAACCGTCTGATTTAGCTTGTGTCAAACCCCATCGAGCTAGATCAGTCGAGGTCACCCCAATTGGTTGTCCTGCGTCGTCCACACCCTCAACCCTGAGAGGTTTTATGGAACTATAATAGTAATCTGCCTCAAGCGAACAAGCAGCTATTGTATAAGGGCGGTCATCCGCCTTGACCAATACCGAAGTATCGGTTACTGGATCCCCCATAATCATCTCTTGGTGCAATGACGATGGAACAAAAAGTGTTTTGTGAATCCAGTCTCTTCCGAAGATCATGCTATATGGGGCATTGACTGTTTCCGTGACAATGAACCCTTGAAAAACATCAGAGGGCCCGAGTTTTATTTTGAGCATCAAGATACCATTGGTTGGTGTGACCGCACCAGCGAAGCCTCTAACCTTCATAGTGGTACCTATAATCTTCTCTTCAGGAATCTGAAGCTTCTCCATGGTACTAAGCGTGATAACGCTCACTGCAGCTCCCGTGTCGATGAGAATCTTGTTAACTTTGAGGCCCGCCACATCTGCCGACACATAAAGCTGCTTGAGGTGTTGGGACATGACGAATGTGGGTTTTGAAAACACCACATTTAGTCGTGAATGCTCTGCCAAACTCCTTGGAGGATCGTTAGTGGATTGAGATCCCTTACCATCCGTGCTCGACAATGTCTCGTCTTGAGGCTCTTGTATAAGGTATACTAGCCTGTCCTTCCCCTCCTCTTGGATAAAGTGAGAAGTAGGGATAGGTGTTGGTATGGCATAATCAGAAGATAAAATGAAAGCCATATGACAATCCAACACTTTTGGATCTAGTGAGACCATGTTGCAATCCACGATAGCATCGTCCTCATCCATCTGCTGGTCATCATCATCATCTTGCATCTCATCATCTGCTTCTGGTAGATCTTCGTCTGCCTCTATGTTTGAAGGCAGGGATTTGGACTCACCCTCCACTTTTCTCGAAGGTGGATCAACACTTAGCTTTTGCGCTACATACTGAGGCAAAGACATTCCGGGAGGAATACCCGATGATTTTGACCGAGCCAATATCATAATAGGTTTGGTTGGCTCTGCTTTCGCGAGCCTGGATTCCTTGGCAACTGCTTGCCCCTCAGGAACCCTTGCTACTGTAGTAACACTCGCCTCCTTCGGTTTCCACTTTAGAATGTTGGCGTTTTTACTTCCTCCAACCTCTAAGATCTTCTCTCTAGATTGATGATTTGCTTTGTCAGACGCCGCGGTCTTAATATGGTGTCTTTCTGGTGAGTAATCCAGTTTCCTCCTTGGTGAATTCCTTGGTGCACTCGCTGCTTGATCTGGCTCCGAAAGCCTCTCATGAGCACTTCTTCTGCGAGGTGGCGAAACTTGACTACTTCGTGTTCGGCGAGTATCAATATATGTTTTGGCCCTATACCGCTTATAAGTGTCCCGTATGTGTCTAACCGGGACCGAAAGCTCTGATGGGATCAACTCCCCCGTGGCCAAAGCATCCAGGGTTTTTCTTGCTCTGCCATATCTCTTCTGCATGTTCCTAGTGTGATTAGGTTGTACCTCCACAGCTTTACCATTTTGCTGTTGATACCACCTATCAGTCTTGAGCTCTGAACTTGATGCTGGTGGAATGTACGGCTTAGCAATAACCTCTGGATCAGTTATTTTAGAAGGACCATAAGTCGGTACAGGCTTACACTCACTAGGCCCTGGATCTCGCCGAGACCCTAACTTGCTAACATAGGTTTCTCGGTCATAAGGATGATATTTCGTTCGCCTGTAAGCACCGGACCTGGATCGCTCTGGAACTGGATGGGTGTGCTTGGCCCTCTCTAAGGCTTTTTGTTCGGCCTCCTTCAGTGCCAGTTGCAGCTCCTCATGGGTGATAGGTAGGTGACAACCTACCTTACAATTAAGGCACAACTTAGATCGTGGTACCAGCACCATCTCTTCCTTTTCTGGCGGATGCCATTATTATTAGTTGGCTGTTCCGCTTCCTTATTTTCATCGATGGCATTTATCCAAAACTCAGGTATGGAAGTCACCGCCTCTTCAGCAAACCTCAACGTTCCATCATTCAACCATTCTTGAATTTGGTCCATTAACGCTACACACCCGAAGGTACAGTGGTCATTAGAATGATGAAAGGCGCAGTAGGATTCACCTGGGCATATTCCCTTTTGTAGTAGGCAGGTGCTAGCAAGCTTGACCCCACCTTGTTGGATCAAGACCTCCCAAATCTCTGGGACCCTATTTGCATCATATGTATAATGTGCAAACTTGGAACCGCACTCGCCATGCTCCAATTGTTGACATGGATTGGAGACAAAATCTATCATGTTCACCTGGTGGAACGGCTTAGTTTCTGTCCACGTAGGTTCCTTAGGAGCATCTACCTTCATGACCTTACCATTAATCCATATCTGGATCTGATCCTTGAGCTTGACACAATCTTTAGTGTAATGGTTATTCATGTTATGGTAGCTACAATACTTCTTACTCGCCATGTAGTCGGGTTTGGGAATGAAACCTCCATCATGTTTAAGCCGGCCGAGGTTGAATAGCTCCTGCAAGATCTCTGGAGCCTTGTACGCGTTGTAAGTATATGTTTCAAAGGCAGACTTAGTTGGCACAGAAGTCGTAATCTTGATTGGCTCCTTGGCCATTCTCAGATTCTTTGATTGTAGTTGTTGGCGACCAACCACTTCTACAACCGCGATTCCTTCGTCGTTTTCCTCCTCAACCCAAGTCAGGTTTGGAGATGACTCAGTATTTACAGTTGCAACTGTCTTTGAGCCAGAAGGGACACATATTTTAGGCTTTAGAGAGCCAGGGTAATAAGACATAGGGATGCCCTTCTTTCTTTCCCTCTTCTCCTTCATTCGATCAATCCAGTGTTGCTGATTGGCCAACCTATTGGTCAGATCGGCCATATTAGCAACATGAACCTGCTGAAAGCCAGCTTGGACTTACTCCTCTAACCCAGCAATAGCTAAGTCTACTATAGTATCCTCTGGGAGCTTGTCCTTGCACTTGGTTATTAACAGCTTGAAGCTTTTCAGAAAATCCATGGCTGATTCGCCAGGTTGTTGTTCTGTTTCGGCTAAGATTTTCACAGTAACCTTGGCTTCGACAACCCCAAACATGGTGTTAAATAGGATTTCCATAGTTCTCCAGTCTGGAACCGAACCTGGAGCTAAATCCTTGTACCATGCCAATGCCGACCCTGTTAACGATGTACCGAACACTCGCAGCTTAAGTATGAGATTGTTCGCATAGGGACCACACTCGTTGTTAAAGCGAGTGATATGAGTCTCCGCATCCTCGAAGGAATCTCCGGAGAACTGGGTGAATCGAACGTGCTTGAAGTTCTGTGGCCATGGAACTTGTTGACAGTAGCCGCAGAGGGGCTACAGCAAGCCCACAGACCCGCGGCAGGTACACCAGGGCCCGGCCCAGGACTCAGGATCGGAGCACCAGCACCAGGCCTCGGGGCCCAGCGGTCTATCCTGCCTCCAAGGGTCCTGGGACCAGGGGCGCCTGCCTGCCAAAGAGGGCACCAGAATATCCAAACAGAAGGGAACCAGTCCCACATCGAAGGGCAAGGCCAGCCCTCACCCTCAACCACCTATATATGGGCCTCGACTACCACCATAAAGAGGTAACTTGTCTCCCTCCCTGCTTACATACGTGCCCAGGTTATATATATTCCAACTATACTAACTTAGGCATCGGAGAGGTGAAGGCCGGCCCGCCCGGTATTCCCCTTAGTAAGCAGGATTGCAGGAGATCGAGTTGGATTCATCAAGTATCTACCAAGACCCCCGGGTTTAGGCAGAAACAATTGGCGCCGTCTGTGGGAACTCTGAACAAGAAGCCGTGCAAGCAACACCGCTGGCTGAGATTGTGGGAATGAGTCAAGAGAAAGGAACTACTGAGGAAGGGCGTATTGCAGCTGTGCAAACGCTCGCCTCCACCCCTGTCGTCACGCGGGAGATGCGTGGCGAGCAGGGCAGCGATTTGGGAAGGAGCCGTGGAGGGCCCTCTGGTGATCTAGAGCCCCGCCACGAGAGCTCGCACGGGAAAGACCCGATAGAGGACGAAGGCAGCCCAGTGCTTCGTGGCCTATCCCTGACGTTCTCGGATGATCCGAGTGATCAGTCTGAGAGCCAGGATCAAGACCCCACGTACAGCCCCGACCATGACGGCTTGGCGGGAAAGGTACGGGCAATGGCCGCGGAAGTTAGTCGTCTCAGAGAGGAGAACGACCGGGACCGAGCCAAGTCCCAGGCCCGATACGAAGAGATAGAGGCAGTAAACACCGCCCTGGTAGCCGCCCTAGAGAGGGGGCAGCAGCGCAGTGCTGCCATGGCCGAGGCACAAGCCGCACCCCTGCTATTCCAACCCCGGCGGCTAGAGGCTGGACAATCTTCGGGCGCCCGATCCAGCGAGCCTATGCGGGAGAAGTCACGAGCCGGCGAGGACCTGCCGAAGAGCACGCCCGCCTCCCACCAGCCGCACACTTCGTCCGTGGGTGAAGTGGATACTCCAACCGCCCGGGCGCTGCAACTGCTAGCCAGCACCGTGTCGGATCTGAAGGCCCAGATGGAGGCAAACGAGAGGAGAGCGGCCCGGCCATTGGAAGGCGCCCGGTTCAACGAGCGCATGGGCCCCTTTTCACACCGAGTCATAGAGTCGGGGAGATCTGGCAACCAGAAGTCCCTCAAGCTCACCTATTCCGGGTCCGGTTGCCCGTATCAGCATCTGGACAGCTTCCGATCCCAGACCTGCGCCAAGGGTTACTCCGATGCAATCTGTTGCAACATCTTCCAGGAGACCCTGTCCGGAGAAGCGCTCAGTTGGTTCTACGAGCTTCCTGCGAATTCAATCGAGGCATTCGAACAGCTGGCTGACCGATTCGTAGGCCGCTTCATCCTCCGAGTCGAGGGAGCGCGGACATCCACCGTCCTCTTCAACTGCATCCAAGCCCCCGGGGAAGAGTTGAGAACCTTTGTCAACCGGTGGCAGACGGCCACGGCCGGAGTTCGGAACTTGGACAAAGGCATCGCCGAGATGGCATTCAAGCAGGGGCTTCGGGCAGGGAAGTTTTCCTACGCCGTCAGGGTAGAACTCCCTCAGGGCTACGACGAGTTGATGACTATGGCCATCCGGCATGCCCAGGCTGATCATGAGACCTACGGGAACCACCTGCTGAAGAGGAA
The DNA here is from genome assembly GCA_963682095.1 of Potentilla sterilis. Taxonomy (NCBI): domain Eukaryota; kingdom Viridiplantae; phylum Streptophyta; class Magnoliopsida; order Rosales; family Rosaceae; genus Potentilla; species Potentilla sterilis. Next base: position 4,164,653 of record OY821761.1, read on the forward strand.
GCGGGATGAGCAGTCTTTGGACCATCCCCGGGTAGAGGATCCCCCGCGCAGTCACGAGAGCAAACCCGGCCAGCGAGCCGAGCACGGGAGTCGCCGACCCGGCCGGAACAACAACAACAACGGCAAGACCTGGCCGCAGCGACAGCAGAGACCCTTCTCTGACAGGCCCCAGCCTCGGACCGAGAACAAACCTGCACCGTACCACCAAGAGCGCCCCCTGGCAATTATGCCAGCACCCCCGGCTAATCAAGAAGTCTTCTCCACTCTCACCGCATCATATGAGGACATCCTGCTGGAGAATGCGGACGTCATTGCCCCACCGCCCCAGAGAAGGTACCCCAAGGGGAAGCTCACGACGGCGCAGACAGGCAAGTACTGCTCGTACCACGATGAGGCAACTCATCGGACGAACCAGTGCTTCGCCCTCAAGACTGCAGTGCAGGGCTTGATTGACAGCGGCCAGCTCCAGAGATATGTAGGGGAGAGAGGAGCAGGCCCCGACCGGGAGGGTAACCCGGCCTGGTAAACCCGCTGGGTCCAGGCGGCTAGTTTGGCATATCGCCGGTTCAACCGCTTGTAAAGATCAAATATATGCAAACTACTTTTGAAAACTCTGGCCCCGCAAGCTCAGATATATATATTCATAGTTAAAGTATCCAAAAAGTAAACCGCTCCGGAGAGTTTCTTTTACAAGCAAAAGCGAGAAAAACATCCTATGGAGCCGCATCTCCAGCGGTGGCTTCGTCGTCGACCTCAGCTCCGGCAGGTTCGGCACTGTTGGTAAAAGAATCCAAGTGCGAGCGATGTTCTGCTCCTGACTGTTTCTCCACCGCCAGCTGCTGGATGACCGGCTCCACAGGAGCATTTCCTTCGGCAGAGGTACCAGGCATCAGGGAAGTATTTAACCACCCCTTCGCCGCCCATTCCGTGTAGGCATCCGAGATGCCTTCCTCCCGGGCCTTCTCCAGGCAGTCCAGGAACCGATTGCTCTCCTCGTATTGAAGAACGAACCGGTCGAACTGACCCGGATCATCTCCGCCAGCAGCAGCAGCGGCGGCACGCGCCTGGAGCTCGTCTATCTTGGCCTCCAGCTCGGCCCTCTCAGCGTCAGCCCGCTCCCGCTCCCTCTCCATGCTCCGGTTCTGCTCCTCCAGCTCCCGGGCCCTCTCCTCCATCTTCCTGGCCTTTTCCTCCATCTTCTTGGCTCTCTCCTCCGCCCTGGCCTTCTCCCGATCCGAGCGGGACTTCTCCACCTCCAGAAGCTTCTGAGACCTGGATAGCGCAGCTATCTGCCTCTTCAGCACCGGGAGCTCCTCACTTGCATCCGACTGGTACAGGTGGTAGAGCAGCTGCAGGACAGTAAAGGCAGTCAAGTGGCAAAGAAAGAAGGCGGGATATAAGCAATACGGTGGTACCATGCGGTACTTACCCGGAGGATGGATTCCTTGCATTTTGGCCGGTTGCCACCCGCCAGCACGCCATCAACCCCGGGCCTGTCCAGGCCGAAGTTGGCCAGGTCCGCCATGATCTGCCGAACGAGAGTATTGTCCGGACTTCCCATACCCACCTCCGCAGGCGCAGGACTGCTCTGGCGGGCCGCTCCGGCTCCCTCCCCAGCATGGGATGTTACGCTGCTGGTTGTCCTGACCCGCTTCGCCAGGACCTCCCGGGATGATCCGCCAGTCAGCGTCCCACAGAGTGATGGGTCTTCACTCGCTCCGGCACGTAGGACGATTCGTCCAGATCCCGGGCTTGGGGCTCCGCATGCAACGTAACCCGCCCGTCCGCTTCCACCGAGGACCGGGCCACGCTCGCACCTTTCTCCGTAAGATGCTTCAGGAGATCTTCCCCGTCCATCGAAAGAGTGTTTTCGGGCTTGATCACCGCCCGGGTTGACGCACCTGCAGGACAAAGAGAAACGTTAAAATTGTTGAGCAAAACCTAGCACAAGTCCCACCGCTAGGGTTTGTTACCCACCGGGATCCCGCCCAAGCCCACAGTGTTCCAGCACTTCTCGCCGGATGAAGTTGTACGAACTTCGCTCCAGGTGGTCCCAGCAGCCGAGAATAGTCAAGACCCTCTCCTGCTCCAACTCGGACAGCTGGAACGACTGGTCGCCTATGGGCTGGAAGGCGCCAGGCACCCGGTACCTCCTCCTCTTCACCTGCCAAGCCCCGCCAGCCATCACCACCTTCTTTCTCCAGCTGTTGTCTACCCATGAAGGCATAGTGGTGATAACCGCTTGATTGTTGCGGGAGTTGAAGGATAAGCAGCCTTTGGACCCCGTTTTCCTTGAGTAGGACAACCTATACAGCGCCCGGAATTCATTGATCGTAGGCATACTCATTCCGGACAAGTCGTATAGGCAGCCTAGGCTTAGTAGCCGCCTCCATTGAAGACCGGGCAGCTGCGCGGGCGACGCTGGCAGGGCACTCAGAATATACTGCACAAAGTCAGGCAGCGGTAGCGACATCCCGTGCCGGAACTGGTCCGGATGCACGGCAACCCAACCCTCCTCCGGGTTACAGGCCGACTCTCCAGGGTTCAGTGGACGCAAAAAGATATCGTCCGAAATACCCCACGTTTCCCGAAACACAGCGATCTCCGCGGGAGTCAGGCTCTCCTCCGGTTCGTCACACACCACGGCAGTTCTTCCCCTGCCAAGCGTGTAGCTTTCAGCGTGCGCACCGGCCATTCGCACCCCGTGCGGTATCTCAGCTTCCGAGGAATCTGACCCGGAATCCGAGGACGTGGACGAGGCACCGCTCCCGGAGCGGTCCGCGGCTTCTTGCTCCGGGGCTTCAGAATCGAGCCAGTCCTGCATCCTCTCCACATCATCCACCACAGGACCTCTTGCGGCAGATTCAGAAGCCTCCTCCGAACTCGAAGTGTACATCTTAATCTAGGGGCAGAAAAGCAAAACCCTAACGCTCGTCAGCAACAGACTACAACACCACCTTCAACGGCCTCCCCCCCAAAAAAAGTTTGCCGCTGAGCAACCCAGTCAGCGACACAGATCCCCCCCCCCCCGCCGCAAAACAACAAATCAACAAAAAACCAAGACACACCGGGGCAAAGAACACAACTTACCGATTAGTATGCTCAGCCGAGGACAATCCGCCCAGCGAAAGCAACGAGCAATGGTAAAAGGAGGCTTGGGAGCGCTTCAAACAACGGATCTCTTGGGGCAAGGAACTTAGGGTTTTCTTCTCGCCGGACCACCTCCCTTTTTTTCTCTCGGTCTCTTAAAAACGTACAAAAAGCAAAGGTAGAAAGAAGAGCAGAAGAGACCTATTTATAGAGGAGACCGGTGCCCTAGGCATTTAGGAATCCCTCCAAAAAACACAATCAGAACAAATCAAACGCCTGCGAATCCAGGCCCTCCATCACAAAACCGTCCCCTGACGGCACGTGTCCCAGCATTTGTAAAACTGCCCACGCCATCATAACTGACGAGACTGATGGACTCCCTCCTTAAATGCATGTCAGCCACCTGTCCCACACGCTGGCGACAGGAAGGTAGGAGCAGGAGCCAGGGAGTCACGCTCCCCTACGCTTCCCCAGATTCCACGGTTGCACGCCATCATCATTGCAATTCAAACCGCTTAGGAAGACCTCTCACCAGTTATGCTGATCCAACCGCTTCAAGAGCATCTATCCGGGTTTGAGCAGGACCTCGCACCGATATGGCATGTTACCCGCGCGAGTCCCGCCCGGTACCATGGTAGCCCGCGGTTATGATTATTCAACCGGCTCCATGGCATCTTCCCCCGCATTTACACCAACGACCTCGTTTCGATATGGCAGAACGCCCGGGCGAGGCCCACCTCATCGATTCCGTCATATCCCACCAGGTTGAGAGTACTTTCCGGAAACATAAACATCCGGACCCATGGCTTTTTCACAGGGGGACTCGTTTCGATAGGCATGTCACCCATCGAGTCCGCCCCCATGGCAAACGCATGGGCTTTACAAACCGGGCGAGTCTACATCTAACACATGTACCCTTGTCCAGCAGGATAAAAACCCTGCGTCGCATTGAACCGCGATACTGTCCAGCAGGATAAAAACCCTGCATCGCACTGAACTGCGATACCTTTGGGAACACATGGGGGAGACTCGTTATCTCTACACCATCCCACCGGGCAGATTGTATCTCTAACACAGAACAAGTCTCCCCGCAGGCTAACAAACCTGCACATCTACCTCATCGCTTATTTAAACACAAAGCTGAGAAGAACTAGCAAATGTTTGCACCGCTCCGTTCTGGTTTGGCAGAACAACCGGTTCTGGCCCAGTTTGCACCGCTCCGTTCTGATTTGGCAGGATGCCCAGTTCGGGGCCAGTGAGCTTCGAAGGGCAGCAGACCCAATCAGAATTCCGTGCATTAATCTCTTGCATGGCGGATTTCAACGCCTCATCACCATCATTCCATGCATTAATCTCTCGCATGGCGGATTTCAACGCCTCATCATCATCATTCCATGCACCATCTATCGCATGGCATCATCTCATACACTCTTCGGGTTTCCACCCCGTTCCATGCTCTAACACTCGAGCACAATCCTGTTTTACATTACCCAACATGCTTATAAATTATTTCTTGCCATCAGTAAACAGGTACTCACCTCGGTCACGCCCAATCTTTAACGCGGACTTGGGGGACTGGGGACCTGTAGGTTGGTAACCCCGCGGGTCTGCGGGACAAGAGCAAGACAGATAAGTCCCCATTCAAGATTGCACTTGACCGGGAACTTGGGGGACTTGTTGACAGTAGCCGCAGAGGGGCTACAGCAAGCCCACAGACCCGCGGCAAGTACACCAGGGCCCGGCCCAGGACTCAGGATCGGAGCACCAGCACCAGGCCTCGGGGCCCAGCGGTCTATCCTGCCTCCAAGGGTCCTGGGACCAGGGGCGCCTGCCTGCCAAAGAGGGCACCAGAATATCCAAACAGAAGGGAACCAGTCCCACATCGAAGGGCAAGGCCAGCCCTCACCCTCAACCACCTATATATGGGCCTCGACTACCACCATAAAGAGGTAACTTGTCTCCCTCCCTGCTTACATACGTGCCCAGGTTATATATATTCCAACTATACTAACTTAGGCATCGGAGAGGTGAAGGCCGGCCCGCCCGGTATTCCCCTTAGTAAGCAGGATTGCAGGAGATCGAGTTGGATTCATCAAGTATCTACCAAGACCCCCGGGTTTAGGCAGAAACAGAACTACATTTGTCACATCCCGAACCCGATTTAATTGTGTTAATTATGTAAAGTTTCTCGTAAATTATTAAAAGCATAAATCACGAGTAATCGGAAGTAAGTTCGAGGATTTAACTCGAAAATGTTTTAAGTTTTAATAGAGGGGAAAGTTGACTTGGCGATCCGTTATTATTTTGGAAAAGTTTTCTTCATGAAAGTTGTAGAGCACGACGATACGAGATCGTAGACACGCGGCACGCGTGAAACGGACGTCGTAGGAAAAAGTTATGACGTAAAAATCGTGAGAGGATTTCGGAAGTTTGCGGAAACGAGTGGAAAATTCCAGATTTGGAATATTCTAAGAGTAAAGGGAATATTCCATGGGGTTTTTATTTTTTTTCTTTCTCTCCCTCTCTACTCTCTCTCTTAGCCCCGATCGGGCTCGAGCCGAACCCCCATCCGGAGGCGTTGATCTTCGATCCTCCACCGGCCGGCCACCGATCGGCGCGCCACCGGTGCCGATCGGAGCGTCTCCTCCTCCCCTTTCTTTCCATGGTGACGGCGTGGCGCGCAGCGCCGCCGTTCGCCGGATATTAGCCAAGAACAGAGGGAACCGGGGAAGGCCGGAACTCCTCCTTCCGGCCACCGATCGGCGAGTTCCAGGGGGGGGAAAGGCTTGTCTTCGAGCCGGCTATCCTCCTCCCCAAGCGAATCGAACCAGTTCGGCCAAGGTAAGACGAAATTTCAGTTTGAAATTTCTAGGGTTTTTGAACCCGATTTGGGATTGTGAGTTTTTGGTGTTTTTGGTTGTATTGGATGTTAATTTCGAGTCTAGGATGATGAGAGGAGTTGATTTGATGTTGTTTGTTGTTCGATTGGATGATTTTCGGTTAGATTCGAAATTGGGGGTTACGGGCCGCCGTATCGGCCGCCGTACGCGGCGGCTGTGTGGGTTTTTGGCGGCGGAGAGGCCGGGGATGAGTTCCCGGGGCCGGGACGATGCTTGGGTGAAGTTTTGGGCCGGATTGGAGGTGTTTGGGCCTCCGGCGGCGGCGCTGCGGCGGCGGTGGCGGCGGCGCTGCTGCTGCCGGCGGCGAGGGGTAAACTGGTAAATTAGAAAGGTAAAAAGGTAAATTGGTAAAACGGTAAATAGTAAAACGGTAATTCAGTAATTAGTAATTAGTAAACGGTAAAAAGTGAAATAGTAACAGTAAAAAGGTTAAACAGTAAAAATGAATAGTAACTTAGACTTTGACTGTTGACCGTTGACCAGTCAACGATGACCGTTGACCAAGGACTGCGTTGACCGGCGTTGACCGGTGACGAGTTGACCGGCGCTCGGATTTGACCGATTTCAGAACTGCGGCGATTCGGTCGAACTTTGTTCCCAGTGGGTGGGTGTTGGCGGTTTGGGAGCAAAAAAACATTTTATTTGGTTTTTGGGGTATTTTAGGACCTGTCTCGAATTTTCCGAGGGAATTTTCGGGACGGGTCCTCTCAACATTCACCTCTGAGGGAAACGGATTAGCATAAGTTCGGTTTGTGTCTGGCAAACCATGCATAACCCTCATTCTTTCTTCAAATAGCCGATGCACATCGTCGACAGTTAGAGCCAAGCCTTCCTCCTTTTCTGGCTCGTTGGCCTCTTCATCATCATCAGATGGAAGGACAGTAAACTTTCCTCCATCTCCTTTTCTCCGTTTTGTAGCTTCAGAAGAGTCCATACCTCTATTTGTGCGAGACTGATTAGGAGGCCTCGTCGTGTTGGAAGGACCCCTTCCCTGCCTTTTTCCGATCACTTTCTGTTGGTTCGGTTCCTCCGACTCTTGAAACTCAAAGTCCAACCTCTGTTCGAACAGTAATGATAACTGCTCAATAGCAGCCGAGGTTTTTGTTGTCTGATCCTGCTGAGCTTTTACTTTCTCATTGAAATCCTTAGCATGGGCAGCCATCCGGTTGGTGATCCTTTCCTGCTGTTGCGCCAAACACCTCATGCTGGATGAACTCCCAATCTATTCCGTCCTTAGCTCTGCCAAATTAGCTTTGATCCTTTGAAGGACATCATCTGTCCTTTCTGACTTTGCCAATACTAGGTTCAGAGATTCCATTACATCTTCGGGAGATGGAACGGTAAGGATCGCTGCGCTGTTCATCTCAGAGACCTCTAAAGATTCTGAGGCATCTGCCACATTCTTAGTTAGAATGCTGGCGGGTTCCTCCTGGCTATCAGCATTTGTTGTTATTTCAGGAACCCCTTGGCCAACCTTGGTGACCCCAGAAAGATCCTCAATGCTAGCTGCCACGCCTCCGTATTTGAGGCCTACCTCATTCTCTGATAAACCTCTGCAGTCAGCAGAGTTGTGCTTAGCGAACAACCTGTGTTCTGGCTTATTGCACGAAGGCATGATTCGTCGCTAAGGATTAGATCCCGCAATCTTGACACTGGTCCCACCCGGTGTGCCAAAATGTTCGTGGCGGATTTAGTATCCGGCGAACGGTCACCACGTGGAGTGGCAGACGTCAATCTCAGTCCTGTTGTGATATGTGCGAGCGTGCCAGTACCTTTGAGTTAGGTACAACTTCGATGCGGACGACCTCTGGCGAGCGTACTTCTCTGGCGAGCGTGTCTGTCTGCCCCCAATTCCTGACTTCTTGATCAAACGACTGTTACGCGGGCGTTGACAAGGCCGGCGTAAGAGGCTCGAACAAGACCTAACAAAAGTATATTAGGATTTTTCTCTCAACCTATTGCAGATTGAGTAATCTTACTTTGATCCTGAGACGCAAAGCAGAGCAATAATTCAAGACCGCGGGAAACGATCCTTTTCCAACCTACGGCAGATTGGTATGTGTTTTGTTACCTGAGTAACGACTCGATTGGCTAAGGCGTAGCGACTGACACTGGGTGCTTCAGCGAACACGAACACGAGACGGGCGAGTGACTCTGTACGTATGGCGGCGAGGTGCGGCTCTGTACGTATGGTGGCAAGTTGCGGCTACGATGTGCGGATGTGCTGGAAGCGATAGTTCTCAGCGACTCTCGACATGAATGCAAGGCACACTTCGACAACCGTGCAAGGATACAGCGACCGGTGGCAGGCGTAAGGTTGCAGAGAGGTTGGATGGTGGTTGTTTGCAGTTTGTGGAGGCTGTGCGCGTAAGATGCTCCGGAGAGGCTTTGCAAGGATTGCGTTGAGCAAAAACTTGTGTGTTTGTTTGATTGATCGGGGATCCTCTTTACGCTGTACAAGAGCTCTTTATATAGAGGATGTCAAACCCTAATACTTGCGTATCAAGTAGCATAATGGATTCGGAGAGTGATCATGATTCAATTACCATAAACCAACCCCAATTCGGATTCCTAAAGGAACCCAAAATCCTTTCCACAAAAGGAAAAGATTAAATGTGTATTAGATTATCCTTTATTGGATAACCTCATGGGCCTCGATCCATAGTCTCGGACAAATGTCAGTTTCGGCCCAAACAATGACTGATGAGAATGCAGAATGGGATGATAGAGTACCTTCGAAAAAAGTTCAGTATTTCTAGTTCACTTGCTTATGTATAGTTGGATATAACCATGTAGTTTTACAAATTCATGGTTCTTAATTTGGAATTTAACAAGGTGTGAAATGCAATATAGTTGGTTACTTACATGTTCTAATAGCTTATCAAGAACTGGTACAGCCTCAGATTCAATGAAGTCGATTTTGTGCTCGACACCAGCTTTCTTTATGATTGAGAATCCTATTTGATCATATCTGTCGCGATCTATATATATGGCTACAATCTGCAATTAGATGTTCGGAACCATTATTTGTGACAGATCCATGGAAGGTAATCAGTGACTAGCTTTCAACAGTCCTTTTAAATTACCGTGACAAAAAAAAAGACAGATTGAAGTTTAGACCTTGCCATCCTCAGGAATTGTAAGGGCAGTGAGAAGAGAGTATTGTTGGAAATTAATCCCCCACCAAGCAAGTATTAGAATATTAATGGAAAGAAAAAATAAATAAGTCAAGAAGACAACAAGATTTAACGAGATTCAACCAATAACTTTACCTACGTCCTCAGATAATTTCACCTTCACTATGAGAGAAATAATATAAGTACAATATTACACCACTCAAGTTTATACCCAACCCAAGCCCTTGTACCCAAAATGATACCCCTTGTACACCCTCTCTCAACCTAGAAGATCACTCCACCCCAAGATTTATTCACACTCTTAAAACACAACTCACTTTGCTTCTATACACGAAGACATCTAGAGTTGCTCTCTTTCTCCATTTTTTTTTTCTTATTTCCACACAAGCTTAACCTTTTATAGCATTTGATAGAAGTCTCTAGACTTACTCCATCAATGCCCATTCATGAACCAACCTTTCATTTCCCTTCTTAACTCCCTAAGAAGACTAAGAGGCATTTCATGAACTTAACCATGTATTTATGCCCAATACATGTACTAAATTATGCAATAACACTATGCATTCATGCCATGCAAAGATATCTCCATCAAGGAGGGATCACCAAACCTAACAAGTATCCTGTGAAAACTCCAATTTCAATTGTCTTCTTTGCATCTACTGGCTTCAACAACATGGCTAGTAACTGAGCTGCATCTGGTTCAGTACCGAACACAGCCCTGAATATCAACAATAAAAAAATCCTCTCTGATACTATTTGATGACAAATATATCCGACAGTTTCACACACCGCTAAATCTAACTTCAGATGCAGGACTACCTATATAAGTGACTTGGTCAAATTAAAATGTGAAGAATGATTACCGAGGGTGCCTGGCAGTGGCATCCCTTAGCTCCTTGAGAGGTGCGGGTTCACGTGGATACACACTAGTCTCCAAGATATACTGCCACATTGTTAAATATCAGTGTTTAAAATTTCAACCGGAGAAAGAAAACATAGCAGAAGTCAATGAGATATACCTTAGTTAGTTCATCACTCTCCAATATTCCCTATAACTTACTCCCACTGAGGTTCATTTCTCACTACACACTTCCCCGATACAGTTCTTGTAGTCTGCAAACAAGAAGCGATTCTTTTCTTCATACTCAGAAGCTAAGAAGAAGCTCAACTTCAATTGATAAAAGAAGTACTAAGGTCAAATAAACACAACTCCAATTTTGCAATCAGACAGACATAGTTGGAAGCTGCAACTGCTAATTAAGGTCAAATAATCTCTTGGCATTAAGAACATAGCTCTACAGCCTCTACTCAAAAATCTTAATCTTAACCTGAGTTGACTATTGGAGATGCGAGACATAATGACAAGCATACTCCTGATCCATTTGGATTGCTTTGATCTAGTGTTTTGAATATCTCCAAAACAACCGAAATCTCGTAACTTCACCTTTGTATTGGAGCGTAATATGCAGACAGAAATTACCAGTTAACCAAACAACTCCATAAAATAGAACAAAACAAGGCAGATCATATCACTTCCCATTGGAATCAAGAACAGACTCCTATACATATACACATATATAGTGAAGATCTGAAACTGTATATATTGAAAGTGAGACTAAGAGAGAGTACCGGAAACGAAAAAGATGATGCATGTGATTAGACGACGATCACTCAGAGCTTTGAATTTGCAGCGATAGCAGCAAGTCATAATTGAACGAATTTTTCAACTAGTTGACGATCCGTTAGGAACATGACTCATCACCACCATGTCTCCCACCGTCAGAAATCTCATGCTGGCGTCATTGGACGACTCCCCTTTCAAGGCCGTATCTTTTGCTTCAACACAATTTTGTAAGCTGGTGTTTGAAATCGGAGCTAAACTTGGGACTTTGTTTCATTATAAATTCTTCTTTAAAGCACACTATAGATGTGTAACTATTTTCAGCAATGTATCGAGTGGTACAATACAACTTCACAGAAGAGTTACAGTTTTAATCTCACAACCAAAGGAAGCATGTGAATCGAATACTGTTATTTATAGACCAAATTAGCTACTAAATATGAGATTTCAACAGAAGCCAGAGTTATATGATTCGGCGACAAATCATCATCCCATCACCTACAGAAGCATGAGAGATTTGGATACGAAGATCGGCTGCAAGTGACTTGTTATGCTCAATGGCTAGCTGTCTGCGTTGCTTCCTCGGCTCTGGGACTAACTCATCAGGCAACGCGACTGATCCTCTGCAGAGGGTGTTGTCATAGACAACTAAGCCACCCACCTTCACCAGCTTCAATAGCCTCTCGTGGTAATTCCAATTGTTAACCTTGTCGGCATCCACATAAGCAAAGTCGAAACTGCCTTCATTTTCGGGCTGCAATGATCACCAGTCCACCCATGAGAAAGCAAACAAGGTGTTGTAAGCAATTCTAAACTTGAGATGATGTGTTGAAAATGTAATAAGCACTTTAAGAGATGGATAGATAGAACATGTTAACGAAGTTCTAGTAGTGAAATGCAGACAATTCATGATCAGGTTTCTGCACTTTCACCACTCCGGTTTGAAATATTTGCACTTAATTTTAGCTGCTTACATTTTCCAATAGCTTATCAAGAACTGGTACAGCCTCGGATTCAATGAAGTCAATTTTGTGCTCAACACCAGCTTTCTTTATGATCGGCAAGCCTATTTGATCATATGTCTCACGATTTATATCTATGGCGACAATCTGCAACAAGGTATACAGAACCATAAATAGTGTCAGATTACTCTTCGTCATAGTCCTTTTTTAGTCTAGCATGACAATGAAGCTAATTGAAAAATTATAAACTGACCTTGCCATCCTCAGGAATTGTAAGCGCAGTGAGGAGAAGAGAATATCCGGTGAAAACTCCAATTTCAATTGTTTTTTTTGCATTTATGAGCTTTAACAGGATGGCTAGTAACTGCGCTGCATCTGGTGCAGTAGCCAGCCCAGGCCTGAAAATTAACAAGCTAATAATCCTAGCTATCTGATACAACTTTTTGAGAAAATGCTTCAGATTGTTCATAGTACTTCAAAAGGTATGCGCCAAGCCCTCAAGTGAAGGCTTTATTGAAACTTAAGATGCAGGGTACCGATATATAAATGTGGTTTAGTCAAAAATTGAAATGCTCCAAGATAAGGAAGATGGTTACCGAGGGTGGCTAGCTGTGGCATCCCTTAGGTCCTTGAGAGGTGCCGGTTCACGCGGATACACACTAGTCTCCAAGATATACTGCCACATTTTTAAAGACCAATGTTAGAAATTCAACCAAAGAATGAAAACTTAGAAAAAATTTAATAAGATGATATACATGAGATAGTTCATCACTCTGCAACACGCTCTTTGCCGTCTTCATCCCTCTGGCTTCCATTCCTCAAAACCCCTCACGATACAGTTCTTTATAGTCTGCAAAGATGAACATTTATATTTAAACCAAATAATTATTTATACCCAGTAATGAATCTGAGACTTGATGAATCAGACACAAATGTAGAACTACACAAAGGTAGACACAACTGCAAGTCATATCCAGAACTACACAACGGTAGAGACACAACTGCAAGTCATATTCAAAGTCAAATAACTGATTGTTTATACCCAGTGATGAAAACGATTTTGATGGTTGGAAAGAGTAAGATAGTACCGGAAAGCAGATGGAGGTACTTGATCAAACGGCAAGTCTAATTCAGAAGAAGAATAAGAGTTGGGAGTTTCAAAGAAACACGGCTCCTCCAACTTTTGTGGACCGCAAACCAAATGACACTTTTGCCTTGCCACTCACTTCAGTCTCTAACAGCAACGGTGTCGTTTTGTTTCTCAAAGGCTGAATCAGACACAATTCCTAATGCAACTAGAATTAATTCCAATTAGGGCTGTTTTTTAAAAACCGAAACCCGGAATTTTGGCCCGGACCGACCCGAAAGTTTTTAACTCTGAAAATTCGGTTTTTAGCCCGACCAGGACCGATTCTAAAACTTCCGGATCGGGCCGAGTTCCACATGTGTTTAGCCCGGACCGACCCGAAAACCCACACCAGTCATCTTCTTCTTCCCCATTCTCCATAGCAGTCTTGATCTCATCTTCTTCTTCTTCTCCATGCGTTCTCTCTTTCTAAACCCATCCTTAAATGGCTCACCTCCCTCAGCCTCCATCATCGCCAGTCCCACCTCATCGCCGTCTACTCCGGCTTCGTCCGCCTCCTCCTACGGCTTCTTCATCATCCTCCCCGACCTCCCCGACGACGACCTCTTCCTCTATCAAAACCGAGTTCCAGTCGTCGATGCCTTGACGCTTCACCGCGCATGCTAGCAGAAGAAATAGCTCCTCCCACGTCCCCCACGACTCCACGGTGGTGTTCTTTGAAGAAAAACTGAAAACCCGGCCCGGCCTGAAAAAGGCCCGATTTGGTCGGTTTCTAGGTTTTAAAAACCCAGACCGGCCCGGCCCGAAAGTTCCGGGTTTTAATCCGGGTTCCAAGTTTTCTGGCCCAGACCGACTCGAACACAACCCTAATTCCAATCACCAAGAATATGAACCCTATTCTTACTCACCAAGAATATGGATCCTATATCATATATGCAATTATTCGAGGATATATTGCAGACTGATTCTTGGCGGCAGATTAACTACTTACATGTCTATATGAATGGATTATCTACTGATGGAATCCTGGTGAATGGTGCTTTTCATTGGTTGGCGAGGAAGCTTTGAGATGGATCAGCGGTGATCATCTCTTTTCTTCTAGCAGAGGATGAGGTTAGAGAAATTGCACTACCGCCTAATGATCCTGTTCCTTATGGACTCGACCAGGTGCATTCAGAAACTCGCTATGTATAATCAAATTGAGGAACCAAGACCGAGTGCGAAAGAAAAGTAAAGAATGCAGATGCCTGTACACTATTTTCCGATTGTCGATGCATATTTACTAGTGCTCAAGAGAAAAAGAGGACACAGTCCAGTCCAGTAATCTAAGGATCCATTTCTGACAAAGAGGTAGGATTTGCTGTTTCCAACATTTGCTCTTGAATTTACTTCTCTTTCTAACCCGAAGAAGAATTTTATTTGTAAACTTAAGCCTCCTATACCTTTCTATGAACCTTGGTTCCAACATAATCAAACAAACCTTGTTTTATAAAGAAAAGAAAAGAAAAAAACAACAGATCAGGTAACTCATTAAAGAGGGCAAAAACATTAGCTGATGAATTTCTTGAAAAGTACCAGAGTTCTCAAACTATTAAAAATAATACAGTAAAAGCTTAGACCTCAAATTACAACGCAAGGCTCTGTATCCTGCAACCTACCAAGTCCCAACTACTCTAACCATACAGACTGAATTAAGCCATTAAGGTATCACATGGAAGGGCACCTAAAAGTTGGAATCCATCAAGATGAATCGATAATTGCACAAGAGATACCAAGTGAAGCATGAGAAATAGGCAATAGAAGCATACAAGATACAAGATATATAGTATGCTAATAAGCAACTCAGTTCACGTTTTATGGAAAAGACTACAAAAAGTCCCTACAATCATCACCTAAGTCCATGAAATCTCGGCCCACAGATCCAATAACATCAGCAGTAGGTAAGTAGAATTCACAATTCTTATTCCCATGCATCATTCTATCTTGAAAAATAATGTTAGCTTTGTTCCTAGTGTCAATATCAGGAAACTCTAATATCCTAATTATGGTATTAGAGCTCTGCATTACTCCCAACACGTGAAAAAGTTTCAACTTACCCAATTGGAACTCAATCATCTTCGTTTCAATATTCTTCTCTAGATTTGTTTCACTTGGAACAGAATACTCAACACCTCTTGTCACACACAACAAATTCTTCTCTAAATTCTTTTCAAATTCTCCAAAGTGCCTAAAAAGAACATCTAACACACGTGAGACTGTAAAAAACTCCATTTCACCTCCCTTGCGGATCAAAGCATTCTTTATCATCCCTCCACACCATGTGTTCCGAATACATGACAAAACAATTCTTTTATCCAAGGGAGTGAAGTAATCATCATTATTTTTTGAAGTTTTTTCCTTGCAACAGAGAGTCTGCATAACCTAGACACCGTACCCGTCCTGATCCAGCCACATTTAAAACATTTGCTTCTCGGACCACCATTTCCCTTTTTCCCACACTGATAACAACTGGTCCAGATACATCAAAGCCACAAAAGAAAACTGTCATTGGGATCCGTTTACCCTTATTTGCTGGTTGCGCCTTCCAATTTTCAATATATTTATCACACACTATCTGTTGGAATCCATGTTAGAATTTACAATACTTCTACTTCCGCACTGGCGAGTGAGATCAGCAACCAATTCGTCGTGGCGAGTGGCGACTAATTACTCGTGGCGAGTGAAGTATATCACACTGTTCACTTGGTGAATAGTGTTTGAAGAAGAGTAGATGAACTGAACTTATGCAGTCTTTTCTTTGATCTAAAAATCTTAAAGATTACAATGAAAACTCTTCCCTTTTATAGGGATACAAAGTAACCTACAAAATATCTAAGCTAGATAAGCTAGAGATCAACTTGACAATTTATAGTAATTTGATACTACAAATATCTAACAGAAAATCTCAGTGGAATGAACAGTAAATAGTTGCTGGAAAACATATCAGCTTTTCAGTCTAACTCATAGTTCACCCAGGAAAACATTAACTTTAACACTCCCCCTTAATGCTTTGCCTTATCATTCCGAGCAGGCCTCTGAGGTATTCAAACCTATCTCTGGCGAGTACCTTGGTGAAGATATCAGCAACTTGGTCATCTGTATTGCAGTACACCAGATCAATCTCATTCTCCTCTACTGCATCTCTAATGTAATGAAACTTCAAGGCGATGTGCTTGGCCCTACTGTGATAGACATGGTTCTTGCTCATGGCGATTGCAGACTTGTTATCACTGAGAATGGTGGTTGCTATTATGTTTTTCTCACCAAAGTCTTCTATGACTCTCCTTAGCCATATTGCTTGTGAAGTGGCGAGTGAAGCTGCGACATATTCAGCTTCAGCTGTGGACAATGCCACTGATTTCTGCTTCTTTGAAGCCCAGGAGAACACTCATGTTCCTAGTGTGAAAGTGTATCCAGATGTACTCTTCAAGTCATCTACACTGCCTCCCCAGTCACTGTCACAGATTCCAAAGAGTTTTGGTTCTACATTCCTCTCATACAGGATTCCAAAGTCCATTGTTCCTTGGATGTATCTCAGGATTCTCTTTGCAGCTCCATAGTGTATCTTGGTGGGGTTGTGCATAAATCTGGACATCAAACTTGCTGCATACATAATATCTGGTCTTGTTGCAGTTAAGTATAGCAAGCTTCCCACTAAGCTTCTCTATAAATTGTCATCCGCAGAACCACTTCCATCTTCCTTGGAGAATTTGTCACTGACCACTAGAGGAATTCCAACTGGATTGCAACCTAGCATTTTAAACTTCTGTAGTATAGTCTTTGCATATCTTCTGGGTAATGAAGATTCCCTCCACCGCTTGAATTATTTCAATTCCCAGAAAGTAATGCAGGATTTCCAAATCACTCATTTCATATTTCATCATCATATCAGACTTGAAATTTGAAATCATTTTTTCACAGCTTCTAATAAATACCAAATCATCAACATAGAAAGAGACAATAAGTATGCTTGATTTACCTTCAGTCTTTATGTAAAGGGCAGGTTCGTTTTCACTTCTTTGAAAACCCCTTTCTATGAAATAGGAATCGATCTCACCATACCAAGCTCTTGGGGCTTGTTTCATGTCATAAAGAGTTTTCTTCAGTTTGTAAACTTTCTGCTCCTTGCCTTTGATGATGAAACCTTATGGTTGTTCCACAAATACTTCTTCTTTCAGCACTCCATTTAGAAATGCAGACTTGACATCGAGTTGGTGTAGATACCAACCCTTTTGTGCAGCAATGGAAATCAGACCTCTTATGGTCTCATGCCTTGCCACTGGTGCAAAGGTCTCATTGAAGTCCACTCCAGGTATCTGCGAGTATCCCTTCGCCACCAATCTTGCTTTATTTCTTTACACAGAATCATCTGAATTCAGTTTGGTCTTGTATATCCACTTCAAACCTATGACATCCTTGTTGTCTGGTTTGTCAACTAACTCCCATGTGTTGTTCTTCACAATCACATTGATCTCCTCTTGCATTACAGACCTCCATTCATTTTCCTTCACTGCTTCTTCAAATCTTTCTGGCTCAAACAAACATGCATTGCAGCTTTCATACACTTCATTCAAGCTTCTCATCCTTACTGGTGGAGAGCTTGGTGTTGATTGAGCTTCTGAAGATCCTGGAGAGTGAGTTGCTGGCAATTGAGTCACTGGCGAGTGAGTCGCTGGCGAGTGAGGTGCTGACAATTGAGTCACTGGCGGGTGAGTCGCTGGCGAATGTGTCGCTGGCGAGTATGTCGCTTGCGAGTGATCAGTTTCTGAAGAGTGAGTCGTTGGCGAGTGAGACTGAGTTTGTTGTGGCGGATTGAGTTCCAGCTCTACTGGATCCTCTTGTTCATTTTGAACTCTTACTTCTTTTACTCCTTTCTCTTGGGCTGACCTTGGTTCCAATCCCAAGATGAATTCTCACTGAAGAGAACATCTTTGCAGACTATCATTTTCTTCTTCTGCAGATTGTAGAGCCTATAGCCCATTGATTGAGAGCTGTATCCCATGAATACACACTTCTCACTGGTTTCATCCAGTTTATATCTCAGCTCCTCTGGGATGTGTGCATAACAGATTGATCCAAACACCCTCAACTGATTTACACTTGGCTTCCTGCCACTCCATGCTTCAAATGGAGTCTTTCCTTGGACAGCAACTGTTGGATGTCTGTTCATTAAATACACAGCAGTATTCACTGCTTCTCCCCAATATTCTTGAGGTACTGATTTATCATGGAGCATGGACTTGGCCATCTCTACGATTGTTCTGTTTTTTCTTTCAGCTACACCATTCTGCTGAGGTGTGTAGCTAACAGTGAGTTGTCTTTCCAACCCAATGTATTCACAGAACTTCTTGAATTCATTTGATGTGTACTCGCCACCTCTATCTATTCTTAACTTCTTCAGCTTGAGGCCAGATTGTCTCTCCACCATTGCTTGAAACTTTCTGAGCACGGCGAACACATCAGACTTTTGCCTTAGGAAATAAACCCAAGTCATTCTTGTGAAATCATCTATGAAGGTCAGAAAGTATCTGTTTCCTCCATCAGTTGTGGTTCTCATTGGACCACAAACATCAGAATGTACCAGCTCCAGAGGTACTTTTGCTCTCCAGGCTTTCCCTTTTGGGAATGAGAGTGTGTGTTGCTTCCCCAATGCACATCCTTCACACACTTCATTTACCTCATTTATTTTTGGCAGTCCCTGCACCATTTCCTTTTGATGCAGCAACTTGAGATTCTGGAAATTCAAATGTCCAAGTCTCTTGTGCCAGAGCCAGGGATCATCCTTTAGCTCCATTCTTCTTGCACTCTCAGTTGCATATTTGAGAGTCAGAGAAAAACTTATGTTCCTCTTCATCTGGATTTCTACCATCAGGTTCTTGCTGCTCCCTCTCTGATATATCTTGCAAGTGTTATCACCAAAATGCAGGTGATATTTGTGCTCAATGAGCTGACCAACACTTAGCAGATTAGAATCCAGAGTTGGAACCAACATCACATCTCTGATGTACATTTTTCCAGACTTGGTTTCAACAGCAATGCTTCCTTTGCCTTTTGTATCCACCAACATTCCATTACCCATCTTCACTCTTGTAATGCTGTTGTGGTCAATATCATGTAGAAGGTTGGCATTCGCCGTCATATGATTACTGCAAGCACTATCAACAAGCCACACATTCTCCTCTACTGCAACACTTGCAGCATGAGTAACACAGAACATGTTTGTGTCACTCGCCTCTATGTTGTTTGCCTGTTGATTTCCCTTGTAGTTACAATCCTTCTTGACGTGACCAAACTTTTCACAGTTTGAGCATTTAGGTTTCCCTTTGAACCAACACTCGCCTGCATGAAGCTTATTACAGATAGTGCATTTATAATACCCTGAGTTGCTACTCTCCTCATTGTTGCTCTTCATCCGCTGCGTTGTTTTTCCCTCCCACTTCTTTCTTTTACCTTTCCAGTTCTTTTTCTTCTTAGAATTTGAACTAGATGGCTCACTTCTATTTGAGTTAAGGTTGAGTGTTTGGAAAGCTTTTTCAGTTTCTTCATCATGACTAGACAATCTATGATCGAAAGCTTTCAGAGTCCCTATAAGATCCTGAACACCTAGAGTTTCCAGATCCCTAGTCTCCTCTATAATACTAACTATAGCATCATACTTCCTATTCAAGATCATAAGGATTTTCTGTATTACTCTCTTCTCAGGTATTGGTTCCTTGTAGGTTCTCATTTGATTAACAATATTAGTCAATCTAGTGCTATAATCACCTAACAACTCAGTATCATTCATTTTTGTATACTCAAAATCTCTTCTAATAGATTGTACCTTGACAGCTCTGACTTTTGCAGATCCTCTGTACTCAAGGCTGAGTGCATCCCATGCTGCTTTGGCTGTTTTCTCATTTGAGATTCTGGGAAAAATCTCATATGTGACCGAAGTCTGCAAGATGTTGAGTGCTCTAGCATCCTTTTTGATATTCGACTTCAGTTCTGCCATTTGTGCAATTGTCACATCTTCTGCTGCACCTGGTCTTCTGTATCATTCTTCTACGAAACTCCATAGATCTCGTGAGATGAACATGGTCTCCATCTTGATTATCCAGAAATCAAAGTTCTCTCCATTGAAGATCGGAACTCTGTTTTCTGAACTACTTCCTGATGTAGCCATCCCAGTAACAGAAAAATAAAGACTTGTGTTTGTTTTTTTTGTTTCTGAATCAACAGATGGTACACCCCAGTTGATATTGATCAACGGAGCTCTGATACCATGTTGGAATTCATGTTAGAATTCACAATACTTCTACTTCCGCACTGGCGAGTGTGATTAACAACCAATTCGACGTGGCGAGTGGCGACTAATTACTCGTGGCGAGTGAAGTATATCACACTGTTCACTTGGTGAATAGTATTTGAAGAAGAGTAGATGAACTGAACTTATGCAGTCTTTTCTTTGATCTAAAATTCTTAAAGATTACAATGAAAACTCTTCCCTTTTATAGGGATACAAAGTAACCTACAAAATATCTAAGCTAGTTAAGCTAGAGATCAATTTGACAATTTATAGTAATTTGATACTACAAATATCTAACAGAAAATCTCAGTGGAATGAACAGTAAATAGTTGCTGGAAAGCATATCAGTTTTTCAGTCTAACTCATAGTTCACCCAGGAAAACATTAACTTTAACAATTAGCACAAGTTACCCAGAGATTTATCAGTGGTTGAGCTTATACACATATTCTTGCTTTACAAAGCACTAGGGAGTTCTATGATTTGAATGCCTACTGTAATGGAAAACATTATAACGCCAATTGTCTCTAGTAACTTTTGGCTTTCTGATTGAAATCCAAAGTTCCCAAATTTTCTTTAGTATATTCTGTTGAAGTGTTGATTGTGCAAGTGTTCAATATCTTGCAAGAAGGTTTTTGTTTTTCCGACGTGATTCAATTTGCTTCTATGTTCTATTGATGTCTGTGCGCTAAGCATGTAGCTGTTCAAACAACTTGTTGTGCTGCCAAAAGCTAGCAAAGTTAGTGCAACCCATTAGTTTAATTTAGTAGCTAGAGGTCTTTAGGGATTTGGACTTCATCTACCTACGTTTTAAAAATATGTATTCGTATATGAAGACAAATTAAGTTACATGATCCGGCGGCAAATCATGTCTCCATCACCAACAGAAGAATGAGAGATTTGAATACGGGGATCAGCTGCAAGTGTCTTGTCATGCTCGATAGCCAACTTTCTTCGTTGTTTCCTCCACTCTGGAGTCTGACTTCAGGCAATGAGACTGTTTCTCTGCAGACCGTGTTGTCGTAGACAACTAAGCCACACACCTTCAACAGCTTCAGTAGTTTCTCGTGGTAATTCCAATTGTTAACCTTGTCAGCATCTACGTACGCAAAGTCGAAACTGCCTTCGTTTTCAAGCTGAAAGAGCTGAAGAGAGTATCCTGCCATCCTCAGGAACTGAAAGAGCTGTGAGGAGATGAGAGTATCCTGTAAAAACTCCAATTTCAATTGTCTTCAACAACATGGCTAGTAACTGAGCTGCATCTGGTTCAGTACCGAACACAGCCCTGAATATCGACAAGCGAAGAATCCTCTCTGATACTATTTGATGACAGATCTATGATATATCCGACACACACCGCTAAAACTTAAATGCCAAGTGAAGACTAGCTTGGTTATCAAGATGCTTAATCTAACTTCAGATGCACGACTACATATATATGGTTATCAAGAAGTACTAAGGTCAAATAATTAATAAGACACAACTCCAATTTTGCAATCAGACAGACATAATTGCAAGTTGCCACTACTAATTAAGGTCAAATGAGGTCTTGGCATTAGAACTTGGCTCTACAGCCTCTACTCAAAAATCTTAATCTTAACTTGAGTTAACGATCTCCCCGCTTCATGACAATGATCCAAATACCATTTTTAAGAATCATTCAACCACCGAAACCGGTAACATCTAGAGAGTTAGCGAGACAGAATGACAAGCACACTCCTGAATCCTGATCCATTGGATTGCTTTGATCTAGTGTTTTGAATATCTCCAAATCAATCGAAATCTCGTGCTTTCACCTTTATATTGGAGCGTAATATGCAGACAGAAATCAGCAGTTAACCAAACAACTCCACAAAATGGAACAAAACAAGGCAGACCATCAAGAACAGACGTACTCCTACACACACATCAGAATGAATTTCATGCCGTATCACTTCTGCTTCAACACAATTTAATTTGTAAGCTGGTGTTTCAAATCGGAGCTAAACTTGGGCCTTTAATTTATTATAAAATCTTCTTTAAAGCACACTATAGATCAGATCATGTGTAACTTTTTTCAGCAATAGATCGAGCGAGTAGTACAATACAACTTCACCGAAAAGTTATAGTTTAAAAATCAATTTTAGATTTTCAGACCACAATATAGTTTAATTTTATTTTTAGTTAAAAGCGAGGTAAGGGTAAGTTGGTAATATCGAGCAGCGTCATTCTGTCCAATTAAACGGAGCTCATAGACAAAGCAAACCGTGTATTTTAACCAGAAAACTCTAGAGAAGAAGAAGAAGAAGACGACGACGAAGCCACTCGAATTTCGTGCAATCGAATCTGACACAATGTTAGGAGCTTCCGCCGTAACGACACGTGTCGCCGCCGCATTCGCCTTCATCTTCCTCGCCTCCGTCGCTCACTGCTCCAACAACAATTCCCAGGTAAAATGTGAAAGAGAAGAAGAAGCATTCAACGTAACAATTTAATTGGAGCTCCCTCCGTTTTTTTGTTTTTATTTGATATTTGATTAATTAGAAACTAATAATGAGGATTATGGAATTTGCAGGAGCTGTGCAGCCGAACCTGCGCAGCTGAGAACTGCAATTGTAAGCCTCCAAGATTGATTTGTTTTGTGATTTATTAGATTTAAATTATTGAATTGCTGTTGTTATTGATGCTGAAGCGGTTGGGATTCGGTACGGGAAGTACTGCGGAGTAGGGTGGACCGGCTGCCCTGGAGAGAAGCCGTGTGATGATGTTGATGCTTGCTGCAAGATTCATGATGACTGTGTTGGCAATACAGGTACTGCTCTCTCTCATTAGAACTCAACAGTTTTATGGTGATTTTGGATTGGAGATGATTTAAGGGTTATGTTCTTGTTTTGGTTAGTCTACATTGGCTTTAGAGATATGATTGGATTAGTTGTGTCTTGTGGGAATCAGGAGGTCGATTATGAAATGTCGATAACTTAGGAGAATGAATGGACCTTTTGATAGTTAGAGGGACTTGGATTTCTGTTCCAAGTTAGAGACAATTGGCTTGTGGATGATTTGATTAATAAGATGAATAGGAAGTAATATGTGAAATGCTAATGGGGTAGTGTCACTTGTGTTCTGTATGTAGCTGATGCAGTTCTGAATTTATTTTACTAAACGATACAGGGAAATGTAACCCCATACAAAAGCCAAGATGTAATCGGTTGGGCTAACAGCTCTGGATCAGTTAAAGAACACATACCTTTTACCTGAGGGCTCAATGGTGTGTTTGGTTATGTGATCTTGGTGTACATCAGATAGAGAAATTAACAAACAGAGAGAACTTGGATAATGTAAACAACAGATAGTTTAAACTTCTGGGATAGAAGAAAAACTAAAACCTGAAAGATGTTTGATCATAATACACCCTGAGAGTCAGGATATACATTTTCGTCTTTGGAGTTATGTTAACTGTTGGGCCAGAAATTAACAAAGAGAACTTTGATAGCGTGAACTGAATGGACTATATTTTCCGCCTTCCTATCAGTTGCTCTCACATAAGAACTGTTGATATATTGCTTGTTATCACACTAGAACTCTAGAAGTACATATTTGTTCCAAAGTTCTATCTTTCGGGTGGTACTGCAATATAGTTTGTTAATTGGCTTTTCAGGTATTAACGATGTAAAATGCCATGAGAAGTTCAAAAAATGCATAAAGAAAGTACAAAAATCAGGGAAGGTTGGATTTTCAAAGCAGTGCCCGTATGAAACAGTCGTGCCTACTATGGTGCAGGGTATGGATTTGGCCATCATGTTCAGCCAGTTTAGCAATTCAAAGCTAGAACTATGACCCACAAAAGCCAAAACGAAGTTCTCTCCAAGATCCAAAGATGAGAACTCATTTGACATGAACAGATGAACAGATCATACACACCTGTTTTTGTATTGTACTGCTCTAATAGACATGTACTTTGATTGGTTGTTATTCTAGGATCTAGAGCACTGTGGTTATTGAGATGTAAACAGCTGACGGCATGGAAATTTTGGAATACTATTCATGACTTTCAGTAAGGTTAACTATTTCTAGTATTGCTTAAAACGCATTGCAGAAAGAAATTGATAAAAATAAAGAATTCGTAGAGTTTTATTGAAGTGGTTTTCAATCACATAGATAATTCAATACATAACAGAAAATTCAGGCTCTTCCGAGGCTGGAAATACAACAACATCAAGAGGCTTTGCCTTTCCCGCGGCGACCTGCTCTGATAGCTCCTATTCTGTTATATGGATCTTACCCGGCCTCCTTCGATTTACTACAAGTTGAAATCCATCCTCATCAATAACAGGCTCTGGTTTTGGTTGTTTTTTCTGATTCTCTCGTCTCCCATTGCTAAACCTTCCATTACCATAGTACCTCTGGCCATTACCATTACCATTAGCATTGTACCTGTGGCCATAACCATTAGCATTGTACCTTTGGCCGGAACCATTACCATAGTACTTCTGACCGGAACCTTTTCCACTGCCATTAGTAACCCGTCCATTCCCATTGTTCTTCTGATCTGGTCCATTCTGGGAACCATTGTAATAGGATTTTACAGTCCCTTTCTGGTCGTTAGTAGTTTTTGTTGCAGGAACTACTACTTTTTCCTTTGCAGGTTGATTGGTGTGAGGAACAATGGCCTTTGCAGGTTGATTTGTCTGAGGAACAACAGCCTTTGCAGGTTGACTGGTCTGAGGAACAACAGGAAGAGTAGTAGTCACCGAAGTTGTCACAGAAACAGATGTAGCTGCTGCAACATTGTAGGTGCCTAGGGTTTTCTGAGCCTCCGCATCCTTGTTTTGCAAGGCACTTGCATAATTCATCACAACGGTAGTGGTCTGAGTTTTCTTTACAACAGTGCTGGGTTGAGTCTCCAAGACTGGTGCTTGAGTCTTCACAACAGTAGTGGTTTGAGTCTCCTTCCTCCCAAACATAATATTAGCTTTTCCTGTACTGTTCACAGGGATTTGGCCGACGTAGAAAGTGATCTCTGTGGAGCGAGTAGCAGCAGGTTGTTGTTGATATTGATTGAGGTTAGACACCTTAGAAGCATCAGTCAGCGGCTTCCCGGAAGCAATAGAAAGAGAAGGTACAGTTGCAGTACTAGTTGGCACCGTCGTCTTGGCAGGAGCAACAGGAAGAGGAATCTGGGCGGCTTTGACAGGAGCTTTCATGGCTTGGGATTGCGGCTTTGCCAAAGCAACAACAGGCTTGACAGGAATTCTGGGAACTTGCTTATTGTTTTGACCATTATTTCTAAAGATTGCTATCGCTTGGAGTTCTTTCTCCCTCTTTTGCCTTTCTTCCTCCTCTGTCTTCCTCCTTTTCTCTTCCTCAAGTGCCCTGTTTTTGGCCTCTCTCTTCCTGTTCTTCTCCTCCTTCTTGGCCTGTTCTGAAAGAAAGGCTGGCTCTGCTACAGAAGCCATGGTATTCAAAACACTCTGAAGGCTTATGTTTTTAATCAATACAGAATTGAGCTGGAGAAGAAGGTCTCAGGTTCGTCCTATTTATTGGCTCGCCGTGACAAGCAGCAGACTTGATCCGTAAAGAAATAGGAATAGGAATACTACAGTCTATAGGACTTGGAATGGGAATAGGAATACTACGGTCTACAGGATTTCCTTAATCGATTAGGTTATTGCTTTCTTCCCAAGCCAAAATGAGCACACCATCTTTCTTTCTAGAATGGTCTCTTAAATTTTGTTTTGCCCGATTCCACTTGATGGCCAACCAAGATTAGGTCATAGATTTTCTTTCCACTTTACTTCCATGGAACCTTAGTCGATTGTTCTTTCTTAAAAAAAAAAAAATTACATTTAAAAAAAATTAATATTTTTTTTAATTTGACATAAATTTTTTCGGTTTTAAGTTCTGAAGATCCAAGATCTGTTGGAATCCATGTTAGAATTCACAATACTTCTACTTTCGCACTGGCGAGTGTGATCAGAAACCAGTTCGACGTGGCGAGTGGCGACCAATTACTCATGGCGAGTGAAGTATATGACAATGTTCACTTGGTGAATAGTGTTTGAAGAAGAGTAGATGAACTGAACTTATGCAGTCTTTTCTTTGATCTAAAATTCTTAGAGATTACAGAGAAACACTTCCCTTTTATAGGGAGCAAAGTAACCTACAAAAATATCTAACCTAGTTTAGCTAGAGATCAACTTGCACTATCAGATCGGACATAATAGCTGACGAAAAAAATTTCGTCTACTATTCAAAATTTTCGTCGGGTATTCCTTCTATCGACGAAAATTTCGTCGGCTATTATTCATCGATAAAACGGCGTCGGTAAAAATATACCCGACGACAATAACGAAATCGTCGGCCATTCCAAAGTTATCACCGACGAAAATACATTTCGTCGACCAAACCTTGGCATAATGCCCGACGAAATTCATCGGATATTTTCACATATGGTCGACGATATCGTAAAATATAGTCGACGATCTCTTCTGTTTCGTCGGTTATTTGTTCTGAAATATAGCCGACGAAATCTGCATTAATATTTTAATAGGCATTAATTAGTTATAGCCGACGAAACCGTCACTATTTAACATAGACCACCGACTAAATAATGTCATTTTCGTCGGTTATAACAGTTATAGCCGACGAAATTTGGTAAAAATCGTCGGCTATAGCAGTGATAGCCGACGAAATAATGTCAATATCGTCGGCTGTTCTTACATTTTGGAGAAAAAAAATTAAATTAATTTCTAAATTACAATTCCAAGCAACCTGCAATTCACAATGACAATCCAACAAGAAACACGTTTTTCATTAATTATTTAATTTATTCCATCCTGGCCACCATCCTACTGTCCATCATGCTCGTCATCTTGCTAAATGAACTCGGGAGCTCTCGGCATTCGAGGTTCATCTAACGGCTCAAACGGGGGCGGGGGTTCAAAACCTTGTTGTTGTGCC
Organism: Potentilla sterilis; assembly: GCA_963682095.1. Lineage (NCBI taxonomy): Eukaryota > Viridiplantae > Streptophyta > Magnoliopsida > Rosales > Rosaceae > Potentilla > Potentilla sterilis. Next base: position 4,191,714 of record OY821761.1, read on the forward strand.
GCGAACATAGCATACCCTCTGGCCGGAGAGGGGGACATGAACTGCTCAACGGCCGCCCCGCCGATAAAAGGGTCTGGTGCCGGTTGCTCACACTTCTCCGCGGCTGGGATGAATCGATCCTCTGAGGCTGGCTAGGGGTCCTCTCGGAGTCTCCGGATCCGCTAGAACTTCCAGAACCCCTAGATCTGGAACGACGGCCTCCGAATAGCTGTCTAAATGCATCGGCCATCTGGAAACAAAAAAATTAATACATTAATTAATATTAAATTATATTACATTAAATAACAAATTCTAATTAATATAATAACCAATAATACTAACATATTTTAAAACATACTAACAAATTAATATTTATAATTTAACTAATTTTAAATAATACTAACCATTAACATAAATATAACCATTTATATACAAATATAACTATATTTCATCATTAATATATATATACATACAAATAACCATTTATATAATTAGGCTACCAATTTATATATATAATTAATTTAAAAATTTATATATAACAATTAAAATATACATTAACATATATATATATATATATATATATATATAAATATGTGTATATATTAACAAATATATAACAATTTATATAATTAATCTACAAATTTATATATATAATTAATCTAACAATTTATATATATAACCAATATATATAACAATTTAACACACACTTAAATATCTAAATTATATACCTAAATTATACAATTAAAATAAATTGCAAAAAAAAAAATTACATAGCGGAGGAGGAGAAGGAGGAGGAGGAGGTCGGAGGAGGAGGGGAAGGAGGCCGGAGGGGAAGGAGGAGGAGGAGGCCGGAGGAGGGGAAGGAGGAGGAGGAGGAGGAGAGAAAAAGTCGGGCTGAAAGCGACTTTCAGTTTTTATAGCAGAGAGAATAGCCGACGATTTACAAGATTTCGTCGGCTATTCTTTGAATGTCATCGGCTAGGTGCGGATCGCAAGAGTTTAGCCGACGAAATATAATTTTCGTCGGCTAAACTATAGGTCAAACCACTAAGTCAAACCTTTAAACGCTTAAAAACGGAAATTAGTCTAGTTAAACGACGGTTTCTGGCCTCACCTTCAACAGATAATAGTTTCAAATCAATGAGACGCAACTAATCATATAAAAATTTTACAAAATTGATTTAACGAACGTCAGGCTACCCATAAGAAAACGAAAGTAAAAAACAGTTAACCGCACCATTCGGCACACAGATTTTATCATAACCTTGTCATTTTTCAACCATAGACGTATTTCATATTTCGGTCATATCTTATTTCACAACATTTTTGCATTTGAAGAGTCTACATATAGTAACTATTTGAAACTATACATTCACTTAAATACTTAGTAAACAAGTTAAGGAACATTAGTGGATATGTTCTGATTTTAAATCTAAAAGTTTAGAAAATCTATTCCAACCGTCAGATATCACCGTTAAGATTAAATACATGTATGGAAAAAAATCCAACTTCAGCTGACAACGTTAAAGGCTCGATCGGAACGGTCAACCGGGTAAGTCAAACCTCTAAACGCTTAGAAATGGTAATTGGACTGTCTAAATGACGTTTTTTTGCCTGACCTTCAACAGATAATAGTTTCAAATCGATGAGATGCAACTAATTGTATAAAAAAATTTCTCAAAATATTTACCGAAAGTAACGCTATCATTAGGGAAATGAATGAATAAAACCTTTGACCGCATCTTTCGACACTCAGATTTTATCGGAATCTTGTCATTTTTCAACCGTAAAGGTATTTTATCATTTTGGTCATATCTTATTTCACGACTTTTTTCTGTTTAAAGGATGAAGCAATGGTTTATCGTTAGTGATAGAAAATGGAATCTGGTCATTTTTTTTTTTTAAATCATAGCCGACGAGAGACAACCTCGTACTCGTCGGCTATTCTTTTGTCGTTTTCTGTCTAAAATAAAATATGTATTTTTCAATATAGTTATGGCCGACGAAATAATGCATTTTTCGTCGGCCAAAATTTCAAAACTTTTCGTCGGCTAATGTTTCAGAGAAAGGCCGACGAAAATCCAAATCGTCAACTGAAATATGAATATAGCCGACTTTATTGTTTATACCAACGAAAAAACAGTATCGTCGGCTATGGTTAAACTATGGCCGACGATTTTGTTTTTCCACCGACGAAAAATAAAATCGTCGGCTATTCGTTGGAAGTACCGACGAAAATTTTAATTCGTCGGCCGTTTTTTTTAATTTTGTCGGGAAAAGCCTTTTTCTGGTAGTTTTGACAAATTATAGTGATATGATACTACAAATATCTAGCTGAAAAATCTCAACGGAATGAACAGTGAAGCAGCTGCTGGAAAGCATATTAGCTTTTCAGACAGATTCCTAATCTTCTCAGGAAAGCATTAACTTCAACACTCCCCCTTAATGCTTTGCCTTATCATTCCGTGCAGGCCTCTGAGGTATTCAAACCTATCTCTGGCGAGTGCCTTGGTGAAGATATCAGCAACTTGGTCATCTGTATTGCAGTACACCAGATCAATCTCATTCTCTTCTACTGCATCCCTAATGTAATGAAACTTCAAGGCGATGTGCTTGGCCCTACTGTGATAGACAGGGTTCTTGCTCATGGCGATTGCAAACTTGTTATCACTGAGAATGGTTGTTGCTGTTCTGTTTTTCTCACCAAAGTCTTCTATGGCTCTTCTTAGCCATATTGCTTGTGAAGTGGCGATTGAAGCTGTGACATACTCAGCTTCAGCTGTGGACAATGCCACTGATTTCTGCTTCTTTGAAGCCCAGGAGAACACTCCTGTTCCTGGTGTAAAAGTATATCCATATGTGCTCTTCAAGTCATCTACACTGCCTCCCCAGTCACTGTCACAGAACCCAAAGAGTTTTGGTTCTACTTTCCTCTCATACAGGATTCCAATGTCCATTGTTCCTTGGATGTATCTCATGATTCTCTTTGCTGCTCCATAGTGTATCTTGGTGGGGTTGTACATAAATCTGGACATCAAACTTGCTGCATACATAATATCTGGTCTTGTTGTAGTCAAGTATAGTAAGTTTCCCACTAAGCTTCTGTATAAATTCCCATCAGCAGAACCACTTCCATCTTCCTTGGAGAATTTGTCACTGACCACTAGAGGAATTGCAACTGGATTGCAACCTAGCATTTTAAACTTCTCTAGTATAGTCTTTGCATATCTCTTTTGGGTAATGAAGATTCCCTCCACTGCTTGAATTATTTCAATTCCCAGAAAGTAATGCAGGATTCCCAAATCACTCATTTCATATTTCATCATCATATCAGACTTGAAATTTGAAATCATTTTTTCACAGCTTCCAGTAAATACCAAATCATCAACATATAAGGAGACAATAAGTATGTTTGATTTACCTTCAGTCTTTGTGTAAATGGCAGGTTCGTTTTCACTCATTTGAAAACCCCTTTCTGTGAAATAGGAATCGATCTCACCATACCAAGCTCTTGGGGCTTGTTTCAGGCCATATAGAGTTTTCTTCAGCTTGTAAACTTTCTGCTCTTTGCCTTTGATGATGAAACCTTGTGGTTGTTCCACAAACACTTATTCTTTCAACACTCCATTTAGAAATGCCGATTTGACATCAAGTTGGTGGAGATACCAACCCTTTTATGCAGAAATGGAAATCAGACCTCTTATGGTCTCATGCCTTGCCACTGGTGCAAAGGTCTCATTGAAATCCACTCCAGGTATCTGCGAGTATCCCTTTGCCACCAATCTTACTTTATTTCTTTGCACAGAACCATCTGAGTTCAGCTTGGTCTTGTATATCCACTTCAAACCTATGACATCCTTGTTGTCTGGTTTGTCAACTAGCTTCCATGTGTTGTTCTTCACAATCACATTGATGTCCTCTTGCATTGCAGACCTCCATTCATCTTCCTTCACTGCTTCTTCAAATCTTTCTGGCTCGAACAAGCATGCATTGCAGCTTTCATACACTTCATTCAAGCTTCTCATCCTTACTGGTAGAGAGCTTGGTGTTGATTGAGCTTCTGAAGATCCTGGCGAGTGAGGTGATGGCGAGTGAGTCTCTGGCGGGTGAGTCGCTGGCGAATGTGTCGCTGGCGAGTGAGTTGCTGGCAAGTGAGTTTCTGGCGAGTGAGTTGTTGGCGGATTGAGTTCCAGAATTTTTGGATCCTCTTGTTCATTTTGAACTCTTACTTCTTTTACTCCTTTCTCTTGGGCTGAACCTTGGTTCCAATCCCAAGATGAATTCTCACTGAAGAGAACATCTTTGCAGACTATCATTTTCTTCTTCTACAAATTGTAGAGCCTATAGCCCTTTGATTGAGAGTTGTATCCCATGAATACACACTTCTCACTGGTTTCATCCAGTTTATATCTCAGCTCCTCTGGGATATGTGCATAAAAAATTGATCCAAACACCCTCAAGTGATTTACACTTGGCTTCTTGCCACTCCATGCTTCAAACGGAGTCTTTCCTTGGACAGCAACTGTTGGATGTCTGTTCATCAAATACACAGCAGTATTAACTGCTTCTCCCCAATATTCTTGAGGTACTGATTTATCATGGAGCATGGACTTGGCCATCTCAATGATTGTTCTGTTTTTTCTTTCAGCAACACCATTCTGCTGAGGTGTGTAGCTAACAGTCAGCTGCCTTTCCAGCTCAATGTCTTCACAGAACTTCTTGAATTCATTTGATGTGTACTCGCCACCTCTATCTGTTCTTAACTTCTTCAGCTTGAGGCCAGATTGTCTCTCCACCATTGCTTGAAACTTTCTGAACACGGCGAACACATCAGACTTTTGCCTTAGGTAATAAACCCAAGTCATTCTTGTGAAATCATTTATGAAGGTTAGAAAATATCTATTTCCTCCATCAGTTGTGGTTTTCATTGGACCACAAACATCAGAATGTACCAGCTCCAGAGGTACTTTTGCTCTCCAGGCTTTCCCTTTTGGGAATGGGAGTGTGTGTTGCTTCCCCAATGCACATCCTTCACACACTTCATTTACATCATTTATTTTTGGCAGTCTCTGCACCATTTCCTTTTGATGCATCAACTTGAGACTCTGGAAATTCAAATGTCCAAGTCTCTTGTGCCAGAGCCAGGGATCATCCTTTAGCTCCATTCTTCTTGCACTCTCAATTGCATAATTGAGAGTCAGAGGAAAACTTTTGTTCCTCTTCATCTGGATTTCTACTATCAGGTTCTTGCTGCTCCCTCTCTGATATATCTTGCAAGTGTCATCACCAAAATGCAGGTGATATTTGTGCTCAATGAGCTGACCAACACTTAGCAGATTGGAATCCAGAGTTGGAACCAACATCACATCTCTGATGTACATTTTTCCAGACTTGGTTTCAACAGCAATGCTTCCTTTGCCTTTTGTATCCACCAACATTCCATTTCCCATCTTCACTCTTGTAATGCTGTTGTGGTCAATATCATGAAGGTTGGCATTCACCGTCATATGATTACTGCAAGCACTATCAACAAGCCACGCATTCTCCTCTACTGCAACACTTACAGCATGAGTAACACAGAACATGTTTGTGTCACTCGCCTCTATGCTGTTCGCCTGTTAATTTCCCTTGTAGTTACAATCCTTCCTGACATGACCAAACTTTTCACAGTTTGAGCACTTTGGTTTCCCTTTGAACCAACACTCGCCTGCATGAAGCTTATTACAGACAGTGCATTTATAATACCCTGAGTTGCTACTCTCCTCATTGTTGCTCTTCATCCGCTGATTTGTTTTTCCCTCCCACTTCTTTCCTTTACCTTTCCAGTTCTTTTTCTACTTAGAATTTGAACTAGATGGCTCACTCCTATTTGAGTTAAGGTTGAGTGTTTGGAAAGCTTTTTCAGTTTCTTCATCATGACTAGACAACCTATGATCGAAAGCTTTCAGAGTTCCCATCAGATCCTGAACACCTAGAGTTTTCAGATCCCTAGTCTCCTCTATAATACTAATAATAGCATATATTTCCTATTCAAGCTCATTAGGATTTTCTGTACTACTCTCTCCTCAGGTATTGGTTCTTTGTAGGTTCTCATCTGATTAACAATATTAGTCAATCTAGTGCTATAATCACCTAACAACTCAGTATCATTCATTTTTGTATACTCAAAATCTCTTCTAATAGATTGTACCTTGACAGCTCTGACCCTTACTGATCCTCTGTACTCAAGGCTGAGTGCATCCCATGCAGCTTTGGCAGTCTTCTCATTTGAGATTCTGGGAAAGATCTCATCTGTGACCGAAGTCTGCAGAATATTAAGAGTTTTCGCATCTTTCTTAATATTCGACTTCAGTTCAGCCATCTGCGCAATTGTTTGCTCCTCTCCTGCATCTGGTCTCTTGTATCCTTCTTCTACGAGGCTCCATAGATCTCGTGAGATGAACATGGTCTCCATCTTGATTATCCAGAAATCAAAGTTCTCTCCATTGAAGATTGGAACTCTGTTTTCTGAACTTCCTCCTGATGTAGCCATACCAGTAACAGAAAAATAAAGACTTGTGTTTGTTTTTTTTGTTTCTGAATCAACAGAAGGTACACCCCAGTTGATATTGATCAACAGAGCTCTGATACCATGTTGGAATCCATGTTAGAATTCACAATACTTCTACTTTCGCACTGGCGAGTGTGATGAGAAACCAGTTCGACGTGGCGAGTGGGGACCAATTACTCGTGGCGAGTGAAGTATATGACAATGTTCACTTGGTGAATAGTGTTTGAAGAAGAGTAGATGAACTGAACTTATGCAGTCTTTTCTTTGATCTAAAATTCTTAGAGATTACAGAGAAACACTTCTCTTTTATAGGGAGCAAAGTAACCTACAAAAATATCTAACCTAGTTTAGCTAGAGATCAACTTGACAAATTATAGTAATATGATACTACAAATATCTAGCTGAAAAATCTCAGTGGAATGAACAGTGAAGCAGCTGCTGGAAAGCATATTAGCTTTTCAGACAGATTCCTAATCTTCTCAGGAAAGAATTAACTTCAACAAGATCGAGATGTCCTTATGCATAATACGCATAGCTGTTTTCAATGGGGATAGCTGCACCTAGTTGCCTTCATATATGTCTTTGGTACGTATATGCATTTGTTCCAGTCATGTATATCAATTCCTCACTGGCAGTCCAATGGTTTAAGAATTCTTGGAGTTCTGAAGATGAACTAAGTGACTTCTGTCCTAGTTAAGGAATATACAAGTAAGATAACAAGGAGGAGTATACAAGTCTAAGCTGACAAAGTCTTAGAGCTGTCTCAGATAAATTCTTTGATTAAATTATTAGATAATATTGAGGACTTTCCAAACTTTGACACAGTTGCCTCTGACTTGTGGAGCTAGTTGAGCTAATAAGTGACCAACTGACAATGTATTTTAAGCTTTGGGATGTTGACAGGTAGTCTCTGGAATGAGGGCTGTACAAGGATACATCAGATGAAGTATGCGCCAGGGTACGTTGTTGGTTTACTGCATTAGAAATTGAACTGCTGCTGCTAGAAGTTCATTTATATATATCTTTAGATTTCTTGATGTATAATATCATGTAACCTCTGTTCATTCTCCATTACTCTCGCTATGGCTTGTTCTTGTCCCAGGGATTTTCTAAAGGGTTCACTTTCAGTTTGAATGACATTGTGACCAGCGAATCAAAGATATTACCAAATCCACCAATATGGAGACGACCATTGAAGCCCTTCCATTGGAACTTGCATGGAGTTGGATTTGATTACTCCACCAATGAATACAACGTAATTAACGTGCAGGATTATGAGGATGGAATGGTGTTTAGTGTCTATACAGTATACACTGCAAACTGATTCTTGGCGGCAGATTGACTGCTTGTTCCCCTACACAATGGCTCTCCCTAATGATGGGATCCTGGTGAATGGTGGTTTACATTGGTTGGTGTCAATGGTGTGGTCCGTGTGGAAGGATGCAGATGAATCATGGGTGGTTATATCTTTCCTTTTAGCAGAGGAGGAGGTTAGAGAAATTGCGCTACCGCCCAATGTGGGTGATCTTTCTTCATTTGAATTAGCAGGGGCATTCAGAAACTGGCTCTGTATAACATCAAAATCACCACTGAGATTTAATGAGTTTTGGGTCATGAAGAAATATCGAGTGCCAGAGTCTTTGTAGTAAAATGCAGGTCTCCATACCATAACACCGACTACAACATTCCGGTTTCTGGACCGAATCTTATGTTCTTATGGTGTTTGATAGGAGTTGATTGGTTATGTACAATTTTTATGATGGCACATATTGGAATCTACTGGTTGGTGATAGTGTCAAAGATTGTTTCTTTAGAACCGTTAGTATCTATTTGTTGACCCTGCCATATTCAGTGTACCAAACGATTTTTGGGAGCCAAAGTAGACATTATTTCTTAAAACTGAATGGCATAAGTTTAAATGGGGCTCTTCTCCAAATCGGTCCAAACCTGTTCACGGCCGGTGGAGGAATGGTCATTGATTCGGGAGCGCCCAACAATTTCATAGTTGAGGGGGCTTTCTTGGTCGTGAAACAAGCTGTGGTGAAGCACTTTCATATTAAGTGAGGATGGGAACCATTGGAGAAGGGTGAGGCTGGCCATGGGTTTGATTTGTGCTACCAGATTCATGCAACATATAACGTGCTATCCGTGACGCTTCACTTTGAGGGAGCAGACCTTGAGTTGAGTCCTAATAAATACTCAAAACCATAGTCAGTAACAGAACAAGCTATTGGTAATTTAGTACCTTTTCTTGCTGTTTTCGTGGTTCTCGTTGGTATCCACTACCTTCATACAGGGCCTCTGCAAAGTTAGAGGCCTGGTGCGAAAAAAATTTCGAGGCGTCATGTTAATGTTAGATATAATGTTGGAAAAAAAAAATGAGTGGATATAATAAAAATAGATTAGATGAAATCCTGCATGGTAAAAATCTCCAAATGTACAAATAATCGAGACAACTAACAATTAAGTTTCAAGTATTGATAAACACGAGACTATAGCTAGAAAAAAAAAAAAAAAAAAAAGCAATCGTCTCTGTTAGGGTTCTCTCTAACAGCGGCCGACCAAATCTCCAAAACCTATGGCTGTGGCCACAAAATCTTTTTACTCCAGCGTAGTTTTACGACGAGTTACAATGTTTCTTTTACTTTTTCTTCTCTTTGGGTTTGCTGAAGGTACGTAGGTTTGATGGAGGTTTTAAATTTCCATCTCTAGGTATGTTTTTGATTTATCCTTTCCTGCCTGCAATGATTCGCCGTGGAGTCGACCTTTTTGGTTCAGGCTACAGCAAATTCATGATCGATGGTTCTTTGGTGGTAGTGGTTGTTCCTGTCCTATATTCTTCTTGCCAGAGTCGAGGTGGACGATGGTGCCGATGATGAGAGTGATGACAAGTCGAAATCCAAGTCTGATTTCGGGGTTCATCGTCTTGGCTGCGACCGATTTTCAATACCTGGGGTAGATGATGGTGTCTTTACTATTTTCATGGAGGTTTTCTGGACTGGTGGACGGCTCTCTGGACGACAGTGTTGGTGGCGGCTGCAGCAAACTTAGGGTTTGTAGAGTCTGCTAGGGTTTCCGAGAGTTTTGACTTATAAGCTATATTCTTGGGCTTCACCTGCTTTGATTCTTTTTGAAGTTGGACTAGTACTTTGGTGATTGCTAGTCCTATGGTGTGGATTTGGATGGATTTGGTCTTTATGACCCATAATCATATATAATTTTGAATCAAGGGCAGACTCAACTAAGGGGTTGTTACCCTTTATTCCAGCTTCTCCATGAGTGATTAGAGTCTGTAAAAATAAAGGTGCTATAAACGATCTTCAGAAGGTGGATGTATTTTTTATGGTTGAATTTCTAGGTGCAGCTAGGTTCTTAATTGTCATAAGTAGTAATTCTTATTGTCGCTCCTAATGGGGGTTTTATTCCCTTCTGGGAAATATATATTACTAATTTACTACTTATTAAAAAAAAACACGAGACTATAATTCCTAACATCACGAGAATTGTTAGATATAATGTTTCAGCTATATCTGTTTCGACTAAAAATTAGCAATGAGGCCTTGCGGGCCACTTTAAACATTTTACAGTTTTTACTGAGCCTAACAACAAACACAAAAAACAGTAATTAGAATCTGCTTTGAAACTTGAAAAATGAATAATTAATTACATGTTAGGATGTAAAACATGTTTATGTATACATTGGAAATTTAACTAAGTAAACTAAAAAGAGTGAGTTAATTGTATAGGGCATTGTAATAAGAAATATGACAAAATATTGGTCACTCCTTATATTTTTAGAGTCTCTTCCTCGTGCTTTCAATTTCATATGATCACTCCTCATAGTCTCAATTTTCGACCGATTACTGGGGGTCAGTAAAACTATTACTGGGGGTCAGTAATACGTAGTCATGGTCATGTTCTTGTGGCTGTGTGCTTCTGAGATTCTATGCTTTCGTAATTTCAATTTCATAGATTCGAGTTTCCCAAATTTGGATGTTTGGTGATTAAAGTGGATGTTTGGTGATTAAATTTCAATTTCTGGGATAATGTGGATGTTTGGTGATTAAAGTTTTGCAACTTCATGCCTGGATTACTAGAGGTCAGTAATCTGATTACTGGGGGTCAGTAATCTGAAAACTGGGGGTCAGTAACCTAGTTACTGGGAGTCAATAATCGATTACTGGGGGTCACTAACCATGGTTATTGGGGGTCAGTAATCGATTACTGGGGGTCAGTAACATGGTTACTAGAAAATATGGAATCTGTAACCTGATTACTGGGGGTTAGTAACATGGTTACTGGAAAATATGGAATCTGTAACCTGATTACTGGGGGTCAGTAATCGATTACTGGGGGTCAGTAACATAGTTACTGGAAAATATGGAATCTGTAACCTGATTACTGGGGGTCAGTAACCTGATTACTGAGGGTCAGTAATCGATTACTGGGGGTCAGTAACATGGTTACTGGAAAATATGAAATCTGTAACCTGATTATTGGGGGACAGTAACCTGATTACTGGGGGTCAGTAATCGATTACTGGGGGTCAGTAACATGGTTACTGGAAAATATGGAATCTGTAACCTGATTACTGGGGGTCAGTAACATGCTTAAGTCATAGTCAGTAATTTAATATTGAAAAAAAAATATTCAGGCAAAAAAAAAATCCGGCAAAAAAATTGGGTGACCGGAATCCGGCGACTCCGGCGATCGGTCATGGGAGGCCGGCGGAGTTGGGTGACCTTTCGGTAAAGTTTTTTTATCTTCCACTTTCTCAGCACATTATAATTCAAAAATATGTTAGATAAGACAGAAGGACAAAAAAGAAAGAAAAAAATTAAAATTGTACTAGGGTTGAAAAAGATTTGTTCAAATAGACAATAGAGTTGTTACCTTATGTTGAATAGGGGAAGAAAATAAGATGGTCATTGGAATGGACAATGAGGGGGCCAAATTAGCACTAAATGGGCATTTTCTATTCTTTTAATATATTTTTTTTTTATAAAATTCCAACTTGAAAAGTTGTTGGACAACATGATTTAGGCTTAGTTTTAGTGCTTGACGTAAAAGAGTTCGATGGACCTGCGCGTCACTCAAATGAAAAAATGCAAGTCTATAAGGATGAAAGTGTTGCAAATTCTTAAGTATGGCCACTATACAATTTAGCCACACATACTATCCAAAACTCCAAATTATTCGATGGGTACAACACTACAACACATGAACAGAAAATGAGAAATTGCCGGAACTGAGTTTTGCAGCTGAAACATACAAAGAGCCTTGAAACACTACAACATGCACTCAAGCTCTAAAGGATTAGCTGAGACACGCAAAGCTCCACAACGCCATTGCCTCCATCCCCTCTACATGCTTTGAAACTCATGATAACATTTAGGAATTTCAGTCTGTATTCACATATAAAGAGCCATATATAAGTAAGTGTGTTTGTGCATCAGAAGGTTAATTCAAAGTTTCAGTCACTCAGCTATAATCCATCTCCACATCAACAGAGAACATACGAAACTCTTATCAACTTGGCAAATCCAGATAATAGTAGTCAAACCATAAACCGATAGCTAGGGAGCCTACTCAGGAAATCCTTACGTGAACTCAGAGTTGTGATATAAAAGATCAAAGTGAACAGACAGTTCAAAGAACTTTCAAAAGTTTCAGTAAATTCACACGAATCTGCATTGTTCAGAGTATGGGAAGGAATCCTTTTTATTAAAAATGGAATGCAGAATTGACAATTAGGAATATAGGATTAGGGTCATCACCATTCACCTCTGGCATTTGGGACTTAGGGTCACAAAATTTTGTATCCGTAAAGTCACAATTACCACCTTACTCTCACAGGATCATAGGTTTGGATCTAGATACAATTTCCGTAGTTTTGTATTTTCTTCCACAACAGCATTTCAGGTTATAAAAGCCTGAATTGAATTACAAAGGGGAAACCAATGCTTCATTGGTTCATTACCAATAGGGCCAGTAAAGAGAAGGATCAGTTATTAGGTTTTTTGAAGAGAGTTATTAGGTTGGTAATTATAATCTCCATAATGCATTAAAGAATTCTCAAAAATCAATATAGGGATATCAACTAGAATGCTGAAGTTATCAAATTTTAAATCTAAGTTAGGAAGCATTTGACCATGTACCATCATCTATCAAGAAGTTTTCAATCGAAAACAAATTAGTGCCATATTAAATCACAGATGAGTTCAACTTGATAAGACAAGAGTCTGAGCTACTCAAAACTATAGTTAGTAACGGAAGAAGCTGTTAGTGATTTAGTACGTTTTCTTGAGGTTTTGCTTTGTTCATTTGAGCATCCACTACCTTCATATTCTTCGAAGCTTTAGATGATTTAGATGAAGATGACTTCTCTGGCGGATCCAATGCAGCACCTGCATCCCTTGCTTGTTCTGCAAAACTTCAAAGTGTCAGTGTGACAGAATAGCAGCTCTAGCAAACTTAAGCTACTGGAAATAAATAAAATGTGACAGAGTCCATACCTTCCTCCACAATTTCATAATGATCGTCAACAGTAGGAACATATTGAATGTTGCAAATGCTCTCAGATTTGATCGAATTTTGGTAGCATATCGATGCTTCCACTGTTTTGCTGTCAGTATGTCAATATGATCTCAAAATGGCAAGAAGCTGTAACAATAAGAATGATATGATTAAGCACAACCAAGAAACATGAATTGCAAACCATAGACCTATCACCAAATTGCCTCAACAAGATTGATTGCTGTATTACAGACCACCATGGACTAAATGTGTTTTTACTTGTTATTCTACAAGTTGATATCAAATAATGTATACTACACACACATACGTACAGCACAAAAAATCTATTTAGAGATGACTATTTATTTGACAGAAATATGTTGAAGAAAATGATAATTATTATGGCGGAACTTAGCTTTGACACTCTCCCCATATGATCCCATCATAATTTCATATAATATCAAATGCTTTGATCCCCTGTATTACTAATGTATGAAAATCTATAGAAACGAATTCCAACTATGACACAAATGTCGAACGCGGAATATAAATTTGTCAAGTTGGAGGTTGGAGCAAGCATATGTAATTTTCAGATTCTGAAGCAGAACATAATAAAACTGAGGCTAATTTATTTTATGGTCGGTGCTTGGTGCTCATTGCATAGTGAATAGTGCATAGTGCATAGTGCTCGGTACTTGCTTTGAATTTAAATGGAGTCCGGTAGTAAAAGTAATTTACTGAGCCTAACAATAAACATAAAAAATAGTAATAAGAATCTGGTATGAAACTTGAAAGTGGATATTTATATGTTGGAGAGTACCACATTTAAGTAGATATTGATTGTACTGGCAGTTTAACTAGACAAACCAGAAAGATTGAGTTGACTGCATTGGCATAGTAGTGAATAGTTTGATAATTGAACACTTACCGTACAAACATGATCATCTTTTGTTTTCCTCACCAATAAGAATTAATCATCATCTATCTCCCTGTATTATTTCTGGTTTTGGATTACTGAGCAAGACCCCTTGAGAAGAAATCTTCAACTCAATCAGGCAGCCACTGACATATAACTCTGTTGTGGATGGGAGTTTGACGGTGCAATTTCCCGACCAAAATCCTTGGAGTCTCGGTAGACGAGCAAGTTTCAAAAGTTGCAGCCGGCTGAAAGCAATCTCACAAATATCATGATCATCTTCATTGCTTGCCCTTACAATTTCTCTCAGCACATCACAATCTGTCACCATCAGTGTTGTCAGTTGCATTAAGCTCTTAGCAGCATCAAAACTTGTTAAAAGTATTCCAATCCTCCACAATTATGAACTGTTAGACTCGTTAGATAGCGGAAGGATATTGCGGATGACTCTAAGCTCTTTAACATGTTACAATTATACACATCAAGAGTGTCCAAGTTTGGCAAAACTGGGCCAGCCGTTTCAGAGTTCCCATTCTCTATTTGCAAGAGCTTGTCCATGTAAAATATCCTTAAAGTTTTGAAACCTGAGAGGGTCCCTGGATGTATCTCCTCACCGCCATTCATTTCTTGATTGACAAATAATATTTCCATGGAATTATTCCAGCCCAATTCAAGTGCAGCAAGCTTCGGTAACGCTTCGGTAACTTGTGTAAGAAATCTATTGTGGCCTGCTTGGAGAAAGGTGACCAGTTGTAATTTGTAATAGATTTTAATTCGCTGAAGACCAGTGCTGGGGACGATGGACCGTACCAAATCTCCGGGAATTGCAGCGTTGGTTGTTCCAATTTGGGAAATGAATCCTGAAACATATGAAGCATGCATGCATCTACTGAGAACCAGCCTCACAAAACTATTAAAAAGACACTAATATATTAGATGATTGCTCTCATGCTGATTTAAATGCCCAAATAGAAGTATGTATGTAATGAGGAAATTTCTAGTATTGACGTCGGTGAGAACAACAAGAAGGTGTTAACATTTGATGCACTTGAATTGTTAAAAAAGAAAATCATTTCCCATGTAGTTCTGATGATTTTTTAAAGGATATGTAGTAGAAAAGCACTAAATGTTTAAAAAGAATTAGTCCATACATTCATATACATTGTTACGTAGCTGTGTACATTACTAATACGTAATTATTAACTGCCTGTAGTTCTAATTGTACATGATCTAAATAACACATATTACGAATCTTCTAATCATCTGAAGATGACCAGAGGAAAATTATATTATTTGAACCCCACAATGGAATCAAGGTAATACTACCAACCTTGTTTAACTCTAAACATGCAACATATTACCTTGTTTACCTTGTAAGATTTAATGTGTAGCTAATCTCCAACTACACAGATAAATTGAAATCATTTTCATTTAAATAAATTTTTATATTTCCGGTGACCAGCAGGAATCTAATCTGCTAATTGATGAACAATTAGAAATGTTATCACCAGTACTAAAATGCATTTTTGTTGTTGTTGTTGTTGTTTAAAATTAGGGGTTTTTACCCAAAACTACAATTTTGGGTACATAATTACCAATAGCAAGGTCCTCTTTTTAAATTACCATTAGCAAGGTTCCATCCAAAACTAACAAAATCAGTTAAGTCTTAAATTACATAATTACCCTCATTAAGCCTAATGCTACTGATCCTCAGAACTCAACTTAATACTACTGACCCTCAGTAGCTCCGCCGTCCTCCGCCGTGCTTTAATACTACTGACCCTCAGTATCTCCGCCGTCCTCCGCCGTACTTCAAAAATACTGACCCTCAGTATCTCCGCCGTCCTCCGCCGCACTTCAATAATACTGAGGCTCAGTAGCTCCGCCGTCCTCCGCCGTCCTCCGCCGCACTCCGCCGTCCTCCGCCGCACTTCAATAATACTGAGCCTCAGTATCTCCTACTCAAAACCCTAATTCTCCCAAAAAAAATCCAGATCCCTCACTCCTCCACAAACCGGCCTCCACCGATCCAATTCCAACCACCAAATCCCAATCCCACCACACCACACCAAATCAAACAACAAACACCACACCAAGGACAAAGAGAGGGAGAGGTAGAGAGGGAGAAACGCGAGAGAGCCAAAGAGGGAGGCAGAGAGGGAGAGACAGAGAGAGGGAGAGGTAGAGAGGGAGAGACGAGAGAGAGCCAGAGAGGGAGAGGTAGAGAGGGAGAGACAGAGAGAGAGCAAGAGAGGGAGAGGTAGAGAGGGAGAGACGAGAGAGAGAGTGTCGTCACCCTCGGTCCCCCCGGCTCCGCCGCTCCTCAGTCCCCCTGTCTCTGCCGTCGTGCTCGGTTCCCTGGCTCCGCCTCCGCTACCTCGATTTGCTCCGGTTCCGGCCTCGCGTTCGCTCCTCGTCGTCGTCGTCGTCACGTCTCCGAGCTCGCAGCTTGCGCCTCGCCTCGCTCCGGCCTCGCTTCTGCCTCGCACCTCTCCGGCCTCGCTTCTGCCTCGCACCTCTCCGGCCTCGCTTCTGCCTCGCACCTCTCCGGCCTCGCTTCTGCCTCGCGCCTCTCCGGCCTCGCGTCTCTCCGGCCTCGCGCCTCTCCGACCTCGCTTCTGCCTCGCGCCTCTCCGGCCTCCGCCTCGCGTCTCTCCGGCCTCGCGCCTCGCGTCTCTCCGGCCTCGCGCCTCGATCTGCTCCACCGCCCACCTCCCCTCGGCGCCTCCAATCTCAGATCTAGGGTTTGGGTCTGGGTGGGTTTGTCGGTTTGAGGACGAGAGAGAGAGATCTGTGAGTTTTTTTTTTTTTTTTTAAATATATATAGATGGCATATATTGTAATTTTTACATTTTGAGGGTCAATTATGTCATTTAATATTGGACGGATTAAAAGTCTGTTAGTGTTAAATCCTGCTAGTGGTATAAAAAAAACAGATCTTGCAATTGGTAATTATGAGTACAAAATTGTAGTTTTGGGTAATTATCTATTAAAATTAAGGAATTATTCAACCAAAAAGATAGCCTAGTCATTAAATAGTACATCAAAAATTCAAAATAAAGCCAAAGGAATTTACCTTCCTATTAATGATGTAGGTGATATCAACATTGTTCTGGAAACGGAGGTTTATCAGTTGCTGAAAATCTTCAACATGTGACGGAGAATGTAATGGAAAGAGGTAAGATCAAAACCACGCCATCTACAATGCAGCTGCAGACAGTAAAGAACATAACTTTTTTCAGCTATACCCAATTCATATAACGAAAGAACTAAAACTGATTTGTCGTGCTATGAAGTATAACACCTACAAGGCTATAATGCTATCAGAAATCATCAGTGGCAGTGAGAATTCGATATCAATTAACAAACTACAGAGTCTCTGATGGGCTTAAGGAACCTCACAAATCAATTAGAACACCAAAGTATGAATCTTTACAACATTAAACGAAGCCCAAATGTAATGGAAAGAGGTAAGATCAAAACAAAGAGGAACATGTTACCAGTGAGGTGAAACAGGGGAGTTAATTAGAGGCTTTTTATGCAGTTGATATATAATCGTGGATATAAGTTTCAGTTTGACGCAAGAATGAATCAATGAAGCCCGAAATAAACCAAATATTTCGAGTCCAGAATCATGATACGAATCTGAAGTTAAAGCTATGCAATTGGAGTTAGACAATGAAGGGATCGAAGTTAGAGTCTTAAACATGCCATGTTGGATAAGATGATTGTTGGGTACTTTCTAACTAGAAGAACACACATGGGTATGTTTGTTACACGGGATGGGACTGGACTGGATTGTGTTACACAAATATATAATCCGAAACCCATGTTTGGTGGATGTGCGGGAGTACAATTAATGAGCTTGTTGAGTCCCCGCGTCCCCCGGATATCGGCTTACAGAGCGGCCTCAAAATTGGGGGACTCTCGTAGCTCTCGCTCCAGAAGAAATCGATTTCGTTCCAGAAGCTCCTCTCACCCCTCTCTCTCTCCCTGCGAATCTCGATTAAGCTCCTCTCAAGAAGAAAACATCCCGATTTCAGGTTCTCTCTCCTCTCCAAATAGTTTGGCCAAATATTTAACACTTGGAGAGCCAGAGAAGAATGGCGAGCTCAACCTCCGGCGGAAGAAGCAGCAGCAGCAGAGAGAATACGGCAAAAAGTATGGTCTCCGATCAGATATCTCAGGCTGTACTATCCACTTCCAACCTCCTCCACCTTATGCAGCAGTCCTCTCCTTCCCAGGTCTCACCTTCCAACTCTTCATTCCTCACCTTCAATGCAAAGTGATCAAATTCTATTCGTTTTTCTTCTTAGTATCAAAAAGATCAATTTTTGACAACTGGGCTTTCATTGGATTTGGGAATTATGTATGCATTGCCGAGAAACTTTTTCATTACCTGAAAGATTTAATTTTGAACTGATTTTCTGTAAGGCTGGGGTGGTTTAGATCAAAGATAGTATAAATGAAGGAGGAACAATGTAATGGAAAGATGGGTAGACAAGAAATACAGTTAAAGATGTGTGTGCTGGTCACTATAGTAGTTACTATGTAAAATGGATAAAGGGAATGTGTTGTTTTGGTTAGTTTGTTGAGGACGTGTGGGTTGGGGTATTAAAATGAAATAATCATCACCTGGTAATGAATTCGTGATGGTATGCAATAGATGATTGGAAGGACGAGGGAGTGGAGAGGCCTCATGCTTCAATTATGAAGCTGAAGGCTGTAATTTTGGAGGTAGAGGAAGTGTTCATGATAATTTTAGTTAAAGGGTACAGTTAGTGATAGAGATAGAAATTTCTGGCTGGAAGGAGAAGGAATGAGTTTGAGGGGAAACTACTCCAGTCAGTACAGTTAAGTGTCCTTGATATCGCTCTGTTACGACTTTTACCCTGGAGTAGTTCTTGATGGAATTCCTGGAGGAAATGGGGTGTTAGATAGATAAAGCATCAGTAAGCACCTATTTAGTTTGGCCAGCCTGGATTCAGATAAATTGGCTGTCGTTATGCAGCCAAATCTGTATTTCAGAATGTTTACTCTTGTGGTATTTCTCTTGCTTGCAACTTTTCAGAATGGGATGTAAATATGTCTATATTTTTTGTGCAATCTGACTTGCTCATTCACATGACGTAACTGGACAGTAGGGTCATAAGTCATCAGTTTGCAGTATCTGTAGGATAGTGCTACTTGATGGCCTATTGCTGTGTCTCGTTGGCCAATTTTGCATAATTACTTATTGTGATCTCTCTTCTGCAGGCTCAATTGATAAAGCTTCCAAAGAACCTTTTGCTCAAATCATCTACAATTAAGAATACTGGACATGTACGCTAATTTCTTTTGCCAAAATGATCTTGGCTGTGAGTCAAATGAAAATTCTATTTACCTGTTTATTTTTTTAGCAGTTATTGGAGCAGATGCCTCGAGTCATTTCAATTCATCACTGGATGCACATATGGAAACTGGCTTGCAAAGGTTGTACACATGTAGTCTTTCTTTTGCCAAACCTGTTGTTGCATGCTGCTGCATGTTTTGCCTATGGAAGCTTGTGCATCATGTTTTGCCAATAGTCCATGTATACAAGCCACTTCGGCATATCTGCTAGTAAACGGAATATTTGATAAACTTTAATACTAGAAGCTTGATATCTGGTTTCATAATCATCAAGTGAGGAAAGATTATGTACAGTCCTACTAACCATGAGTAAATTAATGGGATGCATCATATTGCATAACTAAGAAGTGTTTATATATCAGAATGAAATTTTGTTGCCATTGAGAATTAATATGTGCCATGCCCATGCACCAGTCCGCAACTGCACGATAGCTACCTTTTTGAACGATTTTCCTAACATGGTTACAAATTTTGCAGTCTACCTCATCTTGTTGTCCATTTCAATTATGCTTATGAGTCCATATCATGTGGTATAAATTTGTGTTTCCAGCAAATTGCATATGAATATGCAAACAGAAGGGTGCAGCTTGTATTGGTGGCAAGAAGAGACACTAGGCTGCGAGGGATTGCTGAAAATACAGCAAATACAAGGGTTTTAGGTGCCAAGCTTGTTTTGAGACCTGCTGATATGAGAATGTTTTTTGTACTGACATGTAAAATGCTAATTGAGAATTCAGTTTTGGATATATAATTTGTACTTGTGAATATATGAATGTATTTTTATTTATTGAAATCAGTTTCATCTTCAATAAACCTGTTTTGATTATAGAAACTTCTTTTCTTGAGAAAAAAATCAAAATGTCTTCACATCATACCAACTTGTGGCACATCCTCCCTACAACCATTCATGAATTACATATAATAGACAACCATAAATCACTACATATGAACTCAACCTTCAAGAATATTTCTTTTTCAGCCTGGCCAAACAAAAAGATATAACCAACAGTAACAAAATATTTAAGTTACAAAATTTAGTCCGGTGCATCATCAAACGTGGGATTGGACTATTCTGTTCTTTAGTCCGAAGCAGTACCAAACCTGGGTTAAGGATTACTGCAGTACAATCCCAAGCTTGCATAGTCCGGAACTGTTATAAGAAATAGTCCCGACTTAGACAGTCCTAGGTAACAAACGTACCCTGATGTACCTGGGATGCCTCCTAATACCGAGTTAGTCATGCCTCCTAAGACCAGAGCTTCTTCTCCTCCGTTAATACCGAGTTAGTCAAGCTTGCTCTTTTCTTTCTCTTTACTTCTTTTTGCCTTTTTGCCTTTTTTTTTTTTTTTTTTGCAATTACAATTTTAGTGACGTTGCATTATTGACACAACATTACAGTATTAATAGGATGTAAGTACAGTATTCATTTTTTTTTTAAATGATTGTTTACTTTGTTTTAAAATCGTTTTTATGGCTCTATGTGGTCGATATAAGTTTCAGTTGTGCGTGACATTTTCTTGAAATTGTTAGCGAAAAATACTAGTTTTAACATAAGATAAATTACTAATTAATTAATAATTTGACTTATACTCATTACTACGTTACTCGTAAACTATATTTTCCTCCAAACATGATAAATACCATAAATAACACATACATTTGTAGACCAAGTAGAATGTGTTTTGGTTATGAAAAAAAAAATAACAACAAGAAGATAAAGAGTTTACGTGTAAAAAAAGATAATGGATCAGAGTTAATTTGAATATGTTCGAAAGATCCTTTAATAAAAATATAAGATTTTATAAGAGATCATCCGAAATTACATTATAATAATTCAATAACTATTTTGTACTTTAAAAAAAATGCAACTATGAGGGGCTCACTTCTAATTTTGATGCATGATCTTTTACGTAAACTCTTCTACATTCTCCAATTTCAGGCTCACAAAACTTAAACCTCAAGGTCTCAACTCGCAAGGATAAGAATGGAGAAAGATGGATAGAAAGCGGACTATTTTACAAATGACCAAGTATACTCCGTTATTATGTCACTAGAGTATTGGACTGCCACATTTTGACCCCATTCTCTCTCTCTCTCTCTCTCTCTCTCTCTCTCTCTCTCTCTCTCTCCTTTGCCCTGCAATAAGACAACTACTTCTCCGTCCCAGAAAACCCAAAAGCCCTAATCTTTGACCCCCACCACCTCCAACTGCTTCAGCAACAGCAGCTCCTCCTCCTCCAATCCCAACACCACCAACACCACCACCCTATCCACCCACTCCAATTCCCACGACAAGTTATTCACTCATCGATCAAGAACAACAGGCAAGACCTAAGGATGATGAATCCGCTCAGTGACATCCTCCAGCAGTTTTATCAGAGAAATCCTCCAACAGTTATTACTTGGTTAATGGAATCTCTGTTAGCTAATTAATGAATGAGACAGTAAACTCTTACAGTATAATGGAGTTATGCCTTGGTTCTCTGATTGCTTTGCTAGATCTGATAATGGAGTTAGTATGCTAATATGATATGACATTGTGGTTTGGTCTTGAACTCTTGATTAGAGGAGAGGTGGTCCAGTTATTCGTTTGCCTACGATGATAGTGAGGGTGCTGTGGAAGGTGTTCTAGAATTTATTTTCCAGCAGCAGACGCTCGTCCGAATTTTACTGCATTTTCTCAAGCATTATTGCGTATAACTGTTATACAAAGCTGATGTCTGTATCTGTCTGCACAACTGCCTTTGCAACTACTGGTGTAACACCAACTAACAGGTAACAACCTTTGAAATTAAATTGCGGCCTCCAACCAGTGGTGTATTTCTGTTCTGCTTATGACCCTTAATGGGATGAACTCTCTCACACAACTGTTTTAGAACTAGAGGTACTATCGAAAATGGGATCTGAACTAGATAGGTCAATTTACTTGTTTGCTTACTTTCAATTCATATCAGACTCAGGCTGTGAGAACCTGTTACCTGGAAGCTAAAATTTGCACCAGCGCGCAATAATCTAGCTTGTAGCATTTTCTTCATAAACGTACAAGTCTTGTGATTTTGTCTATATTTTCAAGGACTTCAGATTGCAATTAACGTGCAAGGCCATGGGAAAGATGTACAACATTATTTTCCATCATTTGCAGCAAGATGACTGGGGCAGCAATATTAGGCCCTCATAAATAAACTAAATACATCATTTCTAAAATGAAGGAGCATAGCATTTCCAAAAGCAGCCATGAAAACAGAACAGATCCACTTCTTCGCAATATTTAGACACACACTTACTTCAGCCCCTACACACTTGGCGTAACAGCTATAATGAGACTGGACAAGTCCGCTACCCTATTTGGGAATCACCACATTATCAATATTGATACTGGAGATTACATGGCCATCAACTGATAACTTGGGTTGTTCATCTTTAGGATCAACAGCATCGTCTTGGCTAACTCGATATCGTGCTAGTACAAGCACAAGCATGCTCACCGGCCAAAATGACAATCCCCAGAAGGCCAGAACACATGCACCCATGGCTGCCTAGACACCCGTAAATTCTTGAGCAATTTTCTTTGGTTATCTATCAGGGTACTTTCTGATATGATATGTTTTCTTTGGTCTTCTGGTAAATGAAACCAAGAGTACTACACTATATTCACCATTTTATGGATTTGCTATTTAAGGAATGAATCCCCTATTAAATGATCTGTACCTATTTAAGGCCCAATGGCGATCTGTAATTCTTCCCTGCAATCAAAATTAAAGAAGAGAAGCATATTCTGTTCACTTATTAATTAAAGAAATTAAATGTTTACTTTTCTTTTATATTTATGGCGCCAAAGTAAATGAAACTTCTAGAAGCTTTACTATATAAGGAAGGTAGGCGCGGGAGCGCAGCAGTATGGTTCCGTTTTCTGACCGATGCAAATCCCAATTGACGGGTTGGAAATGCACCTCAATGCAAATTCACACTTGGCTTATTTTTTCTTTCTCTTCTTTGATTTTGGCTCATTTTTTTTGTAAAAGTAATTTCATGATATAATGTAATGTTTTTATTGACAGCATTTGATAAATAATATCATTTTTATCTTAAAAAATTTGCTGAAAGATTGAACAATTTTTAATTAAAGGAGGAATCACAGCTAGATTGAGCTATTTATATATGGGTATCTGATTATGATGGTGGGTCATTCATTAATATTAAGGCCACATTGCTATATGAGTCTTCCAAATCCAACTCCATCGATCAAATGATCAAAGTTGTATCCACGTACGTCTCATCTCCTTCTTCTAAGTTCTAACCAAACAACCACCTAATCCCAATATTATTTTCCATTAACAATCAGCCTGGGGCTATCAAACAACCATAAACACATACTCATCCCCTTTTAACACACATGAAATATCATTGAATAATTAAAAAGAAAAAAACAAAAACAGAGAAGAAATTTTCTCTCTTCTATTTTATCATCTTACTTTTCTAAATAAAAATAAAAAGAAGAGCAGACAAAAATGAAAACTAGCTCCTCAGAAACTTTCAAAAAGGGCAAGTTAGTCAGAGACATATAATAAACTGTCGGACTGTTATCTCGTTCTGCTCCCCTGCACCTTCCCACACCCGAACCCAACTCTCAGTTTCCGTGTAATCGAAGAGAAAAGTCTTCGTTTCTTCTTCATATTAATTTCCAGGAAATTTCATATTGGGATTTTCTTTCTCTTCATCTCCAAGATTCGTTCCCTTTTCTACTTTCAATTCCCTATTTCACATATACCCAATTCAATTTTATAAAAACCCAATTTACTATAACCCCACACGCGCTTTGATACAATCAAGAACCCATCTTGGATTTTGCAGAGTCTTCATAAAATTTTGATCTTTGGGTTTCAGGAACCTCAATTTTGATCGATCATGCTTCACAGGAGCTTCAAACCCGCCAAATGGTAATTTTTTTAATCGTTTTTGGGTGAATTGTGGGTAAAGTTTTGTGCTTTTATGTGTGGATTTGGGATTTTTTAACTGTTTGAGTGATGAATTTGGTCTTGGGTGCAGCAAAACGGCGTTGAAGCTTGCCGTTTCGAGAATGAAGCTGTTGAAGAATAAGAAAGATGCACAGGTGAAGCAGATAAAGAGGGAATTGGCCCAAATGATGGAGAGTGGGCAGTACAGGACTGCTAGGATTCGGGTTTGTCTTTGACCCTTCATCAAGTCAATGCTTGGTTTTTGTTTTTCGAATCATTAGTATAAATTGAGCGTGTTTGACTAGCTGTTTGGTTTTTTATCTGTGAAATTAGTAGCAGTTGTGTGATTGTTGAAGTTTATGTTTGTTTATGATCAGCTTTGTTGATGAGGTTTACTTGTGTCTCAGGTTGAACATGTGGTGAGGGAAGAGAAATTGAAGGCAGCATATGAACTTGTCGAGATATATTGCGAACTTATTGCAGCACGATTGCCTATGGTTGAGGCGCAGAAGTATGGAATTTCTTTCAGATCTCTACATTTTGTTGTCATGTGTGTACTTTTTGAGCTAAATTGGCTGCATTGTGTATCAAGATGGGTAACTGATAGAGGAAGATAGAACTGGTCTAGTGGGCTTTGCATTCGTAGCTGCTTAGGTTGCTCTCAAATGCACATTCTTAAGTGCACTTTAGCAGAAAATTCTCCAATATCTGCATAACTTGATCATAATTGTTACCATTATGACTCCTGCAATTAGGGTGTTGGAATACCTATTGTTCATTTCTCTGTTTTAGCTTTAAATGAGCATGAATCATATTATTGTTTGATTTTGGTTACAGAAATTGTCCAGTTGATCTGAAGGAAGCAGTATCAAGTGTAATGTTTGCATCTCCTAGATGTTCGGATGTACCAGAACTCATGGACATCCGAAAACATTTTACAGCAAAATATGGAAAGGAGTTTGTCAATGCAGCTGTTGAACTGCGCCCGGATAGTGGTGTAAGCCGCATGGTATGTTTCTATACCTTGTTTAATGTTTTTGTATTATCTTAATATGGACTCTGTCAAAAGTCAACTCATTTGTTTACTAATTATATTTTCTGTTTTCCTGTCAGTTAATAGAAAAATTATCTACCAAATCACCCGATGGCCCTACCAAGATGAAGATTTTGGCTGCAATTGCAGAGGAACATAATGTCAAATGGGATCCCGAGGCATTCGAAGAGAAGCCTCCTGAGGACCTGCTGGTAAGAATGGTTTGGCACTGCTCATTTATTCATTGCATGATATGGGCAGATGACATAAAAATATAGCTTCATGTTTGATTTGTGTACACTGCATTTGTTTAGAACGTGCCAGTCGATCAAAATAGTTTTTACTTTTGTGCAGAATGGACCAAATACTTTTGGCATGGCCACTCTGGATTCTGGTCCACCTCCACCTTCTCATGATGTCGGGGTACCTCCTAATGTTCAAGTTCCGCCTAGTAGCAGGGTCAGTAAAGCTCATGTGGAACCTCCCCCCGGTCCACCTCCACCTGATCATCAACCTCCTAATGCTCAAGTTCCACGCAGAAAATATGAGTATCATGATGGGTCCATGAACTCAAATGAGCAGAATGCAAGATCACCACCCCGCATGGAGGATTCTGCTTCTACAAATATTTCTGCCAACAAAGCAACCACATCTGCCAAATTTCATCCAGAAACGACATCTTCAGGTACGTCAGTCATCATATAAAGAATGTAGTTTTTGAATTCTATTGATTTTTGGTTGTATTTTGAATCGCACTTTTATTGATACTTAATTGGACATTTTCAAACAGAAACCAGAAGTGATCGAATGGAAATGCATGCATTTCCTGGGGATGATCATTCTTCTGCCAGGCAGAACTGGAATATGCAATTTAAGGATGCCGCCTCTGCAGCACAGGCAGCTGCCGAATCAGCAGAACGAGCGGGCATGGCAGCCAGGGCAGCTGCAGAACTCTCGAGGCAATATTCATCAGAAATGCGCAATAGAAGTAACCAGTCAGCCTCTGTGCCAGCTAATACAAGTTCCATTAATAATGACCATTTGGTGAATAATCTCCAGACCGCAGATCGATATCCTCAAAATAAGTCACCTGAACATCAAAGGCATGACAGGTTAGATAAGGTGAGCGTGAAGAGACAGTCTGGTAATTCTGAGGATATGCATACGAGTGAGATGAAAGCTGCTATCAAACCTGAGAATATTCCCTATTTTGGAGATGTAAGATCTGAAAAGAAATCTAGCAAGAGTTCCTCCCCGTCTAATTCAAGCGTTGGTAGTGGTCATCAGGAAGATGTTTTGAAAGAGGATGATAATATCAATTATTTTGCAGATCTGGGTACTGAAAAACAATCTGTCAGGTCTCCCTCTCCTTCTCATTCAGGACAAGTTAGTAACAGTCATGGTAATTTCTCAAGAGGTTCTGGTGATGATTCTTTTGTTAGTGATGTTAACATCCATCAAAGCACAATTGGAATGACTTCTGAGGGAAATGCTTCTCTGGTTTTTGATGATTCTGGCTCAGACGATGATAACCACAAGGGACAAGAATCAAGTTTGTTTTTCTCTTCTCCAGCTAGAAACTCCTTTCCTTCAGCTAGTTTAGATCCTTGGAGCTTCGAGCAAAAGGCAGATGAAGTGCCATTCAAGAGCGTTTCACCATTACGTTCTTCACCAGTGCAGCACTCCGTCCCCGTCTTTTCTGAAGGTTTGACAGGTTCTACAGTCTCTTCAGAACCAAATGACTTCTTGCCTGTTACTTTTGATGCTTCAGATGGCCCAAGTTCAGACAGTGACGAGGAGTCAAAGATGTCTAAGCTTGTCCCCAGCAACGATTCTAAATTTTCTCACGAGAAGACTGTTCAATCTGTAAATTCATGGAAGAGCCAGGGTGCTAGCCACAGGTCATTAGCATCTCCATCCTATAGTGAGGTACATTCTGAGAGAAGCCAGGGTATTGAACATACTATTTTCTCAGATAAAGAGCTTGATGATGATAAATTGCCCAGTAGTGAACCATCTCCAAGGCTGAAGAAATCTGGATTAGATACAAATGCCAAGGAGCATTTACCTCAAACAGTGAAAGACAGTGAGGAATGTAGTTGTGTAAGTGATACTGACAATGAGTTATTGGCCTTTGGGGTCTTGAAAGGTGGTCTACGGAACAAGGGTTTTAGGCATCCACCATATAATCGGAATCCATCAGGCTATGATTCTTCGGTAAAACAAGATACTCCACCAGTCAGGACTTCGAATGTTTCTCCTATGTCAAGTGAAGATCCATACAGCCGCAAAGGGACAACTAAGCTAAATAAGGAACAAAGCACTAAAACCCCTGTCGCATTTGTCCCTCCTGATGATGATTCTTCAGAGGATGAACTCTCACCTGAAACTCTAAGCAGTAGTCGCCAAGACCTGTACAATCAGAAATCGATCTCTCAAGTAGCACTCGATGATTCTTCCGAGGATGAACTCTCACATGAAACTCTTAGCAGTAGTGGCCAAGACCTGTCCCATCAGAAATCGGTCTCCAAAGGAAAGACAAGCTCAACGTCTGCATTTTTTTTTAATTCAGAGGATAGTGAGGCTGAGGAAGATCTTCCTAGAAAGATTTCCACCACCATTACTCGTCCAAGTGCAAAGTTTTCTAGAAGGAGTCAACCTTCTTCTTCAAGTTCTGTTAGAAGTTCTAGCTCAAGGACAGCGGTTGTTCCTGATGCACCAAGGACTTCAGACTACGGGAAATCTTCTTCAAGAAGTTCCAATGCCACTGAAACTGTATTAGAGCCCTCAGGAAGTCAGGAATGGCAGAGACCTATAGAACAACCTTCTTATTCAATTCCAGAATCCAAGAAGACCGGGACATCAGTCTATCAGAATTTCTCTTCAAGAAGTTCTAGTGCCACTGAAGCTCCTCCAAGTGCCTCATCCTCGATCAGGAGCTCAGAACGTGTGGCAAGTCAGGAGTGGTGTAGAGCAGTAGAACAAGCGGCTCCTAAACCAAAACCAGAATCTAAGAGGTCCTCACGTGTAGAGACTTCAAAGTCATTTGAAAGGGAGGAATCATCCAATGCCCCTCCAATGGTTGTGAGATCAGAGAGAACTGGGGCTACTGAAACTTCACGGCCCTCAGGTTCAAAGTCATTTGGAAGAGAACAATCATCTAATCCTCCAAAGATTGGAAGATCAGAAAGCAGCGAAAGTTCACAGTCCTCAGGTTTCAAGTCATTTGCTAGAGACCAATCTTCCAATCTTCCTGCTAATGTTGTAAAACCAGAGAGGACTGAACCTTCAAAATTCTCTCCTCCAAAGTCATTCACAAGGGAGCCAACATCCAATCCTACTCCTCCAAAGATTGTAAGATCACAGAGCACTGAAACTTCAAACTCCTCTTCTTCAGCGGGAAAGGCTTCTCATGTACACCCGAAGCTTCCAGACTCTGATGACTTGTTTGCTAAGTTTGCAGCCCTCAAGCAGAATCGTCAATAAACAAATTTATTTGCACATACCAATATAGGATTGTTTTTATGTGAGTATGAGATTCTTTCATTTACTTGAATTTTTGTCCAATGTCAAGCACTTCGATTGTTCCTTGTCACTGTGAGTCCCGCTTTTTTACAAAATATGATTGTTACATAGTTCTGTAATAAAGGTGTTCTATCTTTTAACCAAGTGCATGAGTTGCTATTTACTATTGTGCTCCCTTGTCTGGTGAATTGGTGTTTAAAAGTTGAGTGTATGACAGTTGTATGGGATTATAGAAGATAAGATATCCCATCATAAGCCAGCCATTGATGCCTCAATAATGGAATCAGTGTTTGAAATCAGTGTTTAGAGCCATGTAGTCTTTGTAGGACGCACAATCTAGTCTTCACCTTTGTGTCCAACACTATTCCGCCGACACTTTCACACTTTCATGGTGCGTATTAACGAGATTTTTCTGTAAGCGGGGTTTAGAATTTGGAATCCAGGAGAATGGGCATCAGCCAATCTGTGTATTTTCATAGTTGAATTAATTTCAGTTTAACTACTTGAACTTTGACTCAATCATCATTTCAGTCCTTGTACTTTTGATTTCATCAGCTACACCCCTATACTTCCCTAAATTAATCAACTGATACCAATTTTGTAATTTCGTCCAAACAATCTATCAATACCAAAGACTTTTTGGTACAATTTTCCTACATTAATGCACCGTTAACATATTACAATTGTAAACAAGGCTAAACAATTCATATAATCAAGTTGAACAATAGAAAACAAATCATATATGGTGATTTCTTTTTGTTTTACCATATATGATTTGTTTTTGTTTATTTTCTATTGTTCAACTTGATTATATGATTTGTTTAGCTTTATTTATAATCGTAATATGATAACGGTGCATTAATGTAGGGAAAAGATACCAAAAATCATTTGGTATTGATAGATCGTTTGTACGGAATTTACAAAATTAGTATTAGTTGATTAATTTAGAAAGTATAGGGGTGTAGTTGATGAAATCAAAAGTACAAGGACTGAAGTGATGATTCAACCAAAGTTCAAGTAGGTAAACTAAAATTAATTCTTCATAGTTCTATATATTGGAATGATATTATGTTTAGGTTTATTGATATGCTTCATGAAAAAATAAAATAAAATAAAAAATCTGCGTAGAATCCTTCCTTCCATATGTTGTCGGGAGAGGAAAGCATTATTGTATATGGAATCATGTAGCACATTATTTTGTATATGGAAAGCACTAGTCCATGTGTTTCTCCTTTCACAAATGAAGTAGTGGTCACTTTCATGTAGCACAGTATTGTATAATAAATTCAGAAATACGGACTAATCAATCGATCGATTCTGCAATATATATAGATCAGGCCATTCAGCCTCTACACATGCACCAAGCAAGAGGACTTCCAAAGGTGGTGGACGGGATCGATCTCAAAGTCAAGAGAGAGTTGGTGTGTGTGTGTGTCTTTCATCATTTGCTTTCAGTTTTATGCATGGGATGGATGCATGAAGCCACCTACAAATAATTTAGTTTCCTCCTTCTATAGTTGAAATCGTAAGAGTCAATTAATTTGGGTTGTGAACTGGTTATGTATAGGACGTCAATGGAGCACACTGCAGGAAGCAAAAACGATTTGCCTAATCCAGTCTTGTTGCAAGATGATGAGGAATTACACAAGGTTCTGTGCTCCTCCTCTCGATCGATCACTTTTTTCTTGACAGTATATCAATGAAACTGAGCGGAATCACTTGTATTCCTTCATCGCGATGTAGTGTGTGTGTGTGTGTGTGTAATATATATTTCACTCAGTACTTCAATCTCATTCTTTGAAGTCAAGGGACGTTTTGAGGCCAACAATCATTTTCCTATAAAGATTTGTAGTTAACCATGCATGGGAAATTGCTTTGTGGTTTTCTTTGGTTTCTACCTAGCTAGAAAGCATCCCAAGCTTGCATATATATGCGTGTTTTTAAGTTTTTCCGATTATGCAGAAGTCTTGTGCAGTGAGAGCAGTAGAAAACACTAGAAAGAGACATCCGTTTACCGATAAACCTCTATTGCAGAGCGAGGAACTATATGAGGTACAGTACGTAGTGTGTCCATCCATATATACATATATTCATATAGAGCTATTAAAGTCCCGTTGAGTTTGGAATATATTTGTGCATGAACAAGGAGAGGGAATTAACAATTACATTGGACTTGTCATAATGTGTCGCTCATAGTATGTAATGAAGACTGGAGTGGACCCAAGAGAGCCAAACCCTCTCAAGGAAATAAGGAATGCTACTGCAAGTCACCCTATGTAAGTATCCGTTTCTTTTTGCTATATGTATTAATGCATATATACCAAATCGATGGTGCAGCGGAAATCTAATAAGCTAGCATAATATTGAACTGCAGGGCTTACATAGGTACCGCACCTGATGCAGGTCAGCTGATAGCAATGCTCTTGAAACTTGCGAATAGCAAAAACACAATTGAAATTGGAGTTTATACCGGATACTCTCTTCTCCTCACGGCTCTTGCGATCCCTGATGATGGCAAGGTTTGTATAAAAAGAAGTCGAAAAATTAAATCTTGATTTCTCTCATATGTTATGTTGCCAAACTCTTTAGGGCATATTCCATGTGCCATTGCAGCATCCATAATAAAATGTATAAAATATTGCAGATTACAGCCATAGACATCGACCGGAAAACATATGAAGTAGGGTTGCCGATCATCGCCAAAGCTGGTGTGGAACACAAAATTGACTTCCTCGAGTCCCCAGCTCTGCCTATTCTGGACAAACTCTTGGAAAACGTAAACGAAGAAGACATATATATGTTGAATATATATTTCCTGTTATCCTTTTTCTTTTCGTAGAAATGTAGTGCTTGAAGTTGGTTCTGTGCTTCATACATGTTTTTTGTGGTCTGCAGAAAGAGAAAGAAGGGAGCTTCGACTTTGCTTTTGTTGATGCTGACAAGAACAACTACTGGAACTACCACAAAAGGCTAATGAAACTGATCAAGGTCGGTGGATTTGTTGTCTATGATAATACACTATGGGGAGGGACAGTTGCTTTGCCTGAAGAGGATGTTGCAGAGCCCCTAAGGGAACGGAGGCTATTCATTATTGAGTTTAACAAATTGGTTTCTGCTGACCCTCGTGTCGAAATGTCCCTAGTTCCAGTGGGTGATGGGATGACAATTTGCAGGCGCATTTGCTAGATGTCTTATGCTAAATATCTCTTGTGGGGTACTTTGTAGAGCACTTACCCTCACATCAAATTGGGAAGATGAGTTAGGAATATCTCTTTCTGTTATGTCACTTATGGAGTTAAAAAAATTCCCTAGTTTTCGCTTGTTGAAACTCACTCCTCAATGTTGAATAAGTGATTGATATTTCAAGTGTGCTAAATTAGTTCTTCTTACTAGTAGAATTGTTTTACATAAAAAGAATAGAGAAGATGCTGTTTCCTATATATATTTCAAGTCGTTGCTTTTCTTGGTGAAGAAAGTAGTTCTACTTGGCCAACCAAAGTGCCAAACAATGTAATGGTGGTTGCTTCTGGGCACTTTGAATGAAATGAGTCGAGTACTTCAAGTTTTATATATAGCCTTGAGTCATTGATATGCACAGCTGCTGGTCATTTGGGTTTCGTGGTATTAGTGTTTGGAAATGGAGTGGATGACTAGTCCATTAGTGAATCCATGCTCATAGAAGATAAGATAATCCAGTATAAGATGAAAAGCTTAACCATTTTACCCAGCCAAGTAATAGTACTAAATAAGGTTATGAACTTATGATGACAAGTTGTGACCCAAAAGAACACATATATGTTTAACAAGAAGGCCAGTTGAGATATATTCACATATAGTTGTTCCTTATAGTGTATATATAATCCCAGAATCCTTGAAATTTGATTGTCTTGAACCCCAGGTAGCTGATAGTTTGTGCCATGTAGACATGTTGGATGCACAGTCTACAGTCCTTCCCCTCTGCCCTGGTTGTGCAAGATCTTGCTGGTTTGATATCTAGGCCTAGTATCTGATTCAGTCATTTACAATTGAGGTGTGCATGGGGTTGGATCTGATATTTTCTTTGCCTTACACGATTTATTATTGATCTACTTGTTGATCACTTGATCCGCTTGCTAGGTTGGGTTTATAAATCTGTGAAATATATATTAAAAGTTCAACAACTTTACCTAACTAACCAAGTAATAGTAATAAAAAAGATTAAAATGAAAAGCTTGTGACCCAAACAATAGGAAATTTAAGATGGTGAAGCTGCAATGCAAACTTGATCACTCCCTATTTTCACAGGTTCCTTTAGTATATATTGAGATATTCAATCCCATAGTTTCAGATCAGACAACACCCTGGGTGCGTCTCTCTATTCAATACTATTTCGGGTTTCTTTGATTCTTGGTGTGGTTAAAAATCATAATTGCTTCTAACTTGCACAATTTTTCTTTTCTCTTCTTTTTTCTATCATTGTTCAGAATTCGTCTGCACTGAAGCAATGGAAAACACTAGAAATCAAGTGAGTACTAAGAATCCAACCCTGTTGAAGACCGAGGAGTTGCATGAGGTAAAATCCAGATACGGTCTGCTAGCTTGGATTTCGAGTACTTTGGATTTAAGTACTAAATCGAAATTCTCATGATGTGACATAGTATATACTGAAGACTGGTGTCTACACAAGAGAACCAAATCCTCTCAAGGAACTGAGAATTGCTACTGCAAATCACCCTATGTAAGTATTCACATCTCTGACTGCTATACAAACACAATGGTGCGGTAGAATTAAGTTATGGTCTAATTAGGATTGCCCTGTTATCTTTTCAGGGCTTTCATGGGTACTGCACCTGAAGCAGGTCAGTTAATGGCTATGCTCTTGAAACTAGTGAATCCCAAACATGCAATTGAAATAGGAGTTTTTACTGGATACTCTCTTCTCCTCACGGCGCTAACGATTCCTGATGATGGCAAGGTTGGTAATGAACATACCGGATTGTTCTTTGGTATTACGTTGCCATACTCCCATTCTGGTTAGGGAACAATATTACGACTGATATACAACATTTTTTCATGCACTAATCCAGATTATAGCCATAGACATAAACCGAAAAGCATACGAAATAGGCTTGCCAATCATCAAAAAAGCCAGTGTGGAGCACAAAATCGACTTCATTGAGTCCCCAGCTCTGCCTATTCTTGACAAACTCTTGGAAAATGTTGTAAACACATAAGATATTAAATTCATTTTTTGTTGTTATCAACTTTTCAAGTGCTTGAAATTGGTTCTTCTGCTTCGTGTTGTGGTCTGCAGCCAGAGAAGGAAGGGAGTTTCGACTTTGCATTTGTTGACGCGGACAAGAGGCTAATGAAGCTGGTTAAGATTGGTGGGATGGTTATCTATGACAACACACTTTGGGGAGGGACAGTTGCTTTGCCTGAAGAAGATGTTCCAGAGGCCAAAAGGGAATGGAGGCAATGCGCAATTGAGTTCAACAAATTGGTTTCTTCTGACCCAAGTATCGAAATGTCCCAAGTTCCATTGGGAGATGGGATCACAATTTGCAGGCGCATTTGCTAATTTCTTATCCTAAAAATAACACGAGTGAATAAACATCGATAGCTTCATGCTTAATTGGGGATGGGAGGTCAATAGCTGGCTTCGACAAGTAGTTGAGCACTTGCTCCTCCTACATCCAAGAGTATCTGTTGTCCATGTCTAGCTACTCAATGTTGAATATATAATAAGGATTCAATCTTCATAAACTATATATTGAAATTATTACCTACCCCAAAAGGCTAATATGCAAACTGATTGATTGAGATTGGTTGAATCTTTATCCAGCTCTCCATATTTACTATATACTAAAGATGAGTAGTTAGGTACTTGGGTAGGTTATTATTATTCCTAGCTAAGCTCGAGTGAAATTACCGATTCGTCCTCGATTTTGTGTTAATTGCAATATTGCCATCCGCCTGCATAAGAGTCGATCATGATCGACACGTGTCATAATTTGTACTTTAATACAACATAGAGTTTACTTCTTCACAGTTTTATTCTTTTTCTATTGATGAATAATTATCAGAGTCTTTTCTTGTAACTTTAAAGTTAAAGTAGAGGTAGAATATGTTTTCTCTGTTTTAAAAGAGGAGTGTTCTCTGTGTGTGTAATTTAATTTGTACGGGAGACCTGGTTATCGTTCTTAATTACATTGCTTGTGATCACTTAGAAATTTTAACCCTATTGAGGTCATTCACCTGTTTCTAGGCCTTTGATAAGAGCAACTTTAGCAATGTCAGCTATTTTTTAGTTAAATTTTAGTCAAAATAGCTAAAATGTCATTTTTGCTAGCCAATTTAGAAATATGTCCGTATCAGTTATTTTTATTTTAACTATTTTAAACTTACATATTAATTAAATTTTTTTAAAAAAAGTACTTTAAATGCAGTTATATATTCCATAAAATCAATGAATGTATTAAATTATAGAGAGTCTCATCTCGCTCTCCATATTTAGGAGCGAGATAGCTAAAAGTTAAAATGGCTAGCCACTTAGGACTTAGGAGTCTGTTGGAGCTCCTAATTTTGATAAAAACTAAGGGTAAAATACAAATAAAATACCCGAAGTTTGAAGCTCATTTCAATTAAATACCTCATGTATAAATTATTTCAAATAAATACCCGAACTTTGAAGTTCATTTCAATTAAATACCTCATCTATAAATTATTTCAAATAAATATCCGAGCTATACAAATCCTACAAAAGTTTCAACTCCGTTAGACATCCCGTTAAAACAACCGTTAACTTGTCTATGAAGGGTGTTTGACTTATTGACTGAACCCGCCATCGAGGGTATTTTAGGCAATACAAACTTATTCCAGCTCAGTGTCTCCTATAACCCTAAACTTTCAGCTATTTCTCTCAACATTTAAGCTTAAACGAAAGTGTTACATTGCAACTGCAAAATTGAAATCAACTTAATTGTATGTAAATAAATTTTTGTACAAAAATTTCAGTTATTATGTTTCAGTTATTATGTTTACATACAATTAAGTTGATTTCCATTTTGCAGTTTGCAATGTAGCGCTTTCGTTTAAGCTTAAATGTTGAGGGAAAGAGCTGAAAGTTTAGGGTTATACGAGACACTGAGCGGGAATAAGTTTGTGTTACCTAAAATACCCTCGATAGCGGGTACAGTCAATAAGTCAAACATCCTTCATAGACAAGTTAACGGTTGTTTTAACGGGATATCTAACGGAGTTGAAAATTTTGTAGAATTTTGTATAGCTCATGTATTTATTTGAAATAATTTATAGATGGGGTATTTAATTGAAATGAGCTTCAAAGTTCTGATATTTATTTGAAATAATTATAGATGGGGTATTTAATTGAAATGAGCTTCAAACTTCGGGTATTTATTTGTACTTTACCCAAAAACTAAACACTCTCTACAATAGCTAAAAAGTCAAAATAGAGAGTGTACTAAAAGTTCACATCTAAAATCACATTATGTATTACTTTACATTTAGTTCATATTGAATTTTGTATTACTACGTATTAGTATCTTTCCTTTCCTTTGTGCAGTTGAGTATACCAATTGAGCATAGAGGATTAGTATGAGAATGTGTAGGAACTAGGAAGAATGTGTTTTGTTTTTAAGGAGTTTGAACTGCATGGTTTTGGTGTCTCAAATTTATACTACATTCCAATGTTAAATTTGTTTATCAATGACTTGCTTTTGTTGTTCTTTATTTTGGCATTTTGCTTTTTCTCTGTTTTCTTTTCTTATATAGGTTTGTAGTTTCATGTATCATGTCGTTGTTTTTATCTTAATGAAATTATGATTGTGATTTGGTGGAGTAATCAGAAATGATAGAGCAGATTTATGATAACTAGTTGTTACATCACGTACATGTACCCTATAATTTTCCATGTTTTCTGTGGGATTTCTCACTGGCAATGATCCTTTGATTTTTCATCAACTTTCTTTTTCTTCTTTGCGGCCCATCTTTCAAATTTAGGATGTTTGAATCATTGGACAAATTTCTCCAAGCATCCATGTTTATTGGTGTGAGGAATGAAAGACATTCTTGAGAGGAATATGCCTATTTCCAAGACTCAGCATCATCAAACTGAGTCTCAGAAGAGATATAACCAAAGGAAGAGGAAAAAGAGGGGATTTCCAAGCATAAAGGATTATAATAAACAAGCTGTGATAAATTAGTTGTAACTTCAATGCATTGTGCTTTCCTATATATAGAGGATGCCCTTTGTCCATTTACAAACAAAACATACCCATGGAAAACAATCAATACAACCACCATATTCTAACAAAGACGTTAACGGAAAGGCCGCAGCAACACGCGGGCACCATACCTAGTACAATACTACATCGGTGAGTAATGGTTATCTACAACTTGTGCAAATTAAAGAACTACTGAATCCTCAAAATGCCTCGATCTTTTCCTTTCGATAACAACACTCGGTAATTGAAAATCATGGGAATAGGAACGCATAGTCAATATAAGCTTCAATATCCAAATTACAATTTGAATCACAGCTTCAATATTCAAATTAAAATGTGAATCAACTTGCTTGCTCACATGCATTCAATATTTAAATATGACTGTGTTGGCTCAAGTGATGGAGGAGGCTGGAAAATGGTGCCTACAAATAATGAAATAATGGAATTGAGGTGGCCGGCCGGCTTCTGAGTTCGTTGACTGCAAGTGGTCGAGCTAAGAGCCTAAGATTGTTGAAGAGAAAGAACTCGATCAAGCTTTGTTTAAATTTCAAGCGTTTCAGTTCGATCATAATCGTACATATACTTCTTCTTAATTGAAACTTAGAAAAGAAAACCTTATTTAATATTCTTCTTCAGGTCCTGGAGACCCGGACTAATTATTTGTAAGTGGGTATAAGGGCATCTCCAACACTTTCCTATTTTTTTTGTAAAATAGGGAAGTAAAAGTCAGAATCTCTAAAAAAATTATGCTCCAACTCCAAGAGCTTCCCCATTTTGGAGATTTTCACATTTATTACAACTACATTCATATTTATTTCAATAATATAATATTCTTTTATTTATTTATTTTCAAACATGCAATAAATACTCTATATCTAATACATTTATTGTAAATTGTAGTTAATGATTACTTTTAAGTTATTCTATAATAATAAATTTATTTATTTTAAATAAAAATCTATATAAAATTCTATAATTAATGATTACTTTTTAGTTTTCTGTGTCAAATTGATTTGGTCATTAATTTTTCATTCTGCAAATTTTTCTTTCTCTCTCTACAAATATAGGGAAGCATATATTCTCTCTCATCCAAATCCCCATTTTAGAGAATGAGATGGAGAATCTGTTGGAGGAGATTTAGAGCCCAAAATCTCCAAATTTAAGTAAAATCTCTATTATAGGGAATCTGTTGGACTTGCTCTAATGGTATATAATAAAGCTACTAATAACGTGGGGTTGTAACATGTATATGCTGAAGTCAAAGACTAAAAGCACAGACGCATGTATATCATCAATGTATGTCCCCGTGTGTGTGTGTATGTATATATACTAGTTAATAGGGCCGCGCTCTGCTGCGGCTGTGTGGATGGGACTGCTGCTGCTTATTTGGAGACCAGAAGTGATAAAAGCACCCGGCCCAACACTGTAGCTGCTACAGCTTATGAACAGTACTTTTGAACAGCGGCATGAACAGTACGATAATGGCATGATTGTAATCTGTAACGATTCGTCCCGAAAATTTCCTCGGAAAATTCGAAACAGGTATGAAAATAACCTGATTAAAACCAAATAAAAAAAAAATCCCTTTGTTCCCAAACCGCCAACACCCACCCACTGAGAACAAAGTACAGTCCAATTCTAATTGCTTAATTTAACGTACGACCACTTTTTAATCATGTTTTATCCATTTTTCTGAAAAGTCAACTGTAGTAATCAAAGTTAACGGTAACTGGTCAAAGTTAGAATTACTACTTACTATTCACTTTACTTTTTTACCATTTTACTGTTACTATTATTCCTTTTACTATTTTACTGTCTACTATTTACCTTTTACCAAATACTATTTACCGTTTACTTTAACTTTTTCTGTTTTACTATTCATCCTTCTTCCTCCCGCCGTCCACCGCCGGCAGCAGCAGCGCCGCCGCCACCGCAGGCGGCTGCTCAGCCACAGTGGCCACAAAACCACCAATTCAGCCCAAATCCATCCCAAAACAATCGGTACCACCACTGGACCTCATCTCCACCACCTCCACCATCCCAGGACCACGCGGCAGCCGCCTACGGCGGCCGACACGGCGACCGGACCTCCAGCACCTCCAGCTTTTCCAAATTTCCACCAATCGAGCATCAAATTTCACCAAAATGACTCTAAACAATGTCCTAAACTCAAATACAACCTCCAATTTCATCAAAAACTTCAAAATCCCCACCTCCACCGAAAATCACCAAAAACCCTAAATTTTCAAATTCTAATTCCGGCTTACCTGGGCTGACTCGGGCCAATTCCTTCAAGGGAGAGGCTGTGCGGGTCGAGACCTCCATTTCCCCCTTGAAATCGGGACGATTGGTGGCCGGAGGAGGGAGTTCTGGTCCGACACAATCGAACCCTCCTCCACCCAAAACCAGCCGAACGACGGCGATTTGGGCTGCACCGCCGCCACAGAAGAGGAAGGAAGGCCGAGCCGGTCCGAATGTGACCCGTGCGGCGGTCCAGTTCGGCCGGACGGCGGAATTCAGTGGAGGGGAGGAGAGATCGGGGTCGGCCCGATCGGGGGAGAGAAAGGGAGGAGAGAGAAAATGAGAAAAGAAAGAAAGAAAAAAAAAATAGAAGGGAGGCATGATTGTAATTAAAACGAAAAATGAGGGCAAAACCGTAACGTTCACGATGAACAGCTTATGAACAGTGTTCTACAGCTTATGAACAGTGCTTAGGAACAGTGATGTGTACAGTGCAAACCCTTCAGGCCGAATGTAATATAGTAAATGAGAAAGAGGCCAGGCATGCATTCACCAATTAAGCCAAGCCAGCAGAGGACTTCCAAAGGGGGTAGCTCTTCAGAATTGCTGGGTTAGTATGTTTTCTTTGGTTCATACAATTCTGTTTTTGGATTTGGATGCATTCTAATTCATGATCATGATCACAGTGTAAGTTCTATGCATTCTAACTAGCTAGAGTACAATTCTGCATCATAATTTCCTCTTATATATATGAGAAAGAGTTACAACAGATCTCATTGTGATAGAAATTAGGGACAATGGAGTACACAGGAAGCATGAAGGTTCTGCCTAATCCAGTCTTGTTGCAAGATGATGAATTATATGAGGTCTTGTGCTCGATTTTCCTCCTCTTCTATTGATAATATATGTCTCGATGAGTCATTCACATATATCAAATTTTGATGGTAGGAGAATAACCTATGGGTACGTACCATTTAACGAGTATGTTGATGCTGTTAATTCGAAATTATAACATTTTGTCACTTGTACTTGGTTAATGCAGTATATACTACAAACTAGTGTGTACCCGAGAGAACCAGAGCCATTCAAGGAGCTGAGGCAAGCTACTGCAAAACTCCCCAAGTAATTTATCTTCAACTTTTCTTACAGTTTTACTATCCGTACAAGAAACTGATTAACTGAATATGAAGAAATTATAAATGTAGTCTGACCAATTCTTTACATATGAAGTGCTTGTTTGGTACTTCACCTGATGCAGGTCAGTTAATGGCCATGCTCTTGAAACTTGGGAATGCAAAAAAGACAATTGAAGTTGGAGTTTTTACTGGCTACTCTCCTCCTTACCGCTCTCGCAATTCCTCATGATGGCAAGGTTGCTACTTGCTAGCTAGCTCTTTAGTTCTGTTCTCTTTAGTTAGCTCTAAAGGTCGTTACTTATTAATATTTATTGTTCATGATGGATGCAGATCATGGCCATAGATATAGATCGGAAGACATACGAAATAGGCCTCCCAATCATACAAAAAGCCGGAGTGGAACACAAAATCGACTACATTGAATCGGCAGCTCTGCCTGCTCTTGATCAAATAATCGATGTTGATCAAATAAGTGATTAAAAAATCTTCCCTACATGGCCGTTTAGGTGCACGACATTTTTTAAAGACACGTGTCAACATCATAGCCTTTTTATATGGTGGATGTCTCTAAGCCGTTGATTTAGACATATTTTTATAACAGTCAACGTCAATTGAGTGAGTGAGTAAAAAAAAATACGAAAATGGTAAATTTAAGACGGCCAACTTTTCTTTTCTTTCTTCTTCTTCTTCTTCTTTTTATACGAAAATACCTGGGCTTGCCCTCACTCTCTGTAGGGGGCCGGTCGATAGCGTCCAAGGCTGCCGGGCGGCAGCGTCAAACTTGGGATTCGGCGGCACCGGACTTCGGATCGAGATTGAAGCCGACGGTGGTATTGGCATCGTCGGAGGTCAGCTGGGCTGGCGTCTGCGCTGGACCGGAATTCTTTATAACCCTACTTCTCTGTGTCTCTTTTGTTTCTCTGTCTCAAACTTTGAAGGTTGTTAATGCAGAAATGTGCGACTTTACTCTTTTCTTTGATCCTATTGTCGTTATGCTGCTCTGTTTGCATTATCATCAGCATTATCTTTTGGTTTTCTGATTTGGGTTTGCATGTTTGTCTTAAATTTGTGAACTAATTTCGGTTTTGCTTGGCTTTTCTGTGCAAATTTTGATGCTTTATTTACTGGGTTCGTCTCTTGCGTAGTTTTCACTTTTCGGCTACTTCCTACTCTAATTGATTGGAGAGGCAGAACTACAGCCTGGGCGGTCACTGGGGGGGGGGGGGGGGGGGGGACGGGACGGGACCAACAATGGAGATGAGGACCAAACTTCCTCGAATCGGGAAGGCTGAGAATTGGAGAGTGCAGCAATATTAACTTTTTTTTTTTTTTTTCAAGTCTTCACGTTAACTAACTTGACACATGCCTTCTTATCACATGTGCAGCACATGGCCGTGTTCATGAACGGCCATGCACCCAAGACTCTCCGATAAGTGATGATATACGAAATTGGTTCTTCTTCCCATAATTGGGAAAAAAAAGGAATGGAGATGCAGGGGATCGAACCCTGTACCTCCCGCATGCAAAGCGGGCGCTCTACCATTTGAGCTACATCCCCATTTTCTAATTTGATTGTCACAAAAGTGATTAATCCCTAATATGAAAAGAGTGGTGTTACCATAATAAATCAAACTTTTGGGGCATGAGTTCAGTGAAGCCAAAGTTGAAGGAATCTCTCCAAAACGATAAGCACAACATTTTCTTCTATTTCCAGCCACTGTATGCTTCTATTTCCACTCTCATTATGTCACTCTTTCTATAACGAAACTTCATTAATCATTATTTTTAAAAGAGTGGAAAATGACAAACTCCCTTTTCCGATAATAATTCCCTACTGTCTCTAACTTTAGTGCCCTCTGCTCAGTGTTGAGAGGAGTCTCACAAGTTTTTGGCTCCAATAGCCTCTCCTCCTCTCTCATAGAGTGACCTGACCAGACCCATTTTCTCTGCAATTTTAGAACCACTGAGTTGTAAAGCCGGATAATTTCACCTGCATTGTTCATATAAACCCTAAAAGGTAACACCTTTCATCTCAAAACCCAACCTTTTGACAATCAGGGGTTTAGGTTCTACCCAGAATCTCTGGTCAAGCTCACTCTATAGCTTCGTTGCATGTGTTTATTGATGATCACATTATATATTGTGCCTCTCTTTGTGTTCATTTTAGGAAGCCCAGTTGTTTATTGATGATCAAAATTGGAGATTTCTGGGTTTAAAGTTTCAATCTTTTTTGGAGGGGTTTTGTTTCTGAAGAGTTTGCTGTG
This sequence comes from Potentilla sterilis, assembly GCA_963682095.1. Lineage (NCBI taxonomy): Eukaryota > Viridiplantae > Streptophyta > Magnoliopsida > Rosales > Rosaceae > Potentilla > Potentilla sterilis. The sequence goes on from OY821761.1 coordinate 4,234,445, forward strand.
CTTGGATGGGGTTTTTGTGACTGGGTTGGCTCTTAAATAGGTCTATGTGTTTTACAGAAAGATAGGATTTTGCCTTCTTTTTTCTGTTTTTGCATGTCTTTTTGTTGTGTGTTATTTCTTTGTTTTCCTTTTTCTTTTTTACTTCATGTGTTTGTTTTTATCTGAGAGTAGAGTTGTTTGTAGATAAAAACTCGAAATTTCGGGTTGAAGTTTTGTTTTGTTTCATGTTCTGAAGAGAGTTGTTAGCTTGGAGGAGATTTTTCCAACTGGTTTGACTCTGAAATGTTAGATTGTTGGGGTGTTATTTACAGAAGTGGAATTAAGATATGAGTTGGTGATCCTTGGAAAATAGAAAAGATGTGCCGAACTGGAGTGTATTATTCAAGTGCTTAAAACATGTACTGTTAGATTCTTTAGTTACACTTGAGGCTGTATTGTGTAGTCTTGAAGAGAATCTTCTTTATGCTTCGGTTGTTTTCTATTCATTCGTATTGAACTGCTTTGTTGGAGGAATACGAGTTTTAAAGTTTACTGTTTTCTTTTCCATTTGTATCTCTGCAATCAGTTAGCGCATTTTGGTTGGTAAACTGATACTATATGCATTGTTCATCTTCTTGTGCTGTAGAGAGATATTGAATCCGATGGGAAAGTCACCGGATGCCAATGGAGATATAGGTATGAGTAGCAAGGGAAAAGGCTTTTCCAATGGGGATATTGAGGACATGGATATTGATGACATGGATTTTGATGATGATGATGATTGCGAGGATTCAACTAGCATACATGATTTGGGAGAAGTTTTTCTCAAGGATTTTTGTAAGGAGGCATCGGTGTCATTCTTCAAGGAGTATGGCCTTCTCAGTCATCAAATAAACTCATACAATGACTTTGTGGAGAATGGTATACAGAGGGTCTTTGATTCTTTTGGTGAAATAATAGTTGAGCCTGGGTATGACCCATCAAAGAAGGGGGATGCTGACTGGCGATTTGCATCTGTCAAGTTTGGAAAAGTTACCCTAAATAAACCATGTTTTTGGGGAGGTTCGGATAATGATAAGGAGTATAACATGTTACCTAGGCATGCTAGGCTTCAGAACATGACATATTCAGCCAGGATGTCTGTCAATATTACTGTCCAGGTAAATAAGTTTAACTAGTTTCATTAAAGACATGATGAAATTTTACTGTAGTTTTCCTTGTGCTATAGATGGTCTAATTAAGTAGCCAGGGTACTTACTTTTGTTTACTTATGCATTTGGCACAATGTTATTTGACATGTATTTAGAACAGTACAGAAAAAGTTATAGGCCCGCCATGTCCTAGTTTGATTTTTTATATGCCTCTGTGTGCTCATACACAGATGTAATAATGTGATGGGGTGTCATTTTCTACTTAATAATCCGAAAAATAATTTTTATATAGTAGAACCTAATAGTACCTTAATGTATATGGGTATCTGATCTATCAGGTATATACTCAAAATCTTGTCAAAAGTGATAAGTTTAAAGCTGGAACAGAGCAACATCTGGACAAGCATGTTACAAGTACTGACAGCAGGGACGTCATAATTGGTAGAATTCCTGTAATGGTGAGGTCTAACCTGTGTTGGATGAAGGGAGTTGAGAAAGGCGACTGTGAGTTTGACCAGGGAGGCTACTTTATAATCAAGGGTGCAGAAAAGGTGAGCTCAGAACTACTTTGATTTCTTTCCTGTGTATAACTTTTAATTTTATTGTAAATCAATGATTTCTTTCCTTGATAATCTGGGTGTACGATGTGAATTTTATTTCTTTTCTAGTTTTTGTTACTGTTTATCAGATGTGTTTAAAATGTTCAACCTTGATCTCTAAAATTTTGTATCATATTATGCATGATTCAGTGACATTTGTGGAATGTGTATTGCAGACGTTTATCGCTCAAGAACAGAGCTGTTTGAAGAGACTTCTGATTACAAATAATCAGGGTCTCACAGTAGCATATAGGTCAGAGGTCAAGCGGCATAGGCTCATAATTAGATTATCTGGGGTTTCGAAACTTGAAAATGTTGAAGGAGTGGAGAAAGTCCTGTCAGTATACTTTATGTCAACAGAAATACCTGTTTGGATTTGGTTTTTTGCCCTTGGGGTTAGTTCAGACAAAGAAGTTATTGATCTAATTGATTATGGCATAGAAGACGCAAGCATTTCAAACATTCTGTTTGCCTCAATTCGTGATGCTGACGAGCGAAAAGATGAATTTCGTAGGGGAAAGAATGCTGTGAGATATGTTGAAGAAGCGATCAAGAATACGACATTTCCACCTGGGGAAAGCATTGAAGACTGCATCAGCATGTATCTGTTTCCTAATCTGAGAGGCGTGAAGCAGAAGGCTCGCTTTCTAGGGCATATGGTGAAGTGTCTCTTGCAAACCTCTGGTGGCCGAAGGAAATCTGATAATCGGGATGACTTCAGAAACAAGAGGTTGGAGTTAGCTGGTGAACTTCTAGAACGCGAGCTGAAGGCACATATTTCACATGCACGGAGGCGCATGGCAAAGGCTCTGCAGCGAGACCTATGTGGTGATCGTGTTGTCAAACCAGTGGAACACTATCTAGATGCTTCTATAGTTACCAATGGTGTTTCCAGAGCATTCTCTACTGGAGCATGGTGTCATCCTTTCAAGAGGATGGAGAGGATTTCAGGTGTCGTGGCAAATATAGGACGAGCAAATCCACTGCAGACGATGATTGATATGAGGAAGACACGTCAGCAAGTTCAATACACTGGCAAGGCTGGAGATGCAAGATATCCGTAAGTACCTTTTTAACTTATTTCAACTACTGTCTCACCCTTTCCTTGCAACAGCTTTATCCTAGTCAATGGTGAAATGATTCGCTAGACCATATATGCTCGTGCTCAACTCTAGATATTCACACTTTTTGGCCAGGGGTCTTCCTTATACCATTCATTTATGGAAATGAGTTAACTACCTTTGGATAGTGAAATCACCCTTCTACAATCTCACATATATATTACTTCCAGCTTTCATAGTTCTTAAATGGGTGAAAAAAGATACACAGTAGAGCCCTGGACATATTAGGTTTCTTATCTTGGTTATAAATGACTGGTTATAAAACATTAAAATTTTGGTTTAGTTGGAATGAAGTTTTCTCCTTTAATCTGTTGCCATTTGGTTATTGAAACGCTTGCTCTAGTTACTGAAAATCGGTGAGAAATCTTCTACTGTAATATCTTGCCATCCTGTTATTGAAGTGCATGCTCTGAGATTAAATGTGAAAGTGATTGTTATTTATAATAGGGGATGTAATCAGCTAGCAAAGGGTTATATCCTTTTCTTTCTTTTAGATGTTTGTCTGGGTGTGCAAATGAAATTGATTCTGGTTCATCGGCTTATTGAGCTGCCATTTGGATATTGTTAACAAAAAAGTATTATGTTGTTTTAATTGTGTCTAAGAGTCTAAATATAAACCAAACCACCTAATATGCCTGCATATTCTAGTCTTGGGTGTTTAATGTTTAGTACTTCAGTTATATGTAAATATATTTCTTTTTAGATGATTTGTACATTGCAATCGTAGTTAATAGAAGCTTGTCAATGCAGGCATCCTTCTCACTGGGGTAAGGTTTGCTTTCTCTCAACCCCAGATGGTGAGAACTGTGGACTTGTAAAAAATATGGCTACCACTGCGCTTGTAAGTATAAACACATTGGAGCCCATATTGCTAAAATTGTTCCAATGTGGCATGGAGAAATTGGTGGATGATACCTCTACTTCACTGGATGGGAAGCATAAGGTTTTTCTGAATGGCGACTGGGTTGGCATTTGTGTAGATTCCCGTGGTTTTGTAACGACACTAAGGAGATTACGACGCAGTAAAAAGTTGCCACATCAGGTTTTTGTCTTGTTCAGATTTCACATTGTTGTGGTTTTGGTATGATTGGTGTGACCTGATTGTGCTACAGTTTAGGCAGATTAATTGGATAGTAATGTATAAAAATGTACTGTGGAATTTGTTTGGTCTAAGGGACATCCTTAGGGGCATATGTTTTCCTCTTTCCTAAAAGCTTTTCTCTTTTCCTCTACATTCAATATGATGTATCATCAGATATGATTTAATTCTCAAGAAGCTGTCAATTGACAAATGTGTTTTTTAAGTACTGGGGGTAGTCTCGTCCTACCTTTTTGATACCCCTATCTATTGACTTGGGATTAATGATTTCATGTATCTTGCCTTTGTGTGGTTATCTATCTTTTTAAGTTTAGCACAAAGTTTTAATTCACCTGCTATTTGAACAATGATTTTTCTTTGCTACTAAGCTAGTTGCATGTTTATAAGAAAGCACTTGTCAGTCTTTTTGATTTATAAAGCATTGTAATGACATTGTTTTAGGTGGAAATCAAAAGAGATGAACATCAAGGAGAAGTGCGCATCTTTTCTGATTCAGGAAGGATTCTACGTCCGCTCTTGGTTGTTCAGAATCTTAAAAAGATTAAAGCAGCAAAAGGAGAAAAACATACCTTCCAAGATTTTCTGGACAAGGGAATAATTGAGTTCATTGGTGCCGAAGAAGAAGAGGACTGCCGTACAGCATGGGCCATCAAATATCTATTTATGGAAGAACAGGGAAATTCAGTTGTCAAGTACACACACTGTGAGCTGGACATGTCCTTTTTGCTAGGTTTGAGCTGCGGTATAATTCCCTTTGCTAATCATGATCATGCAAGGAGAGTGCTGTACCAGTCTCAGAAGCACTCTCAGCAGGCTATTGGTTTCTCGACTACGAATCCTAACCTCAGAGTGGATACTTTGTCACACAACTTGCACTACCCACAGAGACCCCTTTTTCGTACAATGATATCTGATTCCCTTGGAAAAGCAGGATACCCAGTGGGACATAAAGGTATTATGCCAAAGCCTGAGTACTTCAATGGTCAGAATGCAATTGTTGCAGTCAATGTGCACCTCGGATATAACCAAGAAGATTCAATAGTAATGAACCGGGCGTCATTGGAACGTGGTATGTTTCGATCTGAGCACGTAAGGAGTTATAAGGCTGAAGTTGAAAACAAGCTCTCATTGGAAAAAAGACGAAAACCAGATGAGTGTATAAACTTTGGCAAAATACAGAGTAAGTTTGGACGTGTTGACAATCTTGATGATGACGGATTTCCCTGCGTTGGTGCAAGTCTGCAGAATGGGGATATTATTATTGGGAGGTGCAGTGAATCTGGTACTGATCATAGCATCAAATTGAAGCATACCGAAAGGGGAATGGTGCAGAAGGTTGTGCTTTCCTCTAATGATGATGGCAAGAACTTTGCTGTTGTATCGTTAAGACAGGTATTTGCATAACTATGTGCTTTAATACGTGCATGAACATTTGTTTGGATGCCTGCACATCCTCAAACACATGTCAAGGTTTTGTAATTATGGTACACCTAATATGTTTTAAGGCATGCTATTGCTTTCCCCGTTTAATTTTTGAACTAATGTCACTAACGACCAACATTATGTTCCTTTTTTCTTTGTTCTAGGTTCGTTCTCCCTCTCTTGGAGACAAATTCTCTAGCATGCATGGGCAAAAGGGTGTCCTAGGTTTTTTGGAGTCTCAGGAGAACTTCCCGTTCACAATACAAGGGATAGTTCCAGATATTGTAATTAATCCACATGCATTTCCTTCAAGACAAACTCCTGGTCAACTCCTAGAGGCTGCTTTAGGGAAGGGGATTGCCTGTGGTGGTTCAAAGAGATACGCCACCCCTTTCTCCACTCTCTCTGTTGATGACATCACAGACCAGCTTCATAGGTAAACTACGTCATTCTATTCATATGAATTGTATACAACCTCAACTCTTTTTATGTTTGACTTTACTATAGGGGTCTGAATATTCTGAACCACACCTGACACTGGTAATCTGGTATTCTCCAAGACTCCTGGACTCTACCAAGGGGTATAGTTCAGAGTATTCAGGGGTCTTGCATTTGTTCCTGGGTTGCAGTAAAGTTGAGAAAATTACTTTGGGTTTGAGGGTAGTTGAGCTGTGCTGTATATTATATGCTGTGATAAGACAATTGTTAGATCTATAGGCAACATTGCTGAGCCTACATGTTTGCCACCATAAGAGAGATTATTTTTCTGTGAATTTTTGCAGGATGTAGTGTCATTTGATTGTAGGTTACTAAATACCCTAGTTTTGGCTCTTTTCAGTTATCCATTCCTTTTCAAATGGGATTTACATGGCTACCTACTAGATTGTTCTTGTGTTAAAGACAAATTTAGTTATTTAACTGCCCCTTATAAATAAGTAAAACTGATTCATGTAATGTCTGCCCTCTTTGACAGAGCTGGATTTTCAAGATGGGGAAATGAGAGAGTATACAATGGAAGAACTGGTGAAATGGTTCGCCAACTGATATTTATGGGCCCAACATTCTATCAACGGCTGATTCACATGTCTGAAGACAAAGTAAAGTTTAGGAACACCGGGCCTGTCCACCCTCTCACCCGGCAGCCAGTGGCAGACAGGAAGCGATTTGGTGGAATCAAGTTTGGTGAGATGGAGCGTGACTGCCTTATAGCCCATGGAGCATCAGCAAACTTGCATGAACGCCTCTTTACTCTTAGTGACTCCTCACTCATGAACGTTTGCCAGAAATGCCAGAATGCAGCTAATGTGATAGAGCGGAAAGTGACTGGTGGCCGCAAAATCAGGGGTCCCTATTGCCGGGTCTGCAACTCTGCTGATGACATTGTCAGGGTGAATGTGCCATACGGGGCCAAGCTGTTGGGCCAGGAGCTGTTCAGCATGGGCATAAGTCTCAAGTTTGAAACTAGGCTCTGTTGAGTAGTGAGCATCAGCACTACTTTTGGGAGCAATATAGTAGCTCCACTACATGTAATCCAAGTAATCCAACCGACTTTCATTTACTCCCCAGTAGAGGTGTCAAACTCGTAATTTCCAGGTGTATAATAATCCTTAGTTCCTAAGTATCTCTTTTAACTGAGGGTTTTTATATCAATCTAGTCTCGGTTACTGAAATTTTCAAGTCCTTTGACTCGTGACAAATTCGAAATTGTTAAGAGTATGGGGTGGCCACTGGTGATCGAAATTATCATACAACAGGTCTCTCATCTTTTCAACTTGTATTCTGTTAATGACAAGGAACAGAGATGTCCTAGGCCTTCACTTCTACAAAGTTAGAGCTTTCACTGGCAGTATCAAAAGTCAAAACCTTTTACTCAGTGTTGACCAATTTGGTTTCCAAAACAAAACAAGACGTGATTACGAACTCAGTGATCTTGGGAACCAGTGTTCCTGTTCAAGATTGATTGGATTATGGCGAAATAGATAGATAGCTTAAGTGATAAGAGAACCAATACCTAAAAAAAAAAGAGATTTAAAGTTCCACTTCTACGAAGCACTTTAACAATTTTCACTACCACGAACACTTGGGAAAGTTTTCACTCGCTTGAGCATTACAACCTGAACAGTGTAATAAAAGAAAAGAGAGGAAGAAAAACACAGACGGGATTGGGTAACGGGAAACAGAAAATTGGGTTTTAGTCGCTCTGTCAATGGATCAAATCGGACAGCAATCCCTTTCTATCCCTTAAAATCCGACCCGCAGGCGAGCGCAAAAACAATAGATTCCATGTCCATAACTCATAAGCAATTCTCAGTCAATAATGTAGCACTCTAATCTATACAATCTCAGACCAACAGTTTTGTTGATGTTATGGATGACACTTACATTAACCAACAACACATAAGATGTACATTTTTCTTTACTCAAAACACAAGCAATATCCATGAACATTATACGGCGCTTCCTGGAACATCAGTCACTATCTTCGGAGGTTCAAATTGGGGTCTACCGACTGACAATCACCTCACAATCTGCAATTGAAAAGATGCAAAACATCAGAATATGAGCTGAGTATTTACTGTAATTTACTGCAAGTCCAATCACATGGTGCACACACCCACCCTCATACACAGAAGGATTAAAAGGATGAGTTGGGATCTCCTCACTAAAATCCATCTTCCTAAATCTGCAATTGGAAAGGTGCAAAACATCAGAAAAAGAGCTGAAAAGTACTGTAATTTACTGCAAGTCCAATCACATGGTGCACACACCCAGTACTCCCCACACGCAACGTCCAGGTAATAGAAAATAAATATTACAAGCATACCTGGGCATGGCTTTCTTTTCATCTTAACATGGCAGCAACCATTACCATCCACAGTACAAGCTAAAAAAAAGAAAAAAAAGAAGAAGGAAAAAATGACATTCGAAAGTGTCCCCAGAAAGGTAACCTGTTAAAACAAAGTGGATTTAAAGCTTACCTCCACTGGGAGGCAACTCAGGACGGAAGTTACTATCACCGTAGAGTTGTTTACAAAGCCGACCAACTGTTTGTAGTTGAAGTGTCAGACCAAAAAAAGAAGAAGAATATGAACAATAAACAATGTCAATGTAACACTGAACCAAGATGAAAGTATGATAAAACAGGTGAAGCCGCAAAACAAAATGATCTCTCATAGACACTAATGACCGGCATACATCATGTACTAACAAATATCAGCACCAGTTTTTGCTTACAAAACATATGACAATGATGTTCTAGTTAATCTCCTCAGAGAACCAAAACAAAAGACCCAATCATAACATATAGACCAACAAACTCCAAAAAAAAATTACAAATACAAAGATTGTATGAATAAGGAAAGAGAAGGGAGACGGGTGAGAGAAACCCCAGGCCAGAATGCTAGGCAGGGAAGGAGTTGCCAAAATTTTAATTTACTATGCATCATGCAGGCTGGTCAAGGGCCGGAAAAGTTATATGTAAAGGCTATTGCAAAAACAAAAATAAGTACACTGGTTAAGGCTGGTGAAATTCCCTTCTGAAACCAACCGACTATATCTTGACCGATACTCATAATTAAAAAAATATATATAAAACACATTTCATTTTCTTCAACACAAACCATACAAAAAAAAATACAAGGCTTACCATCAGACAGTTTTTCTTTGGCACTGATATTGTACCCATCATTCAGATGAAGACCATCTAAAGAAGGCACATCAACTGTTTCAGAAAAAAAGAAGTGCTTAATTAGGCGACAAAGTAGCATATCATTGAATAACACCATTAGAGAAAAAATTGAGTTATAAAAAACATGAGGAGCTGCAACCCAACAGTATCTGTGATCCGAGAAAAAGTAAAATACTTGGAAGTGTATCACAGGGCAAACTTTAAACATGCAAAACTAAGCCATACCCTGATGGGGAGAAGGGGCGTCATCCGGTTCCAATGCTTTAGTGCCTGTTTCATCGTAACATTATTGTTAAACCCAAAAAACCATTAGATTGCATAATAGCATTACGGCAGTAGTCTTGCAAGGCATGCATCGATCAGTTTTATTATCTGCATTTCAGTAGCTAGGTGCCTTTGTTTATCCATAACTTTTATAGGACCAGAGTGCATTGTTTGTTTGTTCAAGAATCTAATCAATGACCAATCTGCAATGTTTGTTATAGAACTAATCTAATAATAAAAGGAAGCAGAACCTAAAGAAAACTTCATTTGCTAACTTAAGGTAACAAAGCATACCTACCTTTGTAGGAAGATGGTTCCTCTAATGATTGTGGTAATATTGTTATTACAATAATTAAGAACCTAATCAACACATATCTAATGATTTGTTGCCAACGAAGAAGAAAAGCATACCTTGGACGACGATTTGAGGACCATTCATGCCTGCCGAATTGTGATTTTCTAGGGTTTTCTTGCTAAATTGGGGATCTCTCAACGTTTGATTATTTATACCCGAAAGCTTGTACACGTGCATATTTATTTATTTGTTATTATTTTATATATATATATGAGGAATAGAATGGTAACTGGACATATATTGTTTCTGGGTTTTAACATTGTTTGTGTGGTTTCATGGACGGCCAGTGGTTTTGTAATGTGGGGAACATGGAAAGGCAGCTGGCGGCACTACATATTCAGGCAATGATGCTGCGTTTGGGAGCAGACCTGGGGGTAAGTTATCTCTTTCGATTTCATTCCTTTGGTAGTTCTAATCTGTCTTAGCTATCTGCAAATTGGAAATTTTGGAATTCTTCATTCATTCATACTTCTGATAGGTCTTTGCTATCTGTATATATATGCAAAACTGCAGCTTGTGTAAATGTCTCTTTTTTGAAAACGGTAAATGTGTCTCTTAATTGTGTCTTATGGATTCTACATGTAATCTGCAGGTTCCAGCTGAGCGTCATCCCCTTGTCTTGACCACTGAAAACATCTTAAACATCGGAAACATTCTTGTCCACTCTCTACAAGCTGGGCTACTTTCTGCTACAAGGTAATATTATCTCAATCTTTGCATCCTCTTCTTGTCCCTTAACCATCTGCTTGTGCTCTATGTTCTAAATAAATAAATATATGCATGTATTAAACATGACCAAATGGACTACTATCGCTGCTTATACTACAGCTGAAACGATATACTTAGTGTCAGATGGTAGGTCTATATCCGCAGCAGTAGACGACGAGGAACATATTGTTTCAGGAAGTGGGGATAAAATAGGCTCTATCAATGATCATATTCTTGCTGCTGTGGCTGGAGATTCAGAAGTGTACGGACCAATGATAAGGAAGGTAGTAAATGAGCTTGGAGCAGATGATGATATATTTAAAGTGAAGATGGTGTGTGATAAATATATTGAAGATTTTTAAAGTGAAGATAGTGTGTGATAAATATATTGAAGATTGGAAGGCTCAACCAGCAAATAAGGGTAAACAGATCCCAATGATAGTTTTCTTTTGTGGCTTTGATGTATCTGGACCAGTTGTTATCAGTGTGGGAAAAAGGGAAATGGTGGTGCGAGAAGCAAATGTTTTAAATGTGGCGGGATCAGGACGGGTATGGTGTCTAGGTTATGCAGACCCTATGTTGCAAGGAAAAAACTTCAAAAATAATGATGATTACTTCACTCCCTTGGATAAAGGAATTGTTTTGTCATGTATTCGGAACACGCAAGGGAGGTGAAATGGAGTTTTTTCATGGGTGGACTGGTGATCATTGTTTAGAATTGATCATCTCAAGTTTAGAATTGCTTACAACACCTTGTTTGCTTTCTCATGGGTGGACTGGTGATCATTGCAGCCCGAAAATGAAGGTAGTTTCGACTTTGCTTTTGTGGATGCCGACAAGGATAACAATTGGAATTACCACGAGAGGCTATTGAAGCTGGTGAAGGTGGGTGGCTTAGTTGTCTATGACAACACCCTCTGCAGAGGATCAGTCGCGTTGCCTGATGAGTTAGTCCCAGAGCCGAGGAAGCAACGCAGACAGCTAGCCATTGAGCATAACAAGTCACTTGCCGCCGATCTTCGTATCCAAATCTCTCATGCTTCTGTAGGTGATGGGATGATGATTGTCGCCGAATCATATAACTCTGGCTTCACTGTTGAAATCTCATATTTAGTAGCTAATTTGGTCTATAATTAACAGTATCCGATTCACACGCTTTCTTTGGTTGTGAGATTTAAAAAAAAAATTAAATACTAAATCTCACGACTACAACGATGAAAATTAGGATTACAGTACTGGAGCGAGCGGTTGTGTGATTAGAAACATTGGTAATGGCAATGGGTACGTTGACAATGTGAATCCGGTGAGAGGGCAATGGCTACGTTTTGGTCATTTAGTTTTTTTTGCCCATAGAAAATGCTGCATAAACAGATTTGCACTGAATACAAGAATCCAAATTGGATTCTGGTATATTCATTTTAGTATCATTGGTCAGCAATCATCAATATCTGATCAAGCCACAAGAGATTAATCAGACTAGAATAGAATGATTCCAGAACCGCTTGCCGAAGTTCAACTGCTGTAAGATGGAAAGGCGTCAAACCAATAAATTTCACGCGGTATAATCATCATTAATGAGCAATGGCAATTGCTTCCATATGAGAAATAACAGATAAACTCCGCTCATGTTGCTTTCAATTACATTGATTATTAAGGCTGTCAAACTTGCATATCAACCTCTCAGCTTCAAAAATTTCTTTAGGAAAACTAAAAATTGCGAGTAGAGTACCCGAAGTTCTGAAGCAAATGAAAATAGAGGCTTACACATGAAATCCCTACAAACATTTTACCAAACGGTTGTATTCTCAGACATGGTAACCCGTGAAGGTGAATCCCCTTCCTGCAATCTCACCAACACAAAACCAGCAGTAGCATTCCAGCCCGAACAAAGCAGCTATTCCAGCATCTTCAACCTTCAAGTCCTGCCTGTTCCTCCACAAACTCTTGACATACTCAAGTTCCTTCTGCAGTGCTTCTTTCCGACCCGGAAGACTGTAAAGATTAAAATGTCAGCTAAAGCAGGAAATATGCAAGGAAAGGGCTACAGTATCAGATGCAGGAAGGGGTTTTCAGGCCAGCAACTAAAACAACACCTTGTTAAGTAACACATACAGCATATGCACAAGAACAAAAGAAAGCAAGCAATTCCCTAACTCGTCAGAAGTTTTCATTCCACATCATTCTACGAAACAAAAAGACAATGCCTATTCATTGAGGTCACATCACCAACAGAAACACCCCAGTATGTAAAGCCTCAATCACTTGTTAACAGAAAGAAAAAGAGTACAGATAAGGTACTTTGATCAAACCCATCACAAGATGAGTACAAAGTATATAGGGGCTACACAAACAAGACACAGAATCTACCTTCAGTGCCAATAACTGCATCAACAAAAATTCACACTTTTCAATTTGATGAGGTTCCTGACCTTTGTCTATCATATAGAACATGAAAGAGAAATGAGCAACTAATCCCCAGCTGTGTATATACGAGTTGCAGACAATAGTTTCATAGAATTTTAAATTTTGACCCTATGACTAAGACAGAGGTCTGAAATCATCTACTCACCGTGCACTAATGCACTGAAGCTCTTTAGGTGATTATATGATGATATTATCTCGTATAAACGAATGTTTCAACTAAACAGCACAGCTAAGACCTTACTTTAGTGTAAGTTTCTACCACAGGTATCCAAGTCAAAAAAAAAAATTCAACACTTAGACAAAGAAGAGTCTAGAAAGTAATAACCTAGCAAGCCGAGTGTAAAACAACTTCTTCGACAGCTCACTGCATTTCTCCACAGTCGCAGGCTCCTGAATGTACTGCTTGTTCTGCTCCAACATTTGCTTGTAGTACGTGGTTCCATGCTTGGACACAAACTGAGTCGCTTGGCAAGCCTTGGACTGCAACTGTCGCAACTTTGCTGCCATCGCCGCCATCGATGCCCAAGTCAATCCTACAACCACAACACCACCAATTAAAACGACACCGAAAAACTAATTAAAAACAACTAATCTTTCACAAATATTAGCACCTTCAAAATTAACTTCTTCACAAAAACCGACACAATCATTTCCTATAGTCAAATTGAAATAATATCAAGAACAAAGTACTGAGCTCAAAATCCTAATCATCAAAATTCACACCCAGATAATAGAGCAACCAACTTAAAACAACTTAGAAAATCAAAACCTAGATTCGATATCGAAATCAAAGCACAGCAAAAACAGATCAGTAACGAAGCGGCGAGATCTAAGCAGAGCAAAAACCCTAAGCCGTTTTGGGTGAATCGACAAGTGGTTAAATGGAGGAGGGGTTTTACCTTGGCCAGAATCAAATGCAAAAGCCGAAGAGAGAGAAAGAGAGAGGTGTGCGAAGCTCTTGCGCTGCGGTCTTATGTGTGCGATGGGGGAGAGAGAGAGAGGAGGGGTTTTACACTCTGGGCTTTGCTTGTGAAATAAGTCGTGTCAGTTTCGGGATGATTTTGGAATGTATTGGGTTTTGTTTTCTTGAGCCCGAAGTTTTCAGAGAGTAGTGGGCTGGCCCAATGTGTTGTGTTACGTCTAAATATTCATGAGAGGCTGATTAATCTGATCAACAAGAAGTTGATGTTCAGATATTGTTTTGTTCATTACAAATTTACAAGGGAGTTGATCAGTTGATTACTTACTATCAGTTGTTTGGCTTTGTAGCTAGCTAGGAAGCTTCATCAATTGAAACCCTAAAAGTGAATCGATCAAAGATATATCACTAATTGACCAATACATGAATTGATGGAGCGCTTCTGGAAATCAAAGGGTGTATAATTGTTGTTAGTACAGTCACTTAATTTCCCCCATTGAACCGAAATGTTTCCAAAATCATTAAGCTGCAGACCCCATGGAACATTGTGCCACTACATTGGCCTCCAATCAAAGAAATGAGTCCAAAGCTATATATATATATATATTTAACCTACAGAATATATGAAGGTATGTAGCTTAAAGAAACAAACACAAAGTAGAAAAGGACTAACAAGAACAATACATCATTACATCCTCATCAACCATTCATAATATTTCAAGCAGTACTACAACTCGTGATTAAAAGAAATCTTACATCAGATTAACCGCTAAAGAAACTAACCCCGCACTAGCCAGTGGTTAGATGTCAAATTTATCCACCAACGTTACAAATTAGCACTGTTTTGTTACTCGAAACTCACCGCCTACACTACTTTGGTATACACATTTTCACAACAAGAACCAACATCACAAAGGTTAGGATGCAATACCCTAAGGGAAGAACGCTGCCTGAACAGCAGCTCGCCCAACGGTCAAAACCACAGCAGCGTAGGCGAAGTAGTAAACTGCCCAGAAAGTGTGGCGCAGGAGAGGAAGATGGGCAAGCACTTGGTGGTACACAGCCAGGTTCCCGCTGCGCAGACACGATCATCCCACCAAACCAAAATAGGCCAGCTGAGCAAGGCGACTGTCGAAATCACCACCATGTAGAGCATGGAAAACCAGAACAAATAGTGGATGAGCCAGGACGGCGGTGGTGGCGATGAGGAAGGGGAGAGAGAGAGAGCGCGATGGTGCCGAGGAGGAGAAAAAGGAGGCCTGACGTAGTGATAATCATGGTGGTAGTGTGAGACAATCCTACATTCACAACATAACCATTTAAAAATGACACTGAAACTAATTAAAAAACAACTAATTGTTCACTGATATGAGATTCCAAACCCAAAAAATAATTTCATTAATAAATAAGGTATATGATCGACAAGAGACATACACAGAAGATTATACAAAAGTATATATGGAACCCTAGCCATAGATATATGGAGGGGGTTTATAAATGGAACCCTAACCCCATGATCGATCGATATGGTGTTCCTTTCACAAGATTTCACAGAGATTTTGTAAGATTTTCTTTATCCTTTTGTGATATATAGGCGGCCAGTTGTTGCTTATTCTTGGGTGTATTAATAGGGCATTACACGAATGTCCTAAAGACCCTAGCTTAATTACTAAAATACACTCTGCGCGCGGATTGTACAACCTATAACAATCTGATATAATCTCTTCGTTTTTCATTTCAGGGGCCTTATTTGAATACTTAATTCGATTCATATCAATGTGGATTTGTGGACCGTACCAATGAGTGGCACTCATCATGCCACTGAAAGCTTGGCTCTTAGTTTCTATCATCCATGTATGAGTAGATGATCGATGAGTGAGTTGAGCTGGGTTTGTTTAATGGTCAGTGCATGGCTCACGCCAGGACTCAAATCATAAAAGACGAGGAGTGGTTAGTTGTTCTAGCTAGCTCACGGCCTCACTCATTAAGCACTTTTATATATATATATATATATATATATACAGAGTTTTTCAAATACGGACGTCCGTATTTTAAGTTCCGTACGGATTTCCATTTTTCCACCATTTCCCGATCGAATTTCATCAAACTTCCTTCTAAACTTATCTAGATCATGTTGTGTAGATCATCTCTGCAAAATTTCAGCCAATTTGGTGATCGTTAAGACCCTCAAAATCAAAAAACAATCCGGACGGTCTGAAATCTGTCCGGTTTTGATATATAACAGAAAAACTGAAGTTTGAGGGCCTTAACGATCACCAAATTGGCTGAAATTTTGCAGAGATGATCTACACAACATGATCTAGATAATTCTAGAAGGAAGTTTGATGAAATTCGATCGGGAAGTGGAGCAAAAAGTGAAAATCCGCACGGAACTTTCAAATACGGACGTCCGTATTTAAAAAGCTCCGTATATATATATATATATATATATATATATATATATATATATATATATATATGTGCGCAAATTAATGATGATATATATATATATATATGTGTGCAAATTAATGATGATTGTGAACCACATGGGATGAACTGTATGCTTGTGAATTTGTGATTGGTTTATCATATCGTCGTTTAGTATGAATTGTCATGGGGAGCTATCACACACTCATGATCCAACCATTGACGTTTGACTCGAGATGATTAGCTAAATAATAGGGTTTGGTGTAGGTTTCGGGAAATTTTCAAGTAGAAGCTCTGTCATGCACGGAGGTGAAGAAATCTCAACAACTGTATAATTCTCTAGGCATACAGCAGAAGAAGACTTAAAAGTATGGGAGGAAATAGATATATTATGAGATTGCGAAATCATGATCATAAAGCTTAAAATATGGTTTATGATCGAGCGTTAAGAATGTTAAAATTTTACTCGATTATATATCACCCACAAAAAACAATAGGAATATGAAATCCCATAGTTTTGAGCAAACAACTATCCCAATTCAACTCCAACATAAAACAATAAAACAAAAACCAAACAATCATACGGTCATATCAGGGACTGCAACTGATTAATGTCAAACTTAGACAAACAGATACTAATCATCACAATGATAAAGAAATAATTGTTAGGAATTGACTTTGTTAAAGGTCAACAAATTTATATTCAAGATTACATTAATTGGTCGACATATTTTCTTATTCATTAATCCTATAAGTATTTGAACAAAAGGTTTAGGAGTTGATATATATTCCTTTACAATGGAAGAAAACTTTGTTGGCAAATGCCTGAATGGTGATGATAGATATATAAATAAATATTTAGCTAGTTGCTTCTATAATTTTGTTTTTGTTGAATGTATGAAGAATTAGAGAGGGTCAAATTACACTTAAGCAAATATTAAAAGTAGATATAAACTAATTAAATAAACCTGCATAATTTGATTATGGCTTACATTAGCTAGTTGCTTCCATAAGACTGTCTTGCAGGTTGAAGTTATATGGGGAATTAGTAAAGTCAAATAACACTTAAGCAAAATATTATACTTAGATATAGAATAATTAGTAACTGCAGGCTCTAAAATAGTATTATACAATATGATTACGTTAGCTGATGAGCATCCTAAGGCGTCTAAGATTATGCTAAATCAACCCTATTATTTGCTTAATCATCCAAGCCATATCTACGTGTGTGTGCAGATAATTTCTTGAACTCTGATAATTTCTTTCCCAATCAAACTCGATTAGATTGATCATACTAAAGTAGTATATATTCAAACTAGCTAATTAGCAGATCTCTCAACTAATGGATATCCTGGGCCTGCTCGATCATTATCTCATCTGCTAGGTCAATATTTGGTAAAGCATGGCACGCAATGTTTATATATATAAACTATGCTCGATCATTAATTTTCCTAATACTTCTCAATCATGCCAGGTTATATGAGTATGTCATGATAATGACAAACTAATCGATCGGCCTAATAATGAAATGTCAAGGTTAAGAAATTTATATTATAGCTTCCTATAGGTCATATGAATAAGCCATGAAATATTTATATGGCTTATTAATCCACCATCAAATTACTTGGTTACCAAGCGATCAAGTCTTGCCTGTGTTGTTGTTGCCGATCGAATGTCATATATCAAGAGTCAAGTCTTTAGTTTCTTGGCACGTAGAGTTCTATATATGTTAAACTTATCATTTGTTTAGCAAGAACCCTAACTACCAGACAGAGACTAAAAATAATATGAATTATGAAATCATTACCCTAAACTTGATTGTGTACGTATGTACTGTTGGGAATTACCTTTTCATGTATTTCGTTCGAACTTGTAGAGCTACGTACTGTATTGAAAGGTATATTTTCGATCGTGTTATATTGATGGTTGAACTGAAGCTACTCAAGCTAGCTCAAGCTTTTCTGTACGTATTAGGCTTGAACATGCATACAAGGTTACGTTGCAATGTTGCTAGATTGTATGTAATGAATAATGACTGCTCAAGCTGTTGTGTCACACAAGAGCACAAAAATAAGTCGATCATTTTCTTTTATGTCCGAACAACGCTTTAGTTTGATGATAAATGGTTTTGAGAAATACTTACACCAAATATGTATATAAAAATCACAGAAAACGTACAAAATCAATTATACAGATTGTATTTATTCAAGTGGTCGAAACTTGCCTTTCCAAGCAAGAAAAAACAACAATATATGTTGTACAAATCAACCTACCAGACTACAATATGTATAGCAATACATCGAATTCTTGAAAAACAAGAAGATTTTGTCCTCCAAAGAATAAAAACGGGTTGAACTTACTGTTCAAAAAAGATTTTAGGATAACTAAAGAGAGGAAAAGGATTTCCAACTTCTCTCTTTTTGTTCCATGAAATTATGTATTCTTTTCAATGCTACTTCAAGTGTTTGCTCGCTCATGTTAGCAAAACACACCCGGAACCATCCTGGTTCAGAGCAATGGCAAGAAGTGCCGGGAGATATATTCAGCTTCACTTCATGCACCATCGATTTCCAAAGAGACAATTCACCTTCTCTTGTTGGTGTGTCCAAGAATGGACCCAAATTCATCCAGCAAAACAATCCAGCATTACCCTTCAAACACTCAATTCCAGTGCTCTTTAAGCCTTCGATGATCATATCATATCTCTTCCTCAGCCTCTCTCTATTGGTCTTTATGTAATTTTCAGTGAATTCCTTGTCAGATAGCATGGAAGCCAAAAGATGCTGTGTTTGAGAAGATATTAAAGTGAAGCTAGACATCCTTCTTGCTGTTGTTACAACCTTGTTATTGTATGAGTATATGTTGCCAACTCTAAAACCAGGAAGGCCAAGGTCCTTAGAAAGACTATAAACAATGTGAACTCTTTCTGAATCTTTGTACTTCCTGGCTTCAAGAATCTCAGCAATGCTTACGAATTCGGAAGATGAGAAGGCGGAACCAGAGTAGATTTCATCAGAAACAAGATGGATGTTCTTTTTGGTGACAAAATCAAGAATCTGCTGAAGGACTACCCTTTGAATAGTTGCACCTAATGGATTGGATGGATTTGTAATTAAAACCCCTCTCACTTTCATGTTCTTGGCTTCTGCTTCACTATATGCAGCTTCTAAAGCTTGAGGAGTAATCTGGAAATTGTTTGAGCTGTCACAGTGGATTGGAACAATATTCACACCGGTCCTCCACCTCAAGTCTCTGTCAAATCTGAAAAAAGGAATGTAAGTTTCATAAGAGTTGAAATTAGGGACACACTCATGACACACGTACATGGAACTAAATGCAGGCGAAATTAATAAAGACATGAAGAGAAATGAACCGAAAAAGCTCTTGTTTTAATTAACCCAATATGCAGCAAGCTAGATTGACGACGGTATCAGTAACATATATATGTGATATCCCCGGGTGTCCAACAAGGGCGCTACTCTAATTAATCAAAACATACGTAAAAGGAGTACTTACCCTGGATAGTATGGTGTTGGGACTAGCAAAGCATCTCCAGGATCAGCTAGAATGAAAGTTAGGAGCTCATTGGCTGCAGTTGCTCCTGCAGTTAGGACAATCCTCTCAGGATCAAATTTGGCTCTTCCTCCTCTGATTTGCTCCATGAAACTTGCCATTGCCTTTCTGAAGGATAAAAGGCCATGGTAGTCTTGAAACAAGGCATTCTCCCTAAATCCTTTTGTTGATCCCCAGTTGGAAGGTCCTGAATGCTTTTCCAAGTAATCTTCCACCAAATCAAATGAAACCTATTCAAAAATAAACAAACCACAGAGTAATTTTAGTTAGGTGACTCAATAAGATAAAAATACAATAGGTTTTTGTCTCATGAGCTATAGCACGTACTTGATTCTCTGCCAATCCCATCTGTATAACACCCGAGGGGTTTCTCGATTTATCATAGGGGTTTTCATCGTATGCTTTCCAGCCTGCAAAGTATGGTGAGTCTTCTCCATGAGTAGCGGAAACAGCTATATATGATAGCCCAACAGGAGAACTTCTCTCAATCTCTATAGCCATGATCAGCTTCTTGTTTAGATTGCTTAGGTTTTTTTTTGTTTATGGAATGGACTTTGTTGAAGGAAGCTAACTGTAGAGTACTCTAAAAGACTAGAGAATCAAAAAGAGCTAAATGACTCAAAATAGAACCCTGTGTATGAATGAAAGCTTAGTCCAAGGTCCCCATTATATATACAAGGAAAGGAAGGGTACGTTTAGAAGTTTGTCGACTTACGTAGTGTTTAAAAAAAATGAAGTCCCCTCTAGTGATATACAGTGTATAGTTTTCTATTAGCAGTTTTCTTTTTATGTCATTTGACAAATTGGTTGGCTCTGTGACTTCTATATTCCATCTTACCAAACGTTGATTTATCTCAATCATCCTAAGATTATACAGATCGAATAATGGTGGATAATAGGGTAGAATTTCCGAACAAGTATGTTTTCTTTATTTATGGACTCACTCCTCTCTATGAAACTAGTTTGATTTTAGCATTTTATTAAATATTCCACTCATTCTCTATACAGTACTTAAGTGATGAAGCATTGAAGCGTAATTGTTCTTCCTAATTAAGCTCCTAATAATTGTAATTTAGTCCTGCTGAACCTGACAAAGATACCAAGATAACCAAGATTAATTGAGATTCTGATTGTTAACTAAGGTTAGGACAAAATAAGGCTGCAGATCTGATAAATCATGACCTCACGAAGGTATCATCTCTAACAACAGAATTTATAATTCCTTTTCTGGTTTTTGATCAAGAACAATGATACCAGATATTATTCATAATCGAACAATTTAATAAGCAAGATTTAATCATTTCGCACATAAGAATGCAGTGGCTTATGAGATGTTAAGTAATTAATTAGGCCATCCAGTGCCCATGATATCCAGCTAATAATAATATTGGTATCCGATATGCATGTTAATGGAGGGTTTCGTTTTCTTGCAAGCTATATAGACATATCCATGGCAATCACATAATCACATATGATATTATATAACATTGGCGAGCAAGCTTTCTTGCCATGGGCTAATAGTATATAAGAGCTTTTTAGTTAGACATAAATAATGCATATATACATTAACGAATAATTCAAATGAAACACACATTTTTATCGAAATATAGATGAATACAATAATAATTGATCTTTCTATATGATGATGTACAAATTTGTTGATCTCGTGTCTTTGATTTTGTGGATTTCATCTAACTATTTAATGAATGACAAAATAAAATGTAGCAAAAGATGCAAGGATATATATAGAGCTATTGTAATCTCTGTTTTTTTGTTCAACATATATAGAAAGCTATTGTGATAGTTTAAATAAAAGATTTCGTTGGTCACAAATGATAAGGGCGGGGATAATATTTCTAAGTGGGGCTCGAGGACGATCATGAACATGTGCAAAAGCTCAACAGCTAGCAGTATGAGATTTGGAATCGATTGAAGCCAATATTATGCACATATCATAAAAGGAGAACGTGAACAGGGTGATCATCAGATGACGACGTCAGAACCACCACAATGCGAGAGACCGAGAGACTATAGTATTGGCTAGATATGGAACTATATATATATCAACTCAATCTATTGTTGGCTAGATATCGAACTCACGACCTCCTACTTATAAAAAGAGAGACTAATACTGGCTATTAGAGTCATTAGACTAAATACGCAAAGAAAACATGCAAAGTAAATGGATTAGGTACTAAATAATTCAGAAATTAATATCATCATATAGAGCTCTTTCCTAAGAAAGTGTTCACATTTCTACTTGGATCCCCACTAACTTGGTATCAATCCAACATGTCATACATAGAAGCCCCCCATAAATTAGGGTGTTAAGTAAATTGGCTTTATGAGGGAGCTCACAGCTGGAATAGTACTACCCAAGACAGGCCTAACTAAGTCTCCAACTTTCGGAGCAAGCCTCTAATTGATTGATTGCATAAATGGAAATGTTCCAGCGGATTTTAATTTCTTAATCGTTTGTGTCGATATAATCTTTGTAAACAGCCGAAGTTTCTGCCACTTTATGTTCTTCAATTCATAAGGCCTACAATCGAATTATGTGTGCCTTTTGTCTTAATTTTGTCTAGCTACAACCGAATTTTGTGCAGATTTTACCAGAAAATATTGCTATTGACTTATTGAGTAGTATTGACTACTTGATCATATGGTACTGTATCGAATTTGAAAATGGTGGTTCCTTTAAGCTTATTTAGGTAGGTTTCACTTCGCTGAGTCTATATTTTCTATATGCGATCATATATGTGAGGAAATCTAGCTATATTCATTGGCTTTGCTCAGAATCTGATTAGCTAATAATTACATATATAGCTTCTGACATTTTGAAATCTATTTATTTTTTTTAATTAGGATATATGGTGTACTATATATTAACAAAGACATGCATGCCTTGAAGAAAATCCCAATTTATATTCCAGAATCTAGTTGTATTTGTATTAAATCCCTCTGTTTATGTCATACGTGGTAAAGGGTTACTGAGGCGAGGTTCAGATACGATGCTCCCTAAGATTATTTCAGATTTTATCCCTAAAAACAAACATATGAATGAGAGGAAGAGGAGTGAACAATCGCATATAATCTGTGTGAGGTAATCGTATTAGGGTTTCCTAATTGTAAAAACGATATGAAGTAGCTAGTCGGCGTGTTTGTAACCCAATCAGAGGTCAAAAATCTTTGTGGAAAGATACAATACCAATGACATTGTGACACCTTGGATTCTGTATTATAATGTAGCAAAGCTAGCTAAGATCGATCAATCGGAAACGATAGAGTGAGAAGAGTAGAATATTGGGTGGGTAGGTCAGATGTTCTTACTGACTTTGCATCTATTAGAATGAATTTGCTGAATTGGTATAAGCTATATGCATGTCTTGCACTTTGTAGTTGGTAATAAGATTTCAAATGGGGCGCATAAGTATACTTAGTATAATAATTGATGATTCCTTACGTACCCCTTTTTGTGACCCCTTATGATTTCATGACCTATTGATCGAGGTTTTGAGGGACATAATCCCAACTAGGGCTGCTCAGTGTTTAGTAATGTCTATCCGCAAGAACACTACCCTAATTGTCTTTGTCTTAGAAATTGCCTGCACTTTTCTGCAGAATAAATTATCAGTCTTGCATTTAATACACTAATATATATGCTTTTGTACTTCTGCTATTTTCGTAATCTTGTGTATAGTCTGGTTGTAAAGCATGAAATGCGATCCACCATTGCCCACATAGACTATTGAACTTTGACTGCCAATAATTCATAATCAGCAAGCAGGTTTGCCATTCTATATTATGTCTGCACCTTTCTGCAATATTTGAATGTTGAAACTCAATTTGCAATTTTCTTCTGCATGCGTTATTTTCTATTTCCTATATATACGCCTCTACATATGTATATGCCAATAAATATATACCTTTTTGAAGTTTCCTCCCATCTTTCTGAAATCTGCATCAGAGGTCTATAGTCTACGGGTTTCCATTGTTGATGGTGACGGAAGAACTAATTCACTGTATAATATACTTCTATGGTAATAATTGCATATATATGAAGTTCGTGCTCGTTAAAATTGTCATCTAACAACTAATTATGTGCAAAGGTTTAAGAATTAAGAACAATATTAAATGAACCACATTTTTAATAACTACATAAAACCCACCTTATATAAAATCACATTTTAAAGTTAGAGATAAGATTGGTTACCTAAGACAATTCCTCATATATAAGAGGCGCCATGCATGCATGATTGAATAGTTTGTTTCTGGGTTTTGATATTATAAAGTCCCATCCCAACCTCTTACGAATTTATTCCATCAATTTTCTAATTGAATTGTTCTGACTCTTTACTTGGTTTTCCATTTCTGGTTGTGTATCCAGCTCGTTTCCAACCAGGCGACCACGCACTCGAGCTCAGCTGCCTTAGCTATATCATACTTGACTCATTTTACATTGGAACTCATGCATGAAAAAGTTCATATATATATATACACAAACACACACATTTTGCTACTTATTTGTAGAAGTTTCTTGACTTCCATTATATATTTATGGGCTAATAATCAAGGCCTCGTAAATTGAATTCGAACACATGCAAGATGCTATGTACGCATACATGCATGATTCGTATTCTTGCAGTCCTATCAAACAAGTAACTGGGCAACTAGCCTAATTCTTAGCTAGTTTATGAGTTGAAGTAGTGTCATTTAATATCAAAAGTAAAACTACGAATTTTAGACCAATAGTATTGCTTATTGAAGAGTAGCATATAAATCCCTGAAAATTACTACCCTAGAGTTTGCCATTGAATATATCCATCTTCAAGCAAACGAAGAAGAAGACTACCCCTGAATCTCGATCAAATTGACTTTTAGTTTATATTGATGTTTTTCAAAGTGAACAAGAACGGATCAATGTTTAGTGTTAAGCATTTGTTTTAGGCATGAATCTGAATATGCTATTATCTTAACCGCTGATTAACTCATTATCTTATGAAAGCTATGACCATGACGTCAAAACGTCTAAAATAATCAGCTTAAAATGTCAATGGTATCAAAAATAGAAATGGCAATGGTTAGAGAAGGACCAACTTAATATTCCAGAGTTGATTGCATGACAAGTCAAAGGCACAAAAGTAATGTACGAAAAAGAGGCATAAAAATATAGTCGAAAACTTGCTTCTTCAAGCAAGAAAACAAGAACTTGTTTCAGTTCAATCTGATGTACAGTCATGATCAGACAAATCCAATTTTAATTTGAATTGGGTATTTTGTCCCAAAAGAATCAAAAGTAATGGGTAGAACCATTAGAAAAAATTTAGGATGATCAAAGAGATCGAAAAAATGGATTTCTAGCTAGTGCCTTCTCGCTCTTTGTTCCATGAAATTGTGTATTCTTTTCAGTGCCACCTCAAGTGTCTGCTCACTCATGTTGGCAAAGCACACCCTGAACCAACCTGGTTCAGAGCACTGGCATGAAGAACCTGGAGAGATATTTAGCTTCACCTCATACATCATGGAATTCCAAATAGCGAGTTCACCTTCCCTTGTTGGTGTGTCTAAGTATGGACCCAAATTCATCCAGCAAAACAAGCCAGCATTACCCTTCAAACACTCAATTTCGGACCTCTGAAGGCCTTCAATGATCATATCATATCTCTTCCTCAGCCTCTCTCTATTGGTTTTGATGTAGTTTTCAGTGAACTCCTTATCGGATAACATGGAAGCCAAGAGTTGTTGTGTTTGAGAAGATATTAAGGTGAAGCTAGACATTCTTCTTGCCGTTGTTACAACTTTGTCATTGTATGAGTAAACTGTGCCTACTCGAAAACCGGGAAGACCAAGGTCTTTAGAAAGGCTGTAAACAATGTGAACTCTTTCAGCATTCTTATACTGCTGGGCTTCGAGAATTTCTGCGATGCTTACGAATTCAGAAGATGAGAAGGCGGATCCGGAGTAGATCTCATCAGACACAAGATGGATGTTCTTTTTGGTGACAAAATCAAGAATCTGTTGAAGGACTACCCTTTGTATTGTTGCACCTAATGGGTTGGATGGATTTGTAATTAGGACCCCTCTCACTTTCATGTTCTTATTCTCGGCTTCATTATATGCAGCTTCTAAAGCTTGTGGAGTAATCTGGAAACTGTTGGAGCTGTCGCAGTGGATTGGTACAATATTCACTCCAGTCCTCCACCTCAAATCTCTATCAAATCTGAAAAAAAAATTGAATTCGACTTAACATTAGTTATGAGGAACAAATTTGTATGATACTACAACAAAATATGCATGATCATGAGTACGCTCTCTTATTGGAGTCTGACATGTTATGTTTGCGAAACTGTCATTCGAGACAGTCGGTATACAATTTACTACTCTGATAAGAGAGCAATACTCTTTTGAGATATTTAGATTTTCTTCTATTAGATAAGAATTGGTACTTACCCTGGGTAGTATGGGGTAGGAACCAGCAAAGCATCACCGGGATTAGCAAGAATGAAAGTCAACAGCTCATTGGCTGCGGTTGCACCAGCAGTGAGGACTATCCTACTAGGGTCAAACTTGGCTCTTCCTCCTCTGATTTGCTCCATGAAACTTGCCATTGCCTTTCTGAAAGACAAGAGGCCATGGTAGTCTTGAAACAAGGCATTTTCTCTAAACCCTTTTGATCCCAAGTTGGAAGCTTCTGGATGTTGTTCCAGGTACTCTTCCACCAAATCAAATGAGACCTGTTCAAAAATAACAAATTAATATGAGACAGAAGTTCTTCAATATGAAAATTTTATTCACAGATTTCAGTTTGTCTCATCATGAGCTACTACTCACTTGATTCTCTGCAAGTCCCATCTGTATAACTCCAGAAGGGTTACTTGATTCGTCGTAAGGGTTTTCATCGTATGCTTTCCAGCCTGCAAAATATGGAGAATCTTCCCCATGAGTATCAGAAACAGCTATGTTTGATAGCTCAACAGAAGGAGAGGGTTGCTCAATCTCTATAGCCATAACTAGCTTTCTTTCTTTTAGAAGGAGTACTTCCTTTCAAGAAAGCTGTTATGACTACAAAATGAGAGAGAAGAGAACTGTACTTGATTTGAATGAAACTTGTTGTCAAGAGGATCCCTTATATAGGGTTTGAAAGACTTATAGTTTATTATATGACATTAAAGAAAACATCTCCCTACAAGTTGCCTGTTCTTCTTCAAAAATATAAAAAGAATCAATCATTGATCCTGTAACGTAAGCAAGATATATCAATATATGCATGAAAGCTGGCCTTTTTAGATGAACTTGTTAATCTGGATTATGTACATCTACTACATGCCAACTGTTAATTAAATTTTGACATCTTTCTTAATCTCCAAAAGATATGTTTCGAATATAGTTGTTAGGTGTGTTTAATTCTCTCTATTAAGAACTCCTCATGCATATACTTTACAATCTATGACAAATCAAATCCGTGCCGGGAGAACCTAAATTTCATGCTTGATCATGGAAACCAAACATTGATTCGTTATAAGAAGCAATGCTTGTGCAAACTGACTGGCCGGCTAGCTAATCTTTGAAGAAATCTAATAGTAGTTAAGTTCGACGACCAGACAGAGATACCAATTACCCTAATTAAGATTTAGAGATTCTGATTTCTGAAGGTCTGCTGACTCCACCAGTTCCTCTAGCTAGCTACATAATCTTAACTCCTTTAATTTTGGTTTCTTCTTTTTGGAGTATGCATCTTTTAGGTTTATGTACGTGGGATTGTGAATGATAATAGGTCTTCAACTTCTCAAGCATAATAACAAGTATAATTTGGGGCACAAGATGGTGAAAATTCATATGCATGTGCAAGAAACTAAACAGCTAGGCTAGAAGCAGAGATAGTATAGAACGTGAATGATGTTACCAGATGCCGACGACTAAGGGCGACTAATCAGCCCGCAAAGGAGAGACAAGTATCAAACAAATGGTCTGCATCAGATTTTAACATTATTTTTATATAAGTTACACACACATATCTCTACTATTAGAAAGCCAGGCCCTTAGAAATATCACCAAATTGTGTTATACCAATTTTACCCTTTATATTAAATTAAATTACATAAAATGATTATGCTATAAGAAAAACCATGAAACAAAATGAAAGAAAGTAAAAACAAATTAAATTCCACGTTTTGAACCATCTCTACTATTAGAAAGCCAGACCCTTAGAAATATCACCAAATTGTGTTATACCAATTTTACCCTTTGTATTAAATTAAATTACATAAAAGGATTATGCTATAAGAAAAACTATGAAACAAAATGAAAGAAAGTAAAAACAAATTAAATTCCACGTTTTGAACCATAACGACAGAGAGAAGACTATGTATATACTCAACGTATTTATACATAGTGATAATAAATAAACGACAGAGACAAATAAACGCACGCGTGAGCGCGGTCCTTCCAAGCCTTTTTTTACTTTATAGACTTTTAATTTACATTTTTCACTAAATAAAATACTATTTAAATTAATAAAAAAATTTCTTTGTAAAAGATTCTAAAAGAAATATGTAATTAGTTCTTTTTTAATTTTTAAACATATAATAATTATATTTTTTTTATCTATTATTAATTTTGTTGAGACTCTAAAATTTGTTTATTCATAATCATTGAACAACTATTTACACGTTGTTTATACTAATTATTGATATAACATATGCATTCAAGCAATCGAAACCAAAAAATAATATAACAAAAAAAAAACTAATACAAATTGCATTATCTTTCAAAATTTACATAAAATTTTACTTCATCGTCGATTGTGGATGATTATAGATTTATCGTTCTTGGACAACAATGAGGTGAAATATTAATTAATTAATTAATTTTTGTATGGTGAGATTTATTTTGGTAATGTGGATTTTCTTTTTTGTAAGGTGCGATTTTTTTAGTAAGGTGAGATTTTTTTAGTTAGATGGAATTTTTTTGAGGTTTTTACCCATAACTACAATTTTGTGTTCATATTTACCAATAGCAAGATTGCTTTTTAAAATTACCACCAGCATGTTTTTATCTAAAACTAACAAAATTCGTTGTCTCATAAATTATAAAATTACCCTAAAAAATACCTCCTTCATAAAATATGTACATCTAATACTACTGAGCCTCAGAAAATCGATTTTAATATTATTGATCCTCAGAAAATCGATTCTAATGCTACTGACCCACAGAAAATTCACCTTCGTTGTCCTCCACGGTCCTCCGCCGCGATTCGAATGCAACTGACCCTCAGAAAATCCACCTATGCCGTCCTCTGCCGCGCTTCTAATGCCACTGACCCTCAGAAAATCCACCTCCGCCACTCTTTGAATGCCACTGAGCCTTAGAAAATCCACCTCCGCCGTCTTCTGCCACGCTTCTAATGCCATTGAGCTCAGAAAATCAAGATTCGTCGTCCTCCGCCGCGCTTCCAATGTAACTGAGCCTCACAAATCAACCTCCGCCGTCACAATACGCAAGAAAGAGAGAGAGAGAGAGAGAGAGAGAGAGAGAGAGAGAGAGAGAGAGAGAGAGAGAGAGAGAGAGACAAGACGAAGATGAAGACGATTAATCAGTGCATGTGACACGCAACCGCTCTTGGCTCCGATTAGCCACGTGCGCCATACAGAGGCCCCACCTGTTCGGGTCTTTGCTCTCTTTATATGACTGATTCGCTTCGGTCGGGTCTCCCGATCCGATCACCAAAACCCTAGCTCTAGAGGATGATCGATTTCGATTGAAGAATTGAAGAGAGTGAGAGGAAGATCAATGGAGAAGAATGAAGCAGAGACGGAGTCCTCCGAATCGGTCAATATATATGAATCTTCCTTCACTCTGATACCATCACCGCAATGTTGTGTCGGTTCCGACCTCGAATCTCACTCCCTCACCTCCCCTTCGCCGTCGCTCACTATCTTTTTTTCCGGCCGACTCCGCCTTCTCCTATCCCGGCCAACCCACTCTGAACCACCTCCGCCTCCACCTCTTTCCTGTCAACTGGGCGGGGTCGTGGTTGTTGTTCTTCTTGTTGCGGCAGAAGAGGGCCGACATGGGGAAGGCGGAGCGGGCGGGGTTGGTTTCAGCGAGGCGGACACAGGTGTGGGAGCGAATCTGAGGGAGGAGGTTTGGCCGGAGAGGCGGCGGGAGTTGAGGAGAGGGAGAGAGGGGTAGAGAGTGAAGGCGGCGGTCTGCATTTTGGAGGCTCAAAACTGCGAGATCTGAGCGACGGAGACGGTGAGCAATGAGAGAGAGAGAGAGAGAGAGAGAGAGAGAGAGAGAGAGAGAGAGAGAGAGAGATGAATCTGTTATATATATGGATGACATGAGTTGTAATTTATAGATTTCTAAGGTTAATTATGTCATTAAATCATAGATAGGTTAACAATCCATTACTGTTAATTTCATGTTGATGATATAAAAATATTAGAGATGAATCTGTTATATATATGGATGACATGAGTTGTAATTTATAGATTTCTAAGATTAATTATGTCATTAAATCATAGATAGGTTAACAATCCATTACTGTTAATTTCATGTTGATGATATAAAAATATTAGGTCTTATTATTGGTAAATATCACCACAAAATTGTAGTTATTGGTAATTATGTAAAAAAAAAATTAATAAGGTGAGAATTATTTGGTAAGATAACTTTTTGGTAAATTCACATGCGTTGACAAAATCAATACCAATTTAAAAAATAGAGAGGTCTAAGTACAGTTTTTAGAGTTATGAATAAAAATTCTCTTTTTGAAAGAGTAATTTGTTTGTTTAAGAACCATATGTTTTGTTAATTTTCTCATATTTTATTCTCGTTCTTTTGCATCATCAACATACACAGTGAATTTCAGTGGTTTTTTATACAACTTTGGTGCAACGAAGTGGACTCTAAGATCAGTAAGATGAGAAGTGTTTACAAGTAAAAGGAACAGTTTGGATATTATTGTACAAAATCTTCTGTACATTTCGATATACAAATAGAAAAGCTTCTAGCTGCCTCCTCAAAACTTTTTAATGTACGAACTCTGATAATTCCATAGGTTCTTTCAAACCTGGCTCATACTCTAGCTTCTGTAAGCATGTGATTTTCAGTTATAAAGATATAGGCATCCATCTCAACTACAGATTTGCTGATGTCTCAGTCCCAAGACCTCGCCGGGCCTTTCTGCAACTTGTGCCTGCTTTTTGAATGCCTGTCTTTTGATTCAACAAGAAACTCATCTCAGCATCAACTCATAAACTCGATGTGATCAAGCTATTTAATGTGATCCTTGCCAAAATTTTAACATAAACCCATGCTCACTCACACTGCCTCCAGATGATCTCAGTTTCTGCCAGAACTGCTTACTCCTTCCTGTTCCCAAGGGACCTGAGCTCGAGTGCCTCCGAAATGACTCAGAATCTTCCCTCCCAGTTCTCACTGATGTACTGTACAACTTTAAAAGTGAAGCTTCCCTGTCTGTGTCAAGGTCTGAATCATAGGTGGGAGCAGAATACTGGCGCTGGAAAGGATATGGCATTTGTTCCGAGGTAGTACTTGCAGCAGCAGCCATGTCGATGGATAAATCCTCTCTGCTAGAACTTCGTGAACCTAGTTCTTTTGCATCATCAATCTCATTACATACTAGCTTTAAGGCCTGAACAACCTCCCCCATAAAAGGTCGGTGTGATACCTCTGGTTGTACACACATTGAAGCAATAGCAGCCACTTTCGCGATACTGTCAAATGGAATATCAGATCCTAGATTTTTATCTACGAGAGCTTCCAACCCTTCTCGACTTGTGAGCAGTGGACGGGCCCATGCAACCAGGTTTTCTTCACCAGGTGGCTGTGACATGTCTACTGGTTTTCTTCCACTTAACAGTTCAAGAAGGACAACCCCATAGCTGTAAACATCACTCTTCACAAGAAGATGCCCTGTCATTGCATATTCTGGAGCCACATACCTGAATAATAAAATCACAGGAATGACATAAGAAAGATATTAGAGATAGTCTTTCGAAAAGCATGCTAATGGTGTGGAACAACAACGGATGCAGTCGAAACGAAATTACATACCCGAAAGTACCCATTACACGTGTTGATATGTGTCTGTTTTCCTCATCCAAGGCAGTCCGTGCCAAACCAAAATCAGATACTTTTGGTGTAAAATCATTTTCCAGCAAAATATTGCTGGATTTGAAGTCTCTGTGTATGACACGGGGGCTGGAGTCCTCGTATATATTATATCAATTATATTTTATAATAGGATTGAAGTCGTGTAAATGTGTAATATCCCATTATTGTGTATTCTCACCGGAAGGCGGTTTTCGATCGCCTCAGTAGAAACAAACCCAGCACAAGTTGCCCATTGGTTTCAAAACCACGAAATTTGTTGCAGAAAGAATAAACCTAGCTACATGTTCCTCGAGAAGTGTTGCACCCCAAGTTGCCCTCTATAACATCATTATACGTATGATACATACTATTATTACAGAGAACACGGAGCTATAAGGTTCACCGTTTGTTAAGCAAAGCATGCATTTAGGAGGTCAACTGGTCAAGTACGTACATCTATATTCTAAACCGTAAACTCTAACTGAGACTAAGATCACCTACGACGAGCAAATAAATCTCTAGCTACGGATCGAGTGTAAGAACCTGAGCTTTGAATCCTGTTTACGATCTCAACAGTAAAAGGATAAGATAAACGTACTATCAAACTATTCCCATGTATCACCGTATCAGAACCCAGTTTCTGAAGCAGCCAATACATTGATAAATCATCTACTAACTAAGAAAATTCGAGCTCAATTCTAAGAAAGCTAGCTAGTATGTCACAATCCTAAGTGGTTTCCGACTAATTACGAGAGGAAACATATCATTGCATATTGGAAGCTAGCCTGCACCAGAAAATGGGACTGACACGTACGACATAGACAGACTAAAATGGATTTACAGTCAACACACTCTCCAGCACTTTCCAAGATATAGGGTCTTTTAATTTGCAGTGCATCATCACCCAGTTTATCTGATTAATCTTTGTTATTATAAGTTGGAAAGCTGTACGGGCCATATATAGAGGGGAATATATTTCT
This sequence comes from Potentilla sterilis, assembly GCA_963682095.1. Classification (NCBI taxonomy): domain Eukaryota; kingdom Viridiplantae; phylum Streptophyta; class Magnoliopsida; order Rosales; family Rosaceae; genus Potentilla; species Potentilla sterilis. The sequence goes on from OY821761.1 coordinate 4,267,274, forward strand.
ACTACAGCTAGTTCGGATTGATAAGATTTTCTTAATCGTGTAGTAGCTACTGTATCAACATCTGCTAATTAAGTAAAAGAGTACGTCAAATTATATGTCACTTTGTGTTGCTAATAAGGACTACAACCCGGCCAGTTATACTGAAGAAACATACGTGTTTAGTGTCCTTAATTAAGCGGCATGTCTAGCTTGCCTTGTTTCATTTGGTGCGGCCAAAAAAGACCTTCACAGTTCATTTTTGAATCCTTCGATCGGATCATTTCATATATACTTCACGAATAGAAAAGCTGAAGAATGGAAAGAGGGGTGAATCACATACAACGATATGAGGGTTTAATTTTTCTCAAAAGAGAGATGTGAGTTGGCATGTCTGTAACTCAATTTCAATCAAAGACCAAATATCCTCATGAAAGATCTATCACCAATGACAGTATGCCACTTGGGATTCTAAGTTCATTTTATTCATGCTAGAAATATCATGTCCCAGAGATATAGCTAGATCAAAATGTAGAATATCGGGTTGGTAATCAAATAATAATAGTACACTCTCTGATCTGCTACGTACCTCTCTATTCTATTTAGCTTACGACTGAGCTAAAGCTAGCATGTCCATATATACTTGCATAAGTGATTAAGTACTCACATTATTATAATCAATGATTCTTTTGAACAAATTTTGTGAAAGCCATGAGCTTGTGAGTCCCTGATAAACGCATATACAAACCACAACTTGGACATATTGTTTACTAATGTGTCTAATTAAGCAGAAACATGCCAACAAGCCATAATTGTCTTTACATTAGAAATTTCCTACAGCTTCTGCATCTGCATGTGCTGCTAAATCTAACAAATATGCATATCTTTTAGTATATTGTGTACGTATACATATACATGCTTTGTGTATGTTTTCCCTGGTATGTGATCTACCATCGTCCACATAGACTATATGAGACTCGCTCATTGACTACCCATAATGCACAATGCTCATAATCAATTTGTATGATTAACTTTCTGCATTTCAGTGTTAGTCTATACATTGTGTTCTTCCCTGGCTTCCACTTGCATTTGTTTTGATTTCGTAAGTATTTTCATGATTGAATTATGTGTTGTCCAAGAAAAAAGAAATGTATCCGCATATGTGCCAAGAATCACCTTTTTGAGGAGAAGTTTCTGTATGAACCAAATTACCAAGTACCAACCATGTGCTTTCCTCCTATCCTTTCTGAAAAATGCAGGTATTTTATATGTTGTGTGTTTGAAACATTATTAGCATATAGTTGAAAGTTGATTTTTCTCTAAGTTATGATCCAAGAACATCCATGCTTATTGACTCGGTTAGAGATTGTTTTATCATACTCTGAATTAATGCCATTTCTCTTTAGTTTCTTACTTCTACAAATATATTCTACCTCCTCTTATTGAATTATGGAAGTTTGTCCCGACCGATTTTTACTTTCATCACTACTGGAAACAAGGACTGAGGCGACGGAGATTGGAAAGGGAAAATCAAAGTTCGTCGCCTCAACACATTGAGGCGACCAATATTGGATTGGTCGCTTCAGAAAACGAGAGCGACGACTTTTGATCAATAGTCGTCGCTCACATCTTATTGAAGCGACGAATATTGGTTGTTGTCGCCTCCCAATAATGTTTTGTAAACTGTAGCGACGAAAATTCAAAGTTCGTCGCCGACGTAAAATTCAAGCGACGGATTTTATAACTTTCGTCAATATTCGTCGCTGACTTCTTATACGAAGCGACAAGTATTGAGCAATAGTCGTCGCTTCATGTTTTGAAATCTGGTCAACCATATTTTCATAGTTTGGAGAGTTGTAGATTTGGCATTTGGTGTTCGATTGACGATTGTAATACATTTTCGGAAAGGAAACGACGCCACGAGTCAAACACGTAGCTTTGCTACGATGTGTGGGCTTTTTCGGGCTTTCGAGTTCGTATAGGCCCTCAAAATGGCAGTTTAATATGTTTTAAATAAGGTTGACCGCATCGATCGGAGCTCTAAGTTTGTCGGATTTAAGTGATTTTTTTACCATAACCGTATTTCATCATAACGATCAAATGTTATTTTACTTCTTTTATATAGTTGCTTCGAAAAGTTGTACACTTGAGTATAATCTTATAATCAAGTTATACCGTATTAGTAAGCATGTTGTCGTTATAATGGTTAAATTCACAAAATGAAAAATTTGACCGTCTGATGTGATCGTTATAGTTAAATATGAGTAGAGTATAAAAATCAGCTCGTTTCGTAAACGTTCGACGCTCGATCGAAACGGTCAACCATATTTTCATAAAACTTATCACACGAAAACCCTATTACGTACCTTTAGATGACCTTGTTTCGTCGACTCTTCCAAACATTAAATTCTCAAATAGATGAGACGTAATCAGCCATGTAAAAATTTGGTAACTTTTACCTCCCGATACTATGGTTCCCCATAGAGAGAAATAAGTTTAAATAAGGTTGACCTCGTCGATCGGGGCTCTAACTTTGTCGGATTTAAGTGATTTTTTTACTATAACTGTATTTCATCATAACGATCAAATGTTATTTCACAGTGTTTTTCAAAATTTTACTTCTTTTATATAGTTGCTTCGAAAAGTTGTACACTTGAGTATAATCTCATAAAATTTTTATAATCTTTTAAATATTATTGAAGCGACGGATTTTGTATTACTTCGTCGCTTCAGTATAATCAATAAAAATTTTAAAATCTTTTAAATATTATTGAAGCGACGGATTTTGTATTACTTCGTTGCTTCAATTTTATATATTATTGAAGCGACGGATTTCGTCTTACTTCGTCGCTTCAGTGTTGAATCCGCGCCACATGCTGAGAACCAATTAAAACACATTGCGCGGATCACCCTATGAACCGTCAGATTTTCCAGATCTAACGGCCATAATTCAAAGCCCTTTTATATATATTCTTCCCTCTCCTCCTTCCTCTTCACTCCGTCTCCTCCCTTGCCGTCGCCTCCTCCACTGCCTCCCTCCCTCCCTCCCTCCCTCTCCGGCCTCCTCCACTGCCTCCCTCTCCTCCGCCCGCTCCTCCTCGCCGTCGCCATCCTCCTCCCTCCCTCCCTCCCTCTCCTCCACCGCCTCCCTCCCTCCCTCTCCTCCTTGCCTCCTCCACTGCCTCCCTCTCTCTCCTCCTCTTCCCCCTCTCCTCCCTCCCTCCCTCTCCTCCACCGCCTCCCTCCCTGTCCACTGCCTCCCTCCCTCCTCCTCGCCGTCACCGTCACCTCCTCAACTGCCTCCCTCCCTCCCTCTCCTCCTCCCCAACCCCGCAGCGATGGCAGAGCGCCTGCTCGTTCTCCGACTTCATCGCCTCCTCCACCGCCTCCAAAGACTGGACATAAAAATCATGAATACAAAATTAAACGAAATCGGCGGGAAATTTTTTTAAAACGAAAATGGAGACATGAAGCGACGAACATTGATATTCGTCGCATGAATTTTATCATCCCATGCACTCTAGCGACGACTTTTGAACCAAACTTCGTCCCCTCAAATTGTAAGCGACTACCCAAACTTCGTCTCCTAGAATTGGAAGCGACGACCCAAAATTCGTCGCCTCGAATGCGAGGAGACGACTCAAACTTCGTCGCTCATAATTTGGCGACAAAATTTGAAGTCGTCGCTTGAAATGTCCAAGCGACGACTTTTGTAGCAAAAGTGGTCGCCTCGAATCGAAACGACGAAAACGAAGCGACGACCTCTAGCGACGACTTTTTTGTCTCTTTGGTGTCGAAGCGACGACTTTTGACGACAAAAAGTCGTCGCTTCGTTTGGGTTTTCCAGTAGTGCATGTTTACATGATTTTTACGTAACAAAACTCAATTTCGACTGATACTATATTGTTATATTTTTAATTTTATATAAAAAGATATCACTTATCTAAACGATTAGTTTAAATTGACAATCTGACAACATACATAAAATGTGTAATTAAGCGTTCGACAATATATACGTATATACTCCTCCCACTTCTCTGCCAACCAGGCAAACAAGTCGGATTAGGTGAAATGACAATAATCGATCATCTCTTACATGGCCCCTTACATCGGAACTCATGAAATTGTTCATTTTTGTATTATGGCCTCGAAAATTGAACTCAAACACATGCTTGCACGCAGATACAATATGCATAACATTCTAATAACGTTTGAGCCTAATTTTCACTACTGCATGTTGTTTTCTTCTGTTATGCAATTGTGGAATGCTTTAACTTATATATAGTTCCTCTTCATGCACGTCTAAAATCACCTAATTAAATTAACAACTTTCAAAGAGCTAGAACAACTTGCAGAGAAAATAAACACGAATGCTTAGGGCACACAACTCACCTCCATTAATCTGGGGAATCTGTTATCTGTGGCTCCAGCTAGCTTTGATATGATTGCTGCTGGTGTTGCGGCTTTTTGTTCTTCATGGTTTCCAAAGTTCTTGCTGTGTTTTTTTGCACACACTAATAACAAACATCAGAATACATCCCTATGCAGACTCATATTCATCACGAACATCTGATATCATCACGTTAAGTCACATTAGGCTATTTGTTAATTAGGTATTCAGGTTCTGAAATGGACCATGCTCCCTTAAAGATGGTTTGCTGGAGCGCTGCAGGTTTTGCCACTCCGCAGATTGTATGTATCTCCTTCAAGGTAGCTATCTCTCTTCGAATCGAGTTTCGAGTCGAAACTGGTATAGTTGAAAAGGTGCGCTACCTCCAGCAACCCCGACTTATCAAATTGAGAAGCAGTGGGGAGAAAACCGCGCGTAGGGCGATAACGGTTTTTTAAAGAACAAGGGAGCAGCATGATGGCGAGAATTGTGATTTTTCTGGATTGCTGTTCTTCCCCAAAGTTCATGCTGTTGCTGGTTTTGATCCATTTAGGGTTCAGAGTTGCAGGCTAGGAAAAAGTTGTTTTTAGGGTTTGCCTTAGCTACGGCAACCATTCTGGCCAAGTCGGCTTCAATTGGGCTCTTGTTCATTTTTCTTTTTCTTGGATGATCAAAAGGCACCACTAGTAGGGGTTAAGGAGCTCAGAACTGGGCCTGTGTTTAAGCCCATATATCAGGATAAACATAAGAGTATTATCGTCTTTTCCATTAAGTTTATGGACGTATCCGACGCGTATCCAAGCATTGTCGGCGCGTTTCCGGGCGTATCCTTGTTGAATTAAGTCAATTAACACAAATCGCCTGAGAACTTGCTGGATAAGTGCCGACCACGCCTGGATACCCATAGATAAATAGAGATTACGCAATGAATAGACAATTATTCCCTTGGCTGTTTTCTTATTTACACCCTCGACCTGTTACCCACATATTACACTTAGGGGCAAAATTGTCTCTTCGATAACTTTTGCAGGCGCTTCCGATCATTTCCGGCGCGTTTCCAACTGCTTCTGTCGCGTTTCAGGGCGTATTCTGTGCTCTATTATGATGAAACGCTTGAGTTATTGCCGGTTACGTGCCTAACATTCTCCCGAAAAAGAGTCGCAGACGATCAGAGCATAAGTGAAAATACAATTTTGCCCCTCCTGGTTTTCTCATTTACATCGTTGACCCGTTTCAAAACCTATGAGTACACTGCAGCTTTGTTTTTGACCCGAATTAAGAAGGCCATTTCCATGGCTTCGTCGCTGATTCCTCCTCCGGTCCCGATCGAACTCCACGTCCGCAACCGCGAGAAGCTCCTCGGCTCTATTCGCCACCACCTCTCTCTCTCCTCTCGGCCTCTCCACGGCTTCGTCTTACTCCAAGTAATCACCTCTCTTACTTCAATTTTCGATCACTTAATTTTCACACCCAAAAAAAAAAAAAAAAAAAAAACGATTTTGATTTCTGTAAATTTGTTCCAGGGAGGCGACGAACAGAATCGTTACGATACTGATCACGTCGATGTCTTCAGGTACTTAATCGCTCAAAATATTCATGCATATATTTGTTATTAGCTTTGTTTTGATCTATCTAATTGAATTTGTTAATGTAATTAGTCGCTAAGTTTAACATAGTGAAATCAGAGTCGTTTGTGTAACCGCTACGGTAAAAATTGTGGTTATGATCATTGTAGAGCTTTTACTGTGTTCTTTAGATGAGTTTAGTTTCTAAAATGATGTATGGTTTTTGTTTATAGGCAGGAGAGTTACTTTGCTTACTTGTTTGGAGTAAAAGAGCCTGGATTCTATGGTGCTATAGTAAGTATATGTTTGCGAAAATTTTATGTATTAGCTGCCGTGTTGTTTCTTCTCGAGTGGAGCTCTAAGCTGATCTTGTTGTAACCTTTTTTCGTGAAGGACATTGCGACCGGGAAGTCTATTCTGTTTTCTCCTAGATTACCTGCTGAGTATGCTGTTTGGTTGGGGGAGATCAAGCCGTTGTCCTACTTCAAGGTGATTGGAGGTTTAGTTGGTTAATTATGTGCCGGTGTATTATGCTGTTGTTACTTATGAGCTCACGCGATTGTTTTGATTTGCAGGAGAGGTATATGGTTAGTGTGGCATGCTATACTGATGAGATAACGAAAGTTTTACAAGATGAATGGAAGGCGTCTGGTAAACCTTTATTGTTTCTCTTGCATGGGCTCAACACTGACAGTGATAACTTCTCGAAACCAGCAGAGTTTCAGGTTAGGTTTTTAAATCTCAGACTCCCTTCCTATTTCACAGAAGTTATTCTAACTATCACAGTATGACTCGTTGGTAACGAGACAATGTCTAGGTTCAGGTAGCCATGATTGACGTGGGGAAATGATTGGTGCTGTAGTTGAACTAAGGAAAAGATAAATAAATGTATACATACATACTAATGCTGTTATCAGTGCAATGTAACCTCTGTGCCTCACCGATACCATTAGTCCTTTACTGGAAAGCACTATGTATATTTATACTGAATATTTCTTCTTAACCTTTATATAGGGGATTGATAACTTCGACACAGACCTGACTACCTTGCATCCAATTTTGACTGAATGCCGTGTTATAAAATCAGATCTGGAGCTTGCTCTTATCCAGTTTGCTAATGATATAAGCTCTGAAGCTCATGTTGAGGTAACCTTTTGTGAAATGTTTCTTGCCAAATATATATTCTAGAAATTCTGCTCATAAACAGTAAATGTACATCAACATATATTACTGCATCTCATTCTTGAGAGTTATGTTACTTAACTAAGTAAAGGGATAAGCGGTTCACTGTTGTGTGAACTTCTTGAAACTTTTTAAAATTTTCTGGATTTGGACAACTTATTATATCTTTAGAAAAATTCTGAAACTGGGTGCCATTTTCCTAGTTCTTATCTTGAATAATGAGTTTTTTGCTAATGTTGTTTTAACCAGGTCATGAGAAAAGTTAGGGCAGGCATGTATGAGTATCAGCTAGAAAGCATATTTCTTCACCACACCTACATGTATGGTGGCTGTAGACATTGCTCTTATACTTGTATTTGTGCTACCGGTGGAAATAGGTAAGCTTTTCTTATTTAAAAGTTAACAGTTTTTTCCCCATTTACTGCTTTAATACTTCACTGCTATGTATATCACCTCTGTTTCTCTTTCATATTTTTTATACCATTCATTTTTAAGATACTTAATCCAAACCACAAATATAGCCTTCTCAGATGTTATCTGTTTGTATACCTTTATAGTTTAGTCGAGAGTTCTAAGTATTGGTTCAAGTGTTAACACCTTGTTTGATTTCACCATGAGCATTAGTGTATTGACATTGATGTGAATCACACTGTAAAAGAAGCTTGACTGGAGTGTTGTGTCTTGAAAATACAGTGCTGTTCTCCATTATGGGCATGCAGCAGCTCCAAATGACAGGGTAAAGTAGACTTCCCTCAGCTGAAGTTCTGAAGTACCTTGTTAACGTATCAAAATCATCATAACATCTGTTTTTGTAGACCCTGGAAGATGGAGATTTGGCATTGCTTGATATGGGAGCTGAATATAACTTTTATGGGTCTGACATAACTTGTTCCTACCCTGTGAGTATTAGAGTATATATATTTGCAATTGTACATTTATCTTGCTAGTCTACTTGTGATATTGCCATTAACTACTTGACTAGTGGGCCTAGGTTTTAAAGTTATCAAGTTATTCAATGTTAGATAGCTGCTCGTCTGAGTCATCCCTTGTAACTTTTCAGTTTTCCATTTATATAGAATCTTTATTGTGTTTTATATCTGATACTATTTAATTATTCCTACCAAGGTTTCTAAAAAAAAATTTCAACTTTTTATCTGCAGGTGAATGGAAAGTTTACCTCTAACCAATCCCTTATATATAATGTAAGTAATTTGTATTATGGTGCAGTTTTTGTCTTGCTTTGCATGGCGGTGCTGTTGGGTGCATTCACATGTTTAGGACTATCCTTGTGAGCAGGGTCTTCTTAGCATATGTTTATGATTTTATCAGGTTTACCCAATTATTTTGTTTCTAAATAATTACACTTGCAGGCTGTTCTTGATGCCCACAATGCTGTCATAACAACACTGAAACCTGGAGTAAGCTGGGTCGATATGCATAAGTATGACTATATTAAACCAAAATTTTAAGCTTTTTGTATTGTGGTGTACATTCTGATTCTGTTTCCTCCTTATGATTGCAGACTAGCAGAGAAGGTTATTCTTGAGTCATTAAAGAGAGAGGGCATTTTAGATGGGTAATAGCCTTATCTCAGTTCTCAACTATGTACTCTAGTCTATAATTTCTCAATTATGTAATGTATTGCATGATTGTCTCTAGTTTCAACAGTATCTGCTCATTGTGTTTGCTTCTAGTAATGTAGACGATATGATGGTTGAACGACTGGGTGCTGTTTTCATGCCTCACGGGCTTGGACATTTGCTTGGTATTGACACTCATGATCCTGGTGGCTATTTGAAGGTATTATCTCTGAGTTATCTCCTAGTCCTTTCTGGTTTCGTCTTTCAGGAGACTTTATGTGTCAGTGTTTAATACTCTCCGACATTTCTTCTTGATTTAACAACCAATTGCATAATTTACAGGGACCGGAGAGGATCAAAGAACCTGGACTGAAGTCTTTGCGTACAACAAGAGAAATGCAAGAAGGGATGGTCTGTAATGAATTTGCCTTGTGTTTCTTTTGTCATTCTTTGTATGCTAGTGGATTCACTGGATTTGTTTTGAATGTTCAACTTCCCAATATCTTGTTAAAATGTTTGCATTGATGGGTGGATGGTTGCTATTTAGGTGATAACGGTGGAGCCTGGTTGCTACTTCATAGATGCTTTGTTGGTTCCAGCCATGGGAAGCCCAAACACTACAAAGTTCTTCAATCAGGAAGCAGTTGGTAGATTTAAAGGTTTTGGTGGAGTTCGTCTTGAAAGCGATGTGGTACTCCCTTTCTCTGAACTCTGATGATAGCCTTTTGCTTCTCGGATGTTTCTTTTCCTTTGGTTCATTTTCACTTGCATCTAATCCCTATGAATCATGTCGTTCAATACCTTTGGATTTGTGACTTCATATACCTGGCGATGCATCCTAATACATTCTTCTGGGTTTTGTAGCTCATCACAGCCAATGGTTGTAAGAACATGACAAAGGTTCCTCGGGAAATAGGCGAGGTTGAAGCAGTAATGGCAGGGGCACCATGGCCTCTTGACAGAGCTTCCTAGGATATTAGGGAAATAGTAGAGAAACTATTGTAACAATAAGTTAAGTTTCTTTTTCTTTCTATTCAGTAACAAGGCTGGCATGCACCTCAAATTCTTCTATTCATCAAAGCAATAAGAAGTGTGATGTCATACTGCATTTTGCATCGCCAATTTTCTTCTTTTACTAAACTTTAGTTCACGAGGATGAAACAATACTCTGGGCAGCTGATTCTACTGGAAATATATATGGAAGTACATTACAGTCCTGCGGAAATATAGGTCAAGTTCAGATGAAATGAAATCTGTTGTCATCTTTATTCTCTTCTGGCAAAACTGTTAAGAGATGCTCAATAGTCCTGCTTCAGGGGTTCAAGTGTCAGACAAGAAATCTATTAACTTGTTAGTAGGTTCCTAACTAAGCTGAAAGTTTTCAGTATCCATATTTCTTGGGAGGGGATCCCCTCAAATGGTACCTGAAATTTTCCCTGATGCAAATTTTGATACCAGAAAATTTCAAAACTACATATCCATATTACCATATATGGCTGCTTAATTAAGCTTCCATCCTGCGAGACGAGGATGCGTACATACATATAGATATGTGTTATACAAGAGGTTGAGAGCACTAAAACCAACCAACCACAACAAGCGAACCCAAAAATGCAAACCTAAGTACAGGAATAAAACTCACCACATTGGAAGGAAGCGTTCCGTCATTACTGCTTCATTCTCGCCTATCTCCCGAGGATCTCTGTCATTTTGTTACAACCTTTGGCCGTGATAAGCTACGAAACCCAGAATAATATGGGGGCATCCCGTCACAGGCACATGTGAAATCACAAATGTAAAGATACCAAAAAAATAAAAATAAATGAGGCACGACTTATAGGGGTTAAGATGTAAATAATGGAAGATGAAATACCCTAAACCGTTCCCGAAGCAAAACTTGAAACAGTAACTGTGTGCTTTTCTACTCACTCACCACAATGAAAATCTATGTGATCAATCCGGAAGGAGGGTTAGTTTCGTGGACCTCAGTGTTTTTGTGGGCTTCACTATGTTTATATTTAACCAAAACTCCCGCTTCTAGATAGATCGTACCAAACGGGAACTCATCCTCGAATGGCGGACTGTAGCACTGCAAACAAAGGGCGCTTCGCCGCCGCAAACGAAGCCGAGAAGGCGAAAAAGAGGGCAAAACATGCATCCAAGAGGACGTCGAGGCCGCCGCAAAAGAATCCTACAAGCCTACAGGGATATCTTTCCCAGAACACAAGATGCGTAGATGGGTAAGTTTTGTTTTAGGATTTTATACTTTATTTGTTGATCAAGATTTCAGGTATTTGATTTTTTTTTTTTTACAGGTTCAAATCATCGAGTGTCGGCAGAAGTTGTATAACATACATGTGGGTTTGTTTTCAGATAACCTAATTTTAGATTCTGAGTTGTAGCATTTCCTGTTTAGAATAGTTTATATTATCAAAATTCACTATGCAGTCTCGAATTCTCGAGGCGGAAGCCGGCTTTGCTCAGAGGAAAAAGGAATGGGTGGAGGAGAACCAGCCTCTCCTCCGTGCCGACATTGTATGTAACTAACTTGGTTATGTCAAGTTTTATAGTTTTATGTCAAGTTTTATAGTTTCTTAGACTTGAATGTGTCAATGATGTTGTATGTCTTATGTTGCAGGACCAGTTTTTTCTCCAAAGATATAAACAATTGGAAAAAAGGTTTGAGGAAGACACCTTGAAGCCTCTCTATGATGAGGTACTATTTTTGTTTTGTAGATCAGGTGTTTCATTTCTGGATTGCCTTGAAAGATAATCTGGTTAATGTGACTTGTTTGCAGATATCATGTTGCTATGAAACTTTCTGGTGAACAATGCCCTGGACACTTGGTGGCAGGCATTCGTTGCTAACAAGTTGCTCTCTAAGCAGGTGTGCTATTCTGTGCTTTTTGTTTTTGTTATACTCATTAACCGTAGACGATAGCTTCATCACTCATTATGTTGTCTATTTCTTTTTAATAGATCTCGGAGGATGATCGAAAGGTTCTGAACTTTCTGCTTGATATCAGGTCGAAGAGGACAGACAATTTGATAGGTTTTGAGCTCGTTTTCACCTTTGTGGATCCGAATCCTTATTTTACGAATAAGATCTTGACTAAAACCTTTGAGTTGACGACTGACCACAGCAACTCTGTTTCATTGAAGGAAATCCGGTAATTATAGTTCATGATGTTATACACTTGTACCGATCATTCCTTTCGCCTTTTCTTCTTCTTAGTTTTATTTTCTTGTAGGACTAAGATAGACTGGAAATCTCCCCACGAGAATCGTACTGACATTAAAAGTTTCTTCAAGTTCTTTCGTTCATATGAATCTCGCAGGCCGTTTTGGTTTGACAAAGAAACTGTAAGTTTGGATTAGTTTATTTTACCTCCTACAATATTCTTCTAATTACTTAATGATGATTATAGTTTCTTAATGGTTGCAACTCTTTAGGATAAACTCTATGGCGAAATTCCGACAGATTATGTGACTGGGTAAGTGAATATTTGCTTTGAATGTCTAATCCTTCACAGTCAATCGATAAACCGTGTTGAGTGCTTAAGCCCTGAAAATTGTTCAACCATGATAATCTTTGTGCTGCACCATTTGTTGTTATGTGAATGACATATTGCTGTTGTGATTTTTAGTACCGTAATTCGAGACAAGATCATTCCGCATGCTATATCCTGGTCTTTTTTCCAAGAGAAGAATGATGGCGATTCTGATGGAAGTGATGAAGAAAGCGATGTTGATTCTGATGAAAAGTGGTGAAGATATATAGCTACTAGCGTGATGGTTTTTTTTGATTTTGCAGTTGTAGGCTCGCTTAGGCTACCTCCTCGGAAAGACCAGGCTGGCTATCAATTGATTTTTGGTTTATATGTAATCTCAATCCTCAAGCTCATGGACTACCTCTGTGTTTTACTCGTAACTTTATCTTGGGGTTAAGTTTTAGTTCTTATTTTGTAAATCTGAGTTTTGTGGATTATTCATGGAATTCCATTACCAGTTATCTCGATCATGTTCTAGTTTCTGCCATAAATGTTCTTCACCATTATAATCACCATCGTAAATCCCTAGAAAGCATTTCCCATTGCTTGAAATGATGGAATTGCTTGTTCTCTGTAACAATGAGCTCCCTCCCTACAATCTTTTGACATGATTTTAATTGCTCTGTGGCAGTCCCCACAAATTAGAAGCTTCTTTATAATCGTTGGAGTTCCCGATTTGGATCACATATTCACAATGACTGTCTTAGACCTTGCTGACCTTATTATACAACATCTTTAGGAATCATTATAACAAGAATTGTTCATATTATAGTGAAGCAAGTTTAATTTGATAGTGAAGACTGAGGCTCCCAAGCAAGTTACCTTAAATGTACAAGACATTGCTAGTTCCCTGATTCAAAAACTACTTGTCGTATTTCCTCCAATAATATCCAATTTGAACAACGGTCCTGATTGATTACGTCTCTTCTCGAACAAGACGGCGTCGTTTGGTCTCTAGCCCTCGCGCGGTAACACTAAATAACGACCCACTTGAACTTGAAGAAAGCTCATCTCTTTTGATTTGCAAGTACCCAAAAAACCCTCGTAAAACCCTAAAGCCTCTCTCTCTTGATGGGTCGCCGAAAGAGCCAAAGCAGCAGCAGCAGCAAGACCACCAATTCGGACTTTGCCGAAGCCTCGGCGGCGACCCGGTTCGAAGACGCAGACCACGACGAGTCCATGTGTGACCACCCCGATCTCGACAAGGCCATCGCCGACGAAGACTCCATGGAGGTCTCTTTTGTCGACGCCAATGATAAAACCAGCGCCGACTACTACTTTGACTCCTATTCTCACTTTGGTAACTAATCTCTACTCTCAAAGCTTTCATTTTTATTACTGGGTTTTGGTCAAGTTTGGAATTTTTTTTTTTTTTTTTTTTCAGTTCAGTTTGGGGCTTTGGTTTTTGTTTGATATTGGTTTTTATGATGGTTTTGGGTTTGTAAAGTTTTGAACTTTGGTGTTTTGGCTTCAGTTGAGTAGGAGGCTTGGTTTTGAGCTACAGAGCAGAGCATTCGTTTAATTTGTAATTGAAATTTTGTGGAGTTTTTTATGTTCTGTTTAAGAAGTTTTTGGATGCTGAGAAAATAGATATGAAAAGAGTTCAAGTTTTGATTTTTATGATTGGGTTTTGCGGCTCCTCAAAATATGAACTTGGTTGTATTAGCTTTGCGTTGGGGTATTGGTTGATAGAGTAAAAACTGATAGAGCAATAATATAGTTTATATATATATATATATATATATATATATATATATATATATATATATAATTTAACTGCGTAGAGTTCTCATATACTTTTAAGAAGCAGTTGAACTAGTGATTTTCTGGATGTATGCTGTTTTTAGGGGGTGTAATCGATTGTTGTGTTCATATAGTGCAGAATGCTTATTCTAGTGCTCTTTATGTGATTGCAGGTATTCATGAAGTAAGTGTGTGACACTCTTGGATGGAAGCAGTTTCGTATTTGGTTCTTGTAACCTTTCTTGCGAATAGTCATTAGATGTTGTGCTGACTATCGTTATGTTGCAGGAGATGTTGAAGGATCTAGTGAGAACCAAGACATATCAGAATGTTATTTATCAGAATAAGTTTCTATTCAAGGACAAAGTTGTCCTTGATGTCGGAGCTGGGACTGGAATTTTGTCCCTATTCTGTGCAAAAGCTGGGGCAAAGCATGTTTATGCAGTATGTATTTCCCAAAAAGAATTGTTGACAAATGCGTTTTCATATTTTAGACTTCCTAACTGGTATTGTTGAATTGCTTCCACAGGTTGAGTGCTCAGATATGGCTGAGAAGGCAAAAGAGATTGTTGAAACTAATGGGTTCTCTAATGGTAATTCTTTTGTATTTCATACCTGTGTTTATCTCTTATCTGCCACTTGAGTCTCAATATTGTTCACAATATTATTCTGCTTACTCAACAATGCAGTTGTGACCGTTCTGAAAGGAAAGATTGAAGAACTTGAACTTCCAGTTGCTAAAGTGGATATAATTATTTCTGAATGGATGGGATACTTTTTGTTGTTTGAGAACATGTTGAATACAGTCCTCTATGCTCGTGATAAATGGCTTGTAAGTATCATTATCAATTTTCGATGTCCAGTGCAAGAATACGCAAGCCTTATGTATAGTTGTAGATTGTCAATTCAATGTGGTATTATTATTAGAAAACCTATATTTTTAGTTGGGTGGCTTAGGTAGTTGGGTTGATCTTGCTCTCATCAAGGGTGGAATTGCATTACAGTCATGTCTTTTGGGCTTCTATATGATAAGCTGGAGCTAGGGGAATACTGTAATCTATCATGATCTGGCTTATTTATAGGAAAACATTGTTATTTTCCTTTTTGCAGGTAGATGATGGAATTTTGTTACCGGACAAATGTTCTCTCTTTCTGACAGCTATTGAGGATGCAGAGTACAAAGAAGACAAGATTGAATGTAAGCCTTTTGATCTCTCTTATCTTTACCCATATATTGTTGTTTTCTGTTTGAAAATATGACTCATTTCTTCTTCCAATTATCTCAATTTTTCAGTTTGGAATAATGTATATGGCTTTGACATGAGCTGCATCAAGAAGCAAGCCATGATGGAGCCTCTTGTGGACACAGTTGACCAAAACCAAATTGTTACAAATAGCCAGCTACTGAAGGTGAGAAATTCATATGCCTGCACTGCATCAATTTGAGTGCCATGCCCTTTTTTATGTCTTCCACTAACATTCTTCAATTTCTTCACTCAGACAATGGATATATCTAAGATGACCCCTGGAGATGCTTCCTTCACAGCTCCTTTTAAGCTTATTGCTGAACGTGATGATTTCGTTCATGCACTCGTAGCCTACTTTGACGTGTCATTTACAAAATGTCATAAATTAATGGGATTCTCCACAGGTCAGTATCTGTGTTCTTTACCTCCAAGTTTTGCTTTCTATCCTGATCAAAGTTCTTTTCGGAAATATTGGCAACAAAATAGTGACTTGTGTGCTTCCAATGTTTTCTAAAGCATTTATTGATAAGTGTTATGATGTCCTTAGTACGGTGTTGTGCCCTTGTTCCACTCATGTTTCATCACTTTTGTCAATTATGTAATGTTCAGCTTTTCCATATCTCCTCCCTTTCTCTTTCTAGTGTCAATACATTTGTTGGTTGGGTATTTTCATCAAATCAATATTACTTCTGATGATAACCAAAATGTAATAATGGAATAAATCTTTGATTGGAGCTCCATTTTCAAGTTCAAACTCGAGAAAAAAAAACTTGATTCCTAATACATAGTGTTATTATTATTAATTTTTTATTTTTTTATTTATTATTATTATTTTTTATCAATGGCTAAGCATTACTATTGTGCTAGGAGCCATGATATTTTAGTACAATTGCTTTCTCATAAGTGCACTTTCTCACAATATGAAATATAACGCAGGGCCAAGATCACGGTCTACACATTGGAAGCAAACAGTCCTGTACCTGGAAGATGTGTTGACAGTATGTCAAGGCGAGTCAATTGTCGGAACCATGACAGTGGCGCAAAACAAAAAGAATCCCCGTGATATTGATATAATGCTCAAGTATTCATTGAATGGCCAGCGATGCACAGTCTCAAGGGTTCAACATTATAAAATGCGCTAAGTTGCGTTATATCATTGCTCCATGAGAAAGCAATCCATAACTGGAAAAACTTAATGTTGTGGATTGCTGTTCAACCTGTTTTAAGAAAAAGTTGCCTCCATATAGATTCTAGGGAATGTTCTAGGAGGTAGTTTTGTAACATTTGTACTATTAATTATTCATTTCTTGAACTTGTAATATCAAAATTTTGGAAGGCTTGGTATTTTTGATCTATTAATTTAGCTTTCTAAATATCTGATCTATGCTTTTTTCTATGATTCATGTGTTACTATCAAAAAATAATATTCGGGTGGTATGATGTTCCTTCTTTTGTGGCACTACCCAGTAAAACTCGGATATTTCAACACATGTAAACTAGCAAATTGCTCAAAGTAGATGGAAATGGCAAAATCATGGTGCTGAAGTTGCTAGGTCCTTGGTATTCTAAGTGATGGAAACAAGAACTTCAACGAAACTGTTAATTTTCCCTTAACTTCCTACTTGATGGCAATGGCAAAATCGCATGGTACAATTTGAACAAAAATCTAATTGCTCTAATACTTTTTCTATAGTACTGTGAAGCACTGGTCACTGGGTCTAAAGCTCTGCCTTACTGGCCTTTGTACTCTTCTTTGAAGCTGCATTTTTGACTCCCCTCCACCTTTGCCGTAACCAGTTGGAGACTTTGTTTGCATGCTTCTTTAGTGTGTCCTTGGTCTTTATAATTCCATGGGTGATCTTCTGTTTCAAGTCACTCTTTGTACTTTCTCTGTCTCTCAAAGCCTTTCCCTGTTCAACAAGTGTTTTTACACGGCATAAGAAACAATGTGATTTTCATATGAGAAATGTATAGACTGAAATGTTGTAATTACCAATTTTGAGGGAAACTGACTGTCACCGTCATCATCATCATCTTCCTCATCACCATCTTCCCCGCCAAAGTTTTTCATGTTCATCAAATCATCTCTTGAGTACATTTTCATGCCTGGGGCTCCTGGCATACCCTGAACAGGAAAACAAGAACATGGCACAACATTCAGCAAAAACTAGTATGCTGTGTAAGATGCTCTGCAGTCTGCACCAATGATAGGACAATTACCTCCATAGATTTCAAAATCTTTTCCATTTCAGCCTCTTTCGATGACTTGGGCACAAAAACTTCCCCAGGAGTCCTATCCTGGGAGACATAAAATATCATCAGTATGAGACATCACTGTGTTGTTTTGAGAGCAAGATATGTGCAGTGAATCACTGTATGTATATTATGTAATGAAAAGATACTACTTGAAATGATCAAGGTATTTAAAAATAATGGTTGAGATCAGCATACCAACTATGCAGGTCAGATATGAGGCCACTTCGAGTGAATTATTATTATTTTTTTTTCAAAAGATCATCTTATAGTGCTCAAAACATGAACTTAACATAGGGAATTTCAAAGATCGTAAAGATCATTAGTCTCTACGGATCAGCAACAACGGCAAATGAACTTGAATATCAATCACGAAAGCAGTTACCTTAGGAACTGGTGGAGGGTTGACAGTGCACGCTGTAGTAAGGTCTTTGCATAGATAATTAACAAAGGAACCAATGTCAGGTTTGGATTTGTACAGATATTCGGCGACATCAGTATCAGAGTACCCCAAAACCTGCAACATTTCAGATTTAGTTTGAGTATAATGCATCAACAATGAGGCTATGGAGTACAAAGCGGAAAGCCAGAGAACTCAACTTCATCAACTACAAGAGTATATGTACAAGCAAACAGAGTTTCTAGATACACAAGAACATCAAAAATGAGTTTCGAAACACTACCTCCTGACATGCTCGCTCGATTGTCTTGCATTCAGAATTGCACTGTCCTTCAGATTCTTGTTCTACCAGCTGAAAAGTATCAAATTATATAGTATGTCAGCACATTTGAAGCAACCCAATATCTATTCTTTACCCTATAAGACCTAAAACCACAAACCCTCAACAATTTAACACTGTAAATACATATGCTTAAACACAAAACACCATCACAATTTCGTAACTTGATTCCACAAGATTAAAAACAATGAAAACCACAAATTCATACCTGCAACTTATCTCCTTGCTCAACTATATCAATCAGCAAAATCCAATCCGCCTCCGCCTTCTTCAAATTACAAACATTCTCCGTAATCTCAATTATCTGATACTCCGAGATCTACACACAATCAAATCCCACAAAAACAAAACACCAACCCATTACTCAACTCCGCAAACAAAACCAATCAAACACTCACAGAACCAAAACCCAGATCATAAAAAATTTACCTTCTTGGGTTCGATCTCAGCTCTCTTCTTCTCAACTTGGTGGTGCAACTGAGCTGCCAGCTTCTCACACACTTGGCATTTGATGAAGGGAATGTCTTCCTTCCTCGCCACAGTCACTGACTTCTTCGCACACTCTGAGATTGAAACCAATGCCGAGATCAACACCACTGTAAAGATTGAAACTTTAACTAGTCCCAGCTTCGCCATAGCTCTCCAGACCAATGTGAAAAACACAAGCTAGTTTTGTTTGATGAGTCTGTACATGCCCCTTGTACATATGATTTCGTTGCAGCTAAGGTTGATTTATACGACCCAGATCGGTCAATTTGCGAGACTAAGTTTTATTTTTTTTTATTTTTTTATTTTTTTGGGTTACGTGTTTAGCTGCATCTGATTGGTTGAGTATAGGTTGGTCCTGTGGGCCCATTGTTTTGGCCAATAGGGTACAAGATGCACGTATTATATAAAACCTCGGTATTATATATCCAGGCCGGGATCGGAATCACGCCCGGTTTAGGATAGTCTAGCTTAAATTGTAAACCGCGGTAACTTTTAGCTTATATGAAAGCTGTATTTTACCAACGTATATAATTTGGCAGGAGTTTTAAATTTACTGTGTTTGCTTAATAAGTCATGTACTTACGAGATAACACATAATACACACGTTTTAAAAATTATGTTGATCGTTATAAATTAAAAATTATCGAATTTAGACGGATGTATAAGCATTTTGTGCGGGTATGAAAGTTTGTTAGTTAGACAATCGGTTTTATCAAACTAATATCATATACAGCCTTTGAGATAGGTTGAGATAAGACTGACGACCAAATGACCAATATATGAAATCGATTATTAGCAGTAGCCTAAAATGGTATAAAATTATAAATTCTATAATAATTTGTTTTAATCTATGCGAAACTAGGCCGCATATTAGAACCCAAGTCCGGAACAGCAGAAGATCCGAGCCATTTTTAAATTGTCCAAGTAAGAACAACGACACGTCGTTTGGGGAATCCCCTTAAACCCTACAGAGCTTCTCCCTCGCTCAAAAATTAGGGTTTTACCATGGTTCCGTCTCTAATGGAATTCACCAATTCCCAAAACCCCAACCCCAAAATTAAGCTACGCCCATCAATTCAAACCGTTTTCGATGAAATCCACAAGGAGAACCCCAAATTCTCTCACTTGATTCCGCAATTCTACCACCCAATGCAATACCGGGTCGACCCGACCCTCGAATCGATCTGGGTCTACGCCGCACTGACATTTCGGAGCCGGAACCACCCGAAAGGCAACATCTTTGACCGAGTCGCCGCCGCCAAGGACCTGTTTCAGCTGCTCTCCTCCTGCTCAGCTCCCTACTCCGCCGCAAAAGCCGCCGCGCTGCTCGCTCCGGTGGTGCGGTTGGTATACGACGTCGTTTTGGAGTTGTTTAAGAGCGAGTTGGGGTTGAAGAAAGAGAAGAAGGTTTTGAAGGAGGTGAAGAGTTTGGTGGGAGTGATTCTGGGGTTTATAAATGTGTGCTGTTCTGGCAATGGTTTGGGTGAGGTGGACTTTTCGACTGAGTCGGATTCGGGTTGGTCTTTTTCGGGTTTAAGCTGTGTTTGGTTGGATAGGAATGAGGGTGTTGGGAAGTTGTTGCCTTTAGTGAGTGAGGAGGTGATTGATGGGCTTAGTGAGAGAGATGGGGATGTAAGTTACTTGGCTGGAGTTGTTATTGCTGAGGTGTTTTTGTTGAGAATGTGCTTGAATTGTAGAGGTGGGACGACTTCGAGGGAGGACTTGGAGATAGAGTTGAGGAGTTGGGCTATTGGTTCCATTACTGGGTTCCAGAATGTTTACCTTTTCGGTGAGTAATGTGTTATATTTGGATGATTAAGAGAAATGTGTATTGTTTGCTGTCTGTTGATATCACATGAATGTGTGTAATTCTGTTATGCCTGTATGAATCTGTTTGGATGTTTTTCGAGTATTATGTTACAGTTGTTGTGTTTAACTGAATGGTATTAGTTTTGTTGATCTCTGTGTTTAGATTGCTTACTTTCTTACTCTTTGTGTTATCTAGAGGTCCTTTTGAGGATGCTGCTGGAGAAGACTTTGCCTGTTACCTCCCTGGTGGTAAGTAACTAAGTACCCTCTGTTATTGTGTTTAATTTCTGTACTACATTTTTGATGTTGTTGTTCCCTGCGAATATTAGTTTCTTGATTCTACTCATAGGAAGTTAGATTATCTTTGTTTTGTTTCAAGATGATCTTAAAGGTGATGACTCAAACAAGATATCATGGTGAATACTTGTATGCAGAGTTCTGAAGACGAAGTTTTGTTGAGGAAAGTGCTGTATGATGCCATCATACTGGTTGAGTATTCTTTCCTTAATCCTGAGAAAGCGATTCACATATCTGCTGAGCACATGAAAGTTATTGCCATGAGAAGATTGATTCTTGCCCATGAAGCAGTGGAGTATTTTAGGTGAGGAAAACCCACACATATATTTCATGCCCATAAAGAAGAATGAAATAGATAGTTCTTGTAATCTTATTGTAGTTGGAATTCTGATGTTGCCATTATACAATTTGTGGCTTGCTTCAGGGAGCATGGTGATCAAAAGAGAAGCATCTCTTGTACAACTGCATTTTCCAGCTCACAATTGTATACCCAAATTGTTAAATGGGTAAAGAGTCAGATTTCTGTGGAGGATAGCTCAGTCAAATCACAGGGATCCTCACCTAAAGCTCTTATAAGTAAGTGGTTCTGCTTACTTCCCTTGGTAGTAAATCAATTACGGGAAATCTACTTATGCTCTGTCTAATATTGATCTCTTTCACCAGAATGGCTTCTTAACCTTGAGCGTCAAGGCTTCTTAGTGTTTGGTGATAGTATATTGAAGCATCATAGTCTTGATATATTTAAACCACCAGCTTCAAAGTTAGACTGCAATGGAGCGGATGCTGACCCTATCTTTTACATTGATAACAAGGGGCGAGGAGAACGTACAGATGATGGAAAAGTTAATGAATACATAAGTGCGACATTTTTAGCTGCTGCTAATACAATGACATCAACGGAGAAAAGAGGGAAAAAACGGAAAGAGGAAGACAGCGAGAGTGAAGAGGAGAGTTCACTTTCTGATGAGGACTCGGAATGAAATGTGAAGATGAGAATTCACCATCTGATGGGGACACAGAATGACAAGCACTAAAATTGCTCAGGGATGCGGTCTGGAACTCTGGATATGGTTTATGATTTTATATGAACGGCTAACAGTTTTGTATTGAAAAGTTTATGAGTATCACTTCCGTTGTTGTTAGATTAGGCCTGTACCATTTGCTTCTAAACTTGTCAACAAATTGATAAACAATTCCAATATATGGCTATTTGTTCTTCATTTACAAAGTGGAAGAGCAGTTGAATTGTCTGCTCCAAATTTGGCAGAAAACATTGGGGATGCCCTTTTACTATGATTTTCTTTTGCTTTGCGTAATTGTGTAATTTACATTTTACAACCATTTGCGACACAAAAGTCTTAAACCTCTTCTTATGTGAATATGTGATCCATGTATATCTCTTCCGCATTTTATGAGATCCATCAAAATTGTAAGATGATAATCAGACCGTCTCTAGCCTTAGAAGAGCTGCAACACATAGTAATCTTCATTGAGAGGATGACTGCTGAAACATCATCTTCGTCCATATTCAATAACACAGGTGATCCTAGCTTCAAACCAAGCTAGGGTTGTTCCTAAGCGACTCCGTCACCACCTGACTCACAAAGCTAAACCTGGACCTGCATCACCAACCAAGCCCACCATTCAGGCTCCATAAAAAACAATTAACAAGCTCGTTCTTATATTGGACAATCATATCTATGAATCAATCGTGCACATCCACATGCTAGACTCAAAAGTAACACATATCTCTATTAAGGCACTGTATCTGCTAGAGCCTCACTGTTGGGGATTTAATCGCTGACAAAACTGTGTCAGGCACTTCATCAGCACCTTCAACCCTTCAGCTATGTCTTTTATTCAGTCCTGCAAGACAGATCGAGAAAGAAAGTTACAGTCCCTTGCAGTAAAATAAAACTTTGATACAAGATTGAAAGAAGAGAAGGAAAAAGAAAAGAAAGCAATGCAGCAGTCTATACCAATGAACTGCCGAGAGAAATTTCGTACCATTTGACATAGCTTTTCTTACAGCAACTGAGAGAGCAGCACCCGATGCAAGTTAGTAAAACAGATAACACCATTTGAAAATCATGCAGAAAGATAGACAACAGATCCGATTAAATATGCAGCTCAGGTCAAAGAAGTTTAAGTAGATGAATGACTTTACTTTTCAGCATGCTGTAACTGTATCTGAAACTTTAGCACTCTCCCAAACCTCATGTTTTTTTCCCGTTTAGCTTTGGTTGCTTGCATTTAGCCATCTCTTACTTTGCACATTCCCTTTTTCCCTATACCTTGCATGCTTGCCTTCTATGATCTTCTATTCTGATTTATTTTTCTTCGCTTTTCTTGGTTGAGCCAAGGTGCACTGCAGCACTGTGATGCAGCAAATGCTTTCCCTTTTCTGGTTGCTGAGCCATTTGCAAAGTTAGTTAGCAAGACTACGATCTAGTACAGAATCATGCCATGATGAAGATTTTGTATATTCTAAACGTTATAGACTTATAGTGTCAGGATAAACCTGTCAACTCAACACAATTTGCATATGTTGTTAGGGATAAACATACTGGGGGTAATTACTTTCGTTTGACATTTCAACAACAACAACAAAAAAAAAAAAAATTACTTTCGTTTGTAACGAGTTAGTTCTATTTAATGTTCCCAATTCTACATGAGTATCAAAATCTCATAAACATAATTTCAGTTATTTTGTTTTTTTTTTTACAACATTAAGTTAGCAATTAACAGAAACAAACGACAGGAATGTCGATACGTGTTTGGAGCCTATGATACTTAATTATCATAGTGCTAGACTTACCTATTGGAATTAAGTATCCCATGATCAATTAGGGACGAGGCTAACCTTTTCTGAACAACTTTGCGTTTAACAACCTTTGCTCAAATAAAGAAGTAATTACACCAGCAATAATATTATTTCATTAAAGTTTAGGCTTCTGAAAACTTAAAAACTCACAAGCTGTGAAATGTTACATCAAGCGTTCAAGCTCCACGAGTACGTTTTCACACAGGGATTAATCAGTTTAGTCGCCTACAAATTGTGATCCCATCACCAGCGACTTGTTAAGCTCCACATGCATGCGAAATTTGGACATGATAGAATATCAGCAGTACTGTTTGCCTGGTTTCATGTGTTCTGGAGTCGACTCAATAGGCATTACAACTGACCCTTCCCAAAGAGTGTTATAATACACAGCTATATCCCACCTTCGATCAGCAGCTTCATGGTAGTTTCAACCTTGTCTGCATCAACGAAAGCAGCGTCAAAACTTGATTCATTTTCATGCTGCAACACATTCACAAATCAAACCATGGGAAATACACATCATAATCATGGTTTTCGCAGTTTAACCAGTTGGAGTTTTAGAAAATGTGCGTTACTTACTTGTTCCAATAACTTATCAAGAACAGGCAGTTCTCGGATTCAATGAGGTCAATTGTCTGCTCAACACCAGCTTTCATTATTATTGGAAATCCTATTTGATCATATGGTTCACGATCTACATCTATGGCTACAATCTGCAATTATGTATCATTTTTAGATTAGCATCACTGGATATATCAGATACTGATTAACTAGCAACAGATCCTCCGGATTGAAAGAGCAGTGAGGAGAACAGAGTATCCTGTAAAAGTCCAACTTCAATCGTCTTCTTTGCATCTACTAGCCCCAACAGCATGGTCATCAACTGGCCTGCATCTGGTGCAGTAGCCATGTAAGTCCTGAAACATAACAAACTAGTACATCATTCTCGATCCAATTGATCAAGTGATGCTCAAGAATTGTCAATAACACTTTCATGAACCTTAATGATGATTGGAGATGCAGGTTACCTGTTCTTATGAAAATTTATGATCCATGCATTTGCCGTCCTCATTATAAGAGTGCATCAAAACTGGAAGATGACAATCATACTGTCTTGGAAGAGTTGAAACCCACAGAAATCTTCATTTAGGGGATCACTTCTTTCATCCATATTCAGTAATACGGGAGGTCCTAGCTTCACTGGGTTGTTCCTAAGCGACTCAGCCTTTATGAGCCATACCCCAACTGAAGTGGCTGCTGCTCTGTCACCACCTGACTCACAAACCAAAACCTGGACCTGCATCACCAACCAAACCCACCTGTCAGCCTCCACAATAAACATTTAACATGCTCTATTAGATCTTATATTGGACAATCAAATATTTGAATCAATCGTGCAAGACTCGAACTAACACACAAGTTGCAGCGTACCTTTATTGAGGCACCGTATCTCTTATCCAACTTTGAAGTCACGTTAAGAACCCAGTGTTGAGGATTTCATCCCCAACAAAAATGTGTGAGACACTTTAGTTATGTGTTTTGCGAGCCAGAAAGAAAGTTACACGTCCCTCTGCAGAAAAAGAAAACTTCATTATAAGATTGAAAGAAGGAAAGGAAAGGAAAAGAAAAGAAAGTAATTCCAGCACTGTATACCAATGAACTGCCGAGAGAAATTTCCTAACATTTGATATCTGCCTTTCCTCGAGCAACTGAAGAAGCAGCACCCAAATTAACAAAACAGATAACACCATTTGAAAATCAAGAAGACAGACAGACAACAGATTCCATCAAACGTGCAGTTCAGGTCAAATAAGTTTCAGTAGATGACTTACTTTTATGCATGCTTTAACTGTATCACTCTCACAAACATTTTTCTGTTCATAGTTTATGACGAGAACAACGTTTAGAAGTCAATATAGCTGAACCTGCTATCTGGACTACAGAGCTTCAAATACCGGCATCACCAGAAGTCTTGACAGCAGCAAGTGCCATTCTTAAAATGATGAAACCGCTTGAGGTCACGAACAATTATCTCCCTATTCGTCATGTCTGAAATGAGCTTCATAACATCATGGCAGTCCCCACATATGCGTAGATTTTTGAAAATACGAATAGTTTTTACAGGACCGGTGCTTAGGAGGGCATACGCAAGAGCCAACCTTTCACTATGATATTGGAGATGTTCCTTTTTTTCTTGTTCAGTGATATTGTGAAGAACGTTCTCAGTTTCTGGAACATAACCAACTGAAATCAGCTTTTCACCTAGTTCCTCCAATTTCAGATGGATTTCCTTGATTTTTGGATGCGAACTATCATGAGAGACAAAAGTATGGACTTTTCCCTCAACTTCAACCCAGCTACAACCAGGCTCCTTTTTAACACCCTGGCTGGACATTAATGTCCTGACTTTTCTGACATCGTCCCACCTACCTTTATTGGCGTAGATATTTGACAGCAATATATAAGTCGAATCCATCTCTGGTTCAAGCTCAAAAAGCTTTCCTGCAGCTGTTTCACCAAAATCCACATTTCCATACTTCTTACAAGCTCCAAGAACAGTCTCCCAAATAATGGCATATGGTGTCAGTTTCATTGTCTTAATGAAGCTTTCAACCTCATCAAATTTCCCAGCACTACTAAGAATATCAACCATACAAGCAAAATGTTCAATGGTAGGAGTGATTTGGAAAACTTTGCTAAGTGAGTCAAAGTGCTTTTTCCCTTCTTCGACTAAACCCAGGTGACTGCAAGCTGAAAGAACACCGATGAAAGTGATCTCATCTGGCTTGGAGCCTTCGTCTAACATTATCGAAAAGGCTTCCAGAGCCTTCTCTCCTTGTCCATATTGAGAGTATCCACAAATCATGATGTTCCATGAGACTGTATCCCTAGAAGCCAAACCCTCAAATGTACCCTCAGCATCAGCTAAGCATCCACACTTTGCATACATATCAACAAGTGCACTACCAACAAACAGATCTTCTAAATGCCCAGCCTTAATTGCCATCGAATGGAGCTGCCGTCCATTTTCCAGCATAGCTATACGGGAGCAAGCACTCAAACAGCCAGCAAGAGTGAACTCGTTTGGCTTTACTCCTTCTTGTTGCATCTGACTGAAACAAGCAACAGCTTTCTCTGCTTGATCAGTCTGTACATAACCAGTAATGATGACTGTCCAAGTGAAGAGATCTCGATTACTCAATCTACTGAAAGCTATAAGAGCATCATCTAGCATCCTGCTTTTGGCATACATGTCAATAAGAGCCGTCCCAACAAAATCATTATCATGGAGGCTTGTTTTGATAATATGGGAATGCACTTGTTTCCCGAGGTCTGCATCCATGAGGTTAGAACATGATCTTAAAATACTGATGAAGGAGTACATGTTGGGCTTGCAACCTTCAGCGAGCATTTGGTGGAAGACTCTTGGACCTAGGTCGTGTGCTCCACATAGAAGGGCATTCCATGAAATCAGATCATGTTCTGTCACTGCCTCAAAAACCTGAGCCCCATTTTTCACACATCCAATTTTCATATACATTGTGATTAGAGCATTGTTGACTGGAAGATCAGATTCATAGCCATATTTCCATATAAGAGCATGGATGCTCTCACCAAATTGGAGGTCTCCAAGATCAGTGGCAGCACTAATAATACTAGAAAGGGTAAATTGGTTTGGTGAGATGCCTGTGCTTATCATTGAACGCAATAGTCGAGCCATTTCCTGGTATTGCTCTTGTTGATCAAGGCAAGTGATAATTGCGCTCCACGCCACTACATCAGGATCTTTAATCGTCCTGAATACTTTTACCGCATCAATTGCCATTCGACACTTGGAATACATATCAACAAGACTACAACCCAGAAATTCATCAACATCAAACCCAACTTTGACTACCAAAGAATGTACAACCCGACCTACTCTCAAATTTTGTACGTTTGCACAACCTTTGAGGACAGTAGACAAGGTGAACTTACTTAACCTCATATCTGATTCCGTCATTTTACAGAACAATTTCAGAACTTGGTTTCCATCACCTTCCTGAGCATACCCATTTAGCAGGGCATTCCATGATACAACATTCTGCTCAGGCATACAAAATAACGCTCTATTGGCAAGTTCCATCTCACCACATTTTGCATAAAGATCAACGAGAGCAGACCCAACAAAAGCATCCGAAAAGAACCCTGCTTTCACTGCTTCAGCATGCAATTGTTTTCCAAAGCCTAAATCTAAGCACAAAGAACACGCTTTCAAACCAGTAGCCAACGAAAAGTCATTCGCTCTTGTACCATCTTTCTTCATCTCACAGAACAACTTAACAGCATCAAGACCCAGACCTTTGACGACAAACCCATGAATCAAAGTAGTCCACGACACAACATCTCGTTCAGGCATCTCACCAAGCACTTTGCGGGCATACACAGAATCCCCACATTTAGAGTAAACATTAACCAAAGAAACCCACAAATGTGAATCAGGGTGTATCCCGTACTTTATCACCTGCCCATGAATAGCCTTCCCCTCATTCAAAGCCCCTTGTGAAGCACATGTTCGAAGCATCCCAGAATACCGTATAAGCCTCTTTTTCCCATCCCAAACAAAATGCCCAGCTTTCACATTGCCTCCTACTATTTCCTGATCACTCACAATCCCATTATCTAATCCTACCTTATGAACACTATTCTCCGAGCTTCGGCTATGCTTATGAGCAAAATCACTAATTGGACTCGACTCAACAACATTGACAGCAGCACAAGAACAAGACTTCAATCTAGACAGTAACACTGACCTGACACTGGGACTAATCTTGCTATGCAAACAAACCGAATAAGTAGTGGACCTCTGGCAAATTGGCAGCAAGAGGCCTCGAAAACCCGGTGACATTCCCAGAGCAATTAGGTCACATTCCATCTATTCAAAACAGTGCTTAAATCCATCAAATGCTATAAAGAACAAAACTTTAACACACCCACCAAAAGCAAAAGGCTACCCAATAATCTACAATAGTAAATTGAACTCAATTATCAAATTAAACACAAAACTTTTAAAAAAAAAAAAAAATGAGAACTTTCAAATATACACTTACAAATGCGATGGCGGCAACGGCGGCTTGCAGGTGGTGCCTCTTTTTCTTCTGGAAGTTTCTGGGTTTGCTCTGTCTTCTTCTCTTTCTCTATATTGGTGCAAGCAGGGTTTTGCCCAGAAAAGAAGAAGAAGCTGCAGGGTTTAAGTTAAACCCTGGAATGCAGGGGTTGTTTATCTTCTGAGTTGTCTGGATGGAATGACTTATCTATTGACTGCAACGGTGTCGTTTTAGTATTATTTCTTATTTCCTTTTTCATCTTTTGGTTAAATACATTGAACAGAAAGCTAGAGTATCTATGATCTATCCACTGTGTCGACCGGTAATAATCTTGAGAATATATTCACTGTGTGAGGTTGATGTGAATTCTGACAAGAATATCGGTGATCGGTTTAGAGATTGATGTGAATTCTGATACAGATGATTTATTTTGGTGGATCGTTTTAGTGAATATTCTTGTTGTTCGAGTAGAATGAATCAATGATTCTGCTAGACCTTGCGAGACTGCCTACTCACAGTTGACTATGGTTGTTTTCCCTCATGAAGGGCAAGGTGTGCAGTTTGTGCTTCATGCGCAGCACAGTGATCATTATAAAACTGGAAATGACAGTTGAAAAGTGAAGAGAAGAAGATGGATGAATGAATCGGAAGGTGTCCCCCCCTCATTATTGATTTCTCGTCATCATAAAAATAAAATTCAAATCCTCCAAAGTGTTCATAGAATATACAGACAGACAGAGACAGCTCAAAGGAATGATTTCCCATTATGACCGACTACAAAGAATGAAAGGAAGTCACCTCCCCAACCTATATAATATATGAGAAATGGTATAACACGATATATTCTTCCCCTTTTGTATCTACAACCCCGCCATCCAGCCGCGCTTGCGCTCTTCTACCCTTCTTAAACAATAAAAAATCTGAACAAAGAACTAAAAAATGAAGCAACTTCTGAGTCACATTCACAGCTGGATCGATCACCTTGCAATTATTTCCATTTGAATTCTTTCCTTCCTACCATGTTATAATCTGAGCGAAACACGGGTCTTGATTGGTTTTAGCTTCAGACCCATGCTTTCCGGGGAGAGAAGCTCCGGGGAGATGCATGATGGGCTGAGTGGGCTCCTAGGGCTCTCGCTGAAATGACACGGTCTGTACAGACCATAGCCCATGAAGAAGTACTCCATAGGTATCAACATTGCATGTGGCTGCTCCTCTGTCACCATCGATCCACAAGCCTGGACCTGCGCCACCAACAAGAAAACCAGCCATTACATTAAGCATGTTTTTCCACACTTTGTGGAATCATATCTATCATCCACACCCAGACCTATGCAGAGACGTAAATTATTGCTAGACTCAAACAAGAGATACAAGTTGCAACATACCTCTACTAAGGCACTATATCTTCTATCCAACTTTGAGGTCATGTGGAGAGCCTCAGTGTGGAAAGGAGAGCTATCCCCAACAAAAATGAGAGTGCGACACCTTAGTGACTTCAATCCTTCAGTTATGTCAGGTCTCCTGCATGTCAGAAAGTTAAAATTCCATACATTCAACTATTTACAATTTTTCTCTGTCAAGGGAAGAAACAGAAAGAGTACAATAAAAGGCAAGTAAAGCAATGTGTTTACCGATTAATTGCTTGAAGAAATCTCCAAACATTTGAGCTCTGCCTCTCTTCCAACAACTGAAGAAGCAAACATGCAAAGCAAATCAAACAGATATACAATTGGAACATCAACGAGGAGACAGACACTCAGATTCCACCACACAGAGTAAAGGAAGTTGAAATTAGATGGGGCACTTACTTTTCTGCATGCTTGAACTATATCTGACTCTGGAACTTCAGCACTACCACGTACCTCCTGTTGAGATGTTTAGCATACTCAGTACTTAATCTACAGAAGGTAATAGAAGGAAAAGAAAAAGGGACACAATGTTAGATTGAACCAATACCTTACTGAAGTAGCGCTGAAGCAAACACTCCTTTAGCAAACCGCACATGCCATAAAAGTAGAGCATATTTGACATCACCTGAAGATTACAAGCAATCATTAAGTATCGTATAACATTTGAACTTCACATTATCTAAAAGTAAATAAATAATAATAATAATTGCTATGTTAGAAAGTACCTTGTTATAAAACCATTCAGTCCAGGAGGGTGCTCTGCATAATGGGGATACAAGTATCAAACCAAGAACGCGTTCCCTATGTTTCATCTGTGGCACAAACCTTGATCAATAAACTAAGATAGAAGTATGTAAAACCATACGTACAAAAAGGTGAAGGAGAACCTACAGCAAATAAGGACAGGATATAAGCACCCGCTGTCACTCCCATGCACATAACTGCACCGAGCCTGAAAGAAGAAGATTTTTGTACAATGAGAAAGTAGTTGTTGCGAAACATATCAGAGAAAGGAAAATAAAACTGATTGGAGAAAAAGAAATCCACATGGCATTTCTACGTGTACATTTCAAGACAACCATTAGTAATATCAGAAGTAATGAAAACAGAAGTCTTAAAATTTTATTAATCATTACCCGAAAAAGTTTAGAACCTCTAAAATCTGATCTGCCAAGTCATCAGCAGAAGGCACAGGATCATCAACACTAATCGAAGCAGCTCCTAACTGCAAGAACTCTTGTAAAAGTTCCCAAAGAGATACTATGTGAATAATAGCATTCAGTTGCAGAGAAATATTTATGATTTAAGAAAGAATTAAAATATGAATGCACTTGAAGGGAAACTATACAGACCTCATGACCGGGAGGACTAATATGGTATATGCAGAAGTTATGGAGCAGCAAAGAAGCTGCTTCAGGACAAAAGAATAACCCTTGGAAACAAGACATATCTGCTCAATTCAAAAGAAAACAATGAATTAAGATAAATAATAATAATAATAATTGAACTGCATAGTTATGTTATGGAAAAGAGAAATAGGCAAAGACTTCTGTTGTAAATTGACAACACATTAGTAAAGTATCGCAGGCAGTAAAAACTAGATACTGAGGTTGTCATTTGATACAAGGCACTTACGATTTAGAGCTAAATCAGGATATGTGATAAGTGCAGGCTTGTCTTGGTCTCCATACACTATAACGGACACAGATCCACAGCCAGTTCGAATAAAATGTTCCTGAAGAAACAAAATTGCAATAAATCATTTTGTGATATGATCAGCAGAATTATCACAAGACAAGAGACAATATGCATGCAGATAAAATCAAAGCTTTTTTCTTTTAACTCAAAAGGCTAACTTAGTTTTCAAAATGCAATCACAAAGCTATAAAAACCATTCTACCACCAGAATAATTTGTTATACCATATAGCCTTTATTTAGGATTTAGGAGATATCTGGCCTGTATCATCTACAATGTTCAAGTAAGAGAGGATGCTCCAGGAAACCAGCTTTTTCAGAAAACTTTATTCCCCAAAGAGCTTCCCATGTGCACTTACACCTTTATCAGAAAATTCAGTCTAAAACAAATCTCACTAACATAAACATTGTTTAAATAGGTGAAACAAATAAGTGGTATAGTATATCAATCATTTTGATCTTAGAAAAAGAAAGAAAAGAAAGAAAAGAAAGTGATGACAGTTAAAAAGAGAAGCATAGAATCTAATTGCATTAAAGAAGAAATTGACCAACTACTCAGGAACAATAAAAATGACAAGTAAAAGTGACAGCTAGAGTTGTTGATAGAATTGAGAAATAAGACAAAGAAAGGTATCACTTTGGTTTCGTCAATAGACTGTTATACTTATACACTTAAGAATAAACCCAAGAGAGCCAACTTCATTCCAACAAAGAACACCACACAACAAGGAAAGAATCAACAAAGTAATGAAAAACAAACAGTAAACCAAGACAGATAAAAAGCGAACGAGAAAAGTTAAAACCCTCAATACCCAGTTAGATATTGGATTGCAAGAAAAACAACAAAGGGTCTATATCGATACTCCATACACTAGATAATCCAATTATCCCATAAATTCAACCCTTTTCACATAAAAGCTCATAAACTCGAATAAACTGAAACAAGATTAAAACAAAAGAAGAACGGAAAAAGAAGCTTCACCATTGCAACAGATCAGTGAGAACACAAAAACTACGCGAAAACATGTCCAACATATCTCCAACATCCCAAATGAACAAATTCATACGCAAAGGGAAAGACTTGTTATATAACCGTAAAAATTTCATAAGGAAAAGAGTCAAATTTAGCAGAAACATGAACTGCTATATACAGATCCAGAAATTAAGTTCTAACCAAACCCATCTCCAGAAAACATCAGAAATCCAAATGCTCCTATATTTTACATGTTCAAACAAGCCAAACAGCTCAAGCTGAACACAGAACCCAGAATACAAAAAATGTGGGTTCTCTATATTTCTCAGCAACCAATCACACAACAATCTCTCTATTCAAAACCACCAAAACACAAACCACTCTTCCAAACTTAAAACCCAGCAAGAAAAATCAAATTCAACATTCTAAGAACACATAAGACCCAAAATGCCAAACAAGTTCATACCACACTGAGCTCCAAAACCCAATATTCCGAGCAACAAAAACTTCAATGAAGCAATGAAAAAAAATGAACCCAACAAGAAGAAATGAATAAAAATCCAATCTTGAAGTTAAAGGACAAACCTTTCCACCGAGATAGATCTTCTCCATGTCAAGGGAGACGGCGTCGATTGATTCAGCCATAGCCAAGCTCTCTCTTCCCGTCTCCCAAACACAGCCCTCTCTCTCTCTCGTCTCTCTCTGTCTCTCTTCAAGAAATGTAGGCCTCTTTCTTCTGCTGTGGCTTATATACAAAGCAATTTAATTCTTTCTCTAGAAAAATAATTAACCAGCGGTTAACCACCACCGACGCAATTGTTTCTCTTTACTAACTACTAGCCTTATACGCCGTCGTTTTCATTAGAGCCGTTACTGAAATCACCGGGAGGATTTACCGTAATTATCTTTTTACGGCACCGGAATTACGGTTTATTTGACTTTAAAGGGAATGATAGTGGCACGCCCCTATCATTGTGCTTTGACTAAAAGTGCTTGCTGTCCTAGTGACGTGTAGGGCCGTCATTGGATGGGGGTCTTTTGCTGGTTGGGGCCTAGTGTGGGACATGGGGGTCCACTTTGAAGGTACAATATACTCCTCTGGTTTGCTTGCCTTTGATCTAACTCAATGATTAATCATATACCGTCCTAATCATGATTTGGTGCCAAATATGATTTCCAATCACATCTTTTGTGTTGCCTGAATTTGGTCTTTTGTGTGTGAAATTTGTATTTAATTCAGGGTAAAGACAATAGAGAAGGAAAGTTCTTTAATGAGTTTTGAACTTTGTTTCTGTTATAACATATAATTTTATCGATAGTCTCTAAAATCTTTGAGCGTTTACGTTCGACGCCTAAATGGAAAAATCAAAAACCATATATGCTTATTAGTCATGGCCTCCTCCATGAAATTGGGTATATCTTACTCCAAACGTTTTACTAGTTTTGCCTTAAAGCCAGCGTCGTCATCCTTTGACGGCGTCACACAATCGTTTGCGGTCTCGATTGCGTTAGCAACCTCTAAGGTTGTCAACATCTCGGCTCGGATCTCTAGAGCACCAAAAAAGAAGAAAAAAAACGCTTTAGGTCCAAACAAAAGATGAAGGAGATTGAGGAGCCTAAATCGAAATAGGTAATGAAGGCTCGAAAGAATATTTTTTCCCACCTCTCAGCACCTCATTGCCCTAATGTTAAGGGTAATGAGATTCTCTAGTTTGTTTTTGTTTTTCATAAACATTGTCTATATCCAATGTTTAAATCTCATAGTTTATAGGCTCACCTTTTATTTTGAATAAATGAGCGCGGAATTGTTTTTTAAGATTACTGTTTATATGTTAGTTGTTTGTTCTTATCTGCCAAGACAGTGGAATAATTAATCTCTTCATAAGTATAATAAATAATTTTTCATTTTGACTAAAAAAAAAATTATAGATAAATTGATCACTAAAATGTTGCTACTCCATGATTTTGTTAAACTAATCACTAAAATATAGTTACTGCATGATTTTGTCATTAACATTCATGTTATTTAATAATTATATAAAAACGACTTGTTTCCAAACTGAAAAGCAAAAATCACGAACTTGATTTTAGTTTTCTATAACTGTACACGCTTAACAGCTTGCATTTCATCAGACTCAGATCCTCTGCTCATGTTTCTCTGCTCATATTGACTCATGCTGCATTTAGGCCATTCAATCTTAATTATATAATCAAATTTCCTTGTATTGGTGTGGACTCCACATTACATGATTTAAATATAAGGAAAAACATGTCCACATAATTACAATTGGATTGACAAAATTCATTTATGAGGTAATATGAGCAGACAAATATGAGCACAGGATCTCAGTCTCATTTCATATGTAGAACTTCTCAACTTTCTGGATGATTCTTCACACCATCCTAATCATTATTTGGTGCAAAATATAATTTTCATCACAATTTTGTTTTTTATGTAACAATCCAATGATCCATTCTTCACGTCCATTTGAAAGAAGAAGAAAAAAAAGGTAATTAGAAAGACTTTATGGGCCTAATCACCCTTACTGTTGTATTAGGAAAATTGGATTATTCCATTCTCGAACAGCCTGTCATTCATTGCCCTTGACATTCCAACAAGGCCCAAAAAGTAATCATTTTTTTTTTTACATAGCTGTTAGTGAAAACTGGTTTCTGGGTCGCCGGTAAACCATCTCCGGCGCTTAGAATGACCGGAACTGTGGTGGTTTTTGACTTCGACCGAACCCTAATCGACGATGACAGTGATAGATGGGTGGTGACGGAGATGGGTCTCACCCAGCTCTTCAATGAGCTTCGCTCTACTTTGCCATGGAACTCGCTCATGGTATGGTTTGCACTCTCTTTCTCTTTTTGATATTATATTATTTCAAAGTTATCTGCTTTGATGGAAAGATTGTATCTTGACTTGGCAAGTATGATCCAGAAGAAAGATTCAAACTTTCGTAGCACAGAAATGGTTGTGGTAATTTTGGGTTGGATTATAGCTTGGTTGAAGCATTTGTGATGTGTATGAGGCTTATCAGCTTATATGTTTCAGAAAAGAGACTATTTGGGTTTGTTACTGATGTCAATTTACTTGCAACTGGGGCTTGTGTGTTAGATTAATCATGGACTTGTTGGGTTTCTTAATGTTGGTTCCCACCTTTCATCTTTTGATAATTAAGCAATGTATATACAACTATAAATTGAAACCGGAGAATGCCAAAGAACAAGCCTTGTTAATGTTAACTTTCAACCTTGTAGGATAGAATGATGATGGAGCTTCATTTGCAAGGCAAGACTACCGAGGAGATTAAAGAGTGCCTCAATAGAACTCCAATGCATCCACAAGTAGCTGCAGCTATTAAGTCAGCTCATGCTTCGGGGTAAGATTTTCGCATTATGTACGGTCAATTGCTTGTTCCGCTTATTGATTTTGTGCTCAAATATTGCGTTTTTTTTTTAATATATATTTTTTAATTTGGACATTTCAGATGTGACTTGAAGATAGTAAGTGATGCAAATCAGTTTTACATTGAGTCGATCTTGGAATGCCATGGCCTGTTGGGATGCTTCTCGCAGATCATCACAAACCCAACCTCTGTAGATGGAGATGGAAGACTCAGAATTTTTCCTTACCATGATCCAGTCTCATCTTCTCATGGTTGCAATCTTTGCCCTTCAAATATGTGCAAGGTATTTTTCTCAACTGTGCATTTGTTTGTTTATGATGAGTCTGCGCACCAAAAGTTTCACTATAATGTCCATTTTAGTGGCGTATTCCCATGCATGATCTATTGCTTCTACTGTCTTGCTGTTTAGCATCACATATCCACCATGTCTGTCGCATGCGTGCTTAATCCGAATTTGTGAGTTATGCGTTATCCCACATCCAGTTTCTAAACCCTAAACCACATAAACCACTAAGAATTTGATTAACTAATACTCAAAGCATTTTAGTAAATATGATTTATGGCTCGTTTAATACACACTTGGGACCATGAACCAAGTTATTGCTTTTTCTTCCTATAGGCGGTTGCCAGTTTCATTGTTGTCCAGTAGCTTTAATCTTATAGATGGTGCTAAATTTCTTAATATGCTTTCACTTTAGGGTCAAGTGATTGATCAATTTATAGCTTCTGCTTCTGAGAATGGGAGGAAGAGATACATATATCTTGGAGATGGGAGAAATGATTTTTGCCCAACTCTGAAACTATTAGATGGAGATTATGTCATGCCAAGGAAGGACTATCCACTATGGGATCGCATTTGCAGCAACCGAATGCTTATCAAGGCAGATATACATGAATGGACTGATGGAGAGGAGCTTGCTAATATACTACTTCAGCTTATACATTGCTAAGATACTCTACTGAAGAAATCCAGTGCAATGAGTCCACAGTTGAACTCATCTGAAGAGAAATGTCCAGCTATGCTCGATGAAGCACATTGTTTGATGGTCATTGAGGTTTTAACTATGTAGCTAATGATCAAACTACAAGATGGCAATAGAAAACCCACAATTTTTCTGCCCAAGTTCGGAACTCTTTTATGAGGTATTGTTTTGCTAATGATCAAACCAACCTTGTTCAATTCATTAACTGTCATTGCTTCTTCAGTTTTGTAACTGTCATTCAGTGCTGAATCAAATGATTTGATTCGACAGAAGTAATTTCTGAGGATATGCTATCTCTGGAAAAAGAAAAAGGAATAGACATTACTTGGATTACATGTTCTGACATTTGTAGCTCTAATAGTTGAGAGTATTTATTCCACTGAGTTGGTCTGATAAATGGATATCTATGCCAACAATAAGGCACATGTTGCACTTTTGCTAGTTAAATTAGTCATCAATACTCTGCTTTTTTCAGATTGCTGACTGAGGAACTGGCTGGCTTGACTAATTGAGTTAAAAACAAAAACAGTAATAATAAACATAGAATCTGGAAATTGATGACCCCCATCACAAGCACACTAGATTCAAAGCATGAACAAGCATTCAATTATTTCTATAAATTCATGTGCTGCTGATCAGCTGATGATAGACTTGTTTTCTGGGTAAGGAACAATAATGGGACTATGAGTCACCAATACCATTCTTGGCATATTCTATAATTAAGCCATGACTGGAACTTGGTCTACTAATCCAACGGACCAGATTCCATATTCCACAACCAATAAAATAGACCTGCAAGTAGCTGATCCATGCCTCCAACAACCAATAACTCTTTTCTTTACATAAAAAAAAAAAGATTAGGAATCCAAGTCAAGCGTGTGGTTTCTCTGACTTGTCAGGTTTCCCATACATATAAAACTCCGGAGCTCTCAGAAGAAGAAACGTTTCGATTCTGAGAGACCCTTCATTCAGCAACCCAGAAACTCTGTCTCTCTCTCTTCTTTCTCTCTCTAATGGCGACGAAGAGAGAAGAAAGAGAGACGAATGTGTACCTAAATGGGGTTATAGACGCCATGCCTGTGTTTGCCAAGGAGCTTATCGCCGGAGGCGTCGCCGGCGGTGTTGCAAAGACGGTGGTGGCTCCCCTGGAGCGTATTAAGATTCTGTTTCAGGTAAAACTTTTTGACTTTGGAGTTAAAAATGGACTCTTTCACTCTTTTGTGAAGTTCTGGTTTTTGGTAGTGGTAAAGATTGTTGCTTTATGCAGATTAGTACTGCATTTTGGGTTATTGGGTGTTTAAATATTCTGGGTTTAGTGTATATTTGATTTCTTGAGTTGGAAGATATTAGGGTCTCAGTTAGGATGACTGCTTTGACTGAAGTAGTGAGATTCTTATGGATTCTTCAAGTGGTCTATGTTGAATGTGTTAATCCTATAAGCATGATCATGTTGTTTCATTGAAGGCGTAGTTATTTGATTGACTTTTTTCCAGTACTTATTTCCCTTTTAGTTAGTTATGTAGAGGCAGTGATGGGGTGGTCAATGCACACTCAGATACATATTGTATTGATTTCGATTTAAAGATGACTGCTTTGATTGTTTTTGCTCTTCTTGAGGTGAGAAAAGAAAAATGAGGTGTGACCTTTTTCGGTAGAATTGAATTTGTATAGTTATAAAACAACTTGTTTGTTTATGATTTGCAGACCAGAAGATCAGAATATCAGAGTTTAGGGTTGTTTGGATCTGTGAAGAAGATTGCAAAGACAGAAGGGCCAATGGGTTTCTACAGGTGGATCCCTGAGTAGATAATCATTAATGTGTGATGTTGTTTACAAGTTTAGGCGAACTAACAAGCTTTCAGTGGTTTTTGTACAGAGGCAATGGAGCTAGTGTTGCGAGAATTGTTCCCTACGCTGCGCTGCATTATATGAGCTATGAGCAATACCGCAGATGGATTATCCTCACCTTTCCTGACGGGGGGCGGGGACCTGTTCTTGATCTTGTTGCGGGATCATTATCTGGAGGAACAGCTGTACTCTTTACCTATCCTCTTGATTTAGTTCGGACTAAGTTGGCTTATCAGGTAAGAAACTGAAAATGGGAGAAAGGGAAAAGCTTGACCCCTCTCTCAATTGCACGAGATTGTTTTCTGTTTAAGAATTATTAGATCCTTACACTTCAAGGAAAATTGAACTAAAGGCATCTTTATTTCTGCAGGTTGTTGGTTCCCCAAAACTAAAATTGCAAGGGATCATGACTAATGAACAACTTTATAAAGGTATTGTTGATTGTTTCTTGAAGACTTTCAAAGAGGCTGGACTCAGAGGCCTCTATCGCGGTGTAGGTATGGGTTTAAAAACTGGTTTGATCATGCTTAGGTGTCATTCTATGTTGCTGTAGGGTCCCAATTTAACACTTTAATATCATTATCAGCTCCATCCCTTTATGGAATTTTCCCATATGCCGGTTTGAAGTTCTACTTCTATGAGGAGATGAAGCGTTATGTACCTCCAGAGCAGAAGAGCAGTATTATGGTGAAGCTTGTATGTGGTTCTGTTGCTGGTTTATTAGGTCAGACTTTTACATACCCCCTTGATGTTGTGAGGAGGCAAATGCAGGTAATATAGTTGATCCTGAAAATAATTTTTGACAGAAAATTATGTGGCATTAATGGTTGAAAGTGATCTGTACAGGTTCAACGACTTTTGGCATCAAACAGTCCTGAGATGAAAGGTACAATGGAAAGCCTTGTTTTGATTGCGAAAAAGCAAGGATGGAAGCAATTATTTTCAGGACTTAGCATCAATTACTTGAAGGTGGTGAAACCTAGTCAATTTTTTTAATAGATATATCAGTCTTTCTTACTTGTAGGGTTGTAGCTAATCTAGCCAATCATGTGTGGATTCAGGTTGTACCATCTGTGGCAATCGGATTTACTGTATACGATACTATGAAAGCCTACCTTCGAGTTCCATCACGAGACGAACCTGTGAAAGAAGTGGTAACCGGCAAAAGAAATACTCAGCCATCCTCAATTCACTCCTAGTGACATTTTCTTCCAATTTTAGTATTAGGCAACACACGTACACAAATTATTGGAGGCTTCGCTTCCCTTCTCAGACATCAATTAGGTTGACTAGCTCAATGTTTAGCGTTCAGGAGATTTCAACTGTACATATCATTCTATAAAGCTGAAAATCAGCATATCTGTAGGTTGTATCCCTTATCATGGGGATCTTGTAAGCTTCACTAATCAAGGTGGCAGAAATAATTGATTAGACTACCTTGGACTAGAGGACTCCAAACAGAGAAACATACAATGTTAGATGAGAAGTACATAAGGAGAAAACTGGAAGTTGAACTCTGTAATGACACTATTTTGTCTAATAGGCTTCAACATATCAAGCAAGAGTGTTGAAAATTTGAAATTGCAGGTGGAAATTAAATCCTCCAGAAGCTTTTGGTAAACTTATCAGGTTCCGCTGGTCTTTGATGATGTTGTAAATTCGAAGTGTATCGCTTCAGTTTGTTTTTAAAATGATGCAGAGTTATTCGCAG
The DNA here is from genome assembly GCA_963682095.1 of Potentilla sterilis. NCBI lineage: Eukaryota > Viridiplantae > Streptophyta > Magnoliopsida > Rosales > Rosaceae > Potentilla > Potentilla sterilis. The sequence continues at coordinate 4,308,043 of OY821761.1, forward strand.
TTGATTCCATTTTGCTTTTTATCTGATCTGGATAAAACAAATGAAAGAAGATTCATTTCAGTACATACTCTTTTGCCACCGGGACTGCCCCTATAACTGAATCAAAGTACAAGAATAATGTACAGTGTAAGGGGCTCACAAAATTCCACAACTCAGTATCTACCAAAAAGACTTCCTATTGATTTTTCTCGTGCAGCATTGAAGTTGCATTACATAACTTGCCACCACACCCTGGTCTCGGAGAGAAGCTTCCTATAGGCTGATAACTTTACCAGTAATCTCCACAGGAGCACTTCCCATTCTTGAAATGATGTTGCATTACATAACTTGCCACCACACCCTGGTCTCGGAGAGAAGCTTCCTATAGGCTGATAACTTTACCAGTAATCTCCACAGGAGCACTTCCCATTCTTGAAATGATGAAACCGCTTGTTATCTCTAACGATCAGCTCCCTCCCTACAATCTTCGACATGATTTTAATTGCATTGTGGCAGTCACCACATATTCGAAGGTTCTTTATAATCCTTAGAGTTTGCCTAGCAGGAGTACTGATCAGACCATAAGCAATTGCTAACCGCTCACTATGATACTGCAAAGCCTGCTCTTTTGCTTCATCATCAATGTCGTGCAGCACGTATCTAGTATCCGGCACATAACCTGCTTCCCTCATCTGTCCTCTCAAACCTTTTGATTGCTCATACGAGTCTCCATAAATGTCTGTACACCTATACTCACTCAGTTTATTACTCTCCTCCAGCATGTTAATCTCAGAGTATGTCTTCCGCGGAGGCAACGGCATTTTATCACCGCCACCCTTAGAAGGATCAACACTAACCAACAACTCCTCCGCGCGATCTTCAAGCTCAAGATCGCCATGAATCCTCGCCAAGTTCCTAAGAGCCTCCCAAACTCCCGCGGTAGGCTCAATCGGCATTCTCTCAATGAACTCCTCCGCTTCCTTCAAATGACCAGACCTCCCAAGCACATCAACAACCCCAACATAATGCTCAATCTCCGGCGCAATCCCATACTCATCCTCCATCATTTCAAACAATGCCAGCCCCTCCTCCACCGCTCCGGCACTAGCACACGTCCCCAAAACCACCACGACACTCTCCTTGTCCGGCTTCAACCCCTCACTCCTCATTTTCTCAAACATCAACACCCCCTCACTCCCTTCCCCATTCGCAGCACACGCATTGATCATCGCATGCCACGAGATCAAATTCCTCTTGGACATTCTATCGAACACCTTGCGTGCATCTCTCATACTCCCACACCTCCCATACATTTCGATTAATTCCACATTCAACTCGATATCTCCACCAAAAGATGTCATTTTCAAGTAGTGCTCAATCTTCCTTCCAACCTTGGCGTCGTCACAAAGCTCCATTAACACACAGAAAACACCGTAATCAGCAGAAACGCCTCGACCCATGTACTCCAAGGCCTCCTCGACCTTGCCCTCCTTACACAAACCCATCAAGTCTACATCTTTTAGAGATGGGTCACTCGCATTTCGAAAGTTGGAGTCATTGTGTGAAGGTTGGGTTTTGTATACGGGTTTGGAGCGAGGAATGGTGGGTTGCGGCGGAGAGGAGCGGTCGTAGCGGCGGCTGTTGGTGCTGGGATTGTTGAGTGCGAGAGTGCAAAATGGGTTGGGTGGAGTGGTCCGAGGTTTGAAGACAGAAGAAGATGGTGTGGAGTTGGTTGGCTGAAGCCAAGTGACTGAAGCCATAGTGAAGCTGCTTGTATGAAGACACACAAGACAACAGTGAGGGAAGTATTTAAATGATAAGGCACGGTGAAATAGCAACCGAAGAAAATCATTAAGCTATGCTAAATTACCTCTTAACTTGTTGATTACTTTCACTGTTTATGGATTAGCAACAATACGTGGATGAACATTTGATGACAGAAATTTATGGATTAGCTAGCTGAACTAATTAACAATGTAGTCTTTTCTTTCCAATCTTTGATCTGTTTGAGTTGCGTTTTATATATCATCCCCATACAACTCTCAAAGGTTTAGAGAGAAACCATGATTAGCAAACTGGGGTAAATTGTTCAACATAGCATACATTGTTTGCGTCACAAGCAAGATCAAAATTGACGAAACCCCTATATAATATAGTCAGACCACTCTGATAAAAACGAGGTATGGTCCATGGATTCTCCAGGCACATCCTCATGCCTCGACGGCTTCTCCTTCCCGCCAACCAACCTCGCTGGATTCCCCACCGCAGTAGTCCTTGCCGGCACATCAATAAGCACCACCGACCCCGCCCCAATCTTTGCCCCCTCTCCAATCTTCACATTCCCCAAAATCGTCGCCCCGGCTCCAATTAGTACACCGTCGCCAATCTTCGGATGCCTGTCTCCCCCGACCTTTCCAGTCCCTCCTAGGGTCACGTGGTGGAGTATGGACACGTTGTTTCCAATCACCGCCGTCTCCCCCACCACCACTCCCGTCGCGTGATCAAACAGCACCCCTTTTCCAATCCTTGCCGCCGGGTGTATGTCCACAGCAAACACGTCAGCTATCCGCGAGTGGAGCGCTAGCGCCAGCGGCCTGCGTGACTGAATCCACAGCTTATGTGCCACTCTATGAGCCTAAAACAAACACAAAATCAATCCACATTATTATTATTATTATTCAAAAAAGGGAAAAATTTGAGGTGTTGTGGTGCTAACCAAAATCACAGTTAAAACTCCGACCATCGAAACTTACAAAACACAACTAAATGAGTTTCAATGCTCACAACCAATCAGACTATTGAAGGTGTTCTGTAGCTAATAATCCGGAATCAAATCATAAATTTTCAACCTTGGAAATCGGACTATTTACCTGACATGCCAGGAAGCCCTTGTAATTGAGCAAGCAGTGAGAGAAGGACACGCAAGCCGGGTCACGCTCGTGCGCGGCGCGTAGATCGGCGACAGCGGCGGCGCGTAGGGAGGAGTCGGAGGAGAAGGTGTTGAGGAAGAGATCGTAGAGGAGCGTAGAGAGGAGAGTAGAGGAGCAGAGCTTGTTGCCGAGGTGGAAAGACAGCGATCGCTCCAACGACGAGTGAGAGAGGATCGTCGAGTAGAGGTAGCTCGCCAGAGCCGGCTCCGACTCGGCGTCGCGCCGCGCCTCAGCTTTGATCTGAGCCCACAGCCACTGCTCTGCCTCGGCCTCCGAGGACTCAGACTGCCGGAGCTCACCGGCCGGCATCGTGGTAGCTATTGGTGGTGGTGAGTTTGGTGGTTGTGGAATTGGGATCTGCGTCGCGGCGACTGTGATCTGCATTATCTGTTAAATATGAGAATGACTGTCACAGTGCTTTTGTTAAAAGTTTTTTGGTTAAATTATCCGCGATGGGAGGGTGTTTGATGGTAATTCTGACTCACTCACCCGCCTAGTGTCCGCCTAGCTCGTTTATTGCTCGCCTAGCTCCTGTCTAACCCGTGTGATGTCCATCTAGTATCCGCCTAAAACTACCTATCTCCCACCTAGATCCTGCCTAGCCATTTAAATGTTCGCCTAGCACTCGTTCAAAGCCTGTCTACGACCCACTTAGAGCCTGTCTAGTATTCGTCTAACACCCTCTTAGACTCCTAGTCTGTTTATTACCCACCTAACTCTTGCATAGGTTATGCTTAGCTGCTGCCTGATCCCGCCTAGCCTTTTTAATATCCGCCTAGCGTCCGTCTAGCACCACCTATTCCTTTTATTGCCCGCCTAGCGTCTGTCTAACACCTCTTAGCATCAAAATTAAAGTGGTCATCATGCACATATGATTTTCTTTGTCATTTTAACAATATGCTTCGTTTATGAGAATAGACAAAAAGGCGTATAAAGAATTCACAACTATTTTACTCTTTCCTTTCTTGACGGATCGTAGAAACATTTATTGTAAGTCACAACACACAAGCCATCTTAAATATCTTTCTTTGATTCTAATTTCAGAAACAGCATATTAGATCGAAAGAATCTATATATGATAAATGTTTGAGGAGAAAAGCAGTTCTTACAAAATTACTTCCAATATTCACAAATAATCCAAAATAATCAAAGTTATCAGCACATACACATATTGCAATTGAAATAAATTAGAGAGTAAATGATACAACACTCATTCCCCAATTACTACAGGGTTCAGGGTACGCACAACAATAACTTAAAGGCTGTAACTTTTTCTGGATCGTTCTCTCTTTGTGCTCATTACACCTTTTCCTTTCCTCAGAATGTTTCTGTTCTACAAGGAGTGCCATCAGCCGAGATGAATCCACATGTCGACGTAGAGCTCTCACTAGCATGGACTGGTGGAAGCTCTACTGGTTCATTATTCACATTTGATGCGTAATGACTATCAAACTCTCTGTTGCTGAAAACACTGCATTTTGATTCCACAATCGTATCTGATATTCTAATTACTACCTAATCCTCATCCCTTTGTGCATGGCGCACCTCACTCTTCCATTAACTGGAGGCCTTTTACAAGGAGACCCATTACCTGTAGTCGCCCCGCATATTTCAGTGTACTCCCTAGTAATGTGACTTTTATATGAACCAAACTCTCTGCTGCTAGCTGTAGTCGATCCAGTATTCCACATTCCTTTGTGTTGAGAACACCTCTTTCTTCCTTGAACTGGAGGCCTTCTACAAGTAGAGCCATCACTTGCAGCCACCCCACAAATTTCAGTGTTGTCCCAAGTAATGCCACTTTTATATGTAGCAAGCTCTCTGTTGCTAGCTGTGGTCGATCCAGTATTCCACATTCCTTTGTGTTCAGCACACCTCTTTCTTCCTTGAACTGGAGGCCTTCTACAGGTAGATCCATCACCTGCAGCCACCCCACAAATTTCAGTGTTCTCCCAAGTAAAGCTACTTTTATATGTAACAAACTCTTTGTTGCTAGCTGTGATTGATCTGTCATTTTTTATTCCTTTGAGTTCAGGACAACTCTTTCTTCCTTGAACTGGAGGCCTTCTACAGGTAGACTCATCACCTGCAGCCACCCCACAAATTTCATTGTTGTCCCAAGTAATGCCACTTGTATATGTAACCAACTCTCTGTTGCTAACTGTAACCGATTCAGTATTCCTCATCCCTTTGTGTTCAGTACACCTCTTTCTTACTTGAACTGGAGGCCTTCTACAGGTAGATCCATCACCTGCAGTCACCCCACAAATTTCAGCGTTCTCCTAAGTAATGCCACTTTCATATGAAACTATCTCCCTGTTGCTATCTGTGGTTGATCTAGCATTCTTACGCCCTTTGTGTTCAGCACACCTCTTTTTTCCTTGAACTGGTGCATTTCTACATAAGGACCCATCACCGACAGCCACCCCACAAACTATAGTATGCTCCTGAATAATCCCACTTCCATCCAAAACTAACCTAGATTGTGATCTGCCAAACTTGATAACATGGGGTATGAGAGTCCTGGTCTCCCTATCAGCATAGTCACTGAAGTTTTCCTCTGTTGAAACCAGTTTGCTGGAGTTAATTCTAATACCGACTTGCTTCTGTCTGAAAGGTAGATGCCTCGGGAGATGAGTAGTAAATCGTGTTGGTTGTGAGGAAATTTTCTCAAGTTTCTGAAGGACATCATCATGGCTCCTTGACTCATTTGATTTTGTGTTCCATGCATAATCAAATCATTCAAATGCATCGAGCAGCTTCCTTTCTGTTCTGAGCGCCTCACGTTTGGTTTTCATCTGTTTGACAATGAAAAAAGGATGAGGTATTTCATCATATATTCCGATTACATGCCCAAGCACACACTATGAAAACTGCTAATCACTCATACTGCAAGCATATTCTCACAATTCACCATACGCATCACCCTAGAAATATTTCTAGCATGTATGTGAATTAGAATTCCATTACTAGGAAACTGAAGAGCAAAGATATAATGATGCATCTCTCAACTGCTTTCACTATCAACTCCTGAAATTGACAATATATGAAGAAAGAATAAGCACAAACTCCACAACTCCATATCTTCCATAGAAAGAGGGGAATACCAATATTTTATAATATGGTTTAAAAACTAGACATAGTAATAGTAACAACAGCAACCAAAACACAGATTCCATAGCATAGCAGTTATAACAATACACTAAGCACAACCAATAATTATCCAGGAGATCAATCCAACATAGATCAAACTTACAGGAGCCCATCTATACACAATGGTGTAGCCTCTTGCCAGCATCTCCTCAAACAATCCAGGCCCCTTACAGATTAGCTCACTTCGATTCCCAACTGAGCATGACTTCCCCAAATGAGCCCCTGTCCGGGCCATACTGCTGAAGTCTTGTCCTCGCACTATCCGCTCGTCCAACATAAACCGGGACTATATGATCCGCTTTAATCCCACGGCCTAAACCGCTAGGTGAAACAGCAACGCCGAGTTCATACACTCCTGGACTCTCATCTCTAGGCAGGTTATGAATTCTGTACCTTTCAGCTCCATCCTTGTCCACTGAGTAGTTCCCCCAGTCAAAAGGTCCAACAATAACCTGACTTGCATCACAACTGAATAAGTCAGATGATGTAAACACTATGTAAAACACGATTTTAGCCATCTGGGTGCTATGAAAGATACAATTTAAGCACCAAAGTCTTTGGTGATATGAAAGAAACATAATTTAAGTCTAAAACACAGCGAGTTTGATTAAGGAATCACCTTCCAATTGGAGAAGTGAGAGTCTTGCTTGGTACAGTTGTGTTCTTCCCTCTTCAACCTTTGGACAGCAAGGGTTAAGACGTTGGACACCATTGAAGGGGCTTCATCGTCAAGTTTGAGTATCAGCGCCATGTTTTTTTTTTTTTTTTTTTTTCCTAAAAGAGTAAGCCCTATACTAAACTCACTGTGTGATGATCATGGCAGCCATTTAGAAATTTATGAATGAATGGAGGAAGAGACTGCAAGTACCATTCTCACTAGCTAATGAGATAGAGACGAATAAAGGAGTACTGGATGCATAGTACCTTTCTCACTCATGCATATGACTTCACAGCCACATCCACTAGCTAAATTATTGGTTGCTTTTATTAAACAGTATATATATAGTGATCTTATTGGATCCTCAATGATTCAATCTGCTTTTGATGCGAGCAGAAAAGCACTTCCTACAGAAGTACTTCCAATACCGCAAAAACATCCAAAAGAATCGAATTTAACAGAAAATTCAAAACTGATACGACAGATAGTAACTATAATAAATTAGAGCAACATGATAAAATAATCATGCCCCAATTTCTACAGGGTACATCAAGAACTTAAAAGGCTATTGCTCATACAGATAAGCCTGAATGCTACAACATAAGCATGAATCTACAAATCATTAAATCACACAGTAGATTCTCTATTTCACAAAAAAATAAATTGATAAAAATCATCTGGACTCTACTTCTTCCTCCTGTTGTAATATTTGCTCAGACCTCTTTCTTTCATGAGCAACTCTTGTATGGTATTAGTATAGCACAGTTCTATATATTAGTATACATCATTACATCATACACATATTTCGACTTTCTCTTCTTTCACTGACTTGGAGTTGGATTTCTAGTTTCTTCTCCCTTTGTGCTCATCACATCTTTTTCTTCCTTGAATTGGTTTTGTTCTACAAGGAGAGCCATCGGCCAAGATGAATCCGCATATTGATGTAAGGCTCTCGCTAACATGAACTGGTCGGAGCTCTACCGGTTCATATTTCACATGTGATGCATCATGACCATCAAGCTCTTTGTTGCTGAGAACACTGCATTTTGAGCCCACATTCTTATCTGATATCGTAACTGTAATTGAACCTTTAATCCTCATCCCTTTGTGCTCAGCACACCTCTTTCTTCCTTGAACTGGTGGTGTTCTACATATAGAGCCATCACCAACAGCCACCCCACAAATTATAATATTCTCCCCAGTATTGCCACTTTCATCCAAAACAAAATCTCTCTTGCTGATATCACTGCATTTTGAATCAAGGTTGCTATTTGATATCTTAACTGTAATCGACCCTGTAATCCTCATCCCTTTGTGTTCAGCACACCTCTTTCTTCCTTGAACTGGTTCCTTTCTACAGATGGACCCGTCACCAACAGCCACCCCACAAATAATAGTACTTTCTTGAGTAATCCCGCCTCTATCCAAAACCAACCTAGGCTGTGATCTGCCAAACTTAAAAACTTGGGATATGAGATTCCGGCTCTCCCTATCAGCATAGTCACTGAAGTTTTCCTCTGTTGAAACCAGTTTGCTGGAGTTAATTCTAATACCGACTTGCTTCTGTCTGAAAGGTAGAAGCCTCTGGATAATATTAGTAAATCGGGTAGGTCTTGAGGAATTTTTCTCAAGTTTCTGGAAGACATCATCAGGGCGCCTTCCACCATTGATGCTTGTGTTCCATGCATAATCAAATGTGTTAAGCAGCTGAATTTCTGTTTTCAGCGCCTCGCTTTTGGTTTCCATCTGTTTAACAATGAACAAAGAATGAGGCATATCATTCATATAGTCCACTTACAAGTAAAAACATACACGCAAACTGCTATCACACATTTCACTATATTGACAAATTGCAATCTATTATAACGGCAAGCACATAACACAATTCACCTTTCTTCTTGTTCTTCTTCAAAAAACACAATTCACCATGCAGCACTCACCAAGATGTATCTATAGCCTTCTAGCATGTATGATGAGAACGAGAATGAAATTGCAAATGAAGTAAAATGCTTTATAACACAGGTCCAATCTTACTGCTTAGACTAGTTCATGTTTTCATATAATATATAACAGACTAAGTACAGAAAAACGATGCATCCTTCAACTGTTTTCACTATCAACTCCAAAAAGCCAGACCAAAAAACCATATACAATGAAGCAGTAACTACCTTAAATCTACAAGTTCTATAGAAATCTGGTATAGCACTAAAGCTCTTTAACATGCATATAACAATGGCACATATTCCATAGCAATAACACAATACACATCAAAACTGACCCAATCAGCACAAATTAAGTAACATTCACTACTCAAAAAATCATAGATCAAACTTACAGGAGCCCATCTATACACAATCGGGTAGCCTCTATCCAACATCTCCTCAAACAATCCCGGCCCCTTTCGGATTCCTTCCCTCCCAACTGAGCAGCACTTTCCCAAATGAGCCCCTGTTCGGCCATACTGCTGAAGCCTTGTCCTCACACTATCAGCTTGCCCAACATAAACCGGGACTATCTTATCCGCCTCAATCCCACGGCCTAGTCCACTCCGCGAAACAGCAACCCCGAGTTCATACACTCCCGGACTCTCATCTCTAGGCAGGTTATGTACTCTGTACCTCTCAGCTCCTTCCTTGCCTGCTGAATAGTCCTCCCAGTCACAGGACCCGACAAGAACCTAGAATACAGCACAGTTTCATAAGTCAAGAATCTAAATACTATATGAAACTCGATCCTGGGATCTGGGTTGGATCAAAGATACATAATTTAGCGAAAGATTAGGAAATAGATTAGAGATATTTCAACACGGAGACAGAGCATGTAAGCTTGATTAGCGGGGATTACCTTCCAATTGGAGAAGTGGGGGTCGTGCTTTGTGCGCTTGTAGTCTTCCCTCTTCAGCCTTGGGAGAGCAGCGGTTAAGCCGCTGGCCACCATTTGAGGGGGTTCATGGAGAAGTCAAATGACCGTTGTGACTCCCTTTAACGGCGCCAAGATTGGAGGAGGAAACTTCACAGGAGCGGCCCAAGTAAAAGCCCAATCCTCTTTTAATTTCTAATCCCAGAGATATGGTAAAACAATAGATTAACGATAATATTAAATTGATAATACATGTAAGAGAAAATTACGTATCTCAACTTTGCTCCACTATTAACATTCGTATCTCATGTTTCTAAAATATCATAACTGTACCATTAACACCATTAACTCCGTTAACTTTTTAAAGATAAAGTCGTCCATTCACTTAAATCCTATTAAAAATCTCTGAAAATATAACCCAATCTTTATTTTTATAGTCTCAGCTCGATCTCTCTCTAAACAAATCAATTTCAACCCAAGTTAGAGAGAGATATAATAACACATTTACAATAGCATGTTAATTTGAAGATGAACATCAAGGTCTCATCTCATCTCAAAGAAAAAAAAATTTGTTAATCGAAATAAATGCCTATTTAATACTCAGAGAGAACAAAGCCAAGTCATGCCTGGAGATATTAATCGTCAACTCTTTTTGTTCATGCTTTTTTTGGGTTTTGTTTATTGTAATTCATGGTACACTGAAAATATTCATCACAAATTGAGATTTGGATTTCGATTGAGTTAAGTAACGAATTTGCCCTTAAAAGTTAATGGAGTTAACGGTGTTAGTAGTACCAAACACCAAAATTGGGTTGGGGATGAAACTTGAGATATAGTTATAATATTTTATAAACATGAGATACGAATATTAATAGTCAAGCAAAATTGAGATACTGTTTAAGTAATTTTCTCTACATGAAATTACATTCTAAATTAGTTCATTCAAAGCATAGAGTTATTTGAAGATGAGACTGAGTAAGTCTATTACACAAAGACCAGTATGATGAGATGTATTAATACATTAATGTATCGTATAAAATAATGTCTCAAATTTAGTATTAAAAGGGAATATGATCTATGAGTATGGAGGAAAATGATCAAATGAGCATCTTCCTAAGGATGAAGTTGTACATAAGATGACAACTTGCCAGTATTATCATGCCAAACATGCAATCTGATGTAGGATATTCATTGACTATGTACAATAATAGCTACAAGTTTGGCCCTCGACTCTTGATTGATTTGATGACCGACCATCAAAGCCAAAGTTTTTATGTATTTTTGTTGCTTCCTATATATCGTTTTCTTACTGTCGACGAAAGGGGACTTGATTAAGTAATAGATGTGATGATGTTAATGCATCCTAGATCTTTTGTGTTGAAGCACCTTTGGATAAAAGGGAAAGGATGGTGGAGGGCGACTTTAAAGCTTGAGATTCGAATAGCCATGATATCATGAGGTATTGAGGTTGCTTGCTTATGAATCCATCATGAATTCATCTTTTGGAGAAAAATAATTGAACAAAAGAAGTTGAAAGAATATATAATCCTTTTTAATAGAAAGTTTGATATGGCAATCACATGATGGAGAATAAAATTCATTTTTCTTTATGGTTTGGTAAAGAGGTGCTCTAGTATGAGTTATGCACTTGAACGAACATATGAACTGTGAAATCGAGTTCAACAGTATTATGTTAGATAAATGTTTTTATTAAATTCTTTTATGGCAGTACAGAAGTGTATACAGTTGAAGCATCGTCGTGTGATCACTATATGGATGCCTCCCCTCTAGATTGGTTTAAAATTAATGTTGATGGTGCATTTGATGTTAATTTAAGACTGGAAGGGGTGGAAATTGTGGTTAGGGAGTCTGATGACCATGTAGTGGTTGGAATGTCCAAAATTATTAGGGGTGTGTCGTACCCTATTGTGGTTGAGGCAGAGATAGCTCGTTTGGCATGTGGTCTAGTCGATGAGGACTCCTTGGCTTCTGTGATTTTTTAGACTGATTGTCTTCAGTTGGTTCGGCCTGTTATCAGTGGTGGTGAGGATAATTTGATGTTGGGACAAATTATTGATGATATTTCTTATTCGTTATTTTTGTTTCAGGGTTATTGTTTTTATCATATATTTTGAGAAGCCAATATATTCGCTCATAAGTTAGCTAAAAATGCTTTATTACCAGGTTTTCAAGTTTCTTTAGAGTGCTTTTCTATGTAATGTCTAGTTTAGGATTTAATGAACTATGTCGCCTTTACCGTAAAAAAAAAACATAATAATAATAATGAATGAGTAAATAATACCACTCAAACTGAACTTTTGTTTAATAATTATATGGAAAATGAATGCAAGCGATGCTAAATATATTAGGCCCTTAGGTCTTACTCCCATATCTTAAAGAAACTATAGTGGACACAATGTAGGATGTTATCCCTCCATTGATAGCCATTAAGACTTGTAAATTAGTGGCCCCAAACCAAGCTAAGAGGCTCAACGTCTTTACCTAAGTACCGTATCAAATCAACCCTTCTTGAGTTCTCTGTTCTGATATATAAACCATCAACTACTCTATGAAGTATCTTCTGCACTATATCATTTGTAAGAAAAAGAGGGGTTTTGATTTTACAGATATGATTACCTAAAATTAATTTATAATTAAAATAATAATTATAAATAACGAAAATCAACAGTTACTGATGGATGTTGGAAAAGATAAAGAATTTAATTTGTTGAAGTCGAGTCGTGTGTGTCACACACTTTCTTTAAGACAATTACGCCGCCTCTATCGGTGCAAAATGACTTCTTAGCGTTTGTCTCCCAGGATACAAGGACTAATGAATTCTTGTAGCTGCACTGCAACAAGAAAGTCTGCGAACCGCTAGTACCTCTTTCTATCACCAGAATAAACAAGATAGAGAAACAGAGGGGAGAATGACTTTTCAAAGAGAGAAGAATTGAATGCATCTTGGTGTTGGTGTCTTGGTCACTTTTTATATAGGGGAAGATCAAACTGCTACTTTAATTGCCATGAATTCATAAATGAATTTCATATCATAAGTTATAGCCGTTACGTAATGAATTCAGAAATGAATTCTGATTCATATGTCATAACTATTTCCTCAATGAATTCTATTTCATACGTTACAATAGTTACACAATGAATTCGGTAGTTACATAATTCAATCTCATTAAATATGTCGTTGCAGTATTTAATTTCATTGAATCTGCTGTTACAAAATTCAAAGGAGTTATGTTGTTACACATTCCAGAATTCAAGTAGTGAGCATGTTTTGGGTAACAATTTCTTATTCACACCGTAACCAATTTAACCAGATGATTACATGAATTTATAACCCTCATACCGAAGAATACAAATTCATATTTTATAATTAACGAATATTAAGTGCGTCTACTTAAATTCTTTAAATTTTAAATTAATAAAAATAAACGGTGATTTTCACCATTTTCCAAATCCTTTTCCTCCAAATCAGTAGCCAATTGAAAGAGGTTCGTATCTCTATAGTTATGACTTGTGGTAAATTTCATATAATATAATCCCTTGTTAAACTATTGTTAAGCTATTAAGAGACAAACCCTAAATCAATATCACAACCCACTGACCAATTCACTGAACAATAAACTACACAATCTCCCTCAGTAAACTACACAATCTCCCTCACATATTTCCACATGCAACTTGCAAATATCAAAACCCTATTCAAGAGTCGTTTAAAGAGCAAGAAAAAAATAGTTCTAATCATCGATCTTGTTAAGGTCTTTAATCTTTGTTATAATATTTCCAAAACGGGCCATCAAAGCCTTCTACTTCCTCTTGTCGTTTCATTGGCTTTCCCTCTTGGCGCTTCTTCCTTACAATCATGCTGTGGAGCCAAATCAGAATCTACCAACACAAAAGTCCAACTTTAGGCCACCTGCCTCTTCCTCTGTCCAAAGACTCGATCAAATTCTGGCTCAAATCTTCAATAACATTCACACGCATCCCACATGCAAAAGGGTAGGCTTGATTTCCATGAAAAACCAAACCTTTGTGCTTCAAATATAATTTTTTTTGTTCTGTTTTGCATTGATCCCAAAGGTTCTTGTTACTGTTTCACACAGAGTGAGTGAGAGAGGGTTTTGAGACTTTGACGTGTCCTTTAACGGAAATAAACAGAGTCAGAGGTTAAAGCAAACATCGAAGACAGTGCGTGTCTTCTTCTTCTACTTTGGTGTGTTGCTTTTTTCAGATGGGGAAAGCTTTTTCATTTGGGGGTTCCTGATTCTCAGAGTAATAATAATGCATTTTTTGCTGCTTCTGGAATCTGTTTGTTTTGGACAAGCTCTGGTTATTTGTTGTGGGTTTTGAATTTTGTGGGTTGTTGAGGAAGTTTTGAGGGGTAAAGTTTGAGTCTTGGGCTGATTATGAAGGAGAAGAGGAATTCAGTGGTAACTGGGAAGGTTGTGGTGGTTGCTGTTAAGGCTTTGAAGGAGATTTCAAACACAGCTCTGGTGTGGGCTTTGACTCATGTTGTGCAACCTGGAGATTATATTAAGCTTTTGGCAGTCGTTCCTTCACATACATCAAGTAATCGTCCTTCTCTTTCTTTTAAATAAAGAAAAGATTCTGACTTAAAATTGCAAAATTTCAAGCATGTAAATTGCAGTCAGGATGGTTAGCTTGATTAGAAACTTTGGTTTTTTCATATGATCGATAAAGGGAGGTTCATGTTTAAGTTCAAAAGTTGGTTAGTTCAATTTGATTGTTTGATATTGCTCGTTGCAGTCGTCACAAGTTAATTGTTAAGGGGCTTCAGTTCTGTTATATATATACCTGTAGAATATATGACTAGCCAACCATCTGGTGTGGCATGTCTTAGTAGGTGTTCTACTTCTTTTTGACATATCCATGTGTGTATGAGAATCAGAAGCTATGTAATATAGTGATTTAGCGGTATAATATCCACTACTTAGTTTTAATTGCTTGTTTAGCATTCAAAACCTGCCCATGGCATGCTAGTTTTGACAGAAAGTACTTCACAGGCTTCATAATTTAGAAAAGCAGGCCAAGCTGAACAATGCATAAGGGTTTTGTGTTTGATCGATTTTTTCTTTTTCTTTTTATGCTTGGATTTATATGAACTTGGGAGGCCAAAGCTGATGCTGATGCAATCATGAAAACACCATATGTTCAGGTAATTGGGCATGGGACTTTGCACGATTCACCAGCGATTGTACCAGAAGTCACCATTGGGCTCTCACAGGAACCATTTCAGATCAGAAGGATGAGATAGTGAACTCATGCTCTCAGATGGTGCAGCAGCTCCAAGATGTTTATGATCCAGAGAAGGTCAGTGAATCAGTGTAGTGTTTAGTCCTAGTGTTTCATATCAAATATTTATCTCATCCTACTATATTTTACTTCACAGATAAAGATCAGGATTAAAATACTCTCAAGCTCACCATCTGGTGTTGTGGCTGCTGAAGCGAAGAAAGCTCAATCAAACTGGGTTATATTTGATAAGTAATAGATTCAATGCAACCTTAGTTTCCATTACTATCGCTGAAGACTTTTTATTATACGGCATACCTAGATGTATGATCAAGCAAAATGGCAATTTATATTTTTTTTTATATTTCACACTGATTAATCATTAGTCAGCACTCTCTGTGCATAGAACTCTTTTAATTCGCTTTCTGCCTGTTCAAGTTATAAGTTTTGTTGCTGTGCAGACAATTGAAATATGAAAAGAAACACTGCATGGAACAGCTGCAGTGCAATGTTGTGATTATGAAGCGATCTGGGCCTAAAGTTCTTCGCTTGAATTTGGTTAACTCTCCGAACCAGGAACCTGAAGTGGCTTACCGTTCATTGTATAGATTAGAATCTTCTCCAGAACACCTAAAGAGCAAGTTTGTACAGTGGAACATAAGTGGAGGGCCACCTGTGACTCCTACTAGTAGTTTTGACCATGAGTCACCACTAACTGCAACTGATATGGGAACATCATCCATATCAAGCTCAGATATGGGGACTGATTCAATTTTGCATTCTGGAATTCTCCAGAGATTGAAGCAAGAGTTTTCGTATACCAGTGAAGGTAATGAGAATTCAAATGATTCTGACAATGAGGCAAACAATGAAAAGAAGAGGGCTTATTTCACGAGTTCATATAGCCAGCCCTGGATGGCAGATTATTTAAATTCTGATGGTGAATTTTCAAGATATGGGGCCGGAGGTTCAGAGAGACCTTGTGATAAATCTATGATTTCAGCATATGGAGCCTTGCTAGATAAGTTAGCTAATATAAATCGGGAGCCTGATGTTGGAGTCCTGAACTATACGCTTGATTTGAACTTAAGTAGAAGTGTACGTGAAGCAATTTCCCTACCTAGAAATTTACCTTCTATCCCTCCTCCGCTCTGCTCTGTATGTCAGCACAAGGCACCTGTCTTTGGCAATCCTCCTAGGTGGTTCACATATGCTGAGTTAGAACTTGCTACATGTGGTTTTTCACAAGCAAATTTCTTGGCTGAAGGCGGGTTTGGCTCCGTACACAGAGGTGTCTTACCACATGGTCAGGTTGTTGCTGTCAAGCAATATAAATTGGCTAGTTCTCAAGGAGATCAGGAATTCTGCTCAGAAGTTGAAGTCTTAAGCTGTGCGCAGCATCGCAATGTTGTGATGCTAATTGGATTCTGCGTGGAGGATGGAAAGAGGTTGCTAGTATATGAATATATCTGCAATGGTTCTTTGGATTCTCATCTATACGGTAAGTTCTCCACTACTCCTGAATGATATAAATAGCCAGTATGCATTACTATTGATACCTTTTTACTAGTTATGACTTATTCACGCCTGTGGAATGGCATCATTAAAATTTGCAGGGAAAGACCAACGTTCATCACTAAAATGGTTTGCACGACAAAGAATTGCAGTTGGAGCAGCTAGAGGATTGAGATACCTTCACGAAGAGTGTAGAGTAGGTTGCATTGTACACCGTGATTTGCGACCTAACAATATCCTTCTGACCCATGATTTTGAACCACTGGTATGTCATGCTCTTCTCATCTTTTAAATTCAAATAATCTTTTCACCTACATGTCGTACTTGATTGAATTGCACCTATGAGTACTGTCTCTCTGTCAAATTGTATGTTCATTAAGGGTGAAGCTATAGACTCCAGCATGAATCAGTAGGAGTGACAGTTAACCACTTCTGACTTCAGGTTGGAGATTTTGGACTAGCAAGATGGCAACCAGACGGAGATATTGGCATGCAAACAAGAGTAATTGGAACATTTGGGTAAGACTATCGGACTTGAAGCAAAAATATTAGCTCCAGAATATTATGAAATTACAGCTTGACACGAAAAATTTGACTAAGAGAGAAGTCTTGTGTTAATGTAGTTACTTGGCCCCAGAATATGCTCAAAGTGGAGAAATTACGGAGAAAACTGATTTATATTCCTTTGGGGTAGTATTAGTGGAGCTTGTTACGGGACGCAAAGCTATGGACCTAAACAAGCCCAAAGGCCAGCAATGCCTCACTGAATGGGTATGTATGAGTAAAGTGAACTATAATTTCAAATGCACCATCTCATTATTCTCATATAGTGCTAAACTTCAAGGAAAAAAAAGAAGAAGATACAGTCCTTCAGTAATCTTACATATGATAATTCATTTGGTGATTGCTTATGCTCATGTTTGTGATGACCAGGCACGACCCTTGCTAGAAAAGCATGCCATTGACGAAATGTTAGACCCCCAGTTAAGGAACTGCTATTCGAAGCAAGAAGTTAGTAACATGCTGCGATGCGCTTCCTTGTGCATCAGGCGAGACCCTCATTCCAGGCCTCGAATGTCTCAGGTATTCTCATTGCTTCTTCAAATTCATTTCTGCCCAGAATCAACGAAAGGCTAACTATAATCTCATCTTGTTCATTTGGCTTCTCATATATAGGTGCTTCGGATTCTGGAAGGTGACGACATTCCTATGACCTCCAAATTATTTTAAGATGAGGGAGGGGTTGACAGGACACTTTTGTAGACAACCTAGATGATACCCCATAGATTGTACTTCAAAACAAGAATATAAGTAGTATAGTATATATTTAGTTTCTACATAGTACATATTACTGTCTGCAATCAATTTCTTACAAGTTACAAGTACCCCTCTTTCTCACATCAGTGGCATGGTTCATTTCCTAACCAATTCCTCAGCTAATCCAACATTTGTAATCTCGATGTACATTTAAATCTGGATGATCAAGAAGGCATCACCGGCCATGATCATTTACTCATCAACTCATATGGCGTAAGTCTTTCATTTGTATATAGAGAAGCTCGAGTTTCAACTTAGGACGGACTGTTAAAATAGTAACACTTTGATGCCTTAGAAATAGTGCGGGTAAAAGGTTCTAAATATCTTTACACAAACAAAATATATATGCAGTTGGTAGAATGTTGTAATTCTGTGTAATTACAATGTTTTTTTTTTGAAAAGAAGTAATTACAATGTTTATAGACATAGTTTCTTTTCATCCAGTTAATAAAACAAAATATGAATATGGATGATCCATATAAGCCTTGTAGGATATACGTCTGAAGAATTGCCGAGTAAGAGTATCAACCAGTCTCTTTTTCCTCTCTAGGCAGAAGTTTTAGCCTCCTTGTCTGTACACTCCTTTCTAAGTTAACAATGCTTCAAGGACAATAGATTTCTCTCAAGTTGTCATCCTTCCTAATCTACGTATGCTTTCTGCTTCAGCTTCTGATCAATTCCTCTTGCAACAACAATACAACCTCTCCTAAGTTCCTTGCTGTTAAATAAGATCAAAAGAAAATGCATACGTAACTCTTAACAAAAGATTCTGAAATCAACAAGACAAGAAAAAATAGAAGTTTATGTTGACTGACTATTTTTTATTTGGACTTTTACGATATCAATTTCTTCAATTATGGGTAAATTTCCAGACAAACTTATGTTACATTCAAAACCATAATGGATTCGAAACCAAACTCTATCCCTGATTTTGGGACATGACTGAAATAATCCCGGCTGCTCAAGCCATGGACATTTTATTTACTTTTACTAATTATTTTATGACAACGTCTTACATGTTTAGAATATCGCTATTCGAACGTGTTGATAATATCAGAGAGCCGTTAGTTGTCATTAATAGTTAAAATTCAACAGTAGAGATTAATGTCAACATTGTGGAGTATTAGTTGTCATTATTATAGATGTTTTTCTCATTGAATCAATGAAAATATAGAAACTTAACAAGTATATAAAACTTTTCGAATGTGTGTAAGCCGATACTAATATGTCCGAAAAGTTTGGGCCCAAAAATTTTAAAAAGCTCTAAACAGAGCAAAGGATTAATACAAAACGAAAGTGTGGGAGTCTGAGTGAGGTCAGTGGTCGAAAACTATGTGTGCACTATTCAAACTTAGCGCCATGCGCTTATTCAACAATTACAAGACCTCTCTACGCTTCTTCTCCAGCTCAGTTTCTGATGCCTTCATTCATCCCTCTGCAATTGTTCACCCCAATGCCGTTCTCGGCCAGGTACTTCATTTTTTGGTCTTCACTTTTTTATAAAACTAAGCTACTCAGTTGATGCTTCAAACTCATAAAGGGTGTGCTTGTGGGTTTTGGGTTTTATGATCAGGGTGTTTCAATTGGGCCCTTTTGTACTGTTGGGTCGTCTGTGAAGCTCGGAAATGGGTGTCGGTTACATCCCGGAAGCCATGTCTTTGGAGATACTCAACTTGGGGAGCGCTGTGTTTTGATGACGTGAGTTTTGAATGCATTGCTTGATTTCTTTGTAATTTTGGGCAGACTTTTCATTTGGTATGTGAAAGTTTTAAACTTTTTCAATGTGTGGTGAAAAATTTGAGCTTTGAGTATGTGCTATTGTTGGTTCTTCATTTGGTATGTGAAAGTTTTGAACTTATTTGAATGTGGTGAAAAATTGGTCAGGCAGTGGTGCTATTGTTGGTGATGATCTTCCGGGGCGTACTGTGATGGGTTGCAATAATGTTATTGGACACAATGCTGTGGTTGGTGTGAAATGCCAAGACATGAAATACAAGGTGAGTTTAGATATGTATTGAAGTTAAGTGGATATGATACTGAATTTTGAAGGGCAAGTTTGGTGATTTGTGTTTGTTTTATGAGTTAGGCAGGGGATGAATGCTTTCTTGATGTTGGGGACAATAATGAGATCAGAGAGCATGCTGCAATTCATCGATCTTCGAAGTCTAGTGATTCAACAGTACGTGGATGATCATATGCTCATACCTTGCTCATTTCTAGTTGTTGTACTGAGTTTCTTGCTCTTATAAGTGTTCTCACTTTTGTTGTGTGATCAGGTTGTTGGGAACAACAATCTTATCATGGGTTCTTGCCATATTGCCCATGATTGCAAGGTTGGGAACAACGTCATTCTTGCGAATAATACCCTTCTTGCAGGGCATGTTGTGGTGGAAGTAAGCCGTTACTTCGAATCCACAATTTGTCATTTGATATTCCTACACTTTTGATTCCTATATCTGAATATACACCTTAATTAATCTGTTTCTAATACAAGTAGGATATGCGTGTGTGCATATATATGTCTACATATTTCTGTGAGTTCCATCCTAAATGCTGAATCTGATATCTGGGTTGTGTTTTTTTATGTAGGATTATGCCCACACTGCAGGGGCTGTTGTTGTTCATCAATTCTGTCATGTCGGTTCATTTGCTTTTATTGGCGGTGGCTCTGTGGTATGAAATAATCCTACCTTTTACCTCTTTCAGCATACGCTGTCCTTTTATGTTGCTAATGTCCAAAAGGCATAGGTAACTGACTTGGCATTACGGAACTGATACCTTGGTGCCACTACAGTTTCTACCTGCTATATATTGATTTTTTTTTTTATCTGAAGATATGCTGATCTATACTAGGCCACAACATATGTTTTAGCGTTCTTTCCCACTGTGAAATCTTGATTAGTCTTCTTTTATATGCATAAAGATTGCACAGGATGTTCCAAAGTTCATGATGGTTGCTGGAGAAAGAGCTCAGCTCCGTGGTTTAAACCTTGAGGGTCTACGGCGCCATGGATTCACAGTGGCAGAGGTTTGTGTCAATCAATTTATGTTGAGTTCACTTTTTATAAATTATCTTCATATGGTATTCACTTTTAAAAAGCTCTGATCCCTTTTGGCAAGGATCTAGATCAGAAGCCTTAGAACAGCGTACCAAAAGATATTCATGCCTGCTGATGCAAATTCCAGTGGTTTTGAAGCACGTCTTGCTGAAGTGGTATCACATTCAACCTCATCTTCACCCTCTCACTAAAATCTATAGTATATGTTATTGTTATAGGTGCTTTAATTTTTCAGGAGCTCCATGATCAATTGGCTCATATACCTGCTGTATACTCCATGGTGCAGTCTATCCGTGACTCTTTCAAAGAAAAAAGACGTGGATTATGCAAATTCAGACATTGGAATAGCTTTTAAAAGCACTAGGTGACTTTACATATTCTACTTGGTAAATAAGAAGTTAATAACAGCTCTCTTGAAAAACAAGAAAAAAAGCCTATTTTGGGGATATTGAATTTATCATAACATTCTCTCATTTCCCCCCTCATATTTTAAGTGTGTATATGACATAATTCACATCTAAAAACTAATAAAACATTATCATCATACTTCACCATTTGCATATCCGTACTCCATAACTAGAAAGAAAAAGACATTTGACTTCTGAATGATAGCTGTTGATGTGGTTTTTGTTTCTTTCTTTTTGCAGTGACACTGCTGTTGCTTTTACAAAAACTGATGGTGTGCCATGAAATGGAAGACTCTTGGCTTTGGCTTCCTTTGTAGTGAAGATTTATACCGTGACAGATCTCACTATTGGATGAAAGAATCGGTGGCAGGATGGAGTACAGAGATAAGTTTCAAATGCATACATACTGTAGAAGAATTGACTAACTCAGCTTGCCAAACTTTCCTTGTAGATTACATTGTGCAACTTCATTCTAGTTATGAAGATGAACAGTTTCTGGTATATTATGCTGCCTTGTAACATTGACCTTGAGGATACATATCTGTAGAAGCAAATTGGTCTCTCCAATTCATATAAATTCTTATTTATTCTGTCTTTTCAGTTACATAATGGATTCGCTTATCCTTGATGCTTTGATTGAATATTGTTGAAAGTCCCAGATCGCAATGGATGTGGTATTGCCTCATCTGTTTATATCCGGCTAGGTTCATTTTCACTTTTCTTTTGATAAGACACTCAGGAGCATTTTGAAACTAAAGTTTGGGGCGAAGCCGCTGAGTATTATTGATCCTAGAAGCTTGCTTCTTTGAAAAGATAATCCACATATTTTGGAATTCTCTCAACTCTCAATGTCCATTGCTTTACTTCTTGATTTGGATTGCAGATAATCAATTGAAGGTGACTCAGGGGCATATTGACTTTGATGATAAAAACAAAATGCTAGCTGTTCAATCTTGTGACCTTTGACTACAACATCTTGGTTTGGTTCAGAAACTGAAACTAATAATCGAAGAAGTTTCTATCCATTGTTGAATACTTTTCTTCTTTTCTTACACGGAGCTAATATAAATATGAATATGAGTGGTACAAGATATATTTCCTTTGTCTGAATTTCACATTAAACTTTCATTTACAATTTCTGATACTTATTCCACCAGCTCAGGATAAATTCCTTGTGGATTGACTTCAGAACCTAAGCTTTTGGGAAACCTCAAGAATCATAAAACTTTTTCAGTGCGTCTGTTGGAATTTTCCAAGTTAATTTCCTGATCTGCATAAAACGATTCTTTCTTAAACCTTGACTTGGATGCAATGACTTGGAAAAAGAACAGGAGTGCCTCCTTGTATAGTGTAGAAGGACACTACTTCAAAATCAAATGTTTTCTATGCATGGTAGCAAGAAAAAATGGAATAACAATAGAGTAGAATAACATCTCTGTTAATGTCCATTGAAATTGACATACTTTTAGTACCACCAATGTTCTGTTTCCTACTGTTACAATCATTTCTTTCCTCCCTCCACAAAATAGTAGCACTTGTAGATTAACTTAATATGGAGTTGATAATGATATCAATACTGTGAATGCTGATATGAAATTATATATTGAACAGAAAGATGCTGAGTGCTTGTACATTGTATATTCCTTTACTTTAGTACTACAACTATATATACTGGATTAATATGGCATATGATGTAATGTTTAGCACTAATGGCTTTGTACTACTAATGTATAATCTATCTGATATGAAAATGAGATTTATAAAGGCAAATGCGCAGTTCCTAAATAATAATGAGCAGTTAAGATCCTTAGATTTGATTATGATCTATATTGAAACCTTGTCCGTTCTTTTCAACTTTTTCCTAATTTGAACTAATTCCAGTGTATTATGCTCCTTTTGCCATGTTATCTATGAGTGGCTATTAAAGTTTTTCAATTACTATTCTCTGTTCCCATCAATTTCTGTATGACTTTTAAGAAGGGAACTGGACCCCTGAAAGATAAAAGGAAGATAGAATTGCAATGGATATATAGTAGATATGGATTTGAGGATTTAGGATTTTAGTTTTGGTGAAAAAGCTCCACTTAATATTGATTACAAATTTACAATTGGTTACTGTAAAGTGATGGAACATCTAATTTAAAAGTTCATCAGGATCATCATGCATGAGTAGCACATTTATTCTTTAGATTTGATGCAGTGCATTTTTAGTACTTCAGCAAACTGAGGCTGATGGTATGGCCATTTGTTGTTTGTAAAGTTGATGCCTTTTGAGTTGGTGCTGGAGCAATTATGGGAAAAGAAATTGGTTCCCAATCAATCTTCATCAAACTCGTATCAATACTTTAACAAGAAACTTAGTGATTTAGTAAGTACACCAAAGAATCAAATATATGATTTAATAGTAGTTCATATGTATGCAACTTGTTAACTTCTATATTCCCTTTGAGTTTGAATGAATAAGATATCGCAATCGGAGTCATTTTTCAGTTGAAGATGATCTCAAGCTCACCAATTCTTGCAGCACTTATAGCCCCAGAACCACCCGATACCCTTTGGCAATCTGAAGTGCTCAACTCAGTAGTGCTTTACCTTTGTCGTTCTATCAATCTATCCCCTATTACATTAGGAATGGAACGCAGTATCTCCAGCTTCACTAAAGGTGAGGAATGATTAACACCATGCAGTAGCATCTAATCGAATTCAACTAGTTAGTTACTTAGTTTAATTGGCATTTTTAATACACACTACGAATTTATCTGGGTCCTGTAATAATCATGCATGCATCGAGTTTTGGCATGGCAAAATGTTTATAAAATATAAACAGATCGAATGCCAAAGAATCTTCCCTACACGGCCGTTTAGGTGCACGACATTTTTTAAAAACACGTGTCAACATCATAGCCTTTTATATGGTGGATGTCTCTAAGTCGTTGATTTAGACCTATTTTTGTAACAGTCAAAGTCAATTGAGTGAGTGAGTAAAAAAAAAATACGAAAATGGTAAATTTAAGACGGCCAACTTTTCTTTTCTTTCTTCTTCTTCTTCTTTTTATACGAAAATACCGGGGCTTGCCCTCACTCTCTGTAGGGGGCCGGTTGATAGTGTCCAAGGCTGCCGGGCGGCAGCGTCAAACTTGGGATTCGGCGGCACGGGACTTCGGATTGAGATTGAAGCCGACGGCGGTATTGGCATCGTCGGAGGTCAGCTGGGCTGGCGTCTGCGCTGGACCAGAATTCTTTATAACCCCACTTCTCTGTGTCTATTTCGTTTCTCTGTTTCTCTGTCTTAAACTTTAAGGTTGTTAATGCAAAAAGGTGTGACTTTTTTTTAATCTATTTGAAGGTTGTTAATGCAAAAAGGTGCGACTTTACTCTTTTCTTTGATCTTATTGTCGTTATGCTGCTCTGTTTGCATTATCATCAACATTATCTTTTGGTTTTCTGATTTGGGTTTGCATGTTTGTCTTAAATTTGTGAACTAATTTCGGTTTTGCTTGGCTTTTCTGTGCAAATTTTGATGCTTTATTTGCTGGGTTCGTCTCTTGCTTAGGTACCCAATTCGTTTTACTGCTCAGTTTTCACTTTTCGACTACTTTTTGCTCTAATTGATTGGAGAGGCAGACCTGCAGCCTGGGCGGTCACTGGGCTCTTCGCCTTGTTGAAATCTCGGGGGGGGGGGGGAGGTGGTGGGGGGGACACCAACAATGGAGATGAGGACCAAGCTTCCTCGAATCGGGAAGCCAAGCGGTGCCAAGGGAAGGCTACTTTGGAGGTATTGAGCAAGTTTGATGATTGAGGCCAGAAACCAAATTGCCAGTAGAGAAAGAAACAAGGAACTTGAGAGAATTGGTGAGTGCAGCAATATTAACAGAAGAATATTTACTACATTTTTTTTTTTCAAGTCTTCACGTTAACTAACTTGACTAACGCCTTCTTATCACATGTGCAGCACATGGCCGTGTTCATGAACGGCCGTGCACCCAAGACTCTCCGTGCGGCTCAAATTCCATTGAGAGGAGGCCTCAATAATTAAAAGTTGATAAATCAGGTAAAAATATCAATAGAAATGAATTTTTTGAGATTGGAAAACGAAGCATTATCAGTTAGAGGATATCAACTTCTTGTGATCAAGGTCTATCTTCAACTTCTTCTACTTAATTAACAAAACAAAAGCTAAGCAAGTGACTTATAATTGTGCCTGGGCAAACAAGAAAAGAAAACTTCCCAAGCAGAGGCAAGGACCATTATCCCCTTGTTTCATATATACGAGGGAAGATTCCTTTGTGTAATAATACCAAATGCTTCTTAATATTACGAACAAGATTTGAGAAGTGTTTAATTCCTGGTTCAGATATAGAAAGGACTAAACAACTTTCAACTAGGTGGTTCCTAATGCTTAATCAATTGGATCAATTATTTTTTCCAAGTACGTAGCTATAGCATGAAATTATCCTCAACAACTATTCAAGTTGGCTTCCATGTATGATAATATTAACAATTACATCAGTAAGAGAAGTAGGTGGGTGAAGATATGTATATATACAATATGCTATATCTTAGTCCCTATCTTGATTTTGAGGAAACATACATATGCGTTGATTCACCAATATGAGAAAGGGAATATACTATTCTCCTTCCTTCAATCCTCAATCAAACCGATCGAGGATTCTATTTTGTGTAGTGCCTACCTTATTATGGATATAGTCAGTAATAGAGTACATTTCAGATTAATGAACCAGTTTACTAATGAAGATAGGTGATATGGTCAAGTAAGAGAGATGTCAACCAGTGTTCTTTTCTTTCAAATTAGAGCAAGTTGGGTACGTACTACTTAAGAAACTGATAGAGATTGATGATACAATTACGTACTAAAACCCCAGAAATCAAATCCCTAATACGGGGCCGGGGTCATAGATTTTGAGCAAGTTCGATTATTACCAGCAATGATACAGATGGTGATAATGATAAATTTGGTTTAAGTTAGTCCCACTTATATTTGAATGGTTGATTGAATGCAAGAGTTCGGTTTGGTTTGTAATTCCCTGAGAACCTTAATACAAGTCTTAATCATGCATGTGAAGCATTTGAGAATATGTTTTTGTTGACATATCAGAAAGAATAACCTAACTTTCTTAAATTTTGTTGGAATGTACTAGCTAGCTATGATTGAAATCTATCATAATACAATTCCTATAGAAACTACATGATTGGTTTTTCAATATCGAGTTTCAAAGGTCTTCATTTTCTTTGCGAGATATTTCTCACCCACCTTCTTTCCAAGATACTAGCTCTCTCTCTCTCTCTCTCTCTCATTAGTACATACCATTAGTGGAAATACGTATAAATATCTATTAATTGGACAATCAATAACTTATATACGAAACAAGTACCTATCTACTTATTACATAAACAAGGAAGTAAAACAATCTTGAAGCGTCCCAAACTCATGGATGTACGTAGTATACGCTACAAACTCCTGAGGACAAAAGCTTTCCTGTATGAGATAAGATTTTTTTTTTCGAGAGATAGAGAGGTAGTTATATATAGTAGTAGTAGCTAGTTCTTATTTTGTTTAGAACCCAAGTTGGAAAATATCCAACAATAAACAAAGTCCATCTAATCATCTTCTATCTCTTGGTGTGCATCCATTTTCATAAACCCCACCTCCATCATCATATCATATACACCACCAAACGTATTAGCTACCTCTCTATCTATCTCTTACTCATTCCCATTTCTCTCCTCTCTATTTTCTCTCTATCTCTCTCTAGTTTCCTTGGATTTGGAATTGTGGTAATTAGTGCTAATTGTCTCTTCAGAAATGGGCAGAAAGTGCTCACATTGTGGAAACATAGGCCATAATTCAAGGACGTGTACACATTTCAGAGGCAGTTCCACTGCTGGTTTTGTTGGTACTAGT
Source organism: Potentilla sterilis (assembly GCA_963682095.1). NCBI lineage: Eukaryota > Viridiplantae > Streptophyta > Magnoliopsida > Rosales > Rosaceae > Potentilla > Potentilla sterilis. The sequence continues at coordinate 4,335,111 of OY821761.1, forward strand.
CCTCATGGATTCAGGCTCTTCGGTGTTCAAGTTCATCATCATGATCATATGTCTTCTTCCGTATCGTCTTTTACTGCCATGAACATGATGATGAAGAAAAGCTTTAGCATGGATTGCTTGCCCACATCTTCAGCCTCATCCTCATCCCCATCTTCCTCAAGGATTTCCATTGATAATGAAAATTCTGATTATCACAAAGCTCCCGTCGGTTATCTCTCCGACGGCCTCATATGTCGTGCCCAAGACCGGAAAAAGGGTAACTTTTTCCTTGATCTTGTTCTTTATTAACCATTGCTGGATTTGGATTTTTTCATCGATCTGTGTTCTTGAAAATGTTAAGAATCCTTACAAATTCCTTAGTAAATACTCTACGTTATTCTAGGAGTTCCGTGGACAGAAGAGGAGCACAGAACATTTCTGATGGGGCTTGAGAAGTTAGGGAAGGGGGACTGGAGAGGAATCTCTAGGAACTATGTGACTACTAGAACACCAACTCAAGTTGCTAGTCATGCTCAGAAGTATTTTCTCCGGCAAGCAACCCTCACCAAGAAGAAGCGTCGTTCAAGTCTCTTCGATATGGTGCGTACTAATTAAACATATATATCATATGCAATTATGCAAATAAATCTTTAAAAAGGAAACTAATTGATTTTCTGTATGCTATTATTGTATTTATAACAGTTTGGGAGCAATATTAGCAGTGATCCACAATCCAAGCCAAGTATTATCGATTCAGCTCAATGTGTTAACAGTACTCCATCAAGCCCTCAGCGTCAAAGTAATATCCAGCTTCAACTTAATACTACTACCAATACATCTGCATCACAAAACCTTAAACTGTCAGATCGTCAGCAAACACAAGCTGAGTATAGCAGTTCTGTTCCTCCCTTAGGCAGCTCATATGATCGTGATCGTGCACTTGATCACACTATGCCTGGATGGATTTACGGGTTGATCGATTCCCAGCTGAAGTTTTCAAATGCAGCTTCATCATCAAAACCCAGCACTAGTAGTATTCCGGCACCGTCAGTAGTACCAGATCATCTAGAGCTGACGCTCGCTGCGCCGGCAAGACCTAAGGATTTAGATCAAAATAGATCGTCGTCGACGTCGTCATCCCCGACATCTGGCCCTCTCCTTGATATTGGACCCATAAGTGTTACTTGATCCCAGAATCAGAGTAATCATGAAGATCATTTTTGAAGTACGTTAACCCAAGAATCCTAGCTGGCTACAGCTGAAGATCGAGGATCATGAGGAACATATTATTAATTCATGGGGCTCTTTTACTTATGATATATAAAGTTAGTACGTTCTTAGTTTTCCTTTCTCTTTCTTATTTCTCTTGAATAAGCGGATCCTAGCCTGTTCCATGATATCCTCATGGTAGTGGTACTTAACTAGCTAGCTAATTAAGCTCTCTCTGCTCTCTATATTAAATTATAATGCTTGTGCTAACCATTTATTTTTGTTGATTACATGCTACAATTATTGGCAACCTCTAAAGTTCGAGACGTATAATATATTTGGACTAATCAAATTAATAGCAAGTGATGGCAGACAAGGTTTCTCTAAACTTCCAAAGTCTAAAGTCTAAACACTAGTTTAAGGATAATGGCACATTCCTCATGATTGGTTCGAGGAACTCAAATTGGATACGTACCTCACCATTATTGGAGTTTCTGTTCACCACTACGTACGTATGTACGTACGTTTATTTTAACCATGGGCAAACTAGCTATAGCAAGTTTTCTAAATGACAAGCAACATCGATAATCAACCAGTCACCTCCGATCCTTATAAGCTAGAATGGACCGGCCCGACAGGTGACAACTAAAATAACATAACATTGTAACGTTTAACTATGACATAATAGATCGAGTCTTAGAATTAATCGATTGATTATCAACCAGCACAAGTTTGTGCATGTAATAATTAAGAAGTAAGATCTAGCTAATGTTTGTGAAAACTACGGATTCCACCTCTTACTTTTAGCAGCATATAGGCTGCTGGTACGTAAATAATTATTTAAGGTACGTGAATAAATACCCAGATAGAGACTAATCAGGCGTTTGGAAAATGCCAAATGACCATAAGAAATTATGAATTGGGACCAAAATTCATAATTTTGAACAATGATCGAGACCTGCATTTTTGTCCCCAATCTAAGAGCAGAGAAATTACGCATTCAGTGATTTCTGTGTAGCTTCACCAATATAATTTACTGGCTGATCCAAATGAATCACAAAACGTAGTTCTTGACTTTCTGGAGTCAATTTATATTATGCAATCAGGAAATTGAAGTCCAAGATCAATATATGATGTAATATAAATTGCTGCACTAGTTCAGATTGCAGAAAACCATGGACTAATCGATGGCCGGCTATATATATGATAAATCCTGAAAATATTCCCACGACTCAAGACTCTGCAGGAAGATTGAATATTTCAAAGTCTTGAAACTTGTCTGTGAAAGCTTCCATGATAGATTGATTGACAGCAATTTGGTTTTGTTTTAGTTAAAATCTTTGAGGGACCATACAATGTTGGAGAAGTTTCTTCTGTCTAGGGTTTTGGATTGACCTCCAGAAAATCCATATCCACCATACATATATATAGGATGGATCAGTTGAAAAGACAAAGTGTTATCGATCAGTTTAGTTCTGTGACAACACAGCTTACAGATGCATATCGACCTTATGGATATTACTTTTAAGATAAGGAAGAAATGAAGCTAGTCCACAAGCTCAAAAGAAAACACAGTATCGCATTCTAGGAGTTTCGATCATGATCATGTCGGTGTAGCTACTAAAGTTAACAGCTTATAGATTTTGTATCTTTGTGTCAATTCCATTAAAAGGGCTAGCTAGGCATTCAAGTGGGGTTACAAGCTCACAAATAATCTGTCTTTCTTCCGAGTATAAACAGATCGATCGATCTGAAAAAACAACTAATTCGACGTTTTCTCTTGGACACATCTTAATTACATGTTTAGAATATCGGTAATTGTACTAATACAATGACCGTTGACTTTACATGCTCACAAATGTCTTTTTTCCAAGTATAAACAGATCTTGAAGAACAACCAATTCAACATTCTAACTCTTTTATATACAAATGCTAATTCCAACTACTTAGGGTTTGTATGATGTATATGATCGCGAGTTGTATAAATATATCAAACATATCTCGTACTTGATAGGCTACACAAAATATGAACAAGTCTCTACTCTTTTGATACTATATATATATATATACACATACTACTTGACTACTGGTACTGATATTGTAGAATTTACTTAGATCTTTTCTGTCTGTATGTCTCCATTTGTCTGCTTGAATGCATACGATTTGTCATATATTTATTGTCACTTTTAAGCTACAAGGACATTTCAACCAACAATGTAATGCCTTCTTTAATACCTGTTACTATCTCTCTCTCGTGTCCAATTATTTGGAGCCTTCAGCAACAATAAACCCACATAGTAATGTTCACATGAATCTTGTGGAGGATAGCACTTTGTTTCTTATAGCAGACGAATAAAGAGTTTCATTTATCTTCAAGATCCCTAGCTTTCTCCAGATCTAGATATACAGCAAACACATATATATGTCATAAGATTGATGTCATTGTATACCAAAATGACCTCAGGGAGCTTCAACTTGTATACCATTTGTATTTGCTATATTTCAACTACCTGGGGGGGGGTGGTTGTGTGTGGGGAATCTTGGCTTGTATCTGCATTGCTTCTTTGAATCAATTGAGGCTTAAACCTAAAGAACAATATGTTTTATACCCATATTTATAAATAATGACAGGAGCTAGCTAGGTCATGAATGTGCACATGATGTGGTATGATCGATGTCATCATCATCATGAATTGAATTATAAAACTAATAATGATTACGTGACGCTTTAGTACTAATTCGAATTAGCTTCATATTATATAAGTTAATTTGGTCTCTTATCAAAGTAAATCAAAATTCAGATAAAAGATAACCGGCGATGACAACGAACCCTAGCCTAAACCTAAACCTTATGAACTTCATCTTTAATCTAATCTTACATTGTGATTACTATAATTGCAAACTTTGTTTGTAGCATATATATATATATATATATATATAGTCATCACGTACACCACCAATTAAGCTACAAGAATCAATGAGGGATAGGTAATGTAGATATATTGACCAAGTGATGGCGATCAGCTTCGATCTTAATTAACTATTACCCAATAAACTAAGATTGGCGTACCAAGTAATTAAGGGCTAGCTAGTGAACAATCTATATCAGTTAAACGTGGATTCCCCACCATTATAGTTTTGCTGAATAAGAAACATAAATACAACTCAGTTCGGTCTTAAAAGAACTCATAAAACGAGTTTTTCTATGGATCCGACTCCTCTAAAGTTTTTGAAGAATATGTCTTCTGTCTTCATATGCTTAAAAGATGCCATTTACATTAGTTAAAATAATAGCTAGACATGGTTTTACCTCCAATAGACAAAGATTATGCATTTCTTTCCAACTATCTTGATGTCCCTGTCTCCCTGATCATCTTTAACATGGTGGGTGGGTTATGCATGGCTAATTATATAACTTTTGCTTTCATATGTAGGTCAACTTTGTATGGGATTTCTTTAAGTTACAGAAACCTACAATTATTAGTACTTTATGTCACCTGTAATTATCAGTGAGGTTAAATTTTCTTCTCTTCTGAGCTTCTGTCTGTATTCATATTAACATTAACATTTGTTGACAGATGAATATAGAAACTTATCCATCTTCCATATCAAAACCTACCTATTTTATCTAGCACAAATTAATCAATGACTGAATATTGTAATCAAGGATAGTTTCACCAGGTCAATCACGTTGGTACATATTCATTTTTATTGATCCCAGTTGCTATCCAAATGTGAAATGTCTTGTAAGAGTACGTCTTCGGGAGCTTACTTTGTTATCAAAATTTTATTTTTCATTTGGCTTGAAATTTGACCCGATTTGTGTCAATTTTATCTTCTTGAAATATCTAATTGTTTTTCTTCAACTTGATGAAACCTTCATACACTAGTGGTGAAATGAGGCATGCCAGAAGAACCAATCCCATACGGCCATACCTAAAAGACCGAGACCAATGTTCTTCCAAATCATCAAGAGTCTTGGGGACTCACTTTTCTACAAAACTAGTTTTCCTCATCTGACCCGATTTGTACCGTCAGTAGTTCCTGTTTAATTATAGTATTATTTCTCAATAGTTCCTCGTTACAGAAATGGATCGGTTATACAAGCAGTACGTAGAAGCTGTAACGTAAGCGTGACTAGCTGATGAAGTAAGGACCTGTGATACAAAGATGAACTGACGACAGAAGGAAAAACAGAGAAGAAGAGATATAATCATGATCGATGTCGTTTTCTATGAGATAATCACACGGCGTATACGTTTGCTTATCAAATTATTAAAAATACGGAAGCCAAAATCCTTGCACAGAAGAAAACTGTGATTCATTCCATTGCAAAGGAAGAGCCCGTGATACATTGTAGAGTGGAAAAGACACTGATCTACTACGGGAAACAAAAGCAAGAAAGGTGCGCAAAAACAAAACAAAAATTTCCGACCTCAGGAAAGGGTCAAAGGGGGCAAGGGGATTATTTACATTACAAAACGGACACTATATTACAAGAGAAAAGTTACCGTGCTGTTTTCTTCTTGGTCTCATTTTAGTATGGGTGAATCACTCTTGCTCCATCAGTAAGATGCATGAGTTGGGGAGCTTTGCAGTATACACACGATTAGATAACCGCCCTTCAGAGTATAACGACCCCAAAGGCTCAACAGTGCAATTAAATGGCCAATGTTTCATTCAACATCATAGATGATGAGATTCTTGGACCAAGAAAGCAATACGCTTAGCACTATCTGAGCGAAAGCTGTCTCCTTTAAAGCCAATCTGGAAGGAGAAACCATATATAAGATATCCAACAAGAATTATGCGCACCTGTGAACATGGACACATTTACCCCAGGTGAAAATTCATCACGTATTTAAGTGCATATCATTACCTCACTTAGGCTATCAGGGGAGAGCCACCGCAACAACACCCCAAGATGAACAACAGCAGGAATCATCTTGAATAGTAATGGTGTAGTGACCTGCATTATTACAATATAAAAACCAACAATTCCATCAAATAGCAATTGAACAGAAATTGACAGAAACTGGCTATTTCCAAAAGTAGATAGAAAGGGTTTAATTACAGTAACAGGGAGACACTGGGAGTATCAGTGAAAGCAAGATTGTTAGCAAACCATGCGACAAATAATAATTAATATATATCATAAATAGCTAGCATACCAGACTAAGAGCTGTTGTGCCTAGAAGTAAAACATACAGTTTACCCTGCAGCAGTGACAGAACAATGAAAGCTCATGTTCAGGTTTAAGTCCTAGATTAAGAGGGAAATGTAAAGAAATTAAATGAAATTGGACAAAATTCTTAGAAGGGAAATTTACAGGTGAAGCACCCACCTCTACCAGATGAAGATTAGAAGCACGGCTTAGTAAAACAAAAGCAAATTCTCCAATTTGTGCCAAAGACATTCCAACCTACAGATGGGATAAGAAAAGTTCCCCTCCGTCATATCAAATAAATGAATATAAACTCTAAACTCTTAGCGGTGTGTGAAATCTTACAAGAAGGGAAGTCTTGTTGTTATATCCAAATCCCTTCACAACAGTAGCAACCACTGTAGTTTTTACAACGATTACCAATATAACAGCTGCTAATAAAATATCAACATGATTCCATAAGAATTGAACATCTATCAACATCCCAATGCTTGCGAGAAAAAGAGCAGCAAACATATTGCGAATGGGCTCAACCTGCATGACAGAAACAGAGACACGAGGAAGAACAACAAGATTAGTCTCACAAATGAAACATTACAATTGGTGAGGAAAAGTCAATTATCTGTACCTTCTTTTTATGCTCTCTCAGATATTTACTTTAGTATGAATATCTTAATACATGAGTATCACAATTATAGGTAGTCTTCTGTGAAGCATATACTAGATATTGGAGCATACATGGAAGGGAAAAAGGCGAGAAAACATGAAAAAAATACATTAAGAAAAAACTTAAATTAGGCATCCCACAACTTCTCAAGTACATATGTACAAAAGTACCTTACCTGTTCAAGTGTATGTTGACCAAGATCAGTTGTTGATATCATCACTCCTGCCGCAAATGAACCCAATTCAAGACTTAAACCCAGCTTATCACTACACTGAAATGATATAAGAATGCAAGCATTATTTTGTATCATTAAATAGATGCTGTCTTTGGACAGGAAAGAAAGAAAAAAATTACTTGCTGAAACAGTCTGATCTTATAAGTTGTGTACATTAACTGCAATATGCATGAGGTCATAGATGTAAAAGGTAAGAAACAAGACAAACCCAAGCGACAAGTAAGCAGAATGCCACCGATGCCAATTGATAGAGTTCATTAGTCTGCAAACAAAACAAAAATGTCCATAACATAATCTGTAATGCACAGCACCGAGGTTCAGCAAAATGAAAACTAGTAAATACCTGAGAAGATAGGCTTATCATAAGCTTAAGGAACCATGGTACACACGATCGTGATAATATTGATAATGTGGCTAAAAATGTAACCAAGACCACCAACCTGTAATATGAGACACGAGGCACTCATGCGTCATTCATATAGACTTATATGCATGGAAAAAAAAAGGAAAAAAAAAAGGAAAAAAAAATAAAAGGTGTCGAATTGTTTATACATAAGACAGGGGCATTTATCATCAATTGTTTTGGGATGCGTTATAATGATCTTTACTTACGATTTAGTCATGGATATTACTCCTTGAAGAATACCAGAAGTACCACCAAGAACTGGAAGCAGAGCAAATAGCAAACCCACAGCACAGTCCTAATAGGTTACAGTTTTGAAACATTGAGAAATCATAATTCTGAATTTAATAAGTTTTATTTATAACATTAAGTGCACATGCATAGTAGTGAACTAGTGATATGCTGCAACTGAAAAATTTATACATGGTATCAGTACCTGCATTATAAGAGTGCCAACTGCGACTTGACCATGAAGAGCATTAATACTATTTCTTTCCATCAAGAATTTCAAAACCTGCAGAAAACCAAAAACATGAGATTAACAAGAAAATGTCGACCTTTCAATATCTATATATCCTACTCCCAACAATCAGTCCCTATAAGCATCACCCTTCCGATAGTATAAGGAGAAGATAAAACTTCCTACATTCCTATATAAACTATTTTAACGTAGTTTAATGTGATAATGTCCCATAAAAGACTACTAAAACCCGCTTGCGAGGATTACAAACTGCACAGTTCATATATTTCCCCAAGGTAAAAACTGAAGAAAATATGCAGAACTCAGTGCAAAAGATAGTTACCACTGCTGTCGAAGACATAGAAAGAAATGCACCAAAAAATACTCCTTCAGAAGGTCTTCCACCACATAACTGCAAATGATATGCAGCTGTGCAGCATTAGAACATTGGGAAAAGTAGAAAAATGATAGATAGTATAAAATGATCATAATGCATATGTAGTTTTATATGCCAGTTTGCAGTATGATCATTCGTAGTCTAACTACTTACTGATGCTGTTATTCCACACAAACACATAAATAGGAAAGTTTGCAGTAAACCTCCCAAAACAGCCACTGCTCGAACAACCCGAAGCTGCAAACTTGAAGGGGAGAGGGTACTATCATGACCTAAATTAATTGACAAACAGGAATGTAAAAGTATACCACAACACGAAAGTTACATGCTAACCTTAGCAGCTGAAAATTCCAGGCCTAATGCAAAAAGAAGAAATATCACTCCAAACTGAGCCACTGTCTCAACCTGCATGCTTGTTTTAATAAGAAAATGAAAGTAATACGTATGAAGCTATAAAATGGCAAACAAAGAATACATTATATGACACTTATTAATAGCAAAGTGTATGTAGCAGAAATATACCCATATTTTTCCTCATTGCATTTTTTTATTTAAAAAAATAAAATAAAAACCAAATTCTAAGAAGCTTGTTACAGTTTTTATGCATATTTGTGCACTTAAATGGAATGTAATGCATTGATGTTGTGCATGAACAGTCAAGCAGTTTGAAAGATTAACAACAAAGAATGACAAGAAAATAATACATCTACCTAAAATGAAGTGCAAAAGACCGAGTATAACATGAGAATTCATGATTATGAATCGGCTAATGGAACAACACTGAAAGCATAATCCTGAAGAAACGGTCAATAGGGGAAGCATGAAACAAAGAACCAGTCAAGCAAAATAGGGATAACAACAACATACTTGGACCATTTCACTGACAAAACTCAAGCCTCCAGGTCCAATGGCAGATCCTGCTAGTAAGTATCCAGTAATGACCTGAAAACATTCGAAAGTAAAAGGAAATTACTTTTCGGACAAGGAGAGGATCTAGAAGCAAAAAAGTAGATAAGATAAAACATTCAATCTTTAAAATAATTCAGTAGAACCTAAGCCAAATTCTGTGACAGAGTACATACAGGTTGTCCAGCACAGGCAAAGGCAATGCCACCGCATGTTGCAGAGACAATGACGACAACCAGATCTGATATTAGTCTGTAATATGAAGAGGATATATCAGCAAACCTTTTCTGCCTCTTATATATATATATAATGGCTATTGAAACAACAGCAAAAGAATTGTAAGCTGACCTCAAGTCCACTTGCAACACAGGATACTTTGACTTGAGATTGGATATAATAAAAACATTATCCTGATAAAAAGGAAACACATCAAAAATCAATATCAAGCACAAGACATTGTAAATATGGTATACTATTATGTCATCATCACTATACAGATTGTCTACATCCTCTTACATTCACGTACTCTCTATGTTATTTTCTACAGTACAGTAATAAGGTTTTGATGTGAACCAATGACAGGTAGCAGACACACCTTCCGATCTATTAGTGTAGGCATATCTTCTGCTCCATTCTCATTCTCCAGATGGAAAACATCATGAAATTGAAACGACCTAACATAACAAAGATGTCAGCAAATTCACTTCACGTATACTATTTGACACTTCAGCCACTTCCAACAAATGGAAATCAACAAACATATAGAAGCGCATACTTCTCCTCCTTGCTGTCATTTTTCTTGGACTTGACTCTAGCAACAGTCTCCAGAGTGGCCTAACAAACAAAACAACACCTTTAAAATGCAGGCCGAGGATTATGACATTTTTCCGTTAATCAATCACGTGCATTTAACACAGCACATTACTATAAATCCACAAAAATATCAGCTCAGCCGAGAACCTACCTGCTGTTCATTAACACTATTATTGAAGCTTCCGGCGTCGGAGGCTGCACAAGAAGACACAATTTAGAGAACATGTACAAGAAAACTAAATGCTTCAAAGTCTATAACATTCCACTCTCTTCGTCGAAAACTAAATCCACCTATAATGTGATTTACAAAGACTTAAAACTTAAAAGAGTGCAACGATCAACTAAGCAGTACCATAAGACTCCAAAATCTCTATAATCAAAACAGGCCTAGAACACCATGCAAGAAATTGAAAGCAATACAGTTCTAAAGAGAAGAATTTAAAGCCGGAAAATTCAAAATCTAATCCTTCAATTCAAGCAGGAATGCAATTGAGAACAGAATTGAAGAATATTTGGACCTTGATTCTGCTCGTTCTCAGGGAACTCGCGCTCGAGAGCCCGATCGATCATGTTAGCCAAGCTATCGTTACTAGATCTCGCTCGCGATGAGTTCTCCCACGCGGCATTGATCTCCTCCTCCGCCACCGAGTTCGACTCGTTCGACTCCGCGGCGGCGGCCGTTAATTTGAGACGAGGAGCAGCGACGGAGCTGAGACACAGCAGCGCGAGGATAGTAGTGAGCCGGAGCCTCATCGCAGAGGCCTGGACTGTGGCGGCGCGTGGCAAAACGTCGTCGTTTTGGATTCGCTCTCGGTTTTCGGAACGAGAGGGAAAAGAGAAATTTCAGTTGGGGACGGAGGAGCGAGGAGGTTTATGTGAAAGGACAAACTTGACCTCCGAAGCAAGCAAAGGTGTGATGAGTCTCTGTGAGATTCAGGTGCTTTGGATGAACCCCCACGCGCGAGAACAATGTGCGTGTAATACACAGCAAGACACGTAGCGAGCTCTTGGGGGTGGGTTAGTTACGCGGCGTTTTGCTTGCGTGAGGTGTGGTGAAGGTGCATGAAGGGCGATGTAGGTGCGGTTTGGTTTGCGTGTAGTCGCAGATTATCTGAATCTTATTTTACGCGCGCTGTGGCGCAACCGCGGCAGCGGGAATGGGAATTAGTTGCGGTCATGTGCTGATCTCGTGATACGGCACCGTTTTTGATGTACTCCAAAACGTCACAGTGCTTCTATATGACGTCGTGTATTTTTTTTTCTTTCTTTTTTCTAAAAGATTTGAGTACATATAGGTAGTTACGTCTTTCGTTCTTGGTTACTTTGGTTTTGTGGTATCGGAGAGTATGTAAATTCTAGGTTTTTACAACTTATAGGTTGAGATGGAGAAGATAGAGTAAAATGTTTGCATCTTTTAAATGAACTTTCAAATATGTCCAGCTTCTCTGTTTGGATTTTTTGTGTTTGGATTTGCTTGGATCCTTACAACCATTAAATTGAGTAAGGATGACATAGGTGATAAGTTGGTTGCATCATCTTTACTCAATCCAATGGATGTAAGGAATCCAAGCAAATCCAAACACAAAAAATCTAAGTAGAGAAGCCAATTCCGTTTTTATTGATAAGACAATCTAACAGCAGAACTTAAAAGCGCGCATAATGATAACTTGTAAGTGTAAATCTTACAGGACTATTACCAAAGCAAAGTTATTCCATGGAATAGTGAAATGTAATTCACATTTGACACAAAGATAGTCACTTTTATTAAGCAATAATAAAAGCAGAACCAAATAGGGATGTTGGCCATATGGGCATGCAAGTATGAAATAAATTTTAACTCCAGTCTGTTTGCCTAGACAGACCCTAGAATCAAAGCAGACCAAGTTACTTGTATCTGCTTGGTTTCCAGTATCTTAAGCAAGGGGCTGTTCTTTGATGCATTCTCGGGAATGATCTTCCCTATATTTTTTAAGGCGCAATTCAGTAGATTCTCTTTAAAATGGCAGATCTGTCTCTGGATTTCAAAGTCATCAAGAAACTTAACTTAGATCCTTGTTAAAATTTCATGGAATTATGTGTCTAGCAGAATATACTTAATCCATTTCCCTAATCCCTCTACTCTCATAATTAATTCAAGTAAAGATGACCCCTACCGCAAAATCACAAAGTTTAACTAACTGATTTAACAGCTTCTATATTTATTTTTCTAATCCCAGCTAGATTGCTAGAGTTTCAAGTCTCCTAACAGAGTTTGGCACTAGTGCAAGATGTTAAGCGCCCACTGGGAAGGTTTCTCCCCCCAGTTTTCCTTTGCCTGTTTGAATGGCAATATATTCAATACCAGCATGTCACATTCAAACTGCCCCTGGTTTTGTTTAACCTGACAAATACCAAACAAAAAACGGTTGATCAGGAATAAGTTTGGTACAAAAATATCCATACAATAGTAAAAGGCCAGTGGGCAGACACAGTTGAACACAAGGAGACTGATAGTGAGTGATGCACGTGATGATTGCAAATCATAACGGGTGCAAGTTAGTGAAGGAAAGTTCATCTAGCAAAAGAGTGAAGAAACAGAATCAGGGTTTACTACAGAGATATAAGTTACTTGTTGATCAAAATATCTCACATATAAACATACAGTGCTCCCAATATAATATTTTTAATACAGTAATTTCTGGTCCTATAAATACTGCATTGCATTTTCATGTTTTGTATATCAGAATAAGAGAGAATGAAGGAAATGGAGGTCCCTGTCATAGACTTTGGTGAAATCAATGGTGAAGGGAGGAGCAAGACAATGGCTCTTCTGCACCAAGCGTGCGAGCAATGGGGCTTCTTTCAGGTAAAGGGGATCATTATTTCTTCGTTTTTCATATCTAAATCTATGTTTTCTGAATTTCAGATACAATGCTTAATGTTTGCAGATTGAGAGCCATGGAATCGACAAAAAGCTGATGGACAAAGTGAAGCACTTGGTAAATGCATACTATGAGGAAAATTTGAAAGAGAGATTTTATCAGTCAGAGATAGCTAGAAGCTTAGAGAAAGACGATACCTCTGACAAAGACTGGGAAACCACCTTTTTCGTCTGGCATCGCCCCACATCAAACATTGAAGCAATTCCAAACATCTCAGAGGAACTTTGGTAAGTCAATTATCAGTAGATTTGCAGAACAATCACGTATGACCTGTAAACTGCTGTTGTAATTCCAAACATGTATACTGAGTTTTAAGCATGAAATGCAGCAAAACAATGATTGAGTACATAGCTCAGCTGATCAACCTGGCAGAGAAACTCTCTGAGCTCATGTGCGAGAATCTTGGTTTGGAGAAGGATGATATCAAGGATGCATTTTCAGGTAGCAAGGGTCCTTCTGTTGGGACAAAAGTTGCAAAATATCCTCAGTGTTCTCAGCCAGAACTTGTGAGAGGACTGCGAGAGCACACTGATGCTGGTGGGATCATACTGTTGCTTCAAGATGACCAAGTTCCAGGTCTTGAATTCTTCAAAGATGGAAAATGGGTTGCGATTCCACCATCCAAGAACAACACCATCTTTGTGAACACAGGTGACCAACTGGAAGTGCTGAGTAACGGAAGGTACAAAAGTACTCTGCACCGTGTCCTGACAGACAAGAATGGAAGTCGACTCTCCATTGCTACCTTCTATAACCCTGCAGGAGATGCCCTTATCTCTCCAGCTCCCAAACTCTTATACCCCAGTAGCTTCCGTTTTCAAGATTACCTGAAGCTTTATGCTACCACAAAGTTCAATGACAAGGGACGCAGATTCGAATCCATGAAACATATGGCCAATGGGAGCAAAGGTTTCCATACCTAAAGTGCTAAATCACATAACATTTCTGTTTCCCACTTCATATAAGTTTGTACTTTTGGTTTTTGTTTTAATAAAGTTGTTATGTCATCTACATAAAAGACTCTTTAATAGAGAACAAAGGTTTTTCAGTGAGAGAAGCAGTATTTCTAAAATCTAGTATATCTTTTGCTTTTGAGAGGAAGCAGTATATGTTGAAACATCTCTATTACATTAATTAATACTGATTTGCTATACACATGCTTCAAAAAAAAAAAAATCAGTTTCTGTATAAAGTAAACTAAGAAAAACCAAATGGTCTAAATATATTATTAAAGACTGGCCTTTGGAAAGAGTTCTAACATGTTCTAAACACTCATACTCAGAGATATACAAAGGATGACAAGACCAAAATTCTTCACAAGAGTTGCAATAAACAAAAGCTACAAGCCAGCTATTTTACATAATATAGATTTAGCTAAGAATGTTTTGTTTCGCTCAACTACTTTAGTCAACATAAGCTTGTGAGGCTTCAACAATGGAGAGCATTTGGTGACTAAACATAACAAAAAGTTCCCAATTTTCAGAGACTTAGAAAATGATTCAGCCAACAGCTGAACCTGGTAAACAATATGGTCAACTGAACTCTGTGTAAAATGAATATTAAGATTCAAAATGCTTTGCAACAGGCTAAACAATGATTCTGTCCATACCATTTTATCAGTGATCCTATATTTGTGGCAAAGAAGACATATGACTCTCCTCTCATCTTTTTCTCCACACAGCAGCTTCTGACAGAAAGATGAAACATGAGCCGGGTGCAAGCTTTCCTTGATGACCCTTGTGATCACATCACATATAGGATTGTTAAGGCCTTCCTGTCGGAGAATCAGTGGAAACAACAGTGCAAACTCAGTGGCCCTTTGGTGTATCTTGCAGTACTCCACTATTGCAGTCACTAGCACACGCGAGGCTGGTTCCTCAAGAACCAGCAACTTGGGCAGGACGATAGAGCACAAAACCTGGCTTGGCCAAGTAAACTCTTCCTCGTTTCCACTTGTCAGACTAGAAAGTAGAACGGAAGCAGTCTCATCATCAGCTAACCAAGGTTCAATCACACCCAAAACTGCGAAACACTCTCCTCCTTTTCCCAAGCAAAGTTCACGAATTTCATTCGCTAATCCCACAGTCTTTGAAGTTGATTCAAATCTCAAAACCCGCTCTTTCAAACTAATCGCCTTCTCTCGAACTTCAGGTCCAAGATCAAAATTTTCTGGAGAATCAACATTCATATCCTCAACAGCATCATCCATATCCATATCCTGATTTTCATTTTCATCACCTCCGACTTCACTCAACGTACCACCAACATTGTCGAAATCACCACCCACAGTCCTCGAATTCAACTCCTCAGCCGATACAGGCAACCATGGCAGAACCGAATCACTCTCAGCCGCTGACTCCTTAAGCCAACCCGGCAACGACTCAAACTCATTTTCCTCCTCCTCCTCCTCCTCCCCGGAATCCAAACCCAAACAAGAAATCCACTCGTAATTCGACTCAGACATTACGTCAAGCAGCTGGTGTGCACTTTTCTGGACCCAAAAATCAACCCCCTGATCGCAACCCAAAACATTCCTGGCCAATTTAACCAACTCCCTGCGGTTAAACCTCTCACGATCCAAAGCCAGAAACGACAAAACCCTCGCCTGAACCATATTCGGCAGAGTCTGTATAAACATCACCCTGCAAAACCAAAACTACTCTATCAGTCTCGGATCAAAAACTCTGTCAAAAACAGAACTTGGGTTCGGCCCACTACCCGTTCGGGTTCGGAGCTCCGGAAGAAGCGTCGAGTGTCTCCATTGGTCTCATCAGCAACGACAGGAAAGCGGTGGTGGTGATCGGCGCGGAGGTTGACGATGAGGCGCTGAAGGATTGCTTCAGCCACGTCGACGCTTCCGATTCCGGCGTCGGAGAGTTGAGGAAGATGTCGAAGAGTGGGACCCATTGCTCCATTTTCGGCTGGATCTCTGTAAATCCGATTGGGAGGGTTTGAAGGGTTTGATAAGACGCGGGAAAGCGAAACGGTGCGTTTGAGATGACCGAGAGGATCCCATTTCAAACATGGGACTGTGGGAAGTGGGATTTGATAGTACGGAGGGACTAAATGAAATCCGGGACACGTGATAGGTGGTGCCAGAGTCACGTGGCGGGACGCGTCGGAAGCACTTCTGCTTTTGGTAGAATCACTTTTGACAAACGCGGTTTATCTATTGGCTTATAAATTTCAACCCGTATGGGGATCTAGAGAATTCTTAAATAGATACGGATCAGGATTTGGGTGGGCTGTACTCCATTCAGTCCATTGCATGTGTAATCGTAATGAGGATCATTTAGTCAGTCATAGGTAAAACATTTGATCCGCAAGGAAGAAAAAGAGAGAACTACTAATACTATATTACTATCGTATGATCGCCTTACAAACCACCTGCTCGATCCTTTCTAACTTGTTAACAGGACCACCGATCACTCGGGGTCTATGACTTCGTAGAGCAAGAGCTAACGGAGCTCTTGCTCTGACCAACTCTTGTCTTCATCATACTTATCTTCCTCTGCGGAATTCTTGTTTGCGGCTGGAAATTAGGATTCTTCTTCCTTCGTCTTTTGATTGAGATCCCCGCCCATAACTGTTGGTCTATATCACTGTATATATACGTTATTCTAGAGTTTTTTCTCGGTCTCTATACTGCTGCACCTTATCCCGTTTTATATACGTGGGGTTAAAACTCTAGTCCTATTAAATATAGGAAACACACTGGGGACTTACAACCAACCGAAATATAGAATCTACCGCGAATGTATACTTTTTTTTTCCGTCTGTTTCGTCACTCGAGTTACAAATGTTACCATAACCTTTTAGAATTCTCTTCGTAATTGTTTTAATCCGATACAACAAATAAAAGATTGAAACAAAATTACAACGAAAAATTGCGTAGACTTCCCAACTGATATGTTGGGAAAAAAAGAATGCAATGAGACCAAACAGTAGAATCAGAATGTGTATGAGCAAGCTTCACGTAGGCATGACAGAAGATCACTAATTAAATCGTAATTGTTTAATTTTTTTGTTAAAACTTCCCTTATTTCGTGAGAAAGACACGAATATATGCCCTGGCCAACAAGATCGCAACATTTAACACTGCTTAAAAAGCTACAACAGCCCCTCGATCTCAATATGCACACAAAAATAGTTTCACTTCCGATAACCCCAAGCTCAAAAGCATATAAACCCAATCGACAGTTCCTTCACACCAAGCCAAACTAAGAACTAAGCAAAGCGAAACACAAACCCCCTTCTCCACCAACCTCACCACCACAACCACCGAAACACCGCCACCATGGGAGTCAGCAACAAAATCACAGCAGTCCTCAACTTCACGGCTCTCCTCTGCTCCATCCCCATAATGGCTGCCGGCATCTGGCTAGCTTCCAATCCCGACAACGAGTGCATCCACTCTTTCCGGTGGCCCGTCTTCGTCCTCGGCGTCCTTATCCTCCTAGTCTCCCTCGCCGGCTTCATCGGCGCTTACTTCAACAAACAGGGCCTTCTTGCTCTCTACCTCTTCTGTATGGCCGCCCTCATAATCCTCCTACTTATTCTGCTTATCTTTGCTTTCACTGTTACAAGGCCTGACGGAAGCTACGGCGTTCCGGGAAGGACATACCGGGAGTATCGGCTGGACGGGTTTTCTAAGTGGCTTAGAGATTACGTTACTGATTCCGGGAATTGGCAGAAGATAAGGGTCTGTTTGGCTGATTCGGATACTTGTCCTAAGCTCACTGAGAATTACATCACTGCTGATCAGTTCTTTGCGGCTCACATCTCTCCTCTTCAGGCAAGTTCTTCTTATTTGAGTTCTTCATTTTCTTATAAGTTACTGTATTCCAAGATGATTTTGACTATGTTGATTTAAGTGCTGCTTTGATGAGAGAGAGCTCAACTTCTTTACCCTGTTTTCATAAAAGAAGCTGATAACTTGAAAGTAGTGGTGTCTTTAGAAGATAAAGAGGAGTTTCTCTCTTGTGGATCCAAACAGGTCATTAGTTCCCAAATGCCCTTGTAATTACTATTCTAAACCAGTTCTTGATCTCTCTGTTTCCTCTGTTTCTTTGCTTGTATTAGTAAAAATTGTAGTGTTTGAATATAAGATTGACTGTGAGTATTGATGTAGTTGCTGTTTGATAAAAAAGATTGCAACTTTTAACACTTTCTGTGCAAAAGAATAGAAGAAAAAGATTCTTCGATTCGTACATCCAAACAGGGCTTTAATTCCTTGATAACTTTATGCTACTTTGTGAACCAGATGTGAAAACCAGAAATTTCCAGAAACTCAAATGCAGTAGAGTAAGAATAGAAATCTAGGATTCTAGGAGTGATCATGACCCACCAATTGGGTTTTAGTATAGAGCCAACACTCCATGCCCCCTATCTACCTTTCATTGTGGTCCATGATTTAAATGGAAAAATGAAGACACAAACTTTGCTCTACTGGATGGCAATTGCTTCTGAATTATTATAGAAATCATGGAAGGTAGACCAAACTAAAGTTTTCCAAATACCATAATTGGGGGTCCCAATGGAAGAAGGTGAAAAAGAATAACTATGCTTGCCAGCATTAGATTCATGTAGTGACAAAATTTTGTTGGGTTTTTCCTTTATCTTTTTCTCTTATGGTTCCTACTGATATTTTAAGTTATAACGTAGACATTGTTCTTGTGTTACAGTCAGGATGTTGTAAACCTCCAACAGCTTGTGGCTACAACTATGTGAACCCAAATCTGTGGATCAACCCAGTAACCCCTTCAGCAGACCAAGACTGCTTGCTATGGAACAATGACCAAAACATACTATGCTACAATTGCAACTCTTGCAGAGCTGGTTTACTTGGGAACTTGAGAAAAGAATGGAGACGAGCCAATGTGATACTCATTGTGGCGGTGGTGATTCTCATCTGGGTTTATGTCATTGCCTGCAGTGCCTTCAAGAACGCGCAAACGGAGGAGCTCTTCCGCCGTTACAAGCAAGGATGGGTGTGACTTCGGCCATGTTGCCAAACACAGCTCTAGTATGGGGTCCCTAGGTCTAACCAAGGGGGGCCTTATCGTTTTGGTGATTGTCATCAACAGCATTTTGTAGTGTACATATTGCTTTGTTCCTTATTTTTTCTATGTAATGGACAGAAAGTGTAATAGAATCTCGTACCTAAGCTTTTTTGTACTAGTACTGGTATTAGATGCTTCTGCTTCAATGGTGCTTGTGGCTTCTTGGATTAATATACTGTTCGAGTATTATATTCTTACACCAGTTGATGCACCGACATTACCGACTAGAGAGACCAACTTTCACAACATCAAGGGTGGTTTAAGTCTCCAATAATTATGTTCATGGTGTGATCATTAAACAATGAGTAATAAGACAATAATGCTGAATATAATTAGTCAGAACTTCTAGGGCGTATTTGACAGTTTCGAATATAATGGTAGTTATAGTTATAGTGCTTCCTAGAAAAGCACTTGTTAACGTCTTTCTACTGGATTACAGTGTGCAAAACTGCAAATTGCATATCTAATCTGTTTCTTCCTCAAGTTATACACTAAAGTTGTCTCTCCTGCAATTTGATCAAAGGAAAAAACTTGGGCTGACATTAGCCAATAAAGAGACGACACGTGACCTTTAAAATGTCATTTATGTCCTTGTAAATGTCTTTTATGTCCCTGAAGAAGCCACGTATCGTTTCTTTATTGGCTAATGTCAGCTCTAACTGACCAAAGTTGGCCAGGCAAGTGCTGTCCTTTGATCAACCCTTTCCTATTTATAAGCTACA
Source organism: Potentilla sterilis (assembly GCA_963682095.1). Classification (NCBI taxonomy): domain Eukaryota; kingdom Viridiplantae; phylum Streptophyta; class Magnoliopsida; order Rosales; family Rosaceae; genus Potentilla; species Potentilla sterilis. The sequence continues at coordinate 4,355,049 of OY821761.1, forward strand.
GGAGTACAGGTGGGTTAGCTTTTATATTGCTCAGAGGCTTAAGTTTCCAATTCAAATATAATCTCATAATCTGGCTCTCCTAAAACTTTCGTCTATCACGTTGCCATTGTGTAGAGAAATATTTAACCAAATCTTATAAACTGGAATGAATACATAGTCTATATTCTATACACATGGTTCTCACAGTAGCATAAACGCTTTCAACACAAGTACTACTAATTAATATCTTCCTACAAATCCCACTGTTACACTGCCCTGCAGAAATTATAGCCCGAGACCGGAAACAAGAGCCATTCACTAGTATTGACTATGAACTTTTTCTGATCCGGGAGGAATAACTGCCTATGAGTTTACAATTTTCAATGCTGTAACAATTTCTATAGAAAATTAACCGATTGATTTGATGAAAAGGTAGTCTCTCACATGAGGTAATTATCAGGCAGATAACTTTCTAGAGTATACAATGTACATGGGGTCTGAGCGTCCAGGGTTTGGAGAAATATCCACCCCCTGCAGTCAATAGCAGAGTTTTTAGGATAAGGTATTTCTACTAAAATTCTTGGAACTCTGACACTTGAATTATAGAGGATTCATGTGAGAAGAGAACTTATATGTGGTGATAAAAGGAATGATAAAAATGGAGAAACAAGAGCTGATTACCTGAGGAGGTTCAAATCCTCCAGCATAGTGGAAATATGACCCAACAATCAAACCATGATCAGCATCACCAGTTGATGTCCAGATTGAGATGGCTTTAGTCCAGAAACATCGGTTGGAAAAGCTGTATTTAGGCATTGGCATTAAGTTAGCAATGATTCATAAGAGAGACCAGGTTCATTATGAAAAACAACAGATGCAATTTGAAGTGCTACTCTCTCCATAAAATCCCTAATGAAATCCTAAGGGTAGAGGATGATTTGAAATCTGTATCCACAAGACCGCACTTGAGATCACAGCATATATTATCAAAAGATGAAGACAGTTTCACCTCATTATCGCAAGTCCGCCTGGCTTAAGGACACGGCACATTTCCTTGAAAACTTCAATAGGCTTGTTTATATAATCAACACTAACCTGCAATATGAAACTTATTTACATGCATCTGAGAGCAGTAAAGAACAGTAACTGTCTGAAAAGTATGCACCGCGTACATAAATTATATCAGAAGGTGATAAACTCATCATAGATTTACTTACCACATTAGTTATCACATCGAAAGAATTATCTTCAAAGGGAAGTTTAGGGTTGACATTCAAGTCTTGAAGAACATACTCTGTCAAAACCTACAAAAGTTTAATAAATGAGGATGGATATTCGCAATTACTATACAGCTATAAATACTCTATAGCTATCATGGCTACTGAATCAGAAGACACAAGTTTATGATTCAACATCAAATAGATATTTGGGCACTATTATATCTTGTATTTATGCTACATCTCAACAGAGAATGGTACTCTATAATGCTTAACGTCAGTATAGACCCATTCATTTAGGCATCAATAGCAGTACTGTAAGAGAACTCCCAATTAATATACATTGTGTATAAGAAAAACAGCTCGACTGCAACATGTTCAGATTCTCAAATAAGCAAAACAATTGAAAGAGAAGTACCGGATTCGCCTTTAGTTCTGCTTCATTCATTCCCATTCCAACTACTCGCTCTTGCTTGTATCCTGGAGGAAAGTGACTGACCTAGATATAATATCACTTATTAGATTATTATTCCTGAGCTCACAAAATGTGAATGTAAAACAAGGCCTCATATTAACTTAAAAGACTCACCCAACTGCTACACATGTCCAGCATGCTTACTCCTGGAGTGTTGCTAGGCGGAAACACCTTAGAATAGTACTTGGTCAGTGCCGCAATGGCTGGATCATCAATATGTGTCACAAAGCGCGGACTCTCATAAAACAATGTATCTGGTGACCTGATGAAATCAACTTCTCGTTTTAGAACTTAAAAGTTAAACCCTCCCAGTGTTGAGCTGAATTTTCAGCTCACTAAAACTTGCATTGTACAAGCAAAAGTTAGAAACTTTACTCATCATAGCGCTGGAAATCCTCCGGCTTGTAAGGAATCTGCTCCGGCCAGTCCACATTCTTCAGTATCTTACATTAGACGCAAAACCATAAGGACATTAGGCATGCCAAACAATGCTACAAAATCTTAAAACACCAATCAATCAATAGAGTTACTTAGAATTCATGAACACTTCTGGCTACTTTTGCAGGAAAAGGGTCTCAGAAGCAAAGCTTTTATAAAAGACTAAACCTTTCAGACTACAAGAAATGGGAATTCCCTTGTCAAAATCCAAAATTGGAGACAACGCACAAATCAAATCAATAGAAATAGATAAAGAACAAAATTTTATCCCCAATCAAGGCAATCATGGATTGAAAAGCTACCTCTTCGAATGAAGGACCACTCTTCAGCCTGGCAGAGGCAGTGAAAGCTTTGCCGCCAACAGCACCAGACATGTTCATCAACTGAGCCCAAAATGAAGCTCCAAGTCCCAATACCAAACGCCGAGGTGCTCTGCCTCCACTGCTCCACTTGCTTACAACTTTTGCTTGATTAGGAACAGACCCAACTGCACTAGTGATCGAGTAAGAAGAAGAACAAGAATAAACACCCGCCAAATGTGGTAGCCGATGAGGAAGCCTGAGACCAATTCCAACACATTTGGGCATTGCTGAGTTTTCAGTGACAGCTAACTTAAAAGGGTCAACCAACTACTGTTACAAAATTGAAGATGAAACCGAGGAGGCTTTTCGGACTTTCGTTGTTTTAGATTATCTGGAATTGGATCACATTATGCCACATTTGTGGTGGACTGGCAATTTACGTGGCAATTACACATGTAACATATTAAGCATGAGAAGTAGATTCTCATTATCCAAAAACACAATCATGTTTATAAACCAATAACCTCATGACTTTAACATGGTTTCGATCTCTCTCCTCTTGTTACTGAAGAACTGGAGTGCTATATAGAGATTTCAAAGAACATAATCAACATATTTGGTGATGATCGACATAATACTTGTCCAAAAACTTTGATGGTAAAATGAGTGATTTTGGGTGGAAGAGGTTGATCCTAATCTTTTGCAGTCTTCAAATACAGTATAGACGTAAGTGAATCACAAATTCATAGCCATTGTATACTCAAACATACATAGTTAATCTCCTAAAATCAAAAGGCCGGAATACATAGTCTATCGGTATGGTTCTGAACTCTAGTGTAACTTATCATAGTTCTCAATTGCACAACTCGGAGTTAAGTAGCTAGCTCTTACATTCCTAGAAGTCCAGTAGCAAGCACCAAATCTATATGACTATGAGAGCTACCAAACTGCGCGCAAAAGGTAGATCAGTTGCATGTGTTGCTATCTTTGTTGATGCAGACATTGCACAGAGAAACTAAGGCTTATTAACAAATACGTACAGAATACAGATATGAGCTCAAGATTTAGTTAGATGTAGCTACTCTCCAACTTGAAAGAAGACAAAATGTGGTGTTGGTGTAGATCAGTAGGTGAGGAAGGGGACACAATAAAAGCTGGATCATTATATCATCTTACAGTTTAGGACAAGGAACTCCAAAATCATTGACTACACTCTCTGACTAGACTGCAGGTAGTATCTAAGCAAATATTGATTGTGTTATAGAGAATTGCAATTGCTAACTTGGAGCTGAAACTTCAGAGAAAACTCCAAGAAGGTCATGAGTATGAAACCCCATGTTTAATAAGATGAAAAAAAAAAAAACATATGATCCAAGATTAGATGATGCATGATTGCATGTGTGAAGAGCTAGAGCTTCTTATTCTATATATTCATGTGATCATGCCAAGTTGAGGTAGTAGGCTAGAAGCTTCATTACAATACAAAACTGCAAAAGCCAAGCTGAGGAACTTGCCATGAGTATCTTCTAGAGCTTAACATAAAGGATATTTTTTATTGGAGAAATTATATTTATTGAATTAATTCAAGTATGATTATAAATCCATATTTTACTCCTAATTAATCAAAGTTGAAAAGCTTGATAAGAATGAGATCGACTTGCATGTACTATATTGTTCTCTTCAATTGAACTTATCTGCAATGCAAGAGTATTCTTACTTCAAGTTTATGAACTAATAAGAAAGACTACTTCTCATTTCTTATAAAAAAAAATATTTTATTCATCCACTACATCAAAATTTTCTCAAATTCTGATGTAGTCAGACATATATTCGCATCAAAGTAGAAAAGCAGTCAATCAGACCATCTTAACTTATCTGCTGAATTGAATATGCATATAGTCTCCAGCCCAACCACAGTGGGAAGGGTAAGAAGGAGCGCTTAATTAGGATACCCTCATTTGAGCTGACTTCAATTATATAAGTTTTCCATCCCCTTCAGAGACAGTGTTTATTTTATTAAGATCCCTCCCAATTGTTCTTATTCTTTAATGCTTATTGCCTGAGTGTACTTAACATAGCATCAACTAATAACTACATATATGCCCTTTGAGTATGAGAATATCATATTTAGATTACAAGAGCTTTTTTTTAGTTTCTTTCCAATTTAAAAGAAAGTGTATGCTTTTACTCTGCTAATTCTTCTTTGAAATGGGATCCCAACTAGCCCCTTATCTCTTAATTATATATATATATATATATATATATATATATATATATATATATATATATATATTTCTTTTAATATGAATTTTCCGCACCGAAATGCATCACCCTCATCATTTGAAATGATCCTAAGGATCACTAATCTATATCTTTCGATTTCAATTGAAACGATGCTAAAACACTGAAAATTTTCAAACAAGAAAGATGCAATGTGAAATTGATGCCAAAATTTAATTTCTTACACAAGCATAATAAAGATTGAAAAATGAAAAAATCAGGGGTAAAAGAGTGATTTCGCCAAAAACAAACGCCTATAAAAGAGCTCTCATTCCCTCCTTTCACTCTCCCTCCTCATTTCTCGGATCCTCACTCTGATCCCCCAAAACCAATCCCCAAACCCGGGTCGACCCGAAGCCCTACCTCTGGCCCCAAATGGCCCTACCCAGATTCGTAATCGAAGCCTCGGAGGCCGACTCCATGGCCAAGCAGTCCGGCCTCACCGTCGTCCAGCTCCTCCCTTCCCTCGTCAAGTCCGCCCAGTCCCTCGCCCGCGTCCCCATCTCCAAATTCCACGTCGGAGCCGTCGGGTTCGGGTCCTCGGGTCGGGTCTTCTTCGGCGTCAACCTCGAGTTCCCGGGCCTCCCCCTCCACTACTCCGTCCACGCCGAGCAGTTCCTCGTCACCAACCTTTCCCTCCAGTCGGAGCCCCGCCTCGACTACGTCGCCGTCTCCGCCGCCCCCTGCGGCCATTGCCGCCAATTCTTCCAAGAAATCCGCCGGGCCCAGGACATCAACATCCTCATCACCTCCTCCGGTGACGGCAAAAACGACGTGTCGTCCGACGGGAACGACTTGTCGTGCGGCGAATTCGGCCCGCTCCGCCACCTCCTCCCCCACCGGTTTGGTCCCGAGGACCTCCTCGGCGAGGACGTGCCGTTAGTACTCGATAAACACAACAATGGCCTATCTTTCTGTAACAAACTCTCGAACAACAAATCGAACAAATCGCAGATTTTTAGCGACGATTTGACGAGCCACGCGCTGGAGGCGGTGAATAGGTCTCACGCGCCGTACAGCCAGTGTCCGTCTGGGGTGGCGATTATGGACGGTGAGGGGAAGATTTACAGAGGGTGGTATATGGAATCGGCGGCGTATAATCCGAGCATGGGTCCGGTGAGGGCGGCGCTGGTGGACTACATTGTCAGCGGCGGCGGCGGGTATGAGGAAATTGTGGGGGCGGTTCTGGTGGAGAAGGAGGATGCTTTGGTGAAGCAGGAGCAGACTGCTAGGTTGCTGTTGCAGACCATTTCTCCCAAGGTCGAATTTCGGGTTCTGCATTGCAAATGATGAGAAATGTTAGTGTTTTCCATTGCCGTTGTTATTATTCGGAAAAATAAATAGATTGGAAGATTGATATGTACATAGTTTACTCAAGATTAATATGTATGATAAAGAAAAGAAGCATGCTTTGGCTGCATTATGCCATGCAATTTGATCATTTCTGTTTGTGCTCTGTATTATTGGATCAAAATGAGCTTGTATAAACAACTGAAATGGTATTGTTACAAGAGTTCACACAGCAAAGTTGATCTTGCAGGCGAGTTTTCAGATAGTACAAATTTCGGGTTTTGCCATTGCAAGTGCTAGTAAAAAAGGTTTGTTCTTGATTGAATTAGGTTGCTTCTGAGTTTCTGAGATAACAGAATTAATGTTAAACAAATTAGGTTGCTTGTGCTCTAGCAAATCATGGTTGGTTTGCCATGCTTTGCTAATCTGACCCTTTTTGTTGCTTGACGTTACTGTCATGGCCTTGAGGCTGGCATGTAGTGGCTTCCAACCTTTTTCGAAAGCTCTTGTTGTTTTTCCTGTTAGTACAGTCAGCCAAAGCCAAAGCATGATTCCTCTATCTCAAATATGGATGGTGTAGATATATGTAGCAGTATTCCAATTGTGATTTGGTCCACTCATAATAGCAAATTGATTGGCTTATAGAGTATCTATTGAGGTGGACTTCCAACATAGTGAGCAAACCCTCTAAAACACTTCCTTTGTTGAATCCAAAAGGTGTCACTTTTCTTTAAACCATCTTGATTCATTAAGCCACTGTGGATTTTAGCCAATTGGGGTTAGCAAGCAAGGGTAAGAATTGGCTTTAAGAGTCGTGTAAGCAAGAAAGATCAGATCAAAGTTTTCCAAGTTGGCTCTATATGAAATCGACGTAGAGTTTTGGCCACTACAAATTGGCACCATATCTTGATTCAACTGCTACAAAATAAAACTACAAAATGATGACAAACCCTTGTGACAGTTTGGAACCATTTTCAGAATCTTATAAGTTGAGATGCCAGCATTGCAGTTTGCATATTGAGTTTTTGCCAAAATATTAAAAGTTGTAGAAAGCTGACATCCAATTCTGGTATCTGATCCTTCTGAGCCTAGCAATGTAGTTTAAATGTTAGTATAGGTTGTGATCCACATGATCTGAAAACATTGACCGAGAATTTATAACTTAAAACCATAATTTATAACCAAACTAGGCCTAAGGTCATGAACAAATCAAGGTGAGAAAGCAATTATATACATATGCTTATGTTTCTTCTTATGAATCTGAAATATTGACCGAAAGTTTTACAGCTCAATGGATGATCTAACAAAGAGTCCTAAAATCGGTTACACAATCTAGCCGAAGAGTCGATGAAGTAACTTAATTATCAACTTCCTCTTTGTCATCTCTGATGTTCACCACGAAAATGCACCTTCAAAGTTCAAATCATTAGACCCAATAGAAGTATAAACTTGTGGATTGAATCCAAATTGAGCAAAATTTGGGAAAGCATCAGTAACTCTTATCGTACTGGCATTGGCTAGTTGTCCCAGCGTTCATCATAGTTATCAAATCCTCGAACAGCTTTCGGATTTAACGTATCTACACTAGTGCAGGGAACATTCTCGGGTATGTACTATATAGACCCCAAATACCTTCAGACAAGTCAGTTGACCGATAAGACAGCTTTGGGGTGGCCTAAGGGGATTAACTGACAGGCAAGGAGGAGTTTTCCCTGCATAGATTATACCCATTAAGTCGATATCATAGCTAATTAAACAAGCATGAGACAATGAGATAGAGAAAGGGATGTGCGAGATTTCGTACCTGGGGGATTATTCGCTCTAAGACCAAACGTCTCATTGGTTTGAATCAAAGGGAATGTAGCACAAAACTGTAGGAGACTTCACTCCAGACCAAACGCTTCCTTGGTGCCAAACCAGCTGGAAATGTTTTGCCTTAACTCCAGCCTTGATGACCTGATCTCGACATGAACTAATTCCAGAACGAACTAGAGATGAAAGGAACAGAAAGGATTCCTTCTTACTAACAATCTGCTCGATAAGACCTACTATTTATACCAAGCTAAGGAGCTGCTAGTTAGCTACAAAGTTGGGCACAAAGTAACTCAAAGCATGGACAGCTATGAACAGTGTAGGTATGGGTTCCCATCTCATTCCACAAGCAAAGGGATGGAAAACCAAAAGATGTTTCCATTTCATTTCAGTTTCCAACAAGGGATGGGCAACCAAAAACGAGCTTTGTCCAATCAAATAACCATTGTCATAAGCAGAAATCAATTGCAGTGGCACATGGATGAAGACTTGAATTTATGGGCTAGATTTATCTACAAGGATCAGATTGTTATTAGAAGGGTCAAAATTAGGCCTTCGCTTACAGAACCTAATTGGTTCTGGTGGAATATGTAGAACTTGTCAATCTTTGAACACCCAAAACTAAGAAATACTGGAAGTGTCAACTCAGGTTTGGGGGAAAGTTGTGTGCTGCTGGCTGACACATATGGACTTAACACCTTCATCTTCTTCAACAAATTAGCTTGCTTTGCTCTAGCAATTCATGGTTACTTTGCATGCTTTGCTAATCTGACCCTTTTTGTTGTTTGATGTTACTGTCATGGCCTTGAGGCTAGCATGTAGTGGCTTCCAACTTTTTTCAAAAGGTCTTGATCGTCTTGTTTTTTCTGTTAGTACAGTCAGCCAAAACCAAAGCATGGTTCCTCTATCTCATATATGGATGGTGTATATATATATATATATATATATATATATATATAGCAGAATTCCAGTTGTGTTGACCCACTCATAATAGTAAATTGATTGTATTATGGAGTATCTACTGAGGTGGACTTCCAACATAGTGAGCATACCCTCTAAAACACTTCCTTTGTTGATCCAAATAGTGTCACTTTTCTCTAAACCTAATCTGATTCATTTAGCTATTGTGGATTTTAGCCAATTGGAGTTAACAAACAACGGTAAGCTTGGCTTTAAGAGTCGTGTAAGCAAGAAAGATCAGATCACAGTTGGCTCTGTAAGTATGGAATTGACGTAGAGGTTTTGTTACTACAAATTGGCACCATATCTTGATTCAACGGCTTTGAATAAAATAAAAAAATGATGACAAACCCTTATGACAGTTTGGAACCATTTTCGGAATCATATAAGTTGAGATGCCAAAATTGCAGGTTGCATATTGAGCTTTTACCAAAATATTAACAATATCTGGGCATCCAATTCTGGTATCTGATCCTTCTGAGGCTAGCAATGTGGTTGAAATGTTGGTGCAGGTTGTGATCCACATGATATCAAAACATAAACCGAGAATTCACTCCTCAAGCAATAATTTAACTAGTCCTAACTCCTAATCCTAACATCATGCACAAATCAAGCTAAGAAACCAATTTTTCATAATGCTTATGTTTCTTCTCATAAATCGGAAATATTGACTGAACGATCTACAGCTCAATCTATAATCTAACATAAACCCCAAATCATTTAGATCAATCTAACAAATAGCAAATTTGAGCAATTGATTTGCGAAAGCACCAGTGATTTCAACTCCTATCATACTTGCACTCTGTAGCTTCTGTTCCCAGCATTCACAGAGATATCAACTCCTAAAACAGTGATTCCGCCTGGTCAAACTCACGTATCTACCATAGTGCAGGAAAGAAGGCACTTCCGTTTGACAGGGCAGAGGAAAGGAAGACTATAATTCCTGTCAGGAGTGGATAATTCGCTCTAAGACGTAACGTCTCATTGGTTTGAAAAAAAGGGAATGTAGTACAAAACTGAAGTAGACTTCACTCCGGACCAAACGCTTCTTTGGTGCGAAACCAGCTGGAAAGGTTTGGCCTTAGAGCGAAACAAGCTCCTGCCTCGATGAGCTGATCACGTCATCGATTTACTTTAGCTATAGATGAAGAGATGACAACCAGAGAGAGAGAGAGAGTGACTGATACAGCCCTAAAAGAAGAGAAGGAAAAGTAGTAATTTGTAAACAATGGTGACAGGAATCACATGATCCTAAGAGGAGAAGATGGCTCAGCTAGTACATATAGATGCTGCATTACATTATTTCTCCTAAACACAGAAAGAAATACTTTTGGTATAACTAAGAATAAGATGGGGGTCTCATCGGAAAGAGAAGAGAAAGAGATGCATGGGAACCCATACCCCAATCCCCATGGGGCTCCATACTGACAAAGCATGGAATTGAGGCATGGACACAGACAAAGCATGAATTCCATGTATCCTAAGAAATCTGGCCGGGCATATAACATATTCAGTCATATTGAGTTGCTCTGCGAGTTTCTTTCCACCTTCAACTCCAATTGCATTAGATCCATTATATACAAATTTATATACTTAAGACTCAGTCACCATCCTTGGTATAAAGGTCACCAAACCCAGAACCCTCAATTTACAGTAGTTGAAAGAAAAGAATAGGAAACAACCAAGGAAATTTTTACAAGCCCACTATTGGGACAGAGAATAAGAAGAAGAGGCGGCATCTTTCAGAGAGACTTTCTGAACAGGGTCACCACCTGATCCTTCTTCATCATCCACAGTGAAGACATCCTCAGGCTCCCTTAAGGCTCCATGAACCAAAACAAAAGCAAGGCCAATAGAGAGTGCCATTACAATGTTATATTTCACATTGGTCATAAAAAGTATGAGGGACGTGACCAAGAACAAAGCTGCCATCAGGAATCGTTGATGGATTTCATCATGGTCAAAAACCTCCAAGGGTTTGTCATGTAAATAATATAGCAACAGCCATGCAGCCAATATGATAATCAAGACTAGCAATGAGATGGGGTGCCATAGAACGCTTATGAAGAGAATGGTCAATATGATGATGGCGTAGTTCATGCGGTAGAAGGCAACGTTTATCCTGATTCTTTGGATACACTGGTTTAAGGAGGAAGGAGGTCTGAGATCTTGGAGCTGAATCAACTCCAGCCATGGTCTTTGTATGCCAAGGCATAATTCAATTTGTTCTTTTGCTTGTGAAACGATATCTACGTTCGAGGATGGCAATGGTTCTGTCGGGATAGTTCCGTAGGTCGTCATCGTCTGGAACGGTGACAGACGGAGAGAAGAATGATCATGCAGAACATGAAGCTCAAGTTTCTAATTTAGGGGGAAGATTGTGAAATGTAATTTTGGCGCACCAGTTTCTGGTAGATGGTTTGCAACAGAAGAGAAGATGTATCAGTACGTGTTGGGTTGATGTTTTGTCGATTTATTTTTATTGAAGTTTCAAAAGACAGACTTAAAATAGATCAAGTTGGATAATTACCAGAAGTACCAAACAGTTTACTAATCATATTGTTTTTTGCATTTCCTCTTTTCTTCTAGGCACAATATGCCCTTACATTCAATAATAGAAGGTTGCAGATGATATCAGAATCTCCTCAACAATAACTCAAACTTGTCTATGGGGGTGGGAGAGAGGCTGGAACCTCTCCTCTCTCTACCTTCCAAGGTCCTCCATAAAACTTTGGCTTCATAAGAGGGACTTGATGGCCAGGATGATCTTCCCAGTATTTTTCCTGCACAGTAACAAAGTTACGATTTTCATATAGGTTTTCAGAATTGGTATGAACAGATTTATCTGCAATGAATCTCAATAAAAGAAAGATCAGCAGAGACAGCTTGGAAGCTCGCATAACAATGAGATCATATATAAGCAAGCAAAACTTATAAGATTAAGTTAAGTAAGATCAGCAGGCACCAAACATGAAACCTACAAGAACTGAAGTAGGCAAATTCTTTTCCCAGAGTTATGAACATCTTACTGGAGGCCATTATAATTGAGCTAAAATGTATTCGGTCGCATACAATTTGCCAAACTGAGACTTCAATTCTCCACTAATCACTCAATAGACTCCAAATCAAAGGAAAACCAATCCAGAGTTGATCAAAACCATATATTTCTGTCATGGCAAGAACCAAAATACACATCTCCCAACCCTGTTCCCCAATTCTCCTCGATTAATATCAGAGATCAAAGCATTTTCATTTCTCTTCAGACTGCAGCTCTATGACTAAACGGCAGATGCAAAACATCATAGACAATGAACTGAATTGGACCAACAAAGTCTAAAACTTCTACCAACAGGTCTAACGCTTCTCCCATATATAAATACGACATTAACTAACCTTCAAGCTGATTCAAAAGCCAAATCAACGAGGTCACAGCACACTACAGATCATAAAAACAACCCAATCTCCAGTCCACTATTTGCTTTACTTGTACATAAGTAACTTTACCGAATCAAAGAACCCAACTTTCTCTTCAATACTAAACCAAATATACCAGATAAATAAAAACAGTATTGATTGCAGTAATACCTTGTAGAGCTGTTCAGTGATGGCAGAGGCGACCACTCCGGTGTAAAAAGCAGCCACATAGATAGTGACGAGAGGAGTAAACGACTTGGGTCTGGTGTAGGGCTCGACCATGTTCCAAAGAATCATTCTTTCCCATTTTGTGTACACATAGTCTGCGTACTTCCTCCACATATAGCTCGCCATTTTTTCCACTGCTGAGCTCTAATTGGGTATTTGGGGAGCTGCAGAAGAAGAGGGTGTGTAAGTTTGGGTTGTTTGGCTTATTGGGTTTTCCTTACTTCTCCACTATGAAGCACGTATTTAGTACGTGTGTCCGACACAATACGATTAATTTATAAAATTAAAACCTAGTCGATCCAAATCCAAATCTAAATCCAAATAACAATTAAATATTAAAAAATCAGTACAGGGATTTGATTCAAACTTGGAAACTATGAGTGAAAGACTGAATATGTGTCAACCAAATTGAAAGCACTACACAGAGACAGAATTGAACTGGAGATTTTAAGTGTGAACAGCTCGACTGAGATAATTCACCAAGAATTCATTTGGAATGAGATGGACCAGAAATTTTCCAGATTTCAAGTAGACACAACAAGGAGTAACATATCAAAATTTCGAGCAAAACACTGAGCATTCATTTTTCACTGAAATCTATTGAAACTTTCCAGGCCCATACATAGCTAACACATGAAGGACCTTTCAAAAATTCAGAAAATTTGAAGTTCTGGAAGTATGGTAAAGGATAGCACAAAGTGAGCATGTCAGCAGTTTACAGAAATTGATCAGCAAAACTGTTGTATCACTCCAAGATGTAGTTTCAACTTGGAAATTCAATAGTTTAGGTAACAAGTACAACACAAGTATTCATACCACAATCACCAACCTCTCAGATTATCAAAACCTAGACAGGCAACCAACTCCGCCGCTTCTCGAATTGAGCTCCAATTCGTATACTAAGCTCCCTGAAACTCCATAAATTAGAAAGAAAACGAAAAGGTGCAGATTATAGGATGAAGAAATTAGCGATGAGCCAAAAAAGAAAACAAGATCGAAAACCTAGCCAAGATTTGGAGAGGGAAACAAACTCGAACCTTTCTTTTGTTTCGGATACAACGATTTCGAGAGGGAAGCCACTACCTATGTACGAAGTCATGGGTTCGAGTCACCATGGGGTATGAGTGAAATCATTTTATCCTCTTAAAAAAAAAAGAAAAAAAAAAAGGGAAGCCAAGGAAAAACGCTGCGAAGGAAGACTCCAAGTCTCCAGCGAAGGAAGAACGCAGACTTCAGCAACTAAATTGGGATTGTTTGGCTAAATGTACGTATGTGTCCAACATAAATACGCGCGTGTCCATTTCGTATCCAAATCAGACAAGCGTGTCCTGCGTATTTGACCGTATTTCAGCGTATTATATGCGTATCTGTGTCCGATACGGGATATGAAGGGGTTTTGGCATGTCCGTGCATTCTAGCTTCTCCCGCCTAACGCTTTAAGTTTTTTAGTTAAACTTCTATGACCTTAGGGCACGTTTACCTCCCCCGAATCGGAATTAATGTTTAAGGATTGATTCTCTTTACGCACAGTAATGTGCATTTACTTTCTCATCCCGAATGGAGTGCTGCGTGAGTCTCACCCCAAGATCGGGAGTCACTCCCAGTTTCAGTTTCAGACCATCGATACGGTATTAATTCCGTATGAGGGCTAAATGACTTTTCAAAAATTGTCCCTGGATTTTGCATGCTAAACTAAAAATACCCCTTCACTCTCTCACCATCGCAACTCTTCCTTCACCCCAACCTATTTGTGTGCAACCTTCCTCTTCATTACTGGTAATAATGAACACTGCTGGATTAATTGTTGAATGTATCATGTACAATTGTTGAATGTATCAGGTAATTTTAGTATTTGCTAAACAATGCACAAAATTATTAAAAGTATTTTCGTCATTGAATGAATTATGATTCATATTCTTATATAATGGTAAACACATGAATGAGAATCAACTATGTTGTAAACAAATGATTGGTAATGACTCGTTCTATCTCTCATTCTTTTTTTCTCCCATTTCTTTTCAATCTCATTAGTAAACTTTCCCTTAGGGTCCGTGACCACTAGAAACAACTTTTTGCAGTATGTCACTCGAAACAGCTTTTAAAAATCATGTTCCCCTTCAGCATTCATTCATCAAGACTCATCAAACATGTTGATGTTTACTTAAAAAGCAACAACTTGAAAACACAATCTCATTATCCAACCATATTCTACTTCAAAAGGATTGCTTTCTCAAAACATGATCATATATCTAACTAGTATTCTCATGATTTAAACCCTTGACATCTGTTGCAAAGCTGACTGCAATTGAAGTCCAAACCGATCATACTATATTGGAAAGATGGAAAATAATTACACCATAACAGATGGAGAATATATGAACCATAAATATTTGACTCAATTGATATTAGTAGGGACCCAAAGTTTAAGCCTGTCTTCCATTTTGGAAGATGGAAAAAAGGAAAAAAGATACTTAATTGTGCATAGTCAAAAATTCCTAGACAAATTTCCTAACAAAAACTTCACAGGTCTCTGAGCCATCCCACGATTTTCCTCTGCTTCTGGCTCTTTTATTCACTCTTCCACCTTTGCTTCACTCTTCTTCTGCAAGAGGAACAGACTCGACCGATTTCTTATACTGGAGGGCATACAACATTTCAATGTAGCGACGCTTCTCCTCAAGGTTGGAGACTTGCTTCCAGAAGCCATAAACTCCAGTCAGGGTTAGAAGCCTCTCAGAGTAAATTTGCCAAGTATACCTGCATAAACAAGACAAACATGTAAGAACATATAAAATAACTTCCAGCACAAGTAGTAGAAAGCAGATTACGGTTTAGGGAAGGCATTGCTTACTTCTCTTTGATACGCTTTAAGCCTCCTTGGGAAATCTTGTCCCAGTGAGAAGGATCAGCCTTGCACTTCTCAAAGAAATCAACAAGGATCTCAGCAGCTTTGTCACCATTATATGGATCAATGTGGTAGCCGGATTTTCCATTCACAATAATCTCAGCTGGACCTCCTTTGCAAGTAGCAAAAGTAGGCAATCCACAAGTCATCGCCTCCACAACAGTCAAGCCAAAGGCTTCATAGACAGCAGATTGCACAAAAGCTCCTTTAGTGTCAGCAATATAGCGGTAGAGCTCACCGTTCCTCACACGGTTCATCTGAGAAGAAATCCATCTGAACTGTCCATTCAACTTGTAGGTGTGGATGAGCTCATACATCTTCTTCATCTCAGCCTTCTCCTCATTGTCCTTGGATTCCTTTCGCCGATCCCCAGCAACAACCACAAGGTTAACCAACTCCCTAAGGTTGGCATTCTTGCCATACCATTCCACAAGCCCAGTGATGTTCTTCACACGGTCAAGCCTTGCCATTGTGAAGATGATAGGCTTGTTCCTGTCATTCAAGACACACAAGTGTTTTGTTCTCAACTTGGCTGTAGATGAGCTCTTCGATTTCAGGGTGGAATGATGTCAACCTTCTTTCCTTTTGAGTGTAAGGAAAGTAAATGTCTGTGTCAGCTCCTGGGGAAACAATGTTGAATTTGGGATCAAAGCAATCGATACCATTGACAACACGGTAGAGGCCAGGCATTGTGAAGGCAATGTGACTCTCATATTGACCAACAGTGTCTTTGCTTCCAGCAATCTCTTGGAAGGTACTTGTGATGATGAAATCAGTCTGGTTCATGGCGATGAGATCAGCTGTGAATTGGCAAGAGAAGTGGTACTTGTCCTCGAGTTTCTTCCAGTACAAGTCTGAATCAGGATACTTTGTCTTCTCCAATGCATGAGCAATGGTGCACTGAGTAGCATCAAATTTGTGTGCCAACAATGTGGCCACAATGTTTCCATCACTGTAGTTTCCCACGATGAGATCAGGCTTTCCCTGGAACTCCTTGAGAAGTTCTTTTGCAACATCCTAATACCAAGAAATATAACACTTGCTTAGTCTTAGAATGAAAGACAAGGTCAAAATGATGACATGTGATTGTGATTATCGAAACCTCACCTCAGCGTAAGTCTCTAGGTAGGGCCAGACTTCAAATCTTGAGATCCATCTGCGGACAATTCCCTTCTCTGTTCTGAAGGAACACGAATAATATTAGAATATTCAGTTCCATACACCCTCTCAAGACGCTGACCACACGTAGTCCCAACAGCTTCAGGAAGGAGCCTTGTAACCTGTGCATAAGAAACAATATGCGCATTAGAGTGAGGTCCAAAATCAATGAAATACATGAACTAATTGGGAGCACTTATTCACAGAACTTACAATGAGAATGCGAGGGGTGATATCAAGCCCTTGTTCCTTGAAACGCTTGAGCATCTCATTCTCCAAAGCACGAACTTGATCCAAGATATAAACAACCTAGCAAAAGTTATCAAATTACCATCAATATCAATGATCACCGTTAATGAATGATTCTAAATCTAAAGCTCTAAACGGCTAACCTTTACATGAAACATTTATGGTTCTTGTAGTTAAGTTAACTAACCTGGCCACCAGTGTCAGGATATCCCAAGGCACTGTCTTGTGCAAAATAACCATGAGGAGACATGATCACAACATTGAAGACCATAGGTATCTTGCTAAGGAATTTCTCGAGATTGCGGCCATCAGGTGCCTCAAGGAGGTCCAATAGAAGCTGGATAGTTTCAAGCACACGTACAGCATTGTTTCCCCAACCTCTTTCCAAGCCAAGATCTTGCAACTTCTGCTCGAAAGCTTCATATGGGTTTCGGGGGAGAGTGTCAAAAGATACTCGTCCACCTCCACCAGAACTTGTTGGAGGGCATCCACATCTTCAATGTCGTCATTCAGCATCAGGTTCTTGCCGTCATGGGTGTGAACGCGGAGAAACTCAAGCAACCCCGGTTGCATGCTCTCTGGCTCAGTGTAGAGCTTTGCAGAAAGATGGCGATTGAGGAACTCAACGCCGTTTCCAATGGACTTGGAAAGAGTTGGTTTAGGAACTGAAGCATTGAATGGCTCAAAGTCCAACTCCAGCACAAAGTTTCCATCAGCTGCACTTGCAATTTCGTACACACAAGAACATTGTAAGCATCATATTGTTAAATAGATTAACATAAACAAGCAACAAAATTTGAAATAAAACCGAAGGTAAATCTACCTTCCATTGACGAGTTCCTCCTTCATCATCAAGTACTCAGCCACAGGCAACTCCTCAGCAATGAGTGTCTTCATGTTGAATCTGATGTGTTCCCAAACACCAGGCCTCGGACGAAGAGCAAGGGCTAGGTATGGAGATAGAACAAGAGCTTCCTGTATGTTCTTTGAAATATTTCCAAAGGCTTCTGGGATTGCTTCAAACTCAGCGTTAAGTTGTTGGGGTTGCACAAACCCTTTGCCTTTTCTTTCGAGCCTCGAAAGCACTGCCAAGATTTCATCATGGTGAGCAGACTCAGTCCAGTCCAACCTCTCATACATGCTGCAATGAGCACATGAAGAAGGATCTGCCATTGCTAGAAAACCTAGAGAACCTTGAAAAACTAAGCAAAGAACAAAGTGATGAGCGAAACGCAAAGGGAAACAAAGAAGTAGACGATGGTTTTCTCTGAAGAGTGGGAGGTAATTTATATGGTTGGAGCAAGAAACTAAATGGTAAGTTCAAAGACTTGACAAGGAGGTAAAATCCTAAAATTCAATAGGGGAGTCTGAAAATCTTTTCTACACATTAATCCTGTTCTTATATGTTTCCATAAGCAATGCAACTATCTAAAAGAGACTAGCGGTACTCGATTTATGAAACAGTATCCACTACAAAATGGGATTGAAATCCTTTATTTTATAATTTTTCCATACATGGCAGTGAAGATCTTCAAGGATTTGTATATCTCAGAGGGGGTCTTGGTTTTTCAAGAGAAATTAATATATAGGATTTTAGGCGGATAAGGAGGGATAAATTTATTCAAATCCGGATTAAACATTGCCACTTGTTAAAGTTGAATATGATTAGGATTTAGGGTTCTAATTTAAATTTTCTGAGATAAAAAAAAGTTCTAAATTGGTTAATAGTCTGTTAGACATGCATTATAGGAAGACTGGACCTGGAAAACCAGTTGTCGCATAAACTTGGTGACAGAATAAATAACTCATTATATTAAGAACCAGGAATTGCGTGTACACTGAATTTTCAAATACATACATGGCTTTCAGAAGAAGAATGACAAAGAATGCAGCTGAATGGCAACATATGGGATTCTTTTACATAGAAGGAAATATACAGAACACAGGTAGAGAGCTATCTTAACTATGCTGGGGTTGATGATATGGACCGAAGCCCCTTAATACAATCTTGAGTTGAAGTTCTATGCTGAAGCAGATTCTGAGGGATGGTCTTTCTGGACCAAGGAAGGTTCCAGTTTAAAATCTCCAGCACCCTTTGGAGGGCCAATACTGCAACGATCAGTGTTGTGTAACTGAATGGCATCCTTTATTTTCTGGAACTGCAGAAGATTAAGAACGTGATCAGATGCATTCAGATACAGTGGATGTAAAGATTTCCTAAAAGCAAAACTAAAACTTCATCATTCACATTATCTGCACAATATATAGTCTAGACGAATAAAATATTGAGAGGATTGTTTCAACAGTATAGGCTGTACCAAGCACATTGAGCATAATATGCACAATCCTAGTCAGCTAAACCAGTCGAGGAATGTATCAATCAGTGATGGTTCTTCATTTTCAAAAAGTAGGTAGTTCAAGGGAACCTGTTCTACATCATTGAAAAAGAAAGAGACATTCAACCATCTGTTTCCCACATCTTCCCTTGACCGAACAAGCTTAGGACAGAAGGACGCTTTTTCTAACATGAATGAAAATTACCTTAGCTAGTGAACATGAAAAGGATTCCAGCTGTCCCTCAGATCCACGGTAAAAATGGAAATAGGGAAGGACCTTCACGTTCATGCTCTTGCACATTGGCTTATTCTCATCAAAATTCACTTTCAGGAATAGAATCTCTGGGTGATCTTCAGCTGTTCTGCAGAGCTGACATGCATTACACAAAAGTGAATTTGAAACAGTGATAATCTCTAACTATTCAGAAAAACTTTAGCAACAAAATCAAAATCGAATTTCATGAATGGCAAGAATGAATTTGACAGAATGAATTTCTATCTGGATCATTTGATTAGTTGTTACCTTAGGAAATAATGCACGGCAAGAGCCACACCAAGTGCCATAGAATTCTACAATAACTAATCTATCTCCAGCTTGAGCCAAAGCACTCAAGAATTCTTGAGTAGAATGTATGTCAATCATATTTGGAACACTTTTTTCCCACCATTTTGGCTGGTCTGTTTCAGCAATAGCAGCCTGTACCTGAGGTAAAGCAAATAAAGAACATAAGCTTTATCACTTAAGCAAAACTAGCAAACTATAATTTTTCAAAGGGTTTCTTCATCTCGAGAAAGTCATCCCACAATTTATCAATGTATATCATTCAACTGAGTAACAAAACCTAACAAACTCAATGCAACAAAGCAGGGTGCTTTTTCTCTGACCTTTATCCTCCAATTCATATAAATGAAAACACAGCCATACAAACTTTCAAATACAGTAATTGGCCAATAAGATAGATATAAAACCACTATGTAAACCTCAAAATTTCAGTCTTTTCCTCTATCTCTCTGGCACAAATGAATGTCAATCCCAATTTCAACTTGAACAAAGCACTGCAATTTCAATTCAATTAATCAACTTTAACAAATGGGTTCCCTAATGTGCGGAATACATAGTAATTACAACTAATATTCTCAAAAGGCTACAATACAAGGCCTAAACATAACATTCAACCAAAAGGGTCCTCATGAAATTGAGCCAAACATCAACCAGACAAGAAAGTATCAAACTTTACAAGAAGAAGCTATGGCAATTCACCTTGAAATGCACCAACTGCTTTCTGGGTCTGTAAGCAAAGCGAGCAAGGGAAGAATCGGAGAGAGCATAGGCCCTCTTAAATGGGTTTTGATTAACAAAGAGACCCGGTTGCAGAGAGGTGAGCAGAGACGAAGAGAACCGAAGCGAATGGAATTGTAATCGAACAACATCAGCCATTTAAAGAAAAAGACGAAGATGAAGATAGGTGGTGGATAGATGGATATTCTGGGGTTTTGAATAAGAGAAAAGGCGAAGTTACAAGAGGAGGGTCAGAGGAGGAAGAAGAAGAAAGGTCATGGCTTTTAGTAATAGTATCTAACGGGTGGCCCCTGTTTATGTGTGTGTGAACCAGATCGTACCAAAGGCAGTTCTTGTGTTCGCAGTAAATCAAATTTTATCTTTGCAAAACAAAATTACATGGGATGTTTGTTTTTGAGAGAGACCCTCGTTGCTTCTCAAAAAAAAAGGGACCCTTGTTGGGGCCTGTTGGATATTCCGTTTGGAATTTGGCTAGGGGATTCCGCCCCTTATTTGGGATTTAAGTCATTCTATCAAAAAATATATATATTTTGTCAACCTCTTTAACCAATTTGACACATAATTGATCAGTGGTATGTCATTCATGAAAGTTACATTGATCAACGTATTACTCGCTTGCATTAGTCCACCATCACTCAACTACTTTTCAAATCTGCAAAGGTAACCACAAAACAGATGATAAAGGCATTTCATACATTTTTAAGAGAGTCCCAGAAGTCCACAGATAGAGGAGGGTTGCTCCATCTACATCACAAACAGGTCACCACAAACCAGCACCAATAGTATCAGCCACCAGGTTACAGATATTTCTTTGTAAGGAAGCACTGTCAATTGCAATAGCCAAGTCTCTCCAGCCAAATTAATTCTCTAATAGAATGCCATTACAATTAAGGGAACTCAGACGACAAATATGCCATGCCCCATTACTTAACTGTATCAAGGATCATAATTTGAGAATTGTTTTTAGGCAATACAGAATGCATCCATTCCAACACGATATACACAAAAATAGCGTTTGCACAGCGTCTTATTCTACCACACGATGGCCCTATACAAAAGTACAAGTCATAAATTTAGTAGATGGACTCAGTTCTTACATGTGCTGCTCCTACTGAGAGAAGCAAACCATAAATGTAATGACGCCATAGCTAACGAAATAAGCATGCTTCCGCAGCTAAACTTGTAGAGCAAAGCCTCACAATCTTCAAAATGTGTGATCTTATAGATTCGCTAGCACATACGCAAACCATTTCAAAATAGTTAATTTCCCAACCATTGCTTGAAATTGAAGAAGCTGACTCCACTGGGAAATGCCTGGGAGAAAAATACTAAACACTAGGCAAAAGAATGGACTTTGGAAATGATTCAGATCCATTGTTAGGTGCACCCTGGATATTGAGAATCTTAGTGACCAAGTTGTATATCTGGACATTCTCAAAACTAGGAACCTTGCGCCCTCTTGCAAACTGAGGACCATGGCCGATGAATATGGTCCTCATGGAAAACACAGCATTGTCATAACCATGAGCTCCTCCACATTCTTGCCTCTTCGAGCTCTTCTGTTCTACCTTGAACCCCTCTTCAACCAACCCTATAATCGGAGGAATCCTATCACTCGCTGCATAATGTAGCCGACTAGGAAGCTTCTCCTTAAGATACATTTTCAACTTCTTCCCATTCTTAACCTTCCCCGAACTCAACCCCTCATTCATCTTAGCAACCACATCCGCGGTATCAACTCCAGCAGGCGGACGAATAGCAAGTAAAGGAGTATACGACTGCACCCAACTCGCCGGAATCTCAATCCAATCCGCCAAATCCTCCAGGAAAATCAGCTTCTTATCACAAGTACCAACCATCCCATGATCCCCCACCATAATAATCGTCACATCCTCAAACACCCCTCTCTTCTCCAAACCGTCAATCAACCTCCCAATCATCCTATCAATATTCGCAACCGCCTCAGTAATCTCCGGATCATCAGGCCCAACCTGGTGTCCCTGATGATCCGGGTCCTCAAAATACAATGTCATAAAATAAGGAATTTCACCACTAGCCAAATCATCAAAGAACCCTAGAGTAGTATCAACCCTCTCCTCAAAGGGAACAGAGCCATTATACTGCTGACAGAACTTGTCAGGGCAAGTCCAAGAGCCTTTCTTGACCTCAGCGCCGGGCCAGAAGTAAGTAGCAGCACTCAAACCATGGTTGACAACAGTCTCCCACAGTGGCTCGCCGAGCCACCACTTGGGCTCGTGGCTGCCCATGTTGAAGAACTCACCCGTGTTGGGGTCCACAAAGTGGTTGTTGACGATTCCGTGGTGAGCTGGATAAAGACCCGTGACGATCGAATAATGATTAGGGAAAGTCAGGGTTGGGAAGACAGGGATCAGACCCGTTTCGGCTTCGGTCCCATTGTTGATGAGCCGGTGGATGCTGGGAGTCGGGGTCTTGAACTGGTAGCCGAAGCGGAAGCCGTCTGAGGAGACGAGGATGACGACTGGGTGGGGGAGTTTGGAAAGAGGGCGAGATTTGGAGTCGAGTGAGGAGGTGGTGGTGGTGGTGGAGGTGTGTGCGGTGGAGGTTGAGGGGTTGGAGAAGAAGAGGAAGGCGAAAGCGAAAGCTGCGGAGAGAGCTGTGGTGGTGATGAGGAGGAGAGAGATGAAGATGATGGTGGGTTTGTGGGAAGGTGGGGGAGGTGAGGAGGTTGAGGAGGTGTTGAAGGAGAGGAGGGAGGCGTTTGGGTTTGGGGTGTCGTCGTCTTGGGTTGGAATCGGGGAGGGTTTCATGGGGAGTGCATCGGAACCGAGCTGGGAACCCATTTGGGGAAATGGAGAACTTGGTTGGTTGTGGTCAGATTCAGGAAGGGAGACAGACAAGGGAAAGGTCAGGCTTTTTTGAGTGAGATTCAAGGTTGGGTCTTGGTGGAGGGGAACCACTGTATTGGTGAAAGTCTGCTTTCAACTTTGGTGTGTAGTGGGTGGTGGACTTGGTTTGAGCTGTAATTTTGTATAATTTGTATATACGAAAAGAAAATTAATGACCAAAGTAGAAGTTTTTAAGGTAATCTGCAGCGTCTTATAAGAAATTTTATTGTTTTAAAATATAATGTCAAATGAATGACATACATTAATTAGAATACCAACAGTAAAATTTGTCTCTCTAAATACATATTTAGAATAGACTTCTTTAAAATCTGCCACAATCATTTTGATATTCTAGATTAAGTTGAGTACCCTTTAAGGCGTTTTGATATAACCATTCACGATACTAAATTACTAATGACCGATTTCAAGTCCCCTTCTTGCAACAGGTACTTGGACCTCCTTGAAATGTTTGTAAAAGTAAATCTTAAAATTGTGTGAGAATTTCTCAACTTGACAACGTGTCATAACAAAAACACTAAAAAAGTATTTCACAATAAGAGAAATCAATCCACAACATAATTTTAGAGTTGTAGTATCTACCGTTTAGAAGCTAAAACTTTTAGTACTACTCGACCATAATCAATCAAACAAACAGATTTGAATTCTCAAGCTATGGGGGAACCATCTATCCAGGTCAATAACATGTTGAAAAGAGCAGCTACCAAAACAATCCCGCAGTAATGTTAGTACTGACCATTAATAAGATTGTTTAGCTCGTTCCTGGTCTCAGTCGGAAGCTTAGTGGAAGAGACACATACGACAGTCGTTTATAAAATCGAAAGTAAAAAAAAGGCATCTAGTGAGAGTTGGGTGTTGTGAGCTGAGAAAAAGAGAGATGGCGTACTTGAGCATGGGGGAGGCGCACAGAAGAATCAACGACTACCTGAACCGCTTCTGCGACGCCGTTTCGAACCAGGACGGCGATTTACTCACCCGCCTCCTTTCTCTCTCCTCCAACAACCCCAACATTCTTGCCCTCGCCGACGCCCTCAACGTTTTCCAGGTCCTGCTTTCTCATCTCTCCATCCCCAAAATTTCACTCAATTAGGGTTAGGGTTTGGGTTTCTGATTGGTTTAGTTTTTGTGATTATGTTACAGGACGCGAGTCAATTGATCAAGCAGAACGATGATTACGCTCAATTCGGTGAGATTCTGGTCCATCTGTTCCGTGCTTTTCAGAGCTACCGAGTCGGAAGCTTCGTTGATACGTACCAAGCGTTTGAGAAAGCCGCAAAGTAATGATCTTTGGTGATTTTGATTGATTTTGTAGCTACTGTGATTTTGGTGTTTTGACTATTGGTTATATATGCAGTGCTTTTGTTCAGGAGTTTCGGAACTGGGACTCTGCTTGGGCCTTGCAAGCAATGTATGTCATGGTTTACGAAATCAGAGTTCTAGCTGAGAGGGTAAGACTACTCGAAATTAGTTTCGATATAAGAGCAGTAAGATTGATTGGTGTGTGCTTTGTTTTGTTACTGAGAGTGTTGTGTGTGTGTGTGTGTGTGTTTGTAGGCTGATAAGGAATTGGCGACGAATGGAAAGTCCCCGGAGAAGTTGAAGGGAGCCGGCTCTTTCCTTATGAAAGTGTTTGGGATTCTTGCTGTAAGATTTCTTGCTTTTGAGATTCGGTTCCTCTTGCTTATCTTGATTAAAGGTTCATTGGTTTGATCAATATTACTATTGCTGATTCTTCAATGGTGCATCGAATTATAGGGGAAAGGCGCAAAACGTTTAGGTGCATTGTACGTGACTTGCCAGTTGTTTAAAATTTACTTTAAGGTAATATTTCAAGAATACTTAGGTCATGGTGTTTTTTAAGTTTTACTTGAATTAGCTATAAGAGGATATAGTTTTAAATCTTAAGGAAGCACAAGTAGCATGAGCTGGATGATGATCTATCTTTACTATGTTGCAGCTTGGTACAGTTCACCTTTGTCGCAGTGTGATAAGGAGTATTGAAACTGCTCGTATATTTGATTTTGAGGAATTCCCAAGGAGAGATAAGGTCAGAATTGGCTATGATTGATCAGATGCGATCTTCACTCCTCTTTCATTCCCCCTCCCCCTCCCCCTCCCCTGGCAATTTTTTTCTCAACCTACAGTTCTCTTATGTTTATTCTCACTTCTGCAGGTTACCTACATGTATTATACTGGCCGTCTAGAGGTTCTCAATGAAAATTTCCCTGCTGTAAGTGAGCTGGTTTTTCATGGTAGTTATAATATAACTTCTTTATATCTTATTTAAGCTGTTATTTTGGGTGTGGGTGGGGGGGCAAACCACTGTAGTGTTGTATGCTTGAATTTAAAGACACTAGATGAGCAGTTAAATGAAAAGCATACTAATTACAACGTTGACTCAGGAGATGTTCCGCTTACCTGAATTATACTTGCATCAATACATGCAAAATCTCTAGGACAAAAGAAGTTTTTGTTTTCATCGGCCTGTATTAACTCTATCACCTTTTCTAAATCCTGGCAGGCTGATGATAAATTGGCCTATGCGTTGAAGCATTGCAACCCTCACCGTGAAGCAAATATCAGGTTCGTTTCAGGTGTGCTTGCTGCATACAATTTTCCATCGGCATTATTAACTATAAGGGGGGCAAGAGGGGTAAATTAATACTTCTATTATGCTGGTACATTCTACATTTGAACACTTCATATTTGAATGATGTGACACTAGCATTTAATTTTGATAATTGGACAAAGCTGTTCCTCCATGTGCCTACACATTTTAAAACATTCTGCTTGAGAAGTCAGATACAAGATTTACTAGTGTCTGCAGAAATTGTAATTTTTTCACTCATATTTCTATTGTTTTTACTTGGTTAGGATGATATTGAAATATTTGATTCCTGTCAAGCTTTCAATTGGCATCATCCCAAATGATTGGCTCCTGCAACGGTATAACTTAGTGGAGGTATGACATTCCCTTCGACTTGTTTGTTATTACCTTTACTTTCAAATGAAACTTTTTAATGCCTGATATGGGGAAATGAGAGCTCTTATTGTCTGTCAGATTTGCATGCCTAGATAACTCCTTTGACAACTTTCTTACATTTGCAGTATAGGAATGTTGTGCAAGCTCTAAGAAGAGGTGACCTCCGACTTCTTCGGCATGCTCTTCAAGAGCATGAAGACAGGTATGGTTTGCTTTCATTCTGAACAGCTGTAGATTGTAATTCATTTTCTATGAGATGCTAAATTGTTTCAATTATATTAGGTTCTTGAGATCTGGTGTATATCTTGTCCTAGAGAAGCTGGAACTTCAGGTGTATCAGAGATTGTTGAAAAAAATGTTAGTTCCCATGTGACTATAAATCTGCCCGCTGACACTATAATATCTCTGAAGATTCACTTCATGATGAGTATATCTTCATGTGCAGTTACGTTATCCAAAAGCAAAAGGACCCGAGCAAAGCTCACCAGCTGAAGTTGGAAGTAATTGTCAAAGCATTGAAATGGCTTGAAATGGACATTGATGTGGATGAAGTACTTGCTTTGCTGCCCCTTTCATTATTGTTTTCTTGCCAGGTTCTGTTGTTGATAGGCTATATAATCATATATATGGTGCACTTTGTAGGTGGAATGCATAATGGCAATACTAATATACAAAAGTCTGGTAAAGGGATACTTCGCGCACAAGAGTAAGGTTGTGGTTTTAAGCAAGCAAGATCCTTTCCCCAAGTTAAATGGAAAGCCTGTCAATTGATAGAGAAAATTGACGAAAGAGTTTTGGTTGTGGCATGGTATGCAATTTTGATGAGCCGGCCGGTTCATATTATTGGGTTGCTGCATTCAACGAGATCAACTTTTTTCAACAGGGGATTGTTTCGTATCGAGTCTCATGATGCAGCTTAGAGTCTCATCAATGGGGATTGTTTGTCCCGCCCTTGAAACAAAACACATGAGGTAGCTTATAAGTTAAGATGACAATGATGGTATCTTGTAATTTTAGGTATTAACTTTTTAAAAGCACACGGCAAAGTTATAGTCATGGACTCATGGTTCATTCTACACTTCAATATAAGGAATATCAAATTTCAATAAAGTTTGTAGTTCACAAGAAGTGAATGATGTTCCCTCGTTTTCTTGGATTATCTTCCAAGGCACCTGCTTAACTTCTCCATCTCACATCCTAGTTTTCTTGATTGTTCAGTAAAAGGGATGAGATTGATATCTTAAATAGTTTCTGTTTTGAACATATACGGTAGAGCACCGGTAGGAAATGAGATAAGTAAAATCGATAGACAACTACAAACTTCCAGTAATACAAAAGCTTTAGGCAAAAGGTGTAGATGTTACTCCATACACAACCAAACCCCCAAAATCGAGAGAACGAAAGAAAAAGATAAACAAAAGGAACAAAATAATACTCATGCAATTGCTTCAGCATATCACATCCATGCCATCCCAATATCGGAACATGATCTGATGCAGCTACTTTTTGCCATGAACAAAGCATATATATATATATCAAAACTTTCAAGGACCTTCGGAAGGAAGGGTGGTTTGTATGTTTGAAGGCATCAATATATTATAACCATCTGCCGCAGTTGATACGATCATGCCAGGAATTTGTGAATGCCAATGAAGTTCTTTCAAGTCTTTTTGTCCCTGTTACAATAAACAACCACCAAATTGAATTGAATGAACACTAGAATCTTCTTCAAGTTGCACATAATGAAAGTAATATTTACCTGGTGAACAAATAGAAGTTGTGGAGGTATATCTTTGGGGGCATTCACTTCCTCTTTTGTTTTAGCTTTAAATTCTGCCTCCTCTTCTTCATCCTTTTCTAAAGAGAGGTCCCATATTCTGGGAAAAAAAAAAAAAAAAAAAAACCTATTCACAACATATTTTTTTAGTTCAAACACGAAGAGAAGAAAACTATACGCTTTCATTAGGTCATTTGTATCTTTAATATTACTTACGTTAGCTGATTGTCAGCAGATGACACTGCCAAAGTAGAAGCTTCATGTGGACTCCATTCAATGGATGTAATAGGGTGTTTATGGTATTCAAAATGTGCCACTATAGGATCTCCTCCCTGTGTAAAGATAAGAGGAATGAGAGGATGTATCACTTTTAGCATTATTAACATAACCTAAATTCCTAAAACATACGCCCAAGGCATAGTTTAACACTAATTGTAAACTACATGTCAAAAGGTCAGAAAAATAAGATGTATCTTTAGCATGCATGCAAATGAATATTATAGACAAGGGAAGATAACTAATTTCAATTAGACATACCAGCATTCTGAGGTCTCGGATAGTAAAGGCGCCATCATCACTTCCGGATGCTAACATACAACTAGCCAGCCTAAATCCAAAAGTAAAGAAGTGCCCTGATGATCATACCATACTACGAAACCAAATAACCCAAGAAAAAATAAATAAAGAATTAAGATTCACACACCTGTTCCAAGAAATAACATTCACATCTGCACTATGAGCTTTAAAAGAAGCTGCAGGTGACTTCCCTAAACGGATATCCCATATTGCTATATTCCCATCCACGGAACAAGAAGCAAATACATCAGATTCTGTAGGGCTCCACTGCACAGATATGAGTTACCAGAATGTCATCAGAGGATTGGAGAAGTATGAAGGAAAACATGGAAATTACATCGTAAGATTGAACTCAGACAAAAGAAAATAAGAACAAAAACTTTGTAAGATTGAACCATAAGCTGAAGACAACAGATTCAACCATAGCTTGCCATCTTAGCTAAATACCTGCAAATCTTCCACACTTGCAATATGCCCAATGTACGGAGTGGTTTCAACTTTCCATGTTCCGTCGGATGTAGGTTCCCACAAATGTATATTACTCCTGCAGTCCCCTTTGACGCACATTATTGAACATTATCAAATCATTCTAAAAAATTTATTTTAAAAAAGGATCATAAAAAACAATTGTATCAGTACCAGATAGAAGTCTTCCAGTAACAAGAGGATTCCAGTCGAGAGCGAATCCTTCATCTTTGTGCCCAAACTTAAACAATGGAGCCTGGATAGAAGGTCCTTGGCTAACTTCTGATTCTGATTGTGCTAAAGCATTCAGATGTGAACTGAAGTCCCAAACCTGCACAAGTAACAAATTTGAGTCATATTCGAAGTACATACTAGCGTCTAAAGACTATTAACTCTAAGCTTAATACGCAATGAAAAATTCAAATTTCACTTCTCAGTCCATTTGGAATTTCTATAAACTGTGGTTGCCTTTTCATGAATACAGACGCAAGCTTAATTCAGATGCAATCAAAAATTCAAATTTCACTTCTCCATCCATTTATTATTCCTATAACTGTGGTTGCCTTTTCATGAATACCTCTCTCACCCTTTTGTAATATACATCTACAATCAGTACCACATCTTTCCATTCTGCTTCCTCAGGTATGAACTTCATGAGTCAAACCATTTGACAACCCAGTAAACACTAGAGTAAGTCTTTCTATACAATTAAAATTATGATATATGAACAACTCAATTTATACACACACACACACACAATTTAAACAGTAATTATAAACTCATCCAGGGTATAAGGACGGAAAGTCAGACCTGCACATGACCAGTATCTCCCCACGATGCACATATATGAGGATTTTGTGTCATGGCACGGATACGATTCACACATCCTTCATGAGTTACCTTGCACAACTGTACATAACAACAAGAACATTGGAAATGCTCAAAGATGAGATTAAAATTAAGCAAGGAAAAAGTGAGAATTGAATCCCCAAGTATGCAGATTTCTAAGAGGATGGAAAAAAAAAAAAAAAAATTGCCTGCAAAACTGGTGCGCCAGATCCTCCGAGCTCCTCTTCCTCACTATCTTCGTCACTATCACTATCATCACTACCCATATTCGACTCATCATCTCCAGATTTGGTTGGCACCGGTTCGCGCTTCTTCCCAGAAATGTTGGATACTTTAAATATACTTAGAGAGTTCCAAGAAGATTTCTCTGCCTGCAGAAAAATATATTTCCACCAGCAAAATTAATAGTGTCAAATCTGTGAAGGAAAGACTGAAATACAAGCCAATCAAAATTACTAACAAACAAGCTCACCTGAGTCCCAGCAACAAAGTACACCGTATGAGGGAATTCTGTCCTCACCAACCCCAATGTATCTCTTACAATATCAAAGCTGCAGAACGTAATACACAATTACTGATCAATTTAACTACCTTATAACAAACCAATCATTAGCGGCAAATCAAGTATGCAAATTCGACTTTTCGAGATAAAAAAAAGTAAGAGCAATCAAAGACAGCAATACTAATACAGCTCGGATGAAACTAGCTATACAAAATCAAACTAATCATCATCAAATAACCAAAACCCATTGTTAAAAATTTGAACTTTAACCCTTTCCTCTAACTTTTATGCAATCAAGAATAAGAGAAGTAAAAAGAAGTGAGAGGTAACCTTAGACAAGGCCAACCAATATGGAAGGCATGGAGAGAATTGTAAGCAGAAGGGTCACACTGAAGCTCTTCTCCTTCCTCCAATTTGTCCACACCTGGCTGCCAAACCTTCGCCGGCGGCCCTGAAGACGAAGAAGACCCATCTCCCTTCTTCGAAGCCTGAACAAAAACCCAATTCAATTCAATCGGAGAAAGTAAAACCCTAAACAAATTAAACAATTTAATGATGAAAGCTCTGACCTTGTTCTTTCTTTTGGCTTTCTTAGGGTTCTTAATGCTTCGAACCATTTCTAATCTTCTGGGTTTTGCAGAAACACAGAGAGAGCGAGAGAGAGAGACTGATGCAAAAGCAAAGCAGAAAGAGAGGAAGGGGTTTGGGGCCTAGGGTTTTAGCATTTTTTTTTTTTTTTTTTTTTTTATTCTTCAGAAAATAGCTTATTGGGTTTCAGCCTTATGTGTCCACTAAGGTGTTGGGTCTTTGCTTGTCTAATTTGGGCTCATATCAAACCCTGCATGATGGTATGTTGAAAATAACATTAATTTCTGTGGCCTATACCATGCAAAAAGAATAAAAAATGATAAAAATTCAAAATTAAAAAAGAAGATTTGATACAATGTAGCTCAAAGGAGTGATGATTTGAAAAGAGAATCACATGTTGATGAAAGGCATGTCTGGAGTGAAACATAAACATCTAGATTCAAAGGAGTCATCTATAATATCTAATAATATTGAATTTGATAAGATACAACTACTATATAAAGGGATTAAAGGCCATCGAAAACATTAATATTATCGATCAATCACTTCCTCTGTAGTGGACAAATCTGTTAGTTCAATCTAATTGTAATCTCAATCCAACGTCAATGGCTTCTTCCCAACCCGTTGGTACAATCTTGCTGAAATCCCCGATTTCAGCTAATAATTCCTTTTCGATAATGTGATTTTTCTTCTTGCATTTGGATTTCCTTGGTGCATAAGCACTCATGCAAAATTTCTTTGTCTCGGCGATACATTTTATTCTCTCTTCACTTGAGTAAGGCATTTGTAATTGGATTCCTAGTTGAAACGAGACAAAAGCATCTATGCAAGCATACCTCACTTGAAGGAGACTGAGTCGTTCATTACCCCAACGACTCCTTGTAATTTGCTTATCCTTCTCCATCTCCTTGTTTAGAAACTCCACTGCCAACGTCTTCAATCCCATAGACTTGTAGCTATTGTCGTCGTACTTCTTTGCAGCCATATGAGAGACATCCATAGCACATTTAACATGTAATCCTTTACGAGCCAAACGAGTCATGTCCTCACGAACTTCCTTACCAACAAAGGTCAAGTTTTCATCACCGAGAAATTCGATGAGCGATTGAGGAGTGCTTTCTGAGAAGGACAGCTGATAAATAAGGCAATGACGACCCACACAAAGTTGAAGAACTACAACTTCGTAATCTCGAGTTTCATGGTTCCATTGCCATTCACTATCAAGACCCACTAGAAACTTGTCACCTATAGCGCGATAAGTACTATCAATCCACCGGTCTACACAAGGTGTGTCTGAAGTCACCGTAGTTCGGATGTGATCTTCGTAGAATTTGATGGTGAAGAACTTGCAGTTGTCTTTAGAAGCCATTGATAACAAATTATGTATGAAGGTGAAACTGTGGAAAGTAATTTTATGAGAAGTAGAGCAGTCCAGGTCGTCTTAATTATATGTAGTAGCAATATGCTATTCCCAAGTCTCTGGGGTTTCCTGAGTCTGCCCAGCTTGGTGCGTTGTAGGATATCCTATTTCTAGAGGGATTCGGCTTACCAATTGTATTAAAGGACAATAATGTGTACTACATTGCGCCAACGATTTCCAAGTCCTATAGGGACGAGGCAATCTAAACCCGGGTAAGCTAGGATATCCCACAGACCCACTCCTAGAAGGATATGGAGGATTCCAAATTAACGATTTCAATCATGGGCCAATTCTTGTTTTTGGAAGAAAAAAAAAAGATTATTCATAATCAAACCATGCATGTTACACGTTGAAAACAGCGTAATGTGCAAAGAGAATAAAAAATTAAAAGAAGATTCGAAGTATTTGTAACTCAAAGCCAGAACATATTGATGAAAGGCATGCATGGAGTAAATATATAAGCTTCAAGATTCCAAGGGGCCATGTATTTGGAAAAGAAGATTGAACAATAATAATATTGAATTTGATTCAATATGTAGCACTACTACATAGATGCCATCGAATCCTTATCATAGCACTTTATAGAGTAAAAAGAAACAAATGATCCAGTTGGAATAAAGGCAAAGGGATCTGGTGCCATAAAACCAACTGTGATCCATGCACTCAAAGTTGATGAACTGTGCATCCCCTTGTAGTTTTCTATATATCTCTGACCGAGCTTCTCATTTGTAGTCAATTCGATCTGTTAATCATACACAACATGCATGACTCTCCCCAACTATATAATAGTTTTCTCCGGACTCGGACTCGAACTCCGATCCATGTTTGTTAACTAAGTTTGCAGGAGATTAGTGCCAGCTAGTTAACAGTTTGGTGTACGTTAGTATATATCATATCTTCAGCACTGTATATTGTCTCATCGATAAATTAGCTAGCTTGAGACAATATGACCATCCAGCATCCAACTGCAGTATCAATCGAGTTAAGGTCAGAAATCTTTCTCTTTTAAGTAACTGTTAAGGTAGAAAGAGTTTTATATATATTTTTATATATATATATATATATATATATATATATATATGCATTCTTGACTAATTAAGGACCTCCGCACTAATCCTTATGGTGCGGATTTGATATTTCAACTAACTTTTTGATTGAATTTTTACATCTAATTTTTAGGTATTCATGTATAGATTATCTCTGCAAATTTTCAGTTAATTTAATAATCATTAGTATATCAAACTAGATTAAAACAAATATATATATATATATATATATATATATATATTCTAGAACAGTAGAATAGAACTATAAGACGTCATCTGTAAACACATATCGATCTTTGATTTATACAAATCTTATAACCATCTAATTACAAATGTTATCTCTGTATCTGTAGTCCATATCGGAATTTAACGAGGGAGACGGACAAAGAATATGGAGCAGGACATGGACTGAGTACAATATTTTGGCAAATTTTACCAAAGAAAGTACCTCATAAGCCGAATATATATTTTCCGATATGGGAAAATAAGATCTTTATAATACCTTGTGCACTTGCAGTCCTCTTTAATCTTTTGCTCTTTTACCTTCCTGTGACTTATCCTCAACAACTGTGCTACCCAAGGATTAAAATGTCGATATCGGTAGAAATATCAGTCGAACGAAAAAAAAAAAGATATCGGAGATATTCGGAAAGATATTTTTTTTATTTAAATATGAAATTTATTCATTTTACACATAAAATCATAAATACATATATATAAATAATAACTTCATTTAGTATCATAAAGAGACTCTAGGTGCTTCAAATTCCCCACGCTGATCCACGAAATTACAATAATCTGAACAAGATATTTGACCCATATAATATGAATTGTAGTGATTAATATGATAATTATATATCTTTTTGGAACTGCCGATGGCATCCCTTATAATGGGATAATAAGGATGAATCCAACTATATGATTGGTCGTGCACGTCTCCATATTGACCATATTCAAAAATATTATAACCAAATTGATTGTTGCATTCATGTGATTCATTTGACGTCCCACTACGCTCTGTGCCTAAACTGATAGAATCAAAACTTAAGAAAACTGAAGCAACATCTGATGGGGTACTTTGATCATCAATTGCATATGCATCTAGTCCTGCTGCCATGCCGATTCTGCTTTTGCGCACCATGACGAGCTTCTCTAGATCCGTGGTCTTCATCTTGGGTGATATGATCAAAATTACTTTCATATGTAAACTGGTTTTTTTTCTTCGAATACTCGAGGCTATTACTTATTCCAGAATTCGATGTGATTACTAATTCGAGAACTTGAGGCGATTACTTTTTTGAGAACTCGAAGCGATTACTAATTATGAGTCCATGAGACGATTACTTTTTCGAGAACTCGATGAGATTACTTATTTGAGCACTCGAAGCGATTACTTATTCGAGAACTCGAGACGATTACCTGTTTGAGCAATCGAGGTGATTACTTCTTTCGTACTTTCTTACATATTCCTCGAGGAGAGCACTCCTCACTAATATTTATCAAGCTGTCTGTCACTTCTCTCATCTGGATTTCCTTTGAGGGGAATCCGGAGTACTCAATTTTTTTTTTGTATCCCTCGAGGTGATCACTGAATACTTATTCAATTACTCTTCTCTTAAACATTCTCGAATTTCGAAAAAAAAAAAAATTTAGAAAATTTTACAGATATTTCGTTAAAATATCGGAGATATATCGCAAATATCTTAAATATCGGAGATATTTTAAGTTATCGGAGATATATCGTAGATACGGGAAAAGAGAAGATATTTACCTCAAAGATATATCGGTCGGCCGAAAAAAGGAGATATCGGTAAAGATATCGAATATATCGCAGAGATTTTAAACCCTGCCAATGGGACGTAACTTTGTTGTGGATATATGTTGCTATACAATCA
This sequence comes from Potentilla sterilis, assembly GCA_963682095.1. NCBI lineage: Eukaryota > Viridiplantae > Streptophyta > Magnoliopsida > Rosales > Rosaceae > Potentilla > Potentilla sterilis. Next base: position 4,390,378 of record OY821761.1, read on the forward strand.
ACCATTGACGTGTTTTACGCCATAGATATTTTTGTTTTTGCTCGGCGAATTCTTGGCAGACAGAACGTTAATATGTCAGTTAAGGCGCGTATATTGGAGTGGTTACCTATTGTATATCGCATTTATCTGTTTCTTCCCATTTCACAGGTATATTTCCATCTCAACTTGATTATATATGCCATCTTCACTTGTCTAATAAACTTGATTATGCGATCGAGTACTAATTGTTACAACTGCATGCTGTAAACTACAGGCAATAGTGCTCGTACGGCATTCTCTGGAAGTGCTTTTTATGCATGTAAAAAGAGTGCGTATTCTGTATAAAGTTCTTCGACGTTTCTTCTATCGCATCCAATATACACTACGGGCTTATCACACCTTTGTATTAATCAAGAAACGTCCTAACGTGGAAACTGGAATAGGAAGATGGATTCAAGCTAGCTATATTGGATCTTCTTCCGTTCATCATTGCTTCTCATGTAAGTTCCGGTCTTAGCTTTATCTTTCAAGGACGAAAACAAAAGTCTGTTTCATTGTTCACCTTTAATTATCTTCTTAGCTGTATCTTCTAAGATTTCCTCTTTAATTATCATACTGTCTCAAGCTAGCTTACGCTATCTTTGTTTTAAAATTCCTGTGAAATCTCACCATTACTTACTTGTGGTACGTTCCACCAGTTATTTGGAGCATTGTGGTACGGCTTTGCCGTTGACAGAGAGATAAATTAGTTCCGTATAATTTCTACTGTGACAAGAATACAACAGCCGAAGTGCAACATTGAGCATATAAAGGCACAGTGCGATCCAATGACCGTTGATAAAACAGTGTTTAACTATGGTATATATCAAATGCTTATCAGTCTAACTTTACAAGGTCATATTATTTTCCTCGGAATTAAGTTCCTGCAATCTTTCTGGTGGGGCTTGCGCAATTTGAGGTTTGCACACAACTTTGAGATTATTTGATGTTTCATTTTCAACATTTTATACTAATTCAGATCCAAAAAAATGAGTACATAATGATGATGTACGTCCAGTCATTACGTGTTTCTTTTTCATACGTATGCAGTTCCTTTGGTTCAAATCTGGAGACCAGTTCAGATATGCTGGAAATTAGCTTCTCGATTTTAACTTCTATAAGTGGCTTGGTGTTGTTCTTAATATATCTCAATGCAAGGGTGGAGGTTGGTGTTGGTTAATTAGTACTCTTTAGAAAGTCATAACGAACCGCTAATCTTGTACTGTACATCACATATTGAATTATTATGTGCAGGAGTCGCAAAAAAGAAAAGGTCGAATTAAATTAAGACACAAGATGGAAATGATGAATCTAGACATAGACATGTTGTTAACTAGAAACAATTTTTCTAGACTCGATAAGAAGTTGATGAAGAAGGTGATCATGAAAAACGTTCAACGAAAGCTTGACGAAAACAAAGATATTGAAATGCAGAACGTTTTCTCTCTTCTTCCTGGAGCATACAGAAGACAAATCATGAGTATTTCCCGCTTGGCTTGTTTACAGAAAGTAAGTATATTTATTCATAACAAGCTTTTCACAAGAAAAAAGTTATCATATCAGAAGGAAAAATGAAACATTTAGTGATTTATCTCTGCATTTTCAATTTATCTGGATACTGATTTTGCATATGTAATCGATTTTCTAGGTACCAATGTTCAAATTTATGAAGATGCGAGTGTTGAAAGCAATCGCTAAACATCTTGAGCTGGTGACATATACTAAAAGCAGCCATATTATTCAAGAGGGGGAACCACTTTGGAATGTGCTCATCATCACGCAAGGTACCGCATTGAGCTACAAAACTAGTAATAATGCCAATGTTGGCGGAACTACGAGAGTTTCCTCAATCAGTAAGCGCCTAAAGAAAGATGATATCTTTGGAGACGAACTTTTACATTGGGCATTTGCATTTGCCTTCATGTCTGATTTGCCCGTCTCTCCCAACACTGTCGTGTCCCAGACTAGAGTAGAAGCATTTGCTATCAGTGCTGAGAATCTTAAGAGAGTTGTCTCCAGATTTCGGTTGCATTTCATTTTGAACCTGCCTGAACGAGAGCATTCTCCACTGGAGCATATGGCAGCGTCTTCATTGCAAGCGGCGTGGCGTGAAAGAGAAAATCACATTAGAGGATGGAACAAATTGAGGGAATTACTGAACAATTCATCAGAAAGTGAATGACTGATCAGTTTCTTATATATAATCACGCATCAAGCATTTCTTCTAGGTTCACTATTCAAAAGACTGTCTGTATTTATCAAAAATATCCTTTTCATGATCGAGTCATTCTAGTGATGAAATATGTTTTGAGCTATTAAAAGTCGTTATACGCCAAATAAGTACATTGGGTCTCATATCTATTATAAGAACTCATTTGGAGACTATTCATATAAGACTTCAATCATCTCTAATGGTAGGGTTTTAACTAAAAGTCTTAAATTTATATATTTGTTGTAGGAGAAATAGATTGATAAATCTCTCTGTGTTTATTCATTGATAAGGAGGCCTTTATATAGGCATTACATCAAGTATCCCTGGCGAACAGGGATTCCTTATCTAATAGAGTATCTAGACTACAAGTCTTATTAGGACAAGACACACCACGGAAGTTACGGAATTAACCTTCCTTGAACACTCCCCCTTGTGTCGCGTCCTCAATGGTATGAACTGTTGCCTCGTTAAAACCTTTGCCAGCAAACAAAAACCTCTTGGGTAAAAATAAAAGCATGGTCTAAGGAAAAAGAGTACAACGCACCAACTACAAGTATGTGAGACATGCATAGCTAGGCTCCCCCTGAAGTCTAGATGAGAACTCCCCCTGATAGTCAATCAGTCTTTGAGTTCGGATAAGCGACACATTCCAATGCGCTTTACATGCTTCACAAATGTAGATTTGGGTAGAGACTTGGTGAACAGATCCGCTGCATTTTCTTCTGAGCTGACTTGCTTCACTTGTATATTCAAAGTCTCTTGCTGCTGCTGATTGAAGAAGAACTTAGGCGAAATGTGTTTAGTATTGTCACCCTTAATGTATCCCAACTTCATCTGCTCAATGCATGCTGCATTATCTTCAAATATGCAAGTTGGTCCCATCGTAGTAGACTCAAGTCCACTAGACTCGCGGATGTGAGATATAACTGAGCGAAGCCAAATACATTCTTTGACTGCTTCATGTAGTGCAATAATCTCAGCATGGTTCGAGGAGGTAGCAACAAGGGTTTGCTTGGTTGATCTCCAAGATATCGCCGTATTCCCAATGGTGAAAACATAACCGGTTTGAGAACGTCCTTTGTGTGGATCTGACAAATATCCAGCATCAGCAAATCCTACCATCACATCATTTGGTGTATCTGAGTAGGAGGGGGTATCGCCAAAGCCGTATCGGGACCACGACTTAGCATCCGCGGGTCCGGATATGTTGGCGGATATGGCTGCAGGATGGCGGATGGATGATCCAAAGCCAGTCTTGGCGGATATGGCTGGCGGATGGCGATCCGAGCCATGGTTTGTGCTGTTGGATGCAAGAGATCGACTAGGTGTCGAATCCTGATGAGTGTATCGATAGTACAAGCCCATGTCAAGGGTTCCTTTAAGGTATCGGAAAATGTTCTTGATCCCAACCCAATGGCGTTGTGTTGGCGCAGAGCTAAATCTAGCTAACAAGTTCACAGAGAAAGCGATGTCTGGTCTAGTACACTGAGCTAAGTATAACAAAGCTCCAATTGCACTAAGATATGGATATTCAGCTCCCAAGACCTCTTCGTCATCTTCTTTCGGACGAAAGGGATCTTTGTTGATATCCAGACTTCTAACGACCATGGGAGTGCCTGTAGGATGCATAACTTTGTCCATGTTAAATCGCCTGAGCATCTTTCGGACGTATGCAGATTGGTGTATAAAGATTCCACCACTTCGGTGCTCTAGTTCTAAGCCTAGGCAAAACCGAGTCTTTCCCAGATCTTTCATCTCGAATTCAGATTTCAAATAGCTAGCGGTCTCATTGATCTCATTTAGAGTTCCAATGATGTTCATATCATCAACATAGACGGCTACAATGGCAAATCCTGAACTTGTTCTCTTTATGAACACACAAGGGCACAACTCATCATTCTTGTATCCTTTCCCAATCAAGTAATCACTTAACCGTGTGTACCACATCCTACCAGATTGTCGGAGTCCATATAGAGATCGTCTCAACCTGATAGCAAATGAACTTCTTGGTTTTTGCTCACTTGACTTGGGTAACGAAAGTCCTTCTGGCACTTTCATGTACATCTCCGTATCTAGATCCCCATAAAGATACGCAGTTACAACATCCATAAGCTGCATATTGAGTCTCTCTGAGACTACCAAACTGATTAAGTATCGGAAGGTAATAGTATCCATGACAGGAGAATACGTCTCCTCATAATCAATTCCAGGGCGTTGAGAAAAACCTTGCGCCACGAGTCGAGCTTTATATCACTGGACTTCACCATTCTCATTGCGCTTTCTGACAAAGACCCATTTATGTCCAACAGGCTTCACGTTCGGCGGTGTAGGCACAACCGGTCCGAATACTTGCCTTTTCTTTAGAGAGTCTAGTTCAGCCTGGATTGCTTCTTCCCACTTCGGCCAATCCGCCCTACGTTGACATTCATCAACAGTGCGGGGTTCCATATCGTCGTCGTCAATGACTTCTTGAGCAACGGCGTAGGCGAATGCATCATCGATATACATGGAATTCCTTTCCATAAGATTGTGCATGCATAAGTAGTTTAGTGAGATTTCCTTGTTCTCCAACATCAACAGTGAGTCTGAGGCGTCCCCCAGGTGATTCAGAGTTGATTCTTGGACATAGGTATAGTCGGAGACAATCTCGTGTGACGGCGTCACAGTATCGATGATGAACGGATCGCTTTGTGCCTGAACACATGCCCTCTTTCTAGGTACATTGTCCTTGGAACCGATTGGTCTCCCCCTCTTTCTAGGAGGATCCGAAGTCGACGCCGGCTTTCCACTTGGAGGTGCCGAGCCTAGGCTGCCGATGGCACCTAGGGCTGCGGGTCCGAGACCGGCGGCGCGTGCTCGCGCATGGCGAGGAATGTTGAGCCTTGCAGGTACATTCGCAGCAGGTATGGTTGATCTCGTCACTTTCGCAATATCAGTAAAGGAGTCGGGCATCGTATCCGCCACCTTTTGTAGTTCTAATATGCGTTGTATTTCGGTCTCACACTGAGACGTACGGGGATCATAATGAGACATAGTGGGAGAGAACCACGTCAATTCCTGACGTTCACTTGGGACGGATGCGGCCCCATCTCCCCCTAACGGCGGGAATGATGTCTCATCAAAGTGACAATCTGCAAATCTTGCAGTAAACAGATCACCTGTCATAGGCTCTATATAGCGGACAATTGTTGGTGCTTCATATCCAACATAAATAGTTAATCGTCGTTGTGGACCCATCTTGGTATGCAGTGGAGGCGTGATGGGCACATATACGGCACAACCAAAAGTACGCAGATGCGAAATATCAGGCTCGTAACCAGTTACCAACTGGTACGCACTAAATGGTTGGCTATCCGTGGGTCGTAGACGAATAAGCATAGCTGCATGTAATATTGCATATCCCCATGCCGAAACCGGCAAGTTTGTGGCCATGACAAGAGACCTAGCTACAAGCTGTAGTCTCTTGATAGCGGCTTCTGCAAGACCGTTCTGAGAATGAACGTGGGGCACGAGATGTTCAACTTCAATCCCAACTGACAGGCAATAGTCATCAAAACACTTTGACGTAAACTCTCCAGCATTATCCAGTCTGATTGACTTAATCGGATTGTCCGGGTGGTGAGCCCGAAGCTTAATGATCTGAGCTAGGAGTTTAGCAAATGCAGCATTCCTCGTGGACAACAACGCTACGTGTGACCAACGCGTTGATGCATCAACCAGAACCATGAAATATCGAAATGGTCCGCATTCTGGTGTTATAGGTCCACAAATATCACCTTGTATTCGTTGTAGAAACGGAATATTCTGTTTATTATCAATAGCAAAAGATGGTCTTGCTTGAAGTTTTGCTAGTGAACAAGCTTTGCAAAACGAACGATGAGCATTAGACATCGCTACAGAAGCATGAGAAGTAGGAGGAGGCCGAACCTCTCCTTGGAGCCGAGAGGCGGCTATCGACGGCAAAGCCGAACCGAGGCCGAGGTGTCCTCTGTGTTTTTGTGATCGGAAAAATGGATGACCGTGGGAGCATTTCAAAATACGGATCATCAGATCACGACCCGGATGACCGAGTCTATCATGCCAAAGCTTATAAGCATCAGAATCACATAATATAACAACATGAGATTCGTTAGCTCGAATGGTTGTGAAATACATGCCATTTCGAACTCGCTTACACTTCTCCACAATGCGAGTGCGCATAGATTGAGTGGAGGTGATCAACAGATATTCAGTTCCATCTTCAACATAAGTGCTGAGGTGATAGTCGTTGTCACGCACATCCTTGAAAGCTAGCAAGGTTCTTGGCGCCTTAGGCGCATATAGGGCGTCCTCTACCCGAATTTCAGTGCCATTTGGCAATAAGAATTGAGCAGTGCCACGACCTTTAATTACGGGTTCAGTGCCTGTCATCGTAGATAACGACGATTCTCTTGGCGTAAAATCCGAAAACAATTGCCGATTTCTCAGAATCGTGTGAGTTGTTGCACAATCCAACAAACACTCAATCTCGCCTTGATACATCTACAAAAACAATGTAAATTGAATCAATAGTCTACTTTAGACTTTGGCGAACACTTTAAAGTAAGTGTACTGAAGCAATATATCATCACAAAATGAAGTGCATTAAGGCCAATATTATAGCCATGGCAACGACATAACTTGAGAGAAAGAGATAAGCCACATTTTAATCACCGAGTATCAACATTAATAATCATAGCCTAGTTCAGAGATTGAGACCGGACACCGTCGTAGGTGGCGTGGCCGAGCCAAGGCAAAGGCCGGGGCCAAGCCAAAGCCGAAGCTGTGGTAAGGCCGAAGCTACCCAGAGGCCGAGCCGAAGCAAGGCGAGCGGTGAGGGTCGGTCTGGCATTGCGGCAATACGATGCGACGGTTGAGCTAAATCCGAAGCATGGCGAGTCCGAAGACGCGTCGTTGCCGAGCCATTGATGCAAAAGTTGCATTTGTTCGATAGGCTATCAATTGTTGGTTACAAAAACCAGATTCGGTGCTGAGCCAAGCTGGCGAGTGGCCATGGCGAGTGAGGCCTGGCGAGTCGCGGCCAAGCGCTTATTGGCTTTGGCGAGCGAGGCATGGCGGATCGCAGCCAAGTTGGCGGATCGCTAATCGCGGATCGCGGATCAGTTGGCGAATAGCCATGGCGAGCGAGGTCTGGCGGATCGCGGCCAAGTTGGCGGATAGCGGATCTCGGATCTCGGATCGCGGATCTCGGATCGCGGATCGTGCATCGCGGATCTCGCGTATCGCGGATCTCGGATGGCGTATCGCGGATCTCTCCTTTTGTCTTTGTCATTTTTTTTCGGATATGAGTGAACATCACCAGAATTTTGGTGAACTCAAAATGATTATGCCATTGAGAATTGGACGCATTGAACCAATTTTGCTTTCAGGGATGTAAAAATCTCAAATTATTCATTGAATAATGAATTTTATTGATGACAACTCAAAAATACATCAAGGTTGTTCTAAATAGAACGACTTATCGAACAAAGTCGTGATTTATTGACTATATTCTGTCAAAATAACTATCAAAATCAAACTTGAACATGTATCTCATGACCTAAGTCAAATACTTATTCATAATCTGGAGTATCATACTCCTGAGTCCTACATTTCTTGGTAGGGTGGAAGTCATCGATGGCGAAGTTTGTATCTGCCTCATCGTATTCTTCTTCCTTAAAATCTCCTACATAGTGTGCTTCTTGTTCTATGTATTGTTTGTGTTTCTTGTAAGCGGCTTGAATATCTCTACTTGCTGTGCAATCGCGTTGGAGATGATTCTTAGAGCCACATTTGAAGCAAGGAGCCGAAGCATTGTTCGGCGGATGGCCACCACGCCTGGGACCGGAACCAAAACTATTCCTCCCTCTGGGAGCGGCGGCTCTGCCATCATCCCTTGTCCAAGAAAGCTGTCGACCACGGCCGACGCCTCTTCTTCCTCCTCGTCCGCCACGTGTTGCCCTTGGCGTACGTGGTGGAGGTGCTTGACGTTCATGAGGTTGATGCTTTTGCTTAAAAACTTTACCACGGGCTTGATGAGATTCCGCAATGAATTTCGGTCCTCGAGGCCTCTTATTGGTGGTAAGAATCAACTCATGGTACCTCTCCTTTCTTTGAAGCACATTCATCAAATCACTGAAGGTTTTGATAGTGCCTTTCTCACGGAGATCGCGGTACTGATGCGACAACATGGACGCAGATTCTGGGAATGTCGTGAAAGTCTTTTCCATCATATCATCATCGGTCTTTTCGACCCCACAAAAGCTCAAATCAGATTGCAAGTTTAGCATAGTCTGATGATATTCCTGGACGGAATCAAAATCCAATAAGCGGATTTGTTCCCAATCAGACATGAGGTCTGGGAGTTGTGCGTCATGCACATTGTCGAAGCGGTCCTTGAGGATATCCCATAGCTCTTTGGGATCAGTTTTCCTCAGGTATTGCTTCTTGAGCGTTGGATGGATATGGCGCCTGAGAAACATCAGGGCTTGTGCTTTCTGTTCAGGAGAAGCGTGTAAGCTTTCATCCGCAGGAGGGTTGATGGTGGCAGTAAATCTTTTACCAATGAAGGTGTTCTCAACATCTGAGACCCACCTCTTGTATTCCTTGCCTTGGACATCCAAGATGTCAAATTCTGGACGCTGAGTGTCAGCCATCTACAGAACACAAACAGGGAGACGTTAGTATATTTGAATACTAATCAAGTTTGATTGTTCTTTTAGAACAGTGCCAAGATATATCATGGTCACATAAATCGATGCTTAACGTGACTTCAAGTCACAATCGATATCTTCCCTTTGTTTTCTTTTCAAAAAGAATAATACGTTATGGTTCACAGTGACATCATAGTCACAAGCATAACGGTGGCCGGTAACATCACAGTTACCCCAATAAACGTTGGCACCGGGGTGACTAAATCCCCGTATGCCGTCCCGAGAAGCGATAGAATCGGGATGAAGAAGCAGGGACACGGAAAGGTCCCGGAAGAAAACAAAACCCAACTATTGAAATTTCAGAAGCGGGAACGTTTATAAAAATATTTACCTCTTCAAGAGAAGCTTGATCAAACGAAACTTGACTCTTGGGGAAGCTTGTTTTCTTCGATTTTTCTTGATTTCTTCTCAACCACGAATAAGGGTTCGCGGATCGTTTGCTTGGCTTGCGAGCAATTTTGATCTTCTGGCGGATGCGTGCAAAAAGTAGCACGCAAGGGAGAGCTGCTGGCGAGCGGGTTGTCTGCCTAGAGGAGCAGTACGCGAAGGTACAGGGCGGCAGGAGAGCAGCGCAGATGCTGCTGAGAAGAGGCCGACGGTGCCGAAGGGAAGAATCGGCGGCCGACGGTAGGTTAGGGTTTCGAAAAAAATTTCAGAATTAGGGTTTCTAGGGCTATCAGACGGGAGGCTAGGGCATCGTGCTGATAACGTGTTGTAGGAGAAATAGATTGATAAATCTCTCTGTGTTTATTCATTGATAAGGAGGCCTTTATATAGGCATTACATCAAGTATCCCTGGCGAACAGGGATTCCTTATCTAATAGAGTATCTAGACTACAAGTCTTATTAGGACAAGACACACCACGGAAGTTACAGAATTAACCTTCCTTGAACAATATTTGATTTTTCTTTATTTTGGGTTGTAATTAATAATAATTTTTATTTATAAACTATTCTTGTACATGATAAATAAATAAAATATTAATTTGAAAGAAAAAAAAACAGAATTTTGGCCCCAGTCCAAAATTATATGACGGGTCTCAAACCCAGTCTCAAAATAAGACATAGGATGAGACCAAGTCTTAAAAATATAGGGTTTAGGACTCCAAATTTTTACCATTGGAGCCCAAAATTTATAGAATTTAGGACATTGGGCTAGAGATGCCCTAAGCGAACTAATTCTCACTACATGCCTTTATCATTGCTCAACAGCCAGCCAGTTAACGTTTTAATTACTTGGCTCCGTCCCTGGCTGCTTCATGGCTTCATCATTGCTCAACAACCTCAACTTGTTCCGTGCCGTTTAGCTGCTTTAGCATATAAAGATATCTCTTATTTTGCACAATTTCTTCTATTTTTGAAATGCTCCTTATTCTGCAACCCTCTCGCATCAAGCAAAAGACATGGGGAGCTGGAGAAAATCATACTATGCGTTTCATTCACCCCTTTCTCCTCACCTTCGCCTTTTCCCACAACACCACCACCAGCCACCACCACCTCTAACGTACACAACCTCCCACCACCGCGTCCCTCCTCAGTGACCTCACCCATATTAAAGGGCATGCACTATATGTGTCTCCATGTCTGATTTGTTTAGAATTCTCTGAAAATGTGATTTTTCTTGCGGTTGTACTTTCTTGAAGAATATACATTACTACAAAAAATCTTTGTCCTCGGAATTTGTAATTTTAATCCTAGATGAAAAGAAACAAAAGTGTCTATCTATGCAAGCCTACTTTACTTGATGGTGTTTGAGATGTTCATTACCCCACTGACTCATTGTAATTTCTTATCCTTCTCCATCTCTTTGTTTAGTAACTTCATTACCAACGTCTTCAATCCCATAAACTTATAGCTGTTGTCTTTGTAATTCTTTGCGACCATACAAACAAGATCCACAGCACATCTAACATGTAATACTTGATGAGCCAAACGAGTCACGTCCCCTCGAACTTCCATAGCAACAAATGTCAAGTTTTCGTCACCAAGGAATTCGATGAGCTATGAGGAATACATTCTGAGTGAGACAATTGATAAACGAATGAATTGGAGATTTGGAGAGTGTATATTATCTGTGTCCGGTATTGGGTATAAAGTGGGTAGCTCATTCATCAAAACGGAACTTAATAAAAGGAACAAAGAATTTCATAGATAATTCATCTGATTCATCAACCAATTGTGGTTCAAACTCTTCACCCGTATTTGACCATAACCAACGAGTATCCACTGGAGACTTTCATCTGTAACAAAGAGAGTGGTCATTCAAATGATCATATAATTGGAAGAGAAGGGAGGACAAATACTCATCATGATGCTGATCTTCTAAAGTCCAGTGCTTACCTGTTTTTTCCTTGTCTAGTGAGGAGAACAAGTGTTCCAAATCCAATCATAATTGCAACTTTTATTGCCTGAGAGATAAAATATTTGAGGTATCAGCACTATAGTCACAATTCATAATGAGCAGTAACCACATCATCAACCTAGTTTATTTGTACATCTATGCAGAATGAGTCATCTAAATACCATACATCACTTCATTAAAGAACTACAACTAAGTGATCTCTTTGGTATTGGTGGGAGAAATATACCTGTCCAACTGCCCCCCCGGAAGTTTCTGTTTCTGCTGATTTCTCAACCTTGGGTAATTCTTTTGGTCTGTGGATCTTCTCAGTTCTATTCACTTCATTACTAATACTACCGCTATCCAGGTTATCCTGCACAATAATTAAAATAGACTGTCATAACGCCAGTTACACTACATCACTCTCATGTTTTAATTTGGATATAGATGAATCTATATATTTGTTAAAATGGTTCAACAATGTAATAAGTAATTATGGGGTACTTGAGGAAATTCAGATACCTGCTGGTGTTCTGCAATTTTTGGAGACAAACTCTTCCTATGTTGATGCACACCTGGCTTTATCATATTACAACTTTCTAGAAAATCCATCACCTTTTTACCACTAGTTGTTATACAAAATCGTATTGCTTTATCTGGGAATATCCATCCACCAGAGCTCTGGAAAGGATTGTGCCTATTTTCGCAGTTTGCTATTGAAGTAGATACTTGGGCTGAAACTTCTTGAATGTTGGACTTTTGAGAATTTCTGGAAGAGATTTCTGGCACTGGACTGCCACCTGAAACTCTCTTTCCATGGAGCATCTTACTAGGCTGGTGTCTATTATCATCCAGTACCCTATCTGAAACTTTAACTGCTTCGGAAGATGTTGCACTGAAATCTGTAACGAGCTTATCCTCATCTATGTAAACTTCTTGATGTAATGGTTTGAATTTACTCTTTATGCCTGTGTCGAGTGATGATTTAGTCCCACCTAAAGCTTCAAGTAAAATACTTTCCTCACGGTTCTCACCACATGTTGTGTCATCTTGCAACTGCCCTGGAGGTAAAGAAGTCACTACCCGGTCTAATATTGACACTGGAGTTTCTGTACTGACTTTGTTGTCTTCTTTCAAGTGCTGGTCTTTCAGAAGATTACCTTTTATAGTTTTGTTTGATTGAACTTTCATTGGTGCTGGTTTGATGTGAGGCTTCTTATCCTGTTGTTGAAGTAAACATTACACATTATTACTATGAAAAAAAGAACTCAATCACTTGCTTAGCATTTTGATAGACATACCTCGGCTAAACTAGTTTCAAAGGCACTTATCATGTTCTTTACGCTGGGAGTTTTCTTCAGTGGGCTCTGCTTCTTTTCAAGTTCACAATGCTTATCTTCCTGAAGCTTAGGAAGAGTTGTTGTGCCAACAACTGGTTGTGAGCCTCTCAATAACCTTGTAGGTTCATCAGCACAAATGGCTTCGGCAGAAATGTTAGCAGGATGTTGTTGGGCAGCAATGTTATCAACTAACCCCCCGCGACTCAATTCAGTTGGAGACCAATTCACATTTTGCTGCACAGTGATGGCAGATGAAGTCTCTTCACTCCTATCTGCATCACTCTAAAACAGGTTCAATGATCGTTAATGAACTCACCAACAGTAACATTTCAAATTTCATTTTCAATTAAACAACAAAAGATAACTCAACTTCAGTAGTTTTACTACTTATCATGATAAGTTGCAAGTCCTCTACCATTTGAGACCAAGTTATCATCTAGAAAAACTTGACTATCTTTGCAATGCTTATGGCTACAATTTCATGATATTACCCACATTGAAAGCTAAATACTAATTCTCTCTGCTAACTGGTCCTCCCAAATTTACTTTTTTATTTGTTCCAACTCCCATTTTATATTTTCTGCCTTAAAGTTCAATATTTTCTTGCTAAGAGAACTAACTCAAACCTGATATCATACTTCGCAGACTCAAAGGTGATGCAACATTGGTCCTGGCACTAGGAGTACTTTGCACACTAATGGGACTGCTATGAATGAACTCCCCATGCTTCTTTTTTACTGCAGATTCTCGCTGCAATAAAATTGTCACCAACTTGAGTACAAACTGAAAATTAGCCATTGAAAAATAAGAGCAGGATCACAAAAGGATACCATCATTCGGATTTGATTACGCTCTTCTTCATTGAGTACAAACTGCAACTTCATATGTACAACCCCACCTCCTTTCAAGGGGAAGAAGTCATCCCAAAGACCCTTTTCGACTATGGATCTGGTCTCAATACCTGCAAGTCTTAGATATGAGTATGTACAAATCTGCAGCAGTTTTAACAGTTGGTAATAATTCATATGTTTAGGATTGTTGACAAACATGTTTCCGATATCTGATTCCCTCCAGAATCCTGAAGAATAACAAGCATGTTGTTCCGAAGAGTCGTCAATGGGCTGAACATGTAACACAAACTGGATCAGATACCAAGTCAAGAATACTACCATTTAAGATCAAGATGACGGAGGGTGATCATTACAAGACCAAGTCTCTACTCTCCCAAATTTGGTATTCTGATCTTGTCCCCAAAGAAACTGCATTTGAATAAAGCGAACCCTTTGTTAAATTGTTGTTTGATGGCTTGATGCAGACAGACATACTAAGAAACTGACTTCAGAGGAACATGCTCACCCTTTATCGATATTGAAGAAGATGATGATGAAGATGGAAGGTCCATGATTTCAAGAACTGAAAAGATTCAATAATCATATGAATTGGAAAGTATATATTTATATATTACAGGTAAATAAAATGTAACTGAAGACTATAGCTGTAGGTACCTGAAACTAAGATAGTTCCTGGCATTGTAGGCAAATTATGCAATCAAAAGTTGACCGTTTGAAACCAGCAGGGTCAGTCTGCAAACTTCTAATATGGGATGAATGGTTTAAGTCTTCAAGAGGGAGATCGGGATTGGATGGAAAGTGTGGATGTAGTTGCAGGAAGAAGTACGACGGCTACAGTGGTAGGGTCTTCTATTAAATTCTCACTTAAAAGTGCCTTGAAGGCAAAATGACAAAAAGTTTATTGCTGTCTGGCTCTTACTGCCTGCGTATTTTTGTCCCAACCAACAACTGGTATGTGAGTTATGAGAAAAATTATTCATGAGTAACTGAAAGAACTTGACTATGCCGACCACACTAAATAGATTTCTGTGACAACTGTAATGTTTGAATATGGTCATGCCAAAATCTGAGTTTTTCAACTCCAATTCCTCATTCCATGCTATGCAGTATCAGTATGCAATCATTAAACAAAAAGAATATAAGATTTCGTTAACAAATTCCCTCAACAAGGCTTAATCCACATGTTAATCTGCTACAAGTATTTCCTGAAGTCAAAACTACAAGGTCACTGAAATAAACCTACTTCAATATCCATTTCCCGAAAAAGAAAGAAAAAATCTAAGTTCTGTGGTTTACACTTTGAAACAACATCTCTTTGTGTAGAATTCTATCAGTAAAGAGCAGCACCAATTAAAAGCTTGGTATATGGTTTTGCACAGGAAAAAATTATCAAAGCTTGATCTTTTCTTACATCAATTCGTTTCTTCTCTTTAAGATCCTTGATATATTACTTTCTTTCACTCTCCAGCTACCACTTGAAAAGTTTGTGTTGCTGGTTTTCAGGGATAGGCATCTGCACCTTCACAAATCCCATGTTTCAGAAGTTGTAGTAGACGTGGGAGGAGGAGCTGGAGGAGAAGAGGGCACTTCTTCCACTACAGCTTTGGGCTTTTTAATGCTTATATCCTTAGCTTTCTTCTTATTAACAGATCTCGTGTCTCTCTTCTTAGCCCCAATAAACATGTAACCTGTAAGAGGACAGGTGCAAGTCAGTAAAATCCTTTGTCTTTCCTCTGAATGAAATTTGAGTCCTATTATCATAAACTCCACATAGAACAAGAAACTGAGCTCAATAAGAATTTGACTACAACTGTCATGAGTTATATTCTCATAATATCATGTCTACAGACATCAATCATAACATCCTTATCAATACGAACTAATACGACCAAATGTTGCTCAGCTATAGATATGATCAATCCAGGAAAAAGGGAGACAATGAATGAAACAGGTGATGAAACATAGGTGAATCCAGATTAAACATCTGATAATTAGCCGGTTTCCAGTCCCATGTCATCAAGGTAGAGGGATGGAATCTTTAAAAGTGGCTATAGTCCAGAATGAGGATGTTATGTAATAACTCCCTGAATATCAGGGTGGGGAGGGGACTAGTGATTCCAAAGGGAGGATGAAACAGCAGAGCCAGTCTGCGAAGTCATATAGCTCATGCGACAGGCAAACTCACAAGGTATACATAAAAGGATGCAAAATGTTTTCTGTACCAAAATAACTATCTTCATAACAATAACAACAGCCTCTTGTTTCATGCAATAGAAGCAATGTCAATCCGTAAAAATGCTTTGACAATCCCTCTTTCCCAGTCCCCCTTATAATAGCTAGGGAAAAAACTAAGATGATTAGATTCAGAGAAAAATCCCAGAGACTCAAAATAGAAGATACTGCTGTCAGATCACAGGACGGTGAAGCATGCCTTACAGCTGGGCACTGGAAATACAGGACAACTATTGCTTAGATGCCAAATAACAAGGAAATGAAACTTGGCATTATCGGTATGAAACAATAGATCTTAGCCTATAACCAAAACTTTTCCAGTCATTGTTAAGCGCATATTCTCCGATTATGGATTTCCCGATCAATGTCAAGTTGCTCCAGCATGCATTTTAAGAATCAAATTTCTAGCATTTGTTTTTGAGTTTACACATCCATAGTTGTATATGTGCAAGAGCCCTACTCTATCTTATACCTCCCACCACTTCCATTGGATACAATGTAAAGTACAGATATTTCTAACACAAACATTACACATGAATGAAAACAAAACTACCCATCAAACATTTATAGCTCACAGTAACAGTCAAATCTCAGCTCCAGGTAAATTGATCAAATACAAAATGCACAGTACTGAAATAAAAACAGAAACCCACATCGCAAAATTGAACCTTTGTGCTGACATAACCGAAACCTAATACTTTACTCAAACCCAAGTGGATTAACAAAACCCAGAACGCATAATTGAATTGAAGAATTGAAGAGAGAGGTACTAACCTCCAAGAGCAAGATTGGAGATCATTAGGACTCGCCAGAGGAACTTGAAGCGCTTGATGTGGTTTTCGTTTGGTGGCTCCGCCATGTGTGGAAGTAGAGGTCTTTTAGATTCTAATAAGTCTTAACTATTTGGGAAGAGAGGTTTGGCTCTAGCTTTAGGAATCCATGAATCCCAGTTGAAATGAATTGATTTTACCTGATTCAAGAGGCAAAATTTACCAGCCGGTTAAACTTTTAAACGTGTGGAGTGGACGACGCGTCGTTGGAGTCAGTGGTCAGAGTTTACGTCTCACAAACTTCTTCGAATTTCCACGTTTTTTATCTGACAAGTATTTATGTAAAATGTTCTTATTCGATTTCCTCTGCTTGATTTTGTTTCAGACAAAAGAAAAATTCAAATTCCATACAAATGGCGCCCTATTTACTCTCTCACCAAAGACTAGTACGTATCTATCAAGAACCTCTGTTTTTTTCTAATTGGCTTGCTCCAGTGCTATATAAAATAAATATAACAAATATATTATATGATGATAAAATGCAAGTCTACCATTATGAAAATTCTCTGTAAAGAACTAGTATATAAGTGTTAGTGGATTACAAACTCTTTCTGTACTCCCTAAAAATTCTAAACTCTAAATCCTAAATCCTAATTAATTGAATACAATTTTGTGTAGTCCCTAGCAAGCGCAACCAAAACATCTTATTTACTTAAGTATGTAATCCCTTTAAAGGGCTGCCGAATGTGTTTATTCATTTACTTCAATTGCACACATGAAATTTGAGCACAATAGAGTTGTCCCAGAAGCCTTTCTGTTTCCTTTGGCTTCAATACCGAAATGGAAACCTTATACTCGATCAGATTTCATTTGGAATCCGGTTGGTAAACATTTTAGGAAGATTTTATGCTCGGCTTGGTCAGTTGATCATCATTTTGGATACAGAATAACATGTCCTTCGTCCATAAAACATAAGCTGCCAAATGATTTGGCCGGCCAGATCTATTATGCATGCACATACACACCACAGAGAAATCATGAAGTAGTCGTACTACTCAGTTTTAACTCTCCTAATCTTATCCTTTTGAACTTTGAAGTACTTGACTGTAACTTGATAGGCTGCTGCTGCAGGCACGTCTCTGCAGCTACAGTAAAACATGTTCAATCGCTCTCTCCTTGTACCACTGCCGTTCCAAGACTAGAAGCTAAGCTTGCTATAGCTGCTCCTCTATCATCAGGTCAAATCCAGACAGTAAGAGTATAGTACACAGTCCTCTAGGTGACCTTTCCCACCTCAAAAAGCTGTTATCGTTTTACTCTGAATCATCACCATCATCATTGCTTTGCCAGTAAGGCCTTATGAAGCTTTTTCAGAGAAAAAAAGATCGGGAAAGGCTGTAAAAGTCCAGTTGTTGCTTTCTTCTGGTAAATTAAAACCCTAAAATTGGATATTCATAAGAAAAAGGATCTCAATTTAACCCTTCTTATATACCGATCGATCAGTTTGCTCCATGGGGGTCTTCAAGTTTTAATGGAACTTGTACTTATATATGTGTGTTTGTGTGTGTGTGTGCTGGACAATCTGCACCCTTCAATAATCGTGCCCTACGGCACATGAAGTTCTATAACTGATCATGTGACTCAAATTTTGTTGCCACTCATGCAGCTGTACATTACAAAATTTGGCATGGCATCGATCAGTTAGTTACTCATTGAGTCTAATATCAGTAATTAAGCTAAATAAGAAGAACCCTAGCCAGCTAGTTAAGTCACTGGAAATCAAAGAAGTAGAAGAAGACAGGCTCAAGTTGAAGGGGTAGTACAAGTGCTGCAATTTATTTGGTATATATGATGGCAAAACACAATAAGACATATATAGATGAACAAGCAGCTAACCATAATATGGTTAATTATCAATTAACTTGTCCAAAATATTACAGAAATTTAGCTCTCATAACTCCTAGGATCACAACATAGTTAAACCTTTATTTTTGTCTTTTATTAGACTTCATTCCTCACTGATTTTGTTGCTATCTCTCACTCTCTATCTAACTTGAACTTGATCGATCTAGTTCTAATTTAGCTAAAATAGTACTACAAAAGATAATGGGATTGATTACGGACAGAATTAGGCTCAAAACTCGACTCTCAACCTTGAACCAGTCCACAAGATAGGGCCATTAGCAGGATCGCAGCTTCCTTCTCATCTTGAGGGAAAACTCGTTGAAAAGAGGTGGTGCTGGTAGTAGGAGGAGGAGGAGGAGGAGCAGCAGCAGTGCCTGAATTCTGATTCTTGCTGCTAATTGAGAAATCTTCAAAACGAAGCTTGGCCTTTGATTTGCCTTGAGGTGAAGGGGAGATAGCAAGTTTGTGGCACCTTTTCTTGAATGGAATAGTTTTGTTGTCTTTAATTTTCACCTTACTCGTCTTGATAGTTGATGGCGCGGCCTCCACCGTCAGGGTTGTTCCATTTGCTGCCGCTGCTGCCGCCGCCATTGCCCGCCTTGCTTTCCTTTGCCGAATTCCACAGGCGTTGCAAAGTGACTAGTAATCCAACATAATTTTATAAGTCCAAATGAAAAAAGGAAGATCAATATGAATCAAAATATGGGATCGTATAACTTCTACTTCCAGTGAAGGTAAGCTAACAAGATTTACTCTATCCGCTTTTAGAAACTTCAGAGTACGATAAAACTTTATAAGGAAAGGTACACGTAGTCAGAGAGCATATGAAGAAATTTAATTAGTTTAATTAATTACCTTGGGACCTCTAGGTCCACTTCTCCACAGAGGTGTCTTGGTTGTGTTGCAATCGGAGCAAACCCTAATCGGGTTCGTGTTGTTTGAGCTGTCAGTTCCTTGTGGTGATGATGGATGCAGCTTCTGCCCTTCGAAGTTGTGTGATGATGAGAGTTTAACTCGTGCAGCACCATCAATATTGGCAGCAGCAGTAGTATTAGGTGAACTGCTAATTGTTTGATCAGGGTTGGTCATCTTCCTCATGATCCTCATCTTCGATGACATCCACTTAACAGAAGTATTCTCAGCACAAGTACTTTGATTTTCATGATTTCTGTGATCATCGGCTTCATACTTGGGATCAATACTTAAATTGATCACAGTACCTTGCTCACCTTCATTTCCAAGGGTTTGATCGTGATCACATGATCCGCCGTACGAAACAATGTGATCAGCCTGCAAAGTACAAGAAAAGGATCAAGGGATTAGTAAGGGACGCACAACTTAACTGTGGAAAACGAGAAGACTTTTTATAAATTACGGATCACATGAAATAGATCACCTCTAGTAACTGGAACTGAAAGTTCTGGGGTTCTCTATAGTAGTGATCAGACACTGGTCCTTGGACTTGAGCTGGACTGAAGAAGATGGGACTAGAAAGAGAGGTGGTAGTGGAGGAAAAGGAAGATTGAGGTTCTAGATAGTTGAAGAAGAGGTCATGGTGGTGATGATCATACTGATCATGATTATGATCACGGCTTCCAATAGTGCTGAGCTCGAGAAAAGGTGGAGCCATTGAAGAGGATCAGCAAAGAACAGTAGTCGATGATCTTACAAACTCCACTAAAGGCGGAAGATCGCAGCAGAGATAGAAAGAGATCAGAGAGAGAGGCAAAAGGGACTAAGCAGTAGGGTGGTGAAAGGGTTTTAAAGAGAAGAAATGAGGGCCGGGGTTGGACTGGCAACTGGCAATTGGGGCAACAGATCGAGAGAGAAAGACATAGGGAGAGCTTTAATAATAAGACATTCACGTGACTTCTAGACAGCCAAACAAAACGAGTTAGAAAGGACAAGCCAAAAGGAGATGTGTGGAATGCTACTACACAGACCCCATATTGATCAAAACCCTATCTGCTGCCAAAAATTTCACCCCACAATCAGGCTTCCAGTTACAAAATTAATAATGGTACACACTCGAGATTCCATTAGAACCACACAAATTTATAGGATTTCATATCCCCACACTACACATCTTCGCTAAACCAATCATCTCAATATATAACAACACTGATTAATTTAATTAATTGCTTTTGTAAAATCAACCACTTGTATGAACCCTAACTTATTAAAGCTTTCATCTTAGTTTTTGAGATATCATCTCTAGTCTTCTAAGTATTGATAATACTACATACGTACGTACGGTCAAATATGGTTTCACACATCTTATAAGTAAATTATATTGATGAAACCATACTTAATAGTACGTATATATGTAGTATTGCCACATTATAAATCACAATAATACGGTACTTATAAGATGATCGAGTGAAACTATACGTGAATGTAGGGTTTTGACTCATAGTGTGGACTGTGTGGCAATACTACGTAGGGTATTGTTTTAAGAGAATTAATTATAGTATTACTGTTCCGATATATCTTCAATAGTGATCAGAGATGGCATGCACTAATTAAGTAAGGAGCAAGGGCTCGACTACCACCAACTAGCGATGGATGGGACTCCAGATCAGGATGTGTGTATCTTACTCTATATGTTCTTTGTATCATGCTACTTAAAACTAACTTATTCGACGAACGTTAGCTCACTAGGCAGATCTAAGAGTTTAGGGTTTGTGTAATAATTGCATATATGGAGATGGAAATATATATGTCCTTCTCAATCCTCACCTTAGTATTGCCAAAAGGCAATGAATGCTTTCGCAGGCAAGGGACCAAACCCCTCCCCACACCTTTCCTCATATATCCTAGTCGGTACTGATCCTACTTCAAAATCTCATTTTTAAAACGGCGTGGTAAACTTAGGTAGCCAGTAGAGCAAACTACATTAGGGTTTCGACTGAGTTTCTTGGCCGTTTGGAATAGAACTTTGCTATCGTTATAGACTAACAGTTACCTTTTACGGTCTTACCTTAATTTCCTTGCTAGCTAACAGTCAACCCTAAGCAGCTCACGTGAACGATCAAACAGCTTGCTAGCTAGTAACCCCAGTTGCTCTGTTCATCTAGAGCAATTATTTCTGCGCATAAACACATGTTCTTGCATATACATCAACACCGATCGCTCTGCAATTATTCATTCAACATGTACTATATCTATTCGGCGTTTAATTAGTTGGTCTAGTACTCTTAACTATTAGCCTCCTGATCGATTACTGTGAATTAGTTTTAAGTTTGATGTATATGCCGGTTGAAGATCAACGTGTGTCTCTGTTAAATTTGGAGAAAAACTCAGTACGGGTTGTGAACAGCCTGCTTTGCGTATCTATCTCTAGCCCTCATCACGGCGAGTTCTTCTCATTCGTACATCGTGAAGTTGAAGAGGTAGGTCCTCCGATCCGTGCATTAATAATTGTATACTTATGTTTTTCCTCCGGCCAGCTGCTGCAAATCTCTGTCATATATACGTACGTTTGTATAACAACCTTCTGCATTTCACCAAGCTGGAAAGAGATCCTTTTCAGAGCTGAGATTTGTCGATAGGTTGGGAAAACTACGAGGAGAAATAAAAGAGGAATCCATATTTTTCTGTACCTATGTTCGTTTTCAAATTGGCCTCAGAGAGAGAGAGAGAGAGAGAGAGAGAGAGAGAGAGAGAGAGAGAGAATACTCTCTATTTGTTGCCAAATGAGTAAAATGTATACTGTAACGTACTTATATATGTGGACTTGTCGAAAGAAAAAAAAAATTATATATGTGGAATTTACTCTTCAGTCACAATATATCTCGTTAACTTGTTCCCTAATTTGTTATGTAGTCTACAGATCGGAGAAATAATGTTGTCATATATATATATATATATATATATATATATATATATATGAGAGTAAGAAATGCATGCCATCAGTTTTTTCAACCGATAAAGGGTACTGTGTCTATGTAGTGTTTGGACTATCAAGATCTATTGTATTACAATAACATGCCAAAATCAAGCGAGAGGATACAAATAAAAACCAAATAGTATCTGTTGTAACGGACTAAGAAAGAACACAGATTTACGTGGTTCGCTAACGATGTGTTAGCTACGTCCACGGGCAGAGGAGAACAGTTTTATTATCTTGAGGAAAACAGAATACAATTAGGTTTAGGACGTTTATATACTAAGCCCAACAGGAAACCCTAGCCCAGCATAACAGATATTGTGGGCGTCGGAGGCGTTGCCCCCGAACTCCCAAAACCAGGGCGCGTCGCCTCTGGACCCCGACTCGCTGACCGGGCAGCGAGATCCCCGACTGGCTGGTTCAAGGCATATATTAACAAATCTCCACCTAGCTAGCTACTTGAAAAATTGGAAAACTTAGCTCTTATTTATAAGAACCCGCATGGGTGGTCGAATTTGAATCTTAGACTCTGATTCTTATGAATAAATTCGACTGCTCGTACACTTTAACCATAAAGTACCTCACAATAAGAGATATTTACCAGTTTCATCTTAATCAATCCGTAAGGGATATTTACCATCTGATCGATAAGTCTCCCTTTCAATCAAACCAAATCGGTGGGCAATAGCATTAATGCAAGTTACATGTAGAGAATCTTTGTGTTGTTAGGTACGTGTGACCTGCGCGCATCTACTATCTGAATCAATGGTTCAAGATCCGAAAGATATTCATTATTCTTGTAAAGACAATTAGAACGAATTATAGAACGACAGAGAAAATACATAGAGGAATTTATATTCAGAGTCAGATAGATCGGGTATGATATAATACCATATATTATCGATCATATCGAATGGATCAAACTTGGATCAGAGCTCAGAAGCACATAATATTTTATGATCACGAGGCAAGCTACGTATGCAGTTTATGGTTCACTCCTGTACATGTTGGCCCCGTTGAGGCTGCAACATATTGATTGGGACTTTTGTCAATAAAATTATCTTTTATATCCTTGTTTGTCACTAATATAGTGTGCGTCCAAATATGTGTAGTTTTCATACTAGTGTGCCTCAATATTTGAGGGACCATAATATATGTATCGATCAGCATGCATGAGCTCCATGACTACCATATATTTGCATTTGGATCGTATCATATCATATATACATGACAATTTTCTTCAATGGCAAAGGCCCCAACCTCATTCTCTCTATAGATCTCCATCTCTCTTGCCCTAGATACGGTATGGGCAATATACACGCGTACATACTTATATATTTATATATGCATGTAGATAAAAAATATATAAAAAAAACACTAATAGTTAAAATTAATTTAGTTATGAATCATTTGAACTCCATCGACTTTTTCAATTTTTTTTTAATGTAAAAAAAAAAAATCATCTAACTCAGAAGCAGAAGTTAGATTATGCAAAGAAAAAACAGAAATTTGAGAAAACTTAAAACCAAAAGGTGGCTAGCTAGCACTACTCATTCAAGAAGATTATCTTCTTCCCCAGCCAGGCTCCAAGACCATATCTCTGTATCCCCGTCGATCAGTTCTACCATCAGGCGCTGCTGTGGTCCTTAGTATATTAGTTGACATGATCAAGGTGATCAACTAGTCTACCAAGCACGAAATCCAAAATAATTCACCAAGTGCAAAAGTTAAAGCAGATCGAGCTTGCACGTCCTTATCCCCAAATTATAAATCGAAGATAGTCAAGAGATACGTACCCATATGGCCATATATATTACATTCATATGTACTTCAAAATCCAGTTCAGGGCCGGCTTGCAAATATATAGTCAACCTCTAGTTTTTCATCATAAACTAAAACTGATAAAATGTTGAAAACGTAAAATGTTGAAGGAATCATGTTAAAAATATAAGTGAAAATGAAGTAGCTAGCCAGTAATTAACTAAGATGGCGTTGATGCTTGAAGAGTCACTACAAAAAATGTGGGCAAAGGCCACATATGTAATGTGGGTTTTGGTGGTGTGGCAAACCTAAAAGATACCCACATATCTCATCAAATGTAGGTGTTTTTTAATAAAAAGCCACATTTCATGATGAAGTGTGGGATGTTTTTTTAAAAAAAAAAACACATTTCATGATTTTTGTGGGTGTTTTTTTAGTTTGCCACACCACCAAAGGCCACATTACACTTTGCCCACATTTTTTGTAGTGAGTCTATCGAAAGCTCGGTGGCGTGATCCAAACTACGCGTTGTTTACGATTGTCCCAAGAATGCTGAGGATGGTATTTTGTAGTGACACCCTTAACTAAATTGAACCTATAAACATCACAGAAAACATGACGATCACTCATAAGTTCTGTTGCTATTCTATGGAATTGTAGTACATGGAGTTTGGCTCACGTACACCCAGGAAATTTCGAAGCCAAAATAGCCTCTGAATGATTGTCACCCACAATGAGAGCCTCGTCTCTTATGCTTTCTATCCTGACCTGCTTCTTGTAAAGCAACATCTCATCATTTCTTCCCTCATACACAGTCTTTTGTGGTAATGCCTCAAACACCAACTTGAAAACTACGAATGTGTAATTTACCCCATTCTCGATCACTTCCACTCTTCTAACATGGAGCAAGTCTCTGCTCATTGATTTGAGAAGATAAGCCTGAACACAATAACTTCTCCCAGGCAGTTGTGTTACAGACTGCAGCACTGAATCGGGGTCATTAGCATCGAACGACATAATCTCTCCATCACGGTGAACTAGTTAAAACTTGGTCCTTATAAAATATTGTTGCATCAGTCAACATTTTCGATCGGTCTTAATCTTTTGCCTCTCCAATATGTTTGTCCTATTAGATCAGATAACCATCCAGCTCTTACCTCGATCTCCTACATCAGTGAGGAATACTAGTCCTGATAGGAGTTCTTCTTCATATAGCTAACCCTATTCTTATCCTTTGTAACTAGATTACTTGATAAGTGTAGATTTAACTGATACTTATCAAATTGTTACAGATTGTAATCCCATCAATTACATCAATATATATACAGTAAGTCAGGTACTGAATGTGCAGACTGACAATCCAAAACACTCTTCTGGTTCTTTTAAGGTTCTAAAAGGCACTAGGCGCTAGGCGGGCGGTGACCCATAGCCTAGTGTCTGGACGGAGTAGGCGGAGACTAGGCGATTTACATTTTTCACAATTAATTAATAAATATTATATTTAAAAATAGTTTAATATGAATAATTTGGAAAAATTTAGCATGACATTTCTCTAAAAACAAACAACCCAACCTGTAAATTTACAAACATTGCAAATAGTCTCAACAATTGACAATTTATTCCAATTCCAATTTCAATTTACAGATTCAACAATCACTCACTATAACTATAAACAATACTACATTATATAACTAATTAACTATAATTCCATAAACAATACCACATTGAATGAATTGATTCATTGATTGAGAAATGAGAAGTGAGAACCTGAGAGGGGAAGGCTGAGAAAGAGAGAGAGGGCCGAGAGGTGCAGGCCTGCAGGGCAGCAGGAGAATGAGAGAGAGAGGGCCCAGGCGCCGCCTGTCGAACCACCCCCTGCCGAACCGAATTGAGAGAGAGAGTGAGAGAGAGAGAATGAGAGGAGTGCCGAACCGCCACTGCCGAACCACCCCCTGCCGAACAGATAGAGAGAGAGGCAGATGAAGGACAGGAGAGAATGAGAGGACTGAGGACTGAGGAGGTAAAGTCAGAATGAAGGAGAGAATGAGAATTGAGAAGAAGGAATTAGGTTTCGATTTTTGGGTTTCTTTTTTGGGTTTCAGACTGACCCGACCCGGCCTGGCACCTCGACCCACCTCAGCCGCCTCGCCCGCCTCACCCGCCTTGCTAGACTCGCCCGCCTCACCCGCCTTGCTAGACTCGCCCGCCTGGACCGGCTCGCCCGCTTGGGACCGCATTGACCCACCTGGGTGGCTTGCCGCCTGATGGATGTCTGAAGCCTGAAATCGACGCGGCCGGGCTCCGCCTAGGCGGGGATTTTTAGAACATTAGGTTCTATTCTTTCACGGTATCACGAGCCTGAGTCTTACAACAAATTTTTTCTCCCTCATAATCCAAGCATCACCATTCCAAAATGACCTCTGCCCCAGCCACCGGATCTTCTGCCATCCCTTCCACCACCTCCGCTCAATCCTCTGCATCTGCCTCCTTAACAATTTATCCTCCACTTGTTCCTTATCCTCAACGCACTTCCTCTGATCAGCATCCTACTATCACTAATTACATGTCGATCAAGTTAGATCGCACAAACTACCCTCTCGGGCGTGCTCAGATTAAGCCTATGCTCAAAAGTCGAAACTTGATGAAGTTTGTCGATGGCTTTAGCTCCTGCCCTCCTTGCTTTCTGCATGACAACAACAATGAACTAACTGAGGAAATTAACCCAGCCTATGAAGACTGGGTTGCACAAGATCAAATGGTCTTAGGGTGGATCAACAATTCTCTCACTGCACCCGTGTTGTCCAACGTGGAGAGATCCTCCAACTCCTTCTTCACATGGACCTCCCTTGCCAAACGTTTTGCATCACAGTCTCACAATCGCATTCTCCAACTCCGAGGAGAGCTCTTGCGCACAATGCGTGGCTCACTGCCTATTTCTGATTATCTTGATAAGATTAAAGCACTCACTGATAACCTTGCTTTAGCAGGTTGTCCTATGGCTGAAGAGGACCTTGTTTCAATTATCATGAACAACGTTAGACCTACGTATGAAAACACAGTCAGCTCAGCCTAGGCCAGGGATACCCCGATCACGTATGACACTCTTGAGGCGTTACTTCTCTCTGCTGAGCGACGTATGCAAGATCAATAATAGGCAGCCCTCGATATCAATTTTGTCATTATTGCCATTCATACCACTCACATCTCCAATCGAGGATGAGGACGAGGAGGTTCTGCTCCTTCATTCAACCGTGACTCTTTTTTGAATTTTGGCCGTGGTTTTTCACCATCCAGAGGTAGAGGCTCCTCAATTCTTGGACCTCCTCCCACCACGACATTCTCCGGCAGTTCTTCAAGCTCTCGGCCTATCTGTCAAATCTGTACCAAACCTGGTCACACTGTACTCGACTTCTACAATAGAATGAATCTCTCTTATGAAGGTATGGTCCCCTCCAAAAGATTAAGTGTCATGGCAGCTTCCACCTCGACTTCTGCTACATCAACTTGGCTTCTTGATACTAGAGCAAATTCTCATATCACTGTTGACTCCGGAAATCTGCACTCTCCAATACTTTGAACCTTCAAAATCTGCAAAGAATATACTGGTAATGATCACATTCATGGAATAGGTACAAACCCTCTCCGTATCTCTCATAGTGGCTCCAATACTTTGAACCTTCAAAATCATTCTTTTGCATTAAATGATATCTTATTGTGTCCTACTGCCACCACAAATCTTCTCTTTATTCACAAGCTTACATTTGAAAATGATTGTTTCTTACTAATCTATCCAACTTTCTTTTTAATTAAGGACATCCGGACGGGGAGGATCCTCTATAGATGTTAAGTTGAAAATGGTATATACCCTATGCGTCTTCATCAACCTCATGCTCTCGATCTTCCAAAACATTTTGCACATGTTGGCGCAAGAGTATCAGCTCAAATTTGGCATTCAAGACTATGGCATACTTCTTTTAAAACTTTATCTCGAATTTTGTCTAATAAGATTGTGCCTCTTGCCGGCAATTGTTCTTTTCAATTTTGTCATTCATGTCCACTGGGTAAAAGTACTAAGCTTCCATTTGTACTTTCTGATTCTGCTTCAAATAAACCTCTAGACTTGATTCATTCTGATGTGTGGTCATGCTCTATTTTTTCAACACAAGGTTTTCGTTATTATGTTTTATTTGTTGATGATTACTTGGATTTTTCCAATGAAACATAAATATGAGGTTTTCAATATATTCACACAATTTAAAACATATGTTGAAAAATAATTTTCCACACCTATCAGACAATTTCAATCGGATGAAGGTGGTGAATACACCTCTACTGCTTTCAAAAACTATTTCAAAACTCATGGCACTCATCATCACTTCTCATGCCCTAAACATCCTGAACATAGTGGCTTGGCCGAGAGGAAACATCGACGTATTGTTGATACCGGCCTTACACTACTTGCTCATGCACATATGCCTCCCACATAATGGGTTGAAGCATTTAATACAACAATCTATATTATCAATTGTCTTCCTTCACCGATCATTCATAACAAAACTCCATACACCATGCTTTTTCACAAATCCCCAAATTATAGTTTTCTTCCAACTTTTGGCTCTGCATGTTATCCATATCTTTGTCCTTATTCTTCTTTTAAACTTGAACTTCGATCAAAGCAGTGTGTTTTTGTTGGATATTCCTTAAATCATCTTGGTTACCGGTGTCTTGATTTAAAAACTATGCGTGTTTATCTTTCTCGACATGTCATATTTGATGAAAATTATTTTCCATTTTAACATACCATTGTCTCCTCTCAGACTAGTAAGTCCTCTTCTCCATCAACCTCTTTACAATTTTTCTCTCTTACAACTTCTCTCACTCCTACTGTATCTCCTACCTCTTATCCCTCACTGTCTCTTTCTCCACCCTTTAAAGACTCCAATCACGTCATGATGTTTAGCGAATGCGATAACCGCATAGTTGTCAGAATAAAAAATCGAATCAGCAGACAAGATCACCTTCATGACATATTAGGGCAAAGTGCAGTTAAACAAAGGGAGACGATCGAATGGCTTCTCCTTTCTTGTAAGGACTCATGAGAGTTATACGAACCCGGCCTTGAGGTGGCCACATCAATCGTTTGATGGTTCTTCTTCGACCTATTCTTAATATTCCTGGCTTTCATGTTGATTTTGTGCTATAGGGTTTTCTAAGAGAACAAACTGAAATTAGAAGAAGTTTCTTGATTTTCTCTAGGGTTTTTTTTTTCTTTTTTTTTTCTTAAGTTGTTTTTTCGTTTGGTTTAGGTTAGGTTAATCGTCCGTCCCTCTTTTTATTTTAAGTGGGTGTGTCATGGTTTTGGTGTTATGTCCAAGGATTACATACAGTTTCGTAAAAGTTGGTTATCAAGTTTTAGTTGAATTAATGCATCCAAAGTTTATTTGAGTTAATGAAGTAACTACCCCTATTGACCAAGTGATGGAAGAGTTTAAACAAAATGTCATCAATCTTGAATCTTGTATATGTTTTTCTACATCGATCTTGAGTTCACCTGAATTTATATATTTCTAAGTGCATTAGCATGGAGGATGAGCGGAAGATCGACAATATATAGGTGTATAAAAAAAAGTGCAGTGCGTGTGTTTGGGCCACAATTGGAATTCACTCCAATTGGGCTTTTACCCTGAGGCCCAGAGGGGTTTGAGGTTTAAATCAAACCCGATATTCATGTCTTCCCGCCTCATTCAGGAAAGATTATTTGAAGGGGAATATTGATTTATTACCTAATCAGTTCGGGGTTATTTTGTAGTAATCCAACTATACAATATACGATTTTCCTTAAGAGATAATGAGGTGTAAATACTGATTGGGATAATTAGGGATTGTTTCAGTAGCAATCCATCTAAAAAGGATATCTTCGCCGAATCAGTGATTGATTAGCAGTGGACTCGATTTGGCTGATCTCGACTTTAATGAGTGGTGATCTGGACAGTATTTGACGGAGTTGAAGTTTCCTAAACAAAAAAGAAGTCTGATCTCAATTGATTCTTAATCAATTGGATCGGAAGAAGAATAAGGAAGGACAGTCCTAATGAAACTCGGGATCCGCCAGGCTGGATTTCACAGCCCTAGGGTTTCAAGAGCAATATAAATATAACTCTTCCAGCAACTAGGAAAGGGTTCTCAACCAAACACAAACAACCACAAGTTCTAGCGCACCGCTAACTTGCCAAAGCCTCTCCGGAGCAACTCACGCAATTCGCCTCCACCACTACGATCGATCTTATCTCGTACTCGTGCCGAGCGGTTGCTGAGCCTATCGAGTCAGTCCGCTACTCCGGTAGCAATCGAGTCTGTCGGCTACTCCGGTAGCAATCGAGTCAGTCCGCTACTCCGATAGCACACACACCCGTGGTCTTGGTATAAGCTCTGCTTTGCTTCTCCGGATCAGAGTAAGATCCTCAATCCTTAAGGGGTTGGGAAGAAAATCCTGTTAGAGAGTTCTATTCAGGTCTTGTTCGAGTCCTGTACGCCGGCTTAGTCAGCGCCCGCGTAACAGTCGCTTGATCAGGAAGTCAGAGTCAATTGGGAGCATACGAGAAGACTCGCCAGGGGTCGCACGCAGTCGAGTTGCACCGCTCCAAGGGTGCTGGCACGCCTAAAGCACACAGAAGACACGCAAAGGACGTCACGTCCGCCACTCCGAGTGCTGACTGTTCGCCGGGTGCTGAATCTGCCACGAACATTTTGGCACGCCCAGTGGGACGTAGTGTCAAGATTGCGGGATCTACAACGGGTCATCCTTACAAAAGGGTAACCATGTATTGTTTGAACAATTCCCACAAGGAGCTGATCAGGCATGGTACAGCTGAGTGTAGGGGATTAACTGACGCTGAAGCTATTGAAGTGTTTGGCGGGACCTTGGGGGATGAAGCAACTGTTGTTGCAGCCCTTAAGGCCGTGCGAAGCAGAAAAAATCCGAACCTGGTTTCCGCAACACCTGTTGCGGAGATTGAGGAAGAGATACTAGAGGTGACGGCTGCTCCTCGGGTTGACAACAGCGTTCTGGGTTTTGTCAACCGGGCAGCTGCTTCTGGTTTCTTGGAGGAGGGGTCCGCGGATGAGTCCGCAGATCCGCCGATGTCACCTATGGCACCATTCACTGGGGAGACTGCGACTCCCACAGAGGTGACGGATACTCTGAGAATGCTGATTGAAAAATCTTGTAATACAGATACAACTCTGAAGAAGGCCAATAATGTGGTCGTGAATCTAAGTGAATCCGTGAGGCGAATGGAGACTGAGCAGAGGGGGTTCACTGCTAATTTCAAGTACCTCGCCGAACAGCAAGGCCGGCTTGGGGATGATTTGACGGCCCACGTCAAGAATTCTGATATCTACTGGCGACAGCAACAGGAGCAGTTGGCGGCTACTAATGCCACGCTCGCAAACATGAATGTCTTGATGGGGCAGTTATTTGATCGGGTTGATCAGTCTGAGGGGTCCGGCCGTACAATTACAAATCCAAATCCATCGAGGGACCAGCGGAGACGCACGGCTGGTCGTGGCGGAACTGGCGGACTTAACACTGAGGCCACTAACCAACAGACAGGGGACCAGGTTCCACCTGCGAGGCCGGTTAATAATAATGCGCTGGAGCAACCAGCAAATGTCATGGCTCAGATAACTTTGGACGACATTGGCAGGATTTTCGCTGACAAGCTCAGGGAACTGCAGGGGTTGCCCAACGTCGACAAGACGTACGAGAATCCATTAACTCAAGAGGTCAATGCGATCCCGTTTCCTGCTGGGTTTAAGTCAATCCGTTTTACTCCGTTCACTGGCCAGACGTCGGAGGATGCTGAGACGCACATCATGCGTTTCACCAATGAATCGGGCCAGTATGCTGAGGACCCAATCATGAAGTTGAACCTCTTTCCTACATCCCTGGCGGGGGAAGCAGCTATCTGGTATAAGCGTTTGAAACCTGGGTCAATTCCAGACTGGAAGACCATGGAGGTTCTTTTCAGGACCATGTTCGGTATTGTGGAACCAAAGATCGGGGTCAAGGACCTGGCGGAAACTGAGCAAAGGCCTGACGAATCTGCTACTGACTATTTGAGAAGGTTCAAGCTGGAGTTAACCCGCTGCGAGATGGAAATTCCAGAGGAGCATGCAGTAAGGATGGCGATTGATGGCCTGTTTGATGAGATCCGCCAGGGTTTCAGGCAGGTGCACGTGACCACAATGGCAGATCTGACTAATCGCTTGGGTCAGGAGCAACACTATGTTGATCGGTCCAGGGACAGAAACGAAAGGAGGAAGGGGACTCCTATGTCCTATTATCCGGGAACTCTGAAGCCCAAAACTCCACCGCCAACTGCGGCTAAGACCGTAGCAACTATCCAGGCGGATGCTGTGCCTAGACCAATCCTAACTTGGGTTGACGAGGAGGAGTTGGAGCATGAAGTGGCGGTTATTGAGCGGACCGATAAGAAGCCTTTGCAGTCCCATATAGCGAAACCGGTCAGGGAGACTATAAAGTTAATGGCCCCGCTACCAACCAAATCAGCTTTTCAGGAGTACACCTATAACGCTCACAAAGTTCCCGAAATTTTGCAAGAGTTATTCAACCTGGGACGTCTGCACCACGACGGATTCATTCCCAAGCCTGATTACATGGCGGGAAAGACGTACTGCAGCTTCCACAATATGAACAATCATAACACCAAAGATTGTACCTAAGGAGAGCAGCACAACATTGGCTGCTAGCACGAGCAACGTGGGGGTTCCCATGAGGGAGAATGCTCCCAAGGAATCCAGTATAGCTTCGGCGGAATCGAGCAGGCCGCCTACTACCACATCTCCGGCCAGGCCAAAGGAACCGAAGGCGCCTACTAACTTTCTAGAGTACGCAGCTAAGAAGCTGCAGATGAATGTGCCAACTAGGCCATCCTCAGTCGCCTCCAGCGTGAAGGCTGACTCTGAAGCAGGCGACGCGGACCTCGACAAGGAGGATGAAATGGTCGACTACGAGGAAGAGCCAGAGGTGGCGGATGAGGAGGAAGTGCTGATGGACGAGGAGCAGCCTGAGGACGAAGCTATGGTTCATCATTGCAACATGGTTTTCATACTTTCTTCGGCTTACGCTCTGCCAGAGCCTGTGCCCACTGCTCATTTCATCGATGTTGAAGAATCGCCCAAGCCTATTTATTCAGTACAGGAACCTGAGGATGAGAGCGAGGCAGAATCCGAGCCTGGGGTTTTTCGTTCCAGCCACGAATATCCTGAAGGGGCTGGGGACCTTTTAAAGCAGTGTGTGATGTTCGCCAAGCCCACGTTCGACATGTCCCAACATATGAAGCCTCTGTATGTCACGGCTGAGGTGGAGGGGGTCAAGGTCCGCAAGGTCTTAATAGACACAGGGGCCGCGGTGAACGTCATCACCACCACTACTATGGGGCAGCTCAAGGTTCCTAAGCAAAAGCTTATTCAGTCTGTTTCCAAGGTGAAGGGGTTTTCGGGGACTGTTACTCCTACTGCCGGGGTGGTCATACTCAGAGTCAAGATAGGACCATCCGACGCTTATCAAGCTTTCTTCGTTGCTGAGGCGAACGCTCCCTATCATATGATCTTAGGGAGGGACTGGATCCACAAAGCATTAGCCGTTCCCTCGTCTCTTCATCAAGAGATGATCATGTGGGATCCAGTCGCGGATTTGCCAGTGCTCATCAAGGCGGATGAGCGTCCTTATTCTATAGCGGTCGTCCAGTTGGAGGCCAGCTATTACAACAGGAATATGAGACCTCTCAGAATTGAGGGGGTCGATCATAAGGGGCATCCAATCGGGGTGACCCAGAACGAATTGTCTCAATGGGGAATTGCCCAGGCTATGGTAGATTACAGCCGGCCAGTTTCCATTGAGCTTCTTCCCAATGTTTCCAATGAGTGACGCCATCTCACATGAGGAGTCAGAGGCCTTTGCTCTTTTCATGCAACGATTAGCTATCTATAGATTGGAGCAGATGGCTTGGGAGGAGGTAGCACTGGTCGAGTGCATTGAGGAAGAAGATTTTGAAGCTTCGACAGGGGTGGAAGTAATTCAGCCTGCTCCCGCAGCGTTGGATGATACTCCACCCAAGGTACGTGATCCCGTAGAAAAAGTCAACCTGGGGACAGAAGCTGAGCCCATGGAGGTGGGGATTAGTCAGTACCTTGAATCGGATTTGAAGCAGCAACTGATAGGGTTGCTGCAGGAGTTTAAGGACTGCTTTGCAGAAAAATACCAAGATATGCCGGGTTTGTCAAGGGATTTGGCTTGTCATCGCATTCCCATCAAGGAGGGATGCAGGCCAGTAAAACAAGAACAGCGGCGGATGAACGCGGAAACTGCAATGGCGGTCAAACAAGAAGTTCAGAGAATGGTTGATGCTGGGATAATCAGACCGACTCTATATCCGGAATGGTTATCCAACATTGTTCCTGTCAGGAAGAAGAATGGCAAGATTCGAGTATGTGTGGACTACAGGGATTTGAATGCTGCATCGCCTAAGGATGTCTATCCTATGCCCATAGCGGATATGTTGGTGGATGCAGTAGCAGGGCACGAGTTACTATCGTTTATGGATGGAACGGCAGGTTATCACCAGATTCCCATATACGAGCCAGACATTCCCAAAACTGCCTTCCGCTGCCCTGGGTTTACAGGAGCGTTTGAATATCTTAGTATGCCGTTCGGCTTAACCAATGCAGGGGCTACATATCAGCGTGCGATGAACGTGATTTTCAGCAGGATATTGGGGGACATCCTTGAGGTCTACATCGATGATGTGGTGGTCAAATCAAAGAAAAAGGAGGACCACATCGATCATCTCAGAGGGGTGTTCACTATCATGCGAAAGCATCAGCTTAAAATGAATCCAGCCAAGTATATCTTTGGGGTTTGTGCTGGTGACTTTCTCGGGTTTGTAGTGCATGAGAGAGGCATCGAGGTGGCTAGCGACAAGGTCCAGGCTGTGCTAGACGCACCAGCACCAAGGAACAAGAAGGAATTACAGAGCTTGTTGGGAAAGATTAATTTCCTCAGGAGATTTATATCCAACTCAGCAGGCAAGGTTGCGCCTTTCTCTCCTTTGCTCAAGCTCAAACCAGGAGAAATCTTTAAGTGGGGTCCTGAGCACCAAGCTGCTTTTGACAGGATCAAGGAATATTTGGCTAGCCCGCCCGTCCTTCGGCCGCCTACGCCCGGTATTCCTCTCAAGTTATATATTTCTGCATCTGATATTTCTATTGCAGGACTGCTGGCTCAGGATGAAACCCTGGCGGATGGAAAGAAGATTGAATACGCAGTTTCCTACATTAGTCGGACACTATTGGATGCAGAAACCAGATATTCACCAATCGAGAGGCTGTGTTTAGCCCTGTATTTCGCTGGTGTTAAGCTACGCCATTATATGCTTTCATTCACAACAATAGTGGTGGCACAAACAGACTTGGTGAAGTATATGCTAACAAGACCTATCCTAAGGGGTAGGATTGGCAAGTGGGTGTTGGCCCTTTCAGAGTTTTCCTTGCAATACGCGCCACTCAAGGCTATGACGGGTCAGGCCATCGCGGATTTCCTGTTACATCATCCTATTAAGGAGGAATTCACAGAGCCGCCAAAGTTTGTTCAGATGATCCGCTACCAGCCCTGGATTTTATACTTTGATGGTAGCAGTACTAGTAAGTTGGCTGGCGCCGGGATTTGCATCCAGAATCCAGCAGGCACTAAATATCTTTATTCTTTTCAGCTGGAGTGGACGTGCACCAACAACCAGGCAGAGTATGAGGCCCTACTCATTGGGTTGGAATTATTGATCGACCTGGGGGCACAAGAAATCGAAGTACTTGGAGACTCAATGCTAGTTATCAATCAACTTCTGGGGGTCTACAAGTGTCTATCTTTCCATTTGGTGCACTACTACGAACGGGCTATTGAGCTGCTAGATCGTTTCATCGACGTTTCCTTGGACTATGTTCCCAGGGAATTGAACTCTGCAGCTAATGAGTTGGCACAATTGGCCACAAGAATTAGTTTAGCCCAAGGAGTGAAGGAAAGAATCCTTCGGGTAGAGCGCAGAACTTTACCATCTTTTGCTATCCGCCGGGAGGAGCGCGGAGAGTAGTTGGTCGCTACAGTCGAGCCCATCGATGCTGACTGGCGAATACCAATCATAGCATATTTAAAGGACCCATCTGCACCGTCTGAGAGAAAAATCAGACACCTCGCGACTAATTACCTTCTCAAGGGAGAAGACCTATTTCGAAGGGGGGAGGATGGAGTCCTATTAAGGTGTATCTTTGGCGTTGAGGCCAAGCGGATTATGAGGGAGGTACACTTAGGGGTCTGCGGTTCACACCAGTCCGGACCCAAAATGAGGTGGCTTATTCGAAGATACGGATACCATTGGCCATCTGTGTTGAAAGACTGCCATAGTTTTGCTCGGGGTTGTCAGGATTGCCAAAAGCATGGACCAGTTCAGCGGATTCCAAATATCTCGTTGCAACCTATTATCAAGCCTTGGCCCGCCAGGGGTTGGGCATTGGATTTTGTCGGAGAGATTCACCCACATTCATCTTCGCAGCACAAGTTTCTTTTGCTGGGGACTGATTTCTTTACGAAGTGGGTGGAGGCTATACCAACCAGGAACTGTGATGCGGACACCGTCATCCGCTTTGTGTTTCAAAATATCATCTGCCGGTATGGCATTCCAGAATGCATAGTGGCGGACCGGGGGGCAGCCTTTATGGCTGAGAAGACCCAAGCCTGGCTAGCGGATTATGGTATCCAGTTCCTACATTCCTCTCCTTATTATGCTCAATCCAACGGTCAAGCAGAAGCTACTAACAAGGTTATCCTATCCATCATGAAGAAGATGCTCGCGGATAACCCAAGATCATGGCATACTCAGCTTGATAACACACTATGGGCCTATAGGACTTCTAAAAGGACTCCTACGGGCACTACTCCTTATGCGTTGATGTACGGCCATGATGCTGTTCTGCCATTAGAGATTAACGTAGCTTCTTTGAGGGTTCGTGAGCAACACCAACTGCTTGGTGACGACTATGTGCAGGCCATGTTCCAGGAACATGAAGACCTTGACGAGAAGCGGCTAGAAGCCTTGGAAAGCATCATCCTTGAGAAGCAGCGGATCGCCAAGGCATATGATAAGCGGACCAAGGGTAAGTCCTATGGCGAAGGAGACTTGGTCTGGAAGGTCGCTCTGCCCCTTGACGAACCGGGTCGTGGTAAATGGAGTGCTCGCTGGGAGGATCCATTTGTCATTGATCGTATTGTGGGCAAGGGAGCTTACCAGCTCCGCGACTTGGACGGGGAAGTACACAGAAACCCCATCAATGGGAGATATCTTAAAAAGTACTTTCCAAGTGTTTGGGAGTTCGAAGTTCCTCCAACGGATGAAGATTCTGATCAGAATTCTTCTTAGTCCAGCGCGCTCGGGGGACAACGAGTTAGAAACGGCACATCCGCTAGGGGTGTTTCTGCCACATTTTAAGTTTTCCAAGTTTTTCATTGCAAAATCGTTAGGGTTTTGTGTTTTTCCTTGTTTTATTTCGACATCCACTTGGGGTGTCTATGTCCTTATACTTTTCCTCATCAATAAAGTTCATATCTTTGGGGAATGCTCAGTCCTAAGTATTGAAATTGCAGCTCGCTTTATGAATACAAAGGCTTTGCGGCCAAGGGCATTACAAGGAAAAGGAAATATAACAAGAGCTACTAGCTAGCTCTGAAACCATGCCTACTTTTCTCTAAGTCTTGAGCCTGGCGGATTCCTCATGTTTATTCGTTATCCGCTCGTGGAGACTCCGAGGGCTGTGTCTTTACCATCACCAACGAAACGGACCTCTGCTCATTCCAGGAAGGGATCCATTTACGAAAAACAGAGGGAGGAGTTTGCAAAACTAGAGGAGGTAAAGAGTGAGCCTGCAACACTTCAGACAAAGCACCACGTTCCGCTGACGGAACGAGTGGTTGGGTTGGCTGCGATGACGGGCACTTTCAACCCTTCCTCCGTGGGTGATGGTACCTAACCAGATCCCTAGCGCTACTCCGCATGGGGAACAGCCACGCCTGGCCGGGTATGGGCTACATACCTCGAAGCGCAGGTTCAGGCCGCCTAACGCTAGGTGACCGGGGTTAGGATTTGTTTAACGCTGGGTGACTGAGGTTACTGGAGTGTTTAGTCGGGATTTCAGCTTATCTGGTGGGACGGCTTGTGGCAACCAGAGGGTTGCGCCCTTGGCAAACCATACTAAGGTTGCCATATGTGCTCTAAGCGGGCAAATCTGATAGGGTTTTCGTTGCAACCAGGGGTTCCTTTTATACTACATCTCGAAGGGAATCCAACGTTTGGGGGTTACCGGGACTTTAATACTGGGTTTTGCCCATATTTATGAAACCATCCGTTTCGGTCGCCTGTTCAATTGGGAACCGGTACGTATTAAAAGGGGGTTTGACTCGCGACTTCTCGGGCTTCCACCACGGTTCGGTGACTGTCAAATTCTGCATTAATCACAGTTTACTTTCCCCACGCGACCGTTGGGGCCGCCTGAGGCTGGGCCTGTTCTTTGCTGCTAGGAGGCCAGATTTGCTTCTTGGCGGATGGGCTTCTACCCGTTTATTCAGATTACAGCCCATTCAAGGGGAAGCCAATTGTTTTGTTATCTAGTTTACTCGGCTTTGCTTTGTCTTCACATATCCGTGCAGCCCAGTAAACTAGGGGGGCAACATAAGGGCAGTATCCGCGCTCATCTTTTGTGACGGATTTTTGAAATTTTTGGATTTTTCAAAATTTTGACATTTTTCTGAACTCCCCTTAGGGTTAGGCCTCATTGCTCTGGGAATTAGAATTTTCAGGGACATCCGCTCGGGGTGTGCCCAAATTTTTCGGCTTTGATAATAAGGTTTTCGATGCAAGGTTTGTTTCCAAAACTGTTATTTTTATAAATTAAAGGGGCTTTGCGGCCATGGCTATTACAAAGGCGGGACTGAAGTACATACAAAGAAACAAATTATGTATCCGCGAACTAGCTCTGATACCATCTCGGTATATAGGGGATTTCCGCCGTCCTTCGATCTGGACTCTTTCCGAGCAGGGGTCGAAGACGGAGATCTCGAGAGCATGATGGATAGAGCATGAAGATTGTTTGGCAAGACTGTCTTGGTGCCGAAGCAGAGTGGCAGATAGGCATCCGCTGCTTACAATCTCTCGTTGTTCCAGGAGCTCAATAGACGAACGCCGGCTATCTCCGCAGAGGAAATGCATATGTCAGATCCGGAAAAGGATGGCTGACACAGAATTTCCTTCATATCGAAGAAGACAACTGGTCTATTGAGGCTTGACCATCCTCACGCTGGCGGGTTTTCGATTCAAGCGAAGACTAATGGTCCCATGAGGCGTGAGGAGGGTACCCGGACCTGCATCCATGCTAGGCCAAACTACCGTGCAAAGAAGTGAGGCGCGTAGGCCTCGTGACTTGGATATTTCTTGTCACTATGAAGGAATGGCAGGTCCACCATGGAGACGCATTGAACAAAAATCCATTGACCTTTGGACTCTTGTCTGCTGGAGGGAAGGAACCCTCGGGCTAGTCCGCGTGGGTGCGTCAAATGGATCAGCCGCTGTGCCTCTGTAAAAAATTCCTTGGCGGATGTATTGAAAAAGATGTCGAGGCAGACGGCGTAGCTGAGGTCAGGACTAGCGGCGCATCCGGCATATTCTTGCCCCACCACTTGATCAGGCCTTGAAGCTCCCTTCATGGCTGGGCTGAGTTGAGGAAAGTGCATTTGGCACCAAATATCCAGAATCCAGAGGGGACCGGATTGTGCACAATTCATGGGCATGGCGGATATCGGGTGCAGACAGCGGTAGAGGTGTGCCAAAACGCATTGGGCAAGGCCAATTTCGTGGCCAGCATAGATCACCTCCGCCATTCGGTGGTAGAGCGTGGTCATCTTGTTGGTGGTGGAGCAGAACACAAATTTGTTGAGCCAGAAGGACAGAAAGGCTACTCCACTGA
The DNA here is from genome assembly GCA_963682095.1 of Potentilla sterilis. Lineage (NCBI taxonomy): Eukaryota > Viridiplantae > Streptophyta > Magnoliopsida > Rosales > Rosaceae > Potentilla > Potentilla sterilis. The sequence continues at coordinate 4,430,514 of OY821761.1, forward strand.
GCGCACCACCCAACTGGGAGGTATCGTCCTTCCACTTCTCGAATCCAGCGACCTCAACCGCGTTAATAGCAGTTTTGGGGGCTATCCTTTCGGTGTACCAGCTCTCTTCAAAGGCTCGGGGGCCGATGGGGAACCCAAAGCCGGCATAGAGGTCTAGTAGGGTCACGGAGGCATGACCGAATTTGAATTCGAAGGCATTAACCTTGGGGTTCCAGAGGCTCATCAATGGAACAAGGGCGCACCTATTGCCTCCTTTTGTGCTGAGGTTAAAGCAAAGTTTGATCGCATCCGCGACCCCAGCTTTCCTCCAGATCTTTATGTCAAGAGGGCGCCGTTCTGCATACCAAGCTTTCATGTAGGGCTTCACCAGAGGCCAGGCGGCATGGTTTACGGCGGCTTGGTGATGGGTGGTTTGGAAATTTGGGCACTCTGCCGGTTCTTCAGAGCGGAAGAGCGCCGGCAGCGGGCGTGCCGGGCTGTCGAGTATTTGATGGGCTCCATCGTTATCCTCAGGATGGTAGTCCACCACGTAGGGACCTAGGATGGCACGGTCTTCCTGGGGAAGGCTAAGGTTGGTCCGGTCATCTTCTCTGGAGCATTTGATGAGAGGGAGGAGTTGAGTCTTGGCTTGATCCGCCACGGGGTAGCGAATAACGAAGTTCTTTGAGGGGGTCATTGGTTTGAATCTGGGTTTTTCTGATGTCGGGCTAAGGAAGAGGAAGAAGAGTGGTCTGAAGGAGAAACCAAAGATCTCAATTTGATTTATAGGAATCCGAAAGGGGTTCTCGAATCGCGAAACGCTGGGTTTTTACAGCAATCAAGGGTTTAGGTGAACAGTATTACCGTTTCGAATTGGGAAATCGTGATTGGTGAGGAAACGGTGCAATAATCCAATATTTAAATGCTGCGGATGGGCCGGTGATTGGGGCTCAGTCTCTCTTCTATTTCGATAAAGCTCTCAATATCGGAGACTGGGGGGCAATGTTTGGGCCACAATTGGAATTCACTCCAATTGGGCTTTTACCCTGAGGCCCAGAGGGGTTTGAGGTTTAAATCAAACCCGATATTCATGTCTTCCCACCTCATTCAGGAAAGATTATTTGAAGGGGAATATTGATTTATTACCTAATCAGTTCGGGTTTATTTTGTAGTAATCCAACTATACAATATACGATTTTCCTTAAAAGATAATGAGGTGTAAATACTGATTGGGATAATTAGGGATTGTTTCAGTAGCAATCCATCCAAAAAGGATATCTTCGCCGAATCAGTGATTGATTGGCAGTGGACTCGATTTGGCTGATCTCGACTTTAATGAGTGGTGATCTGGACAGTATTTGACGGAGTTGAAGTTTCCTAAACAAAAAGGAAGTCTGATCTCAATTGATTCTTAATCAATTGGATCGGAAGAAGAATAAGGAAGGACAGTCCTAATGAAACTCGGGATCCGCCAGGCTGGATTTCACAGCCCTAGGGTTTCAAGAGCAATATAAATATAACTCTTCCAGCAACTAGGAAAGGGTTCTCAACCAAACACAAACAACCACAAGTTCTAGCGCACCGCTAACTTGCCAAAGCCTCTCCGGAGCAACTCACGCAATTCACCTCCACCACTACGATCGATCTTATCTCGTACTCGTGCCGAGCAGTTGCTGAGCCTATCGAGTCAGTCCGCTACTCCGGTAGCAATCGAGTCTGTCGGCTACTCCGGTAGCAATCGAGTCAGTCCGCTACTCCGGTAGCACACACACCCGTGGTCTTGGTATAAGCTCTGCTTTGCTTCTCCGGATCAGAGTAAGATCCTCAATCCTTAAGGGGTTGGGAAGAAAATCCTGTTAGAGAGTTCTATTCAGGTCTTGTTCGAGTCCTGTACGCCGGCTTAGTCAGCGCCCGCGTAACAGTCGCTTGATCAGGAAGTCAGAGTCAATTGGGAGCAGACGAGAAGACTCGCCAGGGGTCGCACGCAGTCGAGTTGCACCGCTCCAAGGGTGCTGGCACGCCTAAAGCACACAGAAGACACGCAAAGGACGTCACGTCCGCCACTCCGAGTGCTGACTGTTCGCCGGGTGCTGAATCCGCCACGAACAGCGTGAATAAAACTCGTCAGTTTTCAAAAATAAAAGCTGGAAGAGGATCATGTATGGTGTCCATTTGACTCTCTCTTGGTTGTAACAAAAGAAAATTTGTCAATTGCAAATGCTCATGAGCACAGTTGCATCGTTGGAAATTTTTTGGTATAGTGCCTAGCTATAGCTGTATTCAAACTCTCAACAAATTATGTGATACAATTCAGATGAAAGGAAAGGGAGTCCACTAAATGTTGGTGTAATCCAAAGTGGGTGAAGCCAGAAGTTACCCCAAGGAACTTGATGGGAAAGTTGTGTGATGGTTTTGTCTTCCAAATTGAAATTACCCACATCCTGGGTGTGTGTTTTGACTTCACACATGACAATATCACTCGTGTAGTAGATACAATTCAGTTGACACCCAAGATGTTTAATTTGAAGCCAAAACAGCCGCCGACTTACTGTTGTTACCTACGAACACTGCATCGTCTGCAATACTTTCTACCACAACTTCACCAACAACAATTCCACTTTCGTCCGAGATCAACTTGCAAACCATAAACCTTTCCGTCCTCCACAACTCATCATACTCACTACTGCTTTCTGGTTTAGAGAATCTTCGAACACAGAACAAGTCTCCCTTAGTTGATTCCACAAGATATGCTGGAACTGTTGAATTAGTCTGTTCATTCGCCACAGTGCGGATCCGCCACTGTTCATGTGTTCTTCACGTGAGTGGTTTGCACTGTTCATCCGCCACTGTTCATCCGCCACCACTCACGTGTTCTTCATGTGAGTGGTGTGGTCATCTCTGTTGGCTTTGCTTATAACTAAACTAACCAAGTTAGCCTTAGTTTAGTACAGTTTGAACTGCCTAAAGCATGTGTTGACTTGTGCTCTCAGGTCCTATGCTTTTGTGCAGTATCAGTCCCATCTCTCCTTTTTTGGTTTATCATCATCACATCTGTGTTGCTTCCCCCAATAGTTTTCCTCTAGCATAGATATCTGTTTATATATACTTGTTTTATCTTGTAATTAAATTTATCAAGAAATCAAGAGAAAATCACCACAACTCTTCTGTGTTCTCCTGAACTCATTCTTGTTCTTAAATTCTTTATGGTATCAGAGCAGGATTAATTCCTGTCTCTTCTACTTATACAGTTTCCCTGCTGAAACATCTGATTCAGTGTTATCATGACTGAATCCGAAGTTTCATCTAGGGAGGTTTCCTCTTCACCCGCTGCTATTTCTACTGAATCTGAGAGCAATACTAGCCAGCGTCTCAGTTCAACCTTGTTGAATGAATTCAACTATCTCTCATGGTCAAGAGCAGTTACACTTGCTCTTGGTGGAAAATCAAGGCTGGGATTTGTAATTGGGGATTCTCAAATGCCTACTCCTTTATCAGCTGGATATGAGGAATGGCTTTGCAAGGACAGACTTGTAATGACCTGGCTTCTTAACTCCATGGAGTCATCAATTGCTGAAATTTTCAGCTACTCAGAAACTTCTGTAGAACTATGGGCAAATCTGAAGGAGATGTATGGATATCAAAACAATGCTGCTCGAGTGTTCCAGCTGAAGAAAGAGATATCTGAACTCCAACAAGATGATAAGTCGTTTGTCAAGCACCTTGGAGTCCTCACTAGCAAGTGGAATGAGCTGAATCTCTACAGGCCACACACCACTGACGCTACCATCCTTCTCAAGCGTGCTGAGGAGGATAAAATCTTTCAGCTACTTGCTAGCTTAAGTTCTGAATATGAGGATATGAGAAGCATCATTCTGATGAACTCTGCTCTTCCCTCATTCACTGCTGTATGTGCTACAATCCAAAGGGAAGAAGTGAGAAGGAAGGTAATGAATCTGGAGGAAAAACCTAATATCCCTGAAGCTCGTGCATGTGCATCAAGCTTCAAATCATCTTAAGCAAGGAGTTTTAAAGGAAAAAAGGCTGAGGTTAGATGCAGTCATTGTAATTCCACAACTCATATTGTGGATACTTGCTGGATACTTTATCCAGAGCTCAAGGCCAAGTTTAAGAAGGATAGGGAAATGAGAAACAGCTCAAGGAGACCCCAAAATGACAACTTCAAGGCAAATGTGTCAGCTGCCTCCTCTCCTACTACCTCATATCTTGCTATGCCAGACTTCTCTGCTAGTCCCTTGACTCTAATAAATGAGTTTGCCAATTATCTGCAACAAAGACAAACAAGCAATGAAGGCAGTAGTTGCAGTTTGAATGATAGTCATACTGCACTTTTGAAAAAGTTTGCAGGTTTCTTGGCAGAATCTAACCATGTCAAACCTGCAGAAATTTCAGGTATCATTAAGGCTTTTTCCACCGCTTTAAACTTGACCAGCAACCATGACTGTTGGATAATTGATTCAGGAGCTACTGACCACATGTCAAACAATTTATCCGTTTTTCATGACTTCAAAAGCATGTCCTCTAGTGTCTCAGTTGCAAATGGAAACGGGGCTACTGTTTATGGGAAAGGAAAAATCAGGATTTTGTCAAAACTTTAATGTCTGATGCATTGTTTGTACCTTCATTTCCTGTTCAGCTCCTTTCTGTTGGTCAAATCACAAAATTATTAAAATGCTTTGTCATCTTCACACCTCAAAATGTGTTTTTTCAGGACATCACCACCAAGAAGATGATTGGTGAAGGTTTTTTCAAAGATGGACTCTATTATCTTTCAAGAGAGTTCACTGCATCTAAAGCCCTTCTTAGTAGCTCTCCTCAAGAACCTAAGCTTTGGCATAGAAGACTTGCTCATCCTTCAGACAAAGTCTTATCTATTTTGTTTCCAAATCTGTGTAATGACAACATTGGCTGTGATATATGTCATTTTTCTAAATCCACCAGGCTTCCTTTTTCTGTTTCATCATCTAGAACTAGTTATCCTTTTGAAACCATCCATTCAGACATTTGGGGACCAGTTAAGGAATCCATTGATGGTTTCAAGTATTTTGTAACTTTCATTGATGATTTTACAAGGATTACTTGGGTCTATGTTTTAAAATTCAAGAGTGAGTTGTTTGAAATGTTCAAAGATTTTCACAAACTTGTTACAACTCAATATTCTTCAAAGATTTCAACTTTAAGATCTGACAATGGTACTGAGTATTTGTCTAACAAAATGACACAGTACCTGGGTTCCTATGGTATATTACATCAGACCAGTTGTGTAGGAACTCCTCAACAGAATGGTCTAGCAGAGAGAAAAAATAGAGATATTCTTGAGAAAACTAGAGCCCTTATGTTTCAGATGAATGTTCCAAAAATATTCTGGTCTCATGCTGTTCTTGCTGCTACATACTTGATCAACAGACTCCCTAGCAGGGTTATTGAGTTCAAATCTCCTCTTGAGAAATTGAAAGGAAGAAACATTGATCTGACTCATTTGAGAACTTTTGGCTGTGTATGTTATGTTCACATTCAGTCCCCTCAAAGAGGAAAATTGGATCCCAGAGCAGCTAAGTGTATGTTTCTTGGGTACTCTTCTACTCAAAAAGGATACAAATGCTTTAATCCTGTCACTAAGAAGGTCATTGTGTCTCGTGATGTAAGATTTGAGGAGACTATCCCTTTCTTTGATGACAAGGGACAGAGGGAGTCATATTCCGATCTCACGCCCATTCCTATCATAACCGATAGCTTGGGAAAAGACTGTGTAAGTACCACCATTCAATCCTCTGCTCAACCTCATCCTCCTCCTCAATCTGATAGCTTACATGATGATGAGAATGTAGTAGATCAAGCAACTGATGATGTCAATTCCACTGACCATGTTAATGATCCAACAGAAGTGATTATTCCTGCTCTTAGAAGAAATCCTAGCCGTATCAGGAATATACCTACAAAACTCAAGGATTATGTTCTTCTATCCTCAAAGCATCCAATTTCAGACTCTTACACTTACAAGAACCTGTCACAGTCTCATTCAGGCTTCCTAAGTAGCCTAGATAGTGTCATTGAGCCACAGTCATTTGCTGATGCAAATGAGCATGAAGATTGGAGACTAGCTATGTCTGATGAGCTCAATGCGCTTCATGAGAACAAGACTTGGTCAGTGGTCAAGTTACCTCCTGGAAAGAAAGTAGTGGGAAGCAGGTGGATATTTAAGACCAAGTTTCATTCTGATGGAAGAATAGAGAGAAAGAAAGCTCGTCTTGTTGCTCGTGGATTTACTCAGACCTATGGAGTGGACTACAAAGAGACCTTCGCTCCTGTTGCCAAGATGAACACAGTAAGAGTCCTTCTTTCTGTTGCAGTCAATAAAGCTTGGAATCTTCATCAAATGGATGTTAAAAATGCGTTTCTTCATGGTGATTTGGAAGAAGAAGTGTTTATGCGTTTACCTCCAGGACATGATCAAGAGCATGAACCTGGAATGGTCTGCAAACTTCACAAGGCAATTTATGGGCTGAAGCAATCTCCTAGGGCTTGGTATGCCAAGTTGAGTTCAGTTCTTGAAGAAGTTGGTTTCAGAAGCAGCAATGCAGACTCTTCATTATTTGTCAGAAATGGATCATCAGGGAAGTTGATAGTCTTAATCTATGTTGATGATCTCATTGTTACTGGTGACAATATGGAAGAAATTGAAGCCCTAAAGAAATCTCTTCACAAGAAATTTGCAATTAAAGATCTTGGCAAGCTCAAATACTTTCTAGGCATCGAGATGGCTTCCTCCCAAAAAGGTCTATTTTTGAATCAAAGAAAGTACATTCTGGACCTCCTTAAGGAAGCTGAGATGCTAGACTGCAAACCAGCTCATGGCCCTCTTTCAAGTAAGTTTAAACTAGAAACTGATAGTGATCCTCTTGAGAATATCAGTCCTTATCAAAGGTTAGTGGGAAAATTAATCTATCTCACTATCACTAGGCCTGACATCTCTTACAGTGTGAGTATAGTCAGTCATTTTATGCATGCTCCTACTGTCCATCACTTAGGAATTGTGAAGAGACTCCTTAGATATTTGAAAAATTCTGTTGGTAGAGGAATATTGCTCAGGAACAATGGAACTACCGATATTACTGGATATGTCGATGCAGATTGGGCTGGAAATGCTCTTGACAGGAAAAGCACTACTGGTTTTTGCACTTTTGTTGGAGGAAATTTGGTCACATGGAAGAGTAAGAAGCAAACTGTTGTTGCTCGATCCAGTGCTGAAGCGGAATACAGGGCTATGGCCTCTGCAGCTTGTGAATTGATATGGCTTAAGGGTCTCCTTCATGATCTGGGATTCTCAGTCACTAAATCAATGGTCCTCCATTGTGACAATCAAGCAGCAATGCACATTGCCTCTAATCCTGTGTTTCATGAAAGAACGAAACGCATTGAGGTAGATTGCCACTATATCCGGTCTCAAGTTCAAGCTAAAGTGATCGAAACCAGATACATTCGCAGTCAAGATCAGTTGGCAGACCTATTCACCAAAGTGTTACCCACTGATCATTTCTTGCTTCTCTTGTCCAAGCTTGGCTCCATCAATCCCCTGGACCCAACTTGAAGGGGGGTGTTGAATTAGTCTGTTCATTCGCCACAGTGCGGATCCGCCACTGTTCATCCGCCACTGTTCATCCGCCGCCACTGTTCATGTGTTCTTCACGTGAGTGGTTTGCACTGTTCATCCGACACTGTTCATCCGCCATGTTCATCCGCCACCACTCACGTGTTCTTCACGTGAGTGGTGTGGTCATCTCTGTTGGCTTTGCTTATAACTAAACTAACCAAGTTAGCCTTAGTTTAGTACAGTTTGAACTGCCTAAAGCATGTGTTGACTTGTGCTCTCAGGTCCTATGCTTTTGTGCAGTATCAGTCCCATCTCTCCTTTTTTGGTTTATCATCATCACATCTGTGTTGCTTCCCCCAATAGTTTTCCTCTAGCATAGATATCTGTTTATATATACTTGTTTTATCTTGTAATTAAATTTATCAAGAAATCAAGAGAAAATCACCACAACTCTTCTGTGTTCTCCTGAACTCATTCTTGTTCTTAAATTCTTTAGGAACATTCCAGCAACCATATTGGGATGTGTACGTGTTTATTATCCATGGGAGCTCACCTGGCTCATCCACCCATGAGAAGCTTTCAACATCGAATGCAATCACTTCAGATGGAGATGGTCGATACTTAGATACCTCAGACCATCAGAAGGCATAGCCTCGGCCTTTATAAAATATAGCATCAGTATACCAAGAGCTCCTAGAAGAAACTTCGTCGATCAAACTCTAAGACTTACGTCCTCCACCAGTGACGAGCTATCGGTGCATAATGTCAAACGGTGACAAGCGTGGTCCGTGGATCAACTGTACCGATATTGTCTCAACTTAGCCACCCTAAAGATGTTGGGTCTTTAATCACAAAAAGACTAGTACAATTGAGCATTATCCATCCACTTATAGGTTGTATTATATTTATCACTTTTCTGATGTGGGATCCCACTTGGCGACAAATCTAATCAGAACTGAAAGAACCAAATTATGTCCGATGACAACATAATGGAACTCAACTCGGGCCCATAACAGAATAGAGACACAACTAGAGAGGGACCCGCTCTGATACCATGTCAAACGGTGACAAGTATAACCCGTTGATCAATTATACCGATATTGTCCCAATTTAGCCATCTTAAAGGTATTGGGTTTTTAATCATAAAAGATTTTGGTATAATTAAATATTATCTATTCACTTATAAGTTGTATTATATTTATCACTTTCTGATGTAGAATCTCTCCGCTCCAACACATAACACTATCGCCATGTAACTGTCCGGATTCAAAGTCGGATCAGCTGACAAAACCACCTTCAATATGCCACTTTTCTGCGCTTTAGTGTATTGGTTTGCTAACGAATAATTTGGAAGCGCAATGGATGCGCCTTCTGAATGGAAAGGGTTCAAGAGATTTACATGTAATTTTGAGGGTTCTCATGATTTGTACGAAATCTGCTTATGCTTCACTGTGGCCAACCAACCATGGCCAGCGCCACAATAATGACTCTTGATCGTATAATGATGATTAGTACAAGGAAACTGGAATTGGTAGTAGAATTTTCCTTCAGAAACACTGTACAGTGATCCTTCTGTGTGCGTTTCTTTGAATTGATATTTGAAGATGCTCATGAGCATGGGAACCAGACAAGTTCGCCGTGGAGATTGTATACAGTAATATTTTGAAATAGAATTTCATCCCTTGCAGACGGCAGAAAAACGAACGAGGGCCAGTGGATTCAAACAACCTATCAAGGATCAAAAACATCACATCTGAAGGAACACTTGCTGCCCATTCTGATGAATCCCTTAAAACGAGATCGTTCCGAGAACCAATGGTGGAGGCAACAGCAGCCATGTTAATCGATCCTCTGTTGCTCCTCTTGATCATATTGTGAAAAAGGAATATGATGGATTGTAATCGAGGAGGAGGGCATATATATAGCTAGGATTCTGTATCATGTTGTATTTGGCTTAATTTATTGAACGTTTTATTAGGCTCAAGACAAATCCGTCTCATTTTTCTGAACCTTCAAAGTTTTAGAAAATAAACTAGTTTGAATTGGACAAAGGCTGATTAAAAAGAGATTAAGACACTATTGAAACATTACTAATAGATTACATTCTTGGCGCTTTGCTCCATCAAAATATATTAATTAGTACCACCAAAGATTTTCTTGAGTTTCTGAATCTGAGGAACATCAAGCAAAGTAGTTTTTGCTAAGATATCAGAAGCGAAATCATTTTTAAACAGTGCTGTGTCCATAAGCTGCACGGTTGGGCTTTCACTACTGAAAGCAGCATATATGACAGCCGGAGTCTTTCCCTGATTTACAAAGAAGTGATACAAGCCTTGAGGAAGGACCATGGTGTCACCCTTGTTCAGGATCTTCTGGTAAACCTTGTTGTTCGAGGCAATGAACCCGCCGATGATCGAACTTCCGTCTGCAACAACCACCAGTTCGGTAGCTCCGGGGTGAGAGTGGATAGGGACAACGCCGTCAAGTTCCACGTCTGCGCGGCCCAAGGAAACTCCGAGGCCATTGAGACCGGGGAAGTTAAATGCAAATGCAGGTGTAAATCCAAACTTGAACACGTTTGAAGTGTTAGACGGCACACCAAGGCCCGAGACGACGAAATCGTCTACGGTGACCTTTGCAGGGTCTTTACATGAGAAGCCTGCAGGGCTTTGGGGAGCTGAGTAGTCTGCAACACAGAAACCTTGGACGTGTGAATGTGTGATGCATAGGAAGAAGAAACAATGAGAAAAACCACGAAGAAGATAGGGGAATTCATGGTGATATGTTAGGATGGTAAATGTAAAATTTGAATTGGTGAATTCAATTTGTGTATTCTTCTTCCAATTCTGGGATTATTATATAGCACGTACAGTAACACTATTTAAGGAAACGAATAACAGTAATAACCAAATTCGAAACTGAAATTTTCTTGTGTATAATTGAATTATACAAATTCCATTTTAAGTAAAGGAAATTAATCAATATTGAAATGAATGGATTATATATATCCTTAAACTGACACAACTTAATTAATGTGATTTAGCAATCAGTGGAGTTCAAATTAAAACGGCAATTTTGTGTTTTCCATAAGAGGAGAACAAACATAAAATCTTAACGTATGAGTAAGGAACAAACATTTTATTGAAATTGGCCAAGCTAATGTTATGGATCTCATTAAGGAATACTAAAAGGAAAAATAAAGAAGACAATTGTTTCGATAAAGAGACAACGAAATGTGTTTGATATTATGATTGATTACACAAGGTTAAAGCTTACCAAATGTTAAAATGTCAACGAAATATATTTTGTTAGTTTAGGGGGGAAGCGGGGTTATTAAAATTGAGGGAAGCTTGCTATAATTCAGCTATCTTATTAGGAAAATTCTTGTAACACGACGTAATTTTAATTATTAATATATTTTGACTACCATATATCTATATTAAATCATAAATTTTAACTTTATACATAGGATCGTGTATTTATATGCTCTGCACGGAAAGCTCTCATCTTTTCAATTCTAATCCCTTAGAATTATTACGACATAGGCCTCCCGAACCAGAGGCTTGATGACTGTGATGGGCTTAGTGGCTTGTAGGCTTAAGCTGGGCCTAGGTTGCCCCCTTTCCTGCCCCGTGAATAATGCCCATTCTAGTAGAGAGGGCCCATATATCAGCATTGCATGAAAGCGGGATTATAATTTATATACCAATGTGATCGGAATTTTTTTAACCCTCCAATAACGAAAACAACACCGATTGCGATAATTTGAAGTACAAACTAGAAACATGAAATTTCAGAGCCTCTAATTTCCCTCTACTTGTAGTTACATAAATATTTTGAGTGCCGACTTCACAAAAACCAACCGTAGCCGAAGTTCACAATGCACACATATGCCCCATATTCATTGGGTCTCTACCTCTCTCTCGATCTCTAAATTTATATCTGCAAATTGGAGGTCGTTCACTGTTGTGAAGGATCGGATTAAAATTTTAGATTATGGATTGTGATGCAGCATAATTAAACAAAGAAGGCTGGATAGGCTTTAAAGTTTAAAGGGTCATCGTATATAGGCCTGTCAAATCAAATGCATCACCTTATGGAACACACAGGATAAGGAACTCCCTTAGCTCCTCCTCTTCTTCTTCTTCTTCTTCTTCTTCCATCCGAAGCATGACGAGGAATGGATCAAAATTAAAAGGCTTTATTTCCTTCTTATCCCTTCAAGAATATGATTTCTAGTTCCGTTAATGAAAGCATCATATCCATATCGATACGATTTTTGTGTGACTTCTGTGTCAAATAATGACAGCTTATTCTCTCTAGTGTCTACATTTATATATGAAAAAATGATGTATGTCCTGCATTCCACTGCTTAATTATTAGCCTGTGATGGAGAACTAGCAAACTAATATAAACTTGTTGATAAACAAAAACTGTTTTCTGGCCTAGTTGCCTTGGTTACATTGCTATCTCTTTTTTATTATATGATGTTTTATATTTTAACCATGTAAAAAGAAATTTCATTTTTTAAGTTCAATCTATGAACGACCGGTTGTTTTATAATTTAAGTTATTATCATGTATATAAAATATTTTATATTTCAATAAAATTGAAATTCGAGATATAGTATAGCAGATCGAGAGAGCTAGCTGCTGCCGGAGACCAGAGTTCAAACCTTCTCGATGATCTATTTCCGATTAATCATACAAGCCAAAGTTGTCTACGCAACATTCTATCAAAAGGAGACGTGAACTGGTAAGTTTGGTCAAGTATCAAGAAAAAGGGTGTAGTGCTGAACCCCCTATATTTTCCATTTACTCCATTCATCTGGCGGTTGGTTGGTTTTGATCCAATTGCAACAGGCCAAGACGGTGGTCCGGGTCCCAATTAACTTAACCAACAAAAGGCATGACATAGGGAGATTGAGCCAAGTAGCCAACTTCTCCTATAAGGAAAGCTTTACATTTGAATTGGTTGAGGAAATAGTATGTATTCTGCAACAAATTTTCAGTTACTTTGTCAACAAAATTGATAGCAGAAACTAGTTATAGATCGACTTCGCGACTCATGGAGGTGGAGTTGGTTGTAGTTAAACTAGAAATCAATGTTGCAAAAACTTTCATCGTCAATTAGGTAATGAAGTTGAGCAGTTAGATATCATATAACTAATCAAGAAAACAAGAACTGAGAAATGTAGGAATAGCGAATGAAGATCATTGGCCGGTCATCCTACTAACCAGCGAAATTAGATGGGAGTTGGTTTAAGTTTCAATTAGAATACCTAATTTCTAATTTAGTTGTCAAGTCAAACAACAAATCAATATGGATAATTTTCTTTTCCAAGCTATAACTTTGTTAAAGAACTAGACGTACGTCAATATCATTTGGATACATCGTTTTGCCATATTCAACCGTTTTCGGCTTTCTGTTCTATATGGCCCCAATTGCTTTTTAATATCGTTGATTTAAACTTGCTGGAAACCTCTTTTGAATTTGGAATAGCATGAGTGAATAATGGGCGGCACCAAAGTTCAAATGATATTGCCCCAAAGGATGTGGACGTGCAAGTTGATGTTCTCGCACTTTTTGTATACTGGATAAGCATGCCCTACCAAAATATGTGTACATGAAAAAATATAACGTTAAAATCAATATAATACGTAACAAGTTATGTTGTTCGATCGTTATTCTAATATTAAATGTAGTCAGACATTTTACTGTAAAGTCGTGATTTGTAGACTGTTTATTATCGAAATTTTTAGATTGTACGTACTGTCATGATCAGAATGTACGAAAACAGTTTTTGACTCCTTATATAGTAAAAGATTTGTAGTGGTTGGCCAGACTAGGTTATAAAGATACATAATAGGGGGGATAAGCATTAAGATTTAGATGACTAGCTCATTCAACTGATCATACACACCATGTTGAATTGGTGTAATTTACAAGACTTATCGATCAACATATATGACTCACAAGTCATGAATAGCACGGTTCTCATTCATACACATCACAATTTAGTCTGATAAGTACGCATCGTCATTTTTATTCATTGTTAGGCTATTCAAAATATAAAATTTTAATATTCATTAAAAACTTGTGTTGACCATAATTGAAAATTAAGAAATGCATGCATGCTTGAGGCTGCCCGAGAACCAAAATTCAAAGAGCTTCTAGATGAGGCCATGCAATTATCCTCTCTAATTAATTCATATTTGTATTTGATTGCTTCCAAGTTCTTCTGAACAATATAACATATACTTCAATCCCAGTTCCAACAAATCAAATTTAGCTATAGCCCTGGATATTGGTTAGCCTTAGAGGGTTCAGGTCGGAAACGAGAACGAGAGTGCTTGCTTGAGACAGCAGCACCTTATCATCAAACACTTGCACCAGCTGGGTTTCCTTTTCCCTTCATCCAAGCAATCGAGGATTAAGATAATATGGAGCCCATGCAGGACCTATATGACCAATAGCGGGTTTGGATAATCACCAAACAATATGGCCCTCATGCAACGTTGGCGAACTCATCCACAACAAGAAACATAAGTGCCTAATTTTCCAGATTAATTAGCCAATGTCCGGCCACCCTTTTCCTTTCCCTTTCCCTTTCCCTTTCCCTAGCTTTGTTTGTTGAACCTTAAACGTTTGGTATTTGCTGCCCTTTATCTTCCAATTAGAGTCGTAGTTATTGTTTCATCATCTGCATGATAGCAATACGAAGCTTTTGTCTCATATACTAAGGGTCCCCAGATACTATCTACAAATAGCAACTAGCTAGGGCCACTGGATTTTGGCCAACAAAAGGAAAAGGGAACAAGCTAGAACAACTGGCCGGGGGAATTATATATATCTGCAGGAGGAAACTGATGTGGTAAATCTTCATCGATAAATTGTGCTCTGGCCGGAAAAAGGCAGATTTTATATAGGCTTCTACTCGTATGTCGATGAAGATTCAAGTGCACCGATGCAGCCGATTCAGTTTCGATCGGTCTTGGAAAAGATTTACTAACCTCTAGTGGTACTGGGATAAGACTCATCAGAGATAGTTAGGGTGTTGCTTTAGGGTTTGAAATCACAATTATTAACGAAATCAAACGTGACGTTCTCAATTTCAAGGGACAGTAGAGATGAGTCAGGCCCGCAGAAGAGAGAGACGGATTGGATGGCAAACAAAATCACCACCATCATCATCATCCTCGTCTAATCGTTATTATCCTTAATCTTAATTAGCTTAATAATGGTCGATGGAGATGTTGCATTACACGAACTTAATTCATCGATCTTAGCCAAACGTCGAGAGGGAGAGAGATATCATGCATTGGCTCATCCAGGATCGGAGGCGGCTCCCTTGTGTTACAAAATACCCTAAATATATTCAAGCATTCTGTAAAACAAGATTATTCAAGCAAATTCGACGTAGAAATATCACAATAGACTTTGCAATTTATTTCCAAATTAAACAAAAATTAGTTGAAAGTACGTCGAGATTGTATAATTGTACGAGAATGTTATATAACTCTTAGGCGTACGTATATCAATCATACAAACCGGATCACATCACACGTACACCATGTTATATAATATATAATATATACATATATATATATATATATATATATATATATATATAAACGTTCTCAGCTAAGGACTTCCGCACCGATGTTTATGATGCGGATTTGATATTTTGACTAACTTTTCGATTGAATTTTTGCATCTCCACCGTCTAGTCTTTAGGTACTCATATATAGATCATGTCTGCAAAATTTCAGCCAATTTGATAATCGTTAAGGCATTCAAAAGTGAGATTTTCTATCATAAACATGAACGGTTCAGTTTTAGTAAAATGCAGTATGTCCGTTTGTTTTAATTTAGTTTGATATGCTAATGGTTATCAAATTGGCTGAAAATTTGTATAAATGATCTATACATGAGTACTTAAAGACTAGACGGTGGAGATGTAAAAATTTAATCGAAAAGTTAGTCAAAATATCAAATACGCACCATAAAGATCAGTGCAGAGGTCCTTAGCCAAGAAGCCATATACATATAACACTTTTATTGTCAACTTTTGGATTCGTGTTTTCATAAAATGTTGAGTGCAAGAGACAAATGAAACAAATAAAAGACTAATGTTAGCTGAATTAACAAATCAAAATGGTTAATGCATGCAGCAATATTTGAATCCACAACAAAATTAAGATCAGAATCTTGGGGACCCTCCTGTTTTAGCCTTTTGCTACGAAATGTTGCATGGAAAGAACCCAGCCATCTCACCACTTTTGGAACCGATCTTTCTTTTCTTAATGGATTTTGTTAGGTTTGGTTACTTGTTTCATGTTTACGATTATTAGGTAAAAGTGCACCAGAACTTTGATTTGTATATGATCGATCAGGCAAAGAACTTTGATACAACTTTAAATGAACAGTAAAAGATGAATCGTGAGTAAGTTAATTTAATCTTGAGGAAAACATGAAGTACTGGAGACACAAAGAGAAGCATATATATCTATGTATGTATCACGTTTTTCCAGTTGGGGTTAGATCGAGGATGAGAAAAATTATTTTCGCGTATCACTTTTCAAAGGTTAAAGTTAAAACTTAACAAGTAAAGTATTCATGCCCATTATATCTTATCAATCTTATTATCTGCCTCATTTTTTTAACAAGTCGATCTTCTTTGCTAGTGGATTCCTTCTCCAAATTGTGTCTTATGAGTAAATAAGCAAAGAGATTAATTAGGGTTTAGAGCCTAGTTATATGACCTCCATCACCGCAGATTCGACTTTTAATTAGACAAGCCAAAAGCTTAATCATACATCTCAAGGATAAGTCGGTGACCCTTCCTCAATCTATAAGTTTTTTTTTTTGGATAATTACTTCATACTAGAAGGTTTTTTTTTTTATGCTAAAAAGACTATTACAAGGAGGATCCTCAGGAGCTAGGAAAGAGATCAAATTAACAACATTTGCCACGACGTGGGGAGGAGAATGATCCCAACAATGAGGTGATCGAGAAGAGACCATGACCAATTGAGATCGACAAGTGCGCGCGATAACCACAAAATTCGTTTCACGAAGAATATGATCCTTCATCACAATATATAGGAATAAGCCTCCTAGCTAGAAATCTTGAAACTGTCATTTACACAGACTTCATACTAGAAGTTGAGTAGTGAAATAGAGCCGCTTAATTTGCTTGATTATCTATCAGATGATACTTGATGTACAAACATGCAAATGATCATGTATATACAATAATACATGCAAAACGGCAATTGCCATTGTGCTAGCTTATGGGTAAAATGGATGTATTAGAATTTGAGTTTTGTGTCTGTGTGTCACCATGAGAATCAAATGATCGAGTACTCTATATATAATCAAAACTTAAGCTTTAAATATAATTAATCTTGATTGTTCATCAATAAAGTCCTTGTCGCACATTAGTTAATTAGATGCCCTTAATTATACTGTAATCCTAAAACTAATGGCATGCATGAAATATAAATAATGACTATGAAATTGGACCGATCTCGTGGTAGCTGAAGGAAGATATTGAAAAGAATTAATAACTTTGAATTTAAGCTTGAAATTGTTTTTTATTTTTGTTCAAAATTATAGATTTGATTATTGTCCTACACTCAACTTATATACTCAGAGGTAGGTCACTAGTCACCTTATCATCAAACTTGCATAATAATTTCTTTCTTTTTTCATTGGGAATTTTTTTTTTCGATTGCTTCATTTTGCCACTAGAATAGACATCACGACCAAAAGCCAACCAACTTGATGCATTTTATGTTCGAACGTTTAGGAAAGAGCATTGCTGTTTTTGAAAACTATTGATTGTGGTAGGCATGCACCAACGAAATAATATATATGCTTCTCACTATATATACATGCTTTAAAATCGTTTACATTTACATATATTCATGCACACATGAATTACTGAAATAAATAATTTGTGAAATTTCTCGTATAAAAAAGAAGATAAATTTTTCTTATCTTCAACAAATTAAAATCCAAATTTCTAAAGGGTCTCTCTTGTGTAATTGAGTTACAGTATACAACTGAGTAAAGCTTCTTCACAAGCTATAATAATATATGGTGCTTTCTTTTCTTTTCTTAATTTTCTTGTCCACAAACAATATAACAGATTCCCTTGCCGGCATGGACAATCGGATTTCTTTTCTTATACGTACGTTTATTATAAAGCCTACCTCACCATTGATGGATCCCCTCTTTCTACTTTTATGTCAAATAAAATTGACGCATCATTAACAATTTGAGTGGCACGGAATACATTTTCAAATTCCAATTTTCAGAATCATTTATTTTAGTTTATATATATCTTTTTTAGTCAACTAGATATCCCTATAGCTAAAGGATAAGCTCCAACAATTCGATCCATAAGCCATTTTTCCCCTAAGAAGATTACATTTGCATGATTTTATGCCTTAATCTTTGATTAAATTAAACAGAGCAATAATTCAATTACTTTATTAAGCATTATGAGAAAAAAGTATATATATAGCGTCTGGCTTTGGACATAACTAAAATAAACGAACTTGTTGATAGCGTGATTGTTTCTTTATAAATCTTCATGTAACACTGAAATGAACACAAACAATTATCTATCCAAAAAAAGAGGCAACCAAATTAGTCACTCTTTTGCTTCGTTACCCCATTAATCAGATCAATCATTGTCTTAATTAAAACACCAGAGAGTAAAGCTCCTTGATAGTAGACTACCACTTATGTACCAAGGTCTAGTTACGTGTGACAGAGGTAATATACCTTCTAAATAAGAAAAAATGTGATCAAGTATTATGGATTTTGCTAGCCTTTGGTTAAAATTTTGAAGTAGGAAATTAGTGTACGCACCACAACCTACTAGAGTGTTTGTTTTTTAGCGTTCCTATTTGGTCTAGGAAGTCCTCTATTGTATAAGTTTTAAATTTCTTTCTAGAAGTATGATACTTTTGACGTTTAAAATGAAAGGTTTTCAATCGAATGTAACTAATTCGTACCTCAATAAAATCTCAATTCTTTACAGCCATAATTTCAACAGGTAGAACTTCTTTCAGTTCTTTGTCCTCCTCTAGTTTGGTGAACTAGGACAACCAATTCCTTTATTTCTGTTATATGGTTCCTTGTAATGTATCTTAGATCATTTGGTATTTGACACGATTATCTCTTTGGTAATTTCTGAAGAAAAGTATCTACACTACTGTTGTGACATGTAGAAACCTCCATTTGAAATTTAAGTGTAATCTGCATTAGCATATTTCTTTTCTTTTAGTTTATGAAGATTGACACCCCAAAACGGAAGTGGGTCCTTTCCGTTGCATACTTACATTCCTACACTTCTCTATAAAGCAGTTGCGGAGCTACTCCTTGTCTCAGCCACTAAACTACACCAAACCAAACTCTCTCTCAAATTCTCCCACCCCATCAAATCCATGCCCAAATCCATACACTTCAACTCTGCCATTTCTCCCTTTTTTAAAATATCAAAAGCATCAAAGCAAAGCTTGTGTGTTCAAAAACCAAACCCAAATCCCCATATATACAATATTCAAGTCCCAAAGTGAGAAAAAACAAATTCAAAGTTCATTGCTTTGAGACACCTACCATTAGATTTTCTCAAACAATGTGGAACTCCAACATGTTGAGGGTGAAGAACAACATGTTCTTCCTACTGTTTCTGGTTTCATGGCTCTCTTCTGCTTTGGCCTCTGTTGGTTATGATCACAGAGCTATTATAGTCAATGGAAAGAGAAGGATTCTCATTTCTGGGTCTATTCACTACCCCAGAAGCACACCTGAGGTATAGTTCTACCAATGCAGTTCATATATAAATTGGGTTTTTCAAAGCATTTCAAAATTTTATCAGTTTTTTAAAGCCATGTCCATTTTTGTTCTGGGTTGTACAGATGTGGCCGGATTTGATTCAGAAGGCCAAAGATGGAGGCTTGGATGTGATACAAACCTATGTGTTCTGGAATGGCCATGAACCAAGCCCAGGAAAAGTAATATTTTAAAGCATTATAATTTTCTGCTTTCACCGGCAAAATATCTATGCTTTATGCTTTTAATCTATTATACTCATGAGCAGCTTTATTTGGGTTTCAAAATTTCAGTATTATTTTGAGGATAGATATGATCTGGTCAAGTTCATCAAGCTGGCACAGCAACATGGCCTTTATGTTCATCTCCGGATTGGTCCCTATATTTGTGCAGAATGGAACTTTGGGTAAATATATTAAGCAATCATATATTCTCAAAGATTGTGTAAATATGGCCATATTCATGACTCTGGTTTTGCTCTGTTTTCTGATATAGAGGATTCCCTGTTTGGTTAAAGTATGTTCCCGGAATTGCTTTCAGAACAGACAATCGTCCTTTCATGGTTTGGCACTAAGAATCTTTCATCACAAATAATGTTCCTATCTTATTGTATTTAGAAAAAGAATTAGCTAACTTTAGATTCTGCTAACTGTTTTCCAGGCAGCAATGGAAAAATTTACGCAGAAAATTGTGTATATGATGAAAGCAGAAAGACTGTTCCAAACTCAGGGAGGTCCTATAATTCTGTCACAGGTGAGAAAACTTGCTCAGCTTAGTCTTTGCCATATTTCTACAATTGTGTCAATTTCTCTATTTTTTAAGTGTATTTTTTTTCTCCCTTTTGTTTTTTCTGTTGAGGAAATTATGGTATTAGGCAGTCAATGGGGAAAGTTACTTATATTGTATTTTTTTCTTCGACTTGGTTTTGGCAGATTGAAAATGAATATGGACCGGTTGAGTGGGAAATTGGTGCACCTGGTAAATCTTATACTCAGTGGGCAGCTAAAATGGCTGTGGGTCTCAACACTGGGGTTCCATGGGTTATGTGCAAGCAAGAAGATGCCCCTGATCCAATAGTAAGCTATTTCTGCACATTCTTTTTGACGTTTTCAAGTCATTTTCTCACAAGAATTGCATATCTGTCTTTCATTTATGGTGGCCCTATTTTCTTGTTGGGGTGTCTTAAACAGCATATAATGGACATGGCTGTGCTTGTCCATAGTCTATAGTTTTTTGTGAATTGGTTTAGATGTCGAACTCCCCACACTGGCTTGGTTTGCGATTGTTATAGTTTCTTTGAGACAGTTCATCGAACATCTTTACCCGCATTATATGTAGAGACTCATATTGTGCTAAAGCTGGAGACGTTGAAAGTCCATTTATTTGGGTTGGTTTAGTCAACAACTGAATCTGTACTGTCCAATTATTTATCCATTATTAACAATAAACAAAAGCTTTTAGATTGTACCCCCTACAAGAAAGGAAGACTCAAGGTATCCCTATCCTTATCTCTGACAACTTGTAATCTATTATGTGGCAGATCGATGCTTGCAATGGCTTCTACTGTGAAAATTTCACTCCAAACAAGAACTATAAGCCCAAAATGTGGACAGAAGTCTGGACAGGATGGTAAGTCTCACATGTTGCTTCTTCACAGAACTTTAGAATTGATTGCTGTGGCCTGTGGGTACTATTTCTTGTGTTGTTCTTCAAATCTTTCTAATGCTGGCTCTTTGTGTGAACTTTACAGGTATACAGAATTTGGTGGGGCAGTTCCTACTAGACCTGCCCAGGACTTGGCATTTTCAGTTGCAAGGTTTATACAAAATGGTGGTTCTTTTGCCAACTACTACATGGTACTTAATTCTCCTCGTATATTTTCAAGCTAAGTTTATCTTTATTGATGTTGGTACATATATCTGATTTTTCACCATCTTTGACTCCGATTTTGTTACAGTACCATGGAGGAACAAATTTTGGCCGAACTGCTGGCGGTCCCTTCATTGCAACTAGCTACGACTATGATGCACCTCTAGATGAATATGGTATGCAGAAGGATTAGTATCTTAACTAGGTTCTTGTAAATTTGGCCCAAAACCCTTTACTTACACATTTAACGTCTCCTAACTAACATACGCTTACGCCTATATATTCCAGGACTACCAAGGGAACCAAAATATAGCCATTTAAAATATATGCACAAAGCCATCAAATTAGCTGAGCCGGCTTTAATAGCTACTGATGCTGCAGTGTCAAAACTTGGAAATAATCAAGAGGTAAGGGTTTTCAGAGTCGAACTATTTGAAAATATGTACAATGCATAATAGAATTACTGTGCTAGAAACACTGTTAAGTTACGCTTTTTTTAACTGTGATTCTCATAGTGGTAATTAAATACTTGTAGGCTCATGTATACCAGTCAAGATCGGGTTGTGCCGCATTCCTCGCAAATTATGACACAAAATACTCCGTGAAAGTGACATTTTGGAATAAGCAATATAACCTGCCACCTTGGTCCATAAGCATTCTTCCTGATTGCAAAACTGAAGTATTTAATACTGCAAGGGTGAGGAGATATATAGAATTATTCCTTTCCTCAATCTGTGAAATTCACTTTCTATTTTCTTACTCAAAAGTTTTCTAGTCCTTATATGGCATATTTGTTGGACATTCCTATTATGTATTATTGACAGAGAGTTCTCTTTTACAGGTTGGCCAGAGCCCGCCAACCAAAATGACACCAGTAGCTCACCTTTCTTGGCAAGCTTACATTGAAGATATTGCCACTTCTGCTGATGACAGTGCATTTACATCAGTCGGACTTCGTGAACAAATAAGTGTCACTTGGGATGCTACAGACTACTTGTGGTACATGACAGAGTAAGTACTTTACAATCTTTTCTAGTCTTTCTTCATGTTATTTGCTTTTTCCAAGTTACTCATTGAAATTTCTGTTTCTCAGTATCACAATAGGTCCTAATGAACAATTTTTAAGAACTGGAAAGTACCCCACTCTCAAAGTCGATTCAGCTGGGCATGCCCTGCATGTTTTCATCAATGGTCAACTAGCAGGTAAGTGAAAGTTTGAAAGAGGATCTGCTTATGGAAGCACTCCTGCAAATTAGCTGAAGATTAACAAATTTATCTACCTTTACTGCAGGATCTGCTTATGGATCATTGGCGTCCCCCAAGTTAGAATTTAATCAGGGTGTGAAGCTGAGAGCTGGCATTAACAAGCTTGCTTTACTTAGCTCTTCTGTTGGTCTGCCGGTTAGTTCCCTCTATTTTCTATTGTGAGTGTGGTTTTTATTAACTCTAGATATAGAAGCTGATACATATGCAAAACAGAATGTTGGTCTGCACTTTGAGACATGGAATGCTGGAGTTCTCGGGCCAGTAACATTGTCAGGAGTGAATTCGGGAACATGGGATATGTCACGATGGCAATGGACCTACAAGGTACTTTGTACTTTTGTTATTCTGTTTCACTTTCTTCACCAGCAAAGCTTCCCTTTTTAACCCCATTAGTAGGAACAGAAGCTAAGACTTCTTAATTTTGTTGAGCAGATTGGTATGAGAGGTGAAGATATGAGCCTCCATACTGTTAGTGGAAGTTCTTCTGTTGAATGGGTACAAGGATCACTATTGGCTCAAAATCGACCCCTTACATGGTACAAGGCTATTTTAAATACACCACCAGGAAATGCACCATTAGCTTTAGATATGGGTAGCATGGGAAAGGGTCAAATGTGGATTAATGGTCAGAGCATCGGACGCCATTGGCCGGCATATATAGCACACGGGAGTTGTGGTGCTTGTTATTATGCCGGAACTTATACTGAAAACAAATGCCGAACAAATTGCGGCCAGCCCTCTCAGAGATGGTAAGTAAAGTTCATTTTCATTTCAATGCCACTGTTTTGTCAATCAGAATGATGATGCTGGAGCTGTTGTTTTCAGGTACCATGTTCCGCGCTCGTGGTTGAAGCCAAGTGGGAATTTATTGGTTGTGTTTGAAGAATGGGGTGGTGATCCGTCTAAGATTGCTTTGGTAGCAAGAAGTTGAGTTTGTGAAGTTTCTGGAGAAGATGCAGCAGATTTGAAGATTACAACAATAATGAAGTCTCGTATTAATTCGGCTTCAATACATATATATAGGCCTTTACAACCGTAGCCAATTGTAAATAGTGAAAATGTTTGGTCATATACATAGCCACATAGGTATTGTATACCAGGTCTACATACAAAGTGTGTATTCCTTAGATATGCGCAAGCATTTTCTGTATCTGTAAAAAAGTGTGGAAGAGCAAAGCAAGTTCTTTTTGCTTGTAAGAATAAATTGAGAAATTAATAGAGTTTACTTTTGAATGGCATTTAAGCTTTTGTCATTAAGCTTAAGTAACAAAAGCTAAAGACCTTCATATCATGGTATCTGATAGAGTTGACAAACTCGTCTTCCTTACAAAGTTGCAAGTACTATTACTTTGGTTTTTGATACAAAGAGGGAAACCACGCAAAAATAAGCAGAATTTTCTATTACAATTCATCTTATGCAGAACAAGAACAACATAGGTTTTGCTTCAGAGCAATGCACATTGCACTACCTTGTGTAGTTGTGTATTGAATCCATCTAATCCTCTTCCCGAGTCCAAGTTACTTGGGGTGTAAGATATAAGTCATATAACAGAAAGATTTGCTGGGTTGTATACTTGTATTTGAAAGGGGCAAAAACATTTGTCACAGTGATTTCTCGGCACACACTAGCAGAATGTCATCTTCATCAATTTAACTGAAGTAGAAGCTCAATCCCAGGAGCTAGACCTGCGATGCAATAGTGTAACATTCAACTATTATGCCACATTTCACAATGCAGCTGGGCCTGAATATATATAAAAAATTAAATACCAAAAAAAAAAAAAATTGATTGTCACCTAAATTTGGAACACACTTGTGAATCAGAAAAGCGTGCCATTTTATTTCCCGCCATAAAAAAACATGAAATCTTTGTATGGAGCTCTAATAGTCAGACCTGTTCCAAAGTTCACTTCTGCCTCTTGCAATAAAATTTCAGCAAGAACCAATCTTGCTATGCCTGTACTCAATTTATTGGTTCCATCGCAGCCAGTTCTGACAAAGATTGTTCATTTTCAGTCACAAACAGCTGTAAGATCCTCAGTCTATAACTCTATATTCTTTTTGTTGTAGATTTCAGTCTTTCTGCTGGTTTGTTTGATTTGATCACTTCAGACACAATCCCTGATTCAATTTGGGGTTAGAAGATAGATTGAAGTTTGCTCTGCTGGTTTTGGTTACACTTCGTCGCCTCCTCGTCGCCTTCTCGTTGCGCTTCGTCGGCTGCTCGTCGCGCTTCGTCACACTTCGTCACCTCTTCGTCATTTGCTTTGATTTTCCATAGGTTGACAGTAGCTTCGATGTTCCTCTGTGATAGCTTTGTGTTGTTTTGGCACTAGCTTAATTATCTTTCTAAACAGGTTTGTAGTAGCTTGGTCATCGAGAATATATATATAATCAAAGAAAAGTGCAGAGCCTTATATGAAATGGTGGGCAGAAAACACAATGAAGGCATTGACTTCATTTTCAGTCTACCATTTCTTTGATTATCTGATAGATACAGTTATAAAGAAAAGAAACATAGCTATCTGTCAAGGACTTTTTGTGGTTCTTGAGTGTATCCTTGGGTTCACTTTGTGTTTTGCATGCTGTGTTATCTTTACAAACCTTCTATATCAAATTGAACAATCCTTCTATGACCATGCAAGTATACAGACATGATGTTACCATACACACTAGCTACTCTTCTTTCTCTTGTCAATCCTCTCAATGCTCAACTTTCTTCTGTTGCAGGAATTAATTTCTTCTTGAACACATTAGTTATTGTTCTTCGCCTTGCCTCTCCTCTTAACGCCCAACTAGATTTTCATTTGGACTTCAATTGCTGCAGTAAGATACAGAACTTTAATCGCTCTCACCTAATACATACTATTGTAAAATTTCCGATCTCACCAAAATCCAAACCAGAAACCCGTGTTCAGTTTCCAATTATCAATCAACTTTTATTTATTTATTAAAGACAGATTCTTTGGCAGTTGAATTGACAACTTGATATGACGAATCAAAGCCCGTGATTGGAATACTCATCTACTCCCCCACACCCAAAGAACACCCCTTGTTTTCTGCCTCAAAATCCAGAATGACCTCAACGCCTTCGTTTCTACATTCTTCGACACCATCACAACCACTGTCCGCCATCCAATTCTCGGCCTCTTATCTGAACCGGCCGGCCCATGGTGATCCCTATGACAACTTCAGCTGAGAAAAGTACACTCTATTTTATTTTGAACCCAGAAACTTATGGATTAACATTCATTCTAGTTCTTCCTTGTATGTTTGGTCTGAGAACATCAATGTCTGAAAATTTCGGTTCCTATAGTCTGCACTTCTTGTTATCACGGCCAGCTGTATTTTTATATCTAAGCATTTTTAGTGTTTGTCTACGTGGTGCTGATGTGGCACCCATGTAGGCAAACAGTTTTTGAGACCACAGTCTCATTTCCAACTAAGTTATTTTCATCTTCTCTAACCTAAAGAGTAAAGAGTATGCATTCTTACATCAGAAAATCCTACAATACAATATTTCATGTCATCCGGTCATTTTGTGTGACTGTGTGTATGTCATGTCTTCACGTTATAATAACACTAAAGATTTTTTCAGAAAAATGCTTGTTACTTTTGGAAAATTTTGTGTAAGAAAGATGAGTACAAGGAGTGGAAGGCACCCATTTAGGCCAATATTTGTAGAACCATTACGCTTGTGAGGTTTTCCATTCTCTTTTAAGCCTGTGAAATGCTTCACGCAATAAAATACCACATGCCTTCACCAAGGCACTAAGTTTACTTACTTTTGATAGAGGTTGCCAATGTGATATAGAATGTAAGCTAGAACTTAAAAGAGCTTAGCATTTTGGTTTATACAGCCTGTGGTTTTAATCAGGAAAGTAACAAAGTAACTAACTGCTTGGATAAGTTATTGTTTTGGCTGACGGTTATTACTTGCTTTCTAAGCCTTCCTATTTGATCCTGGAAACAGGAGGTGAAAAAGAGCACTATAAATTTGCTTAAGAACCGCATTTTCTGAATAATTTGTTTTCAGTTGCTTTGTTTTCTCTCTAGAGTTGAATGCATTTCGTATTCATGGCCGAGAGTTTTTGTATATCATAATCTTATTTGTCCATGGATTTAGTGCAGTCAATGTGGAACTGCAACAAGTGGAGGGTCAATGCCACCATGTTCCTGCTAATATTTCTGTGTTTATGGTCATCTTCTGCTACAGCTTCCGTGAGTTATGACCACAGAGCTATAATAGTTGATGGACAGAAGAGAATTCTCATGTCTGGCTCCATTCACTATCCCAGAAGCACACCTGGGGTACTAATAATGCCATGCGATTTGTATTTACTGGTTTCTTTAACTCTTTTGAACTTTCAATATTGAAGGTATTGCATGCTAATTACTAATAATTGTTATTACACGTTTCGTTGCAGATGTGGCCAGATTTAATCCAGAAGGCTAAAGATGGAGGCTTAGATGTTATACAAACCTATGTGTTTTGGAACGGGCACGAGCCTTCTCCAGGAAAGTATTATTTTGAGGATAGATATGATTTGGTTAAGTTCATCAAGCTGGTAAAACAAGCAGGGCTATATGTGAATCTCCGGATTGGACCTTATGTTTGTGCTGAATGGAACTTTGGGGGGTTCCCTGCTTGGCTCAAATTTGTTCCTGGAATGGAGTTTAGAACAGACAATGAGCCTTTCAAGGCAGCAATGGAAAAATTTACTGAGAAGATTGTTGGTATGATGAAGGCAGAAAGGCTGTTCCAAAATCAAGGAGGTCCCATTATTCTGTCTCAGATAGAAAATGAGTATGGACCGGTGGAGTGGTCAATCGGTTCCCCTGGTAAAGCATATACCAATTGGACAGCGCAAATGGCTCTTGGTCTTGACACTGGAGTCCCATGGATAATGTGCAAGCAAGAGGATGCTCCGGACCCAATTGTAAGCTGTTCTGCACTTTTTTTTTTCAACATTTTTTTACATTGTCTTATCACATTCTTTTCTGAAGTTTAAACTTTAGAAGTCAGTTTATTAGGTTGGTTTTATGAGTGACTGGATGAATGTTGTATCCATTACAGAAAACAAAGCTTCAGGACCTATTCTTAATGTTAAAACTTTACCGTTTAATATGTGATAGATCGATACTTGCAATGGTTTTTACTGTGAAAACTTCACTCCAAACAAGAAGTATAAACCCAAAATGTGGACTGAAGTCTGGACTGGCTGGTAAGGCAGACAAGCTTGTTTGAACAACCCAAAAATTCATTTACGTTCTTGTATTTTTCTTCAATCCTCACCAACTCTGATTTTTGATCAAATTAACAGGTATACAGAATTTGGTGGGGCAGTTCCTACTAGACCTGCACAAGACTTGGCATTTTCAGTTGCAAGGTTCATACAAAATGGTGGTTCTTTTGCTAACTATTACATGGTTAGTTATCGTTCTTTATATATCCAAATTGTTCTTTTGTTTGTGATTTTTCACAGTACGTTTTCCGATTATCATCTTCTCTTCCCATTTTCCAGTATCATGGGGGAACTAATTTTGACCGAACTTCTGGCCTTTTCGTTGCAACTAGCTATGACTATGATGCCCCTCTAGATGAATATGGTATGTAGATATCATTAGCATCCTATCATATTCGTAGTTGTTATAATATGTTAGATTCATTATTCTTACTTTATAAAGTTGATCCTTAACTTACGAAACTTAAGAGAAAGTCTGCTGCAATGAAATATGAAATGAATAGTGGAAAACATTGTTATTGAATGACATTAGCACATATATGTTTCAGGACTACTAAGGGAACCAAAGTGGAGTCATTTGAAATATCTGCACAAAGCCATCAAATTAGCCGAGGCAGCTTTAGTGGCTACTGATCCTGCAGTAACATCACTTGGAAAGAGTCAAGATGTAAGGTTTTGCAGAAAACCTAGACAATTACTACATCTTACCAAGTTTTGCTTCTTTGAAATTTACTATGATTCTGAATGTCAGTGATGAATGGTGCAGGCTCATGTATTCAATTCAAGTTCTGGGTGTGCTGCATTTCTTGCTAATTACGAGACAAAATACTCATCAAGAGTGAGCTTTGGTAATAGGCAATACAAGCTGCCACCCTGGTCTATAAGCATTCTTCCGGACTGCAAAACTGAAGTTTTCAACACTGGAGTGGTGAGGAAGAGATGTAGTTCATTATGTTTGACGACTTTGAGTTGTTTCCATTTCAGTCTAGAAACTGCAGTTATTATTTACTTGACATAAGGTTGTTCTCTGTAAAGGTTGGGCAGAGCCCCCCGGTGTATATGACACCAGTAGATACTACCCTTTCTTGGCAATCGTACATCGAAGATGCTGCCTCTTCTACTGATGACAATACATTTATGTTGGATGGGCTCTATGAGCAAATAAATATCACCTGGGATGCAACAGACTACTTATGGTACATGACAGAGTAAGTGATTTTGGCCATTGCCTTTTTATAGAAAAAAAAATCTTAACACTTCTCTTTTTTTGGGTTGTTGATTAATTATTTAAGTTTCTGTTACGCAGTATCACAGTAGGTCCTGATGAAGAATTTCTAAAGAATGGATCTTATCCTCTTCTTACCATTGATTCAGCTGGACATGCCTTGCATGTTTTCATCAATGGCCAACTATCAGGTGGATGAAATAGAATGACAGTCTATGTTAATCCATGTAGTTGTGTTAAGTTTTAACTAAAGTATGCTTAATTGCAGGAACTGTTTATGCGGGATTGGCATTCCCCAAATTAAGATTTAATGACACTGTGAAGCTCAGAGCTGGCATCAACAAGCTTGCTTTACTAAGCCTTGCCGTTGGTCTGCCGGTTAGTTTCCTCATTCTCTAATGAATATAGTATTCGGAAACATTTAGAGATGGAAATTGACATGAATGCGTTTTTTGTTGTACAACATGCAGAATGTTGGTTTGCACTTTGAGACTTGGAATGCCGGAGTTCTAGGGCCGGTCACATTGAAGGGTCTTAACTCAGGAACATGGGACATGTCACGGTGGAAATGGACCTACAAGGTCTGTTATCTTTCACCATTTCTCCTCCACTTTTTATTCTCTTTTCTCCTAAGAAAGAAACCAAATTTAGAATTGTTGGTATGTAATTTATGAGCAGATTGGTATGAAAGGTGAAGCTTTAAGCCTCCATACTGTCAAGGGGAGTTCTTCTGTTGAATGGGTAGAAGGACCATCACTGGCTCAAAAGCAACCCCTTACATGGTACAAGGTAAGTTAACTTCATTGCAAATTCATGATTCTATGAAGGGTTTAATCAAAAGCAAGATGCTAATTTGTGCTGTGATATTGCCAGTCTATATTTCAGGCACCAGCTGGCAACGCTCCATTAGCTTTAGATATGATTGGCATGGGAAAAGGTCACGTATGGATCAATGGTCAGAGTATCGGACGCCACTGGCCGGGATACATAGCACATGGTAGATGTGGAAATTGTTCTTATGCTGGAACTTACAACGAAAACAAATGCCGAACGAATTGTGGCCAGCCATCTCAGAGATGGTGAGCAAAGGGAACCTCTCAACGATATGCCTCTGTTCTTTGTTTTATGAACCACTGTTATCATAGTAGAGCTGTTCTTTTCAGGTACCATGTTCCGCGATCGTGGTTGAACCAGAATGCAAATTTGTTGGTAGTGTTTGAAGAATGGGGTGGTGATCCAACTAAGATTTCCTTGGTAGCACGAAGCTATGGAAGTTTAGGGCAGACCCTCCATAACATAGCAGGCTCCAACCATTTGAGATTGCAACTGTAGACGTCAATAATGCCTTGTTTGGTTATGTACAAACTACAGATTACAATAATTATGCAATAATATTATACAGTTTACTGTCAAGACCACTTGCACAAAATTCGAACGAAATCCTAAAACTAATGCAATAATGTTTCTCCACATTCATGAAACAAAAAAACCAAATCTCTCATTTAAGACTTGAATGACGTTATCAACATCTTTCTGGAGCTCTGGTACTACTCGTCCTTGATGCCTCCACTGCTCCAATCTATGGCAGAGATCCATCACCACCACATCTTCATCATCAACTTTGAGTTGAATGAACCTGTTGATGCATTTAATCAAGTATTTGCCCACCTGCATTTTCACCCGGCAAATGAAGTCTAAGCTAGCCTCTTCACTCTCAAACAGTGAAGCGCACATACTTTCAACAATATCAGTTAAGCTGAAAACAAGACAGGCACCTGCTACAACCTCTTTTTCATTACATTCATTAATCCATGTAATTGGGTTCTTATTCCCTTTGGAGATCCATTGTACATGTTTCAATCTGTGAGTGGTAGTTTCCCTTGACTGAAAAATTCTACCCGTGGTGGCATAATGCAACAGCAGTTCTAATCCATCTTTATTGAGATGACTGCGGCAACAGAGCAAGATACCTAGTGGGATTCTCCGGGACATGACATTTTTCTGCAGACTATGACCACCAGATGGTTTTCTTTCAGATGATGTGTTATTGTTAACTGTTTCACTGCAATACATAGTGCATATTTTATTGAATCCATTGAGCCAGACTGCAATGTTTTGATCATTATACTCTCTTGTGGAAGTACGGTCCTCTTCACTGAGTTTGAGTTTCTTAAGTTTCTTCTTGTAGAATGTACCTTTGTCATGTGACTGTTTGAAAGCCGGGGACTCTGAATGTTTAATCAAACAGTCAGCCAGCGTATCCTGGTGAGACTTACTAACAGGACTCAAAAGCCAAGCAATGTACCTTGCTGCAGCAATGGAAGGTAGTTCTTCATAACGTGTTTTCCCAACTTTGGATGCCGCCAATAAGCATACTGAATGACAATTGTCGTGAGAACCTTCCTCTGAGAACAGCAATGTAGAAGCAAAGTAGAACCAATCTGGGAAGTTGATAGCCAGGGACCTACCATGCAACATTTTGTGGATCAGTCTTTCATTTAGGAGACTAAGATGGTGCATATGACATTTTTCTTTTCACATGGAATGATGCAGTGAGAATTTACCAGATAGACTTGTGATTGACTGTCGCAACCTTCAGTATAGGTGACTTAATAGATGAATAAAGTTGAGTCTCGGCAGAAGGAACTTGTTCACTTGTCTCATGCACTAGTCGTAGGAAACCATCATAGGATAGTGGTCCAGAAAAGTTCCTTAACAACTGGTGGTTGTAGGGAAAATAAGCATTAGAAAATGGTAACTTCCCTCCTAATTCTGCTGACATGTCCCAGAACACGGGTCTCGAAATCACATCTAACGTCACTAAGACCAATTGAATTAGAAGCTCAAGCACAGAAGCTAAACCCCTGACACAAAAGTAAGTCAACAAATCATATCAAATTAGATCAGAATCTTGCACATACTAATAGAGAGAACTTAAACATCCTTGTCAATGAGAAATGTACTCACGTGACTAGAAACCATCTGTGCAACAAAGCTCTGGCCTCAACAAACATAATAGGAGAAAGTACCAAGGATGTGATCACGGAGCGCCACTCAGTACTCTCATGAAACTCCTTACTCAAACAAAGGAATGGCCTCCTCATGGACTCCCGCAAGATGTTTGAAACATCGCGCTTCAAAACCAGCGGGTCAAGATACCAGACCAGCAGTCTGCAGACATAAAAACTCCCAAATTCGTCACAACAAGACCACAAAAGAACGGTACAGAAGTTCACAAACCAGCCAAAACCCATTTCCAAGTACCTGAGAGATATTTGATTGTTATCAACCAATGTTGCTCTAGGCAGATGACACAGCAGCTTTGAAATCAAGCTATTCCTCGCATCCATTGATTTCACATCACAAACGGGCATCGACAGCTGCCGGTACAGAGATACCGAACTTGCAACTCTCACAATGGCGCACAGTAAAGACTCCGAAAGCTTACCTTCAAACAAATTGAAAACTAAACTATCTTAGAATTTCTAAAAGATGCAATTTTGAATACCAATTTGAACTTAAAATGTGAGCTAGTATTAGAGTGTATATACCCACCATGTCCCTCCAATTTCTCAACAATCTCACAACACGATTCGATCAAATTACCGCAATCTCGGTGAGGAATCGAGCTCCCAATCATCAAGATTTCATCTTTCGGTGTCCGAAAAGCTTCACATCGAATCGAAGACAACAAAACAGTAACAATTGTCTTCACCGAAAACTCAATTACCGAATCAAAAACCTAAGTTAAAATTTCACAGTTAAGAACCCTCAATCGAACAATTTCAGTTAATCAAGATCAAGAATTTGAGAGATCTGACCTGGGGGGCTTTGAAGCACATCAGAGATAGGACCGTGTCCAAAACCCTAACCCTAGAATCGGCGCCGGGGTTTAGGGATTGGTTGAGATTGGAAATGGAGAGGTCTAGAGAAGCTTCGGCTTGTGGTAGTTGGGTAGTGAGATGAGGCAACGACGTGTCGTTTAAGTGGGAGGCGAGCCGGGCGAAGAGATCGGTCAACTCCGGCACTGAGGTCATGATGGAGGCAGCAGAAGACGGTTGTGTGGCTTCGCGCCAAATTGAGGCGATTTAACCTTATTATTGTTGGGCCGCTGCACAGAAAACCCACGGCCCACTAATGAAGTACTTTTCCCAACGACAATTCGTTGGTAAAATCAAGGTGTTGATGGACTCATGGTGATCGATTTTGAAAATCCAAATTGACCTATATATTGTTCTACTAGCCGAAAGTAGTTGAATTACACGACACAAATTAAAATCAAGAGATAATTTTGTTTCTCATCTTCAAAGCTGCCTCAGATCGATGCAGCAACATTTTGTCTTCTGCAGATCGACTGGTCAAACATGGATGGACCATTATATATTTATCAGCAAGACAAATCCGCAAAAGATGATGCTTTGATTGCCATTGATGTAGGAAGGATGTCAGGGAACATTGAAGAGCAGATTGACCGTTGCAAGTTAAAGGCTGCGCGCCAGAGACGTCATCCGCCAAGAGTGGTTCATCCGCCAGACGATATCCGCCAGACGTCGTCCGCCATCAAGGATAGAGCCCGGTTTACTATAGTTTTGGCTTCTGGAGTCCGAATGACGATTGTGATACCATTCCGGAAAGGGAACGACGCCAGGAATCAAACTCGTAGCTTTGTCACGATGTGTGGGCCTTTTCGGGCTTTCGAGTTCGTTTAGGGCCTCAAAACGGCAGTTTAATATGTTTTCAAGTTTTAGCTTTTCTAATTTGTTTTGGACTTGTTTTGTTTTAACTCCTTGGGCTTTAGGTTTCCTTGTTAGTTGCCCTAGGGTTTTCTTTTCAGTATTTAAGCATCCCTTTGGGATTGTAGACGGTAGTTAATCAAATTTTATCAAAACCCTAAGAGTTTATCTCTTGTTTTCTGGTGGATTCCAGACCTATCCTATAGAGTACAACGTTGATTGTGCTCTCCATCTATTGAGAGTTCGACGTTGATCAACCCTTCCACCCTTCTACTGCGTCAGTTGGTATCAGAGCAGGCTTTCTCCTGTCTCTTTTATTTACTTGACTAACCATGTCAGATCAACCGGTGGCCAGAGCAGATATGGAAGAGTTTACTGCGGCTTTAACCCAGTCTCTTACTGCTTTGACGAACCAGATGACGAACTTAACAAACCAGATCACGAACTTAACAAACCATGCCGTCAACAACAATAACAACGGTGGTAACAACGGTGGTCACAACGGTGGTAACACCGGCAAAGAGGCTGGAGAAACGAGAATAACAGGTTTCCTCGAGGTGGACACAACACTAGCGGTTCGAGTTCTGAGTCTGACGAAGTCGAAGAGGAACAACACGAGCATGCTGATCAGGATTATCGAATGAAGGCGGACATCCCGTTTTTCTATGGAACCATGGGCGTTGAGGAGTTCCTGGATTGGCAGATCGAAGTCGGCAGGTTCTTTGATGTCATGGGGGTTCCTGAGAACAAACAGGTCAAGATGGTGGCGTTTCGTTTGAAGAGTACTGCTGCCGTATGGTGGGATAAGTTGGCTCTTCAAAGGCAGAGACAAAGAAAATGACCAGTCAAATCTTGGCGGAGGATGAAACAGTTGATGATGGAACGGTTCCTTCCAGAAGATTATGAACAAATCCTATACAAGATGTATATCGAGTGTGCTCAAGGAACCAGAAGCGTGTCCGAGTATACAACTGAGTTTTTACGTTTTTCTGAATGTAACGACTTGGGGGAATCTGAAAACCAAAAGGTGGCGAGGTACATCAGCGGAATGAAACTTTCTATACAAGAGAAGATAGGACTGCAAATTGTGTGGACTGTAGCCGAAGCTTCAAACTTGGCTTTGAAGGCTGTGTTGATGGAGAGAGGGAATCGAAATTCATCTACACCTCGTAGGTACCCTTCTCAAAGCAGCAATGAAGTAGGAAACAGCAGTCAAGGATTCGATAAAGGGAAGAATGTGGCAGGGAGCAGTACAAGTAGGGAGCAGAACACCGCAACGAGGGGAGTTGGAATTACCAATAGCGGACCCTAAGCTAGAGCACCTGTGCAAAAAGCAGTTAATCCTTATGCTAAGCCTACTGGATTTAAATGTTTTCGATGCGGGCAACCAGGTCATAGGTCCAACGAGTGTCCAGCTCGGAGAACAGTTGGGTTAGTGGAGAACGAAGAGGAGGAGGCTGATGCATATGATGACTATGATGGGGCTGAATTTGCAGAAGAGGAATCTGCAGAAAAGGTCAACATCGTGCTGCAAAGAATCCTTTTGTCATCCAAAGAAGAGGGGCAACGCAAGAATCTCTTCAAGACACACTGCTCTATTAACAATAAGCTGTGTGATATGATTGTGGATAACGGAAGTTGCGAAAATCTGGTGGCTCAGAAACTGGTGGAGTATTTGCAGCTACCAACACAACCTCATGATACGCCTTACTCTCTGGGGTGGGTGAAGAAAGGCCCTCAAGTTCGGGTGACACAAACGTGTAAAGTGCCTATCTCAATTGGTAAGCACTACAAAGAAGAGGTACTTTGTGATGTTCTTGATATGGATGCCTGTCATGTCCTGCTGGGTCGTCCTTGGCAGTTTGATGTCGACGTGACCTACAGGGGGAGAGACAATGTAATGATGTTTCATTGGGACCAACGTAAAATCACCATGGCTCCTGTCTTGCACTTTGACAAACCTGCAGAGAAGAAGAAGGGAGAGACTTTCCTAATCATGACTCGCAGTGAGAAAGATATGGAAGAGGCTTTCAAAGAATCAGAGATGTTCTGTGCAGTGGTGACTAAAGGCCTTTTGAGTATTGAACAAACGGCAACAGAACCACCAGTTGAGGTGCAGGAGATGCTAAAGGAATTCCCAGCTCTAGTTTCTGATGAGTTGCCTAACGAACTACCTCCCATGAGGGACATTCAGCATCAGATTGATTTAATTCCTGGAGCTAGTTTACCCAACCTACCACATTATCGTATGAGTCCCAAGGAGAATGAGATTCTGAGGGAGCAGATTGAAGACTTACTTAAAAAGGGGTTCATTCGCGAGAGTTTGAGCCCTTGTGCTGTACCAGTCCTTCTTGTTCCTAAGAAAGGCAACCAATGGCGGATGTGTGTCGACAGTAGGGCCATAAACAAGATAACCATCAAATACAGGTTTCCCATTCCCCGTCTGGAGGACATGTTGGACGAGTTGTCGGGTTCACAATTGTTCTCAAAGATCGATCTTCGCAGTGGCTATCATCAAATTCGGATCAGAACTGGCGATGAGTGGAAAACAGCTTTCAAGAGTAAGGATGGACTTTACGAGTGGTTGGTGATGCCCTTCGGAATGTCAAACGCACCGAGCACTTTCATGAGGCTTATGAACCAGGTTCTTCGTCCTTTCATTGGATCTTTTGTTGTGGTGTATTTTGATGATATTCTGATCTATAGTAGGAACAAGGAAGAGCACCTGGATCACTTGCTACAAGTTCTAAGAGTGTTGCAGGAAAATAAATTGTACATTAATCTCAAGAAGTGTACGTTTTGCACCAGCAAGTTACTCTTTCTAGGCTTTGTAGTGGGAAAAGAAGGAATACAGGTTGATGATGAGAAGATCCGCGCCATTAGAGATTGGCATGCTCCAAGGAATGTGTCTGAAGTACGCAGTTTTCATGGTTTGGCGACTTTCTACAGGCGTTTTGTATGCAATTTCAGTACTATCACTGCTCCTATCACAGAGTGCTTGAAGAAAGGGAAATTTCAGTGGGGAGAAGAGCAAGAGCAGAGTTTTGCCCTAATCAAGGAAAAACTTTGTACAGCACCTGTCCTAGCACTACCTGATTTTGACAAGATCTTTCAGGTTGATTGTGATGCCAGTGGAGTGGGAATCGGGGCAGTTTTATCCCAAGAGAAGAGACCAGTAGCTTTCTTCAGTGAGAAATTGAGTGAAGCTCGTCAACGATGGAGTACGTATGACCAGGAGTTTTATGCAGTTTTTCGAGCCCTGAAACAATGGGAACATTACCTGATTCAGAGGGAGTTTGTCTTGTTTACTGATCATCAAGCCTTAAAGTTTCTTAACAGCCAAAAGATCATTAACAAGATGCATGCACGCTGGGTGAGTTTCTTACAGAAATTCCCATTTGTGATTCAACATAAATCTGGTACTCTTTACAAAGTAGCAGATGCGCTGAGTCGGAGAGCATCTTTGATGGTTACGTTGGCACACGAAATCGTAGGCTTCGAAGCTTTGAAGGAGTTATATGCAGATGATGCAGATTTCAAGCAACTTTGGGCCAAGTGCAACGAGAATCAACCAGTGACAGATTTCTATGTCAAAGAGGGCTATCTTTTCAAAGGTAACCGGCTTTGTATACCAGTCTCTTCTTTAAGAGAAAAGGTAATCCGCGATCTGCATGGTGGAGGCATGGGAGGACACTTGGGGCGAGACAAGACTATTGCTAACCTAGAAGAGAGGTATTTCTGGCCTAAGCTGAGAAAAGACGCTGGCGCCATTGTCAGGAAGTGCTACACTTGCCAGGTTTCTAAGGGTCAATCTCAGAATACTGGTCTTTATATGCCTTTACCTATTCCTGATGATATATGGCAGGATCTTGCAATGGATTTTACCTTAGGTCTGCCTCGTACACAAAGAGGAGTGGATTCTGTCTTTGTGGTGGTTGACAGGTTCTCCAAGATGGCACACTTTATCGCTTGCAGAAAGACTTCGGATGCAAGTAACATAGCCAAGCTGTTTTTCAGAGAGGTTGTTCGTCTGCATGGTGTGCCTACGTCTATTACCTCAGATCGGGACACCAAGTTCCTCAACCATTTTTGGATTACTTTATGGAGAAAATTCGGAACCAGTTTGAATCGGAGTAGCACCGATCATCCTCAAACTGACGGGCAAACAGAAGTGACAAACAGGACGTTGGGGAACATGATCAGAAGTATTTGTGGAGACAAACCAAAAGGATGGGACTTAGCTTTACCTCAAGTGGAGTTTGCTTATAACAGCGCTGTGCATAGTGCTACTGGAAAATCACCTTTTACTTTGGTATATACCTCTGTACCTAGGCATGTGGTTGATTTGGTGAAACTACCGAGGGTTCATGGATATAGTGTTGCTGCTGCAAGCATGGCCGAGGATGTGCAAGCTGTTAAGATGGAAGTCAAAGCTAAGTTAGAGGCGACAGGAGCAAGAAATAAGGCTGCAGCGGACAAGCATCGGCGGATTAAAGTGTTCAAAGAGGGGGATATGTGATGGTATTTCTACGAAAGGAGAGGTTCCCAGTTGGAACTTACAACAAGTTGCAGCCCCGAAAATATGGGTCATTTAAGGTATTGCGGAAGCTCAATGATAATGCTTATGTTGTTACTCTTCCAGATTCCATGAATATTTCCAATACCTTTAATGTGCCTGACATACATGAGTATCGAGAGGATGAGGTTCTGTATCCAGAAGAGAACTCGGGGTCGAGTTCTTCAGAGGTGGAGGAAACTGATGTAGGAAGGATGGCAGGGAACATTGAAGAGCAGATTGACCGTTGCAAGTTAAAGGCTGCGCGCCAGAGACGTCATCCGCCAAGAGTGGTTCATCCGCCAGACGATATCCGCCAGACGTCACCCGCCAGACGTCGTCCGCCATCAAGGATAGAGCCCGGTTTACTATAGTTTTGGCTTCTGGAGTCCGAATGACGATTGTGATACCATTCCGGAAAGGGAACGACGCCAGGAATCAAACTCGTCGCTTTGCCACGACGTGTGGGCCTTTTCGGGCTTTCGAGTTCGTTTAGGGCCTCAAAACGGCAGTTTAATATGTTTTCAAGTTTTAGGTTTTCTAATTTGTTTTGGACTTGTTTTGTTTTAATTCCTTGGGCTTTAGGTTTCCTTGTTAGTTGCCCTAGGGTTTTCTTTTCAGTATTTAAGCATCCCTTTGGGATTGTAGACGGTAGTTAATCAAATTTTATCAAAACCCTAAGAGTTTATCTGTAACACTCCGAATTTTGAATAATAAAATTCAAATTCGACAATGTTAAAATTTACAAATAAACTCAATCACTTGAAAGTTATCATACAATAACCAAGTAAAACAACAGAGTTTAAGTGTGTGGCTCGATACATTCAAAATATCACATCATTAACAAAATAGATGTAAGAAAAGAGTCTCTCACTATTACTCTCTAACCCAAAAAGATAAATACAAGCTAGACCAAGACCTACACCTACTAGCCGTGCGACTCAGATGCCGCTCCCTGGCTTCTGGTCCTCACCTGCAGGTCTAACCCCTACACCATCAATTGGTGCATCGGGTTGTAAACAACGAACCCGGTAAGCTTTCAAAGCTCGTGTGAGTAAAACAAATAAGTTCATGATAAAAATAATTAAATCAACAAAGGAAAACACGTATATTATAAAATTCACTATGCACAATCAACCAAAAGAGTAAGACTAGGGGCGCACTGACCAACGTCATTCCCCTACAAATCTCACAAGGCAAACAGACTAGAGCTCTAACTGATCGTGACTAATCACCCGGCCAAAGGCTTGGTCCCGACATATTTGCCAGAAGGATCCCTTTCACCACTTAGGCGAGATCCTCTCCTCACATATGTAAGATCTTTCACTATTATTGGTGAGATCTTACTTCAATTGTTGGTTTCTATACCAACACAACCACACATCACACCACTCACATAATCACATATATGATAAATTCATAACATAATACATTCACCCAATTGCACACTCACATTATATATTTCACGTAAATATATATATACGTAGACATTCACTCAGGAATAGTCCACTAATACCAACTATAGTCATTGATCGTAAAACCCTTTGAAAATCATTTTTATATTAAAATCATTTTACTTACCAATGAACCGTAGTCGATCAAGTTCATTCAATTTAAAACAAATATCAATTCCATAAAATCATTTTGCATATAACGATCCATATACTGTAATTAATTCATAATCAACTCGTATTTAATACGAATACACTGTGGTTTACTCACCTTAATTCACCAAAAATGATAAATATCCGTTTCGCGTCGGGACTCAGAGAGAACGGGTCGAATCGGGCTGAAATAGCGTCGGGTCGGATCGCTACAGTACCGGTCAACGTCAGTCAACGGCGGTCAACGCAGTCAACGGCGGTCAACAGTCAACGTCGGTCAATGTCAGTCAACGGTCAACGTTGACCGGGTCAGGTCAACTCCGGGTCGGGTCTGAAGCGGGTCGGGTCGAACCGGATCTGAACTGCTGAAACGGGTCGGGTCGACCCGATCGGAGACGTTTCTCGATCCGGTCACAGCGGCTTGAAAAGGCGACAACCACCTACACCAAGAGGACCGCAAGGAGAAGACGAACCGATTGGTGGGTGGCACGAGCTCCGGTTCCACCGGACGCGGTCGCAGCTTCGCCGTGTACGGCGGCAGTCGCTTCCTCCGCTTGCTGCGCCGAGCACATCCACTTTCCGGTGCCGATTCTTAGCTCAAACGGAAGAGGACGTCGAGATGAACAATTTGACAGGTCACACGCCTCGATTGGTGGCCGGATGAGGGAGATCTACGCGAAAGAAGCTCCGGATTCGAATTGAGACGATGAACAGTAAATCGCGATAATTCCGGATAATTTCAGAATTTTCTAATTTTTCTGAAATTAAATTACTATTTATAGAAATTTCATATTTTTGGAATAACTTCAACAAGTCGTAACTTTTTCATACGACATCCGTTTCAAGCGTGCCGCGTGTCTACGAACTCGTATCATCGAGCTCTACGATTGTCATGAAGGAAACTTTTCGAAATTCTCAACGAATCAAAAGGTCAACTTTTGGACCCTTCAAACTTAGCGTTTTTCGACTTTTAATTATCGAACACACTCTCGACATCGCGTAACGACTTGACCAAAGCGTACAAACATTTCATTACTCGTAAAACATGCTTCCAATAATTACAATAAATTTAATATAATTAACACGATTAAAAATCGGATTATTACATTATCTCTTGTTTTCTGGTGGATTCCAGACCTATCCTATAGAGTACAACGTTGATTGTGCTCTCCATCTATTGAGGGTTCGACGTTGATCAACCCTTCCACCCTTCTACTGCGTCAGCCATCAAGGACGACATTATTGTTTATTTCCAGAGGGCATTGGAGCAACACCAGAAAGAACCAGACATTAGCATATTGTTGGTTTTGAAGCCTCCAAACTCTTCCTAGTTTAGTCCCCAAAATCCTATTCCCTATGAGTAGACCCTAGATTCCATCACAAGAAAAAGATATACATACATATATATGAGGCAGATCCTTTTTGTTTAAGGGGGTGTCGTTCCTCCCCTTATGCCTTGTTAAAGCAAATCTTTGATACCAACAAGATAAGTTACTAAAACTTATTAGTTTATCTTGGCTTTGAACATCATTGCCTCAATGCCTCAATAAAGTTTGTAGAGATATTTTCATTTGGAGAGAATAATTAAAAGCATAGAGACAGCTTCAAATAATGTGTCAACAAACACAACTTTTCAATCTAAAGATTTGAGATAAAGCAAAACATATATATTGACATCACTGGATTTTAAAGATGTTAGACTTAAAGCAAAAGAAATGTTGTCCAGAGGTGGAGAACAATCGTAATCACAATTTGACGAGATATGGGACATAGAACAATTAGCAATTGTCAAGAAATATATATCTATAAATAGTAAATACTTTTATGTCGACATCGATTATGACATTAACCATCTCATTCATCTAATCTATAACATTTATATTCGTATTAGATGGACAAAACTAAGATAACTTAATTCACTTTGACAACTTTATAATTTCTAACATGATGTTATATTCTTCGTCACGCCATTTCACTTGCTAGTTGCTACATCACACAATACGCGTTACGACTCGATTTGATAGAATCCATCTGTAGTCTCGATATGGTTATGTATCCATCATTTCAACAGAAAACTATCTAGATAACGTAAATATATATATATATATATATATATATATATATATTACTTTACCAGAGTCAGATTTTCCGAGCTAACACATACTTGTAGATTTCAATTCTGTATGAGGATTAAAGGTGAATGCAGATCTAATTCTCTCTAGTTCACAAAAAAATTGGAATGGTACTAGTCATATGATGAACAAATGAGAGGTAACATCTTGCACTGTCAACCGCAGAACTTGCAGCTCTTGTCATTTCATAGAAGTACCGTACTATCGCACGGCTGTGCAGACACTAGTATTTCAGAAACTTGAACAGTGTTTCAAAACAATCAATGAGAATAGAAAATGAGAGGGACATGCATGATGAGATTTGTAGAATTGATCGAACAGAAAGTAAAAGATTTGTGTAGAAATAACCCTTTGTGTGTAGTTCTCTGATTGGTTTGCAAAATTGCTAGGTGATTCTGCTTTTGATAATTGGAAAAAGCATGGTAGTAATCATCAGTCATATGATATGTGCAATTGTTTGATTAGATTTTTGTTCCAAGTTTAACAATGTAATGTAACTATTTATTTTTTTAGAAACAATGTAATGTATCTTTTTATTTTTTGGCAAGCTAATACTACTATAAAACTAGATACCTACGAAGACACTTATTAAAACTTAAAAAATTTAATGGTGTCCAAAACAAGTAAACAAACTAATCAAGAAAATAAATGCAAAAACAAGCAAAATAACCTTCCAAAAACCAAGTTAAAGAACTCTGAGCTCGTATCAGGCCTAGAGACTTCAATTAGTGTACCTTTTGTCGAAGAGTCAAACTCAAGCAAGGGTTTGGAAGGGGTCTTTGTTTTTCAGCCGACCATCACCGCAGCCGATCAACCTCCGGCGGCCAGACGTGGTCCTCCACCATAGAACCTCCGTGCAAGCGCAACCAAAATAGATCGATGCCGGTTATGGTTGGAAAGCTTGACGCAAACCGTTTTTCACCAAACAAATCCGATCTGCAAACTCACAAAACCTATTCCGACATCAGAGA
Organism: Potentilla sterilis; assembly: GCA_963682095.1. NCBI lineage: Eukaryota > Viridiplantae > Streptophyta > Magnoliopsida > Rosales > Rosaceae > Potentilla > Potentilla sterilis. The sequence goes on from OY821761.1 coordinate 4,473,553, forward strand.
GTCAAAAGGAGGCTTCGCTTTAGTAGCTCGAACCGAGTTCTAGATCCAGTTCTCTATCCAAACTTGAGAGCTACGCCGCGGTCCGAACTCTGAGCCTGGACCTCTACCAAATGCGCAAGCTTGCACCTACACCGCCGAAGACCACAACCTTCTCTCCGGACACTATCTAAATCCGCACCGCCGCTCCAAAACTACGACACCTCCTTAGCCACGTCCTCTGACCGCCGCCGAAACAGCTCCCTACCCCGGAGGAACTACATTGAAGCGTCCTGTTGCAGACGAGGCCAGAGACCGCCGCCGCGCTACCACACAAAACCTAGTTTAGGTTGTGGTATCCCTCTGATATCTCTGGAGTCGGGAAATGCATAATGTTGGTTATTCTTTTTTGGTGACTGCTCCGTGTTGCATGGAGCATTGATACATCAAGTAATTTGTAAAATTTTAGCTCCTTTTTTACATAATTTGCAAGTTAAAAGTGAGAATACATTTTTCATTTTCGTATATAATTCTTCACAATGTGAGATGAGATTATAAATCTATAAATTTAATACGTCTGTATATTCACGGCTTCATCAAAGTCTGAAATTCTCATTATTCACCGTATTCAGACCTCAAAATTATAATGGAGTTGCACTATATACATTTTCACTTGAACCTTAAACATATATGATGATGAATTGATGATATGATGATCATAGGCAGATGATGGTCAAGGTAAGTAATAAACACGTTGGATTGATTACAAGTGGGTGGGGAGTGGGGAGTGGGGAGTGGGGATGGGGCAGCAGCAAATAGACTAATAGAGATTCTGTGAAGCAAATAGTTGTTTGTTTATGAAGCAGACAATGACTTGGTGACAGATGGTCTGTGATTTGCACATTCATCAAAGAGTGATTGAAGCCCACAAGAGGTAAAAAGAGACACCAAGTGGGCCTAACCCCAATTCTTTGGCCATTGCAAATCTTTGCAACAATAATAGAGAAGAGAGAGAGAGAGAGACTCTCCCTTAGTCCCTCTTTTTGATTTGACCATACACCACTTCTCTACCCTGTTGTACCTTTCAAGCCACAACACGTCACACAAGAGGTTGGTTTATGCAGTAGAGTTTTCCACAACATCAACCTAGCTAGCAAGTGCCCTTAAATCATGTGATTTGTTGCTCCCTAATATATACAAGCATGCATCAATTTCTATGGTTTGTGGACCTTCTTCAAGGCTCAATCAAACTACTGATTAGTTTCAAAGTAGACAATCCAATGGATGGGAGCTTTCGTTCATCTGATGTTTCCGGTGATCAAATTGTTGGAAACTTTGACGTTGCCGTTTTGTGAGACGGGAAACGTAATAATGTTGCTCACTATCTGAAATTAAGTCAGCCGTTACTTTGTTTGGAGTTGGGACTTGTCTGGCTCAATCAGCCTCTCAGTGTGAGTTTCCATTACCAAGTCTAGTTTTGTTTCTGGTCGGATACTAGTGGTCGGATGCTAGTCAATACGCTGGTGACAAATTATTAACCAACCTATGATCCAGTAATCATGTAATTATTTCCGCTAATGACCTCTGTTGGAAACTTTCGTATCATGGCTCAAGATGAGAATCTTTTCAATCTAATATCGAAAATCTAGTATGATTCATAGAAGAATCGAGAGTAAATTTGTCTGTGCTGCTTGGGGCCAGTGATGTTCTGTCTCTAGCAGAGGGGATGGATTTGCTGTGTATTGAAATCTTATGGCACCAAGTGGGTACTGGCATACTACTATGTATTTAAGAGCTGAACTGTCTCATTATATGTCCTGCAAATCAAACCCACACTCTACACACGTGTGTGTCTGGGTTTGCATATATTTAATTACCTGGACTGGGGTACCTGCATAATAATAATAATTCAAGTAAATCATTCTGATTTCAAGAGGGATTCTGTTCAAAAGATCAAGGAGATCAGATATCAATAACAATCAGAGCATCTCTATTTCTATATCATTATTAAAGACAATGTGGTTATATGGTTCATAGTTTGAATATTTCAGACTAAACACTCCAGTCACTAGGTATGAGTGTATGATAGACAAAGTCCCATGGTGCTTGTGAATATTGAAACTTCCAGAGAGCAGTGATATGCTAAATCACTTACTTTTGGATTGACTCCCATTTGGCCACAAGAGAACACTTACATTTGTAAAGATGGGCCATGAGAGAGCTGTGGTTTCTATCCCACTGTCCTGTGAAATCAACACAGCTCATTGATTGATTCTCCTAAGTTGTCAAAGGTCTAACTGTATCGGAGGAATCATTCACCCCCATCGAAATCATAGACATAAGCCAAGTAAGAACTCAATGATGAAACAAACTGTCAGTGTAAGAAAGGAACTGGTGAATAGAGTCCTAGCTGGAAAGGGAGGGTTTATCGGATCCTGTCCAGTGAGAAATCCAAAATAAGACACTTGGTAGGGAAGAGAGGTGTCATCCAAAGCCCCGCCCCCCCCCCCCCCCCCATCTCTCTTGTTTTGTACTTCTCAAATCAATATCATGTCAATGAATGAAGAAAAGTAAGATCACAAACAATAGGAAAGAGTACTGAAAGCAATGGAAAAATGAAAGAAGCTTGTTTAATTCATGCATACATCTCTCTAACAAATTGTCCCCATATCTCTCACACTTTGATCCCTCCCCCCTAATTCTCTTACTCTGTCATTCACTTATATATAAGAGAAACAAAGATGTTCTACTTGATCAAAATGACAATATATGATAGCAATAAATCTTCAAAAATAAACAAGTAAAAGTCTTACTAAGTGCTTCTAAACCCCAACATGGTGGTTGTAATATTGGAGAAGCCTATTGGCTTCTCTAAGACCACTAAAGTAAGCTCCATGGGTTGTGGAATAGTGAGTTCTGTGTGTTGCTTCCCCTGCAAACAGAATCTGAAGTGAAGGAGGTGAAGTAGCACTGGCAGCCTCATCACAACTGCTTAACTTTGGCAATGGCTCTGCCATGGTGTCCAAATCCTTACCACTTGATCCAACAGCAACATAAGAGTAGGATCCAAGAAACAAAGGATCACTACCCCATTGAGTCTTCAACACTTTGGAAAATTTCACTTCAGAGTTTCCCTCATCATGGTTCACATGCCCATTGCCTAATTGGGAATGAGAATTCTCTTTCTCTTTCTTGTGGGGTTTTGATAGGAAGCTAGAGATTGTTGCTGTGACTCCATTGACGATCTCTTCATCTTTGAGTGATTCAAGCTCGAGTGCTTCTTTCCCTGCAAACCAAGACAACAGTACACTGGAATTGTGATACAGTGGACATACAGAAGCAGTCTTCCTCATCCACCATGGAATCTTCTTAAGCCTGAACTCTGAGTCTTCTCTGTGAAACACCATTTGTAAAAAAGGGAACTTGCTGAAATCTTGGCCTTTTGTATCATGGGTGGAGCTCAGTTGCAGAAACAGCTTGTTCACAACACCAAAACCAAGCCTTGATATTGCTACAGCCTTGAAACAAGGCAAGGAAGGACTAAACATACCGGAATCTTGGTGTACTGCAGCTTTAAGTACCCCCAAAGAAACAGTAACTATAACATGATCAGCCAGCAAAACTGACCCATCACTAAAGTGTAGCTTCACAGGCCTTGAATCATAGCCATTTTGTTCCACACCTGACTCAGTAGCCTCTGCCTTCCATTCAACTTTGGTGACCCTTTTGCCTAATTGGATCACATCAGGTGGTAAAACAGAGGCCAGTGACTGAACAATGCTCAAGTAACCTTTAGCAATAGTGATCTCTTCACCTGGGAACATCCTGTACTCGCTCTCTGCATTATAATCCAGAGTGAACAAGTCACCAGCTGAAGTATAAGTCCTCTGGGTGCTCTCATGCATTGCAAAAACCGCTTCTTCTAGCAACTCTTTGCACCATTCACCACAACCATTCACCTCCTCCTTGCTTTTCTTCGAACCCAAATAAGCATCGAGCCCTTTTCGAAGAAAGAAGCCAACACTAAGCTTCCCTGCACCACCTTCATCTCCAAGCTTCATATACTCAACATCTCCATTGCAATCTGCCTTCTTCCCCTGAGCATAATCCATCAGATTCTTATACAAACTTGTAATGGGATCCACCACAGTTGGACTCACCTCGAACCCACCTTCAGCAATGGTCTCGGGCTCGTCTGAAGACCCATCCATGCACTCCCATGGCTGCTCAGACTCAAGAGCATTAATTTCTTGAGCTAATTTGTAAACAGGGCTGCCTCCAATGCCATGGATCCAAGTAGCACCCATCTCAATCCTGTCACCACCAAACTCTGAAGTGTTTATTCTGCCTCCAATTCTAGTCCCACCCTCCACAACAATGAGCTCAAACAAGTCCTCACACCCAGAAGTGTAGAGCTTGTTAGCTGCTGTAACACCAGCCATTCCTGCCCCAATGACCACAATTCTTGGTTTCTTGGCCACCATTTTTGCACAAAGACTGAATCTTTCACACCAAGTTCAAATCTTTTCAAGACCCCAAAACAAAAAAATAAGTTTGAATCTTTCACTCAAAATAAGAAAAAGGAGGGTAATGGCAGAGAAGGGTTTAGGGGGAGAGAACTGTGAGGTGGGATTGAATTACTGATGAGGATTATATAAAGGAGGTCTATGGGGTTGTATGGTATTTGGGTTAAAGGACTAGACTTTATTAAAAATTTCTGATGAAGACAGGGCTCTACTTTTTTGAGCTCAACACAGAGAGCCCCAATTATATGGCTCATATACCTAAAAAACCAGTGCTGATGAAATCTTGTCCTCGTATCCCTAAATGGTGCTGCCATCCTTGTCCAAAATATATCATTGTATCAGAGACACTGAGTTGAATTGATTACCCCACTGTTTTACTGCTTGGGCATAAAGATCTCAGAGGCAAATTTACCCAAAGGCAAAAGCAAAAAGATGACAGGAAGTCCAGAACAATATCTGAAGCTTTTAAAGGTTGATAGGGCCTCTCACCAACCCTTCACATGGAGACTGGGGAAGGGCCAAACTCACCAACTGATCATTCATAAATTGATCGTCTTATGAAAATTTACCAATCATGGCCTCTTGGTGGTTTTTCGTTACGGTACTGCGTACTACTGATTGTGTTGATCGGTTGCAAAAATTATTACATTTTGGCACAACTCTTTACTAGGAGACCCCTTTGATCATGCTTCTCTAGAAGGCCCTTCAAAGGGACTTTCGATATATAAGCCCTGTTGATGAAAACGCAAACAAACACAAGCATTTTTTACTGCTAGTGACTTAGTTCACGTAAAATTAGTTTCTAAAGATCCTCAAACATTAGGATTTATGAGCTTCCGCCTGCCGGCGAAAGTGTCTCGGATCGAAGAATGGTTATGTGATGACTAGTATCAAAGCCATGTTTATAATTCCACATCGGAAAAGTGATTGATGACGCGCATAGATCTCTCATTTGTATTGTTCAACTGGTGTAAGAAACGTTGAAATTGTGTGGGGTGGAAATGTATCAGGACGGTTCTACTAGCAATAACTTCATTTACACATATCACACTGATGATATCTTTTCCCACTATGATTACAAGTAAGGCATTTTTTCCTCAACAACTAATTAAATAATCGGTTCCTACTAATTTACACTTCAGTGGCGCCATTAACAGTATCTATAGCACTTCTAGGAGTATTGTATAAAGATTTCTGCTTTTTCTTATGGGATCTATAAGCTATAAACAATTGTGATATTGTGGTCAACTTATGCTTTGGATTGTAGGGTGAGAAGTAAAGGTTACAACGAATCTTGGTGGCCATAAGCACCATGATGACATTTTATACTACGACCCAAGCTTGTGTAATTAAAAACTAAGCCAATCGCGAGGCATATTTTATCAGCTTCCTTTAAATTGCCAAAGACTTCTCCTTCAATAGTTTACCATATCCAAACCTTTCTTGCAAATCCTCATTAAAGGAAGTGCAGATATGACATTATATAGGGACACTCAATACTAGAGAGGAGTTCAAATATATCCAGTCAAATAAACACAAAGACAAGCATTTCTCAATCAGTCTCTCTCGATTCTTCCCAAATCCTAGCCTCCATGATAGGAATCTCCCTAACCCTAGTCTCTATGACAAGGATCTCTATCGGCGCCAATCGGCTCGATACCAAGCAGATCTCTTTTTTCTGCATCCAAATTTCTTCTTGCAACAATCTATTGTTGTAATACCCCGTACATTTTAAAAAGTAAATTAATTATATTTACAAATGTAAATGACTCGTTATTGATATTTGTATTGAGACGAGCTAATTGCTGTTTGTCGGAAAATCTAACTGAACTCGGTGGATATTAAGAATGCTCGAATTATTAATTGAATTTTTGTACGTAAGATGAAAGTCTAGATTTTTCGAGGTTAATAAGAGATTACGCAAAATGATGAGAATTTTCAAGAATTTTCCTAATGAGCTAAGTTCGATGATAACCATCAAAGTTGATATTATCTAAAAGTTTATAGAAAAAATAAATATTTAAGTTCATTTAATATGAACCCTTAGATTAAAAACACTTTTGAATCTAAACATTTGCTTCTAGTGTATATATAATAGAAATGCAACAAATAATTGCAGAAGAGAAGGGAAGGGTTTGGGAGAATTCCATAGGAGGGGAGGGAGACCGACTCTCCGCTGAATCTGGTACCCGCGACGGAGAAACTCAGAACTTTCGGTTTACTCTACCTCTCTGACAACCCCTTTCCACCGACATACCGACTCTGATTTCCTACCTGAGCTTATCCATTTCTTTTGGGATTCAAGAACTAGGAGGGGAAAAGAGGGAGAAAGATCCTCCAAGAGGGGGACTGAGAGTATTTGAGGGATTGAATTCTTGTGAAAATAACACCCTAATTCAGATTAAGCCATATTAATCCGAGTCAGGGGGTTACAATTGTCAATTCTGTTTGGCAAATTCATCGCTGTCTGTCAATGGTTGTAAGCTTCCTATGACTAGAGAAATCATGGAATAAACTTCTCTTCCTGGTCGATTTTGTCTATTACTGCAAGATCTTGGTGGCAACAGTGGTGTTGCTATGCAACACTTCATCCATGGTGGTGGTTTGGTGACTATAGGTTCCTCAAATATAAGCCAAGCCCTCGATGATCTGAATAGAGGTAGTGGAAATGCTGCTTTCAAGTTGATTCAGGTGAAGGCATGCCGGTCGGCGTCTAGATCTTGGATGGCGAGTAAGCCAAGTTGTTGGTGGCTAGGGCAACCTCTTTTTGGGCCTTGTGGGTCGCTAACAGGGCCTGAGGACTTCTGTTTAATTTTTAGACCAAATTATGTTGGGTCCAATTTATTTAGCTAGTTTTTCTTTAAATTAGCCTATTATAATGTTTTGTCATGCATTGGTAGTAGACTTGCTTCAATAAGTGAGCATGAGTACCGTCAAATGAATAACCCTAGTTCTATGTATCGTTATAGTTTGTCTCAGAAACTTTTTATCTACCTTTAGTCGGTAGAGGGAGAATATGTAATGATCTTTTCTCGTTTGAGAATTTATATAATTAACTTGATTTCTTAAAAAAAAAAAAAAAAAAAGAGTTAAAATTGTACTTATATTTCTTGAAGGAAGCAGTGTTTAGTTGTTTAACTTTTGATTTTAAAAAAATAAAATTGCAAGAGTGTTATACTTGTAGTGCACGTTTGTTACTCGGAATTATTGTGAGTCACTCTATTATCAATACTTGGCCTACCCTCACTTGAGTAGGCTTACCCAATACTAATTTGTACCATGTTTGGTGAGATAGTACTACATAAGGAGGAGAGAGAGAGAAAAAGAGAAAGGTGGAGAGAGGTGGTGTTAACTTGGGGTCTCAAAAAAGAGTACCCACAATAACACTACCTAAAGAGGTTGAGAGAAAAAACAGGCCTTAACTAGTACCATTTATTTTAATACTCCCCCACACCAACATAACTCACACTACTTTGTACCTCTTATTTAGTGCAATACCAGCTAGTTTCTTGTACCAAACATACACGTATTATGCTATTGGGACAAGAAAAGAAACCAAGTGTTATACATACTCCAAAATCCTTTGAAGAAAATGTTGCTTGTGAAAATAGAGTGAAAGTAAGAGGTTTATTAATAGTTATACTTGTTTTTTTAGAGAATGATATTGATGATTGAGACCACTATATCAGAACATTTTCAACAGACTCTCTATAAATTCTTAGCTATTTTAGAGAACATATTTAGTTTTTTTACAAAAAATAATGGATATACCAGACTCTCTATTATAACTGTATGTTAATTTTTAGCTATCTCGTTAGTCAAATTTAGAGAGCGTGATAACTAAAGTTAAAATATTTAAATTTAATACATTCCTTATATATAATTATATATAATTTATCTATACATTTAAACTATTTTTTATTTATTTAATAAATATTTTAAATTTAAATTAAGAACATCTAAAGTGGATAGTCAAAATGACTTTTTAGCTATTTTAGTTAAAATCTAACTGAAATATAGTTAGTATTATTGCTAAAAATGCTCTCACATTTTATTTTTATGGTATGATGATTGATATGAGAATGATGGGATTGGAATGGGGTACAAAAGCAGCGATGGAATGACATCATTGTCTTAATAATAATGTTGTTGATCTTCCATTTTTAATCATATGGGATATACACATCAATATTCATATATAACATATGCATGTATCTTGAATTGATTGCATTAACGATTAAGAATACGAAATGATATAATAATTTAAATTCAAAATAAAACGGTTCTTATACCAAGAAATATTTATCACAATATAATTTGAACTACTTTCCCATTTATATGGACGTCTTGCAGACTAATTACATATGATTTGGAAATTATTGTTAGTATCTTGGTGATGTGAGACTTTGAGTAGCTTTTTTTTGTTTGACCAAAAGCACTTCTAGGGCATTAGAGTGTAGGATTAGGGTTCTTGAGCCACAAAGAGTTCCCTTCTTCCCCGGTTGTTTGTTTGTTGGGTACCCCTACTTCCTTTGACTGGTTTGCTCACCAAGTTAGGATATTAAATGAAGAGTGGCCTAATTGTCCTAGTGACTACCCTATGATCTTTATATTTACCTATTCATTTCAATTTCTATTTGTTGGATTACCCACCTACTTAGAGATCTAGGGATTCATTCACTCAAATAACTTTAGATTTTAGCAATGTTAAAGCAGCGATGGGTAGCGAATGATTTGGACATCAAATGATGAGAATATATGAGTGCAGCAAGCTTTTTGGTCCAACAAACTTTACAAACAAGGAACAAGAAGAGCATAGCTGTTGCGATTTGCTCAAGATATAAATGGAACACAGTTTCTTTGTCGGCCTGGAAAAAATGTCACATGAAGGCGTTCATGTGATGAGCTCAGCCCAGCGTAGCCCATTAAGCCCAAAAAGATGAACAGAAGAGAAATCGACTACTAGTTGGGTTGCGAGTAGAACAATAGGGCCCATGCATAATATTGGACCATTGTTGGTTGAAGGTGTCAGTTCTCATTTCCCATGCATAATAAAACATGTGTAGCACACAAGCACCAAAATGCATGTGTGATGTGTCCCTTTATGGGTTATACTAAACTTGATGATTTATTCTGGTGCCACCCAAAATTTAATACATAAATTCCATTTGTTTATACACTGCATTTGTCACATGGTGTTTTAGGTGGCGCTACCTTAGTCCCATAGAGATAGGCATTGATGAACACAATATTAACGCAGGCTGAAAAATGAAAATAACAGATGGGGATGGATCCAAGTTGGTAGGATCACAGTAAAGAGACCCTCTTACAGGCACGCAAGAGCTGAAGGACCCGAGGTCAAGGCACAAGGAAGGACAAAGAACGCCTGTATGTACCATTCATATGCCCTGCTGTTTACAGTGTCTGTGTATGTATACCAATCCAGGCCATCACCATCATATTCATCGATAGACTGCGAATTATTAATAATCTAACGACTCTCATTTTTCGGAAACTTATCAATTCCGGCCTTTAATACTCCGGAATTGGTTGTCCCCATTTTGAACTTGTACATTGTCCCATTGTCCTCTTGGTTGTTCTAATCGGTCAATGGTGTACATCAACCATGCACCATTGCACTGATTTCAATCGGGGTCACAGACTCACACACTCACAGTCTCTTAAGAATTAAACAACAGATTAATTAATGACATCTAGACAGGGCAACGAAAACATACTCCTTTTCAAAGTCTTTAGTTACAATTAGCACTAGACTAATTGCTAATCAACTACGTACCCCAACCCCCATTTTCCATAATAAGCCAATCACCATCATCAGCTCTATCTGGTGTATCTTAAATTTGTGTAATTAAATTTAACTTCTAGCTCAGATTAGACTAGACTGTGTTTAGTACTGTGTACAACTCCACCGCCTCAATCCCAAAAATTAACATTAAGAAATTAATCAGAACCGGAAACCGGTGGCTGCAGTGAATTGAGGTCCTCACCGATAAACCTTGCCAGCGTAGCGTCGTCCCACTCGGAATCCAAGTCCAAGTTCAGCACCATTCCCTCACGCGCGGACACATCAGCAGCATCACACGCGCGGTCCTTGAATCCCGATCCACCGTACCACTCCGCCCATCTCATCGCCGCGTAAAACTCGAAGTCCAGTCTCGCCTGCTCCACGTGGCGCCCGTTCCTGTCCACGCTGGCCATCATCGACGAGTCGGCGTCCGAAAACGACGAGCCGCAGCTCTCCTCGTTGCCGTTTATCGTTACATACGACGTGGACATGGTCTGGTACACCTTCGGCGACCTGGACGGGTGCTCCGCGAAGGTCAAAATTTCCGGAGTAGTGACGCCATGCCACGTCAGGTAGTCCGAGTCCAGAAGCCTCGTGAATTCGCACAGCGCCACGTCATCGCTGTCCATAACGACGTCTTTCACCGGCGGAGGAACCGAAACGCCGCCGCTCACTGGAAGAGGAGCCACCTCAACGACGTCGTTCAACCTCGGAGGAACCGAAATGTCGCCGATTTCAGCAACGACGCCATTCACTACCGGAGGAGCAGAAATGACGTCACCGCTGTCCGCAACGACGTCGGTCACCGGCGGAGCAACCGAAGAGTCGGCGCTGCTCATTACGACGTCGTCGGTTGCGACCGGATGAACCGAAATGTCGGCGTCTTCTCCGGCATGATCTCGCCTCCTCTTCGCGGATGGCGACGACGAGGACGAGGACGACGCGTCGTCCGCAGTGACGTCACCTCCAGGCCTCTTCCGCATGTCCTCCATTTGAGAGTACGCCGAGAAAATCAGAAAAAGCTGAGCGAGTGAGAGTGGTGTGGCTATCGCTTTGGTATTTATACTTGACAAGGACACCCCTGACTCCTCGTTGGGTCCCACGAAATGTGGGCCCGGAGTTTAAAAATATTTTATGTAAGAGCGAGTGAGAGGGGTGCTACGTGGCGACGTGGTGACGTGGAGGGAAGGAAAAGGAAAAGGAAAAGTTGGCAGAGGAGGGTGGACTGATGTGAAATGACAGGTCTGTCACAGTTGGAGTTGGGTATGCGGCGTGAAGTGGTTTTTTCGGAATTTGGGTAAAAAAGGGAGATTTCTAGAGGCTCTCGGTAATCGTCTTCTGGCTTTGCATGTCGTAGAGTAGTAGAGTAGCGAGGGAATGTGTTTGTGACTTTGTGATGCGACAAGGAAGAACCTAATGGAATTCGTCACCTAATTGACTTTTTATGCATTTTTTTGGAAACTTATCCATCGGTGGTAAATCCACCGTTTTTTATTAAATATATTAAAAAACGGAAATAAGTTAGATGTGTTTTTATCCACCTTAAGTTCATTGACTGAATACATTTAGGTTGAATTGATAATTATTATATTTTTATAAAAACAAATTTATGTTACATTTTTAACAAAATTCATTTTTTGCACTTCTGTTGATTTTGAGAAACATGTTAGTTATACTTCCATTTCCAGAAACCTAACCATTCAACCCATCCATCCCTCTTTCAATTTGGTAGAGAATCACAAACCAATTACCAGAGAGTTGTTGCCTACTTTACCTGTCACTATATTTGAAAGTTGGCTTTATGCCCTTGAGGAACTTGAACTTCCATCATCATTTAGCATTGACCCATTAGCCATACAACAAAATGTCAATTTTTTTTCATACTTAGCTAGGCTGCTACAGCAATCTCCTAGTTTATTTGGGACTTCTATCATTATCCCTGATAAAGACAAAATGGGTAGTCCAAGCCAAGTCTTGAACTGCCTAAAATGGATATTCTAAGATTTCAGGGAAAGGGTGAAAATGCAACTGTCACCTACTGTAAAAGGGTGAAAAAACTCTTACCTACTGTAAATGCTCTCCTGTTTCTAAGGCCACAATATAGGCTGTGAAGTAGTGAAAGAAACCCACAAGACTGAATTCTATGCAGAGATATTATTACAATGACAACACAAACTAGACCTACAGTAGCTTCTACATGAATTGAGTTTCCTAATGAGGATGGGAATAGCTTTCCGACAATGTAACAGCTGCAACAAAAGGCACAATTTCCTCTTTCCAGAGTCCTACCTTGGTTTCCGTGCCAACTTACACTAGAAATCGTTGGTGAAGCAGTGTTGCCGAACGACATCCACATCGATGGAAATGGCCATCAATTACTCAAATTTCACAGAAGAATAGATCCTCCTAACAAACCAGAAGCATGCGCCGAAGCCTATTGTCCCCGTCAGGACAAAGAATGCAATGGATCCCATTAACATGTACCCGAAATAAAGGATGATAGAAACAAACTTTTCTATCTCCAGCTTGGTGAAGAAGTGTAATATGGAGTATGAAAACATATACAGACCAGAGAAGCCAAAGGTCAAGTATGCTCTCCACCACCAATTGTAATCTTCGCTGCGAAGTTGGAAGTAGCAAAGTAGAATTGCCATCGCAGAACAAGTGACTACAAGTATAACAAAGGTCATGAAGAGGAACCCAAAAGAGTATTGGTCCGGCCATATAGATGTGCAGATAGAGGTGAACTCAATGACCACTGCATTAAGTGGTAAAATGGCTCCAAAGAGCACATACAAGAGCTGCTTTATGTTGTGCCATGGTCGCTGAGGAATCTCTCTTCGGATTTCATTTGTTTTGACAGGATCATCAATTGCTGACCTTTTGAACCCGAAGAAACTGCCTAAGAAAACCAATGGCGACGATATCCCAAACCAGAAGAGCAGCAGGGAAAAGATTGTCCCATATGGCACTGCACAAGTGGATTTCTCCCAACGATTGAGGACATTCAGCATGAATAATATTCCGAAAAATGTAGCAGGCAACATGAAGGCTGTCTTTAATGCCATTTTCTTCCACTGTGTGCCTTTAAACATCTTGTACAAGCGCGCCGAGTAGTATCCTCCAAATATGCCCATGAACATCCACAAAAGAACCACTGCTGTAATCAACCCTCCTTTGTTTGAAGGTGAAAGGAATCCAAGCAAACCAAAGGTGATTGTTGTGAGCATCATTCCAAAGATTTGAATACCATTCCCAACACAAACACACAATAAACTAGCATTGTGGGGTGGCCTGAAAACATCTCCATGGACTAGTTTCCATCCTGTTAGTTCCTGAGCCTCAACTTGTGTCTCCAACTGATCGTAGGTGTTGATATCCGTGTAAAGAGTTCGCACCACAACCATGGCTACTACTCCAGAAAGAAGGAGCAGAGTCCACAATGAGTTGAACATAGCTAACCAACAGATTTGATTACTAGTACCCGTGGAGAGGTATGAGTCCCAACGTGATTCCCACTTGACATCACTGGACTGAACAAATGGATGAATGCAAATAAGAAACTGAACAGAATTAAAGGGAAGATGAACAAGACTGCAGGCTGAGTAATTAGGCTACCTCGAACAATACGTCATATGAGAAGACAACTTCTTTATCAGTATCAACCTCTTGCGGTAAACTGCTAATTAAAAGGTCTGAATTGGTTGTGCAGGTGAACAACTCAGTTTTCTCATTTTCCCATTTCTTGTACTCATGATTAACACTGTTTACAAGAGAACAACAACATATATTGTAGCTATTAGTGGAACACTAATAACAAACAATGAAGATTATTAGATTGAAGTTTGAATGGGGCCAAAACTAGATTCTGAACCTGTATGGTGTAATCTCAAAACCTACAATGCGAGAAAACTTGGTCTTTGGATCCTCATGGTACATGACATTGAATCTCAGGTGATTGTATATGAAATGTCTTTCTTCATTACCCTGTGCCAGTGATTTAGATGTTATCAAGAGGTAAAAACAATTCTTCAAATCAAATAGCATGAGAAGATGAACAAAAACTCACTTCAGTGGCATAATTCTTCCGCCCAACTGGGAGTGCAGTTACTGGTATCTTTGATTTATTCCCACTCCAGTCACTCGCTTCTAACGTAACTGCAGCAGGAAGATCATCAAGAATCCTGCAAAACCATGTCAGAATAGGTGAAATTGGCCAAAACTATAACTCTTTTGGAAAAATGCCACTTATATTTCGTATGCAATGTGTATGTCTATAAACAAATCGAAAGCTGAGATAAGAATGCACAGACACACATATACCATCATAAACATTCGCTAATTACTCACATATTAACTTCATATCCATCATCGATTTTCTCCTTAAACTCTTCGGCAGAACTAGCATCCAGTTTCAAAAGGCATGCTACTTTGCAGTATTCTGCCTCTCTCATTTTAAGCTGATGCACATAACAAACAGTTATTGACACAGTTAACACTTGAGAACAAGTCACAAGCTTCGAAAGCAAGCATCCGGTTAGGAAGTGCAGACTCACAGTATAGACCGAATTCTTGATGAGGTCACCTCGAAGAATTTCTCCAAGGCTTAAAGCACTGCTGATGATTACTGGAGGCTTGCAGTAACTAAGCGAATAGTAGTCATAGGGAAGCAGTGTCTTGGTGGATGATAGCTTATTAACCTTTACTTCCAGAGTATCTCCCTACAATAAGATACACCAATTCCAGAATTCATATCATAACAAAAATGAAGGCTGTGTACAAAATTCAGGAGCTCACTAATTTTAGATAAGAAGGTTAATGCTATGATGGAGTGCACACTGATCATTTCCACGGATTACCAAAAACATAAAAGGGTTGGGCTACTGATATTAACAGGACAGTAGGGAGTTACCTTGTTCTTAAAATCCCGAGCTACATCGCCATAGAAAGAGTGAGACTGAGGAACAAGTGAAAGTAGAAGGATGAAGAAGAAGAGGCTGCCCATTCTTTCTTCAACTTGAGAAGAACAAGTGAATCAGACTCAGATAGTCTGTGCACTTGTGTAGTATAGTTTATATCTGCATCCTTGTTGACTTTATGGCAGACTGCACATGTGTATTAAGGAAAGGTGACAGAAACATGGGAAAACATAAATAATGATTTGTGAATCTCAGTGTCTGCAAATCGATATCTGCATCTTTGTTGACTTGTTCTTTATCCAATATCTAACGCTGCGATCCCACATGAGGAGGCATCAAATATATTTCCAGATCTTTTGTAGTTGCAAACTTGAAATGTAGGAAATATCTGATCCGGAGTTTCGTGTAAGGGTACAGATTTTTGTCGACTCATAGTCTTTGATATATGTCCGAATAATACTAACAAGAGAAATAGTAGCATCACTAGCATGAATATGAACTCCTTTTGATATCATTAAGCCTTGCTAGCTACTTATATATCAGACCTAGAAAATCATGCTACTAACAAATGAGTTTTCAAATGAGAAAAAGGGAACAGCTAGTCGGCAGAAAAAGGCACAGTTTGCCTCTTTAATTATACAGTAGTTTTTTGATAGTCAAAACTTCACTAGAACTTGTACATAGGATGAACTACATCCATATTGATGATGGCTATGGATTAATCAAACTTCACAGAGGAATAGATCTTCCTAACAAACCAGAAGCATGCAAAGAAGCCGACTGTGCCAGTCAAGATGAAGAATGCAAAGGATGCAATTAACATGGAGCCAAAATAAAGAATGACAGAAGCACACTTTTCAATCTCCAGATAGGCTAAGAAATAGTATATGGAGTAAGCAAACATCTGCAGGGCAGAGGAGCCGGCGGTCAAGTATGCTCTCCACCACCAATTATAGTCTTCGCTTCGAAGTTGAAAGTAGCAGAGAAGAATTGCTATCTCACAACAAGTGACTAGAAGGATAACAAAGACTATGGAGAGGAATCCAAAAAAGAAGTAGAACTGGTCCAGCCATATAGATATCAAGATAAAGAAAAATTCTGTGAACACTACTGCAAATGGTAGAAAGCCTCCACCGAGGACAGACAAGACCCACTTGTACCATGCTTGCTTACGAATCTCTCTTGGGATTTCATTAGCTTCTACCGGATCCTCAATTGTTGGCCTTTTGAACCCGAAGTAACTGCCTAGGAAAACCAATGGAACTGAAATTCCAAACCACATGAGCCCCAAGGAGAACATAGTTCCATATGGAACTGCACCACAAGATTTTTCCCTCCAAACCAAGGCATTCAACATGAAGATGATTCCAAAACATATAGCAGGGAACATCAAGGCTGTCAGTAAGGCCATCTTCTTCCATTCTGTTCCTTTGAACATCTTGTACAATCGTGCTGAGGAGTATCCTGCAAATATGCCCGTGCATATCAACAGAAGAACCATTGGGATGTTCAGCTCAACTTGGTTTGTAGGTGACAAAAAAACTAGCAACGCAAATATCATCGTGACGAGTGTCATTCCAAAGACTTGGACACCATTCCCAACACAAGCACACAGTATATTAGCATTGTGGGGTGCCCTGAATACATCTCCATGGACTAGTTTCCATCCTGTTTCAACTTCCCTAGAATCATCTTTAGTCTCCAACTGATTGTAGCTGGTTATATCCTTGTAAAGAGTTCTCATCACCATCATGGCTACTACCCCAGAAAGGAAGAGCACAAATATCAATGAATTGATCATAGAAAACCAATGAATTGGATCATCACTCGTGTGGCGGTATGTGTCCCAACGCGATTCCCATTTGACATCACTAGGCTGCAACAGATGGAAATATGCAGATAAAAAACTGAACAGCATTAAGGGAAAGAAAACAGAAGACGGGCTGAGAAAGGAACCTGAAAGGATACATCATATGTGAAGACAACTTCTGTATTGGTAACAACCTCTTGGGGGCCATTGCCTTCGATGATTAATGTTTTGGTGCTCGGTGTGCATGTGAGCAACTTAGTTATCTCACCTTCCCATTCCTTGTACTCATGAACAATACTGTTGCAGTAGCCAAAGGAGAAAAGCAAACCTTGAAATGAGAGGATATACTAATCATACAATGCACAGAGATACTACTAAAACACTAATAGCACAAGTTCAAGATTGGTACATTAAAGTCAAAACGACGACAACAAGAATTCTAGAAACTGAACACTAGAAACAGAACCTGTATGGTTTGACCTCAAAACCGACAATGTGAGCATAATCAGTCTCTGGATCTTCATGATACTTGACCTTAAAGCTCAGGTGGTTGTAAATGAAATGTTTATACTCATTGCTCTGTGCCAGTGAATTAGAACTTTTCACAAGAAGCATCAAGAATTATTCAGGAGTAAATATCAGAGAAGAGTGAAGAAAACTCACTCCAGCATAATGTCCCTTTATCCCAACCTGGATTCCAGGCACATATATGTTTGATTCACCTCTTCCATCTGGAACTTCAATCATGCTGTGTACAACTGCAAAAGGGAGATTATCAAGAATCCTACAAACAAATCACAAAACAATAGAGTCAAGGAGCTAACACTATCAACGTGCTTAAAATTTTGCAATGCAATTAGTACAGATACTAACAGAATATACGAGATAATCACATATATCATCCGTGAGTAAATATTCACTAAATACTCACATGTTAACTCGATATTCATCATCAATTTTCTCCTTGAAATTTTTAGCAGAAGCCTCATTCAGTTTCACTCGGCACGCAATTTTGCAATATTCTGCCTCTCTCATCTTAAACTGATTCACAGAACCAACAATTAGTGAACGCAGATTGCAAAATGAACTTCCAACTTCCCAAACATATCTTACTCACATTATAGACCGAATTCTTGATGAGGTCACCTCGAAGAACTTGTCCAAGGCTTAATGAACGGTTGACAATTACTGGAGGCTTGCAGTAACTGAGGGAATAGTAGTCATATGGAAGCTGTGTCCTGACTGATGAAAGCTTATTAACCATAACTTCAAGTATATCTCATTACAATTCACAAACACCACCACTTCATGTCTAATTACAACCTAACTGTACTTTTTACTCAAAACCAAGTAATTCACACAATGGCCAAATGGTGTAAAACTTGTAAAGGCTATTGCTTTTCTTACAATGCGTTTGTACAATGCACAAAAGGATTAAGCTTTCGAAACTATCAGTGAGACCCAGAATGAGTATATATGTGTTACCTTGTTCTTGAAATCCGGAGGTGCAGCGCCATGGAATGAGTGAGAGGAAGGCACAAGTGAGAGGAGAAGGGCAAAGAACAAGAGGGTGTGCATTTTTGTCCAAGCTGAGTTCTCGGATTCTTTAACAAGATGACCACTGGTTAATGTGTCTTTCTATGTAGTAATAGGCTTTGTATATGCATCGCAGTGAGTATCTGCATCATCATCGTTGTTGACTTTGAATCTACGAAGCTTCCAGGGTCCAAGAGAACCCCAAAAAAATTCGAAAAAAGAAAAAGGAAGCCAAAGGAGTATCTTTCAAGTAAAATATTCACTGTAATCCCATGGAAGATCATGGAGCGAGTTTTTAACTTTGTATCATTCAGTCTTCCCAACGACAAGCCGCCACAACATGTACCAGGGTTTAGGACTTTAGGCTTTATGCAAAACAATTCATGACAATAATGTCTCATTCTCCACAATGAGAACATCAATTCTCTGTAGTTAGATAAGGCAAAGTTTGCCTCTCTGTTGAGTGCTACATTAGTTTTTGATAGTCCCAACTTCAATACAACTTGATAATAGCATGTTGCCCATGGATATTAGTCAAACTTGACAGAGGAGTAGATCTTCCTAACAAACCAGAAGCATGCATAGAAGCCGATTGTCCCAGTCAAGACAAAGAATGCAAAGGATGCAAATAACATGTACCCATAATAAAGGACTACAGAAGCAAACTTTTCAGTATGGAGGTTGATGAAGACATAGAATATGGAGTACGCAATCATGTAGAGAGCAGAGGAGCCGCCGGTAAAGTATGCGCTCCACCACCAATGGTAATCTTCATTGCGAAGTTGGAAGTAGCAGAGTAGAATTGCGTACTCGCAACAAGTGACTAGAAGGATGACAAAGGCTGTGAAGAGGTAGCCGAAAGAGTAGTAGAAATTGTCAAACCATATGCATGTCCAGATAAAGAAGAACTCTATGAACACTGCTCCAAATTGTAGAATGGCTCCGATGAGCAAACCCAATATCATCTTCATGTTGTACCATGCTCTCACTGGAATTTGTCTTGGAATTTCATTGGTGTTAACTGGATCCTCAATTGTTTGGCTTTTGAACCCCAAGTAACTGCCTACATATACCAATGGCACTGATATCCCAAACCACAAGAGCAGCAGAGAAAACATTGTTCCAAACGGCACTGCAATAGAGGATATCTCCCCCCAAATGAAAGCATTCAACACGAATAAAGTTCCGAAAATTATAGCAGGTAACATAAAGGCCGTCTTTAATGCAATCTTCTTCCACTGCGTGCCTTTAAACATCCTGTACAAGCGTGCCGAGGAGTATCCCCCAAAGAAGCCCATGAACATCCACAAAAGAACCATTGCTGTAATCAGCCCTCCTTGGTTTGAAGGTGAAAGGAAACCCAGCAATGCAAGAGCTATTGTGAAGAGCCCTGTACCAAAGACTTGCACACCACTCGCAACAAAAACACACAATATATTAGCATTGACTGGTGGCCTGAAGACATCTCCATGGACTAGTTTCCATCCTGTTTCTTCAACTCGTGTGTCCAACTGATTGTAAATGGTTATATCCTTGTAAAGAGCTCTCATGACAATCATGGCTACCACTCCAGAAAGGAAGAGCACAGTTATCAACGAATTGACCATAGAAAACCAATGAATTGGATCATCACCCCGGTAGAGGTATGCGTCCCACCGCGATTCCCACTTGATATCACTGGACTAAACAGGTGAAATATGCATGTAAGAAACTGAACAGAAGGAAAAGAAAAAACAAAAAACGACAAGCTGAGAAAGGAGGCTACTGCTACCTTAAAAGATACATCATATGTGAAAACAACTTCTTCATTAGTATGAATTTCTTGGGGGCTATTGCTACCTCCAATGTCAAAATAGGCACTTGGCTGGCATGTGGCAAGTTTAGTCTTCTCACCATTCCATTCCTTGTACTTATGATTGACACTGTTACAATTGCCAACGGAGAGCACAGAATATTGAAACGGGGAGGATATATTGTTGACACAAGGCTAGATAACAGAAGAGAAGAATTACAGATTGGAGATATAACAAGACCATAGCTAGATACTGAACCTGCACGGCGTGACCCACAAAACTAACAATGTGAGCATAATCAGTGTCTAGATCCTCATGATACATGACTTTAAAACTCAGGTGGTTGTTAATGAAATGTCTATCTTCTTGATCCTGTGCCAGTGAATTAACATGTTATTAAGACGCACCAAGAATGTTATGCAGGAATAAATAACGCCGGGTAGAATGAAGAAACTCACTCCCGCATAATGTCCCTTCATCCCATTTTCAAAAGAAATAATTTTTCCCTTCATCCCAACCATGAATCCCTGCTTATATATCATTGGTGAGAACCGAGAGGGCTCAACTGTAGCAGGAAGATCATCAAGAATCCTACAAATCAATAACAAAAATGACAAGTGCTCATTTTGAAACTGTAATCTGTTCAATGCTTTAGAAACACGCCACTAAAGCTTTGCATTGCAACCACATATACCACCGTTAGTCATCAATCATATGAAAACTCACATGTTAACTTGATATTGACCGTCGATCTTCTCCTCAAAATCTTTCGCAAAATTAGCATCGAGTTTTACACGGCAGGCAACTTTGCAATACTCTTCCTCTCTCATCTTGAACTAAAACACAGTAGTTGACAGATTCAGTAAAATAAACAAAAGGGGCATCAAGCTTCCAACTTCCAGTTATAAATAGGAAAGGCACACTCACAGAATAGACCGAATTCTTGATGCGGTCACCTCGGAGAACCTCTCCAAGGCTTAGTGAACTATTGATAATTACTGGAGGCTTGCAGTAGCTGAGGAAATAGTAGTCA
Source organism: Potentilla sterilis (assembly GCA_963682095.1). Classification (NCBI taxonomy): domain Eukaryota; kingdom Viridiplantae; phylum Streptophyta; class Magnoliopsida; order Rosales; family Rosaceae; genus Potentilla; species Potentilla sterilis. Next base: position 4,494,952 of record OY821761.1, read on the forward strand.
TATGGAATCTGTGCCCTGAATCTGATCGATGAAAGCTTATTAACCATTACTTCAAGCGTATCTCCCTACAAATTTCATATATAAAGAGTTAAATACCACCAACTGGAAGTTCAATCTACACCCAAATGCAGTAGTGCAACCACACACGACGACTAAGCTGTCCTACACTACCATTGAGACAGTATTTCAAAGTTACTTTGTTCTTAAGATCCGGGGGTACAGCGCCATAGAATGAGTGAGACCAAGGCAGTAGAGAAAGGAGAAAAATGAAGACGGAGATGAAGAAGAAGCTACTCATCATCCTTGTTCAGCTTGAGATTGCAGTGAATCAGACTCAGAAGGCCAAAGCACTAGTCATTGCCAGACTGTATCTGCGTCGCTGAGGAGGACGACGACTTTGACATTTCAGAAACAGCATTATCCACTTGGACTTGGATTATATTCAACTGCAAGTTGAGCTTTCAGAGACAGTGTTCGCTACCGTTGATTACACTGCAATAATGTGGCAGCTCCACATAGAGAGCCAAGCGGATCCTTGCGATTAATTTTATAGCAGAGAATCTGAATCCGAAGCAAAATCCAATAAAAGGGACTAGGTTTTCCATTCTGGATGTACATTCAGAAAATTGATTTCAGAACTCAAACCAGGGCACAAAAATGATTCCCACATTCAGAGAACCACCCAAGTGCCTTGGTAGATAGTTTAGTTCTTCGGTGGTAAGTATTTTGATCAAAGCCGTCAAACCACACAAAGAAGGTCAAAATTTAAACAAAATGTTTATGATAACCCCCCGCATAGGACGTCAAATATGGATAGGTCCGCAAAAATAAATTAAGATCACTCCTGGAAAATCTGACAATAAATTAGGCGATGCTAGGGAATGCTAGCGGTCTACGTTAAAACATCTCATTGCTGAAGCATGTGTCGCAAACATAACAAGTTCTTAGTAGCATGACTTTGATCTCTCATATCCAATAGGAAATCATCTAACAGCACACCTAGAAAATCCTCCTACCTTCCCCTAACATGATAGTTGGATACTCATAAGCTACATAAGGAAATTTTCCTCCGCAATCTAACAACTAGTGTTGATACTCAAGGCTTTGCACAAGAAATAACGTGCGACTTGAACTTCTCAAGCTCTTCCAAAACCTCCTCTTCAGGCCTGTAGATCAAATCACTCATGCGCCATATCTGCACAGAAATTTCCAGTTCAGAAATCAATTCCCATTTTCAAATGAACACATCATGGCTACGTGGTTAATGCTGAAGTTTCATAAGAATATATTTTCCCAACGTGTCTTTTCCATAGTTAAATGCTTTGGCAAGCTCTATACATGATTTATAACAGGGCCAATATGTCTCTGCTACATTTATTCCGTATGGTTCTCACTAGTCATTACAGCTCCCTTCAGCTGTGTTGATTACATATCTAGAAAAACCAATGAGAATAAGAATCTGATACCTGCAATGTCCCCCCTCCACCAGTAGTGTCACAGTCATCAGACACACTAACAACAGTCCATGGGTCAGATGCATTCCAATGAAAATCAACTACTTTGTCCCTGCATAAATGTGGAATAAAGCCAAGGATGTGAGGAAAACTAGAAGACTATGAGAACAAAGATTCATAGTTGATACACATAAAAGTTGGAAAAGATTAGTATAATACAGTTCAAACTATTTAACTAGAAGAGCAAGTCACCTGTGCCCAGCATGCTGGAAAAACAAACCAGGAGGAGAAGTTGAGTTCTTGGAAGTTCGCTCCTTTTTACTGACCTGCAATGTATTATATTTATAAGAAATTATTACATTAGATGTCTGGTGAAGGGAGAGTGGGGAAGGCGAGAGTCCACTCCACAAGAAGACTGATTATTTGAACACTTAATCGTCATGTCAACACTTACATTGAAGATAATGACTTAAATCACCATATGAACCTTTATTCAAACAAACTTATGTAGCAAACTTGTGTTCTGTCAAAAAGAAACCTTTGTACCTTCTCATAATCCCAAATGTTTAACAGACCATCCTCTGCAGAACTTCCAAAGATAGATGATTTGTCTGGAGACCACTGAAATAGAGACGTGATTTAATAAGAATAGAAGCATAAGCAGTTCTCGACACAAGTGCACTTCCTTAAAAGAAGTATGAAGTTTAAAAACTCAAAAATAGAAACTACGAAGCATATTTCTACCTGGACACAAAGAACAGCAGCTTTATGACCCTCAAATTTGTAAATGGGTGCCCCAACTCCACCAGAAGTAAGATTCCGCCGATCAAACATGCGAACCGAATGATCCGCTGACCTGTTACAAAATTATGCCAATATTGATGCAGTAAGTAAATGTCTTATCTTCTTATCCGTGCAAACAATAAAGCACAATCAGAATTTAAGAAAATGGCAATGCAGGGAAACCAAGATAAGTATGAAATTAGATCATACCCTGTTACGATAAGGTTATCATCATGGGGATTCCAATCAACACAGTGAAGATCAGCATCGTGTGCTTTTTCAACCTAAGTCAGAAACAAGGGAAAGAAATGTGTAAGTAAATAAGAGTGAAAGGTTCATTTTAGAAGACCACGGCACCATCCAAGGATGAGAGTTAATTGTAGCTAGAGTAAAGAGGAAGGTTTGTGGATGAAATGATGCAATCAATCGGATTCTACAAGACTCACCCAGCTCTAGTTATCTCTAAATACTTACAACCCATAAAACATCCCAAATAAACCCCTACAGATTAAATTAATAGCAAAGAGTAACATCAGCAGCAGCTCTTCTACCAGACAACACCACATAAACAACCTAGTAAAATAAAATTAGATCTTTTTGAAAATTTCTACCAAAGATACTCCCTTTTCAGCCACAAGAATATCAAATTGGGTCAGAAGCAAACCCCTGAACTTGCAGAATGAGGATTTCCACCTAAATTTACATAACCAATTGTCTTAGCATGAATCACTGAGAAACTTATGTTTAGGGTATAGAGTTTAGTGATTCATGTATTCAGGCTGGACTTCAATGCATCAGCATCTTAATCTTGATATTCCCCCTCGCCAATCAATGGAATCAAGAGTGCAAAGTCTAAGTGAAATATCAGGTACAAGTTACAACAAAGACTATGTCCGGAAGATTTAACAGATTTCAGATATAAAAAAATAATAATAATAATAATTCTCATACCCGTACAACGACAAAAAAATCTCATACAGACTACCATTTATTCTAATGATCAACAAGTATTCATTAAAGAACAAAGTAGGCACATCAAAGATATAAAAGGCATTAGCAGGAAACTTTCTACAACACGTATGCCTGCCTATTCACACCCTTGGTGCATACAATACATTACCAAGCCAAAAGAAAAACGGATGATGGAGAAAAATAAGCATGAGATGCATCACCTTTACAGCAGGGCTAGATCCCACACGTGCATCCCATAGTATAAGGCAGGAATCGTCACCAACACTACAGAACTCCTGTGAGCTGTAGTAGAGATATAGCATCGTTAGGAAAAAAAAAAAGGCTTACAGTTAAAGACATGGCAGCTGATATGGCACATAATAACATGGGTATTCCTCTATTTAAACAGTTTGCTTAAATCTATGGTTACTGCTATATGAAGGAAATGTGACTTGGTAAATGAGAAAGTATGAGGTTCAACTTTGGCAAAAAGTTGTGCAACTCATTCTGTTTAAACTCAACAGAAATTCAACTACAGCCAAGAAGTTACCTAGTTGGGCAAAATGCCACATCTTCCACTGTATCCTCATGCCCCTGGTAGACACCCCTTGGTGCAACAGAAGGACCCTCAGTGGTCTTTTCATTACCAGCCTCAGGCTTAATAATTGACCCACCAGATCCTGGAGATTTGGTTGCTTCTGGATCTGTGGTAGATGCTGCTATATGGTCTTGAATACTCCACAGAACCACTGTTTTGTCCTTACCTGTGAGCAAAATGTTTCACATTTAAAACAAAAGGACCATCATGACCTATAAGGCTAAGCAAAATGACAGCAATAATATAAAAGGTAGCCCACCTCCAGAGAGCACATAGGGTTCAGTCGGACACATTGCAAGAGCAAATTCTGCATTATCTTGATGTCCAGTCAAAATCTGAAAGAATATAACAAGTCAAGATTTGAAAAAGGATGATTGGTAGTAATTTAAGGTGAAAGGAAAGTGGCATTTCTCTTACCCCCAGAAGTTAATGAACTTAGCAAGCAATTTACTTATAAATTAGAGATTTGACCAAAGAGGAAGTCATCGAAAAAGAAATTAGGGGATCCATTCCAAACCATGCATCATTTTTCTATCAAAAATGCTATTTAGCATCATAAGCTTGGCCGCATGAATTGTGTAGAGAAATTCATGTAAACCTATAGACTTCTGATGAATCATGTGATCATCTAAGCTGAATGTAATGCAAACTCAGCCTCACTATTATATCCAAACTTCCAAAATTACTAATTGAAGTTCAGGAAAAGAGTCGCTGTAGCAAAACTTTACCAGATCCGGACGTGAGTTTGTAGCCCCATTTACAGCATGACGGTTGGGTTGAGCTTCAACATCCCAAATAAGGACCTGATTTTGCCAAAATCCCAAAACGAGTTGAACATCATAATCATATATTCACGAAACCTAGACAACAAAGACATAACTTTTCAAGTACAGATTAAAGAATGAAAAGCACTTACATCAGGACTATCGGTATGTGTTGCCACTATCTTAGTGTTCTGCGGAAGCTCTCTGATTCTGTTTACCTGCAGAATCATATGAAAAGATCACTACAAGTGACAGAAAATCTTCCTTTGTAACAAGTTAAGAGCCAAAACGGGAGCAAGAACGAATCTAAAGACACATTTTAACACAATTCGAGAAATATTAGAAGTGCCAATGGCAAATATCTGTCGCACCAATCAATTCTCTTTAAAGATAAAAAGAAATGCAACAGATCTCATTTTCATGAGAAATCATACCTCCCCAGGATGTATGATGGTCTTGTACTTCTTCACAAACGGCGAGCGTGCTTCTTCATTGAACTGAAAAGGTAAAGCCATCAATTAATCATACATCCAGACTGATACTCTACCCTACATAAAAAATCAAAACAATCACACAAAACCTGAGAAATGTGCTCCGCAGCCGCAACCCTGCGTTTGACAACCTCGCAATTTGCAATAACCAGAGTATTCGGAACAGTGCCATCAGTCTGTCAAACAAACAAAAACACAAATAAAGAGTCTCTTAAGTCACGAATCAATATAAAGACTCTCTAAACTACAGATCTTCAGTACGAATCGACTAACCAATCCTTCATAACGACACTAAAGTCAACTAAACAGTCAACCAAAACCAGTTCACCAACTCCTGGAGCATCATTTCCAAGTCACAAAATAAAAAATACAAAAATCTGCTCCTCAAAATCTAAAATCTGAAATGAAATGAGGGAAAGATAACCTGCTCAGAGAGATAGAGCCGCTGGCGATTCTTGTAAGTAGCTTGCTCCAGCTGCGGGCCCCACCTGAAACAGAAACCCTAAAAAATAAAACCCAAGAAATCGAACCGCAAACCCTAAATTGAGTCCCTTAAGAGCTAGGGTTAGGGTTAGGGTTTAGAGAGGTGAGTACCGGCAAGAGAGGGAAGGCCAGACGAGATTGTGGTTGGCGAGCCAGTCGTAGAGGACAGGGACGAGAGACTTCCACTGAGTGTACTTCTCGTCGACGCTGTGCTGCTGCTGCTGTTGCTGTTGCTGCTGGGCCTTCTTCTTTGCCGAAGCGGATTGGGCCTCGGCCTTGTCCTCCTTGGGCTTGGGCTTGCGGCCCCGGGTCTCCTTCTTCTTCGACGGAGGCTGCGTCGGAGTTTCCATGGCGGCGGTGGTGCGACGGAGTTGGAAGCGGACCCTAGAACTAGTATGTCTGTGTGACTCTCTCTCTCTCTCACTCACTCACTCTCTCACTGGCTTTTAAGATGCTCTCAGTCTCGGAGTGTGTCTGTATCGAGGAGACTCATGATGTGTGGTGTTCAGGCCACGCTCTTTTAATGTGACTCATGCACACGCGTCACCGTTTTTTTAGCGCAAATCATTTTCATTCTTTTCTTTTTCTTTTTCTTTTTTCTAATTTTGATTTCACACCTATACCAAATATTTTTTGTTACCGGAATTGTCTTACCGCATTCGGATCGGCGGTTAGACAATTAATGGTAACAGAAGTAGGAACTCAAAAGTCTACACAAGTTATGAAATTTAAATATTGAGCATGATCGAAAGTATGAGGATTTTCCGAGTTCAGGAGCTAAAATGGAGTAAAATGAAGTCGGGGAAAGCCATAGAATAACAGTTACGGATGCATATCAGTTCTTTTCATTGGAAGAAATAAGCAATTTATATTCGAATTTTTTCAATGAGATAGGCATCACCTCACTGTCACTGATTTAGAAATGAAAAATGAAACAGGGAAAACTGCAAAACCGAGGTTGGAACTGTAGGTTCCTCAATTTAGGCTGTTTCACTCGTTAAATTTAGGCTGCCTTCAAATATGTCTCCCCAACATTTGGGGTTGCTGGAGTTTGGGGTGTGCCAGTGCCTCAACACTGGAAACTATATCCCATGCTCATGCCCAAAATGACAACATAAAAAGGTCTTTCAAACAAAGCCAAGCAATGCAATCTGTACCTTATGTTACGTAAGGCTAGTTAGGCTACATACCAGTATATTGAAATTTGTCTCATTTAAGATACCACGAGTTTACAAACAATGTCAATAACATTATCCGTCATGTAATTCTAGTCTTTCTTAACAAAATTTCATCAACTAAGAGTCTTAAACATAAACACCCGAAGCAAGCAGCAAGAACAAAGATCCAAAACCCTGCACAAGAAGATAAGAATTCGGACAGTTAGAAACCTGAATAAATAAGCAAATCTAGTATAGCGTCAATAGTAAAGTAGAGGACTCAAATTAAAACGCACCAAGAAGACAGAGGCCACAGTTCCTGTAGTAAGCTCCTTAGCAAGACTGCGGCTTTTCCTGGAAGAGGTCGCTTCATAGCTGCAATAGATATTTACACCATTAACTATACAATAAATTGCCCACTAGCACAAAAATCTGGCATATGTGTTCACATAATGAGGGAAAGCTGATGTTACATGAGCAGCTTGCAACATTACTACACCAAGCAAATCCTCAACCACTCAAGATAATACATGAGAACCCGGCCGCTATTACCTCAGAACTAATTTAAAAAGATTCCTCAAATCAAATTTAACCTAAAGCATGTACGTGGCGCAGCTCCTTCAAACTCACAAATTGGAATCAACATATAATCTACCATTGCTTATAAGGTGATGTCTCCCATTCCTATCGAGGCTCTATCCACTGCCAATTCTATGGTAATTAATAACGAAAAACACGGGTTTCTTAAGTTTTCTAATGTGATCCTTCATCAAACAGCCTAACTCTCACATCAAACAGCCTAACTCTCACATCAAACAGCCTGGTAACAACATTTTCTAAAGCCTAAACTACCAATGTGATTAAAAGCAACAAACTTTCTGCATTGATATTAAGCTCTGAGGTTGAATTTGTTTAGTAACTACTGCAATTGACTCAATTGGTCAAATTAATCATATTCATAGTTCCTAATTTTGCGATCCAAATTCTCTTCCACATCTACAAGTCAAAAGAAAATTAAACATAACTGGAAAAAAGATCCAGATCTATGAATGGGGGATCTGACTCACATGAAGAACGACGCAGTGAAGAGGAGACCGACGGAGAGCATGACGACGGCTAGGGTTGGGTACCACGCGTCCGGCACGGGACTGGTGATCGGCTTCGGAGCCTGGTAAATCGGAAACCAAAAGCATCGAACGCATTAGAATCAGAATAGCGAAATTGAAACTGAGTGGAGCGGTGTGGGCTTACCATTGAAGAAGAAGAAGAAGAAGAAGAGAGGACTTGAAAGTCGTTGACGCTTCCTCTGGTTTTGGATCGAACACAGTGAAGAAGAGAAGTTCTCAGTCCTTATTTATAGGTGCCCTATTGACGACGTGTCGTTTTTGAACCTCACCACTATTATTATTTTGAAATAATTTTCGTTTTTGTATATTTTGAAATATATATTCTATTCATCTCTACTATTAGAAAGCCAAGCCCTTAGAAATATCACCAAATTGTGAATTGTCAGAGATGCCCTTCTATCACTTACACTGACAAACAAACAAGTAAGGGTATTACGGTAAATAAGAAAAACAAAAGGAATAAGAAAGGAAAAAAGGAAATGTGTATACATACGGAAAAAAACCGATAGCACGAACTAACCCACTAATTCAACTCATAACTCCACCTATCTAAAGAACCACGATTGGAATAGAACGTGGAAGTTATTGATGGACTTCCATAAGAGAGGAAGTGAATGATCAGCGTATTAGAATAACTTCCGCCCAACCTAAAGGAAGCAAGAGAATCCACAGTCACCGATCAAGCCAATTTGAATTCGCACCCAGAACGCAAACCAATTTGTATTCGCACCCACAACGACAATTGCAAGGAGGTGATACCTTTTGTTGTCTTTTTTTGTTTTATACTCTGTGATTAATTTTTAGTACAGATTGGGAGAAGGAATTATATGTACAGTGGGCTAATTGTAAATCTCTTCTTCTATATACAGTGGGCTAATTGAAGCCGCAACATCTCCTCTCACTTTCAGGTATTTCAATTGTTTCTGACGACTGTGGGTGCTATGATTCATACCCTTTCTTTTGTTGCAGGAACTATTTTCACTTTTACACTTGGGAAATATTAGCAGCAACTTTAGAGTTTAGAGCAACAGCTTCAGTTTTGGGGCTTTGGATACATATTGATTTCATGAATGGATATACTTTTTTGTTTTTGGTTTTTTGTTTATTTTTTTTTTTGTGGTAACATTGACCATGTGATTCCATTGACGATGTTGGTTAGTTGGTCTACATTCTTGCCATGGAACATAGGATCAATCCGATTCATTATTTTTTATTTTTTTTTGACATTTACAAATTAATTGTATAGTATGTTGGTGGTACCATTTCCGCTTTTTTTCTTTTTCTTTTTTTATTTAAAATTATGTCTTGAAATTTAGTAATTGTGAGTTCATTTTCAGTTTTGTAAAAGGTCCCTCTCAATGCAATCATAAATTACATTCATGTTAGGTAGCAACACTCTTACATTATTTTTGTTAGACATTACAACGTAATAGTCTGAAAGGAAAATTAAATCCAATTTGGTATTAGTTCTGCTTCTAATCTACTATGTTTCTTTTTTTGGTTAGGGCAGGATAGAAAAGATCATGATCAATTACGCTTAAAGGGTACTTCTTTGGGGATTGCATTTTGGCAGATCATCAGCAGGTTAGGATTGTTAATGCGCCTTTTTCTTTTTTTTGGCAGATCACATCAGTACTTCCATGATCTTTGAATGGACTGTATATCTTTCATCTTAAACTCTTGCTAATATTTATATTACTTTTTTCAGAGAGGACCAGGTTTATTGTGGTATGCAGTGACTGAAAAAGAAGAGAAATCAACCTAATTGTCCAGAGATCACCTAAGGATTTATAATTGTTTCAGGTTTCAACCTAATTGGCTTCTCTGTAAGATGTCTTTCGATTACTTTTCTTGCAATGCATTGAATCACTTAAGAGGAGAAATCAATTAAGCCTTTAACTATCTGATCATAAATTTTTATTTTATATTTGGTTTTTGTTTTTGGAACATTAATTGCAAGTGTCATGAAGAGATGATTGATTTCTTAGTCCAGGTTACTAGCTTCTCTTTCCAAACTCAATGTCAATTGTATAATAGCATGTTTGTTTACGACTTTGTAAATGAGGCATATACTCATGGTCTAGAAGAATGTGATTCGTAGTCTGAAATAGCGACAATATTCTTTTAATTTTTTTTTTATTATGAATGGGAGTTGGACTTCATGTTTTTAATGGTCCAATGTATGTAATTGGCAAGAGTTTTCTATATGCTTTATATATCAAGATCATAATACTCTATAGTGTTTTATTATAATTCTTTGATAACTCAAAAATAATAGTGCACACGCATGAGAGCGACCCTTCCGCACACGTGTGGGATTTTATTAAACTTAGAGTTCAAAGGGCTGGATACCATGAACGGCTTATTCACATGACTAAATCCTGATTTTTTCTTTTTGTTTTTCTTTCATACTTCCAGGTTAATGCATTAATCCACATCTTCCCTTTTCTTTCTCTTATTGGATTATTGGTCCAGCAGTTCAGAAGCTAATCTAACGAGTAGGTAAATATCTAACTAAGTTTGTACTGTTTTGTCTCATATACTGCTTTGCTTCCTTCAGTTGAAGTTCAATTCTTTTTCTCAACTGTTAATTTTGTGATTTGATTGTGTGATGATCTGTGTCCGTGATTTGATTGTGTGATGATCTGTGTCTGTGATTTGATTGTGTGATGATCTGTGTCAGTTGTCATATTAGCTTCTGGCGTGTTGCAGAACTTCTAAGTTTTTATGTTACTGTTTTGTTATGAATATTTTCATTCGTTTGAAATATTGGCATTATGTTGCAGTTCACTAAACATTAAGTTAAATGGCTTCGTCATCAAGTTCTCATCCACCAGCCGACGAAAATCGGGTAAATCCTCAAGTCATAACTTTAATATTTTAAAGAAAATTCATTATTTTTTTAATGCTTTTATGATTGACAATAGGGACACATACATGTACATGGACAAGAGGCGGAAAGGCAACGTAGAAATGCTAGACAAAGAGAAAGGCGACAGTCGTTAAATTCCGCAGAACGAGCGGAGAGTTCAACCCAAAGGCGTATTAGTTATCAAACGCGTCGGAACATGGAAAGTGCAACTAATGCTGAAAATCAATTGGTAGCAAGAAGGGGTAACTTACTTATTAGCCTTCTTGATCTATGTATTGTGTATCATATTGGACATAATTGAATAACAAAAAGTTCAGCTAGAATCAATCAACATAACTATTTCTATTTATTTCATTTTTTATGTTAATGCACCAACGTTTCAGTAATGGATTATAGATAGATTATAGATGAGGAATATATGTGGAAGTATCTCAAGGTATAGTCATAGACGATAGTACAAAAGTTAAAGAAAAGAAAGAGAAAACACATTATAACATGCTTGCATGTGTAACATCACCCGTTACATAAAATAATTTAGAGGCTCATATTTGAGTAATTTGATTTTAAATTCAGAGAACAAGAAATTGCTTCTAACTAGCTTACTGCAATATCAATTATTTTAAAACAGGGTTAGGTTTCAATCCCGTTCATCAATATAGTATGCCCGACGATATCGTTGCCGAACAAGCACATAGTAGAGGAAGAGAAGCACATAGTAGAGGAAGAGGCAGAGGTAGAGCCCGAGGTTGTGGATGTGGATGTGGACGTGGACCTCATAATTGTGCTAGAAATTATAATGAGGCAATTGGAATCGCAAAGTATCATTTGCCAGCACCAAGAACGTGTCCACATTGTCAGGCCCACCTATTCTATCACGAAAGCAACGATATGTGTTGTAAAAATGGGAGAACTGTACTTCCTCAACTTCAAGCTCCTTTAGAAATGGTTGAACTTTTCGTGGCTCAAACTCAACAAGGCACCCATTTTAGGCAGCATATTCGTGCTTATTGACCACGTATTTTCGTTCACCTCAATGGGTGTGCATGTCGATCAAACTCTAGCAACCGGTGGTAGAACATTCACTTTTCGTGCTCAAGGATCGATATATCACAAAATAGGAAATCTTTTACCAAATGGAGATAGCAGACCAAGATTTCTCCAATAGTATATATACGATACAGATCATGAAATAGAAAATCGTATGTTAGAGAATGAAGCATTGCATAGAGATGTAGTTGAAACCATACAACGGATATTGAATCGACACAATCCATTTGTGCAGACATTTCACCACTTAGCTCAATGCCAAGATCTTGAAACTTGCAGACTCATCATTAGAGAGCAACCTGCAAACCAACGTCAGTATAGTTTGCCTTCTGTGTCTCAGGTTGCTGCAGTGATAGTGGGTGCAGATGATGCAGACAATCTTAGAGAACGTGATATTATTGTACAAACAAGGGATGGTCAACTTATGAATGTCCAAGATTGTGCAGGCTACTATGATCCTTTACAATATCCATTGTTATTTCCTTACGGCACATATGGATGGGATGTGAATAGTGTGAACAATAACAGACGAAATTTAACGTGTCGTGACTATTATGCCTATATTTTACAGGTTAGTAAACAAATTCTTATCCTCTTATCTTGAATAAACATATATGATATATTTATTATAATCGTGTTAATTGGTATTGGTATATCTCTCTAGATTCGGCCACATCAGGAATCACTTTTACTGCAAGGAGGCCGCCTATTGCAACAGTATGTCGTTGATAATTATGTCAAGATTGAAACACAAAAGCTTAGATGGGTTCGTAGGAATCAAAATGACCTGCGTCGTGAGCTGTATGATGGACTGTGTGACTCGCTAAATGTCGGTGTAAACAATGCAGGTATGATCTTTATTATTATACCAACAAACTTAAATTTTAATTTATGTATATTTCAAAAATAATGAAATACCTAACATAATATTACCAAAATATGTAACATTGGTCGCAGAATAATTTTACCATCCACGTTTATTGGTAGTCCACGTGACATGAACCAAAGATATCAAGATGCAATGTCTTTGGTCCAGAAATATGGGAAACCATATATTTTTCTCACAATGACATGCAAACCGAATTGGGAAGAGATAAAAGCAGAGTTATTACCGGGTCAAGTGGCACAAGATCGCCCGGATTTATGTTCCCGAATTTTTCGTGCCAAATTTGAAGAACTTAAGGAAGATGTTACCAAAAAAGGGGTGGTGGGCAACATTGTTGCATATGTTTATGTCATTGAATTTCAAAAGCGTGGTCTTCCACATGTTCATATGCTCCTCATTCTAAATGACGATGATAAGCTGAATAACCCTGATGATTATGATAAAATTGTTCGAGCCGAAATACCAAGTCAAGATGAAGAGCCGACATTGTATGAAGCAGTATTAGGACACATGATACATGAACCATGTGGAGTACATAAGAGAAATGCCCCATGTATAAAGCGTGGGAGTTGTAAACGGGGTTATCCAAAGCCGTTTTCAGCCAATACATTTCAAGGGAATGACTCTTATCCAATTTACCGTAGGCGAGAAAATCAATCAAATGCAGAAGATGGGCCTAATGTAAACAGAGAAGTGGATAACAGATGGGTTGTTCCATATAACCCTTGGCTGCTCACAAAGTATGACTGTCATGTCAATGTTGAAGTCTGTTGCAGCATTAAGAGCGTTAAATATTTGTACAAGTACGTCTACAAAGGTCCAGATAGAGTGACATTTGGAATTCGATCAGAAGCTAATGAAGATGAGATAAGAAACTTTGTTGATGCTAGATGGGTGTGTGCACCAGAAGCTATATGGAAGATATTCAAATTTGTGATGAATCGTATGTATCCTTCAGTGGAACGGTTGCAAATTCATCTTCCAAATAGACATAGTGTTACCTTTAATGTAAACGAAATGGTGACAAATGTGCTCGCAAATGATAGGAACTCGATGACCACGCTAACAGAATTTTTCAGAAAGAATGATGCACTTCATGAAAGTGAGCGCCGATACTTATATCGAGAGTTCTCGGAAAAATTTAGATGGGATGGCAATAATAAGAGTTGGGAAGAGAGGCAGACTAATCAAAAGGTAATCGGTATAATATATACAGTTTATCCTTCCGAAGGAGAAAAATTCTACTTACGTGTTCTTCTGAACCATGTTAGAGGGCCTACGTCTTATGAGCATTTGAGAACAGTAAATAGAATTGTGCAACCAACATTTAAGAAAGCGGCCGAACAACGAGGTTTGTTAGAAGATGACGATAGCATCCGACAATGTTTACAAGAGGCCTCAACCGTACGTATGCCTTTATCTTTAAGAAGATTGTTTGTCACCATTTTGGTTTATTGTGAGCCTCATGGGGTACGAAGTTTATGGGATGAATTTTATCAATTCATGATAGAAGATTATGCCTCTACCAGTACGACTGAAAACACATGTATGACAAACAGGCTTTTACGAGACTTCAACGAACTGTTGTTGCAACATGGTAAAAATGTTCTTGATTATGATTTGCCTAAAATGACTGAAGATCATGGTGAAGATGCGACACTGCCTAGGATAATACAAGATGAAGTTTCAGTTATCATTTCTCAACAAGACCGCGATGCGATTCATCATTTAAATGAATATCAAACTTCTGCGTACCAAACGATAATATCTGCTATTGAGTGTCATGAGACTGCCATATTTTTCGTCGATGGTCCAAGAGGGACGGGAAAAACATACTTATATCGTGCATTATTGGCATCATTGAGAAGCAACGGTCATATTGTACTGGCAACTGCAACGTCCGGAATAGCAGCAACATTATTACCGGGTGGGAGAACAGCACACTCTAGGTTTAAAATTCCACTTAATCCTGATGCATCATCTTATTGCTCTATTAGTAAACAAACTGATTTAGCCGAGTTGATACGGAGATCATCAGCGGTTATTTGTGATGAGGCACCAATGATGCATATATATTCCTTAGAAGCTCTTGATCGAACTTTTAAATTTATAACCGGAGATGAGGGGCCATTTGGAGGTAAAGTTGTTATATTTGGGGGAGATTTCCGCCAAGTTCTTCCTGTTGTCCGTAAGGGAACACGGTCTCATATGGTTCAAGCCAATTTGGTTAAGGCATCATTTTGGAAAGATGTTAAGATTCTTCATTTGCGACAGAATATGCGATCCATCAATGATCCACATTTCTCTGAGTTTTTGCTTAATGTTGGTAATGGAGAACAATCATCTGTTATTGAAGACATGATTCAATTACCGTCATGTATGACCATACCATGGGAGGGTGAAGAATCAATCAACCAGTTGGTCGATCAAGTTTTCCCTAATTTGGAAGCTCATGCAAATGATGCATCTTACATGGTTGACAAGGGAATAATTACTCCAAAGAATGATGATGTTGACGTACTTAATGAGATGATTGTAAAGCGACTTCCGGGACCGGAGCGCATCCTGTACTCTTTCGACTCAGTTGAGGATGACAATAGAAATTTGTACCAACAAGAATTCTTAAATTCAATTTCTCCTTCTGGTATGCCCCCGCATCAGTTAACTATAAAACAAGGTGCCCCCGTTATGCTTTTGTGAAATATTGACCCAAAAATGGGTTTGTGCAATGGTACGAGATTGACGTGTCGAGGATCATACAACAACCTAATTGATGCAGAGATTTTAAGTGGTCAATATGCTGGAACTAGAGTGTTCTTACCTAGAATCTCCATAAAGAGCGGCGATAATTCTGGACTCCCTTTTGAGATGATAAAAAAGCAATTCCCTGTGAAGTTGTGTTTTGCACTTACTATAAACAAATCTCAGGGGCAAACAATACCAAATGTTGGCATCTACCTTCCGGATCATGTATTCAGTCATGGACAATTATACGTGGCTTTATCACGAGGAGTTTCAGAAGCTACTACCAAAGTGTTGGTCAAGAAAGGCTCATTAGTTGGCGAGGAAGGGGTTTTTACAAAAAATGTTGTGTACAAAGAGATTTTGCTGCCTTCAAGTTAGTGTGAACCAATAAGGTATGTTTCATAATTAATGTTTATTTGTATGCGTAACCTGATTTTGAGTTTTACTTATATATTTTACTCATATAATAGCATGTTGTCACTTTTCTCTAATTACTGTAATGATTTCGCTCACTTTTATGTGCTTTCTTTGTTTCGTAACCTTTGATGAGATTTTGCTGCATATTCCATTTTGATGAGTTTTTGTGTTTAAGTGCGTATTCCAATTGGAATAGAATGAATAATACATGATGTAATGATGTATTGCAAAACTTCAACCACTACCGTTTTATTTTAATTACCATATATAAAGTGAAAATATATATTGAACACTATCTTATGTTATCTTTTTTTGTGTTACTCTTAATTTGTAGTTTCAACAACGGCAATTGACAAATAGATGGCTGAGATGGAGTTGAATGGAGCAGATTGCATTTATAAACTTTCTTTTGATTTATTTATTTTTTTGTGGAAATTTATTACTATAATAAAATTATTTAAAGGCGTGATGGCCTAACCTCCCATTGGGTTTCAGCCATCAAAATTTTATATATTTTCATATTAATGCACGTTTAGGTACATCACTTTATGTCTATTGCATGCGTGAGAGTTAGTTACTTTGCAAAATTTACTTGCAAGTACTTTTTTTAAAGAACTTTTGAACCATAACGACAGAGAGAAAACTATGTATATGCTCAACGTATTTATCAAAAAACAAATAAACGCACGCGCGAGCGCAGCCTTTTCGCACGCGCATCGCGCGTGCAGGAAGGCTAGTACCTTTAAAAACAAGCCTTTTTTTTACTTTATAGACTTTTAATTTACATTTTTCACTAAATAAAATACTATTTAAAATAATAAAAAAAATTCTTTGTAAAAGATTCTAAAAGAAATATGTAATTAGTTCTTTTTCAATTTTTAAACATCTAATAATTATATTTTTTTATCTATTATTAATTTTGTTGAGACTCTAAAATTTGTTTATTCATAATCACTGAACAACTATTTACACGTTGTTTATACTAATTATTGATATAACATATGCATTCAAGCAATCGAAACCAAAAAATAATATAACAAAAAAAAAACTAAAACTAATACAAATTGCATTATCTTTCAAAATTTACATAAAATTTTACTTCATCGTCGATTGTGGATGATTATAGATTTATCGTTCTTGGACAACAATGAGGTGAAATATTAATTAATTAATTAATTTTTGTATGGTGAGATTTATTTTGGTAATGTGGATTTTCTTTTTTGTAAGGTGCGATTTTTTTAGTAAGGTGAGATTTTTTTAGTTAGATGGAATTTTTTTGAGGTTTTTACCCATAACTACAATTTTGTGTTCATATTTACCAATAGCAAGATTGCTTTTTAAAATTACCACCAGCATGTTTTTATCTAAAACTAACAGAATTCGTTGTCTCATAAATTATAAAATTACCCTAAAAAATACATCCTTCATAAAATATGTACATCTAATACTACTGAGCATCAGAAAATCGATTCTAATATTATTGATCCTCAGAAAATCGATTCTAATGCTACTGACCCACAGAAAATTCACATTCGTTGTCCTCCACGGTCCTCCGCCGCGATTTGAATGCAACTGACCCTCAGAAAATCCACCTATGCCGTCCTCTGCCGCGCTTCTAATGCCACTGACCCTCAGAAAATCCACCTCCGCCACTCTTTGAATGCCACTGAGCCTTAGAAAATCCACCTCCGCCATCTTCTGCCACGCTTCTAATGCCATTGAGCTCAGAAAATCAAGATTCGTCGTCCTCCGCCGCGCTTCCAATGTAACTGAGCCTCACAAATCAACCTCCGCCGTCACAATACGCAAGAAAGAGAGAGAGAGAAACAAGACGAAGATGAAGACGATTAATCAGTGCATGTGACACGCAACCGCTCTTGGCTCCGATTAGCCACGTGCGCCATACAGAGGCCCCACCTGTTCGGGTCTTTGCTCTCTCTATATGACTGATTCGCTTCGGTCGGGTCTCCCGATCCGATCACCAAAACCCTAGCTCTAGAGGATGATCGATTTCGATTGAAGAATTGAAGAGAGTGAGAGGAACATCAATGGAGAAGAATGAAGCAGAGACGGAGTCCTCCGAATCGGTCAATATATATGAATCTTCCTTCACTCTGATACCATCACCACAATGCTGTGTCGGTTCCGACCTCGAATCCCACTCCCTCACCTCCCCTTCGCCGTCGCTCACTATCTTTTTTTCCGGCCGACTCCGCCTTCTCCTATCCCGGCCAACCCACTCTGAACCACTTCCGCCTCCACCTCTTTCCTGTCAGTTGGGCGGCGTCGTGGTTGTGGTTCTTCTTGTTGCGGCAGAAGAAGGCCGACATGGGGAAGGCGGAGCGGGCGGGGCTGGTTTCAGCGAGGCGGACACAGGTGTGGGAGCGAATCTGAGGGAGGAGGTTTGGCCGGAGAGGCGGCGGGAGTTGAGGAGAGGGAGAGAGGGGTAGAGAGTGAAGGCGGCGGTCTGCATTTTGGAGGCTCAAAACGGCGAGATCTGAGCGACGGAGACGGTGAGCAATGAGAGAGAGAGAGAGAGAGAGAGAGAGAGAGAGAGAGATGAATCTGTTATATATATGGATGACATGAGTTGTAATTTATAGATTTCTAAGGTTAATTATGTCATTAAATCATAGATAGGTTAACAATCTATTACTGTTAATTTCATGTTGATGATATAAAAATATTAGAGATGAATCTGTTATATATATGGATGACATGAGTTGTAATTTATAGATTTCTAAGGTTAATTATGTCATTAAATCATAGATAGGTTAACAATCCATTACTGTTAATTTCATGTTGATGATATAAAAATATTAGGTCTTATTATTGGTAAATATCACCACAAAATTGTAGTTATTGGTAATTATGTAAAAAAAAAAATTAATAAGGTGAGAATTATTTGGTAAGATAATTTTTTGGTAAATTCACATGCGTTGACAAAATCAATACCAATTTAAAAAATAGAGAGGTCTAAGTACAGTTTTTAGAGTTATGAATAAAAATTCTCTTTTTGAAAGAGTAATTTGTTTGTTTAAGAACCATATGTTTTGTTAATTTTCTCATATTTTATTCTCGTTCTTTTGCATCATCAACATACACAATGAATTTCAGTGGTTTTTTATACAACTTTGGTGCAACGAAGTGGACTCTAAGATCAGTAAGATGAGAAGTGTTTACAAGTAAAAGGAACAGTTTGGATATTATTGTACAAAATCTTCTGTACATTTCGATATACAAATAGAAAAGCTTCTAGCTGCCTCCTCAAAACTTTTTAATGTACGAACTCTGATAATTCCATAGGTTCTTTCAAACCTGGCTCATACTCTAGCTTCTGTAAGCATGTGATTTTCAGTTATAAAGATATAGGCATCCATCTCAACTACAGATTTGCTGATGTCTCAGTCCCAAGACCTCGCCGGGCCTTTCTGCAACTTGTGCCTGCTTTTTGAATGCCTGTCTTTTGATTCAACAAGAAACTCATCTCAGCATCAACTCATAAACTCGATGTGATCAAGCTATTTAATGTGATCCTTGCCAAAATTTTAACATAAATCCATGCTCACTCACACTGCCTCCAGATGATCTCAGTTTCTGCCAGAACTGCTTACTCCTTCCTGTTCCCAAGGGACCTGAGCTCGAGTGCCTCCGAAATGACTCAGAATCTTCCCTCCCAGTTCTCACTGATGTACTGTACAACTTCAAAAGTGAAGCTTCCCTGTCTGTGTCAAGGTCTGAATCATAGGTGGGAGCAGAATACTGGCGCTGGAAAGGATATGGCATTTGTTCCGAGGTAGTACTTGCAGCAGCAGCCATGTCGATGGATAAATCCTCTCTGCTAGAACTTCGTGAACCTAGTTCTTTTGCATCATCAATCTCATTACATACTAGCTTTAAGGCCTGAACAACCTCCCCCATAAAAGGTCGGTGTGATACCTCTGGTTGTACACACATTGAAGCAATAGCAGCCACTTTCGCGATACTGTCAAATGGAATATCAGATCCTAGATTTTTATCTACGAGAGCTTCCAACCCTTCTCGACTTGTGAGCAGTGGACGGGCCCATGCAACCAGGTTTTCTTCACCAGGTGGCTGTGACATGTCTACTGGTTTTCTTCCACTTAACAGTTCAAGAAGGACAACCCCATAGCTGTAAACATCACTCTTCACAAGAAGATGCCCTGTCATTGCATATTCTGGAGCCACATACCTGAATAATAAAATCACAGGAATGACATAAGAAAGATATTAGAGATAGTCTTTCGAAAAGCATGCTAATGGTGTGGGTTCAACAACGGATGCAGTCGAAACGAAATTACATACCCGAAAGTACCCATTACACGTGTTGATATGTGTCTGTTTTCCTCATCCAAGGCAGTCCGTGCCAAACCAAAATCAGATACTTTTGGTGTAAAATCATTTTCCAGCAAAATATTGCTGGATTTGAAGTCTCTGTGTATGACACGGGGGCTGGAGTCCTCGTGTAAATATGCTAGACCCCGAGCAGCTCCGAGTGCTATTTTCATCCGGGGACCCCAACTCAGTGGAGCAGTTTCCTTGTCAATTCCTGAAACCAAGGAACAATGCTTCAGCACATATTTACGAATGGAATAATTATAAACTCTGAAGTCACGCCAAACAAAGAACAAAATAACATACCATGTAAATGAGATTCCACACTGCCATTAGGAATGAGCTCATAAACCAAGCAGCGGTTCTCCTCTACACATATGCCTATCAACTTGACCAAGTTTCGATGGTGAAGGCGACTAAGCATCTCAACTTCAGCCAAAAACTCCCGGCCACCCTGCTGATCATCTCTTTTTAGGACTTTGACGGCAACCTTAGTTCCATCTTCAAGATCACCACTGTAAACAAGGCCAAAGCCGCCTTCCCCGACTATTCTTGAAGGATCAAAATTGTCAGTGGCTTTTGCTATGTCACTTGCACTGAAAGTATTAGCAGATCCTGTATATGTTGCAATGCTAGATCCAAATGATAATGATGCAGAACTGTGCCTACTATCCCTCATAGACCCAACAGTACCTGCAGAAATATAGATTCTTTCCTATATTAGAAATGCAAATTTAATAGTATGGATTCACCACAGCTGTACTCAAGGACCAAATTTCAACATTTAAGATACTTGAGGCAGCAATAATTCACAGAACCTAGACTTTGTGCAACTCTTATTACCTGATCGTTTTCCAACAGAAGGTAACAAAGTCCGTGGAGTTGATGATAGTTGAGAAGCACGGTCTCTAGGTTTGAATAGGAAAACCCAAGCAGCAGCAGAGCATAAAGCAACTACTACAAAGGATGACAGAACAATAATAGCAATTATGCCGCCACTAAGCCCACTTTTATGCCTCCTCTTGGGCACAGCAACCCCAAAGGGCTTAGCCCTTACATTATTGTTATTACCAGGATATGGTCCCGCATTTAATACGTCAGCATCCGAAGAAGGAGGAGATGGGGGCAAACCTATATTTACAGATAAAAGTTATAGCTAATACGTAACATAAACATATATAGATAGAACCTGAGAGTAATACATACCTGGGTAGCGCACATATAGTACTTCATAGTCCCCAAAGTAGGATGCTTTTATAACAACTTGTCTATGCCAAAATCTCTGGTCAGTCAAGAAAGCTGTGGTGCTGTCAAACTTTTCTCCCAGGGGAACTAAGTCAATAAGGACTACTGTTTTCTCTGTGTCCTGAGTAGCAGCGTTGGCTCCAATGATGCGAACCTGACTTTGTTGCATAAAAACCCCCACTGCTATTTCCTGGGCAAGCTCTGAGACCAAGGGGAAAAAAGTATAGAGAGGAACGCTAAGGCGCAATCCAACTTGCATAGGCAAGACACAGATACAAGGTGACCCAGGAGGGGTACTCGTATAGGGATCTGAACAAATCGTTGATGAACAATCTACAAAAAGGGAGAACCTAGGCATTACACTTTACTAGTAAGAAGAATATTGTAGGATCCATCAAAGCGGAAAGAGACACCAGTTACCTTTATGTAATAAAAATTAAATATAAAATCTAAATGTATACCTTCATTGGGTGGTGGAGGTGGTAATGCATGAACTTGTGGAAGAGGCGGCACTTTCAGACTTGCTAAAGAACCTGGAGCAGAACGAACAGGGGGCACTGACAGTAGCAAAAATAAGTTAGTAGGTGAGTATGTAGAAGACAGTAACTGAACTAAAAAGAAATGATAGAATGAGCATTTCTTACGTTTGGTATAGTCAGATGCATCTTTTCGAGATGGAGAAGGAGCAGGTGAAACATGGCTTGCTGATGGAGTGACAGGTACATGAGATGGGGGGGCTGACCCTGACAAATAGGTATTGTTTTAGAGTTGAAAAACTAAGCTTCTTTTGCTCAGATGTTAAGTGGAATTGAAACACGTAAACCTGAATGCTTCAGTACCTGGATATAGGGGTGGAGAAGCATAATGTCTTCGGCTCCTTGTTTGAACTGATGCTGGTGCAATCACTGGACCTGTATAAAAGCATACATTGATAGTTTATGTCATCATGTAAAAGAACAGAATAAGCTGTAGACTTTGTATTCATCAAATGTACATCAGGTAAAACATGAAACCTTGATGTTTTGAAGTGGTTGGAGAAACCGGATATGATGGTGCAGAAGATGGATTGGTGATGTTGTTCCTTGTATGATGATGGTTATACAATGAGCTTGGAGGCGATGATGCAGGAGAACTATATCCTTTATCAGAAGGAGGTTCAGGGAATGAATTAGATGGTCCAGGAGCAAGTTTATAATGTTTCACAAGTTTGTGGACAGAAGGAGCTGCAGAAGGAACAGAACCTATTATTATAAACTTGACACAGACTTACAAATAGCAACCAATGTGAAACATTTAGTTTTAAACCTTGAGCTGGGGAATCACTCGTGGGTAATGATGGCTTAGGAGCTTCATATGGTGGTGCGACAACCGGTGTTCCACCCCTTTTCCGGTGAATGCGGGGGGAAGGAGATGATACCACAGATTTGTGGACAGATGGAGCTACAACAGAAAACAGAACCTAGAATTTTAAACTTGACAACAGAAACTTTCCAAGAAGCAACGTATATGAAAATATGCAGGTTTTCTGTACCTTTAGCTGGTGTATGCCCCACCGGTAGTGATGGCTTGGGAGCTTCATATGGTGGTGCAACAAATGGTACTTTACCTCTTTTCCTGTTGGTGCTGGGGGTAGGTGATGATGCCACTGGTATGGGGAAAGATGGAGCTACAGAAACCAAAATTATAAACTTGCCAATACAAACTTTCAAGTGGCAACCAGTATAAATGCTTAGATTTCTATACCTTCAGCTGGGGTGTGACTTGTGGGGAGTGATGGTTTGGGAGCTTCAACTGGGGGTGCAACAGTAGGTGATTTATCCCTTTTCCAATTGGAGCTCGGGGTAGGAGATGATACCACTGGATTGTTGACAGATGGAGCTACAGAAGAGAATGGAACATGGAATTATAAACTTCCCAAATTTTTAACCAGCAATCCGTATGCAATATATAGGTCTCCTATACCTATAGCTGGAGTGTGGCCCATGGGTAGTGATGGCTTGGGAGCTAAACCTGGGGGTGCCACAGCTGGTGTCTTATCCCTTTTCAAATTGGAGGTCGGGGTAGGAGATGATACCACAGGTTTGTTGACAGATGGAGCTACAGCAATAGAACATAGAACTATAAACTTCCCAATATAAACTTTTAAGCAGCAGTCCATATGAAATATATCAGTTTCCTATACCTATGGCTGGAGAATGGCCCATGGGTAGTGATGGCATTGGTGGCGCAACAACTCGATTTCCATCCTTCTTCCGGCTGATGCTTGGGGGCGGAGATGATACAGGAGACACTTCAGGATCTGAAACCTCAATATGGTGAAATTAATATTGGATTTCAAACTATTAAGAGAGAGCACACTAGAATATGTATAAGTTTTCCTGGTTAATTTCCTGATTAAATCCTGTATAACCTATCTCAAGAGTTAGTATAGACAAAACTCCCTCTTAAAAGTAGTCTACTAGTATTTTTAGTTTTTCATAGCTTAATAGAAACTTTTCTAAAGTAGTACCAGGACGTGTGGATGGAGATTCTCCCGGTGTAACTGGATGACTGGATGGTGGGTTTTGTGGCAGTTTACTAGGTGATGCAACTGGTACTGATATTAGAAAACACAAGAAAATGTTAATTTAACTTGGAAGGTTTAGTTTTTAATAATCAAGGAAACGAAAAAGGAACAAGGGCCTACTAGGTAATGTAGCTGGTGCCATACGTGGCGCGGTAGAATGGACTACAGATGGATTCGGTCCCGATGCCTTGGGCAGTGATGAAACAGGTACTGTGATTGGAAACAAAGCATACCTCTTGGAAGCTAGAAAAAGTTAAAAGAGACCTAGTAAAGTCATAAATTTCTGCTATTTGTACCTGGAGCATTTGGTTCTGGTACTGGAACCTCATTTACTGGCACATTTCCTTGATGAGAAGTTGATGGTGAAATTTCCGGTGCACTTGAATTGACGGCTGGTGAAATTGGTGGCACATTCCTCGAAGGTGTTGCAACTGGTACTGCATATTAGAAGTGAGATAAAACACACAGATAGTTTAACAACAATTCAACATAAAAATCATCACAGAAATAGACATGCTATGTCATATACCTGGAGCAACTGCCACTGAGATAGGACCATTATTAACTGGTGTAACTTTAGGGGGAACACTTGGCGGCACAGACGGTGCATGAGTTTGTACATCTAATGGTGGAGGGGCTGTATTCTGTGGTGGCAGCACTGCTGGAGTACTTGGTGATACGGATGGTACCTGTCCTTCAATTTTAGGAGGCACTGGGGGAGGGATAAGAGGTGGCATTGCAGGCGCAGGGTGCAAATCCGACCCTGGATAGTCAAATTAAGACCTCAATCAGAATTCAGATGTTCTAATCTAAAAAGGCAGAGTCCTGGGAACTTATGGTCAGGACTTACCATTTGGCTGTAATGCTGGGACTGGTACATTGCTTCCGAATGACTTGCTTTGAGGAAGAGGACCAGGTGCTGTCTCTATTGGAGGGTTCACAGAGAGAGATTCTGGTGACGGTGATGGATTCAATCCTGAGAGAAAGTACTATCATTCTTATTCTGAAACAACTTTGTAGTTACATTGGTATAAGGCATTACCAGATAAGTATGAAACCCAAAATGAATAGAAGCAGCTAAATTACTGTACTTTCTGGCCATTAGTATACACTAGAAGACCCATTAGCTGTGAATTCCGGTTGCAAAAACAAGTTTGGCCAAATTTTTTAGAACAATTTCAATAACAATTCCATTACATGATCATATGTTCAGATCGAAGTGTCGAAATTAATTCACTTGATGTGATTACAGCATTTGATCATGCTTGTCCCAGTCAGCTACATTTTTGGTTTTGCAAAAACACTAGCATCATGAAATTCAGAGACCCAGATCACAACAATGTTGCTGAAGCACAAAAGCTTTCAAATCCAAATTCAGCTCTCAGTATTTCATTCACTACTTCTAATGCTTACATGAAACATTGATAAAGATTTAATAAAGATTGAAACCATACCTGTACATCCTTGGAGAGCCAAAGCAAAGCCAATGACACAGAGATTAACGAGCTGGAGAAAGGCTGGCATCACCATTCCCATACAACAGAAATCTCAAAAATCTCTACTACCCCCACTTCTCAATGATGAAGAAGCAATCAGAGAACAATAAAATAACAGTACCAAAATGAATAGGTTAATAATTATTCTGTGAAATGATGACTTGAAGCAAGAACAAAAGTAGTGAGAGTTAGATTAGAAAAGACCCACAAGTAGTGAGATGGAAGCAATGAGAGGAAGCAAGTTTATTGAAAAACCCAGAACTGGGTTTGGTGAAAAGAGCTAGGAGAACTAATAGACCTCTAGCTTCACCAAAGCTCTGAAATTTGCAGAGCTTTGAGATTTCCATGAAAGATGCAATCTTTTCTACAGACATGAGTTGTAAAAACACAACTGGAAACTTGAAGCAAAATCAGAGATACAAATAGTTTAATATTAATATACACACACACTACAACCTTACAGTACTGCTAAAGGAACAGAGTTTGTAACTAAGAGAGAGTTGGGTTTGGTAGAGAGAGAAAAATCAGGAGAGAGAGAGAGAGAGGGAGAGATATGCTTGATTAATAAATATTTTATTAGGGGGCTGGCAGATTTTTATGCTAATGGGGAATGAACCAAAGAAGGAAACTTTTCAACTGGGGTTGAAATTCTTGGAGTTTTCTTAATGGGTTTTTGCTTAAATTCTTGATCTTGGTGGTTAATTGCCTTACTTGGTTGGCCATGGAGGTAGTGAAGTTTTACCAAGGATTGTGTCAAAAGCCCAGTTTGACACATCACCTTTCTTTTCTTCTTTGATCTGGATAACTCAACCTTTATTGAATACAGGTTAACTGTGTGGTTTAGCAATCAGCATCCTCATCAGATAAAAAGTAATTTTCTTTTTGGTTGGGAAAATTAAAAAACTGAAAGGTATGTGATTAGTGATGTTTCTTTCCTACTCAAAGATGTGGATTGAAGAAGAAGGCTTTGTAACAGAAACAGTTTTTGTTAGTTAATATATCATTATAGACTCATATGTCAGTGATTCATCCAGACCCAGAATACAGTACAGATTTTTGACAGCTGGAGATTTCAGCTTTTGAATTTAAAAAAAAAGAAAACAAAAACTGAATTGTATGTGGCAGAAATGAAAGAATTGACCGGTGAGGTCTGAACATAAATCCAGAACTATCAGTTCCTTCTTGAATGAGGTTGATGTAATTATTAATTTCTGGGGTCTGATGTTCTTTAATTCTAGGGTGTCCAAACTACCTTGTAGACTGCCTTCATTGCCTTGAGGAGCAGAACTCAGATACACCTTGATATGGAATAATGCTAATCAATCAATTTAGTGAAAGAAGTTGTAAATGAAAATTAAGGAAGAGACTGAGCCACAAACTTAACGCCTTGAAGGGTTGCTATATTGGAGCCCACTGTGCTTGTTCTTTTTTGGCAGATTTATACAGATTATGACTGAAGGGTCTCCCTAAACTCTGTGGACTGTGGTGGTTGTTTTGGATATGTGTAGTGCCAAAAGGACGAGTTGTCATCATCAAAACCTTGATCAGGTCATGATACATGTGTTGATGGTGCACCATTATTGGAGAACATGAATCTAAAATTACCGACACTATTAGACTAGGTTTTCGAATGTTAAACGACACTATTACAAACACACTAAGGTAACGTATGGTAAACTGAAATGTTCTGCAAATTACTTGAAAGATATATCATAAATCACGAGATTAGAAACTTAAACTTACTATGTGAAAAATGAGAAGAAACAAAGACTAGATAAATCATTCTTTCCCAAGAAGAATCAGAATCAATTCCTTCTCTAACTTGGCCACAGTAGCTATCAAATTTAATCAGACAATAGAACATCATGGGATTTTGACAACCCACTAAACCCCATACCTCACATGATAGATCATAGATTACAGTGGACCAACAAAATTTTAGAGTGCTTCACATTGTCCCCAAACACATTCTGCTTTCTCTGTTTCTTGTTTTTCTAGTTTCTTTTTCCTCTCTTCACTTGAGTGACTTCACGGACTTACATATCTGAGGGTATGAATCATAGTCAGTCAAAACGTGGATTTCATTTTCACAATGATTTCTCCTCTCATTTAGAGTTGCTTGTGATCCAATAGTTCCTTGTGACTCACTCCAACTTTATATGAGTAAGAAAGAGAGAGCCATGTTACTGTTTTCCACAAAGCTTCTTTATAATCATCTTCTTGGTGAAGGAACACTTTTTTCACCCAAGATGATTCACTAGGAATTGAAGCAAAGAGGGTTGGGATCTGGGAATTGGGATGCTCAGTTTCTGACTATTTCAAGTTGCATTCTCAGATGGAATATGTTGAAGAAGAGAGATCCCATATTGTGACAAATAAAATATAACTTATAAGTTGATGGACAATATCTAATTGTACCGAGATCTTTTGTGATTAAAACCCAACACCTTAAAGGTGGTTAAGTTGAGACAGTATCGATACAATGGTGATCCACGGGCCATGCTTATCACCGTTTAACAGAATATATACCTCATTACTTTTCACACTTCAATCCTACTTGGGTGTGGCTGTGAAAGAAATGGCATAACCAAGTAGGAAGAACAAGCATAAATAAGAGATCGAGTTGAAGGTATTCTATGTGATATCTCATTTCCTATTCTTATATGTAAAATACTAGTTCCCAATATACCTACCAAACATAGAATATCAGAATGAAAACTTATTTTTTGGATCCATTTTATATGATGAGATTGACTACCTTTTATGTTTTTAATGTATATAGTAGGTCAAGGAAGATTTTGTGAAATTCTTGATCCTTAGTTTAATACACAAGGTACACCATAGGGCACTGGTTGCTTCTTTTGCAGGCTGAAGCTTTGCAAAGGCTGAAAAGAAAAGAGAAACTATCCCTTTCCTTTAGATGTATGAATGAATGAATATTCCTCGCCCAATCTGGTTGGCTCCCAAGTTCTACTCCAACCTAACCCCAACTCTCTCAACAAGCACTTATAAATTTATAATGAAGGATCATTATGATATTTTGGACCCTGAGAGCTTTCAGAACCATAGTGGACCACAATAGTGCTGACCAAGACACATTGCCGATACTTTGATATTTCAGTTGATTATTCTTTTTTCTTGTGGGAGATATCCGTCTTACGAGATACTGTACTATTCTTTTCTCTTTGTGAGCGAGAGAGGTCGTGAATTTTGCTCACAATATACTCCTTAACTGGTCAATGCAGAAATTATGCGCAGCAGAAGGAAATTTTGACTGAGATGATGAGCAAATAATCAAATAATTGAGTCTGACCGACTCCCAACAGGTCTTGCTTCTTCATTTGTTACTGTGTTCCCAATTAAGGTCGTTTTTCTTAAATGAAATTATTGTTCGATGATTTTCTCGTGTTGTGTTGAAAAGTTTCTGCTGGAGAATCATGTTTTGTTATCTGACTAATATTTCATCCAAAAAAAAAATTCAAATTGTTAGTTCTATAATTTAATTCTTCAACACATTCCGACACATGTCGGGACAGCCCTTTTTCGCTTGCATAATTCAAATATACAATAATCCACACAAAAAACAAAGGAAGAAATCTTTATAAAGAAGTTTATTGTCTACCAAAACTGGAAGCATTTAAATAATGTGCTTGAATATGGAAGCATCTGCAGAGTGAAGATGACAGAAAATAGTTGATGCGGATGTATTCAAACTTCAAAGAAAGAAAATGGGAATTTGAAAACCAGCATTCGGGTTGAACTTACCGGGACTCATCCTCATCTGGGATTCTGGGGTTAGTTGATATCCACCTTACAACTAAAAATTTAACCTCACCTACTGTGGAAGTGAGAAAACATAATGACATTGATTGAGCAACTTCAGCTTTGGTTCTCAAAATTGACACGAATATGATGAATACTAGCGTTACAAAGTACATTAGGTTCACTAGTTTAAGGCTCTCGGTGTTTCGGATAAAAAGAAGTTAGTTATTTGGGTCAAATTCTGCAAATCTACTCTTGAAATTTTCTACCATCTTCGTTTCCTCTTCTTTGCTATCCGTACAATTCCTCCAATCAGCCCTGTCAGCCTTGTTCAATAAACCTGCCATAACCTGCAAAATATTTCATTTGCCATGGGTTTCAACCTTCGACAAGAATGTTCAAATCTGAACTAAACTGAAACGTATGAGCTAAATTCCAAATTAATGGAATTGCACCAAAGAGCGTGTGCAGAAATCAGATCTTACGATATGCATCTGGCACAAAGGATAGTGGGTTCTATATCAATTTGCTTTTAATTATTGAACCTGAGAGAGAAATAAAGATAAGTATAACTTATGTGCTTACCTCACGTCCAAACTGGGCTAGGAATTTCTCGCTCTCCTCAATTAAATGCGATAGGACTGTACCATCAGGGAGTTCAGTATAGAAGAAGCTAAAATTTCTATCGAACTGTGTCCTCAACGATTTTCTCCCATCCGAACTGTTACTGACTGCAATAAAGAAACACACCAATCAAACATACATTAGAAGCTTACTAATATCTTATTACTCAAGATTATCCTTGAGAAAACTACTTTTATATAGGCACAGTAATCTTGGCCAGAGTTTTAAGGGAAACAGAACTCTTATAATTATATAGATATAGAAATCTTGACAATGCACTAAAATCTTACATTTTGTGGTCGTAAACTTGAAGCCGAGCCTATCAGCAGCTAAGTGAAATATATTTTGAACATTAGCTGCTTTGGCTGATGGAATAGGAACAACCTACACAAAAGAACAAAACTGTAAGTGATCCCCGCAGAAAAGTACTTTATAAACATTTGGAACATAGACCCTTACCTGAAGATTGGCATGAGTTGAACGTTTTGAAGCCCACTCAAAGAAAACAACATCCTTTTCTTGTTTCTTATAGAACTTTTTCAGACTATCCTGGAAGTTACCAAGCTCAATCTCGCATTCGGAGGGTAGAGAAAGGGTATTGGGTGAATGACTAATAGGGATTAGCAATACGTGGTCTTCAACAAGTGGGCCTTTAGCAAGTGCACAGTAGTAATGCTCCCCTAAGCTGATAAAGAGATGCGACTCTATTTTGGAACTTGACAAACAAAACCAGCACTCTGTTGACCTGTAACTCACTAACACAATAGATAATCAAAAACATATAGCAGAATCATGTACTTAGAGTTACGATAAAAAAAAACACCATCTTGAAGCCCGCTCACTAGCATCCCAAGCAAAAACAAAAATTATAAAACAAAGGTGTGACACTCGAACACCAACCTGGTAGCATTTCCAGTGCGTCTCTTGTGGGTATCGCTTTCACCTTCATCCTGTAAGCTGTGCTTAAATTTGCAATCAGTACCTCTTTCACACTTTCCTTTGTTCATAAAATCAAAGCAAACACCTCTCAAAGATTGTTCTCTTGCATCCATGTCATGTTGAAAGTGGCAAGTTTCCCCTCGTGGACAAGAACCAGAAGATACAAACTTAAAGCATAGCCTATTACCATCTCCAGCTTTCTGCCTTTTTTGGGAGACATCATACCTCCAGTACTGTGAATCAGACTCAGAAACACTATCACTAGACCTCTTTACACCTTCTTTCGCACTAGCTGTTCCCTCAATATACGTGTATGGAGACAAGGTAGTGTTTGGCGATTTTGTCTTAATCTCAATAGCAGACATGGTAGATGCTGGAGTGGGAGAAAGCGCATGAAGAAATTTCTGAGAAGCAGTGGAAATCCAGTGTGTTATAGAATGTCATATAAAAAATAGATCTATACCTGATCAATGTTATTTGAAATTGTGCTCAAAATACAAACCTGCTTATCTTTGTTTCCAACAGGAGCAAGACCTATGAAGCGGGTGACATGCACAGCATCGACATTGGAGTAAGGCTCACGCGCATAGAACACTCCTTTCGTGCCTGCAATATGATAACTAACACAGAAGACAAACTTTGATCAGAATCAGAGGATTAATGCAGATACAAAAATTATTATGTTAGTTATGCAGGCCATTTTATAGAGTTCATGATGCAATACCGTACCGTGGTTTGATCTCAGCAACCAACTCTGCCACAGTAGAGTCAGTGCCAAAAGGCTCAGAGGCTCCGGGAGGAACATCAGATGTAGCTGCTTTATTCGTAACTCCACTTGGCCATTTGTTAGTAATGATCAGTCAAGGAAATCACAAAAACAGTCTAGGCACTACCAGAAAAAAGTAACTTCTTTTTTTATGTATAAGTTAACAAAACAAGGATATGTTAGGAATAAGTCAACGATCCCAGGATCCTCAGCAATTGCTCGCAGTGCATCGACATCGTCCTGACGGTAAGTCCCAAACTGTTGACTATCAGAACATTGCAGACCGGATAAATACACCACCAATAACCCTACATATGATTTCACCATTCAGTTATAACCAGAAATGACCTAGCATAAGAGTACCATCATTTACGCTATTGCATCATTACAAATCTAAAATCATGCCTTACAAGTACATTACTTGAGTTGATTTGATCAACGACTAATCTGATTTTAAGCAAACTAATTCTAAGAAAATAACTTCAAATACAACTGAGTGTGAGCTCAATATTACTCATAACCAAAAATTTAAGTAAATAATACAATCCATTTAAGCTCAGTTTCAATTTTCACAGCTGATTCAGTAACTTAAGGATAATAATGTGCTTGAAAGTAACACTTTTTTTTTACCGTGGAAGGTGAATTTGCCACTGCCTTTGAGCCAGTAGAGATTTTTGCAGACCTTCAAGCCGTCCATTTTGAAGCCTTGGTTCGCTGCGTCCTTGGTCGCCGCCAATAGAAACTTGGCGTTGCCGACGCCGTAGTCGCCGATGAAGTAGGTTGGGAGAGGAATCTCGGCGCGGCCTTCGACATAACCGGCAAACTCGTCGAGCTGCTCCGCCGAGTCCGGGAAAAACTGGCCGACGCAGAACAACGCGTCGAAGGGACCGGTCGATTTGTTGACCTAGAAACGAGTTTAATCAGAGTGTTAAATTAAATCAAAATGTGAAAAATAGAGAGAGAGAGAGAGAGAGAGAGAGAGAGAGACCGAGACGACTCGTTTGAAGAGCTGCTTGAGGTTTCCGGAGACTTCGCCGCAGAGTAAGATTTTGGGAGGAGCCATGGCGGTCGGAGAGAAGAAGCGGGATTTGGAGGTTGAAGAAGACGAGAGAGAATCGTCTGTGAAGGTTTGTTTTGATTCGGGTGTTATCTAAATGGGCCTCATCTAGTCGGCCTGTTATTTTGAGCCCAGTTGTGATAGAGTGAGCTCACTTGGTCCAAATAAAAATAAGTAAATATAATTAAAGTATAATAGCCAAAATGCACCCTGAACTTGGCTCAAATTGTCAATTTGCACTTTGAACTTGTAATTGCGAAATTTTACCTCCTCAACTTATAGAAAACTGCCGATTTGCACCCCCTCCGTTAAATCTAACGGTTTTCATCCAATTAAGAGTCACATGCCTAGCACATGAGGGGTATTTTCGTTATTTTATATTTATTTCATTTTTTAAATAAATTACAAAAGGAATTTATTTTTTGTACAATTATGTCTACATACTCATAATATTTTTTTTCTTCTTCTTTTTTTTCACTTTTTTTCTTTCAAAATAACGCATACCTTACGTGATATAATTTGTCAATAAGAAAAATTATGTGGATAACTAAATTTGAATTGTCGAACCACTATTTTAATTAATAAGAAACATGATATAATTTGTCTAAGACTAAATAACTCAAATATCTCAATAAAAGTAGTCTTTAGGTCATAAATACAATTATATAATTGTAGAAAATATTGTACAAAAATAAATTTCTTGTGTATGTTTATTAATAAAATGAAATAAATATAAAATAACGAAAATACCCCTCATGTGCAAGGCATGTGACTCTTAATTGGATGGAAACCGTTAAATTTGACGGATGGGGTGCAAATCGGCAGTTTTTGACAAGTTGAGGAGGTAAAATTTTCAATTACAAGTTCGGGGTGCAAATTGACAATTTAAACTAAGTTCAGGGTGCATTTTGGCTATTATGCCTATAATTAAAGACACGTTTACTTAGTCAGAATGAGAGTAACTGATTAAACAAGTCTTGCGTACATAAAAGAAGCGAGAATGATGATGGGTAAAGTATTTATGCATTTACTAACACGTGAAGCATCAGTTTTCAATTCCTGAATAATCCATAATTTGATAATTAAGGAGAGACATGAGTTTGTAAACCATTCCTAAAATCTCATACAAATTTTTTCATTCTTCACTCTAGCCTTCTTCTCCGATATATGAAGATTAATTCTAATGAAAATATTAGAACAATAACAGAATGGAAGAAACACAAGAAATTATGAATCAATGATCAAAACTTAGAGCAAAACCTCTTTGAGGAAAAAGCTCTAAGTCTAACTGAATATAATTACAATTGAATCAAGTGTAATACAATTCGTATAAACAACTTTCCAAACTCTCACACAGTTTGGTTACTAAACTCTCACACAGTTTAGTGCTAACTATTCTCACTCAATAGCTAGATCAGCATAGACTCTCACACAGTCTATGAATGCAGTTTGAACTGCACTGTCTAAAGCTCTCACACAGCTTTCTAGGAGGTTCTCACTTAACCTCAGACAATGTACTGTATTGAACTCTTACTCAGTTCATTTACAAGGTTCTCACACAACCTAATACAGTACTACACCACTCACACTGATGTAAATAGATTCTCACACAATCTAGTTTCAAGTTCTCACTCAACTTGATATGAACACAGCTGTTCCTGATCTGATGTGAAGGTCTCAGTCAACCAAATGCATGAATGCAAATGCAATGCTAACTGAACCTATGATTCACAGAGAGATTTAGAATACAAATAAGTATATGCAATGTAATGCAAGGATGAACAATACCTATTTCACTTTTCACACAAAATCTCTGAATGTTACAGAATATGCAGAAGCATTTTATAGAGCAAGTTTTTTTTCCGAACAGCTGGATGATTACTGATCTTTAGGTAATCATCCACTGATTCAGGGATATAAGAATCCTTATTTAATGCATATTCCATACTTGCAATATTTTGAATTTAAACACTCAATCATTTTCCAAAAACATTCTAGTGTAAAGTCAACTAATAACTCAGATAGAATAAGGCAACAAATATATTCATGTATTCCTTAACTATCTTATTCTATCATGAATGCAAATGATCCTTACCAAGTTGACTGAGACCTGATTAAAAGGCAATCTTCATCTGATGCAGCAGAATCAAGTTCTGATTGCCCGAAGATCTTGTTTCTTTGATGCAGCAGCTTTTCCTTGTGCAGCAAGGAATCCAGGGTTGACTTGGAAAAAGGCAATCCTAGTTGGACTAGGATGCACACATATACCTTCATCTAAATAAATAAAAGTGCTCTAAGAGTATATATATTTTAGAATATTTCACAAAATTGTACCTCGTCTTCCTCTCAGAAGAATAATGCTATCTAAAAGACAAATAGACAAACAAATTCTTAGAAAGGAAAAAGATAAATTGATTACCTAGTTTTTACATTTCCATGAAAGAGTATACCATTCCCTTTCAGATTTCATTATGGATGTGGCTCCCAAACTTGTTAGAGTTCGTTGAGAATGCTGGTAGCGAGGGGCCTAGGGTTACCAAAATGGTGGGTAGCTAGGGGATGGTAAATGGAAAAAACGTTCACATGAACTTCGGAGTCGATCATAAATAATTCAACAGATAACTCCCCTCCAAATGCATGTTCATATTCACATTCAAATAATTGTACTGCTAGCTCCAGTCTTTATCAAAAGTCCCATCAATTTAATCTGCACATGCCCTAGCTAGGAAGTGTGAACCTTCAGAAATATAGAGATTAAACAGATCGAATTGAAGACAAGGACTTAGACTGTTGATTCAGGTCGATCGGATCTGATGTAATTAAGGTCTTGGTCTTCTTCTTCTTCCTTTTGGCTACAGAAAAGTCTTGGTCTTCTTTGTTTTTGTATATTCGATTTCTATCACACTATCACATGCTTAACAACTTATCAGTTACTGGGATCTTTGCTCTGTAAAATATACCTTATATGGTGGCGTGGCTCGTTCTTTACTTGTTTTCGAACCGTTAATGATTAAAGTTGTTCTCGGTGGAATTGTGGAAGCGAACTCTAAAGCCCAGCTGAATCAAAACCTTGATTTCGATCTGTGTTCTCTTTATAGACAGAACAAATCAGTGAAAGAAACCTCTGGTTTTTACATATGACGTATGCATGCATGCGTCACATGGTCACAGCAAAGCTTTGTTTTGTGCGAGAGTAACAAGTATATGCAAATCTCACAATGATTTATTGCATTTTGTACGTGACATAAATGTTTGTTGCTTACATAAATGTACAATACTCATTTCAGTGTCAATATGGTTAAATGCTTGTAGCTTACATTTTGTTTCATATTGATATTAATGTGTTAGATTTCTCAAAACTCATATAATCACACGATAATTGATTCAAAATGCATCGAGTCTTATGACAAGAACACTCAAGATTAAATTTAGAGTTCAGTGCTATATTAGCAGTCCAGATCTTAAATAATTAAATTTTAAATTCATAATAGTATAATTAATTCTAGAAGAGAGGATTTTTCACCTTATTAGTTTACAATTTTGATCGATTGGGATGAGATTTGATCGATCGAGGCTTTATCTTATAAAATGATCTCAAAAGTGAAATATTGTCGCTTTTAGAACGTGGGTATATATGATCCCCTTCCTTATTTTGTTGGTACTTCCATTTTCACCATCAACGAAAATATAACCTAAGGCTAAAATGATACGTAAATATCAAATTTTGAAACATCAAAAACAGTGCCGGGTGCTAACTGGTCCTTTGATCCTTATCATGTCTAGCCAACAAAGAAACGTCACACCAAATAATCGCTGCTTATATGGGGAGCACATCACCTGTGCCTAAACTCCCTATGCCAAACCTGTGCCACTATTCAAATCGCGACACCTGTCTCCAACATCAACTACATTTTTGTTCTTTCAATAAAAATAAAAGAAAAATAACTAAAACTTTTTATGAAAAAATTGCTATTCATGTTTGGACTCTCTGCCTCTTCTGCATTCATTTCTTTGTTCTTTTAGTTCTCTGCAAATTTAACAGTTTCCTCATATTCCAGAAAACCTGCAATCAACTCATAATCCAATCCTATTTGACTATGTCCTTCTTCATTGTCTTGCTCATGACGAAAAACCCCACTTTTCAACCAGTAAAGCCCAAAAATGCGTCATCTTCCAGCATTAAAACATCTCTATATGCGAAGAAGCTTCGGAATTTCACAATCATGGTGGGATTGAATATAGAAAAATGAATTGAATTGGGATTGAATTACTCAGATAATGGGATTGAAGTTGCAGAGGTGCCTTTAATTTCGTGGTTAGAGAAGAAGAACAATTGGAGAGATTTTTTTTTTTTTCTTTAAGTAAAATACTGAATGTTGTAAATTTTAACAGAATTACGGGGTGTCCTGTGGAAGTCCACATGTCCAATTTTTATTACAGGGCACAGGTTTGGCACACGGAGTTTGGGCACAGGTGATTTGCTCCCGCTTATATACACGAGCTCCTTTTCTCCGTTTCACAATCACAGAAAGGATCCCATTTTCATCAACCTCTAGCTTTTCTCTCTATCCCTGTTTCTGCTACAACACTCCCAAATCACTCACCTAAGCAAAAGCAGACGTACGTACAGGAGGACCAAACCATTGCAGATATGTTGGATTACATACTCAGCTGGTTCACACCCACCTCGCTCTTCCTCTTCCTCAACCTCACCATCGGCACCATCGTCATCTCCCACCGCTTCCACAAAACGCCACATCAACAACACCATCACCACCAACTCGCTAGAACGCCGTCGCTTCTCCAACGGGTCACGTCGCTCGACTTCTCCCACTACAACTCCCAACAACTTTACCCGGAATCCGAACACGTAACACCGGACAACCCGACCGGAATCGTTCGCACCCCCTCGCTCTTGGACAGGGTCAGGTCCTTCAACTACAGCTTCCAACAACCCGAGCACGTAACAGAACCCGCAACAGTACTACCGGACCATCCAACCGGAATAGTCCGGACTCCCTCTCGTCTGGCCCTGCTCAAGTCAATGGAGTCCGAACAGGAAAGTAAAGATCTTCACCCGAAGCAGGACCATATGATTCATCGGAGCAAGTCGCACACGGGACATGAAGGTTCGGAAAGGCAAGCCGAGAAGGTGATAAAGAAGTCCGCCAGCGAGAGAGGGTTCGAAGAAACCGACGGGGGTGGTGGCCGGCCGCGAAGGGTGGTGGAGAGAACGATGTCGTTTGGAGATGACGAAGAGGTTGACGAAGAGGTTGACGCGAAGGCTGACGACTTCATTAACCGGTTCAAGCAGCAGCTGATGTTGCAGAGGCTCCACTCGTTTTTGCGTTCCAGAGAAATGCAAGGATAAATTAGACTTATATAATTATTTAAGTAATTAATTAAACATTATTTAAGTAATAAGAGTCGAATAAAGAGTGTAATTTTTATGATATATTGATAACATATAATCAGCATATTGAGTAATAATTCAATACATAATCTGATATAAATCTCTTGTAAGTAAGGATGAGATTAATTATGATTTTAATGAGTTCTAATTGATCACTATATATATACATGAGTCTCTGGTCTCATCACTTATGCTTTTAGCACCCTATCCCATTGAATGAACACTTGTGAGAGAGATCAGAAGACTAGAGCTTGAAGAGCAATGGCAATCAGCATGTAGTAATTTTTATTTCTTTTGTTTTGCGAACAATTTCAAGAATTTGAGGAGGTTTCTTTGTTTAATGGTACTTTGGTTTAATTGGATCTGAGTATCTATTCCTCCTAGCATTGGTGACTGGTGAGGCCAGACGTAGAGGGTAATATGAAAGGTGATGGACTTCATCATCTATCTGTAGACCAAAATATCCAATAATGTCTGAGTATCGAGGGTTCGTTCTTCATTGTTTTGTTTTTAGTTGTTATTACATTGGAGGAGGAAGTCACTCTAAACCGAAAACAATTTATTAGGAACGTGTAACACAATGTTAGGAGAAAAATACGTATATTTTTGTGGATGAAGTAGCACCAAGTTTTGTTATATCACTCGCATGATACCATATCTTCTCAAGAAATTGGCCATTGGAGTTGTCCAAAGTGCAACACTGTAGTCAAGAAGATCTTGGTTCAGATCAAGTCTCTCAACCTAATTATTTGTTAAGTGGCAGTTTAAGGCATATCACTGTGAGACTTTTAAATAGGTTGTTAATTGGCCATTAATTATTGTCACTCGTGTCAACTCTCCCATGATCTATTTTATGGGTTGTTTGTTGAAAAACCTAATTTTTCCCCAACCGGACCAAGATTTATATATACTTTGGAGTGGAATTGATAATTCCCATACACACCAAAACGTACAGTTTGCTATATATATATGGTGCTATATCGTATATTATATCGCGTCCTAAGTCCTAACAACTTGATTATACCCTTCATTAGGATGTTGATTTCTTCTACACCATATATAACAACACGAAAGAAGTGATGTAGGACAGGAAGATAATGAAAAGCAATTTAAGACACACACAAAAGTTACAAACTTACAGTAAATTTATATACGTTTTAATGTTGGTAAAATAGCCAAAATGCATATTAAATTTGGCTCAAATTGTCAATTTACATCCCAAATTTGTGATTACAAAATTTTACCTCCTCAACTTGTTAAAAATTACCAATTTGCACATATTCCATCAAATCTAACGGTTTCCATCCAAATAAGAATCACATGGCTAGCACATGAGGA
The DNA here is from genome assembly GCA_963682095.1 of Potentilla sterilis. Classification (NCBI taxonomy): domain Eukaryota; kingdom Viridiplantae; phylum Streptophyta; class Magnoliopsida; order Rosales; family Rosaceae; genus Potentilla; species Potentilla sterilis. Next base: position 4,534,289 of record OY821761.1, read on the forward strand.
GTATTTTCGTCATTTTATATTTATTTCGTTTTTTAATTAAATTGCACAAATAATTTATTTTTTATATAATTATGTCTAATTACTCACAATATATATTTTTTTTTCAAATAATGAATATCTTACGTGATATAATTTGTCAATAAGAAAAATTATGTGGATAACTAAAATTGAATTGTCGAACTACTATTTTAATTAATAAGTAACATTATATAATTTGTCTAAAACTAAAGAACTTAAATATCTCAATAAAAGTAGTTTTTAGGTCACAAATACAATGATATAATTGTAGAAAATATTGTACACAAATAAATTTCTTGTATATTTTTATTAATAAAATGAAATAAATATAAAATAACGAAAAATATCCCTCATGTGCAAGGCATGTGACTATTAATTGAATGGAAACCGTTATATTTGACGAATGGGGTGCAAATCGGTAATTTTTGACAAGTTGAGGAAGCAAAATTTCGCAATTACAAGTTTAGAGTGCAAATTGACAATTTTAGCCAAATTTAAGGTACATTTTGGCTATTATGCCTTTAATGTTTCAAATCTGCTGCGAAATTTTTAGGCACAAAAGGATAGCATGTTCGTGTTTATACTTCTAGCTTTTGATTGAAATTATGAAAATAGGCACACAAGGACTTATAACGAGACTTTATTTCCATAAATTTTATTTCTATTTGCAGCAACAGACAACAGTAGTCCTCGATGATTAACCATAACATTAATCTACCATAGGAGATTATGGAGGCAAGTTCGCAATCTCGCAGTCAGCAACGCATTTGTTAAAACACTTCTTGTAGTCGAAGATATGAGGTATGCAATGGAATGTACACTTGAAAAAGCATTCCGGTGTCACAGCAGCTGGCGTATCGTTTTGAAGAACCACCTCCTTCTTGTTATTAGTATCGAAATTAGCCGGTGGTGATGATGAACGTTCACCCTTGTTGGTGATTACACGATCATTGTGTGCTTCATTTTCTGGATAAACGTGGTCTTGAGCGACTTGATATCGAGCAAGAACATGCATAAACATACTCAACAAAATCAACATCCTCAAAACACTTGAATCCATATGTAGCTGTAATGCTGTATAGAATTTTTCAGGCTTGTCTTGTACCTAGTGGGTTAGTTGTATTTTAAGTGAACGATCGATCTTTTAGCTTGCTGGTGAATGAAGGGGAAGCTAAAGCCACAATTTATACTATGATTCGTCTGCATTTTAACAAATATGATTCGTCTGCATTTTAACAAAAATTCAATTTTAAATTATGACTTATATGTGTTTGGGCCTAAATTAACATTTATCCGAGACTATGGGCCGAAGCCCAAAGGGGTTTTCCATTAAAGGAGAATCCGATATATTTTAGATCAGATTCCTTCTAGGAGTAGATTTGGAGTCCTTCTAGGAATCCGAATTGGAGGTGGTTTAAGGTAATACAATCATATTCGATATCAGAATCCATTATGCTTGATACACAAGTATTTGGGGTTTTGAGATCTCTATATAAAGAACTCTAGGACAACGTAGAAAGGGTTCACAACCATCTAACAACAAGCTTTTGCCTCGCAAATCTTGCAAGCCTCTCCGGAGCAATCTCTCGCGAACTGCCTTCCACCAACTGCAAACGACCACTCTTCCAACCTAGCCGCAAACCTACGCCCACCATCGGTCGCCGTACACCTGCCGCTGTTGTCGAAAGTGCCTTGCGTTCGTGTCGAAGCATCGCTGAGACATATCGAGTCTAGTCGTCACGCCTTGTGACAAATCGAGTCGTTACTCCGGTAACAGTCTTTCCCAATCTGCCAAAGGTTGGACGAACATACTCCGCGGTCTTGATTTAAAACTCTGCTTTACATCCCAGGATCGAAGTAAGATTATCTCAATCTACAAAAGGTTGAGTAGAAAATCCTAGTAATCATTTACTTAGGTGTTGTTTGAGGCCCTTTACGCCGGCCTGTCAACGCCCGCGTAACAGTCGCTTGATCGAAAAGTCAGGTAGAAGGGAGCAGACGAGTACGTTCACCAGAGTCATCCCGCTCGCCAAGGGTGATTAGCCCGCCAGACGTCGTCCGCCACCAAGGTTGTACCTAACCCAAAGTTACTGGCACGCTCGCACCAAGACTTAAATCTACGTCCGCCACCCCCACGTGTTGACAGTTCGACATGTGTCAAAACCGACGCGAACATTTTGGCACGCCCAGTGGGACCAGTGTCAAGATTGCGGAAGCCAATATCTACAAACGACCGATGTCGTCGTGCAAGAAACCAGAACATCAGCTGTTGAAATAGCACAACTCAGCTGCATGTAGAGGTCTGTCGGAATCTCAGTTACAAGCCAAGTTTGGAGACGGCAGACCTGAGATTGAGGATCTGAATGAGGTCCTTGAGGGAGATAACCATACTCCCGACAACTCGGAGGGTATCGCTGATCGCCAGGAGGTAGTCGATATCCCAAATACCGCGATAGCTCCATCAGTTTCTGAAACCAATGATGGAGATGGAATTCTCCAAACTCGGACACCATCTCCTGCGGAGATAGTAGAATCTTTTGGCCATGTAATATCTAAGTCTCGGGCCACTGATGTTATTCTAAAGAAGATAGAGGCTACTCTGAAGGAGTTGAAGACTGAACAGATAGGGCATATGACAAACATTAATGCTTTGGCAAGGCAACAACAGGCGAATGCTGGACATATTACTTCTCTCACTAAAAGTCTTGATAGATTAGTGAGGGGGCATCAAGCTGAGTTCAGCGAGCAACTCCAACAATAGCAGGCGGAGTTCAGAGCACAAATGCTGCAACAGCAAGATCAGCTGGAAAAGACCAATGCCGTTGTCGAACGATTGGCGCATATGGTGCAATTAGGGTTTGATGCTGAGATTTCTGAACAAAGAGAGCTAACTCCTCCAGTAAAGCCTGGGAGGACAATGGAGAAAGGTCCAACTAAAGCAGCTAAGTCTCGTAATAAGGGGTTTGAAACTGCTGCTCCGCCAAGACAATAGAAGAAAGGTGGACGGATGATAGATCCGCCATCTGACGAAGAAGGAGAAGATCAAGAGGAAGACGTAGAGGGCTTTATAACTCGCAACGACATACAGAAGGTGTTTTTGGAACAATTAAGGATCATGCAAGGTTTGCCGGATCCTAGTATAACCTATACTAATCCATTAACACGAACTGTAAACCTAACGCTATGTCCCGCGAATTTTAAGCATATAAGGTTTACATCTTTCTCGGGCGAATCTTCTAAAGATGCGGAGACCCACATAACTCGTTTTCACAACGAATGTGGCCCCTATGCCCAGGACCCTGTTCTCAAGTTGAAATTGTTTGGAACTTCCCTAACGGGATAAGCCTTAGCTTGGTACAGAGATCTAACACCAGGCTCTATTCCGGATTGGCAATCCATGGAGGGTCTCTTTAGGACCATGTTTGGGGTTGTCGAGGCTAAGGTAACCATCAAGATTCTGGCGGATACTAACCAGGAGCCTGATGAATCCGCCATCGACTATTTGAAGCGCTTTAAACTCCTGCGAGCTAAATGCAGAGATAGACTAGCATAAGATACCATTGTCGAGTTAGCGATTGCAGGGCTCGAGCCGGAGATACAAGCTCACTTCCAGCAAGTGTACGTCTCGAATATGGCAGACTTAACCAATAGGTTAGCCAAGCATCAACATTTCCTTGACCAGACGAGGGTTCAGGCCAGCAAGAAGAAAGGCGTCCCACTATCGTACTATCCGAGTACTCTGAAGCCTAAGACGAGTGTCCCTCCTATTTCTAAGACGGTGGCGACTATAGAAGCTGATCATTCGCCAACGGTCACTTGGGTTGAAGAGGCTGAAGACGAAGACAACGTAGCGGGTGTAGAGGTGTTGGGTCGCTAGCCGCTACAACCGAAGAACGTAAGGTTCGCCAAGGAACCTGTTAAAATTATGACTTCTTTGCCTCTGAAGTCCGCCTTTGAGAAGTATACGTATAATGCTCATCAAGCTCCGGAGATCCTCGCAGAATTATTCAAGCAAGGGCGGCTCCAACACGAAGGTGGTTTCGTTCCTAAGTCAGACTATATGGCGGGCAAGAAGTATTGCAGTTTTCATAACATGAATAACCATTATACTAAGGACTGCGTCAAGCTCAAAGACCAGATCCAAACGTGGATCAATGAGGGGGTCATGGAGATGGAGACTGCTAAGGAGCCTACTTGGACGGAGACTCGACCCTTTTCAGGGGTGAACATGATTACTCTGGTTCCCAATAAATGCCATGGACTGGAGCCTCGTCAACAGGGTTCTAGGTTCCAAACCTATACCTATAACGCGCACAAGGCGCAGGAGATTTGGCGACTCTTGATCCAGAAGGGAATAACTGCTCTTGAATACATGCCAGGGCAGCACCAAAGCATTGGGTTAGACGGATCCTATTGTTCTTTCCACCATTCAAATAATCATTGCACGTCTGCATGCATAGAATTGAAAGATCAAATCCAAGAATGGTTGAATGAGGGAATCCTGCAATTTGATAATGACACGGTGGCATCCATTCAACACTTTTGGGTGAATGCCATCGGCCAAGATGGACCCAATGACGCCTCGCGAACAGACAAGCCAGTGAATCCGCAAGTGAGGGAAGAGATGGGTCTTGGTCCTCATAGAAGACCCGGCGGTTGAGGATAGAAGACCTGGCGGTTGAGTCCGCCAGCGATAAATACCTGGCGGTTGAGTCCGCCAGCGATAAATAGAATGTAGAAGATGAATCTGCTTGAGGTTCATTAGTCTTTTTCATTTTCTTTTGTTATGAATCTGTTCGAGGTTCAATTACTTAGTCTGATTGAGAATCAATGTTTATGGTTCTCAACAATTTATGGTTATAATAAATACATTCAACACGGAAAACAACAATGCTTTTGTTTTTCGACAAGGTCAATCAAAAGTTTTTATTTACATTTCATGGATGACTTTGCGGTCAAGAGCTTTACAAGTACAGAATTTTCTATAAGCCTTTACTTCTAAACTTCTTGAACGAAATTTACCCATGGAGGTGTCTCAAATTCCCTCCGACCATCCGTCCAGAGTGTCATCCATCTCACTGACCCGTAGGTTGCTTCAGCCATTGGAAGCAATCGGGCTCACTGAGGAGGAAGCGGGAGCATGAACGGTTAGTAGAAGACCAGAAGAAAAGAAATTTACACCCGCCGTTCATAAACAGCTTGTAGATACTGTTTTTCACTCCTAAACTTAACCAGGATGACGCCTAAGCCACTATCCGCTATTATACCCAGGGACAACATGGAAGAAGTTCGTTCTTTTGGGATTCTATCCAGGATCCACGTTATCCAAATGGGCATAATACCAGATTATGCGACTTAGACGATACATAATACCAGATTATACAACTTAAGGTGTTTGAACAAACATCTCTGTATAATCCGGGGGAAAAGACTCAGGAAGCCATAGGGGCTTGGTGGAGAATCTAGAGAATGGAATAGACATGCTGAATTCAAAAGGCAATGAAAGATATGTTTTCGTTGCATACTAAGGGTTTCATTATATAGCTAATGGCGAGTGAAATCCAACGGCTGAGATGAATTAGAGTTTCCCACCATCGGTCAAATCAGAGTTATGAAGGTTTTTATGGTCCTCAACCGTTTGGTGGTACGGAGGATCACGAGGTTTGAATTTCAAACTGACCACATCTTGGAAGTTGATAGTTGCAGATAGGGATCATTAAATGCTACATTGCTGCTTGAAGATGGACCGGATAAGTCTGGGCTTCGTATCAGGGTTGGACTTTTTGATACTAATCCAATATTATATGAAGGGTAAATATTACATAAGGGCCCAATTCACTCGGGGGGCATGGCCTGGAGTTCAAACAACTCAAATGCTAACCTTCCTATCCTAGCCTTCAGATATTCGATTTCACCCTGGAGTTTCACTTCTTCTGCTTGGCTTTCTTCTGTCTCGGCCCGAAGCTTCATCAAGTGAGCCATTTTCTCGTGGGCTGTGTCAAGTCGAGCATTTTGCCTCTCCCGCACCATTGCTATTTTCTGATCGAGAAGCTCTTTTTCTCGCTCCAGGCGTTTGATTTCCTCATCGTCTTCTTGTTCGACAGCAAGCACAAGGGAGGAGTAGGATTCCATGGCCTTGGACAGGACCGAAGTCTTCTTGCTGGTTTTGGTGTTTTGTTTTGGAGCCTCGCCCGCCTTGTTTTGGAGGGTTTCAAGGAGCTTGGGGAAGGTGATCAGAATCTCTTTTACCCTGGCTTGAGCTGTGGCGGGCAGACGGTGAACTTGATTCTCCAGGGTCTGCAGTGCGCCTTGGATCCTCTCACGAACCTTCTCATCCGTGAGATTTTCCTGGTATACTTGGCTTATGAAGCTTCAGGCTTCCTTGAGTTCAGTTTTGTCCCTCTTTGGGGTTGGCAGCTGTATTAGAGGATCGTCACTAAGCCGAGGGATGGATTTGGAGCCGGTGGTGGCGGTTTGTGGGGAGATTGACGCGAATGGACCCTTGCTTGGGATTTTGGGCTGAGGAAGAAATGGGACCAAGGTCCATTCGCCAATATTCTCAGCACTCCTAGACTTGATAGGAGTCTCTATCACCTGAGAAGAACATGAGTGTGATGAGAATTAATACTTAAACAATCTAAACATAAAATGAATAAAGGTTGTTAGAAGGGTACCTCTGGTTCAGGAGGGGTATCCGCCGGGATTTCTACCCATGGAGTTACTGGCTTCGCAGGTTAACCCAGGGAAGAAGCTGGGGGCACTTCCGGGTAGGATCCGGCTTCTATGACGACGTCTGCGTTTGACTGCAGGAACTCTTCAATGGTCACTCCTGGTACTTATGGTTCTGGGTCTGACTCCAGAAGTATCACCCTCGGCGGTTCTTTCACGATCGCCAGTGCTGTCGAGACTCGGGCGGATGATGTCTCTCCCACGGTTTCCTCTGCGGAGGGGGCCGGATTGGTCAAAGGATTAGTCTGGGCTGGAGTTGGAGCATTGACCAAAGGAGTGCAGGTGGTACCTGTATCAGGAGAAAGCCAGTTTAGGGGAGTTGCATCTATTGGAGGTTTTCTCCGGCATCGATCAAGAAAACTTTCAAGTTTTTGCCAGGCGGCTTGGATTTCGTCCCAGGTCTCTGGAATTCTATGTCCAGGTTCAGGACCACCTGGTGGTGAACTAATAGAGCCGGAAGACTAACCTGAGGGAATCTCAATTGGTTTGGGTGCAGTGGGAGCAGTGCCGGAAGTTGGTTTTTTACTTCGTTTGAGAGCTAGCCCCTGGGGAAGAAAGTTCGCCCACTACATCAGACTTATAAGTTGGTCTAAAGAAAAATATCAGTTAATGATGAAGCTTTCATGGCGGATTAATGTAAATACTTACTGGCACGTTGTCTTCCTCATCTTCTTCCTCTTCAATCGCTGGGGGAGGAGGCTTCACTTTCTTCTGACTTTGAGTCGCCGCAGGGGGAGCCTTCATTTTCTTCATGGCGAGAAGGGATTTCTTGGAGACCTGTGGCACGAAAAATTAGTTAGTGGTTTTTCTAACTATAACATAACCAAGGTGAATAGTAGCTTAGCGAATGTTTACCTGTACAATATCAGCTTCTGGCTCAGGGTACAAAGGACCCCCATCGAGTACCTTGGCGTCCTCAGAGGTGAGAAACTTCCGGTGGCTCCGAAATAAGGACATGAACCAATGCATAGACTCCTTCTTGAAAAAGTGGCCTCGGAGTTTTTCCCACCAAACTTGATATTCGTCTGAGGCAATGCTGGAAATTGTCAACTCTTGGCATTCCTCTAGCGAGGGAAGGATTGCAGGACGCAGGGTAAAAGTTGAAGGAGCATCTTCATCCGCCGGATTGTCCTTGCTCGGCCGCCAGGCGGAGAATAGGTTGATGCTCTGGACTGGCAGATAAGGGAGAAGCTGTGTAAGTCCGAATTGGCGAGCGAATAGCTGGGGTGCATAGACTTCGACGCCTTGTCCACCTTTGTCTGAAGAGAAGAGGGGGAGGTCCGCCATAGAAATGCATTGCAGAAATAATCTTTGCCCTTCCTCGCATTGATCGACGGACGGCAGAAAGCCAGTTCTCAGAGCTAAAGGGTGCTGCCGGTTTAGGAGCATCTGGGCCTCCGAGTAGAAGCCTGGCGCATCCGTCTGGTAAATGATATCAAAACAAGGCGTGTAGCCTTCACCATAGAGAGGCGGCTGGCCAGCGTAGGCCGCTCCCACAATCATCTCGTCCCCTAGCTCCTTTGGCTCCGAAGCCAATCCGGGGAAGTATATATTAGCACATATCTCCAGAATCCACAACGGCCCAGGGACTTTGCAGGTCAAGGGATTCATCGAAAGGGTATGGAGTCCTCTGTAGAGGTGAGCCAAGACTATTGGGGCAAGGCTGATTTCGTTACGCGCATAGAGGATTTCCGCCATTCGTTTGTAGGTCTTGGTCATCTTGGAGGCGGATGGGCAGAATACGAACTTGTTTATCCAAAAGTCGAGGAAGGCTATTCCTCCGATATCATCCGTCATCGGGCTAAACTCATCAATCCACGTCTGATAGCTCATATTGTGGAGAGCAGGCATAGGGGTGGACGACACATCACTTTGTGGATAGTCATCTTGATCAAAGGGTTTTCTGCCCATAGGAAATCCTAGCCCGGCGTATAGGTCTAGAAGGGTGACGCTGGCTTGCCCGAACTTAAAGTCGAAGGCGTTCGCGGATGGATTCCAGAAACATGCCAGGGACATAAACATGCAGCGATTTCCTCCCTTTGGATTGAGACTGAAGCAAAGGTCGAGGACCTCTTCTATCCCGGCATACCGCCACCTTCGGGCGTCTATCTTTTGCCTCTTGACATACCAATTCACCATGGTCCGAGTTGGTAGAGGCCAGCAGCAAGAGGTGATGGGAACCTCAAAATGGTTCGTGGATTTCCATTCTCCACAGTTGATGCTATGTCCGCGAAACGCCACCGGTGGTGGACGGCACTGGTCCACAATGGAAGATAGGGCTTGGGTGTTGAACTCTTGTTGCTTGGGACCTAGCCCGGCACGGCCGTAGTCATCAGGTGGGGTAAGGGAGGTCTGAAATGGGCTTCCGATTTCGAGGACGGAATCAATGATTCTTTTCTTTCCACGAAGAGCTTCTGGGTAGTAAATTTCTGAGGCCATGGTTGAGAGGTGAAGAAAAGTTTGAAATTTCGGGATGGAATTGGCATTTCTTGATTGGGGCTTTATAGAATCTGAAAAGAGGTTCTGTGAATTTCTGAGGCGTTGTGTTTGGAAACGATTTAGGGTTTCGTGAACAGTCTTCTGAGCTTGAATTGGTAAAGTTGCATTGGTTAGAGGGAACAACGCATTCTTTCAAGTTTTAAATAGGTCCGGATTGGGCTTTCTCAACCTTCTTCAATTTCAATGGGCTTTTAATTTCGAAGGCTGGGGGGTAATGTTTGGGCCTAAATTAACATTTATCCGAGACTATGGGCCGAAGCCCAAAGGGGTTTTCCATTAAAGGAGAATCCGATATATTTTAGATCAGATTCCTTCTAGGAGTAGATTTGGAGTCCTTCTAGGAATCCGAATTGGAGGTGGTTTAAGGTAATACAATCCTATTCGATATCAGAATTCATTATGCTTGATACACAAGTATTTGGAATTTTGAGATCTCTATATAAAGAACTCTAGGACAACGTAGAAAGGGTTCACAACCATCTAACAACAAGCTTTTGCCTCGCAAATCTTGCAAGCCTCTCCGGAGCAATCTCTCGCGAACTGCCTTCCACCAACTGCAAACGACCACTCTTCCAATCTAGCCGCAAACCTACGCCCACCATCGGTCGCCGTACACCTGCCGCTGTTATCGAAAGTGCCTTGCGTTCGTGTCGAAGCATCGCTGAGACATATCGAGTCTAGTCGTCACGCCTTGTGACAAATCGAGTCGTTACCCCGGTAACAGTCTTTCCCAATCTGCCAAAGGTTGGACGAACACACTCCGCGGTCTTGATTTAAAGCTCTGCTTTGCATCCCAGGATCGAAGTAAGATTATCTCAATCTACAAAAGGTTGAGTAGAAAATCCTAGTAATCATTTACTTAGGTCTTGTTCGAGCCCTTTACGCCGGCCTGTCAACGCCCGCGTAACAGTCGCTTGATCGAAAAGTCAGGTAGAAGGGAGCAGACGAGTACGTTCGCCAGAGTCATCCGCTCGCCAAGGGTGATTCGCCCGCCAGACGTCGTCCGCCACCAAGGTTGTACCTAACCCAAAGGTACTGGCACGCTCGCACCAGGACTGAAATCTACATCCGCCATCCCCACGTGTTGACAGTTTGATAGGTGTCAAAACCGACGCGAACAATATGATGTGTAAATACTGGTTCCTCACAGGGTTTCCATATATAATGATTAGTTTCCGTATAAATTTTTTTTTATTCTCCTATAATTTAATTTTCATTTATGTTCTCCTACCGTTAAATTTATGTTTGTCTCCTTATGGAAAATCTTTAAGCTGGTTTGATTGCTGCTGACGTTCTTCCTTAGTTAGGATTATGACGTTTCAAAATTGTCGAATAAGCAAAACATTTCGAGTGTTCTCTGTAAGCCCTCTTGGATTTCTGCACGAGTTATTTTTTTATTTATTTTATTTATTTTTTTAGTTTTTTGGCACTGCACATTCTGAATTTGGTTTTGGTGTTGGTCACATTTGAAATCTTCATATTATAATCGGTCGAAATCGGAATTCCTAACCTTTAGCTGTCAATGCTGGATAACAAAATTCCATGTAAATTCGGAAGTCTCTAAAATATGGTGAACACAGTATACAGTTTGTCTCAAAATACCTAGTTTCAGGATTGCAGGTTTGTTGGAGTGGCCATGTCCCTCCTGAGCCTTGGCAATTTCTTGTGTAACACCCTAGTTTTCTGAATGAATAATGACGCCCTTCTCTTTCCGAAGAACACTGTGTAAACAAGGTCGACCGTCTTAAGCCATTGATCTTCGATGGCCATCACACAGGATTCTATAGATTTGGATTGTGCTAATAAGTTACAGCATGAATATGTACGTGTTCTGATGCATGGTAGTGCTTTCTTTGGTGTACGTTATTAGTACCAACACTTACTGGTTCATCATTGCGATCAGTTTAGTCAGTGTCAGTTTACCGATTCATATGTCAGTTATATATCAACTAGACTCGGGGAGATCGAGTCAAGAACAATGCTCTCATCTTTAGGCCAAATGTGGCAGTACTTGCTTCCCTTCCCAGTGGAAATGTAGTTCATCATCATAAATTTATCAATCCCTAAAAAAAATTTAAAAAAATAAAAAAATAATTATAAGGCAACACAACTAGGACTGGCATGATATGTTAATTTACCGCAATTACCACAAAACCAACTGAGCCGATTAAATTGGTAACCGACATAGTCGGTAATCGACTTGCACGGTACGGTAACCATACCAAGTCCTCTATTTGCGGTACGGCACGGTAATACATTTCCCATACCATGGTAATTACCGTACCGACAGATATATTTATATTTTTTAAAATTATATAAAATTATCTAATCCTAGCCGTTGATTGAAGATTGCTTTAATCTTAGCCGTCAACAATGTGAACAATTTCTTACTTTCATTGAACTATGTTTGTGATTTATTAATCTGTTATTGAACGATTTGAATTTTGAACTGTGTTTATGAGTTGTGAGTTGTAACTTTATGGTTGTATCACTTGTATGAACTTTATTAAGTTAGTTTTATAACTCTTTGTTGATCATTTCATATTACAATAATTATATATTGAAATTATGCATAAGTTCATAGCAGGAAAACCTTAAAAGATTTGGGGCAGGTCTTATTTTTCATGAAAAAAACTGGCCCAATTTAATGTTGGTACAAGACTCAACCGTACCGTACCAATATGTATTATACCGTACCAAACTATTGGTATACCGACTTTGGTGGTTGGTAATGGTAATAGAATTTTGTCTACCGATTATAATTAGTTGGTAAATGGTAATGGAAAAAAAACATATTGGTAACCGTACCATGCCAGCCCTAAACACAACGGGTGGCAAAATATATAAGACTTTTATTTCCATAGATTAATTTCTATTTTCAGCGATGACAACAATAATATTTCTCAGTAATTAACCAGAACAGTAAGCTATCGGAGGAGGTCGTGGACGCATATTTGTAATCTCGCAGCACAAAAAGCATTTGTCATAACACTTCTTGTAATGAAAGATATGACCCATGCAATATAATGAACACTTGGATGTACATTTTGCAGCCACACCAAACACACTGTTTGGAAGAACCACCTCCTTCTTGTAATTTGTATCGAAATTAACCTGTGATGATGATGATGATGAAAGTTCACCCTTGTAGGAGAAAACACGATGAGATGCTTCATCTTCTAGATTAGTTTTGGACTTAGCCAGTAGTGATGATGAGGCCTCACCATCGTTAGATAAAACACGATCAAACGCTTCATCTCCTGGAATAGTATTGGAATTGACCAGTGATGATGATGAGACTTCACCGTCGTTGCAGAAAACACGATTATATCCTTCATTTTCAGGATAAACAGCTGTGTCATCGGTGACTTGATATCGAGCAAGAACAAGAATAAGCATGCTCAGTAAAATCACTATCTTCAAAACAATTGCATCCATAACTGCCTATACGTACTCCTTAATTTCTTACAACTTTGCTTTGTACTTAGGTGATGGATCAATCTTTTTGCTCACTGGTGAATGCAATGGAAGCTAAACCCACAATTTATACTATACTCCGTTTGCCAATTTAGCAAATATAATTCATCATTTTAATTGTATTCTATCTTAAAAGATACTATTGAATTTCTGTCAATTGTCTCCTACAATTGAATTTTTATCTATCTTCTCCTACAATTTAATTTTCGTTGGTCTCATTTAGGCAAATTTTTAAGTTATTTCCTTCCATGTCCAAATGAATTACTCTCTTTCCTATTTTCTTTACATTTATTACTCATTACAAAAAAAATTAGTAAAAGGGAGTTCTAATTCCACCTCTATTTTTACTATATGTACCTCAACATCATATTTTTGTTCCTTAAATTGTCAGTTTTACCCTTTATTATTGTTATTTTCTTTTGTTTTGTTTTCTTTTGTTTGTATGTTTGAGTTTGTGAGTTTAAAAAAACCTCTCTCTGGTAAAGGCTCTCTACACTCTAAATTCTATAGCTTTATTGATGATCATAACCACCAGCACTACTCGTCTTAACAAAAACTGAACAGTTTTTTTTATTTATAGGTCAATAAATTAATGAGATTGATAGTGTTAGATATGGGTTAAAATGATCAGATTAATTAGGATTCGTGAAAATTGTGATATAAACCAAAACCTTGATGACTTGATTTAGTGTTTATGTGTTATTTCAAAGTGTAGAGTATCCATCCAAAATATTAGATTCATTTAGTTCGGGGTAGTGAACAACAAAGAAGAAATTAAAGAGGAAAAAAAAATAAAAATAAAAAATAGTTGTGATCTTGTTTGAAGACAGAAGAACATAAAAATGAGAATACATAAGAGAAAGATGTACCGAAAGAGAATTCCGAGTGAGAAAAACGATGATTAATTAAGGGATAATTAACTTCTTTTTTTGTTGGGTTTCTTTTTCTTTTTTTTTGGAAAATCATTAGAGGTGCATAACAGTAATAAAAACGTTACAAAATTAATGGAGGTGTATTTAGCAAGTTTTGAGGTCTAAATAGACCCCATATTTAAAATTTAGCAACTTTTTAGATTACTTTTCTTTATGTTTGGAACGTAAAGCTCTTGAAAATTTTCGTTTCTATTCTCTTTCATTTCTAATAGGAAGGACAGCCGAACTGTTGTCATTTTTTGCGAACCAAACGAGACGTTAATATTATTTGTGTCAACAAGTAACAACATATTGTTGTGGATCTAATTGTTAGTGTTTAATTTGTACAGTTGTAAAACGACCAAAGGTTCAAATCTTATTGACTTGATTTTATTTCTGACCAAATATGTTTTGAGTTTAGTGAAAGTGCATGTAGTCCATTGTCATAAATTTAAGGGTGGTGCTTTTAACACACGTTATTAGCTATTAACATACATTCCAAAAGGAAATGTAATCAATAGCATCACTTTGACGGAGTGTGGATGTAAAAAAGGTTGTGTTAATAGGGAAAAAAAAAAGTGTGTTACTAACATCACCTTAAAGTGTGTTTTAGATTAATTAGTGCGCACTCTCATATAATAAAGTAATTTTAAGTGTTTAAATTAACTCCAGAGCTCCATTGGACCTTACTTGGATATTAGTTATTCAATGTCTCCAATAGTGTTCAAAAAATTCAAAACTCAGATATACTTACTGCACGCAGAGTTCCATAACGATATGCACATGCATCATCCTAAGTCTAGAATTTGATTTTTCGCTTGTCCCGGGCAGTAGGAAAATTTCCTCTTAATAATTTGTAGGAAATTGCAGCTGACTAGCGTTTAATTTTCTGTATTTCCGTTTACTGTGTGGCTGGCTAGCTTAAAAAAGCAAATTGATCGAGAGAAATCATAATTAAGAACATAACTACGTACACAGTAAAAGCAATAAACGGAATTGTTACTACGAAGTTCCAGTCGAAATTATGACATAATTCCCAGCATATTACTAATTTTTATTAACAGATTACAAGTCCAACCCGAAACAGGTAGCAAAATACGTAGAACATTATTCTTCTTGTTGCAGCAACAATAATCCAAAACCCAGAAATACTACATTAATCTAGCAGAGGAGCTTTGGGAGGCAGTGGCATCACCTTGCATTTAAGAACGCATGATGGATAACAATCCAGCTGCCAGAAAGTAACAGCGCATTCGAAAACACACTTGGTGAGACAATATTTTGAGTTTCTGTAGCCCCAGTTTGGAACCACCCTATTATAATTGGTGTTGGAATTAACCAGTGATGATAATGAGGCCTCATCGTTACTGTTATTGACTACATGATAAGCGCCATCATCATCCTCAACGAGTTGATATCGAGCTAGAATAAGCACAAGCATGCTCACCAAGATTACCATTCTCAACACTACACCAGAACCCATTGCTGCCTTCGAACCCTTGACTAATTCTCTCTTTTTACCCTCGATCTGATCTATTATCTCTTAGTTTGTTGGTGAATGGAGTAGGACATATATGGACCGTCAATTTATAGGATGACCATTTGGTCAATTTAAGGAATTAATCTTACTATGGAATATATGGATTCTTAATTTTATCCTACATCATCCTACATTGAATTGTTTTCTATTTTTTGTTCTCCCTTTTTCGCATTAAGGAAACCAATAATGTTTTCTCTCAATTTGATTATTTCTATATTGCCGTTGTGGATCATTGTTGATCGATTATCATAATGACATTAGGTTTTTCTTTTAAGGTACACAACATGCATAACGTTTGATTTCTAAATAAATGCATGTTCTTCCTTGAGTTCCATTCTGATGGAGGATGTATTTTAAGCGCTTATGAACGTTTAGGCTTCAGTATTTATAGTATTAACAGGATCCTTAACTCTATTATTTGGATCAATTAGATATTACACACTTTATAATTAGATCTTTTTTTTGTACGCCGATTAAGATGTTCATATCCGTTTCCCATGCATTTTTAATATAGGCAAAACAAGTATGAATTTTAATTTCTTAGTAATCAACGTTATGCATGTTGTGTCTCTACTAAATCTGTTGGTCAGAAGACATAAACTATTAGCTATCGATCGGCAGTCCCGCAAACGTACAAGATTCAAATCAATTCACCCAATTTACCGAACGTTATTCGTTACCCGTTAGCCTACATATTAATCCATTGTCCATGATCTGCTATTCGTTGGCCGTTACCCGTCACCAGTTCATCCTTAGCCCGTCACCAGTTCATCCTTAGCCATTGCTCCTTATACGTGACTCTTTTCTATTCAATGTTACTCGTTCGTCATTCACTGTTCATTGTTGTTGATACACCTACACGTTACCCATTCACCGTTCATCCTTATCTGTTACCCGTTATTCGTTATCAGTACACCGTTATCTGTTATCCATTATCCGTTCACCGACTCCGTTACACGTTTCCTGTTAACCGTGTACCGTTATTCATTACTTGTTACCCGTTGACCGCTCACCATTAGCCGTTACTCATCCCCGTTACCCATTATCCGTTATCTAAACTCTAAACTCTAGCTCTAAACTGAAACTCCAATAACTCTAAACTCTAGCTCAAAACTCGAAACTCTAAACTCTAGCTCTAGCTCTAAACTCTAGCTCTAGTTCTAAACTCTAAACTCTAAACTCTAAACTCTAAACTCTAACTCTAATTCTAAACTCTACCTCGAAACACTAAACTCTAGTTGTAGCTCTAAATGTAAACTCTAATTCTAATTCTAAACTCTAAACTTTAAACCCTATATCTGAACTGTAAACTCTAAACTCTAGCTCTAAACTCTAAACTCTAAACTCTATTTCTAAACTCTAAACTCTAAACTCTAACTTTAAACTCTAAACTCTAGCGGTTGTAACTCTAAACTCTAAACTATAAACTTTGCACTAAAATGACTGCACTCTCAAGCCTCAATTCGATTCCGGCAAAGAAAGAAAAAAATTGAAAATTTTAATTCATCATCGCAAACGGCAAACCAAATTCAACAAGCATGAGCTATTTTGGACAATTTACTATATAATTTGTGTTATGATATCATAGGCATGCACGAAATCAACGTCTCTACTGTCTAGAGCTCTTTTTAACCCAAATGTTTATGGTTCCTGGAAAACAAGGTAAAGTGAAATCCAAATATACTGGAAGTTGCGCGCTTTATTATAAGATTCCATTCATATGTATTGAAAGCATCTTGAAAGCAAACCCAAATGTTTACATATATATGCTTTCATCCTTTAGTGTTGCTTTCGATCGTACGTATGTCTTAGAAGTTAGAATTATACCGAGTTCTTTAATTGTGAATGGTTATGCATGACCTCGATCATGCGATGTATACGTTGTAAACTTAATTAGAAATGCTGAATCCGAAAATATAAAAAGAACTGCGCCCTTCGATGCCCGAGATCAATGAGAGTAGCATGGTATCTGATGAAGTACGCAGGTCTTTTTTATATGGGAAAAAAAGAAGAAGGAATAATAATGAACTGGTCTGTTCTATTGATTTCTCACCACAAAACATTTTATTGGAATTATTACAAAGGTACGTAGGGAAATATACAATAATTTCATTTTTCTGCTAACGCAAACTTTATTCCTCAAAGGCAGCAATTATCCATTTATCCCTGCTAATTAACTGAAACATTAATCTAGCAGCGCAGCTGGATGAGTGTCTTTCTGGCATTTCACAACGCAGGGATCATAACAGTCTTTGAATACTAGCAAATGAGGTGCACAATCGAAAAAACACCTGACTAAACAATATGAAGCTGCACCCATGTTTACGTTTGGAACCACCTGAGATTTATCATCATTGGTATTGAAATTAACCGATAACGACGACGGGGCCTCATCATTGGAGAAGAGACGATCAAATGCTTCAACCTTGGGATTCACTGCGACGTCATCAAGTTCATATCGAGCTAGCGCAAGCACAAGCATGCTCACCAGAATTACCATCCTCAAAACAGCTCTAGCCATAGCTACACAGCCTAAATTTCTGTTGTATCCGTCTCCTTAGTACTCTAGGAACTCGGATCGATGATCTCTCTTGGTTTGCCGAGGAATGAATTGGAAGACAAAGCCACAAATACGTATATATATGGTGACCCTTCCGCCATTTATATATAGGAATTGATTGCAGTATAAAGGTTCTTCTTTCTTAACCAACAATTCAATTTTTTCCCCCCAATCTTTTCCTACAATGTAACTGTACGTTGTTTGTCACATTAAGGAAATCATGAATTTGATATATTCACGTTGCCTTTCTGGATCACTTGTTGATTGCGATGACATAAACTCGATTTTCTCAATTTATTGCAGGTTCTACCGCGTATAACCTCTACTCCTCAAGGTTCTCACGTTGCCGATCGATGAATCTAAAAGCTTCTGATATTTTGAAATTGTGGATGTAGATGATCCAAGCGTCATCTTTAGTATACTTGACCTCTCTTTAGGGTGACTATGTATTGCACCCTCTGATTGAGGTATATAAGGATTAATCCTCGTCCTTTAATGGGTTTTGGCATTTCAAATTTATTCGGGTTTGATATGGGTGTCACTCAAAATCCGAAATTATTACATCCTACAGATGCCAGGTTCTTGTTTTACTCATGCCTACCGTCAAGCCAGTATTGTGGCTCAAAAATTAGCTAGTTTTGATTTCTCTTTCTTCTAATCCCTAAGTTTTTAGCTGGTTTTTGCGTTTTCTTCGTCTTCTTCTTCTTCTTCTTCTTCTTCTTCTTCTTCTTCTAATTTCTTAGTTTGGGCTTTAGAGGCTCCCAGTTGCATTTTTTATTTACTTAATCTCCTAATTTAATGGATTAGGAGAGTCGTTAATCTCCTAATTTCATTGTAGTTGTCATTTTTTAGATTAAATTTTGAAGCCCGGCAGTGATTTAGCATCATCTGCGAGTAATCGTAAGAACAAACATTATTTCAAAGTAACTCAATCAACTGAATCTGTTACAGTTAACTCAATAAAATTAAATTCATTCTTGATGTGCGTCCTTCTTGTTTGTTGTGGATGATATTCCAGCCTCATCTTCTGTCTTTTCTTTCTCCAAAGACTCCAAGCATTGTTCAGCCTTTGGGGCAGCACTGTACATTAGTATTCATGAGAGAACATTATGGCATCAATCTACAATTTGTGACAGTTAATTATGTGAACCATCAGAATATTTTCAGTTTCAGAATTCAAACCTGGATTCACCAGCTTGTCCATTGAAGTCTTCTGTGAGCTTCATGTCAAAAGACTTCTCCTCATCTGCTCCCACCAAACTCGACCAGTTATTGTATCCATGTTCAAAAACTTTCATCTCTTCCATCAATTCATCTGGCTGCATATTACTCGCAAAATGCTAATAGATAAGTGCTTTCGCAAAATACTACTATTCTATATATGTCAAATATATTTCTGTTGAGAAATTGTGACTACAAAACAAAGCTGAATTCAGGGTCTTACAAGATCAGGAAGGTCATTGAGATAATCAGATTGATCTCGTTCTTGCCTTTTCTTTTGCTGCTGTTTATAAAATGCTAGGTGTTGATTCACAACACTGAGTTGTTTTTCCCGAAACGTAATCTGCGCAGTTAGATCTTTGATCACACCAAGGCAACCATGCACAGGATAACTCTTCCAAGCGTTCCCTTCAATGAGTATGGAATCAGCAGCAGCTTGTCTTTGATGTGGTTCGATCAAGCTTATGATCTTCAGTATGTTGCTCACACCAAAAAGTTTGTGAGCGTTCTGAAACTCATGGTACTTGTTCGCCGGAAAGTATGGAGCCAATTCACAGTTGGAGTCACATCTCTTTCTCTGGTGCTTGCAAGAAGCACAAGCATGATTTACAGGTGTTAGTGAAATCTCCCTGTCCATGATTAGCAGATACAGAGACTAATGAAATCTGCAATGCATGGTAGGATTGCTAGGGATTAAATAGGTGGCTAAATATGGAGGTAACTTAATGTCCTTTCAACGTACACAATCAGATTTTGTTGGAGATTTTCTGGCATACAGAATTCATCTGGATTTGCATAATGCGCATTAATTTGTTTCTTCAGTGCTGATGAAGCATACCACGTTCCCCCCCCCCCCCCCCCCCCCCCGATATAAATCCTCAAAATAACAAGGTTATTAACAAAAATAAACAATCTTATTGTATGATTTCTAAGACATGCATGTTCTGCATCAATTTTATTCGAAAATTCGATCGTGACGTGCACAGTATATATAATATAATACTTTTTTCTACAATTTTTGTTCTCTTTTTTACTTAAAAATATCCTCCAAAACTTTCAAGTTCCGTCAATTCTTACCTAGGAGGTGAAAAACAATAATAATTGCCGGATATACAATTGGAAGATTTGGTACAAACTTCATAACGGGCCGTATCTGGGTCGTATACTGCATCACAGTTGGGCCTGCAACACATATAACCCATCGTCATCGTCAACTTTCACCACCGCCTTCAAACCAGAGGGATTGCGTACTCAAAACGCAGCGTTTTAACTTTCCCAAACACACAGACTCCCTGAGAAGCGAGAGCGATAGAGAGAAGCAAAGAGGGGCTTAGAGATTGAGCTCTGATGGCGGGAAAACCCCAACCGGTTCGCGTTCTGTACTGCGCCGTCTGCAGCTTACCGGCCGAGTACTGTGAATTCGGACCCGATTTCGAGAAATGCAAACCCTGGTTGATCCAAAACGCCCCGGAGCTTTACCCCGATCTCGTCAAAGGTTCATTCCTCATCTCCCAAACCCTAATCTCTCTAATTTGATTCTAATCGCTGTTTATTGCCGTTAATTTTAGTTTTTAATGAAAAATATTGGTTTGTTTAATTGTGAAGATGCTACTGCCAAAGAAGCTGATAGAGTGGCCGATCAGTTGAACGCCACCGGTATCTCTTTCGGAAGTGGCGACGGAGCCACTGCTTCTTCAGGTATATTTATACGTATATGTAGGTGTATTTATGTATTTATATACTGTGTGTTAGTATGTATGTGTAGTGAATAAGCATGTGTTTGGTGTTATGACTTATGATATGTTTCTGTATTTGTACATATGCGAATTTTATTCGGTACGGTTTGTGAATTGAAAGTGTAATAACACTTTTTTTCGATCGTCTTTGGTGGAATATCAGCACCTAAAGAAGAGGTCAAGCGTCTGCCGGGTGGGAAGGTTAAGAAAAAAGTGAGAGTTGTGAAAATCATTGATCAATTTTATGATGGAAGCGAAAAGAGCCCCTCTGCAGGGTGAACTAGTTATGACCGGCATTTGTTGTGAGAGCGTTTAGGTTGCGATGAATAACTTTGGTGTTGGTGTTCTTTTCTGTAGGAGAAGCTGGAAGTTATTGTTGAAAAGGTTACACGCAATAAGCGGAAATGTATTACAACTGTCAAAGGGCTGGAGCTTTTTGGTGGGCAGTTCTCGGATTTGCATCCCTTTAATTTACTATTGTTGGATTCTTACTTTGCTCAAATAATCTCTAACTGGTATGTTTGATTGCAATTCAGGAGTCAAACTGAGTGATGCGTCGAAGAAATTAGGGAAGAAATTTGCCACTGGAGCTTCTGTTGTTAAGGTGATTATAGTTCAACAACTGATGTTCAAAATATGTTAGGCTACATTCCTAATATTTTGTTATGATTTCCTCTCAGGGACCAACCGAGAAGGACCAAATTGATGTTCAAGGGGATATATTTTTTGACATTGTGGACTTCATTACCGCTACCTGGCCTGATGTATGCTACTACACTTACTGTCCTTTTATTTAAACAGCAGAAGTTCTTTAGTTTCCACCAAAAAATTATTCTGTTTTGCTTTCTGTACAAAGTAGGGTTATTATGTAGTCCAAGTGAGTGAATGAGGATAAAGTTCTAGGATTTCAATAGGGTCTTCAAAACCGTAGATGTGGCTCATTAACTACACAATCTTAATGACATGTTAAGAAGCTAGATATGACTATATAAACAGTGGCCAAATTTTAGCTTTTCAACATATTGCACATTTACTGGTGATGCCATTTTCAACTTTTGTCTATTTGCCGTTCATGGTTCCATGAGGTAGCATTCAAATTAAGAACTATTGGTAACAATTTTCTATGTGTCAGCATATCAAGATTATATATGCACGATTTGTTCTATCATACGGAGTGGGAAATATGTAATATGGTCTTGAAGGCTAAACCCATGCTATCACTTTCCAATTACCATGCTCTGGTTTTGGCCTGATTCTCTGAAATCTGTGTTTTACCCTGTACCTCTTTTCCTTTCACATTTTCATTCTGTCTGACTTGAAAGAACAAAACAAAAGAACAAGGCTGGTTGTATCGAGTAATAATAATGCTTAAGATATCATTGTGATGAAACTCTGAGAATCTTGGCTGTAGAGATGTATATGACATGAATTGAACATGAACTCCCATCAGATCAAGAAAAAAGAACATCAACTTAAAGACGAGATGTTTCTTATCTGATTGTTACTCCCTTCTATCTCTGTTATGTTTGTGTTTATGTTATCTTGTGTAGATGTGTGTAGTTTGTTTGACTAAACTAACTAAGGTTTTTTTTTTTTCTTCTCATCAGGTCCCAGTATCTGCTATTTTCTTCATTGAAGATGGCAGAAAGGTTCCAGCTGTTTAAATGGTTTTTACGGCACACAAATAAGTTGGAGCATGGTATCTTCTTCCTGTCAGTGAGTTTTAACCAGATTCAGTGTTGTCTCGAAGCAAAGAGCAGCCTGACATTCCTGGACTTCTGGCCGGGGGATTTTTGCCCCTCTCAAGAGTGTTGTATCTTGGTTACAAGGACAGTATTTTCTTTTTGGGGTTTTCAGGATCTATAATTTGTGTTGTAGTGGGGCAATTTTGCATGCCAGTTACTCAGTTTGTGTGTCACTTTACCTAGAAATGCCTTAAATATCACATAGTTTATCCTTGTGTCGCAGTAATGGCTGTGGCTGCCTGTAATCTTTTACTTGCATGAATTTAGCAAATGGAGAACCAAAAACACTTGCAAATTTTTGGGGTACAAAATGTTTATCATTTCATTTATCAATCTAACAGCTATGTGAATTTTCGCTGAAGTTTTCGGTATAGACTCAGCTGGCTTTTTATGCATTGTAAAAAGCTGCTTAAGATATGTCTGGTGTGAAATTGAAAGTTAGATAATTAACCTGTTGTAACTGAAGACCGTACAATTATTCATCGTAAGATAAAAGCTATAGATGCTTAAGATTTAAATCAATCCCAAAATTAGACTACCGTTCTTAGAGTTTTCGCACTTTTGTATGCACCTTATTATATCGAAGCAACAGTTCAGGCTTATGAGTGACCAAGATGATCCAGCTCAATCATACTTTGACTCCTTCTCGCATCCAAATAATATTCGATTTTAAACTGGTTGTCAAACCCGAAATCATACCGACCAAATCCGACCAAATCAATATAGCAATATCCTGATTATAGGATGACAGCATGTATAAAAGTATTTGATTTCTTGAAGCTGCTTTGAGGTTGACAACATTTATAAAAGTATTTGAATTCCTGAGGAGGCTGCTGCTTAAGGAATGGTGAAGGATATAAAAGTGCGGATTCCTGAGGCCGTTATGACTTTTGAGAATGCTGAAGGATGGTGGTAATGGTTTGAAGGGTAAAAACCAGCTTAAAGAACATAGTTTCGTGAGAGGTCACTGAATCAAAGAGACTTGGCAAGTGTTCTGAAGTGAAGGTCCCTTGAATGTGTGACATGCAAGTCGTCGGCAAATTGGCTTGTAAACAATGTTTTATTTGGAAGTGTGAGTACCACCTATTCAAAGTAATTAATTTACGCTGCTTAGCTATACAAACCGACCAATTCGAACCAAAACAATATCTAGTACTATTATTAGGGTCTTACCCCTTAACGTAACTTGGAAAAAGCTCGAATAGTAGCTAGTTACTGCTGAATTAGTACTCTTCTCCTTGCGTACATTTGGAAAAGCATTCCAAGTTGGCCGGCCACTAAACGACGTTAGTTAACGCCATGAACCCTAAGTTTAATCAGCTGTCTATATAAATACCACCTCTCTCTCCCCCTCTTATTTCACTCAACTATATCTTATAATTAAACATGGCTGACTTCTTCACCCTGCTCATGACTCCTCTCCTCCTAGGGTTTTTGATCTTCTCCTCCGCCGTGACGGGCCAACTCGGACTACCGGAACATATTGCGTCAAAGCTTCATAACGATAGTCAGTCCATCAATTCCACCGCTACAGATTGGGGCCATATTGTTCATGAATACGCAGCCGCAGTTCTGAGTCCAAACTCAACAAACGACATAGCAACGTTGTTGCAATTCGCCAACAATGGCTCTACGTCTTTCAGCATTGCCGCTAGAGGCCAGGGCCATTCTGCTCGCGGACAGGCCATGGCCAAGGGCGGCATTGTCATAAACATGACGTCTCTGAACAAGATGGGGTCGAGAATTAACGTGTCGCAGAGCACTAATAACTTGGATTCTTATGCTGATGTTGGTGGTGAGCAGCTATGGATCGATGTGTTGCGTGCAACACTTGAGCATGAACTAACGCCGGTTTCGTGGACGGACTACCTCTACCTCAGTGTTGGTGGGACGCTCAGCAACGCCGGCATTAGTGGCCAAGCGTTCCGTTATGGTCCTCAGATCAGCAATGTGTATGAACTGGACGTCGTAAATGGTAAAGTCACCTCACTAAATCAATTTGGATATTCAGTGTATTCATGTCAGTCAAATATAATGTTTCTCTTATTCAACTTTTAATTGAAATTCCTAATCCACTTCATTTCCTTGTTGTAAGTTGTAAGCCTTGCATATTCATAGTATTCAAGGATATGATTGCAATTAAAACATATCTGAACAATAGCGTGTTGAATATTTCACTTCCAAACATATTCATGAATATTAGACTGCACTTTTATGTATGTATACGTGTACTAAATGTATGTGACAACTTTCAATTTTTTATGCAGGGAAAGGGGATTTCATAACTTGCTCCTCAGAGCAGACACCTGAGCTATTCTATTCGGCTCTAGGAGGTTTAGGCCAAGTCGGCATTATAACCAGAGCAAGAATTGCCCTACAGCCAGCTCCCAAAAGGGTAATACGTCTTTGTATTATATATATTTTTTCACAATAGGATTTGAGTTTACCTATTGCATGCTGATTATTGAAGCTTGCGCGGTGAATTTGCTTTTGGCAGGTAAAATGGATTCGACTATTTTACAACAACTTCACTGCATTTTCAAGAGACCAGGAACTTTTTACCTCAACCAAAGGAAAGCAGGGTAATAATGGATTCGATTATGTGGAAGGTTTTGTTCTGATGCAGCAGGGTCCTGTAGCCCTTTCCTTCTATCCAGTTGCTGACCAACCGAGAATAACTTATTTACTAAACCAATACGGCATCCTATACACCTTAGAACTAGCCAAATATTATGATGATACATCTGAAAGAATCATAGATAAGGTATATCGTCACACTATCATCATGTTTCAGTTATATTACTAATATACAACTTAGCTAGACAGCATAACATAACCGTTTGCTTGATAATTGAAATTAATTTTATCTTCTTGTATAGAAGGTCGCATTATTGCTCGATGGGTTCAGCTTCCTTCCTGGATTTATATTCCAGCAAGATGTATCCTACATAGATTTTCTTAACAGAGTGCTTGTCGAAAAGGAAATGCTCCAAACACTTGGTCTATGGGATATTGCTCATCCATGGCTAAATCTCTTCGTACCAAAATCAGGAATTGTAGACTTTGATTCCGGTGTGTTCAAAGGCATTCTTCTCAAACAAGAGATTCCGGCGGGGCTTCTCATCATTTACCCCATGAACCGAGACAAGTGAGTGTATATTCTATGTTGGTACCTAGCTTCAGCGACAAAGCTTTTATCTTCGATCAGATCTAGGGCAAAGCTAGCACCTTCTAATTCTCTTCTTCTTTTTCGTTTTCTATGTTCCTACTGTAATAACATATATGTTTTATCTGTAATTTTGCAGGTGGGACGATAAGATGTCTGTAGTTATACCAGATGAAGATGTGTTCTATCATGTGGCGATTTTGCATTCAAGTGGGCTCCAAGAATGGCAGCGATATGATGAAGTCAATGCAGAAATATTGCAATTTTGTAACGATGCTGGTATTCTGATTAAGCAGTATCTTCCCATTTATGAAAAACAGCAAGATTGGATAGACCATTTTGGATCAAAATTTCAAAGTTTCCAGGAAATGAAGGTTAAGTATGATCCGAACAAGATATTAGCCCCGGGACAGAAGGTTTTCAATGATTTGTAATTTAGTTAGTGTGAAGTTGGAGTAGATTTATATTGGGCTAGTTGTGCACTGGTGCATATGCTCTCTGATTATAATCTCAAATTGTACTCCAGTATTGGTTTGATATACATATGTTTAGTTTTGTTTTCAAATTTTAATAAATAGCCATAGTTTGGTATGTGGTAGATGATCAAAATGTACAAATGTATCGATCTTTTTAATATTGGATTATGAAATTAATATATATGTTACATGCACTATTGCCTAAATGGGTTTCTATTTGATATTACACAGTTTACACTCTTAAGATGAATAACAGCCTGCAGATCCCCACAGTGTTCTAACATGCATATTATTTATCTTCATTGTTTTTATATATATATTGTATAAGTGCAGCTTTCCTTTTCTTCTTTCTGTCTTGCAAAAGTAGATTAGAGAAGTTTAAGCCCTTGTTTGGAGAAAATGGTGCGATGATTAATACTACAAGTTCGACTCACAAACCATTCCCTTCAACCTTGACAGTGGAACTAGTCGAACATAATCTGGATTTTCTTTGATTTAATTATTACTGCTTGTTTTGAGTTCAATATCATTTGAATCCATCAATCTTAACTATTTTGACCAACAATGAGGGCAGATGGCATGGTTATTACAGGACTTCTATAATATGATGTTTCTGAAGTCATGTATGTAACCTCTGATCGATTTGTGCAGATCTTGCATTTGAATTTTTGCAGCATCTGAGAATCTTTGATCTTTGAAGGGACTAAATCAATGCTTAATTACTTTGACCAATTAACAAGGGTAGATTTCCTCAGATATCCTAACATTATTTGATGTTTTTGAAATCATGCATGTAACTTCAAATCGATCTGAGCAAATCTTGCATGTAACTTCAAATCGATCTGAGAAAATCTTGCATTTGAAATATTGCAGTATTTGAAAATCTTTGATCTTTCATGACAACAAAAATAGATTTTGCTTCCATAAGCAATAAGATTTTGTCTCAGTTCAAATGATCAATGTATATTCTATAAAAGTAAATGGGCGCAAGTGTTCTTCTTTTGGATTAATGAGGTTCCTGTTTGCCCAACCTGAGTCTTACATCTACTTCCAACGACGAAGAATATCCATTAGTTGGAAACTTAATTGGGATCACGGTTCATAGTTAATTAGCCAACATAATATGTACGCTGTAGTAGTATAATTTGTTGGAAGGATTAAAAGAATTAAAAGAAAACGTTGGGGGTGTAAATAAAAATTTAGTCTAAGAAAGTGTCTTTGTTAATTATTACTATGTCTACATCTCTTAGGTCATGAACTTTTGTTTAAAGAATGATGATAAAGATTCGCTGAAATGATAGTGACTAAGATATGCATTACTCATTAATTCTAACGAATGACCAATGAACCATGCCAATTCACACTGATATATATATATTCGATTTATTTATTGATTTAATATAGTTTTGATATCTTAACAGTAACAAAATTAAATGAAATTTTACAGAGATAATTTAGACATTAGGTTCAAACATCTGAACGGTGGAGATGTGAAAATATGACAAAAAAGTGTGTCAAAAAAAAACTTCGCACGTTAATTTCAGAATGAAAGAAATATATATATATATATATATATATATATATATATATATATATATTTCTCGATATGCTGCCGATTGCAGTCACGATAATGGTGACCAAATGTAACATATATATGAAACTTGGACGTTTGACATTTCTTGGTCTTGGCTGATGGACGGGATTATCTTCAAAATTGGCACAACCTGCAAAGACCAGATGGGAGAGAAGATCGAAGCTTCTATTCTTTGGAAGATGGTTAAGACCAAGTAATTAAATCGAGTCAGAGTCTACAAACACACTACTGGAAACAAGCACTGAAGCGACGAATATTGTAACGGGAAACAATAACTTTGTCGCCTCAACACACCGAAGCGACCAAGATAGGATTTGTCGCTTCAAAAACAAGAGCGACGACTATTGATCAATAGTCGTCGCTCACAAATCATTTAAGCGACAAAAATAGGAATGTTGTCGCCTGCGAACAAAGTTTGTAATCTCTGGCGACGAAAATTCAATATTCGTCGCTGACTTATGGAACGAAGCGACGAGTTTTGAGCAATAGTCGTCGCTTCATGTTTTAAAATCTGTTATAAAGCCCTCGACTTCAACAGATTTCAGAAGTTGAAGTTTGAGAAAAAAAAACTGTTCCGGAGCTGCGAAAAAAAGGGCAGATCGCCTGATTTCGTCAATTTCGGGGTCTAATTCCTTGGGTCTTCTCTTCCAATTGCTTTCTAGGTTAGTATAATCTCTCCTCTTCATTGTAATCACCATATTTGGGTTGATTTGGTGAATTTAGTGTTTGATATCTTGAGTTGGATTTGGTTTATAATGTGTTTTTTTTGTTGTTTTTAGGGTTAGGTGTTTGAATATATGATAGAATTGGTGTTGATTTTGGTGAAATTGAGATTTTTTAGTGTAGTTTGTGAAATTGTGAAATTTTAGTGACATTGAATTTTAGTGTAATTTAGTGAAATTGTGAAATTTAGTTAAATCAAAATTGAGTGAAACTAAAATGGCTTGAAATAGTGCAATTTATTGAAATTTTGTGAATTTTATGGTAGATTAGGTTGAAATTATTAGTTAACGATGTAATTGGTTTGTGTTGTGTGTGGATTGTGGTAGTTAGGGTTTCTGAAACATGCGAGTGGCTTAGTGAGGGAGTGTGGTGCCGTGTGTACATTTATTGTTTCGTATTATATATAATTGTGGTGTTTATCAGCTTAGAACTCCCGTTTGAGAATCAACAACTCATCTAGTTGATCGAGATGAGTTGTTGATTCTCGAATTGTCCCTTTTTGGACAATTTAGGCGAACACGAGTTTGTTGGTCCTTTTGCTATTCATGTGGTTTCCGTTGCAGTTTTGGAATAGAGTTTCGACAGTGTGTCTCTACAATGTTCCTCGAGTGCAAATTAAGTTGTTTAGATTTTTGTGCACTTGAGGAACTGTAGGGAGATGCTGCCGAAATTTCTCAAAACTGTAGCATAAACCACATGAATAGCAAAATGATCAACAAACTCGTGTTCTCCTGAAGGGGATAGGACCCAACCTGGAGGCATAAGGAGAAGAAGTGTTGGGACAGGTTTTGATTGTATCATAAATGTTGTGTGCTAACCTTATGCATATTGTATGTTTATGCTATGACAGGAAACATGGATGATGTCCCCGACAAATCTTGGATGAATTTTCACTTTACACACCATGATTACAGCACAAGCTTAGTTAACGTCGATGAATCTTGGAGAGCGGCAGTCAAGTGACGGGCCCCGCTACCGTCGAAGAACAGATAGCGGTAGTGGACGAGTGTCTGGGTGGGAAGCCGGGGACGAGAGTCCGAGGTATGTACAAATCATAAAATAACAGTTTCTATTTTAGATACGAAAGAGAATTTAATTTGAATAATTTTTTGTGTTTTACCATCTTTACAGGGTAGGAGGTGCATTAAGGCGCCCGGCAAAACCAAGAGGCGGTGCACGCGTGTCCAGCAACAATTCAGAGGTTGAGAAGTTGAGGGCAGAAGTAGCAGCCGCCAATGAACGTACCAGAATCAACCAAGAACAAAGCAGAATCAAGGGAGAAGAGATGATGCAACGTATTGCAAGGATGGAGGCTGCCCTCGGCATGTTGACCAATCCGGATGCCAATCCTGCCAATTCCGCCGCCGCCGCAAACCCTCAAACGATTGCCGATAAATCATCATGTGCTGAAGGTATGGGGGCAATGGACGTAGACTTAGATTAGGACCCTTCATTAGTTTGTACTTGGAACATATGTACATCATTGTTAGAACACATTATGGTTTTGAATGAAATCTATGTATTTATAGTGTTTGTGTTATGTTGAATATGTGATTTGAATGAAATGTAGGTTGGATATGTGATTTGAATCAAATGCAGGTTTTAGAAGTGAATGAAATCGTACCAGAATTCTGTTATTCTGTCTCTGTAACAAATATTGAAGCGACGAACATTGATCATTGTTCGTCGCTTAGATTATAGTGAGGCGACGAAGATTCAACAAAATGCGTCGCTCCATGCCTATTCAAAATGAATTAAAGAGACCAATTTTGAGCTAAACTTTGTCGCCACAAGTACGGGGCGACAACTCAAAATACGTCGTATGGATTTTGAAGAGACGAGTCAAAATTCATCGCAACAGAATGCAAGCGACGCGTCTAAAGTGATCGCTAGAGATCTCTGCTGACGCGTCAAAAGTCGTCGCTCTCTTCTGACCGACCACTTTTGGAGTCGTCGCATAGATATATGATACGATGACTTTTGAATCATTATTGGTCGCTTGGAATTTAAACGACGAATGTGAGGCGACGACTTATTTCCGTCGGCAGGATGCTCAGGCGACGACTTATGATGCGAAGCGACGACTTAAAGTCGTCGCTTTGATTCTTACCTGCAGTAGTGACATCAAATAGCCTCCGAATTCGGTGAATAATACTGACTGCTTATTAATATTGCAAACTGCTTCATTTCTGCTTGGACTGGTCGATATAACAAAGTTCCACCTTATTCTAGTTCCTTAACTAATCCGTTCCCGACTCTCATTGGCTTCAACTCTCACAATCCTAATCACCATCCGGCCGTGATATGCAATTGATGAACAGGCAAGCATCAGAATCGGTTTCAAAATCATTCTGTTTATGTAAAACTTGAGCCCTAAAATTAGATAGTAGACAGCTCGATCATACATTCATACATAATCACACGTCGTCTATATTTGATCGATCAGTGAAAAAACCTCAGGACATCGACAACACATGAGGTTAATAGAATCTGCAGACAGTGAGATGGATCGAAAGAGGGAAATAGTATGGCATATATATATGTGTGTGTGTGCGCGCGTGCGCGTGCGCGTGCGCGTGCGTGACATGAACATGTGAGATAGAAGGAATCCTAGAGGCCAGCGAGGCAGAATGAGATACGACAGTATCTAATTAGTACCATCGACTTGATTGAAACAAATCTCTAGCTCTCTGACTCTCTGGACCATTGGATATGTCGTTCCTATGTTTGATATATTGCTTGATTCTCCAATTGAAAAAGTTAAACAATATATTGACTAGACTGAGATATGATCGATCTAAATTGTTGATTGACAATTTGACATGCATGCATGCTTCGAGTTACTTGCAACAATATTTATCACCACAAATATTACACTAGTCAAGAAATCTCGATTCATCAACGTACCCTCCGGGTAAAACATTTTGTTTTACCATGAAACTAGTTATTTAATCTCCCCTCGTATAGAATCTACTGCATAAGCACTAGAATTTTCCACAAACTTATAGTACATACAATTTATACTTGTGTCTCTCATAGTGAAACTGTGAAAGATATGCATACTACTTTTCAATCGAAGAAAAACAAGACCGGCGTAAAAGATCTCATGCATAGATTTTGTACGAAGATATAATGTATGTAGTCGGCAGCTGCGGTTCTCAAACTTAACCGCATCACGGGTAAATACGAGCCTTTTGTGACTGTACGTTGTAATTATAGTATTGAAGTATTGAACCCTATTACCATTTCTAGCTTCCATCCAACCAGAGAATCCCGAAAAGGATAAGGGGTCCATTTCCCTTGAAGAATATACCCTCTAGTTATCACTGTTTCCTAAAGGACCTCCCTAATACAGACAGTATCAAAGTACTGGGGCTATCATGGTGGAACCTGCAATTTGCTCATGATCGATATGTGGGTTCGGTTTCTCAAACTTTACACCCAAGCATATTTTCCTCCTCATCACCAAATTGCACAACGCCGTAAACACGCATGTGTGCACAAACCTAATCACCTTCTTTATCTTTATTTCACTAGCTTATGCTTGTATTCTTGCGACAGTCCTCGATCGAAAAAATAAAATACTAAAATGTGATCGAAAAATAGGTCGGTAATTAATAGACTCTCATCAACTAAATATTCATCCTTAACTCCGTATTGTGAGATTAGCTTCACAATCTTGACCACACGTACATGCAATTGACCCGTATCGAAACAACGAAATCTTTGTACTATATTGTCTATACATTCATTCTCAACACAATGCATGAGATCGATGGATTACCTTGACAGTCTTGACCACACGTACAGATAACTTAGATTGAGTTAATTACACAACAAAAGAATGTGAGTACTGAGTACTGTATTATCTACTGTGCATCACAATCCTAGCGTATCCGGCCCGACTTTCATATATGCATACAGAGATATGGTACTGATGGAAGTACGTGAGAGCTTGCTGGCTACCTAAGCTATGTGGATAGGATGTGACATAGTATATATTGCTATGTTTTGTTTCTTTCTTTAATTTGGACCACGTGATATTGTGTTCTATTTGACCTGGATCCCTATGGAGATTTCCAGTATCTTGGATTAGTCCCCCCCCCCCCACGAGGCTCATATTCATCTCTCTCTCTCTAAAACTCTCTCTCTCTCTCTCTCTCAATAAGAAGAAGGAGAGTAGAAGCTTACGGATGACATCCAGAAACTGGATCATGAGTGTATACTGCATTGCCATATCGCTATTGAAACAGATACTCTAGATCTCTTCTCCCTTCAAAGTCCACAATTTGAAAAACTCTGTATAGTTCAGATTCATGTAGCTGGACTTTAACGCATCACATACGTTACGAAATATACATTTGGTGAAATATTGTTGTCTCCCAACATAGATAGCTACTTTGTCAGGGTCATTACAGTTGTTCAGGGATTAGATTTTGACCTGCGTTCGATATGGATCAACTTTCATGCATGTATGAATATCAATCTGCTCGATAGTGATATGGATTTACCTCAATGTTCAATCCGATCCACAAGTCATGCATGACGCATTTCCTATGCTTTATACGTAATAAACGCTGGATATACCATCCAAGACCAAGAAGGGGATCCCATGGATTGAGGGGTGATGGGAGTGTTTAAGATCATGATCAACATCATTGCCGTCAAGTCAAAATCCAACCTAGTTTTAGATTTTCCATTTTCCCTAACCATTTGAGCAGTTTTAATTAATTGGCGATGGTGTAGCTTGATGCAAATTATAGGTATGGATTTATGAAAAGAGGAATGATTCCATAAAGAAATATAAACAAGATGAAAGAAGAAATACAAGTGAGCAATTCAATCACCAACTCATCAAGTATTATTTAGACATCTTTTAGAGTAAAAATTCGTACTTAATTACCTTATACTCATCGACCTAATCGCAGTAATCAATCACAACCTCTAATACTACTTTATAATTTTTTTTTAAAACAAGGACCAAAACGACAACCCTCAAGCCATAACCAATACTAAGTTTCTAATACTCCTAAGTTGTACTATCCTGAACCATCAAAGTCAGTCAATGGGATTCAGAAACATGCATAATGATACGTTAATTCCAGGCAACTTCAAGCAACTATAGTCCTGCAATGCAATCAATTAGAATCCTTACGATAAGATATGTCACTTTTGTCATAGAGAGAAATAACACATTTCACTTCTTTCGACAATCACATGCACCCACAAGTTAATCGGCAGAGTTTTCACGGATCGGAGCAGAACTACTTACGTACCCCAAATGTAATTGTGATCACTCATACGTATTTGATATTTCTTGGGCATTTATATCGATCCGAAATGGAAAAAAACATTTTAAGTTATTTCATACACGTTTGAAGTACTCGATCTGTATATTCACCTGCTTCTATTTGTTTTATACTTCTGCAATGATTAAAATTGTTTCAAAAGTCACCATTACATTTAGCTAGCTAGGTTTTAGTAGATATATACTTCTGCAAGACTGCAATAATGTACTTTGATTAGGTTGAATTAGGCTCCAAAGCAAGAAGAATATAAACTCAAATACAACCAACCTTTTCTGCCTTTTTCCCTCATTTTTATTTGTTAGGTATAAGACCTAACTAGCACTATTGGACATGTGTGCACAGGCCGGTATATGATACCTTATATATATATATATATATATATATATATATATATATATCAAGCTGTGTGTACATTAATACACACTATATGTATTATGTATATATCAGCTAACACTGGTGATTTAATTAATATCATTCTGCATGTAGATTCATTAGGGATCATTTTAGGTTAAACATCAACTTAAGGATGGTGCATATGCATGTGTAAAGATTACGTACATTCTTAATAATAGGGTATATTATAGTACGTACAATTTCTTCTGATTGAATTATTTGCTAGTATAGAATATATTTTGTACTTTGAGATCGATCTTTAGGTGAAAGATTTATCTGTTGATTAATGGGGAATCTACATGTATCCGTTAATTATAATCGACATTTGCTAAGGCCTTAGAAATATCTCTGGCTATAAGTACAACCTGACCAAAAAACAATTCCGTAGGTAGTATAGAGCATATATCACTAATTAATATATCACTAACAGACGATTCATTCTTGAATAAATTATGTGTGTTTTCTGTCGCAGTGAAGCATCAATATGATAAACTTGTACGCCATGGAAGAACTAATCAGGCAGCGCCAAAATCCCACCAGAACTAATACTAACAGATTCTCGCGTGTGCATGGCATGATCTTTTTTTCTTGCTATATTTTTATGAATGCATGCAATGCACTCTAGAGTTGTTTATACGCTCGATTTGAAACCCCCACATATTACTTCGTTTTATTTTGTTCATCACTGAATCTCCCCGAATACAATATTAGTTTCTTTGACACAATCATATCAGCCCACAGAAAATTGGAGTAGGTAAAACTATCAGCTCGATCTGGGGATTAACACAGGTTGGTCCTGTAATCACTCAACCATATTTTCCCCAATTTATGCATATATATGTATATATATAACTTAGTTTCCTCATTAATAATTCTTAGTTCGTGTTTAAAAGGTATTAGAAATGTAAATGTCGAATTCAGCGTTATTTGCTTGTAAGTTTCTAAGTTACGTAGAAAATTTGACTCTGTCACTTAGAATGTGAACCAAATCTTAGGTGCTTCAGTGATTACATTGAAGGTCAAGATGCATGGTTGGTATACTGAATATATTATCTAAAAGAGTAAGAATCGTTCTAAGTTGTTCAAGTAAAAACAACGAGCTCCATCAATATCGTACGTAATTATATCCCCACTGACTTTAACCCATGACTTGTAGTTGTAGATTCACACAACAAAAATCTTTGATTGAAGAAAAATGAATGCTACTTGTCTCCCACAATTTTTGTTGTACAAAAATTCGTTCCACGAACCTCAAAATTAAATGACAAAATCCAAACGAATCTTTAAGATCCTTTTCATGATTACCAAATTTTGGACCATGCATATCCTCCATCCATTCAATTAAAAAACAAAGACAACCTAGAAACACAAATATACACATTGACCCAATTTGACGTATCAATTGACTTGGAGCATCACAATCAGACGGCTCAAATGAATCTAACCCCGCCAAATCGGCCCCCTTAGATTGAAAATGTATCTAATCTAGCTAGAGTACGTAGTAACTATTCTGTGGATTGCTGAGAATCTTCGTGATGATCACATGGATTTTGATTCAAAAACGCATACAAATTTGCACGAGTAATTCATGACGTTTGCATCAGAATACAAAAGAGAGAAGCAATAGAGAAAAGGAAATGATGAATCCAAGGCCCTGTCCTCTGCGTATCTTTGAAAACCAAATACGTGTGCAGCTTACGACGTCGTTCCCCACACAATGCAAATATGCAATACACATTTTTAAACGCCAAAGATTTCATTCTCTGCCAATCCACGATTTTCACCCTCGTTCTCATGCAGCTTTATATCCCCAATCCCCTATATATATCTCCTCTCTCTTCATTCTCTCATCTCCTACCTACCTATCTAGCTACCCATCCCGGCCCCTTCTCCGCCTCGCTTTCTCGTTTTCCATGGCTGAGTATTCTTCAATTTTCCCAACATACCTCATAGCCTTGTTAATCATGAGCCGCCTCATCTCCACCAGCGGATACCGCCTCCGCGACGACCTCGAAGCCATTAGATTAGCTTCCACTGACTACGGCCACATCCACAGCGAAAACCCAGCAGCCGTTCTGTACCCGTCTTCCATACACGACATTTCGGCCCTCATCAAGTTCGCCAACAATGTCTCCGTGCCGTTTGGCGTGGCCGCGAAAGGTCAGGGCCACTCGACACGGGGACAGGCCATGGCTCGCAATGGAGTAGTGGTCGAAATGTCGTCTCTGAGAAACCACCGACGACAGCACGGCTCCTCCGGTATCGAAGTAGTATCAACCACCAACAAAGACGACGTGACGATTTACTACGCCGACGTTGGTGGCGAGCAGCTCTGGGTCGATGTTATGCATGCCACATTAGAACATGGACTGTCACCGGTGACTTGGACGGACTATCTATACCTGACCGTCGGAGGTACTCTGTCCAACGCCGGAATCGGTGGACAGACGTTTCGGTTCGGCCCTCAGATCAGCAATGTCTATGAAATGGATGTTGTCACTGGTATGATTAGCTAGCTCTTTCTGCTATATATATTCCATTAGTACTAATCATTGAGCAGATTAGAATATTACTCTCTGATCTGGGGGATTAATTAGTGTGATGACAACCTTGTTTGTAAAGATACAAAATGGTTGTTGACAAACATGAATAATCAAACCCAGTTGTTTTCCAACGCATTTACTAGTGTTTGTTTGAAGCTGGTTCCATTGAGGTCCCACACGTTTGGCAAGAAAATCTTAGGATTAAATTGGTTCAAAGTTCAGACCAGCTGATCATGATCATAACCGCAGTACGAACTAGTCCCTCTAAAATTGTTAATTAATCAATAATTAATAATGATTAATTATCAAGTGGGTTGTTATCATCATCCTAAATGATTATATATGTTGGCTGGAGTTTATATATATATTCCCAGTAGAGTAGTACTACCGGTCTCCAATTATGTTTGCATGCGCTCAGTTTTGAAGGTTAATTTGCTGTTAACTAGGGTTTTGTGTTTCTTTCAGGAGAAGGGGATTTTGTGACTTGCTCCCCAAACAACAACTTAGAGCTTTTCTATGGGGTTCTTGGAGGCCTAGGCCAGTTTGGGGTTATATCCAGAGCAAGAATTGCACTAGAGCCAGCACCAGAAAGGGTATGTAAATTTGTAAGTCTTACAGATATTATCAATTTATATAAATTATATGCAGGCAGACATTAATTAGGCATAGATAAATTGACTTGGACCTTTGTCTTTGTGATTATAGTTAATTAAGTACTAATAATGCCGTGACAAGTTTGTTCTGTTCAAAGCGACAACTCAATATAAAAGTAACTAGAACTTTAACTTCTTTTATTAGTTTAGAAATGGCTTAATCTATGTCACTTAAACGTGAACATCGCAGCCATCACACGAGGATTCTTCTCTATTCCGTTCTTGCCTGACTTTTCTTCTCTTCTCTTCTCGATCTGGTCTGACCCCAATAACGTCGACCCCTCTATAATTTGGTCCTTTGAACTTAAGGGAGCTAGTGTTTTGTCCTAACATAAATTAACTAGACGATCATTAACCAACACGATTGATTAAAGTTTTTGTTAATTATATGTCACTTTTCACTAAATTTGGTGTATATATTTTGGTCTTGTAGGTCAAGTGGGTGCGAATGCTGTACAGCGACTTCTCTGCGTTTTCCAGAGACCAAGAACGATTAATCTCAATCAGTGGGAGACAACAAAGCAATGCCCTCGATTATTTGGAAGGTTCACTACTAATTAACCAGGGTCCGCCGGATAATTGGAGGGCTTCCTCATTTTTCCCACAATCCTCTCACAAAAAAATTATCTCTGAAGTAAACAAAAATGGCATCATATACTGCCTCGAAGTCGTCAGATATTACGACCATCAAACTGAAACCACTGTGGATAAGGTGAATATATATTCTACCATTATGTAATTATGGAAAAATTACAAAGATGAAACGACAATCAAAACAATTTTCCTTTTGCAGGAGCTCCAAAATCTATTGCAAGGGTTGAACTATCTTCCCGGATTTAAGTTTGAAAAGGATGTGTCATATGTTGAATTTCTGAATCGAGTTCGAAGCGGAGAGCTAGAGCTTCAGTCAGAAGGACTATGGGATGTCCCTCATCCATGGCTTAATCTCTTCATTCCAAAAAGTCGAATTGCGGACTTCAATCTTGGTGTGTTCAAGGACATTGTTCTGAAGAGAAACATTACCACCGGACCTGTCCTCGTTTATCCCATGAACAGAAGCAAGTAGGATTATCTATCCTTTTAATTTTTTAATTTTTTAAAACAAAAATAATCAAAATAAAACTCTTTGAACAAAATAATTAATTAACTTCTTGGAATCAATTAAAATGCAGGTGGAATGAGAGGATGTCGGCCGTTGTACCCGAAGAAGATGTATTTTACACCGTTGGATTTTTGCATGCAACTGGGTTTGATGAATGGAAGGCATTTGAAGATCAGAATAAAGAGATATTAGAGTTTTGTGTTAGAGCTGGTATTGATGTTAAGCAATATCTTCCCAACCACAAAACCCAGCAAGGTTGGATGAATCATTTTGGCTACAAATGGAAAACCTTCCAGAATAGGAAAGCACTATTCGATCCCAAGAGAATACTTTCCCCTGGACAAAGAATTTTTCAGATTAAAGAATAATCCGACCAATCATGTATTGTAGAGCTATAATTATTTATCAATATGCATGTTCATTTAGAATTATATTAGGCTTGTAGGTAGAGTGTATTAGTTTAATCGATCAATCTAGAATGTAGATTGTTTAAATGTGAACAATATTCCAGGAATCTCATT
Source organism: Potentilla sterilis (assembly GCA_963682095.1). NCBI lineage: Eukaryota > Viridiplantae > Streptophyta > Magnoliopsida > Rosales > Rosaceae > Potentilla > Potentilla sterilis. The sequence continues at coordinate 4,573,205 of OY821761.1, forward strand.
TGCACTACTCTTTTTTGGATCCGTTGGCTCAATGAAGTAAACACCAGTTTCCGTGAACTTAGTAAGTTAGTATATATCACCGTAAAATATGAAACCAAACATAAATAGTATACTCATTACAATAGCATGGCGTTTCTTAATTCTGTTATTGATTTGTACATTTGAATGATCCATTCAACGTGAAGTAATTAATTAAACTACAGGGTACATAACTCGATCAAAAAAATTTCACCGGATTTTATAAATGAGAAATAACGAGTAACAGTTTAGATAGATGTGAATCTTATATCAATTTATCATACAAATGAAATCAATTCTTCTCTATATATAGTTATAATAATTATAAAAGACTGGCATCAATTGTGGATATGAAATTGGCTGGCCAGCATCCATGTTCCTGAGTACTATGTTAGATTTCTGTCAAGTATAGCATGCCTATAATAGAGGTTGGCCTGGATCCCATTCTAACATGAAGTTGTGAATGATGCAGAAAGTTGTTAGCATAAGAAAGGAAATATTGAGTCGATCTTCTTCGCTACATGACCATGGAAAAGACAGTGCATGCTTATATATTTCAAGTGATCAACCCTACATATACCAACCTAGCTAATCAATCACCACAGGACCACTCTACCACACAGTATACACTATTCAATCATCCTCTTATAGTAGTAGCTCTTCACGTGATTAGATGAACAAACAGTGATTACCTTGTCTGGGTTAGCCTTTGTTTTATTAATTTGTAGTAGGGGGTGAAATAGCATCAATTTTTTTCTCAATGATATGATTGAAGCTACAGCTCTGATGAGTCTCTGATCTGATTAATGGAGGGCAGCCAATTAGGGTTTCAGAAAGACATATAGCTGGATTCTGGGAATAAAGCGCGAAGAATGTTTCCAACAAGCTTATTGCAACCTGCAGGCAATGAAGGAGACATTCGAAATCGCATGCAGCACTCAGCAGATCGAAGCTGAAACAGAAGAAGCAGCCATGCATGCACCATAGAACTCTCAGCAACCAATTCCTTGCTTCCTGCCTAACCTAATGAATGTGTTTCTCTTGCTGTTGCATTTTCCAGACAGCAGAATTAGGAGAAAAGCACTTTTGCTTTGCTTAAGCAGAAGAAAAGCTCTTTTGGATTTAGTTCGCGTAGCACTTGAGCTGAGTAAGATACTGTCAAGACAGAAAGGTACCGTTTTCGGAAATAGGGACACCGTCCTTTGCCTTTAGGATTTGCACGTTCACAAAAGAGAAAAATATGACACTAGTTTCCTTTTTGGTCCACAGAAGTAATCATCTAGTAGAAAAAAAATGTCACTGCCCTCAAGATATACGAGTACTCACCAACTAAATTTCATTTTTGTATCTTAACTGTTAGATTAAAAGTCAGGAAGGTAACGTGAAAAGAAAAATTATCCGAATCCTTTCCATTAAGCTACTAGTTGCTCAATTGCTTGTTGGCCAAACCAATGATATTATAGCAAAGAAGCAACAAAGAATAATATATAGTTAAAAACATAAACAGTATTCTTAAAATTCAATTAATAAACATATGTAAAAAATTCCATTTTATTGACTTTTACACTGTAGAATGATTTTTGTCCTACTCAAGTGCAGCTTGCAGGCAACTAGGAGACATAAAAAGGGCCTCCATCAACTTATGTGTTCTTTCCTGTCTTTATTGATTTTTGCTAGACAAGATCTAGACATTCACACACTGTGAATCATTGAGATCTTGAAAAGAAAAAACCATCTCTTTGATTTGTATGCATGGGAGAATCCTCGAGTCATATGATGACATGACTCCCCCTTAGCTTTGTGCAGCTGCACCATAAATAAATATAAAATCCTATCTCATCAACATACAGTAACATAACAGGGCTCCATTGCCCATACTAATGAAAGCAACTCCAAGTTTCCAATGCCTTTTCCTAAAGCAAAATGATGTATAATTCAATCTTCTAGAATAGTATATATATACATATACATGTATATGTACACCGTATAAATTAGAATAGAAGTTCATGTTAAGTTGTATTAACATGTTAATCTAACACCATAATTTGAAACTAACATTACTTGTTCAACCCGACTAGTATGTTTTACGATAATTAGTTTGATTTACGACATTACATATAAGATAATCAAGTTTTTCGATCAAATACATAGATCAAGTCAAGAGCGTTAGCCTATTGGACTTCTGCTACATCATAGTGATCCTACTGCACAATACATGCTCTTTCGGCCACTTCAATTTCTGTGGACTGTTTGGAGAGTTTGATTCTTGCTCGATTATACCTTCTTGCAACACAGACCATTCGATCAATACCAGGCCCAGCAGCCCGAAAAAATGACACCCGAAGGAAATACCCAAGGCCCAAGTGAAGGGAGCCCTAACTGCCGTATCAAACCACCGCATATATATATATATATATATATATATATATATATATATATATATATATATATATATATATATATATATATAAGGGTAAATTCCTCTTATGATACTTCATGTATTCTCAATTAGACACTTTGGTACCTAGAATTTCAAAGAGGATAGTTTAGTACCTCAAGTTAGGTTTTGTGAGACATTTTGATACTTCTATTGACTTTTCTAATAAGGGCCAATTATAAAAAAGGACTATTGAAAGTCCATAATTAGAAAAAAAGCCTAAATTTTAAAGGCCTTATAAAAAAGGGCACCAGTTAACAAATACTCAAAAAAACTTATATAATTACATATCATACCACTGGAAAAACGGAACGGAACGGAACGGGCATGGTTGAGGCCACTACCGTTGATTGGTTACATGGTTACCAACGATCAAACCCTATTCACTCTCACACTAGGTCTATTATTCACTCTCTTTCTCTGAAAATCAAAAACTGTTCACTCTCTTTCTCTCAATCCTTCTCCGACGAATCGCTCTGCTCTCCATCACTGTGCTCTCCATCGCCGTGCTCTCCATAGCTGTGCTCTACATTGGTGTGCTGTCCACTGCTCTGCTCTCCATTGGTGTGCTGTCCACTGCTCTGCTCTCCGAAAACCTAATCCTTATCAGACGACGCATCGCCACCGCTCTCCCCTTTTACTTCTCTCCGACGCGGAATCTCAGACGACGAACCTCCACCGGTCTCCTAACCTTCTCCGAAATCGTATCTCGACCGCTCTCCTCTCCTCTATCTCCACAGATCTAAGCTGCTCAGGTAACAAAATCGAAGATGATTTTAGGTTTATTACATATATACAGTGTTTAGCATTGTTTATAGAACATTTTGTGAAAGAATAAATGGTTGGAACTATCAAAGTAACTATTTCATTTTGAATTTTGCTTGAGCGCTAAATATTCTGACTGTGTGTGTATGTGTGGAAGAATAAAAATGTGTTAAAACTATATCAATAACTATTCTAGTAACTATCAAACTGTTTTCAATTTATGTGAATGAAACTATCTTGTATAAGTATTCAATAACTGTGTTAGTAACTGTGGAATTTGCTGATACATATATATGCAGAAATGGAACCAAAACAAACAAGTACTCAAGAAAAACAGGTCAGTAGCAGTGACGATGAAATGGAATACGAGTTAAGATCAAAGAAAAAGAATGATCAAAACGTCCAAAAAACAACTGCAAAGCAAATTCAGCAAAAGGTAACTATCTATCTTTGTAACTGAAACTTTTATTTTTTATAGAAACTGAGAAATATGACAGTAACTATCATAGTAACTATGAAAATAAAATAGTAACTATGAAAAAAAAAAACTAGTAACTACTAAAAGGTGCTAGTAACTATCATAGTAACTATCAAAACTAGATAGTAACTATCATAGTATCTACTGACTATCAAAAGGTGCTACTAACTATCATAGTACCTATCAAAACTAGATAGTAACTATCATCACCACAATTAGTATGTAAAAAAAAATACTAACTGTATTTCTTATAAGTAACTACCTCAGTAATTATCTTACAACTGAATGAGTGTCTCAGTATATGTGTTTATTAAATGTGCAGCTACGCGAAGGTAAAGTATCGTCACCTGCCAAAAGAAAACGAAAAACAAATAGTGAAAGCAGCGAGGATGATAATGATGCTGCTGATGGACGAAAAAGAAAGCAAGCATCACAATCAGTAAGTAACTGTCATATTAACTGTTTTTCTTTTGAGTAACTATCTTACTAACTGTGTTATAATTGAAAAAACTGCCATAGTAACTTTGCTTATCAAATGCACAGATAACGGAAGAAAGGCGAGCTAGAGATAAAAAAAGAAAATGGCAACAACAGGATGATAGTGATGAAACTGAATATGATGCATCAAGTAGTGGTAGTGGATCTGATGATCAAACTGATGAAGATGATGATAAAGCTGCAAAGAAGATCATACTGATAGAAAAACAAGAACATCAACTGCAAAATCCTGTAAGTAACTATCACAGTATATACTAACTATCTACTAACTATCACAGTAACTATGAAAGTAACTGGTAACTATCAAGGTAACTATCATAGAAACTCTGAAAGTAACTAGTAACTATCACAGTAACTAGTAACTATCATAGTAACTACGAAAGTAACTAGTAACTATCAAGGTAACTATCAAGGTAACTATGAGAGTAACTAGTAACTATCATAGTAACTATCACAGTATCTACTAACTATCATTGTAACTATCACAGTAACTAGTAACTATCGTAGTAACTATCATAGTATCTATGAAAGTAACTGGTAACTATCATTGTAACTATTAAAGTAACTGGTAACTATCAACTGTCATACTAATTTTGTTTTAATTGTGTTAATTGTGTTTTAAAATTAGCAGAAACAGAAGCAGAAGCAAAAAGGCCCAACCCTGCAGTTCAGAAGCACCATACCAAATTTCAAAGAGTACGGGTGCGAAATACCACAAGAAGTAGTCGAGCTGGTCCAGAGAACTCCATTTGCCCAGCTGTTTGAAGCACTCCACCAAAATCTAATTTACGGTTCAAAGTCAAACAACCAATTGGGGATGGTGCTAGAAGCTTATGATCACGTAACAGATGTGTTTCATTTTGCTAAGAAGAAGTTCAAAATAAAATCTTCAGACATTTCACAAATTCTGGGGCTCAACCGTACAGGAACGTACATTCAAAGAAAAGAGACTCCAATTTCTGATTTTGTGATCAGATTTTTTGGACAAGCAAAGGAAGTCAACAAAAAGATGGTGAATTCAGCCATTACAACAGAATTGCAGAAGAATCCTCAATCTGATGAGGAAAGAGTCAGCAGAAACAGAGATATAGCAAGGCTGATAATCATCGACATTCTGGTCAAGCTTCTCTTCCCAAATGCAAAGGGAAGCCTCCACATAGACATGGTCAGAGCTATGGAGGATTTAGAAGAGACATCCTCATATGCCTGGGCAAAAGAAGTAAAAATATTCTTGAGAAAATGTCTAACAATGTACAAGAAATCAAAACATGCATCCAAGAATACAGGAGGATGTGTTCATGTCATTCTGGTAAGTGCGGGAGTTTTATATTCCTTTATTTTTTTTATATTACAACATTTTGATTCTTATAAAAAATTAACATTCCTTCTGCAACCAGTATTGGCTGTGCATGAAGACAAATTTGGTGGAGCCAATTCTAGGGAAGGAAAATGAACAAAACCAAGTCAGAAAATGGGACCTGGAGAAGTTGAAGAAAAAGATGTGGAAATATCAACTGAAGGACTTGTCAGTAAGTATCATCTCAGTAACTATCTTAGTAACTATCATTTTTGAATAGCTATCTCTGTAACTGGGTTAGTAACTACCTTAGTAACTATCAATTTTGAAAACTATTTGTGTAGTTATCTTAGTAACTATCTCAGTAACTATAAATTTTGTAAGCAACCTGAGTTAGTATGTTAGTAACTGTGCTAGTAACTATTACCTTTGTAACTATGTCTGACTAACTATGTTAGTCAGTAACTATCTTAGTAACTATCATTTTTGAATAGCTATCTCTGTAACTGTGTTAGTAACTACCTTAGTAACTATCAATTTTGAAAACTATTTGTGTAGTAATCTTAGTAACTATCTCAGTAACTATAAAATTTTGTAAACAACCTGTGTTAGTATGTTAGTAACTGTGTTAGTAACTATGTCTGACTAACTATGTTAGTAACTAGTAACTATCGTAGTAACTATCAAAAGTGACTATCTATCATCTTTGTAACTATGTCTGACTAACTATTTTAGTACTATCATTTTGGTAACTATGTCAGTAACTGTGTGAGTAATTATTATTTTATTTTTTTTCAGAAACATTTCGCAAAAAGCAGAGAAGACCAGGAAGGGACAAGTGAGGATGAGGATGAACCGGAAGCAGCTGAGCAAACTGAAGTAGAACAAATGCAACCTGGAATAATCAACAAAGAAAATTCAGAACAACTCAGGCAAAAGCAAATGCAAATGCAGATTGAGCATTTGGAAAAAAAATTGCAAGAAAAGGAGAAAAATCTAGAACAGATGTCACAAGATTTGGAAGACGCCAGACTGGAAATTGTGGTGATGAAAGAGAGTGCAACGGCACAAGAGCTGGAAAATTTAAAATTAAAGACTGAGTTGGAGAAGCAAAAGAAAATTGTGGCCGCACTGACTCAATTCTCTAACCCAATTGAGATGACACCACCACAATCTCAATCAGATGGCCTGGAAAAACTGGCGACTGAAGCCGAAAAAAAAGGGCAGGCAACTGAAGTGAAGGAAAGCAGTGAGAAAAATGCAGAAGAAGAAGAAGAAGAAGAAGAAGAACAGCTTGTAGCAGATCAGCTAGACGCTTTGAAAAAAGTTGAGGAAGAATTAGCAAGGAAGAAAAAAGAAGAGGCTGAAAAAAGAAGAAAGGAAGAAAAAAACAAAGGTAATAAAAATTTGTTATTATCTGTGAAACAATGTTAGTAACAATGAATTTTGAATAACTATCTTAGTAGCTATAATATTAGTAACTATAAATTTGAAAACTATCCGTGTATCTATGTTAGTAACTATCTTACTAACTATCTGATTTTGAAAACTATTCTGTGTAAATATGTTAGTAACTATCTTAGTAACTATCATCTTTGTACCTATTTTGTGCAACTACCTTAGTAACTATCATCTGAGAAAACTATCTGTTTAACTATCTTAGTAACTATCAAAAGAACTTAGTAACTATCAAAAGAACTAAGTAACTATCATCTGAGTATCTGTATTAGTAACTATAACTGTAACTATAACTATCATCTGATTTCCTATCTCGTAGGCGATGAGGCTGACACAAGAACATATAGTAGAAAAATCGCCAAGGAAGCAAGAGGGTCACCAAAGACACCAGTGACGGAAATGCCGGAATGCCGGAAATGCCTTCTTTCAGCATCTTGTCGGGGATTGTATCTCCTTGGGGAGGTCACAGCACTCCAACTGCATCACCGCAGCAGCAAATTGATATTCCAGAAGAAAATCTCAGGACTCCATCAGTTCCCATTCCTCTTGCAACTGGATCACCCTCTCTGAATGACATGTTGGCTGAACCTCACAAGTTCCAGATCATAGAGTCACCGGTTCCCATGCCTATTTTCAACCAAGCTGAGGCCAGAAAGAAGAGAAAAGTGCATTTCAAATCAGACAAAAGTATAACAGAATTTAAGATTGATGAAATGCACTATGGGTCTTCAGCAGAGTCGCTGGGAATATATTCATATGTTGTGCGCATAAAAAACAGAAAGAGGGCGTCAAGAAAGGACGACATATACTGGTGGGGGGAAGTCAAAGCTGAAAGGGAATCCAAAAGAAAGAGGCAGGAAGAGAACAGAAAAAAGTTTGAAGAAGAGAGGCGGAAAAAGAAAGAGGAGGAAAGTTTGAGAAACCTGATGCAACCAGAACAGGTTGAATCAGTAACTGCTGTTCAGACGTCATTCGACAATGTGGCTGGGGTGACAGAGGAAGGTGAACCAATATTCCTTGTTGGTGATTCACAGGAACCTTATCTTCCAAGCCAACAAGAGGTGATGGACTGGGATGACCAGACAGTCTACAAAGATCACATGGAAGAAAACACGAAGAAAAGGTTCCAAGAATACTGGAACAAGGCGCCGAGCGGGTAATCTATCCTTCTATCTGTCTTACTAACTATTTTCGGGTATATGTCTGGACAACTTCTTTAATAACTATGTTAGTAACTATCAACTGAGCATCTATCTATTTTTTAACTATCTGCAAGTAACTGTCTAAGTAACTATCATCTTCTTTAGAAACTATGGTAGTAACTATCAAAGTAACTTGTAACTATCAACTTATTGAATATCTGTATTAGTAACTACTAAATATGATAGTAACTATCAAAGTAACTAGGAAAAAATAACTAGTAACTATCTTACTAACTATCAAAAAATAACTAGTAACTGTCAATGTATCTTCTAACTATGATAGTAACTAGAAACTATGATAGTAACTATGATAGTAACTATCAAAGTAACTTGTAACTATCAACTTATTGAATATCTGTATTAGTAACTACTAAATATGATAGTAACTATCAAAGTAACTAGGAAAAAAAAACTAGTAACTATCTTACTAACTATCAAAAAATAACTGGTAACTGTCAATGTATCTACTAACTATCATAGTAACTAGAAACTATGATAGTAACTATCATAGTAACTATCAAAGTAACTTGTAACTATCAACTTATTTAATATCATGTGTACAGAGTGTTCTTCTAGGAAGGAAAAGAGGTGGGAACAGAAATTTCCAAGTATGAAATAAATCAAGTGGTGACCGGAACTGAAGTCGCAAACAACATGATTGATGGATATGCTGCTCTACTGCATTCTGAAATGATAGACAGGGGCGATCCAGATGATTATAAAATAGAAATTATGCAGACTCACTCTTGGGTAAGATAAATTTTTAACAGGACAATTATACTTTGTAAAAAATTATGAGATAACTAATCATAGGTTTTGTTTGTTTGAAAACAGATGTCCACAGAAGAGCTAGAAGCAAAACCAATGCACCAGTTCTTATGTGAACCACTATACGAGAAGCTGGGTAAAGCAGAAATGATTCTGTTCCCACTTACTCACAGGAGGAATTTTCACCACACTCTACTGCTTTTTGACACGGAAGCATTAAGATTTGCACACTTAGACTCCATCAGATCCAGAAGACCAGGAGCCGAGCAAAGTTTTAACGATGCTAAAAAAATGGTATGTTAGTAACTATCAACTATCTGTGTAACTATCATTTTAGTAACTATCTGTTTTAGTAACTATCAACTATTTTGGTAACTATCATAGTAACTACCTTTGTAACTATAATCTTAGTATCTATCTTACTAACTATCTGTGTAACTATCATAGTAACTATCTGTTTTAGTAACTATCAACTACTTCAGTAACTATCTATGTAACTATCGTCTTTGTAACTATATATGTAACTATCTGAGTAACTATCATCTTACCAACTATCTCAGTAACTATCTAACTAAATATGTCTGTAACTATCTGAGTAACTATCTGACTAACTATGTTATTAACAGGTGGCAATGATTGATATATGGATGAGAGCTGTCCTTGAACAAGCAGATGATATGCTGCAACAAGGATGCCGGTACAAAATAGACACCGGCAAAAGCTCCAGCATAGAACTGAAGATGGTAGAAGAGCCTCTTAATGAAGATGAAATGAAAACAATAAGGTGGATTAAGAACAACTACAAGTCCAACCTGACTATAAGTCCGTTCAAAGGAAAATTGCCTCAACAAGTATCTGATTCGTAAATTTCTAAACCCAGCATATCTTAATAACTATCAACTTGTAACTGTCTGTAGAACTATGTTTAGTAAATATTTGAGTAATATCATCTTTGTAAATTCTCTGTGTTTTTATAGTAGTAACTATCTCAGTAACTATCATATCTGTAACTGTCATCTTTATAACAGTCTGACTTTAAGTAATCTTTTTATTTTGACAAAACAGCGTCGACTGTGGAATATACGTGATGTACTTCATGAGCCTCATTTTTTCACAAGGTGATTTCACAAAGAAGTTTGGGAAGAACGAGGCTAACAAGTTCAGGGCTCACATTCTAAAGCAGTTTGCAGACAATCGGCATAGTTGGAGGCCCTCTTAGATGGATTAAACAGATTTTTCATGCTTTGTTTTGAACAGTTAAACAAATTATTGATGATAATTTGTTTAGGGAACAAATTTTGTATCTATTCAGGCTGACAAGGTTAGGGATCATTTTCAGTAACTATCAGACTAACTATCACTTTTTTCATATACTATCAAACTAACTATCATCTTAGTTTATATTCTATTTCATATACATTATTTGCAATATGATTATGTTTCTGTTTAGTTTGTAAACCCCTGTTTTTCTGTCTAGTTTGAAAGGTGATCAACTAGACAAATGATTCTATGCATAGTACAGATCTGTTCAGAAGTTATTTAATTACAAACTATCTTTCTAGCTATCATTATAACTTTCAAACTAACTATCATATCAGTAACTATCAAACTAACTATCATTTTCGTTACTAACTGTAAAAGTAACTATCAAATTAACTATCAAATGCAGGAAACTAACTATCAAATTAACTGTACAAGTAACTATCAAATTAACTCTCAAACTAACTATCATTTTAGTAATTATCTTACTAACTATCATCTTCCTAATTAGCTTTCTAATTATCTAACTGTCATATTAATAACTATCTTACTAACTATCATTTAAGTTACTAACTATCAAAGTAACTACTATTTTACTAGCAATCATCTAAGTACCAATCAGAATCTGTGTTAGTAACTATATAAGTAACTATGAAAAACACAATTGCTGCACAGAAGATCAACTTATCCAAGTATGAAAAATGCAGGACAGAATGCAGCGTGCCGCTGCACCGCACAACGGCAGCGGAACGCTGCCAAACTCAACATGAATAAAATAATAAAGTAATCTTTCAATTATTGTAAAACAAGTAAACAATCAATGTACATTTCAATGTAACGATCATAAAAAAAAGAGAATAGAACTGCATGAATAGATAACATTTTAACTATCAAATTAACTGTTTAAGTAACTATCAAATTAACTCTCAAACTAACTATCATTTTAGTAACTATCTTACTAACTATCATCTTCCTAATTAGCTTTCTAATTATCTAACTGTCATATTAATAACTATCTTACTAACTATCATTTAAGTTACTAACTATCAAAGTAACTATTATCTTACTAGCAATCATCTAAGTACCAATCAGAATCTGTGTTAGTAACTATATAAGTAACTATGAAAAACACAATTGCTGCACAGAAAGATCAACTTATCCAAGTATAAAAAATGCAGGACAGAATGCAGCGTGCTGCTGCACCGCGCAACGGCAGCGGAACGCTGCCAAACTCAACATGAATAAAATAATAAAAGTAACCTTTCAATTATTGTAAAACAAGTAAACAATCAATGTACATTTCAAATGTAACAATCATAAAAAAAAAAAAAAATAGAACTGCATAAATAGCTATCTAGGTAACTATATAATTTATGTACAGCTTGTTCTGTTGTGACCAGCATATTTGTTACACCTGCTGCACTTGACTGTCCTTTTCACTTCATTTTTACTTCTGTACCTCTGTAATTTTGGCCTTCCAGGTGGTCTCTTTGTTAATGGTGGTTGAACCAACAATGCAGGCTGAGCTAGATCCACCGGCTTTGAAATAGTAGGAACCGGATTGATTGCGAAAGAATAAGTTTCACGATATTTATCCACCTAAGAAACAAAAAAAAAAAAAAGGAAAATAAAGGATATAATGTCAAGTTCATGTAACTGTACCAGTAACTTCACTAGTATCTGTCAGTGTAACTATTTTATTTGAAGTAACTATCTTACTAACTACCTCGGTAACTGTTTAAATGATGTTAAATTTAGGAAAAGTGGTGCACCTTGAAAATTGGATTGACATATGAGTACACATTAGAACCGTGTTTCTGAATCACAACAAGGGCATGTGAGCAAGGAAATCCGTGAACTTGCCATTCTCCACATGAACAGTATAACGCTTCCAAGTTTACCATCACAAAATACTTTTGGCACTGAACTTCATAAACGTATGTATCAGATCTACTCACTAACCAGTGTCTACCCAACTCCAAGTTGTCAACCAGCTTCTTTTCGAAATTTGGACACAGCTCAGTAACCTATCCAGCAGATTCTTCCTTCCGAGAAGCAATTAAAGCCATAGACTTAAGACAAATGCCTTCGTTAAATTCAATAATGGGAAGGCTCTTCAAATCCTTCACCCAATTGTTGAAACACTCAGCCAAATTATTTGTCATTTCCCCAAACCTGTCACCATTAAAAAAACTAGAAGCCCATGTTTCCAGAGGGAGATCCTTCAAAAACTGATCAACAACCTCACCACCTTCATGCTTCAACTTCTCGAAATTAATCTCAAAATATTCACGAGTGCGAGAATAAGCACACTTCATAAACAACAATGGAATTCTTTTGCTCAGATAAGAACCACATGCAAACTTGTTGCTCAGATTAGCCTGAAGATGCTTATAACAAAATCCATGAGGACTATTGGGAAAGACTGCACGAACTGCATTTAGAAGACCAATATTACGATCAGATATGAAAGTAATTTGCCTTGTAGAATATCTCGACAACTCTTCAGACAACATCTTAAGAAAGAAGGTCCAGTTACTCTCATTTTCAGAATCGACAATAGCATAAGCAACTGGATATAATCCTAAACAAAAGAAAGAAAAAAAATAATGTCAGATTCATATAAATAACTATCAAAGTAAAAGTAACTGCACTAGTATCTATCAAAGTAACTATTTATGCTGAAAGTTCCTGTAACTATAAAAGAATTTCCAGTAGTATGTATCAAAGTAAATGTATAATCTGAAAAATTCATTTAACTATACCAGTAACTACCATACTATCTATCAAAAGTAACTATTTGGTATTGAGCTTTCTGTAACTGTATAAGAAACTACCATAGTATCTATCAAAATAACTGTCGGTCTGAAAGTAATGGAAATGAAAACCAACAACAATGAAGAAAAGAAAGAACAAAAAAATGAAGAAAGTGATGTACCACAATTCGCATCCTTTGTCGAAGCAGCAAGAAGCATGCCTTTGTATTTATTTGTGATGAATGTAGCATCAATACAGAGAATTGGTCTGCAAGACTGAAAACCATTCAACCAAGCAGAATACGTAACAAACATACGCAGGAACCTTTGTGTTTCAGATTCGTACTCTACAGCTAGCCTAGAATATGGGTTGCATTCATATGTGCGCTGGCAGAACCATGATAAATTCTGGTAAGACTGAGACTCAACACCAACCACAGCATCCCTTGCAAGTTCTTTGCCATACCAAGCAGTATGATAGGGGACATCTAAGCCGTAGTTTAGCTTTATGTCTTGCAGTATATCAATAGCTTTCTTACTGGGATTCTCACGAACCTTGTCAAGCATCACCTCCCTAATAATCTTGCTGCACATCATCGTACTATTTTGAAGCCGGATGACACAACGACATCTATGTTCGTTCAACAATTCATTGATCACAAAGAAACCATTATACCTGAATAAAAAGGTGCAAAACTCAATCAACATATATACTTTTTCATAGTAACTATCCAAGTAACTAATAACTATCCAGTTAACAATTCCTGTAACGTTAACACTGAGAAATATAGAAAGTAACTATCTAAGTAACTACTAACTACTGAAGAAAAAAACAGGTAACTATCAAAGTAACTATCAAAATAAAAGTTTGTCTGAGTTCAAAACTAAGAAATATATAAATAACTATCTAAGTAACTATACAAGTAACTATAAAAATGAAGCACACAATGCAGCGTGCCGCTGCACCGCAAAAATGGCAGCACAACACTGCTGATATCAACTATACAAAATTAAATTTAACAAATAAAAAATATGTGCAACGGCTAGTGAAAATGTACCTGCATAAAGATGCCTTCACACACCAATTACAACCTTCATAATGTTTTTTCTTGCAGAAGCAACAACGCGTTCAGGCTTATTTCTATCAAAAAAATACTCAAAACCAATCTCCACAGCATACATCCGCAACTTGAGCCTAAACTCTTTTACCCCACCCTCAAACATCTGACCCTTACAGTGAATAAGATCTTTCCATCCTTTAGAAAGATACATTTTTGGGTCCTCACGCCTATAACATCCCAAAAATTCATTCTCTTCCACCAAAACACTACTCTCCTCACTAATAGTATTACTAACTGCACTTTCGGAAACAGAAGCAATGGGATCCACACAATGAACATCCACATCAACAAAATCAGATTGATATCGTCCCAAAACTCTAAACATCATGTGCATATCAACCTCATTTTCCAGAAAGTAAACAGTAGGATCTGGATAAACATTGTACTTAAGTTTGAAAACCTATCTTTCCAAGTCGGGAAAACGATCACGTATCTTATGACAAAAATCAACAAAACTACAATTATGAACAAACGAAAGTGCTGCTCCTTCACCAGAAAACACAAGCTTAGCAGTATAAAAATTGTCCATTGCACCTACAGGAAAAATCATAACAACATCAATAATTATAATACTATCAGAGGGCATCATAATTATATCTGTTACTATCGTACTAACCATTCTAGTATCTATCATCGCAGTAACTATCTTACTAACTATTGTACTAACTATCATTTTAGTAATTATCTTACTAACTATTACTTAGTAACTATCTTACTAACTATCTTACTAACTATGAAAAATAAAAAATGCAACAACTATCAGCCTAGTAACTAGCTTACTAACTATCGTAGAAGCTGAAATAATAACTATGAAATTGGTAACTATCTTACTAACTATTAAATGGTTGGAACTATCTTACTAACTATCGTACTAACTATGAAAAATAAAAAATGCAGAAACTATCAGCCTAGTAACTAGCTTACTAACTATCGTAGAAGCTGAAATAATAACTATGAAATTGGTAACTATCGTACTAACTATCATCTTGGTAAATATCTCAATAACAGTAACTATCTAACTAACTATGAAAAAAATGCAGAACGGAAAAAAGACGATGAGGAAGTTTTCGGAGCAGTATGAAGAACTTTTCGGAGCAGTATGAGGAAGTTTTCGGAGCAGTATGAAGAACTTTTCGGAGCAGTATGAGGAAGTTTTCGGAGCAGTAACAGTATGACAAATAACAGACGCAAAGTTTCAAAAGGCAAAACGAAAATGCCAGAATGAGCAAATCTAAACTGATGCAAAACAGTAACATACCTCATTCAGAGCGAAATAGCAATCGCAACGCAAATATCCAGAAACAAATCTGAATCGCAAATTGAGCAATTAAACAGTTGAATTGCAGATGGCCGGAACAAAACGAATTACAAAATCAGCGGCAAAAAAGGAATTGCAGATCGGAGGCAATGAGGAATTGAAGATCAGAGGCAATGAGGGATTGAAGATCAGAGGCAGAGAGAAAGAGAGAAAGAGAGAAAGAGAGGCAGCAATGAGAAGAAGAAGAAAAAAACATAGCCGAAAAGAGAAAACGTAACAGAACGGGAACAAAATCAATGGTTAAGGGTAAAATCGTCAGTTAGAAAATCAAAAACAGCCATTTTTTATAATTTACTAAAAATGAAAATAGCATTTTGTGATAAAAGTATTAAAAACCTGCCATTTTTTATGAAGTGAAAAATAGGGGGCTTTTTTTTCTAATTTACAAAGCTAGATGGTCCTTTTCTCTAAAATATGGTTATAATAAAACTGAGAGTAAAATTGACATTTAAGTATACATTTAAGGAGTTTTATGAGTTCAAATTAGTGTTTTAGATTTAAATTAGTGTTTTCGGGTCATAATAAAAATATAAGTGAATATTATGTTTAAGAAATTCAATCATGGTGATGTGAACACTCACTAAACTAATTCGCGAATCTATATGTAATCAACGAAAAATATTCTGTTAGATGTTCAATTACGAATACTAGATTTCCTAAACATAAATCTAATTATTTTCATCATCAACAAAATCTAAAAAATACGTTCATATTTATTTTCTCTGAGAAGAAATAAAAAAATTCTAGATACTAAGGTGATAGTTAGTAGTGTTATTAATCATGGTGATGTAAACACTCACTAGATTAATCCGCAAAGCTATATATAATCAACGAAAAACATTCTGGTAGCTAGATGTTCAAATTACGAATACTAGAATTTATAAACATAAATCTAATTATTTTCATCATCAATAAAACTCAAAAAATACATTCATATTTATTTTCTCTTAGAAGAAATAAAAAAAAATTATAGATATCAAAGTGATATCCAGTAGTGTTATTTTAATTTTAATTTTAATTTTATTTTATAAATATCAATTTATTTAAAATTTTAATTTTATAAATACCCATAAAACTCATGTTTTTTTTTTTTTTTTTTATAAAATTATACCCAAATTCAATTTTACTCTCAATTTATTAGAAAAGTCAACATAAATACCAAAATGTCTCACAAAACCTAACTTCATGTACCAAACTGTCCTCTTTAAAACTCTAGGTACCAAAGTGTCCAATTAGGCATACATGAGGTATCATAAGAGGAATTTATCCTATAAATAATATCTGAGCTCGCCTTCAACAACCTTAGATCTGTTTCTCGATCAATATTCTCAAGAGGAATAGAGGATCGATTAACATGGCTGCTATTGCCTCGAGCAGTAGTTCTAGTGACGATCTCGTTTCGCTGGACTCACTAGATTGGGCGCGCAGCAAGTCTTCCCTCAGATGCATGTGTTCTTTCTGATTCTCGACAAGTTGTTCGAGCCCACTGATCATGTTCGTTTTGCTGCCGTCCGCATGAGATGGAATTCACTTGCACAAGACTACCATACACACTCGCCATGGCGATCTCGTACACTAGTCCCCATGCTCATGATCCTTGAAAAACAACCCGAAGAAATTCACAGAGAAGTAGTACTGTACAGTGTTTCCGAAGACAAAGTCTATAACAGTTTCTGTTAGAAACCGAAATGGAAGACTCTGTTTGTAGCTCTTAAGCTTATATTATTCAACAACATAGATGTGGCTTTTATACAGCCATTACAAAACAGGAATGATCTCAAAGTGCATCCACGATTTACATAATCTATATCGTGGCTAAGATAGAGGAAGAACAATTCAAAGACTAATCTCCACCCTCCAATCCAGGGCTTATTAAACAGAAACAAACATGATCGAAACCAATCAGTTAAGCTATTGGACTCAGTCAACAAGTAACCAAGTTTCCTAACAAATCCTCCTTTAAACTGTATTGTAAATATACAGTCAGTTTACATCTTGAGCAATGCACACACCGAGCTGTTCTCTCATCTTCAAGAACAAGTCTAGCTTTAAAGGTTTTGTCATAATATCAGCCAACTGCTCTCTTGAGCCACAATGCACCAACTCTACTACTCCATCATTAGCTAAGTCTCGAAGAAAATGAAACCGAACATCGATATGCTTACTTCTACCATGCATAACAGGATTCTTCGAGAGCTTAATGGCTGAGTTATTATCACAGAATATAATGCACTTACATTGCTTAAGTCCAAGCTTCCAAAGAACTCGCTGCATCCACACACTCTGACAAGCACACGCAGCAGCAGCAATGAACTCTGCTTCAGTGGTGGAAAGTGACACAACTGGTTGCTTCTTGGAACTCCATGATACAACTCCAGAGCTCATCTTAAATACATAGCCTGAGGTGCTTTTGCGACCATCAAGATCACCAGCATAGTCACTATCTGAATAGACAAACAAACTCTCTTTTCCTCCTTGCTTGTAAAGTATTCCCAGCTCAATTGTCCCCGTCAAGTATCGAAACACTCTCTTCAATGCTTGCTGATGTAACACAGTGGGAACCTCCATAAAACAGGCTAACAATCTCACTACATACATAAGATCACGCCTGGTGGCAGTCAAGTACATAAGACTGCCCGCCATTTGCTTGTAAATAGTGGAATCAATCTTCGTGCCTCCTTCATCCTTAGCAAGCCTAGTTCCAGGAACAATAAGATTTTTCACGGGATTACAATGCTCCATTCCAAATCTCTCCAGTATCTCATTGGCATACTTCTTTTGGCTTACGAAAATCCCGGTGGAGCTTTGCACTACATACACTCCAAGAAAGTACTTCATGCAACGAAGATCAGACATGTCAAACTCTTCTTTCATCGAGCTTTTGAACTTTCCAAACATCTGCTCATTGTTTCCTGTGAAAATAAGGTCATCGACATATAAGCTAACTATAAGAATACTTCCATCATCACCGTTTTTTGTGAAAAGTGTGTGATCACTCAAGCATCTTTCAAATCCCTCCTTGATGAAATATGATTCGATCTTACTAAACCATGCTCGGGGAGCTTGTCTAAGCCCATAGAGTGCTTTCTTTAACTTGTACACTATGCTCTCTCCCCCCTTTACCTCGTAACCTTGTGGCTGTTCCACAAACACATCCTCACTGATTTCACCATGTAAAAATGCACTTTTAACATCGAGTTGGTATACTTTCCAACCTCGATTAACTGCAAGTGCAAGCATTAATCGAATCGTGTCCCAACGAGCTACAGGGGCAAACAAGTTCCAGATTCCCGGTAGTCGATATCATTATGGGATGATTTATTCCGGCGGCCATGGTTGGCTGGCCAGAGTTGTTTTTAATCGGTAGACCCGTTCCACAATTTTCCGAAGCCTCCAATTCAAGATTCCGTATAACTCTCCTCAACCCTTTCAGATCACAAGGGACGTCGTTCATTACTCTCCCAAATTTTCATTTTCTCTCAAGTGGGTCAAGGTACTTGAGACAAGAGGAAGGTTGTTTTGTCTGGTGATCCGACTTAATTTGAATCCGGACAACTATATATGTGGTGATAATATTGTCATGCTGGTATGATGGCTATAAGTCGGAGCTTGCTTTCTTCACAGGAGGACAGAAGTCTTGGACTCGGTTTAGCAATTTGAGGTTCACGTACTGATGCTATATTTTATAGAGGCCGAGGCTATGCCTTTAAATTCTGTGGCGGGAAATATGATGCTGTGATTACATTCAATGTTAAAATCTCAGATACCCCTCAGCGAGGACCTACGTACACTCGCCAATGGCGACATGATTGATGATCAGGCTGGAACAGCCTATCTTGTTGAATCAACTCAGGGAGACTTACTATGTGTTCGAAGATACTTTAAACGAGACGCCAGCACTACTGGTGGTTTGTGGAGGACGGAAAGATTTATTGTTTTCAAGTTGGTGTTGAACGACAAAAATGGATCTGTTGAGAGCCAAGTTGAGGTAGAAAGTATAGGAGACGATGCACTGTTTTTTAGCTTCAAAGCATCCTGGGTGTCAACCAACTTGTATATACTGCACCGACGATTTGATATGTATAAATAGTTGGGATCATAAACATGATGACACAGTGCCGTTGGATATGGGTATCTTCAAAATGGAAGACGAAACCATCACGCAGCTTTGCCCTCAAATTTCTTGGAATGAGCACGTTTTACGCCCACTTTGAATTACACCAACATTTAGTGGACTCTCTCTCGTTTCATCTTAAGTTTATGTTAGCACAAATCTAAGTTATTATCTCGAATGCACTCTCATTTACGAGTGCACTTTAAGAATACATATTGGTCGTTGAATCGTGTAGTTTTTGGACCAATTTTACATAGATGTTTCTGGTAGACCAAGACACTTTCACATCTTTTCCCTTATTAGAGACCATGCTCTTGATTGAATTTGGTTATTTCTGTGATAAAAGTGCAGAGTGAACTGCAGTATTTACTATTTAGACTTGACTAATGCAGCTAATGCAGCTAGGTTATAAGACATGTCCCTCAAATTTGGAGTTGATGTGATGACTACATTTTGAGGAAACCACTATTATGTTCTTGATCCATGGTGCAATGATGTATGGATCAGTGCACTATTATTTCAGGCACCAGATCATGGAAACACAACAATTCCAACATCTTAGACAGAAAATAGATCTGGAAAAGAATTCAGCTTCATAAAATAAGAACAATCAACAATCTTATGAGACACAGGACACACGCACAACATGAACTGAATGCTGATTGTCAGGCATAGAGTACCTAGCTAGTTGGAAGTAGCCATGTCTTGCTGCAGTATGAAGTCCACAACAACCGTGTCTAACTTGGCTTGATGCGACGTGTAACAATGATCAGCTCCTTGAATGATATGTATTTGATTGTTAGGTATGATCTTAGCAAACTCAAATGCATCTTCAACAGGAGTAATCTCATCAGCAGATCCATGGACAGATGGACCATTACCATTATGTACATACAGATACCCAAATGAACATGGTCATGCAGAAAATGCTATAAATGAAAATAAAAGAGAGAAAGAAACATAGAAAAAAAAAAGAAAAAAAAGTTGATTACAATGTTCCGTCTGGCAATCGTTCTCTATCTTGAGCCACGAATCATAAACATCGGTGCCCTTCTGATGCTGCAGAAATGCAGAATGTAACTCACAGAATTTAATAGCTTCACATATGAGGTAAATATCATCACGAAATTGTAAGGTAAATCCCATGATAATAAGAGGATTCTGTTACTAAGTACAATATTAGGGAAAATCACGACTCCATATTGTCTGATATCAACATATTTTCCACAAACAATGCAAGGCCATAAACTTGTATTTACTGTAGCAAGACAATGCTATAATTCATAGGAAATAGGGAAAAGGAAATCAACTTCAATCATGTTTTTCATTATATTTGGTGTTTGATGCTTGCAGAAATGCAGAAAAGTAACTTACAATTTCTTAACATATGAGGTATATGTCATCACAAAACTATAAAGTAACCCCATGATATTAAGAGGATTCTGTTATTAAGCACAATATTAGGGAAAAGCATGAAGCCATATTGTCTGATATAATCACATTTTCCATAAACAATGCAAGGCCACAACCTTGTGAAATCTATGTACTGTTTGCCTGCAGTATCTAGTTGGAAGCAGTCTTGTCCTCTTGAAAAGCTGCCTTAAGGAAGTCCAAAACAGTTGATGCTAACTCGGCTTGGTGAGCGCTGTAATAATGATCAGCTCCTTGTATAACATGTAACTTGTGGTTAGGTATTATCTTGGCAAATTCCAGTGCATCTCCTACAGGGATCACATCGTCATCAGATCCATGGACAGTCAATACCCTGCAGATACAGAATCATCAATATCCGCGGTTATGCACACATGCATAAGAAAAATCCGAAAAAATAAAAAATAAAGAGAAAAAATTTAAAGAAAACAGAAGAGAGGATTAATAACAGTTGTTTACCGGCAATCTTTGCTAATCTTAAGGCATGATTCGTGCATGTTAGTATTCATGCGATCCAGCAAACTTTCCAACGTCACACGACAATCATAGCTTCCTACAAGCATAGAAACCATGCCAATGTCAAGAAACTATACAGATGCCATAAGAGTAGAATGATTATATATCCATGCCCCTATCTGCCCTTGTATCAGTACCTGTCTTATCCTTAATATCCAAGCATCCTTGCTCCTTGATCCTTTCCATAAAATTTTTCCCTAACCGAAGCTCAAGGCCTCCATTCAGATCATAACGTCCAGAAACATTGACAACCGTGCGAACGTCACCATACTTAGAAGCATACAGAAGCACCTCATCCCCTCCTGATGTAACATTATATGGTGTTTTCAATACAGAGTTATCCAATACCAAAACAGTAACTATTTGCCATAAGTTAAGCTGCAAAGATCTTGTTGATACAAAGTTTATGGGGATTAGAAAAGTAAGCTGCTTTTACAAGTTTCATGAATGTCTTTTAGACTAAATTTATTTTCTCACTATCTTACGACAGTGAAATTTCACATATTGATCGTCTGGAAGTAGAACCAACGCACCTTTACTGTGGCCAAGAATTGCACTTACTGTATGGTTTGTCCCAGAGAAGTGTTGGGCCACAGCATGTAAGTCATCAACCTCTCTCCAGTAGTGACCAAACTGAAAGGTACCTTCACTTTCTCTGAAAACCAAAATAAGAACATAGTAAACACAGAGCCAAGCCTACAACTACGAAATTAAGGAGGTTCCAAACAACTGAGTAACATGTGAAATTCAACGACTTAAATCCTGTTAGTACTTGGGGGTTGGTACCACAAACTTACCCATTTCCAGCAAAATCGAAACGGAAAGCACTAATTCCTTCCTTTTCAATTGCAAGAGCAAGTTTCGTCATAATATTGTCTCCCTGAGTGCATTGATATAACAATATATCAGATTTTCCATGAATGTTGCCAACAAATTACAAACCCCCAACTTCAAAAATCAACAAGTATATAAAAAAAGAGAGCTATTCATAAGTCACAAGAACCAACCTTGTGGGATCGAGCTCCATGGCACAAGATCACAAGCTCTTTAGAACCGGTTTCATGTAATAATCCCACAAGCTTTTCACCATGTTTGTTGGTTATAACTATCTTCTGTGGCTCGCTGACTAAACCAGTCCAATTCACAAAAGAAAACCATCAAGTTTATACCAAACTTGGTGACAAGTTAATGACCCTGAATCGGATTCTATATAGACAGACAAAACTGATGAAAGCTCTTACCTGGGTTCTGGGCTGCCTCTGCCATTTTTACTCGAGATGATTGTGCTGCTATTTTGGTGAAGGTTCTTGAATAAAATAAAGCAAAGCTCTCCGGAATGGGATTCTCGGCAGAACTTAGTGGGGGAGCTTTAATACTTTAACGAAAGTCAATGAATTTAAGCAGAAATGTGGGAGAATCAAAAACCAAACCGTGTAAGCTTACTCAACACTGTCACGACTCTTACAATCCAAACATATCTGACACGTAAGTAATAGAGTTGATTTTGTCTCTGGCAGTCTTAAAAGAGTGGCGCTTATTCATATATGCCGATTGCTTTTTCTTGGCCGTTCTTGTTATATCCATAGAACATGGTCATGCTATCGTAGGAAATGGCGTGGATTACAGTACGAGTCGTCGGAGTTGCTAGGACTTCAAAATCTCATATCGAAAATGTGACACAGACGGCCCATCATAATAAACGACTAAATTAAGTTTCGGTGACATAGCCGAGTTTGATGTAACCTTGCCTGTTCACGAAAATTCTAGTGTACATCTAATTGATATCATCTATGTCAGTTGATTGCCTTCTATGTCAACGATGTTTTAACAAAACTGAGTCAGGTTTGATGTTCCAGGTACATTAAGGCCCAGTTTGGGATTGCTGTGCTGTGAGTAGAATTGTTTTTGAATTTGCAGTGAGCAAAATTGCTTTTGAATCTGCTGTGAGTAGAATCAGCTGAGGTGTTTGGTAAACTGTTTTTAAAAGTGCTGTGAGAACCAAAAAGCAATTTCGTGTGTTTGGTGAGTTATAAGTAAAAATTATTTTGGATGGGTATAATGACAAAAATAGGCATTTTATAAATTGATATTAAAATAAATAATTGTTTCTTTTGTATGTAATTATAAAGTTAATCCACAATATTACATAAGATTTCTTAACACCATAGTAAATGATTGATTATGATTTAATTAAATTAATATATCACAATCTAAGAAAAAACAAATATTACAATTTGTTACAAATATAACTGATTCCTGTAAAAGCATCTCTTACCCTGCTTCTCCAAAATCCACTTTTAAGAGAATCAATTCTTCTAAAATCAGTTTTATGGTTGTTACCAAACACTTAAGATTAGGCCCAGAATCACTTTTGACCCCAAAAGCAGCTTGAGAATCAATCCCAAACTGGGCCTAAGACATTTTACCTCGATTCCTTTATGTTAATAGTTTCTTTGCTCTTGATTGAATTTGGTTACTTCTGTGGTAAAAATGCAGAGTGAACTGCAGCATTTTTTTACTAGAGAAAAACACACTATAAGTTGAGTTGATGTGATAACAACATTTTGAGGAAACCAGTCCATCGATTCGAGGGGCAGTGATGTTTGGATCATGAAGATCTTCACTATTATTTCATCATTTCATGCGCCAGATTTTGGAAAGACAACAAAGTCAACATCTTTGGCAGAAAATCGTTTTGAAGAAGAGTTCAGCAAGACAAGATAAGAATAATCAACAATCTTATGACACAGGACAATGCACAAAATGAATTTGAGTGGTGATTGATAGGCATAGAGATACCTAGCTAGTTGGAAGTAGACTTGTCCTGCTGCAGAGCTGCCTTGATGAAGTCAACAACGACTGTGTCTAAATCGGCTTGATGTGATGTGTAACAATGATCAGCTCCTTGTATAATATGTACTTTGTGGTTAGGTATGATCTTGGCAAACTCAAATGCATCTTCAACTGGAGTGGACTCATCAGCAGATCCATGGACTATTAGCACCCTGTACAACAGAGTTCCCAATAAACTTGGTCATGCAGAAGATGCAAGAAATGAAAAATGAAAGAGAAAAGGAAACATATAAACAATCTTCAAATAGATGATTACAGTTTGCTTACCGGCAATTTTTGTCAATCTTGAGGCACGATTCATGCATATCGGTGCTTAGGCGATCCATCAAGCTTTCCTCAGTTACCCGAAGGTTATCACTTCCTGCAAGCATAACATTAACCAACTGTGTTAAGGCTATACTCATTCACTCTACCCTATTGAAAGCCTAGTCTTTTTCATTTATTTTTTAAGCTGCAAATTTTGACTCACAAATCACAACTTTTTGTTTACCAGCAGACATAAACTATGGGTAGCATACTAGCATATTACCAATATCAATGAATCCTTCCTTTTTTATCTTCGCCATAAAGTCTTTTCCCAAGCGTCCTTCAATGCCTTCCTTTAGGTCATAGCGTGCAGAAGCTTCTACAATTGTAGGAATATCATGATGCTTAGAAGCATACAGGAGCACATCACAGCCTCCTGAAGTAACATTGTGCCGTATGTAAGTCATCATGTAAAATCAGCAGTTATGGATCTGTCAAGTAACAAACTTGCATACATACCTTTGCTGTGCCCAAAAATTGCACTCACTACATGGTTTGTTCCAGAAAAGTGTTGGACTACAGCATGTAAGTCATCAGCTTCTCTCCTCATGTGACCAAACTGAAAGGTGCCTTCACTCTCTCTGAAAACCAGAAGGACACAACTCAATCAGTAAAATTGTATTGCGTAGATGGGATATATCCGAGACAAAACATGTTTTCTGATACAACCATGAAATTGTGTAAGGAGGTGCACAAAACTGAATTATCACAAAATCAGATTAGTTTTTTTTTTTGAAACTCAAAACCAGGTAAGTTTAAACTTATATGAATCAAATACCACGAACTTACCCATTTCCAGCAAAATCAAAACGGAAGGAACTAATTCCTTCCTTTTCCAATGCAACAGCAAGGTTCTCAATGATAAAATGATCCTGGAAAATCAAGAGACATAAGCTATAAAAGTTTACCCTCACAGAATGAATGAGGTACCACATTATTAATTTACTGAGTTTCATCAATGCTGTCTATGTAATCATTCAGTACTAATGTCAAATTCCACCTTGGAGGCTCGGGCCCCATGGCACAAGATCACTATCTCCCTTGAACCGGTTTCATGTAATAAGCCCACAAGCTTTTCACCATGACTGTTGGTTACAGTAATTTTCTGCTTCTGGCTCACTGAAATGCAGTTCACAAAGCAACCACAAACTTGGTGAGAGTGATCTAGTCTCTAAACACAGATAAAACAGTTCTTAGTTTCAGTTTCTCAGATTTCTTCTTTTTTAAGAAATATACAAGACACACACACATATATAATCACACACGATGTCAAACTGCTAAAACATGAATGACATAATCAGATCTCTTACCTAGCTTCTGTGCAGCCTCTGCCATGTACAATGCCAAAATTTGCTTTTAACTGTGATTTTTGTAAAGAGTAAACTTGGTGAAGGGATCAGCAACAAAGGAAGTTAAAGAATCTGAGAGCGGCAAAAAGGGAAATGGAACTTACAAGTCTTTGCTTCTGGATCTTCACACCTGAGTTTGGTACCCAAGTTAGTACCAAACCACTCATATATAAGCTATACGCAGCTGCTGACTTAATAATTTGAGTAAGATAATTGTTGTTCAATAACACGTGCGACAAGCATGCATTAAATTATTGCCAAATGTATGAGCTTGATTTTTTCATACAAAATAGACTAGTAGAGATGTGGAATTCAGATTACCACATGGGATGCATGCACAGATTATTAGAAGAGATATTAGATGCCATATCTTAATCAAATAAGTTTTCGTTCAATGATTAATCCAGTCCTATATGAAGAGATGGTTAACTTAACATTATTCGGCTAGTCGCTCATTTCGATTATCAGTAGTCGGCGGTTTGGCCTTAATTAGTGAAGAAATGGGCAGGTCAAGGACATGTCTGCCCCAGAACAACTGGTATCAGAATCATGGCAGCTAAGGCTCTATGCTATGTCTTCAGATGCAGAGCTGCGTTTATGTAGTCCACAACTACTGCTCGGTGCTCATTCAGCTTGATGTGTAACAATGATTTGCTCCTTGTAAAATATGTAAATTGTGATTAGGTATTATCTTCGAAAACTCAGAATGCATTTTTAAAACGGGATGGTATTATCAGAAGATCCATGGACTGTCAACACCCTGTTACGTACAAAATCACTCGTGCAAAAGAAGCAAGAAATGAAAAAGGATGGAGCCGATTACATTTGATTACCGGCAAGAGCTCTGCATTAAGTTTACAGAGCTCTTCTTACTCATTACATGAGCTTCTTTAGGAATATTAGAGTTCTTTTTGGTATTTCTACCCTAGGATTTCTTAGTATGGCTAGTCTTCCGTAACCAATATGACACCGCTGCTAGAAGTTCCAATTTCAACATATGAATCCTGTTATTTTAAGCTAGTAATGCAGTCATATAGCTCATAGGCATATGCCGGCATTTGCACAAGATAAGCTTAACGAAGAAGCAGTGCAAGACAAAGATTGCATTTGCATGTAACTAAGAACTTTTACCATGAATTTCAGTCCTGGAAGAGTAAACCAGACTCATAAGTGTGAGTGCCATGATGTTGAAGGCAATTACAGAGCAGAAGATGTAACTGCAATGGTTAATAAGAGAGTGGTGGCAACTTATTTGGGGAAGCTAGGCTGTGTTCTACTGGCTAATAGTTTACAGCAATGTAGGTTATAATGAAGTTAGGACTTCAGACCCATTCAGTGTCACAAAACGATTTTGCATGTGGACAGAATAAAGTTCACAACAAAGTACCGACCTTAGCTTAACAATTGTTGAGTTAACTCACATGTTTGCATCTTTAAGTACTCGACTATTGCATGAAACAGATCATGGCAACGAAAGGGAAATAACTCATTTGACAGAAAAATGCAACAGCTCTCAAAATCACGATGATAAGATACAGGTTTTACAAATAAGCAAAGACTTATGGCAAAGCATATATGTGTGCATCCAACTACATCAAGCTCATGGAACCCCCAGGCACCTAATCATCAACAGGTACAAGTACAACTTCAAGAATTTATAATCTGCTTGGAATAGAGTACCTAGTTGGAAGTTGCCTTGTCCTGCTGCAGAACTGTCTTTATGTAGTCCACCACAACTGAAGCTAACTCAGCTTGATGTGAGGTGTAGCAATGGTTAGCTCCTCGCACAATATGTAATTTGTGGTTAGGTATTAACTTGGAAAACTCCACTGCATCGTCCACAGGGATGACCTCATCATCAGACCCATGTATGGTCAACACCCTGTACACACAATAAATTTGGTCATGCAGAAATTCACGAAGACAAAACATCAAAAGAAGAGAGGATTGATCACAATTTTCTTACTGGCATTCTTTGCCAATCTGAAGGCACGATTCATGCATATCAGTACTAAGGCGATCCATCAAACTTTCTTCCGTCACACGAAAAGCAACACATCCTACAAGCAGAGAATCAATTAAATGTGTGAAATGCGACCATACACATTGCTCCTTTTGTGTGTGTGTGTGTGTGGTGTGGATGAGAGAATCTTTTGTCTACTATGACTTGCGATTCATAACTCTAGAATCAATAGTATTGGTAAACTTCCTTAGTCAGAGATAATTATCATATACAAAGGGATAAAATCAGGTAAGTTGGCTCGTCATCATTTTTTGACAAGTTATTACAGCAATATGCTCAAGGAATAGCTAAAATTCTTACAGAAGATCTGGGACCTTGGACATGCTTAAGATTGTGTATGCTTTTGGAGTTTTAGTGTCCACAAAGTAAGTGAAGACAAAACATAATAAGTGAAAGGTTTTTATAAATCTATTTATCTATTCCATGTCTTGTCTCAGATATGACTGTTTGGAACCACAAAACTTGAAGAATTACAAATTACCTGTGTCATTCTTGATATCAAGGAAGCCTTCCTTCTTGATCACCTCCATAAAGTCTTTCCCCAACCGTTCTTCAATGCCTTTCTTCAGATCATAACGTCCAGAAACATTGACAACAGTGTGAATGTCATGATACTTAGAAGCATACAGAAGCACCACATCACCTCCTGCAGTAACATTTTTCAACAAATTTTTTTAATCACATGCGACAGAAAAACTGTTCCGTTTATGTGGTCTTACACCCAATATCAACAACTAACCTATGAACAATAGCTTCAGTAACAACTAAGCAGCTAAGGCCATATAGACCTAAAGTTAATGTATTGTCCTGAGACTCAAAAGAGTCTTACAATAGAGTGCTTTCCTCAATTTCAAATAGTAAAATTTCAAATATTGATAATGGGAACCAACCTACACACCTTTGCTGTGCCCCAATATTACACTTGCTACACGGCTTGTCCCCGAGAAGTGCTCAACTACAGAATGCAAGTCATCAGCTTCTTTTCGATAGTCACCATACTCAAAGATGCCTTCACTTTCCCTGCACCCCCAAATTAACACAGCTGGATCAACATCACCATAACCTGATTTACCAAGACTGATTCTTCATAGCAAGATCGCCAGCCAAATATGGCGCCACACTTACGATTACAAAGTTCAAGAGTTCGGTCAACACAACTTAGTTAGGAACCTGTATTATTCAAGAGATTACAATTTCTTAACACTCACCCATTTCCAGAAAAATCAAAACGAAAGGAACTAATCCCTTCCTTTTCCAAGGCAACAGCGAGGTTCACCATAACAGGGTCTTCCTGGAAATCAAGAGATATATGTTGTCACCATGATAAATTATTAGCACATAGTCATATACTACAGATATAACTAAAAATTTAAGGTTAAAGCTTTATCCTAATCAAGCTAGAACTTTAGTTACACAAATGAAGAACACACTAACCTTGGTGGCTGTAAAACCATGGCATAAGATCACAATATCCCCAGAACCAGTGTCGTGTAATAAGCCCACAAGCTTTTCACCATGTTTGTTGGTTACAATGATTTTCTGCTGCTGGGTCACTGAAACAGTTCACAGTCTTTTAGCACTTTACACACAAACAACAAAGATTCATACTTCACCAAATATAAAGGTATTTGAAGAAATTGATTACCTGGGTTTTGAGCAGCCTCTGCCATTTATATCAATACTCTTTTCTGGGTGCGATTTTGGTGAAGATGGTAAAGTTTCGGTGAACCAAAGCTGTATGATAGTTGAAGAATTTAAAAGCAGGATTAATCGATGGGGATAAGTACAGTACAGCTATATGTTATTCTTAATGGCCTTTGCTTACAGTTGTCTTCTGTCTTTACTCTAGTCTCTTCCCAGTCTTCAGTTCACTGGAGCTTTGCCACCGAACCGTCGTCGGCAAAAGTTTTTAATAACATACTTGGATACATAGTTGGCCTATCCAGAATATCACATTTGATTAATTTTTTTATTATACTTTATTTGCGGAGAGATACAAAAACTAGGTCCGAACTGAGGACATGCTCGCTTTCTTGATGCATCTGAAGAAAACTGACTAGATTGACAAAGATACAGGAAATGGTTCCATACAGAAATGCACGAAGTTTACAAGTGAATCCCTGTACAGGTATAACATTGATTTGCATACACAATTGAGGGAGTATGATTCCTCTAACAACAAAAATTGAGGTTGCTAAGTATACTATTTCTCCGGCAGAGCACCAAGTCGGCCAAGGAATGTTGTCGGCAGTTCTGAACATCGAGGTAAGTCCCAACAATAGGCCATATGACTAATTTCATCACTTGAGAGGGGAAAGAACCAACCACTGGGTAAATAGTATGCTGATTGGCATAAAAGGACCAACTAAGAAGTAGCTTTGTCCTGCTGCAGAGACGTCTTGACGAAGTCCACAACAACAGATGCCAACTCGGATTGATGTGAGCTGTAGTTATGATTAGCACCCTCTACAATATGTAACTTGTGGTTAGGTATAATCTTTGCAAACTCTAATGCGTCTTCAACAGCAATGGTTTCATCAGCAGACCCGTGAATAGTTAACACCCTGTATGATAATCACCGATAAACTTGGTCATGCAGAAAATGCAAGTAAATAAGATCAAACACGACGAAAAAGGATAATGTAAAACAACAAGACGAATTTAGCTGTAGTTTGCTTACCGACAATCTTTGTCAATTTGCAGGCATGCTTCATGCATATCTGAACTCAGGCGATCCATCAAACTTTCCTCAGTCACACGATAACTTCCTGCAAGCATAGTATCCATTCGCTATGTGAAAGACCAGCATACCATCTTGTGTAGGTGTGTATGAGAGTGATTGCGTATATACTATTCAAGATTAGTAAAGCAGCCAGTCAGGAAAATCTCACATTCACTCTGCCAGACTAGTTACTTGGTTAACAAAAGTATCTAGTCTTCAGGCATTGTCTTGTCAGTCATTCTGCCTAGTTAGCTATTAAAAGCATATGCAGTCTGATTCGCAAGTTGTCACTATAACCAGTTAATTTCAAAACCTCATGGTCGCACATTCTTTTCCTCATTAAAAAACCAGGTATGTTGGTCCTTCAACATTGTCAATGGAACCACAATTCGTCACTAACTTATGTAGGGAAGAAAGTAGAAACAAAGCAATTATCATACATATAGTATAGCCCAAGGTAGATCTAGAACCTTGGATCTGTTTCATCAGTAACACTGCCCGACGAATGTATACTGATTCCAGAAAGCAAATGATACAAAGGCTGAAACAGTTGAAATATTATATCTAGGCCATTTCCACCCAACCATATGATCTTTTGGAGATCACCACACATAAAGTAGAATTAGCAAGTTACCTCTCTTATCCTGAACATCAATGAATCCTTCCTTCTTAATTGTTTGCATAAAGTCTTCTCCCAAGCGTTCTTTAATGCCTCTCTTCAAATCATAACGCCCAGAAACATTGACAATGGTAGGAATGTCATGATACTTGGAAGCATATAAAAGCACAACATCACCTCCTGCAGCAGTATTTTCAGCAATGATTTTGGCATGAGATAAACAAATACTCCGTACTAAAAGCAAAATAATGGTAGATTAAAATGAGTTTCACTAAAAGCAAAATTTCACAAGAATTGCAAAGCAATCGAACACACCTTTACTGTGTCCAAGGATTGCACTTGGTACACGATTTTCCCCATAGAAGTGTTGGACTACAGCATGCAAGTCATCGGCCTCCCTACGGTAGTGACCATACTGAAAAGTACCTTCACTTTCCCTGAAAACAGAAATACAACAGCTAAATCACCATTACAATGTCTGTACTGAAACTGATCAAAGAACCTATTCAAACTCAAATACCAAGGTCCACAACTTTACCCATTTCCAGCAAAGTCGAAACGAAAGGAACTAATTCCTTCATTCTCCAATGCAACAGCAATGTTCGCAATACTCTTCGTTTCCTGAAAATCGAAATAGAGCCTATAAAACTTCACCGATTATGAGACCTACCCAGCATTACAGTTTTCAAATGAGTTCCAAAGCCATAATCTTAATCAATGAAAGCTCTAACTCAATCTCAAACCAACCTTGGAGGATCGAAAACCATGGCATAAGATTACAATCTCCCCAGAACCTGTGTCGTGTAACAAGCCCACAAGTTTCTCACCATGTTTGTTGGGTACGATGATTTTCAGTTGCTGGTTAACTACAACAAACAAACAAACAAACAAACAGACCACTAAACATCCGCACCCAAATAAAAGCTCATAGCTTTAGTATTCTAAGATTGATTCTTGAATCAGACTCTAGATGGGATTTTCTTACCTGAGTTTTGGGCAGTCTGGGCCATTCTCACAATTCTTTTTGGGCTGCGATTTCGGAGAAGGGTGAGTTGTGGCGATGGGAACTTTGGGGAAGTTAAAGAAAATGAATTTGAGAGCAGCATTAAATTAAAGGGCCAAGGTTATGGCTTTGCTTTCTCTTTTGTTCTGCTACACAGTCTTACAGAGGGACTCTCTTCACTCGAGTCTCTTGCTTGCGATCGTCTAAAAACCAAATAATCTTTTTACAAGTTGAACCCTATGGTGATGTTTGTTACGTAGGATTGTCTAACCCCAGCTTAATTTATTCCAGATGTCGAGACTCCTGAAGCTTAGCTTATTTTAAAATAACTTGGTGTACTTCATACTTACTTCTATCTCCTCCAGCACTCTTCCTCTTTGAGAGAGACAAAGAACAACCACACATACGTAAACCAAATACCAAAATCAAAACCAATTCTTTCCTTCATTCCCAAATTCTCAATCACCATAGTCATCAATCTCTTTCTATTACCTCCCACATATCTTCAGACCATATCCTCTCTCCATTCACCTCTTCTTGAAGAACGTCAGCGTCACGTTCTCTTCTGCAATCTCACTCAATCGATTCAAGTTAATGAATTATTACCCAGAATTATATACCCATGAAATTGATTTGAATTCTAGACAACAGAAGAAGTCCAAACCCAGAATTCAAACCAGTAAAATTGATCATTCTACCACATCAGCCTACCCACAATACAAATTGATCAAAATTCTTAGAAAAAAAATAGCTAACCAGCTACCAAATCCTCAAAATTATGAGAATCTATAGACAAATCCTCTCTAATTATCAATACCCAATCGATAATTTAGAGACCTGCTTGTGATAGGTATCTTCTTTTCTATTTCTTTTAAGGTGATCTGCTAGTGACATGGGAAAATGACTGATTTGAATTGAAATTGGAGATCGAGATAGAAAATAGAGAGAATGGATGACTCAAGGACCTGCAGAAATCCTAATTTTTCATAGGCGAGTAGAAGGTTGATGTGGGCCGTGAGGATGATGAGAGTGACTAAATTAATTGAGGCAAGAAAGAAGGCTTCGACAGTCCTATGGTTTTTGGTGTCGCTCCGTAAGGAGGTTTTTAAGAGAATTTTGGACTCCGCTAGCTCGTCTAGGATAATCCCTACTGCTGCCAAACGTGGGATGACTCGGGTTGGACTCCGTAAGCTCGTCTAACACAGTCCAATCCATGTAACAAACGCCCCCTATAGTTTGTAGTCCGTAGGGCATCTCCAACCCAAGGTCCTAAATCCTATAAATTTGGGGTCCTAAAAAAATATGGTCTCCAATGGTTAATTGGGGAGGTTCTAAACCCTATATTTTTAAGACTTGGTCTCATACCAAGTCTTATTTTGAGACTTGGTTTGAGACTAGTATTATAAATTTGGCTTGGTCCCAAATACTCAATATTTTTTTTTTCAATTCAATATTATATTTATTTATCATGTACAAGAATAGTTTACAAATATAAATTATTATTAATTACAATACAAAATAAAAAAAAAATCAAATATATAAATTTAAGACTTTTAGTTAAAACCTTATCATTGGAGATGGTTGAAGTCTTATATGAATAGTGTTTAAATGAGGTCTTATAATAGGTATGAGACCCCATTATGAGACTTCATGGTTGGAGATTCCCTTAGTCTAAATTATCCGTAATGCATTAATAGAATGTTTTGATGGAATACTGACTTTGTTTTGATCAACTAAATAACATATTAACCTTGTTTGGGTGTCATTGCTTCAGTTACCGTCGTAGATATTCTACTGTCTCCGGTATCCGTATGCTATATCTTAATGGGGTAGTAGAATGTTTAACTGCGACCCTGTTTATATGGCCTTTATGTCTAAATTCTTTACTTATCGGGGATACAATACTGAGTAATCTTAACAGCATAATCATTAGGAATTTAGGATTGCATTAATCTCTTGCTTGCAACCTAGCTAATTAGGAACAGAGTTCGGAGGAGATCACAAAGGATAGCTTTCACAGGTGTTTAGAGACAAACCAGTCCATGATTAACAAATTTTCATGAACTTAAACAGGACTTAGGCCTTGAACGGCCGGACATATTTGGCTAAAAGAGCGATACAGTAATTCGCATGATCTATTCGATCAAAATGACATGTTGCGACTCTCAAAGAAGATGGTTACGCTGCGAGCCTGCTAGTTGGCTCTTTTCCTTTCTCATCATGTTAAGTTGTTGCTTAAATTCTGCCGCAAGCTCTTCTATATCACCTAAACTTCCGGCTTCCTTTGCTGGAATGTTCTTCACAGTCAGCATGATCGACACCTTCATATATTGGCAGAGAGTCTTATCCATGGCAGCGCCGCACTTTTGACATTGTTCATCTCGATGAGGAGCAAAGCTCTTTTTAGGTTTTCGACGGTCACAAGGAGCAGCCTTCTTTATACGCTTTGGGGATTTCGGATTAGGATCATGATGAGAAGAGTAGTCTACATCCATTGGTTTTCTCTTAATGGAAACAATAGGAACCTGAGGACCATTGTGGTCTATATTCATGATATCGCTGAGTAGACATGGAGTAGGAGCAGTGATCGGGGAAATGGCAACGGTTTCTTCTCGTACTTCTGTTGTAACGAATGTAAGAAAAAACACAGAATTACGTAGTTCACCAATGATGTGTTGGCTACGTCTACGGGCAAAAGAGAGCAGTTTATTTATCTTGAGGAAAACAAAATACTGAATACAATTAGGTTTATGATATTTATATACTAAACCTAAAAGGAAAACATAGCCCAACATAACAGATCCCCGCCTCTGTCAACGCCACCAGATGACTAGTTCAAGGCATATACTAACTGTTCGTACCTAAAACCCGTACGCCTGGTAGAGACAGAATAATAAAGATGGAACATGAACACAAGGATATATAGTGGTTCACCGTGCCATCGGAGGGCACGGCTACGTCCACTTGGAATATACTATAGCCGGCTAATAAGCCATCGGTGGTGGTTACATGCCAAGAGTAGCATGTATCCAAGATCATGAGTCCTTAACACTAAGGCGGAAGCCTTCTATTTATAGGGAAGGAAGGCTCCCTCCTTTACAACTTCTCCAATGTGGGATGCTTATTACACTATTACACAATTCCTTACTCACGAAGCTACTTCAGGAGCCCGGTGGCACGCCCTCCGGGTGCGGCACCGGTGATGTGGAACAATGGAGATGTAGCCGGGGTTGCGGTCTACCTGCCGGATGCCGGAAGTAGGACCTATGACGCCGGTTGCACGGTCCACGAGGTCGCCGAACATGCTTGGCGGTGTACCATATGTACTCTCAACAAGTCCTCCAAGTTTCCGAGTAAGAGTGCAATCTTACTTGGGGAGTTAATCACCATGTGCCGCCAAGCATAGGTGGTGACCGAGTCACCCCTACTACCACCAGTCCCCCAAGTCCCTAAGTGAGATTGGGCTCTTGCCGGGCGTTCGAGTGTCGAGTTCCCCAGGTTTCCCGGTGGACTGCCTTTTGCCGCTGGATGATATGTACCTTAGAAAACAAATAGGAATGAACAAGTAATCAGAATTTAAGCCACTTACCGCTCGGTGATACGAATACTGCCCGGGGATATGAGTACTGCCCGGGGATACCAATGATATGTATACAGATATCAATTGAACACATAAATCATGATCATGTATAGAATGAAGGCATGTGTAGCTTGAAGATGTCATGCATAGTCTTTCGCTGGTGTTGGCTTAGCCGTTGGAATGCCTCAAAGCCGGTTGAATGGTACATAACCGGTGGAATGCCTCAGCCGTTGTTACTGGCTCTACCGGTGGAATGCCTCAGCCGTTGTTATTGGCTTACCATTTCCCGGAGGAAAAATCTCGGAGGATAGAACTCAGCCAGTCACACACGAAAGACTATGCTATGCACCACAAAGCTAAAAATTACCGATGGACCAGGTAATCATGCACATTCATTAGCCGGTACAAAAATAACCATGTGTTTAGCATAGTACAGCATGCGTATACGGTTATATTGCAGCGGGAAAAGTATTAACGTGATTGCCAAATATATAGCACAGTACTCACATAAGGGTGGAGTAAACATAATTGTAAGAATTTAAAGACTTAGCTTTGCTGGAAGTGAGCAGATTGACTTGCTGTTTGGAGCAGTGGGTGCCCAAAGGAGATTTTTGGGTGCCAAGAGAAGATTGGCTCCTGGTGAAACTGTTGGGTGGGAGGCTGACCCGGCCCGGCCCAAGATGCCGACCCGCTGGCCCGTTGACCGGGCGGGTTACCATTTTTTTTTTTGAATTTCCTCTTTTCCCGCCTTTTTCTCTCTCTTCCTCTGCTTTCTCGTCCGGACCTCTCTCGTCCGGGTTTCTCTCGTCCGGACCTCTCTCGTCCGTAGACCAACCGCACCGGACCCTGCTGCATCGGAGACGAGCCGCACCGGACCCGTCTGCACCGGAGGAGGGAGGCGAGCCGCATTGGACCCTGCTGCACCGGAGACGAGCCGCACCGGACCCTGCTGCACCGGAGACGAGCCGCACTGGACCCGTCTGCACCGGAGGAGGGAGGCGAGCCGCATCGGACCCTGCTGCACCGGAGACGAGCCGCACCGGACCCACACCCACAGGTACCGGAGAGGGAGGAGCGCGGCTGCGCGGGTGCCCGGCGATCCTGCTAACCCACTGACCCGGGCGGGGTTGACTCGCTCGGCCCGCATGCGACCATGCTCGTGCTGACGAAGCTTAAGTCGGCCGATCGGGACTGCACCGCGGAGACGACTGCTCGACAGCCGGAGGTGAGCCGCTGGGACCCGGAGGAGCCTGCCGCACCGGGAGCCTCGCGCAAGAGGACGAAGCCGGGCTGGCCAGGCGGGGTTGACCCCGGTGATTGGTTTGACCGGGCTGCATGTTGGGCCGCTGACCGGGCTGCATGCCGGGCCGGGTGATGCTGTCCGGGAGAGATGAACACTGATCCCAGGGACTGCTGGTTTGACTGGTGGGTGAAACAATTGGCGCAACCGGACCTTCTCTCTTTTTTTTTTTTTCCTGGCCGGGCTGCCTACTGATGGAATGATTGAACACGGATTGATCGATCTCTACCCGCTGGTAGAGCAACACAACTTTTTGAACTGATTCCCACAGACGGCGCCAATTATTCGTACCTAAAATCCGTAGGCCTGGTAGAGACAGATTAATAAAGATGGAACATGAACACAAGGATATATAGTGGTTCACCATGCCATCGGAGGGCACGGCTACGTCCACTTGGAATATACTATAGCCGGCTAATAAGCCATCGGTGGTGGTTACATGCCAATAGTAGCAAGTATCCAAGATCATGAGTCCTTAACACTAAGGGGGAAGCCTTCTATTTATAGGGAAGGAAGACACCCTCCTTTACAACTTCTCCAATGTGGGATGCTTATTACACTATTACATAATTCTTTACTCACGAAGCTACTTCAGGAGCCCGGTGGCACGCCCTCCGGGTGCGGCACCGGTGATGTGGAACAATGGAGATGTAGCCGGGGTTGCGATCTACTTGCCGGATGCCGGAAGTAGGACCTATGACGCCGGTTGCACGGTCCACGAGGTCGCCGAACATGCTTGGCGGTGTACCATATGTACTGTCAACACTAACAACTTCAGTAGTGGTGCTGCTACAGCAGGACACAACATTATTTTCCAATGAACATGGAGCAGGAGTAGTAGTAGTACTGTTTGGGCCTAAATTAACATTCAACCGATACATTGGGCCGAAGCCCGTAGGGTTGTCCATTAACGGATAATCTAATTGTATTTAGTCAATTTCCGGTTAGAGAAAGGATTCGAAGTCCTTCTTCAAGTCTGACTTGGAGTTGATTTAACAAATACAATTCTATTTGATATCAGAATCTATATACCTGTTGCATACGTATTTGGGGTTTTGAGATCACTATATAAAGAACTCTAGGACAACGTAAAAAGGGTTCAACACCATACAACTACAAGCTTTTGCCCTGCAAATCTTGCAAGCCTCTCCGGAGCATTCTCTCTTGCGAACAGCCTTCCACCAACTGCAATTGACACTCTTCCAACCTAGCCGCAAACCTACGCCCACCACATCTGGTCGCCGTAAATCTGCCGTTGTTGTCGAAAGTGACTTGCGTTCGTGTCGAAGCGTCGCTGAGACAAATCGAGTCCAGTCGTCACACCTTGTGACAAATCGAGTCGTTACCCCGGTAACAGTCTTTCCCAATCTGCTAAAAGGTTGGACGAACGCCATCCGCGGTCTTGATATATAGCTCTGCTTTGCATCTCAGGATCGAAGTAAGATATCTCAATCTACCGAAAGGTTGAGGAAAAATCCTAGTAATTGTTTACTTAGGTCTTGTTCGAGCCCTTACGCCGGTTTGTCAACGCCCGCGTACAGTCGCTTGATCGAGAAGTCAGGTAGCAGGGAGCAGACGAACACGCTCGCCAGAGTCATCCGCTCGCCAAGGGTGATTCGCTCGCCAGAGTCATCCGCTCGCCAAGGGTGATTCGCTCGCCAGAGGTCGTCCGCACCAAGGTTGTACCTAACCCAAAGGTACTGGCACGCTCACGCACAACGCACCAGGACTGAAACCTACGTCCGCCACCCCCACGTGTTGATAGTTCGACAGGTGTAAAAACCGACGCGAACATTTTTGGCACGCCCAGTGGGACCAGTGTCAGGATTGCGCAAACCAATATCTATAAACGACCAATGACGTTCTGTAAGAAACCAGAACATCGGTTGTTGAAACAGCATAACTCAGCTGCATGTAGGGGTCTATCTGAATCCCAACTACAAGCCAAGTTTGGAGATGACAGACCTGAAATTGAGGACCTAACTGAGGGCCTCGAAGGAATTAATCAAGGACCCGAAACCTTGGAAGATGTCACTAATCGCCATCGAGAGGCTGACATCTCAAATGCCGCCGTGGCTCCATTGGATACTGAAGCCCATGAAGGGGACGGAGTGTGTCTGCCTCGGACACCCTCTACTGAAGAAATAATGGAGTCTTTCAGCATTCTAATATCTAAGTCTCAGGATACTGATGTCATCTTAGAAAAGATAGAAGCTACGTTGAAGGAGTTGAAGACTGAACAGATTGGTCATATGACTAACATTAATGCTCTGGCGGATCACGCTCATAGGAATACAGATAATATTAGCTCTCTCTCTAAAAATCTTGACAGATTGGTGAGGGGGCATCAGGATAATTTCAGCGAGCAACTCCAGCAACAGCAGGAGGAGTTCAGAAACTATATGATGCAGCAGCAAGAACAATTGGACAAGACCAATGCCACTGTCGAACGATTGGTGCAGATGGGTTTCGAGACTGAGGCAGCTGAGCCGAACGAACAGGTCCCTCTACTAAAATTTGCGAAGGTAACAGAGAGAGGCCCCAACAAAAATACTAAGCCTAATAACAGGGGATTTGAAACTGTCAATCCGAATAGACAGCAGAGGAGAGGTGGTCGAAACGTGAACCCACCACCTGACAATGAAGGCGGAGCTCAAGAAGAGGATGTTGATGGTGGCATGACTCGCAACGAGATACAACAACTGTTTCAGGAACAGTTGAGGGTCATGCAAGGTTTGCCGGATCCCGGTATGACCTATACCAATCCACTTGCCCTGGCGGTAAATATGACGCCATGGCCCGCAAATTTCAGGCATATAAGGTTTACCCCTTTTTCGGGCGAACATTCTGAAGATGCCGAGACCCACATCACTCGTTTCCATAACGAGTGTGGTCCTTACGCCCAAGATCCCGTTCTTAAGCTGAAGTTGTTCGGAACTTCTCTCACAGGATCAGCTTTGGCTTGGTATAGAGACCTAGCGCCAGGTTCTATTCCAGATTGGCAATCCATGGAGGGTCTCTTTAGGACTATGTTCGGGGTAGTAGAAGCTAAGGTAACCATTAAGTTTCTGGCGGATACTAACCAGGAGTCTGACGAGTCCGCCATCGATTATCTGAGGCGTTTCAAGCTCCTTCGAGCTAAATGCAAGGATAGGCTAACAGAGGAGACCACGGTCGAGCTAGCGATTGCGGGACTCGAACCGGAAATCCAGGCGCACTTCCAGCAAGTATATGTGACGAATATGGCAGACTTAACCAATAGGTTAGCCAGACATCAACACTTCCTCGACCAAACGAGGGCTCAGAACAGTAAGAGGCAGAGCATTCCAGTGTCATATTATCCCGGAACTCTGAAACCTAAGACACCTATCCCTCCTGTTACTAAAACGGTGGCGACTATAGATGCTGATTCAGCACCCATAGTCACTTGGGTTGATGATACCAAGGATGAAGAGGATGTAGCGGTTGTGGAAGTAGTGGGTCGCCAGCCTCTACAACCGAAAAGCGTACGGTTCGCTAAGGATCCTATTAAGATTATGGCCTCCTTACCTCTGAGGTCTGCTTTTGAGAAGTATACCTATAACGCTCATCAAGCACCGGAGATACTCAACGAGCTGTTTAAACAAGGACGGCTCCAGCACGAAGGTGGTTTCATACCCAAGCCAGACTACATGGCGGGTAAGAAGTACTGCAGTTTTCACAATATGACTAATCACTATACTAAGGATTGTGTGAAGCTCAAAGACCAAATTCAGACATGGATTAACGATAAACTCATGGCGATGGACGTTCCTAAGGAGCCTACATGGACAGAGATTAAACCCTTTCCAGACGTAAATATGGTTTCTCTGATTCCTTATCAAGGTGGGGAACTGGAACCTGGTCAACAGGGTTCTAAATTTCGGACCTATACCTACAACGCGAATAAGGCGTTAGAAATTTGGCAAGAATTGAGTCAAAAGGGGATGGCTGTTCCTGCCTTCCTGTTGGCGCAACATCAGCAGGATAGGTCAGGCGGCTCACGTTGTGCTTTTCACCGTTCAAACGATCATAGTACGTCTACATGCATTGGTTTGAAGGATCATATTCAGGACTTGTTGAATAAGGGTTTCCTCCAGTTTGATAACGGCGCGTTTTTACCCTTCCAGCACTTTTGGGTAAATGCAATCGATCAGGGCAAACCCAATGATACCTCGCGAAAGGACAAGCAAGCTAATCCGCCAGTCACGGAAGAACTGATAACCATACCTAGGGCTCAGCTATGCCTTGATTGTAAGATAAATTGCCGAATACCTCTTACCCATGAAGAGCTGATGAGGGCGCTAGAAGAGGCAACGGCAAAGGCTCTTGCAACGGCCAAGAGGATTCCTCCTTGGCCGGTTCGCTCTCGGTTTGATGACCTCAAACGGACAAAATACCATCACCAAGAGACGACGGCATTCGATAGCCCAGCGAGGTCTTGGCCAGATCCTGGACCTTCAGGGACAAAGCCAATCATAGAGGAACCAGCCCCTCCAACCAGGAATGTTCAAAAGCGGTATGGTAAAGCGA
Organism: Potentilla sterilis; assembly: GCA_963682095.1. Classification (NCBI taxonomy): domain Eukaryota; kingdom Viridiplantae; phylum Streptophyta; class Magnoliopsida; order Rosales; family Rosaceae; genus Potentilla; species Potentilla sterilis. Next base: position 4,614,948 of record OY821761.1, read on the forward strand.
GAAGGACTTTAGAGGCTTTGAACAAAGGAAGGGTGACTCCTAACGAACTCTCCATGCCTGTGGAGCACGTACGTGACACCTACAAGCGTTATAAGTCTAAGACCTATATTGATACTCGTAGGATACGAAAGGAGGAAAAACCGCCAACTCAAAGGAAGAATGTTCACGAAAGAATTATGCATTCTACAGCAGTAGATGGTGCACCTCAGAAAACTCCTCGTAGGAAGCTAGCATTATCTCCAGAAAGGCTGCCTCTGCGTTCAGCCGCCGAGGTTCCACCACCTAAATCTGTCAAAACAACCGCTGATAAGATAGAGAAGACAGATTCTGTTATTCTGAAATGGCAGCCTAAGGGGATGACGGCGGTTTCTACATCAACACCTACCAAGGTCCTTGACATACAATTAGAAACTCAAGGATCTACTCCAGTCCTTCGCAGGTCATCGGCTAAGACGACTCAACTTCTCACGGGTCAGAAGGCTGTCAGTCAACAAGGTGATCAGCCCTTCCCTCAGTTCGTAGCTCAGCAATTGAAGACTGAATTCGCTGTGAAGCAAGCAGAGGCAGCTCTTATAACGTCTCAGACTGAAGCTCCTACGAGTTCATCAGGGGTGGATAGAGACATGCCGGACGCGGATGATGAGATGCTGGACGACGAAGAAGGATTTACAGATGGAGATGAACCGATTCTGGACTGTAATATGGTTTTCATGTTATCCTCTAGATATGCTTTGTCTAAACCAATTCCTACGGCGTATTTTATACAAGAGGAGGCGGCGGACAAGCCGGTTTGTCTCATTCCAGCGCCAGGCGAGGATGATCTTCCTGCCAACGAGCATTTGAATTCTTTACCAACTCTTAGCGACCAGGACCGGGTCGCTGATCTGAATAGTTCGCACATGACTTTCACTAAGCCCACATTTACAATGACCCAACATCTCAAACCTCTCTACGTTACGGCAGAGGTGGAGGGTGTCCAGGTCAACCGAATCCTCATCGATAATGGTGCGGCGGTGAGTGTGATTACGCTCAGCACGGTGGAACGACTTCAGATCCCCGCGGCCAAGATCCAGAACTCCTCTATTAAAGTTAGAGGGTTCGCGGGCGCTGTGGCTCAAACGGCTGGTTTCCTCGTACTCCGAATTAACCTTGGACCTTCCAATGCTTGTCAGGGTCTTTTCGTGACGGAGACTACAGTCCCATATTCCATGATTTTGGGACGCGATTGGATACATAAAACATCCTCAGTCCCATCCTCGCTACATCAAGAGATGCTAATGTGGGATCCAGTTTCTGATAAACCTGTTCTAATCAAGGCGGATGAGCGTCCCTTTTCTATAGCAACTAATACTTTGGAGTCGGATTATTACTACAGCACTATGCGTCCTCTCGTGATTGATGGGGTGGATAGTAAGGGTCGTCCGCTAGGGGTAACTTCCACTGACTTAACACGGTGGGGATTAGCACAGGCTCAGGCGGACGGTTCTCGGCCTGTTTCCATCGATTTTCAACCAATTGTCAGCATGATTGACAGTTTTACAGTGGCGGAGTCAGAGGCTGTACTCTCTTTATTCCAGCGCCTGGCAATGTTTAGGGCAGAGCAACTAGCTTCAGACACGGTCGCTCTTGTTGAGTGTATCGATGAAGACGACGTCATAACTACGGAAGACGTCGAGCCCATTCCACCAGCACCAGCTGCTTTAGACGATACTCCGCCCAAGGTACGAGACCCAGTAGAGAAGGTTAATCTCGGTACACCTGAGGAACCTTTAGAAGTTGGGATTAGTCAGCAGCTGGATCCGGACCTGAGATTGCAATTAATCAATTTGTTGCAAGAATTCAAGGATTGCTTTGCGGAAAAGTATCAAGATATGCCTGGACTGTCCAAAGATCTAGTATGCCATCGATTGCCCATTAGGGATGGCGCCCGCCCTATTCGACAAGAACAAAGGCGAATGAACGCCGAAACCGCTATGGCGGTCAAGAGGGAAGTTCAGAGCATGATAGATGCAGGAATCATTCGTCCGGCCCAATATACACAATGGCTGGCGAATGTGGTTCCTGTTAAGAAAAAGAACGGCAAAATCAGGGTCTGTGTTGATTACAGAGATCTAAATGCTGCTTCACCAAAGGACATATACCCAATGCCTATTGCGGATCTTTTGGTGGATGCAGTTGCAGGGCATGAAATGTTATCTTTCATGGATGGTACAGCCGGTTACCATCAAATACCAATTTATGAGCCGGACATTCATAAGACTGCGTTTCGTTGCCCAGGCTTTGCTGGAGCCTTTGAATATCTTAGCATGCCATTTGGCCTAACCAATGCAGGAGCTACGTATCAACGCGCTATGAACTTAATCTTTCATGACATTCTCGGCGTCATCCTAGAAGTTTACATTGACGACGTAGTGGTTAAATCTAAATCCAAGGTAGACCATATTGGTCATCTGCGCGCTGTCTTTACGCGGATGAGGAAACATCAGCTTAAAATGAATCCAGCAAAGTGCATTTTTGGGGTTCGTGCTGGTGATTTCCTTGGCTTCGTAGTACATGACAGGGGTATTGAGGTAGCGGGAGACAAGGCACAAGCTGTTTTAAACGCCCCGGCGCCTCGGAACAAGAAGGAGCTTCAAAGCTTGTTGGGCAAAATCAATTTTCTACGACGCTTCATATCTAACTCAGCGGGCAAGATCGCTCCTCTCTCGCCCTTGTTGAAACTCAAGAAGGACGAGCAGTTCGTTTGGGGACCTGACCATCAAGCGGCGTTCGATAGAATCAAACAATATTTGGCCAGTCCGCCAGTTTTACGGCCGCCAAAGCCAGGCATCCCACTCAAGTTATACATCTCTGCATCTATTAGTTCTGTTGCTGGACTGTTGGCTCAGGACGAAACTACTACGGAGGGTAAGAAAGTCGAATATGCGGTATCTTATCTCAGTAGAACCCTTTTAGATGCAGAAACAAGGTACTCTCCCATCGAGCGTCTCTGTTTAGCGTTGTACTTTGCAGCGACCAAGCTCCGCCACTACATGCTTTCCTTTACCACCATAGTGGTAGCTCAAACGGACTTGGTCAAATACATGCTTACTCGCCCTATCTTGAGGGGTAGGATTGGTAAGTGGGTCTTGGCTCTTTCTGAATTTTCTTTACAATATACACCGCTCAAGGCAATGACGGGTCAAGCGGTCACCGATTTCCTACTTCATCATCCTTTAGATGAATCGGTTGAGGAGCCTATCCCTTTCGTCAGCATGGTTGGCACGGTACCATGGATCCTGTACTTTGATGGCAGTAGCACACACTCTTTGGCGGGCGCAGGAATTTGCATCCAAAGTCCATCAGGGGTAAGCCATTCTTATTCCTTTCAGTTGGAATGGACCTGTACAAACAACCAGGCTGAATATGAAGCCCTTATTATTGGTCTGGAACTCTTACTGGATATGGACGCCAAAGAAATCGAAGTATATGGTGATTCTCTATTAATCATCAAACAGCTGTTAGGGGATTACAAATGTGTTTCTTTCCACCTAGTACATTATTGGGAGCGAGCATCAGAGTTGTTGGATCAATTTTCTGATGTGGTGCTTGACTACGTACCTCGTGAAAAGAACTTTGCAGCAAACGAGTTAGCACAGCTCGCCACTGGCATTACCCTAGCTAACGGAGTTCAGGAACGCATCTTGAAAGTTGAACGGAGGACGTTACCATCTTTCGCTGCACGAAGGGAGCAGCGAGGCGACTGGTTGGTTGCTAGCCTTGATACTATTGATGTTGATTGGCGACAACCGATCATTACGTATTTACAAGATCCGTCTGCCCCATCCGAAAGGCGAACCAGGTATTTAGCTACAAATTACCTACTTAAGGGTGATGAGTTGCTTCGACGAGGTGAGGAAGGCGTCGACCTCCGATGTGTCTTTGGCGTAGAAGCCAAAAGGTTAATGCGCGAAGTCCATTTGGGAGTTTGTGGTTCGCACCAAAGCGGATCAAAGATGAGGTGGCTAATCCGCCGTTATGGTTATTTTTGGCCATCTATCCTTAAAGACTGCATCAGCTTTGCCAAAGGCTGTGTTGATTGCCAGATTCATGGACCGGTCCAACGGATTCCTAATATCCCAATGCAGCCTATCATCAAACCTTGGCCAGCCAGGGGTTGGGCACTTGATTTTGTTGGGGAAATCCATCCGAACTCGTCTCTCCAACATAAGTACTTACTGGTTGGCACAGATTTCTTCACCAAATGGGTGGAAGCCATCCCTGTCCGAAATTGTGACGCAGCGACAGTCATTCGCTTTATATTTCAGAACATTATTTGCCGTTATGGCATTCCTGAATGTATTGTGGCGGACAGGGGGGCAGCGTTCATGGCGGAGAGTACGCAGACATTCATTCGAGAGTATGGCATTCAGTTTTTACACTCTTCGCCGTACTACGCTCAGTCGAATGGTCAAGCTGAGGCTAGCAATAAGGTGATTATTTCTATCATCAAAAGGATGCTGGAGGACAATCCTCGGTCTTGGCACACGGAGTTGGACAATACTCTTTGGGCATATCGTACGTCCAAACGCACTCCTACAGGCACTACTCCGTATGCCTTGATGTTTGGCCATGATGCTGTTCTTCCGTTGGAAATCACTGTCCGTTCCCTCCGAGTTCGCGAGCAGCATCAATTAATCGGAGATGACTACGTTCAGGCAATGTTTCAGGAGCATGAGAACCTCGATGAGCAGCGCTTAGATGCTTTACAGAACATCGTATTGGAAAAGAAAAAGATCGCCAGAGCTTACGACAAGCGTACCAAGGGTAAATCTTTTGGTGAAGGCGATTTGGTCTGGAAGGCCATGCTTCCCTTTGGCGAACGAGACACTGGACGTGGCAAATGGTCTCCTAAATGGGAGGGCCCCTTTGTCATTGATCGAATTATTGGCAAAGGTGCTTATCAACTCAGAGATTTGGAGGGTGAGGTCCATCGTAGCCCCATTAATGGACGCCACCTTAAGAAGTACTTCCCTAGCGTATGGGAATATGAAGAGCCACTCGCTCCGGTCGAGGCCGGGGGGCAACCTTCAACTTAAAAAACCTTCTTTGGAGACACTAACACTTTACCTTAGTCCCCTTGGCTTTGGCGGTTTACTTCGCCTCAGCCTAAGGTTACTAGGGGGGGCAATACACGGGATACTGGTCATAGATGATTTGGCGATGAAGTCTGTTAGTGGTTCGCTATCACCAATAATATGAACAGCAATATAGGCTATGAATCTGTTCAAGGTTCATTAGTTTCGTAGTTTGCTTTCTTTAGACTATGAATCTGTTCAAGGTTCATTAGTTTCGTAGCTTGCTTTCTTTAGACTATGAATCTGTTCAAGGTTCATTAGTTTCGTAGTTTGCTTTCTTTTGTTATGAATCTGTTTAGGGTTTGTTTACTTAAGGTCGAATTGAGAATCAATGCTTATGGTTGTCAACAATTTTCGGCTTCAACAATTTCTTTAGACTATGAATCTGTTCAAGGTTCATTAGTTTCGTAGTTTGCTTTCTTTAGACTATGAATCTGTTCAAGGTTCATTAGTTTCGTAGTTTGCTTTCTTTTGTTATGAATCTGTTTAGGGTTTGTTTACTTAAGGTCGAATTGAGAATCAATGCTTATGGTTGTCAACAATTTTCGGCTTCAACAATTTCTTGTTCATTCAACATGGAAAACAGCAAATTTTTTTGTTCATTATCAACAAGGTCAATAAGATCTAAATTTATTGATCCTATTTCAAGAATGACTTTGCGGTCAAGAGCTTTACAAGTACAAAATTATGTGAAATCCTATACTTTTAAACTTCTTGAACGAAAGAGAGAAGAGGATCTGTTTCACAGATTCTTTTGGGGGTGGACGTGTATCGTTCCTCCTCCGATCTCCTGCTCCGATCCTCATCGCTTTCACCGTCCCGTAAGTTTCTTCATCCACCAATACCTTTATTTGGAACCTTACCTCAAAGGGAAGGCCTTGGGGATTGAAAGAAGAGCTAAGGGATGAGGATGTGGATGCCAACCGACGGTCACCTCTGATCACTAACAGGAGTCTGAAAGATCGCAGAAGGAGAGTGACAGCCATGATGGCGAATGGGTTCTAAGTCACCAGCAGCTATTATACCCTGGAGAACAATAGAAGAGCTCCTTCTTTTGGAGATTCTATCCATATTCCATGTTCTTTAAGGGGCATAATACCAGACTATGCGACTTAGAACATATTTAATACCAGACTATGCGACTTAAGGTGTTTTGACAAACATCTCCATATGATCTGGAGGAAAAGACTCAGGAAGCCATAGAGGCTTAGTAGAGAAACTAAAGACTAAGATAGACATGTTGAATGGTAAGCAGAAGATGAGTTTTGGTTTTGATGCTAAGGGCTTCATTTTATAGCGAGTAGCAAGTGAAATCTAACGGCTGGGATTAATTAGGGTTTCACATCATCACTCACGTCGAAATAATGAAGAAGTTTATGATTTTCAACCGCTCGCGAGCACGGGGAATTACAAGCTTTGAATGTCAGTTTGACTGTTGACCGTATCTTGGAAATTGACAGTTGCAGATAAAGACTAATTAAGGCTGTGATAAACGAGCCAGTCAGGTTTGGGCCTCGCATATGGGTTGTGTTTGTTAAACACTTATCCAATATTATCAAAAATGGATACAAAACAAAGCCCAAGTTACTCGGGGGGCATAGAAGAGAATTCAAATATCTTAAGGCCTAGTCTAGCGAGCTTAGCCTTCATGCGTTGGAGGTCAGACTTGGATTTCAGGGTGTTTTTCTGACCTTGCTCTGATTCGTTCTTAAGCTTGGCGAGCTGAGTCCTTCGTTCGGATGCTGCATCCAGACGACTTTGCTGTCTCTCCTTTACCAGAGCTATCTTCCGGTCAATGTGTTCCCTTTCTTGTCTCAAGCGCTTGAGTTCTACTTCGTCCTCTTGTTCCACGGAATGTATCAGCGAGGAGTAGGAATCTACGGCCTGAGACAGGAGCAAATTTCTTTCCTTGGCAGCAGCTTCCTGCTTGGGAATCTCATTCGCCTTGTCTTGGAAGGTCGCGAGGAGGCCAGGGAAGACGTCCAGAACTTCCCTTATCTTACTTTGAGCCTCGGCAGGCAAGGACTGAAGTTGACTCTCCACGGTCTGCAGCGCAATGTGGATCTTCTCACGAACTCCTGCATTTGTGAGATCTTCTTGGTAGAGCCGGCTGAAAAGGTCCCAGGCTTCTTGCAGTTCAGCTCCATCTTGTTGGAGGATTGGTGGCTGCAGTAGCGGATCATCACTCAGCGGTGGAATGATCTGGGTACCAGTAGTGTTGGCTTGAGGAGAAAGGGGGGCAGAAGACCCTTTTTCTTGGACATCCGGCTGGGGGCAGAACAGGACCATGCTCTGCTCGCCAATACTCTCAGGCTGGATCGGAGTTTCTGTTGCCTGTAAAAGAATGCAGGTGTAAGAAGAATTAACATAATAACAATCTAAAAATGAATGGATTAAAGGTTGTTAGAAAGGTACCTCTAATTCAGAAGAGGTATCGGCCGTGACCCCAGTTATGGGATTGTTGGCCTCAACAGGTTCGCCTTGAGGTGAGGCTGGGGGCATGTCTTGGTAGCGGCTGGCGTCTATCACTACATCCGGGTTTTCTTCCAGATATTCCTCTACAGGTCCCCCGATATCTTCTGGTCCAGGGAATGGGTTTGGGGGTGTCATCCTTGACATGCTTGCCACAGTTGTTAGTGCAGTTGAGGCGCTGGCGGATGAGGTTCCCTCCATGACTTTCTCTGAGGAGAGGACTGAACTGGTCAGTGGAGTATGGGAAGTTGAGAGTGGAGCAGCGGCCAGGGGAGTGCAGATTGTACCTGTTTCAGCAGGAAGCCAGTTTAGCGGAGTTGCATCAATAGGGAGTTTTCGTCTATAGTAATCAAGGCGGATTGTATATTCTCGCCAGGCGGATGAAACTTCGTCCCAAGTCTCTGGAACTCTTATTCCAGGCTCAGGACTACCCGAAGGTGAACTAGTGGAGCTGGAGGACTCACCAGAAGAGATCTCGATCGGTTTCGGCATGGTGGGAGTGGTGCTAGAAGTTGCGCCTCCCCTCCGTCTCAATCTAAGCCCCTGTGGAAGAAAATTCGCCAACTGCGTTAGGGTTATAATCTGATCTAAAATAGAGTTGGCGGATGACAGATATTCAGGCAATTTATTAAAGACTTACTGGCATATTATCATCATCTTCTTCTTCGACCACAGGAGGAGGCGATTTCACTCTTTTCTTGCTCCTGGTTGCTGTTGGAGGAGTCGCAAGAGCTTTCCTTTTCCTGTCATCAGGAAGCACTTTCTTTGAAACAATCTGCAACATAAAAATCAGTTAGTGGTTTTCCTAATACTTATCCAAAATCAGGGTAAGTTGTAACGTAGCGAGTAGTTACCTGAGTTTCTTCAGTCGGCAATTCAGGGTGCAAAGGACCACCATCGAGCGCCACCTTGTCATTGTCAGTAAGACAATCGCGGTGTCTTCTGAATACCTTGCCGAAGTAGTAGACTGATCCTTCCTTTATCTGGAAGTCCTTCCCACAAAGCCGGTGCCACCAATTGTCATATTCAGCAGTGGCTGCTTGGGAGATCACCAGCTCTATGCATTCGTCTGGAGTTGGAAAGGTGGCCGTTCGAAGGCAGGAGGAACATGGAATGTTGGGGGTCGCAGGAGTACTCTTGCTTGGTCGCCAGGCTGAGAAGATGTTACAGCTTTGGATTGGCGGATAGGGGGCATGTTGCGTAAAGCCGAATTGGCGAGCAAACAGATGTGGGGCGTACACTTCTGAGCCTTCACTACCTCTGTTTGAGGTCAGAAGCGGAAGGTCTGCCATTGATATGCATTGGAGGAAGAGGTCTTTCCCTGCCTTGCTTTGGTCCGCTGAGGGGAGGAAGCCGGTCTTCAAAGCATGAGGGTGCTTGCGAGTGAGCAGCATCTGAGCTTCGGAATAGAAGCCGGGTGCATCTGTCTGGAAGATGATATCGAAGCACGCAGCGTAGCCTTGCCCATACATTGGTTCTTGACCAACGTATGCTGCGCCTGCGATTCTGTTCTCTCCAATGTCTCTTGGTTCTGCGGCGAGTCCCGGAAAATACATATTCGCCCAGATGTCTAAAATCCAAAGTGGGCCGGGCACAGTGAAGTTGAAGGGATTCATGGTGAGGGTGTGCAGTCCCCGATATAGGTGGGCTAGAACTATCTGCCCAAGGCCTATCTCTTGATGGGCGTAAATAATCTCTGCCATCCTTCTGTAGATTCTTGACATCTTGGCGGCGGTTGAGCAGAAGATGAACTTGTTCAGCCAAAAATCAAGGAAGCAAATTCCTCCGATGTCATCATTCCTATGACTGAATTCAGTCATCCAAGCTTGATAGCTGTAGGAGCCAGTGATGTACATAACGGAGGATGGGAACTGGTCTTGGGGATAATTATCCGCGTCGAAGGGCTTATTACTCAGAGGAAATCCTAGCCCAGCATATAAGTCTAGGAGAGTAATGCTAGCTTGACCAAAGCGAAAGTCAAAAGTGTTGGAGGATGAGTTCCAGAAGCTTACTAGGGGCAAGAAAACGCATCGATTTCCACCTTTCTGATTTAAGCTGAAACAGAGCTCCAGAATTTCTGTGATCCCAGCGCGGTTCCATCTCAGGGCATCTAGGTGTTGCCTGGCTTTGTACCACCTGATCATCTCTGAGGTTGGTAGTGGCCAGCAACCAGTGGTGATGGGGGTTTCGAAGTGGTTCGAACATTTCTGAAGGGTGATGTCCTGTTCGCGGAAGGCTATTGGAGGCGGACGGCAGTAATCCATAATCGAAGAAATGCCTTCGGTAGTGACTTCTCGTTGCTTTGGGCCCAGTCCGGCACGGTTGTAATCGTCTCGAGAAATTAAGGAGGTGCAGCAGGGACTTCCGATTTCGAAGACGGCCCTTTGAATTCTTTCCTTGCCGCGAATCGCTTCGGTGTGTTTGATCTCTAATGCCATGACGATTGGTTTGGGGTTTCGGATGGGTTCTCACGATTCTCAGGTTGTGGCTTTATAGAATCTGAAAAGGGGTCTCTGGATTTCTGAATCGGTACGATTTGAAGCGATTTAGGGTTTATTGAACAGTCGCTTGAGCTCAATTTGGTAAAGTTGCATCAGTTAGAGGGAACGACGTGTTCGTCAGATTTTTAAACAAATCCGCGTGGGCTTTTTCAACCTTCTTCGATTTCAATGGGCTTTTAATCTTGAAGGCTGGGGGGCAATGTTTGGGCCTAAATTAACATTCAACCGATACATTGGGCCGAAGCCCGTAGGGTTGTCCATTAACGGATAATCTAATTGTATTTAGTCAATTTCCGGTTAGAGAAAGGATTCGAAGTCCTTCTTCAAGTCTGACTTGGAGTTGATTTAACAAATACAATTCTATTTGATATCAGAATCTATATACCTGTTGCATACGTATTTGGGGTTTTGAGATCACTATATAAAGAACTCTAGGACAACGTAAAAAGGGTTCAACACCATACAACTACAAGCTTTTGCCCTGCAAATCTTGCAAGCCTCTCCGGAGCATTCTCTCTTGCGAACAGCCTTCCACCAACTGCAATTGACACTCTTCCAACCTAGCCGCAAACCTACGCCCACCACATCTGGTCGCCGTAAATCTGCCGTTGTTGTCGAAAGTGACTTGCGTTCGTGTCGAAGCGTCGCTGAGACAAATCGAGTCCAGTCGTCACACCTTGTGACAAATCGAGTCGTTACCCCGGTAACAGTCTTTCCCAATCTGCTAAAAGGTTGGACGAACGCCATCCGCGGTCTTGATATATAGCTCTGCTTTGCATCTCAGGATCGAAGTAAGATATCTCAATCTACCGAAAGGTTGAGGAAAAATCCTAGTAATTGTTTACTTAGGTCTTGTTCGAGCCCTTACGCCGGTTTGTCAACGCCCGCGTACAGTCGCTTGATCGAGAAGTCAGGTAGCAGGGAGCAGACGAACACGCTCGCCAGAGTCATCCGCTCGCCAAGGGTGATTCGCTCGCCAGAGTCATCCGCTCGCCAAGGGTGATTCGCTCGCCAGAGGTCGTCCGCACCAAGGTTGTACCTAACCCAAAGGTACTGGCACGCTCACGCACAACGCACCAGGACTGAAACCTACGTCCGCCACCCCCACGTGTTGATAGTTCGACAGGTGTAAAAACCGACGCGAACAAGTACTACCGAGTATTTGTTTTGTTGAGCGTTCCTCTTTGTGCTCTTCTTTTGTTGATGGGAACAGATCGAGAGTTACCAGACTAGGGTTTCTTGCCTCATGATTCAAGCCCACGATATCGTCACTATTTGTTGGCTCATTAGTCAAGTCCGGAAAAAGATCCAGAGGTACTACAGTAGGGTTTCTTGGTTCATCATTCAAGTCGGAGAGAACAAGAGATTCCACACTAGAGCTTCTTGGTCGATCATCGGAATCTGCGAGAAGATCCAGAGGTGCCAGCTGACAAGTACTCTCTTTTGGTTGAACATTCAAGTCCGGGAGGTCGTCTAGTAGTACAAAATTAAGAGGATTACTGCTCGTAAGTTCTGATCTGGACGAGTTTTCCTCTTCCATTCTTGAAACGATTGGAGGTGAAATCAACCCGACACATACAAGTAGATCGACGTTCTCTTTGATAGATTAATGTGATCAGTTTCTTGATTATATAAAGAAGCCTGAGATTGGTTTGTATTGGCTCTTGGAAGTAGGAAACTCCCATCGTAATATCATTATGGTTGTTCTTACAGAACTTACCTTACCTTAACTGGAAGAGAAAGAAAAGGTAAGTACTATTAGTAATTACTTACCTATATTTCGATCTAATTTATATCAAGAGTTACTCTTAACAAAAGAAAGATGTACCAAATTAAAGTTCATATCAATGCTTTGGAAATTCATAAACAGTCATAATAATCCAAGAAGGCAAGAACAAGCACTACCGATTATCCATGTACGTGTAAACCCAACAGAATACAAAACAATTAACGAGATGTTTATATATGTTCAATTCAGATTGGATTTCAATAGCGAGATATTTGACACAGAAAATATTAGTTCAAATGATGGAGGACCATAAGATGAGAATACTAATATTCCAAATATCACATTGGTGGCTATGCTTCTCTTACAAATCGCCCTTTTGATAGAGATTCACCAACGACAAGGTGATTCTCTTACAAATCTTATAAAAACGACAAGGTGCCTTGGTCAAGCATTTGACTTCACCAATTCAAAAAGGGGGGAGCCACTGGGTTTTATTTTTCCATGGGATTGATCTAGTTGCTTGGTTTTTTCTTAAGAACATACTAGTCTTGAAACGTTCGCAATTCAATAAATTAATTATAAGATTTAAAAGATGTAATGTTCACACGGTCGGTTACTAGCTAGCAGGTAATTGGATTTTCTATTCACTAATGTTTAGATTTGGAATTGAAGTTTAAGTGTTTTATATAATTTAAATTAGTGTTGTTATTAGAACCTCCCAATTTCCTCATCTTACCTCTCATGCTCTCTACACTTCGTTTTAGCTTTTAAATTCACACATTTACTTACTATACCTCCTTTTAAATACCCAAAATAGCTTTGAATATATTATGTCACTTAAATTACAATAAATTACTTATTTTATCTTTTATTCACTCATTAAACCTCTATTGCTTGAATTTTTTTTCACTTTTTTTCTTTTGCAAGAAAAATTTCATCATTGATATTTTTTTTGGTTCTCTGAATGTATACCTTATGATTTTTTAATAGTTATTTAATTTATTTTAAAATTAAAGAAAATTATTACATCATCTTGTTTAATTTATATATGAGTTCAACCTATCAGTTCCTATCCAGAGCGAACTTTCGCTATTAAATTAACGTGCAAAGTTCTTTTTTTGAACTTTTTGGTCATATTTTAACATCTCCACCGTTCAGATGTTTGAACCTAATGTATAGATCATTCCTACAAAATTTCATCTAATTTGGTTACTATTAAGGTATCGAAACTATATTAAATCAATGAACAAACCGAATATGTTCAACCTGAACTGTTCGTGTAAATCACCATAATGAAACGTCAAACGATTATCAAGTTGGATGAAATTTTGCACAGATGATCCAGACATTAGGTTCTAACATTTGAACGATGGAGATGTGAAAATATGACAAAAAAGTGTGTCAAAAAAAGAACTTCGCACGTTAATTTCAGAGCGAATGTTCGCTCTAGATAGGAACTGTTCAACCTATATAGTATATATTTATATAAAATTTATTTTATGTCACAAACTAGTTCTTTAAATATATAGAACTAAACTACAGGAAAATATATACAAATAGATAAGGAAATAAATGTGAATGTAGTAAATTATAATTAAATGTGTATATAGTTAAATTAGAAAATAAAAATAGATAAGAAAAATAATAATACAGTAATATATTATTTTATAAAATTAAAAAGTTTAGAGAAAATAAATATAAATATAATATATTTTTGATAATTATTATCCTTAATAGTCATTGTATAATATCTAATAATTAAAAACACAATGAGGTCAAGTGAGCAAATGTGGAGGTTCTAATAGCAACAGTCAATTTAAATTCCCTTAATGTGACAAAAAAATAATTCATGCCGGTACCTGCTGTAACAGCCCGGCACGCGCCGTAGAGATATTGTCCGCTTTGGGGGAATTACCCCGCACGGTTTTGCTTCGGGAGCTGTCTGCCTGCTAGCTTCCCAGTAGGTCACCCATCCTGAGATTGTTACGAGGCGAGCAAGCTTAACTTCGGAGTTCCCATCCCCTCCGAAGCCATTGAACCCCCAAAACACGTCTCTACATATTGTGCTAACCCTGCACATATAAGCATCGCATCCGCTCTCCCTCGGGAGGTGTGGGATTTGTGACCTACCTACCTGCTAGCTTCCCTAGCCAGGTCAAGTCAGGTCCACACAATCCACCCTAAGGTCGGGTCATCTCAATCCCCCCCCCCCCTAGGGTCCGACGTCCGCATCGGCACACTTCCGGCCGAGGACAGGCTCTGATACCATTTATAACAGCCCGGCACGCGCCGTAGAGATATTGTCCGCTTTGGGGGAATCACCCCGCACGGTTTTGCTTCAGGAGCTGTCTACCTGCGAGCTTCCCAGTAGGTCACCCATCCTGAGATTGCTACGAGGCGAGCAAGCTTAACTTCGGAGTTCTCATCCCCTCCGAAGCCATTGAGCCCCAAAACGCGTCTCTACATATTGTGCTAACCCTGCACATATAAGCATCGCATCCACTCTCCCTCGGGCGATGTGGGATTTGTGACCTACCTACCTACTAGCTTCCCTAACCAGGTCAAATAAGCTCCACACAATCCACCCTAAGGCCGGATCATCTCACCTGCGATCTCTACTTTTCCTTTTGCTTTACAACAGACGTAAGCTAATAAGCATATCAACCTTGCACGCTTTATAACACAGTCATTACCTTTCTTCTCACCTAAACCCTTAACAAGTCTAATAACCTGAACAAAATCTAAGTTTGCGAATATTAAACTCTAAACCTTAATCGTAGCTAAATAATGAAGTGTGTCTTTTGATAACCAGCAGTTCTTGCGGCAGCTCGATCGATCGGACTTGTCAAATTTTTCTAGAGTGATAGAATGGTATGCATGAAATTGATGATGCATGGTGTGAAATGAAGAGTAGTCAACCAGCTAGCTAGAGTACCCTGCATGCTTGGAGCAAGGCACTCTCATCAAACTCGACAAAAGTTTCCAACTGCTACTTGAATCTAGCTATATATATATAAAGCTAAGAGAAGCTTCGCTCCGCCAGATCGATCAGTTGAACACAGAGCTTTTGCATTCAAGAGTGGAAGATTCATCAGTAATTAACTGGGTCGATCTATAAGTATATATAAACGAACGTCGTATACAAAACTTAATTGTAAGAGCGAGCGGCTCGTATAGTAGTGAATGGTGGTGTCATCATATGTCCGTTAGCAATAGAAAGATGGATTTTAGTCTGTTAAATGGTGATTGAGTCAGCTATCACTCCGAAATGAATTGTAGTTAGAACCACGTAATTGATTCATCGCAATGGCGGTTGACCATACAAGCTCCTAATAAAACATGCTTAATACAATTCCATTAACTATATATATATTAGGTGTTAATGTATATTCTTGTTACAAGAAAGACGAGTTTCAACTTTGATAGGTAAGTGCGAGATCATCATATTTGTGGGAAGTTATGCTGGTGAAATTCAGTATGCAGGTATAGCTAGACAAAGAAATGGTAATTTTAACATGTGGGAAAATGGAAGATGGAAAGAGAGAAGAAACATATATAAGATGGAACGGGAACTTGCGAAGAGCTAGATAAAATTATAGAAAGCCGGAAAGGGACAGTATCGTCTGCCTTCCTCCCTTGACCCTTTTAAAAAAAAATGTATGAAAATAATACAACAAGTGGCCATGGATTTTTCATTATGGGTCATGGGGGTACGGTGGACTTTGACCACTACTTTTCTGTTTTCAAATTAAATCTCATACAACTAATCGATCGAGCATACTATTAGTAGAAAATCTTATGCCATATATCCCTTCTTGCCTGGCTGCTTCTCATATTTCTCCCTTCCTCCCTCTCTCGCTTTGCTTACTTGATTGTTGCTACTTTCCAAGTTCTCATCTACTACCACTTTACCCTAGTCATATATCCTCACTAAACAAACTCTCTCTCTCTCTCTCTCTCTCATATGACGTAAATCTGTACGTAGCTGCGTAGCGACCTTCTTCTAGCTTCTTGTTCCAATTTCTTGCCTCACCACTACTTTTCAACTCGATCTCTTTTATTCTCTCTATCTGTGTCAGCTTATTAGATTATTACGTAAAAGTATTAAGTTCCGGAGTTCTTCTGTATACGGGCACTCATATATATAGCATATATCAAGACGCTTTCTAATCTCTCTAGATGTCCTGCATATTTGTTGAAATGAAAGACCAGAAGGAACTCAGTCAATATAGACAAACTCGATCAGACCGGTTGCAATACAGATAGATACTTCTTCGCCTTGGGGCTCCATTGTATCTGTACGTATATGGACACTGCATTCGAGCTCGATGAAGGCTCTCGCGCCAATTTCCTTAAACTCGTCATGCAATCTTTTAGCTGCTCTTACATTTGCTTATGGCGGTCTTATCCCAAGTATGTATTCACTACTAGCTCTTATCTCTATATCTGTATTCTATATATGCAGCCACTCATGTATATATATGTGAATGGTGATTTTGAATATGCAGCTGTTTGTGGTTTTTGGATGGTGTTTATGATGAAGAAAACCAACCCGCTAGCTCCTCATCTTCTGGAGTTAGTCTAGCTCGGAGGCTTTTCCACGAGTATCGGCTGTCATTGTTCCCAATTGTCCAAAATGAGTAAGCACAGTTTTGCTTACTTGATCACTGCTAGTCTTCTTATACATTATTGCTGATAGCCAGATTGATCAATTTATATTAGCTAGTCTAGCTAATTAATTTCTTTCAAATATATGATCAGATGTGTTCCAGGATTCGCTTTCAGGAACAGTCTTGCCTATGTAGAGTTGCAAGAAATGGACCTCCGAAGACTGGCATCAGTTCAAATTCAGAAGCAATTTTATCAGGAAGCAAGAATTAAGGTAGGTTGCAAGGATTATGATAATTTAATGCATTCCATATATAGATATACATTTTATATTTATATATACTCATTGCATCTGTCCTTACAGACTGCAGTTTTCATGGGGTGCAAGAGTGGAGAGATTGAGCTCGGATTCTCCAATGTGTCTCAAGTAAGACTAGCTTGCATTTTTCATTAACAATTAATGAAGAATCATCTGAATTATAGAGTTATAAATAATGTTTTTCATTAATCTGTAGATGAACGTAAAGAAGGAACTGATCATGAGAAGCTGGATGTTGCCAGAAGCTTTCTCTAAATCACAGTTATCTCTACGTACAGTTGAAGTAGTTAGTACCAGGGTAAACACTGAGCAGCAAAACCAACTATCATCATCTTCCTCATCTTTGAGATCGCTCTCAACGATGGATAGCCCCGAATATTCATCCCTCATCTTCAACACTGTTCAAACATCTAATGCTTCTACTTCTCTCAATATCCCAGCTGATCAAGTCTTTGCTAATACAAACTTTACTTCATTATTGCAACCAGTTGAATCACCAAATACAGCAAACATATTTAGTAGTACTAGTACTAGTCCTCATCAACAGGCCATGCAAGCCATTTCTCGAATTAGAGGGAATAATACCCAATTGCCAGCTCCTGAGATCGAAGATGCTGAGATTACAAGAGCCATCCTTGCTGTCCTGACTTCTCCATCTCCTTCTTTATCTCCACACCAATTAGTAACTCCAGCATTGAGTAGTGATTCGGCTCCTAGTCCTAGTCATCATGGCTTGCTAAACCCGAATTCCAGCAGTGCTTTTAAGAGTTACATCTCATCGCCATTGACCCCAAGAACACAAACGAAAGGTGCTGCTAATTTAGGAGTACGTAAGCAAACTATGGTGAAGCGATCGATTTCCTTCTTGAGAAGCTTAAATCAACTGAGAATTCGCGATCAAAGTATGCAAGCTGCCACCCGCCCCACAACCAGTCAGTTGCATCATATGATATCCGAGCGTAAAAGGCGAGAGAAACTCAACGAAAGCTTTCATTCTTTGAAATCCTTACTTCCTCCCGGAACCAAGGTATGGCTAATAAACTTTTTATATGTTATGTTGTCAAATTATCAATCTGAATAATTGGTAAGTACTACTTGACAATTTACAAACATAGCTATAACTGATGAT
The DNA here is from genome assembly GCA_963682095.1 of Potentilla sterilis. NCBI lineage: Eukaryota > Viridiplantae > Streptophyta > Magnoliopsida > Rosales > Rosaceae > Potentilla > Potentilla sterilis. Next base: position 4,632,823 of record OY821761.1, read on the forward strand.
GATGAGTTATATGCCGGTTTGGTTGTAAGTTGTAACCTTATGTTTAATTTGCATTATGCAGAAAGACAAAGCATCAGTGCTTACAACTGCAAGGGACTACTTAACTAAATTGAAAGCTCAAGTTGATGAGCTTAGCAAACGAAACCAGAAGTTAGAGGCTATTGCAAAGCTTATCACTAAAGAAGAAGAAGAAGCCGAAGAAGAACAAGATCAAGAAGAACAAGAAGAAGCTGGCTCCTCGTCGACCGAAATAGTTAGTATTACGCTTACGCATGTCCCTAGTGGGAGCACAGATCAAGATCAGCAAATTATTGCCCTGCAAGTGACGGTTAGATCAAGAGAGTGTTCGACCGAAGATATAGTAATAAGAATCTTGGAATTCTTGAAGCAAGTTAACAACATGAGCTTGATGTCCATGGAAGCGAGTACCTGGAAAACAAAATTACATCCCAACATCAACCGCGTGGCCTTGAGATTAAGAGTTGATGATCAGGTATGCAATCCCAATTACTAATTAGATCAATAATGCATCTGCATGCAAACCAAATTAACTTGTTTAATTCCTAGCATTTCTAGGAAAGTTCATCAGATAAAACTGCAACAAATTAAAATAGTTGAAAAATTTAGCATGCATTCATGATCTAAAATTAATAACTGAATATAAAGTATTCAATTATTAATAATAAAATAGGAAATGAGAAGGAAAGGGTCTTTATATAATTAGTGATTAGTTGATTAATGAATTAATTTACCTTAATTAATTTTGTGTTTATGTAGGCGAACGAATGGGACAAGTCTGCCTTCCAGGAAGCAGTGAGAAGGGTGGTTGCGGACGTGGTACATAAATAATTGGAATTTTTCTTGTAGAATTTTTGACCGGTCAAGATTTTGATATGTGGATGGCTTTCTTCTTGTGGCAACGGATGCTTTCTATTATGAGTTTTTGGCCCTTCATTTCCCGGCCATCTTCAACATCCAATTAATTTTCCACCTTCATAATCTGTTTCATTCAATTTTCTCGACTCTATTTCATCGATTAATGTTCTCCTGATTACTATTACATCGACTAGGACAGCTGATCTAGCTCGTTTCACAAAAAGAAGAAGAAGAAGAATTTGAGAAATTGTTTGAACAACTTCATAATGTAATCGAGTAAACTACGTTTTAGTACCTCATAAGTGAAAAATTATCAAAATAATTCCACTTCAAAACTATCATGAAACATCATTGATACACATAACATGAACACTCATAGTGATTCAACCTGTATTAACACACAAACAATTCAAGTCCGAATAATTATTATACTTTTATGATTGTGTATAGGAGAATCTGTTTACTAATCGGAACATCCACCACTTGGAGGTCAAGCCCACCAAAAACTAGTCGTTCTTTTTTTCCAGCATTCCTTTATGGGTTCTAAAGACCAGTTTTTGTTTCTTGCATGCATCAGTGTCGCCCAAATTGACTGTGCATAGCCAAGCAAAGACTGTAAAGTAACCGCCATGAATGAACAAATCCAAGAGAGATTAATTTTGATTGATGATTTGAATCTTTGATAAGTTCAAAATATTGGTCCAGCGTCAAATTTTCACTTTTTCAATACCGTATCTATAATTTCACAGCACCAAGTCAGTGTCTTATTGGGTTGTTGAGAACTTTAGGTTCTGATGATACGTATATATGCATCATGCATGAATCCTATATATAGATATATACCAACCATGGATGCCAACCATGAACTGTTATATGTTTTTGAAATACCAAAGGTTAGTCAATCACTTTTCTAATCAGAAATCACAATAGGCTTTTGAGACGGTTGTTTTGACTTGATCTTTATAATGTTCTATCACTTCTAGCTATGGCATACATACACTTCTTCAGGAGTAGTGTAACAAGATCATGGTGTTGTTTACTTCAATCTAATTCCAGACCGGGAAGATTTCCATTGACGACGAAACTACGTACTAATAATGGCTAAGATGAAATAATACCTCGCGAAATTACATATAGGTAGAAATGATAATTCTACCTATATGTAAATAATGCTTAACATTAACTAATATGTTACAATTTGCTTAACATTTGAACTATTTAGGCTAACCCTAGCGCGCACACCATAAGAAGGAAAATCAAAATAATTACTACGTACGATCTACGTCCGAGGAGCTGGCTGATTACAGTAAGTGATACTAGATAGATTCAAGGGGGTTTTCTGATGACGGAAGAGAGTTCACCTGATCAAGTGTTTTCCCGATCCTTTTCTTCTTTTTTTGATGAAGTAATTTCATGATCTGACTCCCAGAGAGAGTCTCGTGCTTCAGTAATGCATTAGCTAGTGCATGAAGCTCTTCAAGATGAGTCGTCAATATTTTTTTTGCATTCTTGTAAGCCTTTTCCAACAGTTCTTTCACTTCATTCTCAATAAGAGATCTAGTTTCGACACTCAATGTACTTCTGCCTTTTTTGTAGTCACGGAAAACAAGCCCAATTTTCAAGCTCATGCCATACTTAGTGACCATATCTGTTGCCAAAGAAGTTGCCTGCTGAATATCAGATGATGCCCCCGAAGTAACTTCATTTTCTCCAAATATTAGCTCCTCTGCAGCACGACCCCCCATACAAACTTCAAGCTCGGCAAGCATCTGCCTCCGCGTTATTCTCATCTCATCATCGTCTTCGCCCAGTTGCGTAACCATGCCGAGAGCCATTCCTCGTGACACAATCGTAGCCTTGTGAATCTGTTGTGCCCCATCGGCATGAATAGCTACAAGTGCATGGCCACTCTCGTGAAAAGCTGTAAGCTTTCGTAATTCTTTAGATTTAACTTCAGATTTTCGCTCGGTTCCCATTATGATCCTATCCTTGGCATGTTCAAGATCAGCCATACTCACTTGTTTAGAACCATCAACTGCTGCTTTCAGGCTGCAATGTTAACCAAGTTTGCAAGATCAGCAGGTGAAAACCAACTAGTTCCTCGAGCAATAACGCCCAAGTTAATTTATACCATTTGCCGCAGATACTTTTGACATGTATGATTTCAATATCTCCTTTCGTCCTTCAATATCTGGCATAGGGATAAGAACTTGGCGATCAAATCGTCCAGCTCTCACTAGAGCTTTATCCAATAGTTCCGGAAAATTAGTAGCACCGATCATAATTATACCATCGTTTTGTTTGAAGCCATCTAGTTCAACTAGCAACTGGTTTATAGTTTCCCTATACTGATTGGGTCTTCGTTGTCCCCCAACAGCATCTATTTCGTCGATAAATATAATGCAGGGGGATTTCTTCTTTGCAGCATTGAAAATATTCCTCATTCTTTTAGCTCCAACGCCCACATACATCTCATCAAACTCACCACCACTGGATGCAAAGAATGGAACTTTAGCTTCTGATGCAATAGCTCTGGCTAACAAGGTCTTACCTGTGCCGGGTGGACCGACAAGTAAAACACCTTTCGGAAGTCTACCTCCTAAGCGGGTGAATTTCTACAAAAAAAAAAAAAAAAAAAAAAAAAAAAAAAAAAAACAATCAGCTTTGATAATTAATCGTACGAATTGCTTAAAATTATAAAAACTCAAAAGGTACAAACCTGGGGATTTCGAAGATAGTGAACAATTTCCTCGAGCTCAGCTTTAGCCTCATCAACACCCTTGACATCTTTGAATGATGTATTAGAATTAATATCGCTAGGTTCATATTCATATTCATCATCATCGTTGTCGTCCTCGTCGTCATCATCATCTCCTGCAATTTTCTTAACCAAAGTATCAATGAAGTTCTTGCAAAGTAAGCCCGCTACTAGTATGAAGATACCAGCTCCTATGAAGCAGAAATATTGCTTTGGGCTGATTACTATCTCGGTTAGAGTAGCAGCAGAAATATTTGAGGGGCACATAGGAGTATAACTTTTCTTCCTAAGAACTTTAGGATAAAAGTTCCCTGGCCGGTGTATGCCCTTATCAACCACCCAAGGGCGCAAGAAGTTGGGCTGATATGCAACAAGAGGAACAGTGCGGCGTGTCAGATGTTTCCCCAAAAGAAAACATTGAGACGTTCGGGGAGCACGACCCCGGCCAATGTTTCCGAGATTAGAAGCACCACCACTCACAGTCAGGGCGAGGGAAGAAGCAAAACTTGTAGTCATCGCATCAATAGCAGGCTTGGAGGCTACAAGTAGGGTAGGATTGAGGGGAAAACTCTCATGTTTGATATAATGCACTACTCAGTGGCGGAACCAGGAATTAAAATCGGGTGAGACTTGGATTTTATATGTATTATCGATAAAAAAAAATTAACCGTGTGAGAACTAACCGTACGAGAATAAATACATAGATTGAATAAACTAAGGAAATATAGTGAGCCTTGTCTTTAAAATGCATAATTATACAAAATAATATCCATAAATCTCTTTAAGAGTTACGCAACATAAGCGAAATAAACATGGGAATGAGATGCTTTGATGTAAAATCAAGTAGAACTAACTAAATCTCACCCTACGTGCGGGTACCTAAAGCTTCAAACTCCTTTATCACAAAATCATTACCAATAGAATCGGCATACTCCTTCTCAATATGGAGGACCATACAATCACCAAGAAATTCATCTTCCATCTTATTTTTCTACGTTTATTTTTGATGATGTTCATGGCAGAAAATGCCCTTTCAGTTGTTGCTGTAGAAATCGAAAGAGTCAAAACTAGACAAATCAATCTATAGATCATAGGAAAAAACTCTGACTTCCTTGTTTGAACCAACAATGGACATAGCTCAGAAATGCATGTTAAATACTGAAATTGAGGATCACTGCGCATGTTTTTCTCATAAAAAGCACACTCCAACTCAAGAGAAAGAAGCTCACTTGAGTCATCATTAACAAAATCCTCAGGAAAATACTTTCTTGCAAGATCAACTACCTGTTCAGTTTTAAACTTACTGAAATTCGCATAAGGATCCAAAGTTGAAGCAAGAATAAGAAGTTCTGACATTGGCTCTGAGAATCTTCCATTCAACTCACTTATCTGAAAGTCAATCAAAGCATTGAACACATCAATATGGTAATGATGCTCATTAGTGATACAATCTCTTTGTTGGGAACGACGGCCTGTACCATCCATATAAGGACCATGCATATCAGGTATATTAATCTCATGCTTCTCACAAAATGATTCTACTTCTTGTAAAAAGTCAGCCCATCCTTCCTCTCTAAGCTCCCCAAGTAATGACTTTGTATGTCCCACAAAATGCATAGCATGAACAAAATCAAGAGTCTTCCGTTGCAATGTCTGAGAAAGGAGTTCTGTAATTTTCATTACCTTGTGCACTAGAAGCAAACTGAACACAAAACGATATCCTCGCATAGCTTTAAGAACATCATCAGCTTCTCCTTGTATCTCTAAGGCCGCCTACTCAATCATATCATCAAGAGTTGTATTAACTGCACTAAACAATTGAATTAAACTCTTGACTGAACGAAAATGTGAGCCCCAACGAGTAGCACCGGCTCGTTGCAAAGTACAAATCTGATTAGCCCCTGTACCAGTTTCAAGTTGGCCACATGCTACCAAGTTTGCAATTTCTTCCTTTCTAATAGCTTTCAAGGCAGAATGACGCTTGCCCGAAGAGTTGACAAAGTTCACAATTAAACTCAAGGTGGAAAAGAATTTCCAAATGTCCTTTACCCCCTTAGCTGAAGCATTAAGTGTTAATTGCAAGCGATGAGCAAAACAGTGCACATAGTATGCATAAGGACACTCTTCAAGAAACAGTGCTTGTAAACCTTTGTAAATGCCTCTCATATTGCTAGCACCATCATAGCCTTGACCACGCATATTTCTTACTTGGAGATTGTACATTGTAAGAACCTTCGAGATCTCATTTTTAAGAGTTTGTGAGGTTGTGTTAGGAACACTCACAATCTTAAAAAATCGTTCCCGAATCAAACCTAGACTATCAACAAATCTCAAAATAATGGCCATTTGTTCCCTACTAGAAACATCTATCGCTTCGTCAACAAGAAGACAATATTTTGCATCCCCAACTTCTTCACGTATCATACTCCTCACTTTATTACCAAGTATATTAAGAAGCTCCTTCTGAATTAGAGGACTTGTGTACTTGGCATTTCCAGGAGCATTTCCTGCAACTCTTTCAATCTCTGGACTAATTCTTCCATATGACTTGATGATTTGCTTAAATGGTCCGGCATTCAATGACTCTTCAGATTCATCATGGCCTCTAAAGGCTATTCCTTGTTGAGCTAGGTATCTTACACCCTCTATAGAAGCCGTAATCCTCAACCGGTTATCTGCCACATCTTTTGCTGATTTTGAACTAAAGACTCTCTCAATTTGACTAGATGGCCTTCGCAGTAAATCCCACTTTTGCATTGAACCATTATGTGGAGATGTAATAAGTCCAACATGATTCAAAAATGCATTATCACTAGGCACAGTCCGCTTCCAATTATTGAACCCATTAATGACAAATGCTTGGTTCTGAGAATTTTCTGTATCAAAGAGAAAACAAGGGAAACAATATGCCTTCTTCTTATCCTCTGAATACTCGAGCCATGGATTATCTTTAAACCAAGAAAACTGAAACCTACGCTGTTGATTACCAAATTGAGAGAACGGGAACTCACAGTCTGGTTGCATTGGACCTTGCCGACTATACGCTCTTCTAATAGAATCACGTTCATTAACTGTATATTTCCAAATGGGAGAACGTTTTCTCGGATCACGTTCAATGGCATTAGTATTGCTCAATTCATTGCTTTGGATCTCAATAGGAATCACAGTAGGGCTTGGAGTTGAAGCATCACTAGGAGATGGTTCTGAATTACCAACATTTAAACTCGAAGACTCATGATTAATTTTTGGAAACCATGAACTAATGATCTTTGTTCTCTTCGGTTTTGGTTGTTCATTCGACATATTATATACTCTCACACCTATAGGTTAAGAAATTATAGTTTCAGCACTTTAAGTAGAGGCCATAGAGCAATATGTTATATCACAAAGTATTGATTGTTGTAAACCAAAAATGAAAAAGAATAAGAACCTGGTTGATTGGTTATGCATAGGTTAAGAAATTATAGTTTCAGCACTTTAAGTAGAGGCCATAGAGCAATATGTTATATCACAAAGTATTGATTGTTGTAAACCAAAAATGAAAAAGAATAAGAACCTGGTTGATTGGTTATGCATAACAAGAACGAATCACCAATAAACAATTTTAATTCCTTTAAAACCTTGAGATCAATAACCTACATTTAAGAAAAGAAAAAAGAAAGTAAGAAGACAACTACGGCTCTACAAGAAGTCAAGAACAATGGTGATTGGTGAATGATTCAACACTTCAACCACTGCATCGATTCCATCATTCCAAGTCTCCAACACATTTTAGCTTATAAAAAAGAAAAAACCCATAATCTTGGAGTCCAAACAAAGATCATTAAACATATTTTTTCCTCAAATTCAAGACTAAAAGCCCTAAATTTTACCCCAATTTCGAATTTTCAATAATAGATAATGAAATTTATAATTAATGAAATTGAAATAGACCACTAATTTCAGCACTTACATTGGGATTGAGAGGCAAAATGAAGCTGAGTTGTGAACTTGTGATTGGATGAGAGAGGGAGATGAGTATGACAGGGGAGGAAAGCCACGCAGAGAAGAAGACCACATAATGGAGGAAGGAGAATGTGAAGCTCTTTAATTACAAGCTTTTTGTGGATTTAATTGGGTTGTAATTGACTATTTGGGCTTCCGGATGAGATGAGAAAGACTGGGTGGGGCTTGAGCTAAGTAGGCTGCTGGGGTGACTAGGCTGCCGGGGTGACTAGGCTTGAGCTAAGTGGGCTGCTGGGTAACTCTTCTTCTTCTTTTCTTCTAATGTTAGCTATATTGCCTATATATAATTTTTTTTTTTTTAAACCCAATAACTTTAGGTGGGGTTTGAGTCCCAGGGAACAACATAGTGGTTCCTCCCCTGGCACTACTGATTGTTACTTAACATGAATTGGTATGTAATACGTACTATGTATGTGTGTGTGTATATATATATATATATATATATATATATAGATGATCGAGCATACCTGAACAGCCTCGGAATCCCTATACTTAGTGTTTAGCCTTGGAGTCCCTTGCTGAGCAAGTGATGGAAAAGAATATACAAAACTTAAGTATTTACCATAAAGGATTTTATATTTGCCTCGAAGAGGATTATACTCTTTTGCTCAATATCTAAGCAAATACATTCTCTAAATTGGCCCCAGAATATCCACAAAATTACAGTACACTCATGCCCTAATGCCCCATTGCCCCATTGCCCCTATAAAGTGATTACTTAACGGAAAATACTGATCGATAATATAGTGTACAAGCTAAGGGAGAATGTGAGACCTAAATAAAGGCATCTTGACAATTTTCCTCGAGCCAGCTGAGCTAAAGAATAATGCAGTAGCTCCTCGAGCATTTAGATAAAATAAATCAACCTATAAATAGATAATGGTTAATAATATTACAATTTCCTCAAGATTCGAACTATCAGGCTAACCCTAGCTCAGCATATATAAGAAGCGAATTCAAATTAATTACTACGTACAATTTACGTCCTACGTACATAAATTTACTGCCAGGAGGTTGATCACGTGATACAGTACTTAGATTCATGTGTGTTTTGTGATGACGGAAGAGAGTTCATCTGATCAAGTAGTTCCTTGATCTGACTCCCAGAAAGAGTTTCGTGCTCGAGTAATGCATTAGCTAGTGCATGAAGCTCTTCAAGATGAGCCGTCAATATGTTTTAGCATTCGTGTAAGCCTTTTCCATCAGTTCTTTCACCTCATTCTCAATAAGAGATCTAGTTTTGGCCTAAGAAGCACAGACACGTTGGTTTGGTCGTGTGTATTGTGTCGGACACGAATTCAGACACAGACACGGTCAGACACGTGTATAATAATTTAGATATGAATTGGACACGCGAGTATCTATTTTAGACACGTAATAAAGTTGGATATGAAGGTTAATTTTGTCTTTTAAATGAAAAAAAGAGAGGAAGAAGCCATGGTTGCCCTTTAAAATTGAAATGATGGTTAGTTTGAATCATTTTCAATCCGGTGTTGTAAACTAAAATCCTTTATTAGTTAAATTTTTTATTAGTTATATATAATTTAATATATAATTAACTTGTCTAACACGTGTCCGTGTCTAATTTTTTTTATGTTTGACGTGTTCACGTATCGTATTGTGTCCAATACGGACACTCGTGTTCGTGTTTGTGCTTCATAGGTTGGCACTCAAAGTACTTCTGCCTTCTTCTTAATCGTGGAAACCAAGCCCAATTTTCAAGCTCATTCCTGTTCGTGTCGGATTTCGCACCCAATGAACAGTCAACACGTGGGGGTGGCGGACGTAGATCTCAGTCCTGATGGTGTGTGTGCGAGCGTGCCAGTATATTTAGGTTAGATACAACCTCGACGCAAACGACCTCTGGCGAGCGTGTTCGTCTGCTCCCTTTTACCTGACTCGATCCTCGATCAAGCGACTGTTACGCGGGCGTTGACTAGGCCTGCGTAAAAGGCTCGAACAAGACCTAACAACTAATTACTAGGATTTTTCTCCAACCTATTGCAGATTGGTAAATCTTACTTCGATCCTGGGATGCAAAGCAGAGCTTCAACTATCAAGACCGCGGAAACGGGTTTCGTCCAACCTATTGCAGATTGGGTTATGGTTTGTTACCGGGGTAACGACTCGATTTGTCACAAGGCGTGACGACTAGACACGATAAGTCTTAACAATGCTTCGACACGAATGCAAGGCACTTTCGACAACCGCGGCAAGCGTACAGCGACCAGTGTGGGTGTAGGGTTGCGGGCAAGGTTGGAACGGTGGTTGTTTGTAGTTTGTGGAAGGCAGTTCGCGTAAGATTGCTCCGGAGAGGCTTGCAAGATTTCCGATGCGCAAAAGCTTGTGTTGTTTGTAAGATGGTTGAGAACCCTTTCCATGTTGCATACGAGTTATTTATATAGAGAATCCAAAACCTCAATACTTGCGTATCAAGCATGACAGATTATGAGATAGACTATGATTTAATCACCTTAAACTACCTCCAATTCGGATTCCTAGAAGGACTCCAAATCTATTCCTAAAAGGAATGTAATCCTAAATATATCGGATTACCCGCTACTGGATAACCCATTGGGCCTCGATCCATGATCTCGGGTAAATGTCAATTTAGGCCCAAACATTGCCCCCCAGCCTTTGAAATTGAAAGCCTACTCGAAATTGATAAATGTTAGAAAGCTCAGTCCAGACACATTTAAAATTCTGAAACATCGCGCCGTTCCCTCTAACCAATACAACTTTACCAATTCGAGCTCGGAGAACTGTTTCTAAAACCCTCGACCGCTGCTAATCGTACCCTTTCAGAAATTCATAGAACCCCTTTCAGGTTCTATAAAACCTCGATCGAGAATCAATTTGTAATCCAAATTCCAAACCTCTCATTGTTTCTAATCATGGGATCTGAAATTGAATAGTCCCAGGCCCTCCAAGGAAAGGAAAGGATTATCAATACCACCATCGAAATTGGGAGCCCCTATCAGACTTCTCTCACCCCACCTGACGATTACGGCCGTGGTGGGCTAGGTCCAAAGCAGCGAGAACTTACCCAGCGTTCTCTAATTTCTTATGTCGATTCCTCACGACCGCCTCTAATCGCCTTCCGCGACCAAAGCGTCAAATGTGGAGATTGGCAGGTATCCAACCATTTCGAAATTCCAGTCAATCCTGGCTCCTGGCCGTTACCAAGTGTAACAATGATAGAATGGTACTGGGCAAGGCGACAGCTAGACCTACGCAGATGGCGAACCGCCGGGATTGATGAAGCCATCGACCTCTGCTTCAATCTCAACCCTAAAGGAGGAAACCAATGTGCACTCATGCCTTTGGTATGTTTATGGAATCCCTCTGCTAACGCATTCGATTTTAAGTTTGGTCAAGCCAGCATCACCTTGCTAGATATGCATGCTGGGTTAGGATTTCCTCTAGGAAGAAAACCCTTCGATGTGGATGATTATCCCCAATCCTATGTACCATCAACCATCCTCCCACCAACCCATACCATGAGCTACCATTCTTAGTTAGACGAATTTACAAAGAGAAAGGATGATATAGGGGGAATAGCTTTCTTAGACTTCTGGCTAAATAAATTTGTGTTTTGTTCCTCCGCCAACAAGATGACCAAGACATACAGAAGAATGGCGGAAATACTGTATGCCCGTAATGAAATTAGCCTTGTCCCAATTGTCCTGGCACATCTCTATAGGTGCCTCCATTCCTTGTCCATGAATCCCCTATCCTGCAAAGTCCCCGGACCCCTTTGGATCCTTGAAATTTGGTTCAACATGTACTTCTCGGGGTTAGCCTCAGAACCTAAACCAATAGGTGAGAACAAAGTGGTAGGAGCAGCATATGCCGGTCAACCGCCAAAGTATGGCCAAGGCTATGCAACCTGCTTTGATATTATTTTCAACACAGATGCTCAAGGCTTCTATTCGGAGGCACATATGCTCCTTAAACGGAAGCACCCCAAAGCCTTGAGAAGTGGCTTTCTGCCTTCTGTCGATCAATGTGAAGAGGGAAGACAACTATTTCTGCAATGCATATCCATGGAAAATCTTCCTATTTTTTCCTCAGATAAAGGCGAGCAAGGCTTTGAAACTTATGCCCCCCAAACTTGGTGGGACAAGCTCCGAGGAGAGCTGTTCAAGAAAGACTCCCTTCACTACTTCAGGACCCTATTCGCCAACCAGCGCCGATATCTTACTACTGAAGACGCCGAGATACTTGACGGAGCTCCGCTGTATCCTGAAATAGATGAGCAGACTGCACAGGTATATAGTCGCTATGCATTGACTTATTGTATTTATTTATTTTGCATATGGAAAACCACTAACTGATTTTCCTTGTCACAGACCTCCAAGAAGTTCCTTCCCAACAAAGGAAAAAGGAAGGCACCTCAGGCCTCTTCTACTCCTCAAGTTCAGAAGCGAACCAAACCTCTCCAAATTGTTGAGGAAGAAGAAGTAGATCCGGAAGAAAATGAAACAGTAAGTTGTTTATACCGGTCCATCCTTGTTACTGCACCACTAGTTCATTTGTATAAACCCAGACGTTAAATCTGATGCAGTTGATAAAACTTATCAAGCAGGGATTAATTCGAAAGAACAGTAAGAAGCTAGCCTCGACTTCTGCTACCTCCCCAATTGAAGTATCTTCAGGTGAGTCCTCCACCAGTGATTCTGAACTTGCTGAAATTGAGCGAGTCATTGAGCAAATTCAGAATGAATTTCGATGGACTCGCAAAAATATTGTTCTCGACGTTCGCCCTTTAAGGTTTCTTCCTACTGATACAGGTACTCCTAGCATCCCAGAGCCAACTTTGGTTAATCCTGTGAGCTGTACCCAAGCTGTCCCTCTGATCATCTCGACTCCTCCTGCAGAGCCAACCACTGAGGGAACAACAACCTCCCAAGCCTCCGAACCCATGGCGGATGTCAGGAAGACTCCCCAACACCCTGAGGTAGTTGACTTAGGAGAAGCAGACACCGAAGCGGATGAAGATCCTTCCACCCATATCCGGGCCTGCGCAGATTTTGATCCACATCCCAACTCGCAGAACGTCCCAGAACCTCCAAGGCAACTCTCAATGGGACCTGTATTGGACGTCTCCCATGTCACAGAGGTACCCCTTCATGACTTTTATCTCTTAAAGTGTTGCTAATAGTTAGCCAAAACCTCACCATCGTTTCCTTTTCAGGCAAGTGACATTCCCAGCACAACTAGAAGTGATGAGGCCTCTGGCGAGCAGACACCAACTGTAATGTTGGCTGGCCCTAGAATTCAGATTGAAGTGCCACCTCTAGCAACTCCGACCTCGCATCTCCCAATGGCGGGCATATCCTTTCCAGACCTGGAAGAAGATCCTCTCCTCAAACTCCCAACTCCTAGAAAAGATCCTCCTGAGGTGATGGAAGCCTGGGCACTTCTGCAATACTTGGGAGATCCTGCTGATGCCGATGTGGCAGCCAAGGTTTTCTCCTCCATCCAGGTCTTACAGGGTCAGGTTGACCATCTGCCTGCTGAGTTCCGACCCAAGGCGAGGGAGATTCTGGTGGTTCTGCCCCAGTGCATGAAGTCAATGCAAGATGGCCTGAGAAAGCTCCCAACGCAGCGAACCAAAATTCAGGACTCGGCCGCAGCTCACACCAGTGCCGTAAACCACTACTCTGCCCTGGTGTCACTTGTTAGGGAAGAAAGAGGGTTCGAGCTCGCTCGCCTAGAGAAAGAGAGGGAGCTGCTGGACCAGCGGATAGCTGCCATAAAGGCCCGTCAACAAGAACAACTCCAGCTAGCGGGCGAGTAAAGGGTACTTCTGTCAACTCTCCAAGAGGAAATCTAGAGAAATCAGACCGAAGAAGAGAAGCTCGCCAACTACGTTAATCACATGAAGGCTAGGATTAGGAGACTAGCACTAGAGTTGTATGAGATTAAGACCCTGCCCCCCCAGTAATTGGGCTTTATGAAATAAAATATTTGATTTTAATTTGAGTAATCGAGAATCAAAGATCCAGCCCGTAAGGAGCTTCAAATTTGTCAGACCCAAAACCTCATCCTTGGAACTGCCTCGTTGATCCAACAACCAAAGCACCGATTAATGACCTTTAACTGCACATGTCAGTTTCCAAGATTTGAATTCAAACATTCAAACCTCATGACCGTCCTCATTCCTCAGCAGTTGAAAGTGATAACTCCTCCAAAAATCTGATTTGACCGGGTAAAAATCCTAATTCATCCCAGCCGTTGGATTTCCTGCGTGGTTTACTATATAAAGAAACCCCTATGCCAAAGGAAAAAATCATTCCTTCAGTCTTGGTCATGTTAATTGCTCTTTTCTTCCGTTTCTTCACCCGGCCCTTGTGGCTACCACAATTCTTTCCTCCGGATTACACTGAGATGTTCTTATGAACACCCTTAAGTTGTGTAATCCGGTATTAGCTAAATTCTAAGTCGCATAATCTGGTATTATACCTTTGGACGATGTGGTCTCGGATAGAATCCCAAAACTAATCTGGGATGCTCCATGTTTTCCCTTGGTATAATACTGGATAGTGACTTAGGCGTCATCCGCCATCATGACGGTCCCTTTCCTTCTGTTGCTCCTCGGAGTCCGGTTGGAAAGTACAAATGACCGCCAGACGACATTTCCATCCATGCTAGGCTTGGAAGGAGAAATATCTCATCTGAACTGCTCCAACCTGGCGGATGGGAAGCTTTTTGCCCTTCTGTTCTTCTGCTAACCGTTCAAGCCTCCCTCTTGATTTCAGAGTGGCATGGAAAAACTAGTGAATGAAGAATCTTACGAAGGGTAAGGGGGGATGACGAACAAAACAGGAGATTGGAGGAGGTGTGTGTTCGATTTTGCAACCCAAGGAATCTGTGAAACAAAAACCCTATCCTTATCTGAACCTCCCCTCCAAATCGATTAAGAACTTCACAAACATAGGCATATATTGTATTTTTGTACTTGTAAAGCTTTTGACCGCAAAGTCATTATTTGAAATCAAATGTCGCAATGTAAATTTAGAAAAATATATGTATTATTTTCCTCTTAATTTGAGTTACATTACAAGCAAAAACCGCTAAGGACCACAGGTTTGATCCTTAATTCAAAGGTCTCAACGAACCTCTATCAGATTCGTAACTAAAAAGTGAACTAAAAAGGACAATCTGCCAGAAGGTATAGGGTACCTAATTCTAGCGGACGTATAAACAAGAAATACAAGTCTTCTGATATTGCCTCCTATGTTGCCCCCTAGTTTCCCTGGACTGAGGCAAAAATAGTAGCTAAAAGTCAAGGAAACTAAGTAAGATTGTCCCCTACCAAGTAAGTATGGGAAAGTTAAGAAAGGGGTTGCCCCCCGAGTTCAACCATGGCGAGTGGCTCCTCGAATTCCCACACTTGGAAAGTATTTCTTGAGATGACGTCCATTAATAGGATTTCGATGAACCTCACCTTCAACATCCCTGAGTTGATAAGCACCTTTTTCAACAATCCGATCGATGACAAAGGGACCCTCCCATTTGGGAGACCACTTACTACGACTGGTATCACGTTTGCCAAAAGGAAGGACAGCTTTCCAGACTAAGTCGCCTTCACCGTAGGACTTACCCCTGGTCCGCTTGTCATAGGCTCTGGCAACCTTCTTCTTCTCCAAGACTATGTTGGTTAAAGCCTCCAACCGCCGCTCATCAAGGTCCTCATGCTCTTGGAATATAGTCTGGACATAATCATCACCAATTAACTGATGCTGCTCGCGAACACGAAGGGAATGCACATTGATCTCCAAGGGCAGAACGACATCATGGCCAAACATCAAGGCGTACGGGGTAGTTCCCGTAGGAGTTCTTTTAGAAGTACGATACGCCCAGAGAGTGTTGTCAAGTTCAGTATGCCATGTCCTCGGGTTGTCTTCAAGCATCCGCTTGATGATAGAAATAATGACCTTGTTGCTGGCCTCAGCCTGGCCATTAGATTGAGCATAGTATGGGGAAGAATGTAGAAATTGAATACCATATGCTTCGAAAAATTCCTGTGTCTTCTCAGCCATAAACGCTGCCCCCCTGTCTGCCACGATACATTCAGGAATACCATATCTGCATATAATATTCTGAAAGATAAAGCGAATGACCGTAGCAGCGTCACAATTCCGGACAGGGATGGCCTCAACCCACTTAGTGAAGAAGTCTGTACCAATCAGTAGATATTTATGCTGGAGAGACGAATTGGGATGAATCTCTCCAACAATGTCAAGTGCCCAGCCTCTGGCGGGCTAAGGCTTGATAATGGGTTGTATGGGAATGTTAGGGATCCGCTGAACCGGTCTATGTACTTGACAATCAATGCAACCTTGGGCAAAGCTGATACAGTCCTTGAGAATAGATGACCAAAAATATCCATATCGGCGAATAAGCCACCTCATCTTTGATCCATTCTGATGTGAGCCACAGACCCCCAAGTGTACCTCGCGCATGAGTCGCTTGGCTTCTGCGCCATAGACACACCTAAGGTCAACCCCATCTTCACCCCGACGAAGTAACTCGTCACCTTTGAGTAAATAGTTAGTAGCGATATATCTGATTCGCCGGTCAGATGGCGCTGAAGGATTCTGTAGATACTGGATGAATGGTTGCCGCCAATCTGTGTCAATGAGTTCAACTGTGGCAACCAACCACTCGCCTCGTTGCTCTCGACGAGCAGCAAAGGATGGTAGTGTCCTTCGTTCCACCTTCAATATTCGTTCCTTGACACCATTAGCTAGACTAATACCAGTGGCCAATTGTGCCAACTCATTAGCAGCAAAGTTCAACTCACGAGGGACATAATCGAGCACCACATCAACAAATTGATCTAACAACTCTGATGCTCGTTCCCAATAATGTACTAAATGAAAAGAGAGACATTTATATTCCCCCGTAAGCTGCTTGATGATCAATAGAGAATCACCGTAGACCTCAATCTCCTTAGCGCCCATGTCCAAAAGCAGTTCCAAACCAATGATGAGCGCCTCGTACTCTGCTTGATTGTTGGTGCAGTTCCACTCGAGTTGGAAAGAGTATGAGTGCCGGGTTACCAGCCACCGCCAAGGTGTCAGTGCTGCTTCTGTCAAAATAAAGTATCCAAGGCTCGGTTCGGATCATGCTGATAAGTGGAACAAGATCTTGAATTGCCTCCTTTAGAGGGTGATGGAACAAGAAATCTGCCACCGCCTGGCCCGTCATTGCCTTCAAAGGGGCGTATTGCAATGAAAACTCAGACAAGGCCAAAATCCACTTACCAATCCTACCTCTTAAAATAGGGCCAGTAAGCATGTACTTCACCAAATCAGTCTGAGCTACCACGATGGTGGTATAGGATAGCATATAATGACGAAGTTTGGTTCCGGCAAAGTATAACGCTAAGCATAGTCGCTCGATTGGCGAGTACCTAGTTTCAGCATTCAACAACGTCCTGCTAAGGTAAGAAACCGCGTATTCGACTTTCTTCCCGTCGTTGGTCGTTTCATCTTGGGCTAACAACCCGGCCACAGAACTGTCGGAAGCAGAGATATATAATTTTAGTGGGACTCCTGGCTGCGGTGGTCGTAATACCGGCGGGCTTGCCAAATACTCCTTAATCTTGTCAAATGCCGCTTGGTGCTCAGGACCCCATGTGAAGTCTTCTCCCTTCTTGAGCTTCAATAATGGTGAGAAAAGAGCAATCTTGCCAGTTGAGTTGGATATGAAACGTCTAAGAAAATTGATCTTACCCAACAAGCTTTGAAGTTGCTTCTTATTTTGTGGTGTTGGAGCGTCCAAAACGGCATGTGCTTTATCTCCAGACACCTCGATGCCCCTTTCATGTACCACAAAACCGAGGAAATCGCCTGCACGAACCCTAAAGATACATTTTGCTGGATTCATCTTGAGCTGGTGTTTCCTCATCCGTGTAAAGACGTCTTGAAGGTGAGTAATGTGGTCTGCTTTATGTTTAGACTTGACCACGACGTCATCGATGTATACCTCGAAAATACCCCCAGGATATCATGGAAAATCAGATTCATAGCACGCTGATATGTTGCCCCTGCATTGGTTAAGCCGAATGGCATGCTGAGATATTCAAAAGCTCCGGTAAAGCTTGGACAACGAAAGGCAGTCTTATGAATATCCGGCTCATAGATAGGGATTTGATGATAGCCCGCTGTTCCATCCATGAAAGACAGTATCTCGTGTCCTGCCACTGCATCTACCAGTAAGTCCGCGATAGGCATATGGTAGATATCCTTTGGCGAAGCGGCATTGAGATCTCTGTAATCAACACATACCATAATTTTACCGTTCTTTTTCTTGACAGGGACCACATTCGCCAGCCATTGTGTGTACTGTGCTGGCCTGATAATACATGCATCAATCATGCTCTAGACCTCTTTCTTGACTACAATCACAGTTTCAGTGTTCATCCGCCTTTGCTCCTGCCTGATTGGTTTGGATCCCTCTTTGATAGGTAGACGATGGCAGACCAACTCCTTTGACAAGCCAGGCATATCCTGATATTTTTCTGCAAAGCAGTCCTTAAATTCTTGCAGCAACTCAATTAGTTGCTGCCTTAATGCTGGTTCTAGGTACTGACTGATCCCCACTTCCATAGGCTTGTCCGCCGTGCCTAAGTTAACATTCTCTACATGATCGCGTACCTTAGGTGGAGTATCATCCAGTGCTGCTGGGGCCGGCTGTATTGCCTCCACCTCTTCTATATTCGCTGTCTCGTCTTCCTCGATACACTCAACTAGAGCGACCGCATCCCAAGTCAATTGCTCCTTTTTGTAGATAGCTAAGCGCTGCATTAGAGAAGCAAAGGCTTCTGTTTCCTCAATGGTGAGGCTGTCACTCATTAATATTAATTTGTTGGAAGTCGATGGAGACTGGCCTAGAAGTACTTGACTTGGCCTGTGTCAATCCCCACCATGCGAGATCAGTAGAGGTCACCCTAATTGGATGTCCTTTATCATCTATCCCCTCAACCCTGAGAGGTCGAATTGAACTGTAATAGTAATCGGCCTCAAGCGAGCAGGCCGCTACTGAGAAAGGGCGCTCGTCCGCCTTGATCAATATTGGCGTATTAGATGCAGGATCCCACATGAGCATCTCTTGATGTAACGAGGAAGGAGCATAAAACGTCTTGTGGATCCAGTCGCGACCTAAGATCATACTATAGGGAACAACGGTCTCTGTAACAAAGAGACCATGATAGGCGTAAGAGGGCCTAAGTTTGATTTTAAGCATTATAAGACCGTTGGTCTGGGTGATCGCGCCGGCAAACCCTCTGACCTTAGCAGTGGTAGTGATGATCTTATCTTGGAGAACTTAGAGCTTTTCCATGGTACTGAGGGTAACAACACTCACCGCCGCTCCTGTGTCGATGAGAATTTTATTAATCGAGAAGCCCGCCACCTCGGCCGAAACATAAAGAGGTTTGATATGTTGAGACATGGTGAAAGTAGGCTTGGAAAACACCATGTTCGATCTATGAAGGGCAGCCAACCCCTCTGAACTTCCCTGAGTGGCTTGGGGGCCTGTCCCTTCCAAGCCTACCGCCGCCTCCTCCTGTACTTCCTGTATATGGCAGACTGGTGTATCATACGATTCCTCCTGGATGAATTGAGATGTAGGCAGTGGTTCTGGTAAAGCATAAGCGGAAGACAAGATGAAAGCCATATTACATTCTAAAATTGTTTCATCATCGTCTAAAAACTCATCATCATCTTCTAATATCTCATCATCCGCCTCCGGGATGTCTTCATCCGCAGCTGATTGTAACGGTTGGGATGTGGACGCACCCTCCGCTTTCTTCGAAGAGGGCTCAGTACCAAGCCTTCATGCCACATATTGGGGATAGGACATACCGGGAGGAATGTCGGAGGACTTTGAATGAGCCAAAACCGTAACCGGCTTGGCGAGCTCTGTCTTCGTTGGACCAGATTCCTTGGCACTCGCCTGCCCCCCAGGAACCTCTGTTGCACTCTTAGAAGCTGTAGAGCTTATCTCCTTGGGTTTCCACCTCAAAATAGTGAAATCCTTTCTGGCCTCAATTTCCGGTTGGTGTGACATGACATGCCGAGCTAGACTTTTGTCCGGAGAACAAACCAACTTCTTCCTTGGGGTACTCCTAGGTGCACCATCCACGTGAGTTGGCTTCGAAAGCCTTTCATGAACACTCTTTCTTTGCGGTGGTGAATCCTCCCTATCTCGTACCCGGCGGGAAACCACATATGTCTTGGACCTATACCGTTTGAAGGTGTCCAACACCTGTCCCACGGGAACGGAGAGCGCCTCTGGTGTCACCTTGCCTTGGTTTAAAACGTCCAAAGTTCTCTTTGCCTTGCCGTACCGCTTTTGCATATTCCTGGTTGGAGGAGGAGGTACCTCTACAGCTCTACCATTTTGCTGTTGATACCACCTATCAGGCTGAAGTTCTGATTTTGACACTAGCGGAATGTAAGGCTTGGCAGTAGTATCTGATTCCAGTACCTTGGAAGGACCGTAATTAGGGACAAGCTTTGTCCCAGAAGGTCCTGGATCTTGTCCAGATTTTACCTTGCTAGCATAAGACCCCTGTTCCCTGTGATGGTATTTCATGCGCTTGGGATCACTAGACCTTGATCGCTCCGGTGCTGGATGAGCCTGCTTAGCCGCCTCTAGGGCCTTCTGTGTTGCCTCTCTAAGTGCCATCATCAGCTCTTCTGGTGTAATGAGCACACGACATGTAACCTTGCAATTAATACATAACTGGGATTTGGGCACCAGTACCATCTCCTCCTCGCTTGGCGGATTCGCCTCCTTGGTAGTTTGCTGCACCTTACTCGTTTTGTCTCCTTCAATGGCATTAACCCAAAACTGAGGAGTAGAGGCCACCGCTTCCACAACAAACTTCAAGGTCCCGTCATCCAACCATTCTTGGATTTGATCCTTCAACTCCAGGCACTCAGAAGTGCAGTGACTGGTGGAGTGGTGAAACGTACAAAAGGAACCGCCACATGATGTTTCTCGTTGTGATGGGCGGATGTGATCAAGAGTAGTCATCCCTTCCTGGACCAATAGCTCCCAAATCTCTGATGCTCGATGTGCATCATATGTATATTCTGCAAACCTTGATCCCTGTTTGCAGAACCCCAACCTTTGGCATGGATTGGAAACTAAAGCTACCATGTTTACAGCCGTGAATGGGTTAGTTTCTGTTCAGGTGGGCTCCTTGGGAACTTCCATCTTCATGACGCCATCATTAATCCATGTTTGGATTTGATCTTTGAGCTTGACACAATCCTTGGTCTAATGGTTGGTCATGTTGTGAAAGCTACAATACTTCTTACCCGCCATATAGTCTAGTTTGGGAATAAAGCCTCCCTCATGTTGGAGCCGTCCTTGTTTGAACAGTTCGCTTAGAATCTCAGGAGCTTGGAGCGCATTGTACGTATTCTTCTCAAAGGAAAACTTCGTTGGTAGAGAAGATACAATCTTAACGGGCTCCTTGACCATTCTAGCATTCCACGATTGTAGTGGTTGGCGCCCAACCACTTCGACAACCGCTACTCGTTCTTCTTTGTCATCTTCAACCCAAGTTAGGATTGGAGGTGACTCAGCCTATATGGTCGCCACTGTCTTGGAGATGGGAGGGATGCTCGTCTTAGGTTTCAAAGTCCTTGGATGGTAAGACAATGGGACCCCCTTCAGCCCCTCTCTCTGATTTTGCACTCGATCAACAAACTGTTGCTGTTTGGCTAACCTATTGGTTAAGTCAGCCATGTTCGCCATAAACACTTGTTGGAAGTGGGCCTGGATATCCGGATTGAGCCCGGAGATCGCCATGTCTACAATGGTCTCCTCCTTAAACCAATCTTTGCATTTAAGTAACTACAGTCTGAAACGCTTCAAATAAGCTATGGCGGACTCATCAGGTTGTTGTACAGTTTCAGCTAGGACTCTTACGGTGACCTTAGCCTCAACAACCCCAAACATGGTCCGGAAGAGGATCTCCATGGACTTCCAGTCCGGGACTGATCCTGGCGTCAAATCCTTATACCAGGCCAACGCTGATCCAGTTAGCGAAGTCCCAAATTGACAGGACCCGAACAAGATTTCACCCTGAAACCCGGATAAGGCCCTGCGGGGACCACCTTAAGACTAACTCTATCGATAAATCGATAAGTCAATCTTAAGATGGACAACCCTAAAACCTGCAACAACCAAAACACTTCTAAATTCCAGTTCCAACCTCAACACCTGGAGCCATCTGCTCCCCAAATCACAACAACCGCCACAAATAAATACAAAATTTAATTCAACTGGCTCACAGATAATCAGAGCAATCTAACAAAATGGACTGGAATCACAATTGGAAATATAACAAGAAATGTAATATGAACTAAAAGAATAAGGGATCACAGATCCCACCTAGCGGAAGCGACAATGATGATGATTATGCCTCGACTCCGAGTACTCTTGACCTCTGATCACTACTCTGCACACTGGGCGATTTTAAAACGAAGGGCCCAGGGGAAAGTAAATTAAAAACGTTAGAGTGAGTGGATAAAAATAAAACAATCTAATATAATACTTTAATTGAAAGTATCATATTACTTTCCCAATATTTTATAAATAAAACCACATTGCATGCCTTTAATAAAACGTCCCACGTTTTAAGAAAATCGTATTTAAAAATCAGCCCCGCTGATATATCAAATAAACAAATAATGATTTTGTTTATATATGTATTTCAAAACGAAATATTTTTGAAAATCAATTAATAATATTTCACGACCAATCCCATTGGTCATATAAAAACCCGGCCCCGCTGGTTCGGGAATTTATTAAATTACAGAAAGTCTCATAGAGAAAATATTCCCGAAAATCAAATAATATAAAATCATGACCAATCCCATTGGTCCTATAATAGAATAGGAGAACGTCATTACCACCATTTAATAGTAGCCTCCAAGACTAAGGGTCAAGCCTCCAAGACTCTCTCTATAGCGTCTCACGCTTTGCCCGTACACGTCGACCACCGAGCGTGAATCTGACATATGTGGTCATGTCATCACCTCGCATGGGCTCAGGTGACACTATGCCCGTACACGTCGACGACCGAGTGTGAATCTGACCTATGTGGTCAAGTCGTCACCTCGCATGGGCTCAGGCGACTAAGCTAGCTAGCATCAATATATATTTGGACCCTGATATGGTGAAAATCCGAAAACAAAACCGAAAGTACGCTTCCCCTTATATATCATAAATCCGTACGGTCCCCGACCGCACATCTGAGGCTTATAATAATCATTAGTATAATAGCCTCGAAATATACTCATATATATCCGACATATCCACATGCCGTAAAATAATATCAAAAATTATATTTATAACGTCGACATGTCTCACATGTCGAAAATCATAAATAACGAAAATATAAAATCTCCGGAAATCTCATTTCCGGTCACGACCTTTAATTAAAATAATTTAACAAATCCATAATTTACTTTAAATATTAAATCAACAATTATAACAGAAGTATATGAAATATCGACTTTCGATAATTCATATCATGCTTACGAATTCATTTAATTAAATAAATTGCATTTCAATAAAACGTAATTGCATGCATTTATTTTAAAATAAAATCCACTCACAGTACGGCCGAGCGTGCCGACGTCCTCACTCGCACGAAACCTCCCAATTTTCTCTTTTTCAGTTATCGGTATAGGAATTACGCCTCAATACCGAAAATCTACATCCGAATTTACTCAGGACACCCAACTCGTGTCCGATTAATCCTTTTACTAGTTATTTCGTCGTAAAACCATTTTAATTAGCTTTTAACCTTTTTACGGTAAGTCAATAGTAATAAACCAAGGTCAAACAGTAATTATTCTAGGTCAAACAGTAATTCTGAAAGTCAAATAGTAAATAGTTAAAATCCAATTACTATTTACCGTTTACCTTTATTTTTACTGTTTACTATTTACTATTTACCTTTTACCGTTTTACTCTTACTTTTTACTGTTTTACTGTTCATCATCTCTTACCTCACGCCGCCGGCACAGCAGCGCCGCCGGCAGCGCCGCCACAGGAGGCAAAACCACCTCCAATCGATCCCAAATTCACCCAACACCATCGCTACCACCTCGGGGACTCATCCCCGACGTCCCCGCCGCCAAAAACAGCCCCAGCCGCCGCAAACGGCGGCCGGTACGGCAGCCCAAAAATCCTAAATTCCAATTTCTCCAAAACTCAATCAATTGAACCCCAAATTATACTCAATCGACTCCAAACATCGTCCTAAACCCGAATTTAACCTCTAAATCCAACAAAAACACCAATATCACAACCTCCACCGAAAATCACACAAAATCCTAAAATTTCCAAATTTCAAATTCTCCTTACCTGGGCTGAATTGGATCGATTCCTTCCATGAAATTGACATACAAGCCGAGGTCTCTCTTTTCCCTCTTGGAATCAGGCCGATCGGTGGCCGGAGGTGGTGATACTGGGTCGACACAGTCGACCCCTCTCCCCTAAAACCCGGCCGAACAGCGGCGATTGGAGCCATACCGCCGCCACAGAAGAGAAGAGGGGGCCGAGCCGGTCCGAACGTGACCGGAGCGCCAGCCCAGTTCGGCCGGACGGCGGAGTTGGGTGGAGGCAGGGAGCGGGTCGGGGTCGGCCGATCGGGGGAGAGGAGAGAGAAAGGAGAGAGAAGAAAAAGAAAAAGGAAAGTTTCCCGTTCGGGAAATTTTTCATTTCCCGCTATTTATACTCGTCCAAAAATCGGACAATTTCCGATTTACATCGTAACTTTTTCGTACGAACTCCAAATTGGGCATGCTACGTGTCCACGAACTCGTTTCAACGTCTTCTACCTCGTCATGAAATAAAATCCTTGGTCGAGTCAACTTATTTAAAAGTCAACCTTTAGAACTTTCAAATAGTAAAAACAATTCCTGAGGGGAAATAATAAAAGTAAAACAGTTAAACGGTAATTCTAAGTTCGGGTCGTATCACAAATAGCCGCAGCTTGATTATATCACTTTGAGCATAAGGACCACATTCATTGTTGAAACGCGTAATATGCGTCTCAGCATCTTCTGAAGCTTCCCCAGAGAATGGGGTGAAGCAGACATGTTTGAAGTTAGCCGGCCATGGTAAAGCGTTCACCTCATGGGAAAGTGGATTATCATATGTTGCATTGGCGTCTGGTAAGCCATGCATGACCCTTAGCTTTTCCTCAAACATCTTATCTGCCTCGACGCGAGTAAGAAAACGCACGTTGTCTCCTTCTGGCTCTTCTTCCTCGTCGTCAGATGGAGGATTAATTATCGGGCCACCTTTCTTCTGCCGCCTTGAGGATCCGGAAACATCGAGCCCCCTCCTTCGGGGCTTCAACGTTCTGGAAGGAGGCTTTTCCACTGCCCCCTTCACTACCAAGGGTGGAATTGGCAGCGTAGGTTCCTGAGCCTCAAGGTCCCACTTCTGGTGTAGCAACAGTGACAACTCCTGGACGCTAGCTGAGGTTTGATTCAACTGTTCCTGCTGCTTCTTCACTTGCGCACTGAACTCATCTTGTTGTTCCCTCATTTGTGCATTGAGGTTCTTAGCATAATTGGCAGAATGTTCAGTAGACTTCTCTTGCTCCCTCACCAGCCAATTTATGCTCGACATATGGCCGATTTGCTCAGTTTTTAACTCCTTAAGATTAGCCTCGATCCTCTGCAGAGTAGCATATGTTGATGCAGACTTGTTTAGCACGATGTCAAATGAGGCCATCAAATCCTTAGGAGAAGGATCAACGATGGGCGAAGCCTCGTTTACCTCAATAATCTCTGGAACCTATTGCAGATTGGTAAATCTTACTTTGATCCTAGGATGCAAAGCAATGCTTCAACTATCAAGACCGCGGAAATGGGTTTCGTCCAACCTATTGCAGATTGGGTTATGGTTTGTTACCGGGGTAACGACTCGATTTGTCACAAGGCGTGACGACTAGACACGATAAGTCTTAGCGATGCTTCGACACGAATGCAAGGCACTTTCGACAACCGCGGCAAGCGTACAGCGACCAGTGTGGGTGTAGGGTTGCGGGCAAGGTTGGAACGGTGGTTGTTTACAGTTTGTAGAAGGCAGTTCGCGTAAGATTGCTCCGGAGAGGCTTGCAAGATTTGCGATGCGCAAAAGCTTGTGTTGTTTGTAAGATGGTTGAGAACCCTTTCCATGTTGCATACGAGTTCTTTATATAGAGAATCCAAAACCTCAATATTTGCATATCAAGCATGACAGATTATGAGATAGACTAGGATTTAATCACCTTAAACCACCTCCAATTCGGATTCCTAGAAGGACTCCAAATCTATTCCTAAAAGGAATGTAATCCTAAATATATCGGATTACCCGCTACTGGATAACCCCTTGGGCCTCGATCCATGATCTCGGGTAAATGTCAATTTAGGCCCAAACAATTCCATACTTTGTTACCATATTTGCTGACAAAGTAGTTGCCTTCTGAACATCAAATGATGCCCCCGAAGTGACTTCATTCTCTCCAAATATCAGCTCCTCTACAGCACGACCCCCCATACAAACATCGAGCTCGATAAGGATCTGCCTCCGCGTTCTTCTCATCTCATCATCGTTTTCGCCCAGTTGCGCTACCATACCGAGGCCCGAGAGCCATTCCTCGTGACACAATCTTAGCCTTGTGAATCGGAAGTGCCCCATCGGCATGAATAGTTACAAGTGCATGGCCACTTGCATGAAAAGCTGTGAGCTCTTGTAATCCTATCCTTGGTATGTTCAAGATCAGCCATACTCACTTGTTTAGAAACCATCGACTGCTGCTTTTATAGCTGCAATGTTAACCAAGTTGGCAAGATCAGCAGGGGAAAACCCTGTAGTTCCTCTTGCAATAACGCCCAAGTTTACTTCATCTGCCGCAACTACTTTTGACATGTATGACTCCAATATCTCCCTCTGGCCTTTAACATCGGGCATGGGGAGAACAACTTGACGATCAAATCGTCCAGCTCTCACTAGAGCTTTGTCCAATAATTCCGGAAAGTTAATAGCTCCTATCACAATTATACTATGCCTTATACTATCTAGTTCAACTAGCAACTGGTTGGTTTATAATCTCCCTATACTGATCGGATCTTCGTTGTCCCCCAACAGCATCTATTTCGTCGATAAATATAATGCAGGGTGCATGATTTCTTTTTTGCAGCACTAAAAAGATTCCTCACTCTTGCAGCTCCAAGGCCCACAAACATCTCATCAAACTCACTACCACTAGATACGAAGAATGGAACGTCAGCTTCTGTTGCAACAGCTCTGACTAACATGATCTTACCTGTGCCAGGTGGACCGACGAGTAAAACACCTTGAAGGTCCTATATGGGGTGAATAGGACACTTTACAACTTTTCTTGTAAGGGTTGGTATCGAGGATAGCAAAGAGTTGTACTATTCCGATTTACAACTTAACGAGTAAGAAGGAAAAAATGCAGTAAAATAAATAATACAGAGATGTTTTTTATAATGCAGAAACCTTGCACCCATGGAGAAAAACTGTGTGCCTTAACTCCTGAAGGACAAAGTTTTCCACTATGTAATTCGTACACTTATACAAGATATAAAATACGGGATGACCACACTAGTTGTTATCCGGTTCCAGACTCTCCTAGTCTCTAGAACGACAACCTAGCTAGCTATCTTGTTCAGACTCTACTAGTCTCTTGAACATTCAACCTATTTTGTCCCCTAAGTGCTTACAAATGAAATCTTTACAAGAGCTCAATCTCTAGATCTTAACTATTCCTTAACTAAATCTCTTATGGACTCTTTTTGGGTTATTGCATCACCAATCACAATCTCATGGCATGCAAATGTAAATGCAATATGGGTTTCTAAAGATTGTTCAAGCCAATGTTCTAAGATTTATAGTCACTAAGAAGACTTAGAGCAATGAGACTTTATGAATTGAAAATCATACAAGAGATGATCTTCACAAATACAAAAATAAACACACACAACAACCACCAAACAAGAGATACCTTGCTTGGTATTTATAGGTCAGGAGGTGCTCCTAAGAGAGTATTACACTTGCCAATGAATTCATAAAGTTTTGGACTGTAGTCTTTGGCTTAGATGCTGAATAGAAATGTGATACATAAAGCCAAACATAAAGGACAAAGTAAACTTTCCCAAAATGACTTATTTTTCAAAGAGAGGCAAAAAGATTTTGCAAAGCTTTACAAAAAGCATGTCAACACATTTGTCTAGGCAAAACAGCTACTCTTGAATCACAAACAACCTACTATCATAAGCATAGATAAATGTATCATAAACCTATGCTAAAATAAACAAAGCTTGAAAAATCAAGCTCACGGGTTTGAGAAAAAATCTTCACCCAATAATAGTTTGGGCCCCAAGAAAGGCTGGGTGTTTGGATTTTGAAAAACTAAAATGACTGGAAATATCTAACCTACATAGGTAAGATAAATGCACAACTTTCAAGATCATTTGGAAATAAGCCAAGAACTGTAGGAAAAATCAGAATATGAAGCACTAATGTTGTCATCAGTGAAAAACACATGATATGCACATGCATGATTTTACCTGAGTTGCCATAAAATTGTGGTGGCCTTCTTCTTGACTTGGCCACTTGACTTCACTTGATTGGATTTGATAACACAAGTGGGCTGTGTTTTGTTCCGTAGAGGATTGCCAATATTTTTTTACTTACACACCTTCTAGAAGTCTACCTCCTCAGCGGGTGAATTGCTACCAAACAAAAAGGAAATCAATCAGTTTGCTGATTAACGATACGAAAAGGCTAAACTTAATACTGTTTTGTGTGAAATGATCTACTAACCTTGGGATTTTGAAACTAGTGAACAATTTCCTCGAGCTCAGCTTTAGCCTCATCAGCACCTTTGACATCTTTAAATGTTGTATTAGATTTCATAACGCTAGGTTGTTGTTCTTCATCATCAAATCCTGTGAGCAAATAACCAATCAGTATAATGCAAAATAGGCTTACTACTAGTATGAAGATACCAGCCACTATGAAACAGATAAATTGCTATAGGCTGACTGCTATCTCTATTTCAGTAGTAGCACTTCTCATAGTGCCAATATGTTGCGGACCCAAAAACCTAAACAATCTTAAATGTGAGTTAAGAAACATGAATTGGTATGTAAGCGTATATAGCCATAGGCATCCGGATGACGAGCAGACCTAAGCCTCGGAATCCCTTAATGTTTCACCTTGCAGTCTCTTGCCGAGCAGAAATCTTCTCCCATAGTTGGAAGGAAAAGAAGACTACTTATTATCCATACTCCATAAAGGTTTCTGCTTTCCCTTGAAGAGGATTACTCTTGTTTAGCAAATTTCCAAATTCCTAACAACTCTATCTTGTTAGTTTAAGGAGGCGGGTGGTTTTCAAGTTCATTGTTCTCAAAATTAGTACAGTAGTGCTAACATTACAGAGATTTCATCATAGCTATAGCATACAGCTGAAAATTTAATAACCAGCCAAGGTGAATTTAGATTTTGAAAAGACATGCATACTCTAAATTGCCCCGGAATATCCACAAAATTTCACTACACATATGACCTAACGCCCTATATAGTGATTAGTAACGATACTGATATACAAGGGGAGCAAGCGAGTCTGAAACAAAGGCTTCTTGACAATTCTACTCGAGCCAGCTGAGCAGGAGAATAAGGCAGTAGCTCCTCGAGCATTACTTGAAACCGTCAACACTTTTTGAGGCCATCTGAACACTTTAGGCTCCAACTGCCCTAACTGCATCTTCATCAGTAGAATCTGGAGAAACAATTTCCTCAGTTGGGCCTTCATCCAAAGGTTCTGTTTCTGGATCCTTGTCTTCCTCATCAATTAACTTCTCCCTCAACTTCAATGTGAGTTCTTCCCTAGCAGCATCGTCTTCGGACAAAAACCTTTTCAGAGCATCTTTGCCATGAAAGTTTTGACCATTTAAATTATAATGTGAACCACTTTTTATGATGAACTTGTTTTTTAATCCCAAGTCGATGAGCTCTGATTCACGACATAAACCCTTGCCAAACTCAAGCTCTAACAGAACAGTTCTAAATGGTGGAGCGAGCTTGTTCTTCACTATCTTCACTTGAACTTGACTCCCTACTGTCTGCATAACAAACCAATCTCTTTCAAAAAGATGTATCAAGGCCAATACATCTAATCCTACAACCAATAAATGAAAAGAAAAATAGCATGCATACCATATTATATGTAGATTAAATAGTAGCCTATTTCAAGGCAAGATTCAAGACAAGAAAAGCTTCAGACTCATAACAGTAAATGGTATTCAAAACCAGTTCAAATTTAATAGTATGATTGATATGAGGAACGGCTACCAGAGAGTATCACTCTTCACAAACAAAGTTCAAATTTATTTACAAAATAGACAAATGGGATTCGTTAATTTGTACCTACCTCCTCACCCTTCTTGATAAGCCCTATTCGCCTAATATTAAGGCGGACTGAGGCATAGAACTTCAAAGCATTGCCACCACAAGTAACTTCTTGAGGTCCACCAAATCCTCCAAAAGTTGAGAGCTTAGACCTGATCTGAAGATTAAGAAGCAAGATTTATAAAAATGTGAACAAATAG
Organism: Potentilla sterilis; assembly: GCA_963682095.1. Classification (NCBI taxonomy): domain Eukaryota; kingdom Viridiplantae; phylum Streptophyta; class Magnoliopsida; order Rosales; family Rosaceae; genus Potentilla; species Potentilla sterilis. The sequence continues at coordinate 4,663,135 of OY821761.1, forward strand.
GTACAGAAATAAAACCCAAATATTTTAAGTGAGCCTCTAGACGATGTTACAAAATTACATGTTATTTTCTGTGTACTTATTACTTTTCTTTTTTAATTTCAAATATTAGCAATATAACAGAGAAACCCAACGATTGATACCTGATTTGTAAAGATTAATATTGTCTGGGACAGAGATAAAGAGTGACTTAATTTGCGAAGCGCCTGACTCATTAACCTAGCCTGCATTGCCATATGAGCATCACCCATCTCCCCATCAAGTTCACCTTTAGGCACAAGGGCAGCCACCTGTCATCATATGGCAACCATATCATCTATCAGGACAAGTCACTGTGCAACATAAAAGGGAAATTCCGAAATTGTGTCTAGGCAAGTACAATATACAAAAGCTGATATGACGGGGAACAATTAAAAAAAAAAAGGAGATAAAACCCAAAGGACTCCAGAAGAACACACCAACCAAGTTCAGATAACAAAGAGAACTGCATGAATAAATAAACCACATTAATATATATATATATATATGATAGCAAAGAGAACCTTACTTACACTGTCAACAACAACAACATCAACTGAACCACTCCTGATTAGAGTGTCTACAAGGCTGAGGGCTTGCTCTCCACAATCAGGTTGCGATAGAAGTAGATTCTCGGTCTTTACCCCAATTCGCTGAGCCAGTGTAGGATCAAGAGCATGCTCAGCATCAACAAAAACACAGTAACCTACATGAAGTGGTATCAACCAAGGAACACTATTAACAAACAATGGTAGTTTCCTACACAAAATTATAAGTTCTGAACCACACTACAAATATGGTCGGAACCTTTTCTTCAGACAATGTCAAAGCATATTTTTTTTTTAGGAAAATGGTCTGATTCACAATTTCACATACAATAGCCAAACTAACCATAGATGATGAAACATGTCACCTTACGTCCAGATTATAGGTAGAAAGTATCATAAATATGGAAGAACTTTATCAAAGAATCAGTTGTACAAGACAGAGAAAGATATATATATGTTTTGGGGATTTCAGTGTTACCTCCTTGTTTCTGTGCTTCAGCTATAACATGTAGAGCGAGAGTAGTTTTCCCAGAAGCCTCAGGACCGTAAATCTCCACAACACGTCCCTACAAAAATTCAACAATAGGATATCACAAACAGAGAACCCATTCCACACTGAACTACAAGATCAAATATCTATCTGCCTCAAACCCTATGCAACAAAACATGCATATATGATCAAGACTATCAGCTATTCAAATCCTAAACATGCATATATGATCATAACTGAATACCTTTGGAAAGCCACCGGTTCCCAGTGCTAGATCCAGAGAAAAGGACCCCGTGGATACAACCTCAACATTTCTAGGAGCGCCGGAGCGACCAAGCCACATTATAGAGCCTTTCCCAAAGGAATCCGTAATCTGGTCAAGTGCTTGCTGGAGGGCTTGATCCTTCTTGGACATATTATCTCCGCCCGAGTCACTTCCATCAGACTTGGACTTCTTTTTACCTGATATCCAATTTCACATTAAACCAGGTCTTCTGCACCATATACTCCAACAAATTTACTCATTCAAAACAACTTTACAAAGTATGTTTATCGGAAAGTAATAATTTTCCAGCTCAAAAATCATGAAAAATAAGGTAAAAACTCAACATTTCCCACAGTAAATTGTTGAAGGAACAGAACATAAGAACAGAAAAGAGTGAGGGAGCTTAAAGCAATCACCTTTAGAGGAAAAACTGCAAAGCTGAGAAGAAGTGCCCAGTAATCCTCTTCTATATCCCTGCAGAACAAAAACAATACAAAATCAGATTCACACACAGCTGCTTCAATAAAAATAAATTAAAAAAAATAAAAAAATAAAATACAAGAAGCTTCGAGTAATTAAACGAAGAAATGAACACCTGCGGCGGTAAGAGAAAGCGTTTCATAGAGACGGCGTTTTGGAGAAGCCTCGCCATGGTTAACGACCTTGGAGCTTCGAAACCTCGGCGGCTTTCTCCAGAATCAAAACAGAGAATCGGTAACAGAGCACAGTGAAGATTAAGGGAGGAGATTAATTAGAGGAATAGGTGGGGCCAGGGGCCATGAGTATATGGAATGAGAGAGGAGGAGGAGGAAGGAGAAGGAGAAAGGGTTTTAGGGTTTTGGGTTTTTGATTTCCCTCCTTTTTGAGTGTGCCGCAGAAAGTGGTGTGTGTCAGAGTGGCGACAGGAGAGACTAGACCTGGCGGTTTGGGCCGGGTCACAACTCATTTATAGGCCGTGGCACCACAATTGATGATCAAATGGTAACTAGGTTAAGTGAAGAGTTATTTTACTTCATCTAATTTACTATAGAAAGTTTGTTTTTTCCAAGAAAAATTATGGGTGGAATTTATGTATTGTTGTGATATCATTTTAATTGAGTTCATTATGGTTATGTTTAGTCGTTAACAGAGTTATGCATGAGTAAGTTTGTCATTTCGATTAGTGTCAACTAAATACCTATAGCTGTTTAATATCTTGATATAAATCGGAAGAGACTAGAGGGCAAAAAATCAATAACCAACTTCAATACCATTACAAGAAATAAAGATGAGCCAGACAACATTTTCAAGCTGCCTTCAATCAAAGGCAAAATGAGGTAGAAACCATAACCATATAAGAAAAAGAGGACCAAAATTACACCATTAATAACCAACTTAGTAACCTTGTCCATGAAATTGCAACATGATTCAACAAATCATAAGCATCCCTCATACTGTGTCGCTAAAGAAACCAGAAGAGAAAGGAAACCAGAAGAGAAACCAAAATAAAGACTCCTACATATCACCCATAAGAACAATCAGTAAAAATATATATTGAATGACCAAGCACCATGCAAAACTGCCCAACAACCCTTCTTCCACAATAGTCTGAACTCTTAATCAGCTACTCACTCCATGCATCAATCAGATTCATCTACTGCTGTTTGCACTCTGGAGGCCTCTCACCCTGTTGACCATCACCAAGTTGTGCTTTTGCACCTTTCTGACCTGATACCTGTGGAAACATTCATAACCGTTGCACAGAGAATAAATACCACCATTTCAAACAAATTAATCAAAAGAACAACTCGATGAGGGAAATAAATGTTGAGATGGCAATGATACCTTCGTTTTGGGGTGGCCTTCATCTTCATCATCATCTTCATCATCCTCGTCCTCGTCCTCATCTTCCTCATCTTCATCCAGGTCATCATCGTCATCATCATCGTCCATGTCTATATCATCATCCTGGATAGCCTCTCCAGTAAACCAGGAGACTGCATGTGGGATTATCTTGTCGCGAATGGTTGACCTAGGCATTAATAAATCCGATAATAGAATAATCAGGTCAACAAAATTACTCTATAACTCCAAACAGAAATGCAAAGACTTTAATTATAGAAGAACACAGTTATGCACTCACCCAATATCATAATCTGATTCCATCTGATTCTGGAGTTCTTCAGCCTGTTAAAAAAGAAGAGATAAATAACCACAAAGAAAAAGACACGCAAACAATCAAAGATCTCAAACGACATGATAATGACTGGCTTACAGCATCTTCATCAATATCTTCATCCTCTTCAGGGACTTGAGGAGGACTGAAAAAGTTAAAGAAGCTCTCACAATCTTCAGTTTTTGTGATTGGCTTATTGTTCTTTGATCCCTTCTTAGGCTTCTTCTTAAGGAGCTTCTGCGTTAAGCACTTACCCGGATACCATTCGATTTCAGTCCTACAAAGCACAAGTTGGAGACCACATATCAAATAAATTCAAAACAGGCATGCACATGCCGTCCCATAACAGATATGGAAAACATGAAACTTATGTGCCATCATAATCGGATCATAGAAACCAACTTACCCAATTGCCTTCTCAAGAATTGGTTCATCTTCATCTATCATGTGATACGTCTTTGTCAAGACGGTGTTCTTGAAGTAGGGATTCGTGTCAAAGAAGAACTCGAGTTTGAATCCCTTCGGGTTATCAATCCTAGCCCACTTGATGTCCTTCAGATATTTTAGGGCTCCTTCATCACGCTCTGTTATCTGATTCCAGCAAATAAAATGAAAAAGTTAATTTATACTGCACCTATATAAAAAGTGAATATAACATATTATGTACAAAGCACACACCTCTTCAGAAAGCACATCATTGTTTTTCAATGCATTCAGCCAGAAATCAGGCACTCCTTTGTCTGCAAATGACATAAGCAACGTCAAATAAATAAACAATAGTCGTCGAATAAACAAACAATATTGAAATAAAGGGCCCAGATCAATTTCAAGACTATACCTTCAGCATCCTCTTCATTCATGGGTGCTTCAGTAGTAACTCCTTCTGCTTCAACAGAACCGGTAACAATCTCATAACGCTGTCAAGTAGAACAGAATAGATAAAAATAAGCCAATATATCTCACAATAGTCATAAAACAGCTACTAACATATCACAAGCAGCCCAGGGTAGCCAGTAAACTATGAAAAATTCAGAGAACCACATTATTCAATTCATGGAGCCACCCACTCATATCTGCTATGAGTTTATAAAGGTTGTGTACATGATACAAGGCACATTCAAAGTTCATTAGAATACATAACACATGCCAATAATATGAAATACCTTGTTGTAAAGAGGTTGATACAACTTCTGATACCTAGCTTCCAGAGCAGCTCGCTCCTCAAAAAACTTGGCCTCCAATTCATCATGCTGGCTCTGCAATTTGCAAAAACACAAAGGTATTAAACAATTTGAACAAAAAAATGCAATTTTCCAGTATTCATCATACAATCCAGAGGAGGCATAGAATTATACTTCAACAAATAGCACTACCAGACCAGAGAAATTCATAACAAAAGCCTTTGCAAACAAAAAATGAAACTTTCAACAAAAAAATAATGTGTACAATGTTCTGAACAAACTCTTTTCGGATAACAGTTAAAACCTGAAACAAACTTTTTCACAAAGGAACAAAGAGCTCTTTACCATAGATAACAAAACATAAAACGTGTTTTCTGAGTAAATGACAAGATATATCGAGCATTATATACAGCATCACAAATCGAAACACACAAGGCCGAATATTATACCTGGATTTCCCTAAGAAAATCAACACGCTTCCTGACATTAGGAGATAAGCTGCTGAGGACTTCCTCCACATGCTGACCACCAGCCAAACCCTGCGGAGTACCATAAACCCTAACTACATCAGCCAATCAACACTTACACACCAAAATAAAAACTCCGAAAACCGAAAGCCGAAACATCAATTTGGCAAAAAAAAAAAAAAAAATGAAACTCGAGGCTACTGACCTTGAGAGCGTTGAGGATTCCTTCCTGGTTGTCTTCCTTCAAAGCTGTACAAATCAAAATCAGAATTAAAATAAAAAAAAAAACGCAGTAAAAGTTAAACAACCACATCCGATTACAAAACGTGAAGAGATAGAGAAAGATAAGGAGTAGCAGAGTACTCACCGGTGGCGAGATCGGCCATGTTGATGTTGTTATCCTTATCGCTGCTCATTCTGACAGGGTGGAATTGGAGAGAGGAAGAGCCAGAGGTTGAAGACGAAAGCGGCAAAAGCTAAAACCCTAGAAGCGGTGAGAGAGTAAGAAAAGGAGAGAAGAGAGAAAGCGGTGGGTTGTGGCCTCCGTTAAATCTCCTCTATTTAAACCTAACACCTGGGTCTCTCTCTTTATGATTATACTGCATCTGCGCTGTCTAAATATTTTTATATATGGGATTAGTTTTAATTAATTACTTTGTTAGTGAAAATGAATCCGGCCCAAATAGGTAGGGTAATTACGGGCGCGGGTTGGTGGATCTGGGATAAGGCCCAAGGGCCAGAAGAGGAAGTATACAAGGTTCTGGAGCTTGGTGGTGATCTTTATTTCATAAAGAAATCGTTACTTAGACGGGACGCCAACGTTAAGTGTTCGTTATGAAATTAATCTGCGAAACTTAAAAGTTTATTATGAGAGTCATTTTGGGAAAATAATTCGGTGTGTTCGCGCGTTAATTATATTTTTTTTTTGAAATGAAACTTTGCGTGCAATGTTACATAATCAAGAGAATTCGTTACAAAAATGTACAGCCGGTTACTTTACTATTGTGAATGAAACTTTATGTGCACAATAAGAATTTGTCATGCAAGTGTCCTCTTAGAAAAAACAAAGACTTCAAATTTCGTTTGCCGTCCTGAAAAAATCATTACATGCACCAGTGTCATTTTTGTAAATGCCTCATTTTTGGATTTTTTTTGCTGAGATATGAAATTAAATGCAAATTATTGACTAAATTGTGACAATTTTCTGGCCATTCACATAAATTGAACCAAAATTAAACTGATGCAACAAAATATCAGTTGTCTACCAAAATACAAATGAAATCTTTACAGAAGGGCTATTTTAATTAATTTCAAAAGATTGGATACCAACTCTGTAAATCCACCATAACTCCTATTACCACGTCATTGATTCAAAAAAATGCCATCAAATCTAAAGCTGTGTTGCTCACCAAACCTCATAAGAAAATAAGGTAGGAATAGCCAGCCTAGATCGGGTTCGGTGAGTTCTGTCCTATAATAAGCTTATCCTAAGTTTCCATCATAAGCTACTAAATCTCTGCCTAATTTGGCTGAATCAAAAAGACATCCATGTAGCGAACCAAGTGTCTCTAGCGTTTAGAGCCGAGCATGTAGAAGGTTACTATGACGCAGTACGCATTGGCAATGATTTTGCATTATACTGATTATTGTAATGAAAATTGCTAGTGCTTATATTTCAGTGTAGGTTCGATTTGAGATGTTGTGTTTATATTTCTGATGGAATTGGACCTATCCCTAAAGAACAATTGCTTCTAAAAAAATGGGTTCGAGAAATAAGGATCCACATAACTAAAATTTAAAGTTATATCATAAGCTAAATAAAATCCATCTCATACAGTAATTTTCTGGAAAATATGTGATACAGTAATTAGATCACACTTCATAGTTGATTTCAGTCCTACATTAAGTACAAGATTCTCTTCACAAGCTGCTCTCTTTTCCAGTAAGAGGAATAATTTTCAGAACTGATCAATACCAAGCTGCTTGTCCTGCAAGCCGATATGGAAGATTGTTTCTTGCAACCTCCCTAGCCCTAAAAAAGATACAGAAGATATTTAAGAAAACATCTAACAAATTTTTAGAAAGTGAGTTTTATTGAGTTCTTGCGCTGGCTTAACTATCATTAACTTCAGCACCTTCCACTTCTTTTTCTTCAACAGTTTCAGCATCTTTTGCTTCGTCAGTGCTGGCTGGCTTCTCAGTAGCCAAGATGCGTCCACTCATAGGATCTACCGGCCGTGTGTCACGTGGCCCACCCTTACGTGCCATTGCCATCATTGGCGTTGGAGGTAACATTCCTGCCCTGAAAAGTAGGCGCTGAACAGGATCTGAAGGCTGAGCTCCAACAGATAGCCAATACCTTCAGAAAGTGTGGAGTAAGTGGGTGGATAGAGTGATAGAATTACAAAATAACAAACTAAGTGATTAATTTGCCAAATCAATGATTGGCTTGGCTTATGATTAATTCACACATCTGTCATTGCCTTTGATACATAAACAGTGTTCACAAATGCTATATAACAGAAGTCATTAACGGCTACTAAGGGTAAACTTGAACAGAAAAACGATATTTTAGAAACCTTGTTCCACCTTCAAAATTTTAATAAGTTCCTATTAACTAAGTTCAAGTTGATGGTAGCTATAGCAATTCACAAACAGTTAATACAGAAACTCCACAAGTGAGTCTTAGAAACCTTTTATATGAAAAAAGCCCCTCAATCTAACAGCTATTTTGGTGAGCTTCATTCAGAGTTTAGAGTGTGAGCATACACGGGCCTAACTTATAGACTTGATCACTATAAAGGGGGAAGACAAATACACATAACATTGGCCACGCCTTACATTACTTCACAGCTTAATCGTGACAATCAAGTGACTGCTTCAGTATATATAAAGAACATTAAGAACCCAATACTCAACTCAAAGTATATATAGGTCATGTATATGTTTGTGTATAAATGCGACACATGAATAACCCAGAAAACATCAAAATTACATTAGGTAAGCTAGTAAAGTAGTACTTCCAAACCAACAATTCACAAAAAATGAAACAAACTAATCGAGACATCGAAACAAGCTCACTTACTTCACTCTATCAAAGTTCAGACCCATCCGTTTACCCCCATCCTGGCCTGCACAAAAACACACACACATTGCAAAACAATCAGCACCTCACAAAATCACATTAACCCAAAACCAAATCATCAATCGTTCTCTCAAATTCTAAAATCTAAACCCAATCATTTCTTCCAAAACCAATCCTAATTCATAATTCTGATACATCACCCATTACAATTTTAATCCAGATTTCATGTAATTTCAATAAAAATCCGAAATTTCTTCTACAACAACAAAACCCTATTGAATAAAAAATCCAAATTGAACAAACCTGGCAAGGGATTGTAATAACCCAAAACCTCAAGGTGCTTGCCGTCTCTCGGCGACCGGCTATCGGCCGCCATGACCCGGTAAAACGGTCGGTTCTTGCATCCGAACCTCGCTAATCGGATCCTCACCACCATTTTCACACCTCTCTCGAAAACAATGACACTCTCTCGTCAGTCTCTCTAGCTATCTTAGGGTTTAAGCTCTCTCTTTAGAAATTAAAATGCCCGGATCCGAGTAACTGTTTCGGGTCAAATATTCATAATTAGTTGGGCCTCAATTTAATAACTAGATTTGAGCACAAACCCGGCCCACGACCCGGTATGAAGGCGGCTAACGCCTTAAACCCTTTAAAAAGGTTCAGACTGAAAAAGGCTCCGAATTTCTGGCAATAATGGAGGAGCCCCAAATTGAAACCGTAGATTCTTTCCCTCCTCTCCATCGACGATGCCTCAAGAGTGAAACGCACCGTATTCTGTTCCGAATTCTGTCTCACTGCCACGACGTGTCGCAGCTCTCAGACCAAAATGTACCTCCGGAGCTCAATCAAGGTAATTTTTACTCTAAACCGGTCTTTGATTTCTTAGGGTTTAGCATTACTTCGAAAATCAAATTTTACTCACTGAAAAATTATGAATCTTTATCACTTTGATTAGTTACAGTGTGATTAATTTGTTTGTTAAGCTAATTGTAGCTCTAGGTTGTTCTGATTTTTGGTGTTCTTGATTTTGTTTTAAGATAATGGGAGTGGTGAATTGGGGGAAGCAACTGAAAACGAAGGTGGTGGGAATGTGGAACTGGATGAGCTTGATAGTAATAAGCGCGATGATTCGGCAGCCCAACAGGAATTGATGGTTAATGAGGGGTGCGGTAATAATGATTTGCTAGACGTCTTGTTTAGTGAGGAAGGAAATGAGGATTTTTCGGGAGCGATGGAGGCGATGGACTTTGGGATTGATTTTGGAGATTTGGAGCTTGGTCAGGAGGAAATGCCGATGGATGGACTGGAGCAGATTATGAAATTAAATGATGAGAGCACTCCTATGCTGTTAACCGAATCATTGGTTGTAATTGAGGGTGCGAACGATAAGGATGCGTTGTTGAGTAACCAAGAACAATGTGATGACTTTCTACATAAGGCTACAGTGGGACCGGAAAATGAAGGAGAGTCTGATGAATGCACGCATTCGTTGTTTAAGAGTAACACATTGGGTGTAGAGCCTATAATGCAACAGAAAGCAATGGCGACTTCTGTGTCTTCTGGTGGTGCAGAGGAATCGCTTATTCCCATTACTGAAGTTGCAGGGTTCGAGGTGCCAGAGCGCTTATTTCAAAAGGTGCCTGAAGCCTTTGGTTTCTCTATGGACAAAGATATGGATGGCGATGCTTCAAAGCCCAGTGAGAGCAAAGACAAAAGTATGTTGCAGAAAGCTAATGTTTCGGAAGGAGAGCATGAAATGCAACCGAAGGGAAAAAAAATGGATATAGTTTGCATGAGAAATGCTGTGAATTCTCCCAACCATATGAATGATGGAGATATGGAAGAGGGAGAAATATCTGATGATGATGGGATGGATGACAGATCAACAGATGTGCTTTTTCATGATACTGTAAGGTCTGAGGAAGATACTGAAGTTCAAATACTCAAAGATGTCGATGATCCAAGAGAGCACTCTGGCAAGGAAGAAATTGTCAAAGAATTTGACTCTAATTCCTTTCTGCGGAGCATTGCTGACAGGGCCCGAAATCCTAGAGAGGAACTCAGAGAATGCATAACTAAGCCAATTGGTAGCTCTGGAGTTGTCCAGGGGAAAACTATGGAAGCTATGAAGGAAGGTCGCTATGAACCTTTGCTAGAAAGTCGAAGAATCAAAGAGAAAGATAGTAGAATTATTGACTTTCAAGAAGCTTGTACTGATAACCAAGCATCACACGAGAAAAACTCAGAGAACGATGAAGCTGGAAGCTGTGGAACCACCTATGAAGATAAGGTATATTTTTGACTTCTATAGTTTGTTTCATTTCTTGATAGTTTCTTTACTTATAAGAGTATGGCAAGGTCCATTGAAACATGTTAATACGCTTAAACGCCATCTTGATACTCTTAAGCTTCTATTCTTTGAGCAGAAATTCATATGTCCTCCATGTTGCTCTTTTTAATGGGTTGGGAGCCAGCTTTCACTTCCAAATGCATTATATTTAGGTGTAATTCACATACATTCTCCATAGAGATTTGACCTCTTCTCTATCGCAGTCTATCTCGTATATGGTGGTCTAGCATTATAAGTCTGGTCCCTATCTAACCAGTATGCACTATTCTTGTACAGGGGGGATGCTGGTACCCCAAATAAAAGAAAGCGTGGTCCTCCTTCAAAGGAAAAGAAACAAAGAAAGAAGGTATTGCCTATAACTTGATTGCAAGCAAAACTTTTGTGAATATCTTTGGAGCTCAACCTGTTCCATATTACAAAGTAATTTACAAAGTATTGGATATCCTTTTAAATGTATATAATAATGCTCTCAATTGGCATACTGCAGGCAAAAGAACGAAGGAAGCGAGCAGAGATGAACAAACAACAAGGTGTGCAAAGGCTGAAATTGCATTACACAGAGAAACCAAAAGCTAAACAAATTTGCCGCCATTATTATGCTGGAAAGTGCTATGAGGTAGTACACTGCTCAATTCTGCCAATCCACTCATTATCAATATTAAATGACCTGAAATATACTTTATACTACCCCTAGAGCAATTGAGTATTGATATTTGCTATTACACAACTACTTGGTTTTCTCACCCCTGATTGCCTACTGTGAACTCTTTTAATTACAAGTATTCTCTGATGCAATTTATTTTCATTTTATCTAAGCTTCAGGGATTAGTAATCTAGCACCCTTTGATTTCCTTCTGTAGCTATCTCATTGTTCTTATTTATTTATGTTTTACAGGGTGACAAGTGCAAATTTTCTCATGATATAGTGCCTTCAACAAAATCCACCACGGTATGGTCATTGGACTCAATTTTTAATGTCAATTTGTGATTCTAGGTGCTTTCATAAGATTGCTATATTACGAACACCATTTCATTTTCCTCTGAGCATAACGTCTTTTCCTTATCTTGTATTCTGGTGTTGCAGCCCTGTTCTCATTTTTGCACGCCATTCATGCATGAAAGGGGATGACTGCATATTCGATCATCAGCTTTCTAAGTATCCCTGTGACAAATTTGTTAAGAATGGCTTCTGCATCAGAGGTGATCGGTGTCTGTTTTCACACGAGGTACATTCTCTATTGGAGCTACTTGTAACTTAAAACCTGCTTATAAGGTTCTTTTATTAAGCAATTGCATGTGTAGATTATGTTATCATCTGTGCTTACCTCTTTCATCTTCTACCAAACAAGTTAATGTGCTGATCAAGTTTATAATTTCTCATTAGATTCTATCCAAGGAAGGTGCAACAGCTACTAGCAAACCTGAATTGGTGCCTCCCTCCGTGCAGAGTAGTTCCATGTCTGCACAAGTAAAGAATGGTAGTCCATCCCAGAAGAATTCCAATGCCTTGCCCCACTCCATAGAGGCTCGTCCTCACAACAATACTGAACTGACTATGGCAAGGACTCTGTTGGAACAACCTACAATGTCTGCCAAAGGATTTAGCTTCCTTTTTACAGGGAAACCATCGTTGGTTCATTCCGGTATGTCTAAGCAAGGAGTCTCAGCTCCAGATAGGAATACTGGGGCCAAAGCTGGGAACCTGATGCGACAAAGTCCATCAAGTTCCATTCCTAGTACCAAAGACAATATAATGACAACTCCAGCGGTAGTGACCCCCAAAGGGATAAACTTTTTATCATTTGGAAAAGCATCACCAGATGGTTCCAGTGGCAAAAACCAAGACCATCACCAGACAAGCCAATGTGTTTCAGAGACTGTTCAAAACTTAAATGCAGCGCCAATGGTTTCCCAACCTGCAGAACCAAAGGCAACAGACCTCCTATCTGCTGGGAAAGCTCCCTTAGCTAATTCTAGTGGTGAAAACCCCTTTAGCTTGACTTCAACTTCAGATAATGGTAACAGTACGCATTCTGGTGAGGGTAAAATTGCATTTAATGAAACCCAAAACTCAAATGCAATATCATCAAGGTTGCTACCTTCTTCGCTTACCTCAGGTCAATCGTCAGATTATACAGCATCCAGGTTTAAAGACATGGTGAATCAGAGGGCCCTCTCCTCGACACTTGCATTTGCAGCAAAGTATGAATCAAAAAAGACGAATCAGTCAATTCGTTCTAATTTTACACAGATTGATAGGGAGACCAAGCAGAATGAATCGCGAAAAGCTTTTGATATTTTCAATTTCTTGTCCAGTATTGGCACTACAACCATGCAGTAAATGTGATATCATAGTGTATAACTTGGACAAGATTGAATGGGAAGATGAGCTTCTACACCCAGAATGAAGGTTGTTTTGGTTAGTTTTATCAGAAAAAAGCACAGGGTAATTTCTCGCATCTTGCTTGCCTGAAATCAGCAGATGTAGTAAGTTGCTCTTCTAATTTAGCAGCTGTCTACAAGGTACAGTTTACATCTTTCACTACTGTAAGCAATAGAAGTTTGTATGTTATCCAGTGAAGGCTACATTTTGTATGTCTGTTATAGGTTTTTGATGGCTGCAATACAATATGTTTTGGTGACTGATAATCTTCATTGTGTGATTTCAGCTTGGATAAATTTTGTAACTGGTAAAATAATGTTGCTCATTGGACAGCTATCCCGTACCCCGATGATTCACTTCCATCTTAAAGTTGAGGCTTTGGTAATTTCTTACTGTTATTTTCTTCTTCATTGTACCCTGGTTCTTCTTTCAATGTGGTTTAGGAGGCCTAACTTTTCTCCTGCCAATTGGAAACAGGTGGTCGTCATAACATAACCTTCCTTCACTGTGGAAAACTGGAATCATCCTCCTGTCACATTTGGAGTCAATCTTAGGTTGGTTTTACTTACTAATTTTATATGCATTGGATTATTCGCGTTATAGGCACTCTGTACAGTTAGCAGTTTGGAGCCATATTTTCAAGTTAATCACAAAATGCTTTTGTACTGCACTTGTCTGAATATATCACTGTACCTTGGATCCTAGAATCATCTGTTTTTCGCTAATAATCCAAGTAGTTTTGGATCTGATGAAGATCTGTATTGAAGTTGTCTCCAATATAGGAATCAAAATCAGATTATTTGTGCCGTGTAGTTGTGGTACTGGACTGATTTATATCTCATACACAGGCTTTACTAGTCTTCTTCTACATGGCCAACACCATGTGAATGAATTGAGTTATTGATTTTACAGGAAGGAGTGGACCATTTTTGCTTCAATTTTGGGGGAAAAAAAGGATCAAAAGCATTGAATTGTGGAGGAAGTTTGGTTACTGTGGGACTATGCACTGACTTTGTAGACCATAGGGCATTAATGGAACTTACAAGAAGTACCCTCAAACCTGTTTTTTCTTTTCAAATTCAATGAAAGGGTTACTCTTCTCTAGTCAAATATAATGATGTTAAGGCTCCAAATCATAAATTATCGTATGCTTTTTTTACTTTTGTGGCAATTTTGAAAGAATTGCGGGGGAGATTGATTTAATAAGCTGTCTGGTGATCTCATATCAACTCCATACTTGAAACTTTTGCTCTGGCTGGACGTTGCTTCTCCTTTCTTTTGGGACCAAAAGGAGCTGAGGACTCGTGCGACCTAATCATAGACCCTCCATTTGAGCCAGACCAATTCATAACCAAGCCTCTTACCATAATGATGCATTCCTTGAAATAAAAGGAGCAATTTACCCCCTAATGAAATTGAAGAGATTATTCCACCTTAATCTAAGATTCAAATGCAAAGATTAGGGAGATGATTAAGGTGGTTAACTAACTAACGCAGACATTCATGCCTTTTTGGCTCCTAAAAAGATTTAAAAGAATCTTCATAGCAGTGTCTCTGCATCTTTCGTCCATCTCCAATGACGACCTCTCTGAAAAGCAATTTCATGCCTCCAAGCTTGATCTCGAATCTTCAACAAGTTTTGGCTCTCAAATGCGAGGGTGCAGAGAAGCATGCTTCTGAACCAAACCAAGTTTCATGCAACTCTTCTTCACGTTGCTCTTTGCTGCCTTCTGAGGACAAGCAGTGTCCAAAGCCAGTTGTTTTAGTCACAAATGGAGAGGGAATCGAGTCCCCTGGTCTCACATTTCTTGTCCAAGCCCTCCTTGATTCTCATCTTGATGTTTGCATCTGCGCTCCTAAATCGTTAGTTCTCTCCACAACTTCACCTTAGTTTCATGTTTTGTTTCATTTCCTTTCTAATCACATAGGCTGAGACAGCTGAAAAAGCTTGTGAGATGAATATAAAGTAACGTATTATCTGGTTCATGCAGAGATAGATCGGTGGCTGGCCACTCTGTAACTGTTGGTGAGACAATTTCAGTGTCTTCTTCACAAATCAATGGCGCCACGGCCTTTGAAGTCTCTGGTAATGCCTTTCCTCCTCTTTGTATACATTATAAGTTATAATTTATATACTAGCGGAAACTTTCTGTGTGACTCTGTAATTGATCATTGATCTAGGGACTCCTGCGGATTGTGTCTCTTTAGCATTATCAGGCGCATTGTTCTCCAACTTTTCAAGGCCTGCTTTGGTATGCAGCTGATAGATATACAATAATTCTGTTCGGATTTAGTCAACTAGATAAAATTGCTCATTCTTAGTTTCGATTTTCAGGTGGTCAGTGGAATAAATAGAGGATCAAGTTCTGGAATCAACACGTGAGTGTAAACATTTGTTTGCTAAGATCTGTTGTTATCAATTTTCTGATGGATTCTGTGGAACATAAGTGATGAAGACTCTCGTAGTCCATACACAACTTCAGTTTGCTGTGGTTTAGCGGACTTGGCTTTCTTTGTGGGAATTGATTTACGAATTAAATGTGTCTTGATACAGGTTCTACTCAGGTGCTGTTGCTGGAGCTAGAGAGGCATTGCTATGCAGTGTACCCTCTCTCTGCATATCAATGAATTGGTTATTTACATCTTCCATCCGTTATGCATTTATGTTGCTGTTTTGTTTTTTTATTATACATCAATCACATGACAGTAGCTAAACACTGTTTGATTTCCCAGGAAGAAAGATGTTAGCTGTGAAAGTGACATGAAAGATGCAGCGACTGTTTGCTCACCATTGATATGTGCAGCTGTAAAAAGCATCCAGGAGGGAATTTTCCCCAGAAGTTGTTCACTCAATATTGAGATTCCTAGTTGTCCTTTGACAAATAAGGTTTGGTATTCAGATTGAAATAGTTACTCATGAGGATTGCATTGTGATGAACAACATATGAATGAACGTGTACTTTGGGTTTAATAGGGCTTCAAAGTGACCAAGCAGAGTCAGTGGAGGTCCTCTTTGAGCTGGAAAGCTGTGTCAACGAAAAAACATCCTCCCCCTGAAAATTTCATGTCCAGCCAGCAAAGCCTTGGTATTCAACTAGCACAGCTCGGCCGTGAAGCTTCAATAGCTGTAAGTAGAACTAGTTTCTTTCTTGGCTGTCAATTTAGGAAGTAACCAGTCATTGTTTACCAACACAAATGCTATAGTTTCTCTGATCTTTCCTGCTGGGATGTTTTCAGGGAGCAGCTCGTCGCTTGAACGCTCAGCGCAAGAATGAAGAGATTGAATCGGTTGGCATAGCCAGAAAAATGGGCTCCCAGAAAACCATAAAGTTCTTTCGTTTAGAGGTATAAACAAGTGATGTAAAAGTCAAGATGTCAGCAAAACTAAACCTGTTAGAATTATTTATATTAGCAATTCTATGCTTTCATTCTTTCAATTGAAAACTGGGGAAGGCCGAACGAGATATGTTTATGCATCTAAAGCTAAACCATGTAGAGTTTTTCGTGCAGTTCTTAGAGGAGCAGCGGGAAAATGTAGATGAAGATCTAGATATCAGAGCACTTGAAGATGGATTTGTGAGTTGAAATTCAATTCATTTTTCAAGTACTTGTATCATATTGTCTTGCACTGCTGATTTATGTCTGCTTTAATGAAATGACAGGTTGCGATTACACCGATCTGTTTATCTCCATCTGTTCAATCTGAAATTCAAACGTCAGTGTCAAATTGGATTTCTGGCGCAGTACTTTCGAACAATCAGTTGGCATTATAGTATCTAGTATGAACCAATGTCTATTAGTTGATGCTTTAGCGTTTTACTTGTATTGCTGGAGACTGATCTGCTGTCTGCATTGCTTGTTTTTTGATTCTCTTGTGTTATGAAGAAATCAAATTTCTATACATGATTGAAATTCCCACTTGTCATTAAGTATCAAGATAACCAATCAGATTTTCGAATAGGGATCCTATCGGATATCACAAACACTGACTTGATATGTAAACATAATAAGTTTTCTAATCCCAATTTAGGCCTTAAGATTTCAACTAGTGCCATGAGCTTCTCGTTATCTTTCCGTCTCGTCATCGTTCACTGGGTTTGGCTAGTTGGGGCGTATGCAAATGAGGAATCGACATGGAAGATCAACAGTGTATCCGTATAGACTTCGTGGTGGTGTCTGAAAGCTCGTGAGAGATTGATGGTGATCACATCAATGATTTTTTTTTTTTCCCCAAGATAACAAAAAAAAGAGAGACTATTTGCACCTACTCTATTTATTTTTGTATTTTTTAAAATCTTATTTTACCCTTTATAGAAAAAAAAAATCAGTTGATCTCCTTTCTCCCTATTAACCAAATTCCTCCATCTCCCTATTAACCAAATTTTTTTCTTTCTCATATTTAAATTAAATCGAAGAAAAGTGCAATCATAAGTTTGATTTATTAACCACTCATTCAACAAAGCACTAAAACGACACCGCTTCAACGAACACCACTCCTCTTGTTCTTCTCGGACGAGACCCATTTCTCATTGCGCCAATCCTGATGAACCCTCATCTTCAAAACAGAGGACTCAAGCTCCTGCCTAGTATAACTCAAAAAACAGACCGATACCCAGACCCATTATCCTCCGACGAAACCGTATCCACCCACCACTCATCAAGATCGTAAGCATCGATCCTATCACCCACGTGAAACCCACCATTACTATTCACAGTATACTCAACTGTGTTTCACATCCTTTAGTGCAAGGTTTATGCACTCATTTGTCAAGAATAGCTCCCTCTCATTAGCAGTGTTTCCAAGAACAGTATCAGATCCTCGCTGCCTCATTCGGCCATGGAACATTTTTTCTCCATCTTATGATTCATACATGTACTCTACTGGAAGTTCATCCGAACCATCAACTTCCACCAAAACAGCACCACCCACTGAAATCTCTTCTCCACGAAGAACAACACACTTGTAGAGAGCTTCACCAGAACACGTTTTTCCCACAGGCTCCTCACCCCACAAAATCTTCCTGCTATTGGAGGATGATTTAATTTTTCTTACAGTTGGAGAAGGCCTTTGGGCTTGATTCATTACTGATGAATTCTCTTATGTATCGTCCTCTTCTATGTCCTCTTGAATTTTGCCATGAACTTATCTTTAAGCAAGTGAGTTTCACAATGATGGTGAGGACATCAACTAGATTTTTTTTTTTCTTATAAGTTTGTTGGGGTTAAAATAGAATTTTAAAATGTAAAAAAAAAATAGAGATTGAAATAGAGTTAAAAAAACAAAAACAAAATGAAAGAAGCAGCGAAACGCAAGACAGTTCAGGAGTATACACTTGGATTGAAGTACATGGGGACGCGTTGGCAACACAACTGGTAAACGTGGCCTTTTTTCTGAGCTTTCTTAAATGGATACACACAGTCACTCACCTACTGTCACTCAGAAAACCCAGACTGAAGAGGCAGAGATTCACCTTCTGTGTTTGTAGATATATAAACACTTTAAGCCATTTTCACTAACCTTCGTTTTCAGCTTACTATTCGGTTCATTAAAACCCCTGTTTCTAATGGTGGTTTCTGACGGTGGTGGTGGTGGATCTTCTTCACCATTTCCATCTACGGCCCAGATTTTACAACCCAAAGAGACTTCAGGAGAAGCTGTGGAAGTCGAGGAAGAAAAAGAAGAAGAAGAGGCAGTGAATTGTAAAGGTAGTGGTTTTGATGGGTCATCTTCTTCATCTTCCTCCACCGCTTCACCAAAAGTCACTATGCAAATGAAGGAACCAAACAAGTCCCTGGAGTTGGTGAAACCAGAGGTGGTCCAAATCAAAGAAGAGAGCATAGAGTTTGTGGTGGATGATTATGATGGTAGAGATTACTTCAATTGTGGTAGTGGTGGTTATATAAATGGATCATATTCTTCATCTTCTTCAAAGGTGGTGCCTAAACCCATGGAGTGTTTGTTGGAAACTGGGCCGCCACCTTTTCTGACCAAGACCTTTCAGATGGTGGATGACCCGGAAACCGATCCGATTGTGTCGTGGAGCGAAGCTCGCCAAAGCTTCATTGTTTGGGATTGCCATGAGTTCTCCAGGATCCTATTGCCTAAGTACTTCAAGCACAACAATTTCTCAAGCTTCATTCGCCAGCTCAACACTTATGTGTGTACCTCTTTCGTTTACTTTACTAGTTTACTTTGATTCACATGTGTGACTTGTTGCAACAACAAAAAAAGTTTGAACCTTCACTTCAGTTTGATTTTTATGTGCTTTTAGTGTATTATGATTTAGTTTTAGTAGTCGCATGTTGTTGAAAGTAAAAAGTTTGAACCTTTACCTCAGTTTGATTCATATGTGATTTGAATACATTTTGATCTTAGAAATTGTAGTGCTTGTTGCAAATTGAATACAGTGAAGCAATATCAGTTGACATGGTCTAGTTATGTGATGGTTGTACTAATTTGAATTCAGGGATTCAGGAAGGTTGTTCCGGATAGATGGGAGTTTGCAAATGAAGGTTTTCAAGGGGGGGAGAAGCACTTGCTGAAAAGCATCAAGAGAAGAAGCAGATACAACAGGCAGAGAGGAAGCAATGTCTCAGTTAATTCAACCAAAAAAGCCGGGTTGGAAGCCCAACTGGAAACTCTAAAGAAAGATCAGGATGTACTGAAAGTCGAAATCTTGAATCTCAAACAGCAACAGAAGACCACACAGCATCAGCTGACTTCTGTCGAAGAGAAGATTCGAAGTTCCGAGTGCAAGCAGCAGAGAATGCTGCTTTTCCTGACCAAGATAACAAGGATTCCCGATTTTGTGGGACAGCTAATGCAAAAAGGAGCAGTGAATAGAGAGGTCGAGGGACGCTTAGGAAAGAGAAGGAAGTTGCTTACCCATGGTTTTGAAGATTTTGGTGATTGTGGAGACCAAGTTCAAGTATTTTCTGAGCAATTGCCTAAAAATGTGGTTCCTCGACAGCAAGATACCCCATTGCTAGCTTCCTTGGTTGATAAGTCATGTAGTTCAACTGAAAATAACAAGCCACAGACAGAACTGCACTCTTTTTACCATGATATGTCCGAGAAATTGCTAGAGGAAAATTCATTTTTTGATGATGAATGTGCAGTCAATGACTCGAACTTATACCAGGAATTGGAGGATTTAATTATCGGGCCACACGACTTCAATGAATTGATTGTCTAGCCATGATTGGAGTGGATATGTTAGTGTACTGCCTGGTTGAACAATAGCTGGTAGTGTTGACCAATGCCTTGATAACACAGGTATATATAATTGTCTCTCTTCAATATGAAGGTGTAAGATGAAAGGTTAAATGTAATGTCTTTGTGGGGATAATTTCCTTTACAGTGGTGAAGATCTAGAATGGAGGTAACTGTTGAAGTTTCCAGGTGAATCAAGAACTCCTTAACCTTAGAGCATGGAGTCTATTGTAGTTGCACATACGTCTAATTACTTTAATTCCCCTCGTTTTTTCTGTCTGTAAATTTTCCCCAAGGCCTAGATTGTAGATATGTTTCTCCTGAAATCTCAGCTTGACATATATAATGTAAATTATGTTGTACTTTTGCTTCGATTCATAAGAGTAGGTTTTGGCCTATATTATGTTTCTGGCAGTTGCTTCTGATTCTTCACCATAAAGAGTGATGAGGCAAAAACATTTTGGATACAGATAGGAACACCCCTGGTATATCTATTTATTCATTGACATGATACAACAAGATAACTCAGTTCCAACTTTTCCCATCTATAATCCTAGGTAATACAGAATTATGATCTTGAGAAAGAAGATGAAGAAGCCAAGAATGAACATACAGAATGGCACAGGGTTCTGCCCTTTTCGACTCGGAATGTTAATCAATGACGGTGAGCATAGGCCTCACTGCTCTTACTGATGTAGAAGATGAGGATGATGACATTGCAGAACGATCAATATCCTGTTTATCCTCATCAAAGGCCTTACTTAGCACTTCTTGGATTTCCGTGTACCTTTTTCTCTTTGTGAGCCTTACTTCTGGAGTGTCAGCACCTGTGTACATAAGCTGTGACATGTCATCGCGGTCCATGATCTTGTTCAGTACTTCTGAACAACGAGGAAAGAACCGTTTCCCAAGTTCCACTGTTCACATTTATAAGAGAATACTATTAAGACTTCGAAGCTAGATGTGTGAGATTAGTGATTGATATGTTAAAATCTGATTTCTTACCAGATTGGCATAGTGCTCTTAGTCTGGCTAGGTGTTCTTCCTTGACCTTGAAGGGTGCCTCGTTTAAGTCCACTGTCGTTGTCCAGGATCCGGCGGGATCATTCCTGCTTCGGCAAGCTAGTGGATATGCTGGAGTTTCATCAAGTTGAGTAATACCGAGTACAACCTTTGCTTCCATGGGGAACAGGTACCTTGCAAGTCCCACTGACACAAGAAACAATCAGCCAAAGATGAGTTTAAGGGTACGCATTGGTGTTTATAAGCCTATATCATATGCAAAGAAAAAGAGTCGTGGCAAGTATTCACCTCTATTCTCAAGGTACAAGAGTTTCATACGCAGATCGTCACCGGCGATTGCAAGCGAAAGAGAAGCTTCTCCAAGTACTGGATCCCTCCTTTCTGCTTGCTCCAGTATCTCTCTATACACAACCGGTCATTGGAAGAAGACTTGCCTTCAGCATTCGACTTGAAAAAATCGGCAGCTCTTGTAAGACGCTTAGTGATCTGAAGAGCTTTCCTGCCATCCAATGTAAGATCCGAGGGACGTGCACCCTTTGTAAGCAGTGACACAATGATCTTGGGCTCCTTCCTCGCCGCCGCTAGGTGCAGCACAGTGTAGCCCCTCAGGTTCCTGCAATTCACATCCGCAATTCCAAGATCAAGCAACTCGTAAGTAGTCTTTGCATCACAGTAAGCCACAGCATAGTGAAGTGCATATGCCTCATCAAGATTTGTATGCCCCTCTTTCAACAGCATTCGAACCAACTCAACATCATCCGAATCCAAACCGCTGTGTATCCTCCTAGTGTGCTTATCCGGAAAGTTACTCGCAGCATTGCTGCTCCGATAACTGTCCAGGCCACGAGCCAGCCTCGAATCCGTGATTCGCTTCACGGATTGTTGAGGCAATGCTTTCTCAAGAGTGACACTATCAACATCAGACTTCATTATCATCTCAATACACCTCCCCACCAACACCTCACAAGCTTTGCCACACATATTCGCAACATATAGAACCACCAGCACATCATCTATGGCTATTTTCTCAAGAATGTCAAGCAAATTGTTCGTGGCGGATTTAACACCCGGCGAACAGTCAGCACTTGGGGGTGGAGGATGCGTGCTCCTCGCGTGTCTTCTGTGTGCTTAGGCGTGTCAGCACCTTTGGAGTGGTGCAACTCGACTGCGGACGACCCCTGGCGCGTCCTCTCGTCTGCGTCCAATAAACTCTGACCTCCTGACCAAACGACTGTTACGCGGGCGCTGACTAAGCCGGCGTACAAGGCTCGAACAAGACCTGAATAGAATTCTCTAACAGGATTTTCTTCCCAACCCCTCGGCGGATTGAGGATCTTACTCTGATCCGGAGAAGCAAAGCAGAGCTAAACCAAGACCACGGGTGTGTGTTACCGGAGTAACGACTCGATTGCCACCGGAGTAGCGGACTGACTCGGTTGCTACCGGAGTAGCGGACTCGATTGCTACCGGAGTAGCGGACTCGATTGCTACCGGAGTAGCGGACTGACTCGATAGGCTCAGCAACCGCTCGACACGAATGCGAGACGTGGTCGATTGCAGGTGGAGGCAAATTGCGTGAGACGCTCAGCAACCGCTCGACACGAATGTGAGATGGGATCAATCACAGGTGGAGGCAAATTGCGTGAGTTGCTCCGGAGAGGCTTTGCAAGTTAGCGTTGCGCTAGAACTTGTGTTTGTTTGTAGATGGTTGAGAACCCTTTTTCAGTTGCAAAAGAGTTATATTTATAGGGTTCCCGAAACCCTAGTGCATGAAGATCCAGACTGGCGGATTCCGGGATTGACTAGGATTGTCCTTCCTAAATCAGATTCCAATTAAATCAATTAAGAATAAATTGAAATCAGTCTTTCCCTTTACTTAGGGAACTCATGCCACGCCGTGTATTGCCCGGATCGTCCCTCAAATAAAGTTGAGATAAGCCAAATCGACTCCACAGATAATCAATCACTGATTTGGCCTAAGATACCTTTCGGAGACAGATTGCTATCCAAAACAATCCCTAGTTATCCCAATCAGCGTTTACACTTTATTATCCGTTAAGGTAACTCATATATTCTGTAATTGGATTACTACAAAACAACCCCAATCTGATCGGATATCAAATCAATACTCTCGCTCCAAGCAATCCTTCCTAAATGAAACGAGAGGTACTCATATTGGATTTGGTTTAACCTAAACCTCTCTGGGACTTGGGGTAGAAGCCCAATTGAAGTAAATTCCAATTGTGGCCCAAACATTGCCCCCCAGTCTCCGATATTGAAAGTCCAATGAAATAGAAGGAAGACTGAGCCCCAAACGTCGGCCCATCCGCAGCATTTAAATATTGGGACTGTTGCGCCGTTTCCTCACCAATCACAGTTTTCCCAAATTGAGACGGTGTCACTGTTCACCTAAACCCTCAATTACCGCAAAACCCAACGTTTCAAAAGCTCAAGAACCCCTTTTCGGATTCCTTATAAATCTAGCTGAGATCCTTCGGTTTCTCCTTCAAACCACTCCCTTCTTCTTCCTCAGCTCAATCTCAGAAGAAACCCGAATTCGAACCCAATGGCCTCACCAATGAACTTCGCCATCTGCTGCTCCACAGCGAACAACGCCAAAAATCAACTCCTCCCTCTCATCACCTGCTCCGGGGCAGACAACCGGACCTGCCTTAGTCTTTCCCAAGAGCAACAAGCCTCCTTGGGTCCCTATGTAGTGGGCTATAATGCTGACGACGACGGCGGAGCACACAAGATACTCGACGGCCCGGCTCACCCACCGCCGGTAATTTTCCGCTCTGAAGACCCGGTGGAATGCCCAAACTTTCAAACCAATCACCACCAAGCCGCCATTAACCATGCCGCCTGGCCTCTAGTTAAGCCCTGGATGGAAAAGTGGTACGCGGCAAGGCTTCCCCTTGACAAGGAAATCTGGAGAAAAGCGGGAGTTGCTGATGTAATTAAACTATGCTTCAGCCTCAGCCCAAAAGGAGGCAACAAGTGCGCTCTCGTCCCGCTGATCAGCCTTTGGAACCCCTCGGTCAACGCCTTTGAGTTTAAATTCGGCCACGCTTCCGTCACGTTGCTGGACCTCTACGCTGGAATCGGGTTCCCTCTTGGCACCAAAACCTATGATGAGAGCGACTACTCTGAGAAAGCGTTCCCCCGAACCGCCATCGGTATGGCTAAAGCCGCTAGTTTCGAGAAGTGGGTGGAGACATTCTCCAAGGGCGACAATATGCTGAGTGGAGTAGCCTTCCTAGCCTTCTGGCTCAACAAGTTCGTGTTCTGCTCCAACGCCAACAAAATGACCAAGGTCTACCACCGCATGGCGGAGGTGATTTATGCTGGCCAAGAGATTGGCCTAGGCCAATTTGTTTTAGCGCACCTCTACCGATGCCTTCACCAAATATCCGCCCGGCCCATGGACTGTGCACAGCCAGGCCCGCTCTGGATCTTAGATATCTGGTGCCAGATGCACTTTCCCCAACTCATTCCGGCCATGAAGGAGAAATCCAAACCTGATCAAGTTGTAGGGCAGGAGTACGTTGGATGCGCACCCAACCCAGACCTCAGCTATGCCGTCTGCCTCGACATCTTCTTCAACACAACTGCCAGTGAGTTTTTTGCGGAGGCGCAGCGGCTGATCCATCTAAAGTACCCGCGCGGGCTATCTCGGGGCTTCCTCCCGTCCAACGAGCTAGGGACAAAAGGTCGAAGACTCTTCATCCATTGTACTTCCATGGCGGACTTGCCCCTCTTCTGCAGTGACAAGAGGAATCCCGGCTACGAGGTCTACGCGCCTCACTTCTTCTCCCGGCAGTTCTTAAGGGCCAGTTCCAGCAGCTGCCCCCCGAGCTCCAGTCAGAGGCCAATTCCAGCATTCTTCGCCTCCCAGCAAAGCTCAAGAGCCTGCATGAACGTCTACCTGCACGATCCCCTCAGTATGCAAAACTCCAGGAAGCTGACACAGCCCTTGCCAATGCAGCTCGTGCCTACCAAGACCTGGCTGCCGAGGCTAATGACGATCCAGAGGCGGCTGAAATAGCCATGCTTGCCCAAAGAATCTCCCTCCTCCGCCAGAAGCAAGCCCAACGCGCAGACCAAGTAAACCAACAGAAGCTCTTGGCGACCAAATTACAAGAGGAAAGGCATCAAGCGAAGAAAGCAGCAGCGGAACTGGACCGTTGGATCAGCAAGACCAAGGCCACAATCAAGAGATTGGGCCTGCACCTGTATGAATTTAGGCCCAACCCTTAATGAAACTGGCTTGATGTATGTATATGTACTCTATTTATTCAATTTGAGCCCATTAAACCAAGCCCAATTTGGTCTGGTTCAAAAACCAAACCCTCTGCGCATCTATCTTATCGTTGCTGGCAAAGCTGCAAAACCGTTTCCCAAAAATTTGAAATTCAAACGCCAAAACGGTTCCAACACCCAACTGCCTAATAACTGCGCCATCTAATCTTAGCCCTTGGATTGCTTCCAAACAAGACTATAAAAGCCACACCCCTTTGCCGAAACTGAGAACCCCCAAATTGCTTTAGAATGTTATTCCTTATTTCATTCCTTAGGTTCTCTTGTCAGCCGCTATGGCTCCCTCAATCCTTTCCACCAGATCTAAATCAGATGTTCCTTTGAACACCCCCGAATCATAACACCCCATGTTAAATAAATCCCGAACCATAACATCCCATGTTATGTCCCGGGCGGATGTGAGCACAGATTGGTAGCTGCTGATCTGGCACCCTTCCACTCGCGTCGGCCGGAGGCCTAGCACGGATGCAGTTTCGGGTACCCTCCTCACGCCTCATGGGACCATCAGTCTTCACCTGAGTCGAGGCCGTGCCGGCACGAGGATGGTCAAGCCTCAGTAGACCCGCCATCTCCTTCGTTATGAAGGGAATTCTGTCTCAGTGATCGTCTTCCGGATCTGAGATATGCATTTCCTCGGCGAAAAATAGATGGCGCTCGTCCATTGGGCTCCTGGAGCAACAAGAGATTCAAGGCAGCGAGTCCCTATCCGCCACTCTGCTCCGAAAGGAACCCATACTGACTCTGCCAAACAATCTTCATGCTCTATCCGCTCGGCGGAATTCCAGATTGAAGGACTGGCGGATATACCCTATGCATCGGGATGGTATCAGAGATAGTTGGCGGATATGTTTCTTTATTTAAATTCTGCCTTTGTAATAGCCGCGGCCGCAAAGCCCCTTATTTTGCCAATAAAACATCACTTTAGAATCAAGACTTGCACTGAATGTCCTATTACCAAAGGCGAGAATAAGGGTGCACCCCAAACGGATGCTCCTTAAAACCCTAATTCAGGGGATGGAAGGGACTAACCCTTCGAAGTTTTCAAAAATTTTCAAAATTCTGCCCTCCGAAAAATCCGAAAAATGTAGCGGATCTTGCCTTTAGGTTGCCCCCCTAGTTCACTTGGCTGCGCGGATGTGTGAAAGACAAAGCAAAGCCCAGTAAACTAAATCGTAAAAATAAATGGCTTCTCCCAAAGTCGGTCAAGATCGAACAGTTGAGAAAAACCCGTCCGCCGTGAGGCAGATATGGCCTGCTAAAAATAGAAAAACAAGCCCAAAGAACAGTGGCCCAACCGGAGCTTGGAAGAAGCAAACTGTCATTAATACGAGATTGGACCAACGAAGCATCGAACGGGGATTTGTCAGTCAAACCCCATTTATCGCCCTTAGCGGTTCCCAACCGAACGGGCGACCGAAACGGGCAATCTCATAAAGATAGGCGAACCATAGTTAATAACGGCATGGCAACCTTCCACCGTTAGATTCTCTTGAAAGGCAATATAAAAAGAAACCCCTGTTGAAGAGAGAGTGCACTGGGCTGGTCATCTTAGAGTAACATGGCAGCAATAGAAACACCGGCAAATGGCTTAACCCTCTGGTTGCCCCAATCCGTTCCACCAGATATGCTGATAGTTTGCTAGACACCTCATGACCTCGGTCACCTAGCGTTAGACAAACCCTAACCCCAGTCACCTAGCGTTACGCGCCCTGGGCAAAAGCCTCGAAGTGGCTAGGTAACAACTGGCCAGTCTTGGCTGTTCCCGCGGCCAGTAATCCTGGTGATCTGGTTAGGTACCACTCCCGGTGGCGGAAGAGAATCCCGAACCCAAAGTCGGCAGCTACGGAAGGGCACATGGCAACGATGAGGGCGGTGCGTCAAATATCACTGCCTCCAACATCCGGTCGTGGGCTGCCCCACTTCTATTTGCCCCCACATCTGCCGCACGCCGCCCGCCAAAGCAAGGGTGCCATGGGTCCCTCAGGACGGGTCCGTCATCCGGTGATGGTTCCAACAGTGCGTTGGAACCCCTCTCTTTAGGCCTCCTCTAGTGGATTTAGAACGGGCCAGAGATATCCGCCAGTAGTGAAGACTCAGAAATGTAGATATGGTTTCAGAGCTAGTTAGTAGCTCTTTGTGTTTTCCTTTTCCTGTAATGCCTTTGGCCGCAAAGCCTCATATGAATATAACAAGTTGCAATTTCAATACTTATAGCCAAGAAACAGCAAAGAGGGGAAATCTATTGATAAATAAGAGTATAAGAACATAGCCACCCCAAACGGATGTCTAGATAAAACAAAGAAAACACACAACCCTAACAGGGTTGCCATGAAAACTAGCAAACCAAAAACATGGTGGAAACACCCCTAGCGGATGCGCCGCTCTGACTTGATGCCCCCCGAGCCCGGGGAATTAAGAAGAACTTGGATCGGTGTCATCATCCGCCGGGGGGTCTTCATACTCCCAAACACTTGGAAAGTATTTCTTGAGATAGCGCCCATTAATTGGGTTTCTGTGAACTTCTCCTTCCAAGTCTCTGAGTTGGTAGGCTCCCTTGCCCACAATACGATCAATGACAAATGGGCTCTCCCAGCGAGCACTCCATTTACCCCGTCCTGGCTCATCAAGGGGTAAAGCAACCTTCCAGACCAAGTCCTCCTCGCCATAGGACTTGCCCTTGGTCCGCTTATCATATGCCTTAGCGATCCTCTGTTTCTCCAGGACGATACTGTCCAAGGCCTCGAGCCGCTTCTCGTCAAGGTCTTCATGCTCCTAGAACATGGCATGCACATAATCCTCACCAAGCAGCTGGTGTTGCTCACGAACTCTTAAAGAAGCTACATTGATTTCTAATGGCAGAACGGTGTCATGGCCATACATCAACGAATAAGGAGTAGTACCAGTAGGAGTCCGTTTGGAAGTCCTAAAGGCCCACAGTGTGTTATCAAGTTGAGTGTGCCATGACCTTGGGTTATCCGCGAGCATCTTCTTCATGATGGATATGATAACCTTGTTAGTAGCTTCCGCTTGACCATTGGATTGAGCATAATAAGGAGAAGAATGCAGGAACTGGATACCATAATCCGCTAGCCAAGTCTGGGTTTTCTCGGCCATGAATCCTGCCCCCCTGTCCGCTACTATGCATTCCGGGATACCATATCTGCAAATAATATTTTGGAACACAAAGCGGATGACGGTGTCAGCATCACAGTTCCTCGTTGGGATAGCCTCCACCCACTTGGTAAAGAAATCGGTACCCAACAAAATAAACTTGTGCTGTAAAGATGAATGGGGGTTAATCTCTCCTACGAAATCCAATGCCCAACCCCTGGCGGGCCAAGGCTTGACAATGGGTTGTAAAGGAATGTTTGGGATCCGCTGAACTGGTCCATGCTTTTGACATTCCTGACAACCCCGAGCAAAACTATGACAGTCCTTCAAAACAGATGGTCAGTGGTATCCATATCTTCTAATGAGCCACCTCATTTTGGGTCCGGATTGATGAGAACCACAGACCCCTAAGTGTACCTCCCTCATGATCCGCTTGGCCTCAATGCCGAAGATACACCTTAATAAGACTCCATCCTCCCCTCTTCGGAACAATTCCTCGCCCCTAAGAAGGTAATTAGTCGCAAGGTATCTGATTCTTCGTTCAGATGGTGCAGATGGGTCCTTCAAATACGCAATGATTGGTATCCGCCAGTCAGTGTCAACAGGCTCGACTGTAGCGACCAACCACTCCCCGCGGTCCTCCCGGCGGATTGCAAAAGATAGTAGAGTTATGCGCTCTACTTTAAGGATTCTCTCCTTTACTCCATGGGCTATGCTGACTCCTGTAGCCAACTGTGCCAACTCGTTAGCTGCAAAGTTCATCTCTCTGGGAATATAGTCTAAGGAAACATCAATGAACCGATCTAGCAACTCAATAGCCCGCTCGTAGTGCAGCAAATGGAAAGAAACACACTTGTAGACCCCCATAAGTTGATTAATGACTAGCATAGAGTCTCCAAGTACTTCAATTTCTTGCGCCCCCAGGTCTAGCAGTAATTCCAGCCCAATGAGAAGTGCCTCATACTCTGCCTGGTTATTGGAGCACGTCCACTCCAGCTGAAAAGAGTAAAGATACTTGGAACCTGCTGGATTCTGGATACAAACCCCTGCACCCGCCAATTTACTGGTACTGCTACCGTCAAAGTGTAAAGTCCAAGGCTGGTACCGGATCATGCTAGCAAACTTTGGCGGTTCTGTGAATTCCTCCTTGATAGGATGGTGTAGAAGGAAGTCTGCTATCGCCTGCTCAGTCATAGCCTTCAACGGCGCATACTGCAAGGAAAATTCTGAAAGGGCTAACACCCACTTGCCAATCCTACCCCTTAGGTTAGGTCTCGTTAGCATATACTTCACCAAATCCGTCTGTGCCACCACTATCGTTGTGAATGAAAGCATATAGTGGCGGAGCTTAACACCAGGAAAGTACAGAGCCAAACACAGCCGCTCGATTGGTGAATACCTGGTCTCTACATCTAACAGTGTCCTGCTAATGTAGGCAACTGCATATTCGATCTTCTTTCCATCCGCCAAAGTCTCATCTTGAGCCAGCAGACCTGCAATGGAAATATCAGATGTATAAATATATAATTTGAGGGGAATACCAGGAGTGGGCGGCCGAAGGACTGGCGGACTAGCCAGGTAATCCTTGATCCTGTCAAAAGCAGCTTGGTGCTCAGGACCCCATTTAAACACTTCTCCTGATTTAAGTTTGAGCAGAGAGGAGAAAGGCGCAACCTTGCCCGCCGAGTTGGATATAAACCTTCTGAGGAAATTAATTTTACCCAGCAAGCTCTGTAACTCCTTCTTGTTCCTTGGCGCTGGTGCATCCAACACAGCCTGGACCTTGTCGCCAGCCACCTCAATGCCTCTCTCATGCACCACAAACCCTAAAAAGTCACCAGCACAAACCCCGAAAACGCACTTGGCTGGGTTCATTCTAAGCTGGTGTTCTCTCATGATGGTGAACACCCCTCGAAGATGATCAACGTGGTCTTTTTCTTTCTTTGATTTTACTACCACATCATCAATATAGACCTCCAGGATGTCCCCCAAAAGCTTGCTGAAAATCACGTTCATTGCACGTTGGTACGTAGCTCCTGCATTGGTTAAGCCAAATGGCATACTAAGATATTCGAATGCTCCTGTGAACCCGGGGCAGCGAAAAGCCGTTTTAGGGATGTCCGGCTCGTATATAGGAATCTGGTGATAGCCCGCCGTTCCATCCATAAAAGATAACAACTCATGCCCTGCTACTGCATCCACTAACATATCCGCTATAGGCATAGGATAGACGTCCTTAGGTGATGCAGCATTCAAGTCTCTGTAGTCCACACAGACTCTAATCTTGCCATTTTTCTTCCTAACAGGAACAATGTTGGATAACCATTCCGGATAAAGAGTTGGTCTGATTATCCCAGCCTCAACCATGCTTTGAACTTCTTGTTTGACCGCCATTGCAGTTTCAGCCGCCGTTGCTCTTGCTTAACTGGCCGGCATCCCTCCTTGATGGGGATGCGATGGCAAACCAGCTCCTTTGATAAACCCGGCATTTCTTGGTACTTCTCTGCAAAGCAATCCTTAAACTCCTGCAGCAACCCTATCAGTTGCTGTTTCAAAACTGGTTCAAGGTACTGACTAATCCCTACCTCCATGGGCTCTGCTTCTGTTCCCAGGTTAACTTTCTCCACGGGATCACGTACCTTGGGTGGAGTGTCATCCAACGCCGCTGGAGCAGGCTGAATCACGTCCACCCCTGTAAAGGCCTCAATGTCTTCTTCCTCAATGCACTCAACTAGTGCCACCCCTTCCCAGGCCATTTGATCTAACCTATAGACAGCCAACCGTTGCATTAACAAAGCAAAGGCCTCTGACTCCTCTCGTGAGAGGATGTCACTCATTGGATACGTTGGAAAGAAGCTCAATGGAAATTGGCCGGATGTAATCTGCCATAGCCTGGGCAATTCCCCACTGAGACAATTCGTTCTGGGTCACCCCGATTGGATGTCCCTTATGATCAACACTCTCGACTCTGAGAGGCCTCATGTTTCTGTTATAATAGCTGGCTTCCAACTGGACGGCCGCTATGGAATAAGGACGCTCATCCGCTTTGATGAGCACCGGTAAGTCTGCGACTGGATCCCACATAATCATCTCTTGATGAAGAGATGATGGAATTGCTAGTGCCTTATGGATCCAGTCTCTCCCTAGAATCATATGATAGGGAGCGTCCACTTCCGCCACGAAGAACCCTTGATAAGCGTCGGATGGTCCTATCTTCACCTTGAGCATGACCACCCCAGCAGTAGGAGTAACATTCCCCGAAAATCCCTTCACCTTGGAAACAGTATTAATGAGCTTCTTCTCGGGAATCTTGAGCTGCTCCTTGGTTGTGGTGGTAATAATACTCACCGCGGCTCCGGTGTCTATCAACACCTTGCGGACCTTGATCCCTTCCACCTCTGCTGTGACATACAAAGGTTTCATATGCTGGGACATGTTGAATGTTGGCTTGGCGAACATCACGCAGTGCCTCAAAAAGTCTCCAGCCCCCTCAGGATACTGGTGGTTGGACTGGAAAACCCCAGGCTTGGCCTCCGCCTCACTCTCATCCTCAGGTTCCTTTACTAAATAAACAGGTTTGGCTGATTCTTCATTATCGATAAAATGAGCGGTGGGCACGGGCTCTGGCAAAGCATAAGCGGACGAGAGTATAAAAGCCATGTTGCAGTGGTGTACCATAGCGTCATTCTCAACATGCTCTTCTTCCATTGGCACCTCCTCCTCATCTGCCAGCTCTCACTACCAGATTTGACAGAATAGCCGACGAAATTTTTTTCGTCGGCTATTCCAAAATTTCGTCGGCTATTCCCTCTACCGACGAAATTTTCGTCGGCTATTCTTCGTCGGTAAAACGCCGTCGGTAATACCAATGGCCGACGAAATTTTTGAAATCGTCGGCCATTCTGAAGTATAGCCGACGAAAATTGATTTCGTCGACCAAACCTTTGAAAAATAACCGACGAAATTCGTCGGAAATTTTCGAGTTTAGCCGACGATTTTGCCAACTATAGCCGACGAAATTAGTCTGTTTCGTCGGCTATACTTCATAAATACCCGACGATTTGTCAATTTCGTCGGTTATTTTCTCCGAATATATTAATATTTTAAAGAATAGCCGACGAAATTTGGTAAAAATCGTCGGCTATACCTGTTATAGCCGACGAAATTTGGTCAATTTCGTCGGCTATTCTTTAATTTTGGGAAAAAAAAATTAAATTAAATTAAATTAAATTAATTACATTTTGGAGGAGGAGGAGGAGGGGAAGGAAGCTAGAGAAGGAGGAGGAGGAGGAGGAGGAGGGGAAGGAGGAGGAGGAGGGGAAGGAGGAGGAGGAGGAGGCCGGAGGAGGGGGGGAAGGAGGAGGAGGAGGAGGCCGGAGGAGGAGGAGAAGGAGGAGGAGGAGGGGAAGGAAGCTAGAGAAGGAGGAGGAGGCCGGAGGAGGGGAAAGAGGAAGAGGAGGCCGGAGGAGGGGGGGAAGGAGGAGGAGGAGGCCGGAGGAGGGGAAGGAGGAGGAGAAGGAGGAGGAGGAGGCCGGAGGAGGGGAAAGAGGAAGAGGAGGCCGGAGGAGGGGGGGAAGGAGGAGAGAAAAAAGGCGGGAGGATTTAAAAGATTTAGAAGGAGTATAGCCGACGAAATATATTAATTTCGTCGGCTATTCTCTAAGTATAGCCGACGAAATAAAAGATTTCGTCGGCTATACTTAGAGAATAGCCGACGAAATTAAAATATTTCGTCGGCTATACTTAGAGAATAGCCGACGAAATTAATATATTTCGTCGGCTATACTTTGGAAAATCAACAGCCGTCGGATCTGAGCCATCCAACGGCGGACAATAAAAAGGCGCGGATCAAGAGTTTAGCCGACGAAATATTTGAATTCGTCGGCTATACTTAGAGAATAGCCGACGAAATTTGAATGTTTCGTCGGCTATTCTATGAAAACATACTAAAATGCCGTTTTGAGGCCCTAAACGAACTCGAAAGCCCGAAAAAGCCCACACGTCGTGGCAGAGCTACGAGTTTTGTTCCTGGCGTCGTTCCCTTTCCGGAATGGTATCACAATCATCATTCGGACGCCGGACGCCAAATCTACAGTAAACCGGGTTTTGACTGATTTCATTCTTTCGGCACGCGGATTTTATCGGAATCTTGTCATTTTTCAACCGTAGACGTATTTCATTATTTCGGTCATATCTTATTTGACGACATATTTGCATTTGAAGAGCCTACGTATAGTAACTATTTGAAACTATACATTCACTTAAACACTCAGTAAACAAGTTAAGGAACATTAGTGCATATGTTCCGATTTTGAATTTAAAAGTTTGGAAAATCTATTCCAACCGTCAGATATCACCGTTAAGATTAAATACATGTATGAAAAAAAATCCAACTACATCTGACAACGTTAAAGGCTCGATCGGGACGGTCAACCGGGTGAGTCAACCCTTCAAACGCTTAGAAATGGAAATTGGCCCGTCTAAATGACGTTTTTTGGCCTGACGTTCAACAGAGAATAGTTTCAGATCGATGAGACGCAACCAATCGTATAAAAATTTTCCTCAAAATATTTACCGACCGTCAGGCTACCCATAGGAAAACGGAAGTAAAAAACAGCTAACCGCAACATTCGGCACACAGATTTTGTCGGAATCTTCTCATTTTTCAACCGTAGACGTATTTCATTATTTCGGTCATATCTTATTTCACGACACATTTGCATTTGAAGGACGAAGCAATGGTTTGTCGATAGTGATAGAAAATGGAAGCTGTTTTTTTTTTTTTTTTTTTTTTAAATCATAGCCGACGAAATCAAACCTAGTACTCGTCGGCCATACTTCCAAAAATTTTCGTCGGCTAAAGTTTTAGAGAAAGGCCGACGAAAATTCAAATCGTCGGCTATTCCCCTAGAATGACCGACGAAAAAAAAATTCGTCGGCCATTCTAGGGGAATAGCCGACGAATTTTTTTTTTAGCGACGAAAAAAAATTTCGTCGGCCATTCTAGGGGAATAGCCGACGATTTTTTAATTTTTAGCGACGAAAAAAATTTTCGTCGGCCATTATTGAGAATAGCCGACGAAAATTGGTTTCGTCGGCCGTTTTTTTTTTTTTTCGTCGGCAAAAGTTTTTTTTCTGGTAGTGTCTGGCTCCTCCTCGTAGTCGACAATTCCGTCCTCATTGTCGAGGTCCACGTCTCCTACCTCAGAATCAGCCTTTACGCTAGAGGCAACCGAGGATGGCCTTGTCGGCACATGCATCTGCAGCTTCTTGGCTGCATACTCCACGAAGTTGGTCGGCGCCTTCGGCTCCTTTGGCTTGGCCTGTGATGAGATAGTGAGCGGCCCGCTTGACTCCGCCACTGCTAAACTGGATTCCCCAGAGATAACGCCTTCCGCAGGAATCCCCACGCTACTCGTGCTCGCAGCCACTGATGTACTGTTTTCTTTAGGCATCCACCTCATAACAGTGGAACCCTTCTTGGTGTCAATCACCATCACGTCATTTTGAGGCTCTGGCACCTCCTGTCTCCCAACAGCCTCGGGCTGCGCCTTCCTTGGGGAGGATTGTTCGGCTTTTGACCGTTCCGAAGAGAATGCTAGCTTCCTCCTTGGCTTTGACTGAGGTGCTCCAGTGGATCTTGGCAGATCCGCCATCCTGTCATGAACGTTCCTCCGAGGAGCCGGTGGAGCCTCCATGGAGCGCTGCCGCCTGGAATCCACATAGGACTTAGTCCTAACCCTGTATCGCCTGTGAACCTGCTCCACATGCTCTACTGGCACCGACAGTTCTTCCTCAGTTACCTTCCCGGAAGCCAGATCCGCCAAGGTCTTCTTCGCTTTGCCGAAGCGCCTCCTTTCGTTCCTAGTAGTCACGGCAGCAAGCTTGACTGCCTTACCAGCACGTTGGGTATACCATCTGTCCGCCTTATGATCATTCCTAGAAGCTGGCGGAATAAAGACCCTCGCAGATGGCTCTGGATTCGCAGCACTATACGAATCCCCAGCCGTGGCTGACTTCACTCCGGAAGGCCCTGGATCCTGCCTGGGCCTCGCCTTGCTAGCATAACTGTCCTCAGACCCATGATGATGCTTCACCCGCTTGTGACTTTCCCTTCCTGACCTTTCGGGAGGCGGATGTTCCAACTTAGCTTTTTCGAAGGCCCTCTTTTCCGCCTTCTCCTCTGCCTCCTTCACAGCCGCCTGAAATTCCTCGTAAGTAATCAGCTGCCATGTATTCAACCTACAGGTTAAGCAAAGCTTAGACCGAGGAACTAACACCATATCCTCTTCTTCAATAGCCCCGACCCAGAACTCTGGGCAAAGACTAGGTCGGTTCTCAGCAAACTCCAGCTTTCCATCATTCCTGCAGCTGATCCTTAATACCTACACAATGAGATGTACAATGATCAGATGAACGATGAAAAATGCACGTGTATCCGCCATCCCCACTATTGGAAAGGTATTGGTAAAACTCCTGAATCTCCGGTGCCCCCTGGTGCACCATAGCTTCCCAGATTTCCTCCGCCTTGCTTGCGTCATACGTATACACCTGAAACCTAGAAACTTGCTTCCCAAGCTGCTGCGCCAGACCCAGACCGTCACTGACTTCGATCGCATTCACCCGCGGGCCGGTCTTAGCTGCTGCCCATTGAGGCTCCTTGGGAATCTCCAACTGCAAGGTTTTGTCATTGATCCAGGTCTGTAGCTGATCCTTTAACTTCACACAATCCTTGGTATTATGGTTGGTCATATTGTGAAAGCTACAGTATGTCTTCCCCGCCATGTAGTCAGGTTTGGGAATGAATCCACCATCATGATGCAGACGCCCCTGGTTGAACAACTCCTGCAAAATTTCCGGAGCCTTATGGGCGTTGTAGGTATATGCCTCAAAAGCTGACTTAGTTGGAAGCGGGGTCACTATCTTCACAGTCTCCCTAACCAACCTTGCGGTTTTGGACTGTAAAGGTCTTTGATCAGTCCGCTCTATAGCCGCCACCTCGTGTTCCAATTCCTCACCGTCAACCCATGTCAGGATTGGCCTGGGCACGGCATCTGCCTGGATGGTCGCCACTGTCTTAGCAGCGGCCGGAAGTGGAGTCTTGGGCTTTAGAGTCCCCGGATAGTAGGATACCAGAGTCCCCTTCCTTCTTTCGTTCCTCTCCTTGGACCGATCAACATAGTGCTGCTCTTGACCTAGCCGATTGGTCAAATCCGCCATAGTGGTCACATGAACCTGCCTGAATCCCTGGCGGATCTCATCCACCAAACCATCGATCGCCATCTTGACTGCGTGTTCTTCTGGGATATCCATCTCGCAACGGGTTAATTCTAGCTTAAACCTTCTTAAATAATCAGTGGCGGATTCGTCAGGCCTCTGCTCCGTTTCTGCTAGGTCCTTGACCCCAATTTTCGCTTCCACAACACCAAACATAGTTCTGAAGAGAGCCTCCATAGTTTTCCAGTCTGGTATTGATCCAGGCTTCAAACGCTTGTACCAAATAGCGGCTTCACCCGCCAAAGATGTGGGAAAGAGCTTCAACTTCACGATTGGGTCTTCAGCATATTGACCAGACTCATTAGTAAAACGCATAATGTGCGTTTCGGCATCCTCCGAAGTCTGGCCGGTGAATGGAGTGAAGTGAATTGGCTTGAATCCGGCAGGGAACGGTATTGCATTGATCTCTCGAGTTAATGGATTCTCGTACGTCTTGTCGACGTCGGGTAACCCCTGTAGTTCCCTAAGCTTCTCAGCAAAAACTCTGCCAATATCTTCCATGGTCAGCTGGGCCACGACATCCGCCGGTGGCTCTGGCGGATTGTTGCCCACTGGCTCATTAGGAGGGACATTGCCCACTGTCAGATTGTTGGCAGCCCCAGCATTAGGTCCGCCGGTCCCGCCACGGCCAGCCGCTCGTCCCCGCCTATCTTTCGGCGGATTTGTACGGTCAGACCCCTCGGACTGGTCGATCCGATCAAAAAGCTGCCCCATCAAGGTGTTCATGTTCTCGAGCGTGGCATTGGTAGCTGCCAACTGCTCATGTTGCTATCGCCAGCAAGTATCGGAGTTCCGAACATGGGCAGCCATGTTATCCGCCAGCCGACCCTGCTGTCCGGCAAGATATTTGAAATTGGCAGTGAACCCCGTCTGCTCTGTCTCCATTCGCTTCATGGATTCACTTAGATTAACGACCACATCGTTGGCCTTCTTCAGAATTTCATTTGTACGACAAGATTTGTCTATCAACATCCTTAGAGTATCCGTCACCTCTGTGGGAGATGCAATCTCCCCAATAAACGGTGCAACAGGTGACGCAGGCGGATCCCCGGACTCGTCCGCGGACCCCTCCTCTAAGAAACCAAATGAGGCTGCCCGGTTGGTAAGGCCTATAGAACCGCTATCAACCTGAGAAGCAGCCGTCACCTCTACTATCTCCCCCTCATTCGCGACAACTGGTGTCACGGATGCTGGGGCTTGACTCTTCCTGTTTCGCACGACCTTAAGGGCTGCAGCAATAGTTGCTTCATCCCCCAGGGTCCCGCCAAACACTTCCGTAGCTTCAGCGTCAGTTAATCCCCTACAATCAGCTGTTCTATGCTTGATCAGCTCCTTATGGGAATTCTTCAAACAATTCATGGTTATCCTCTTGTAAGGATGACCCTTCATAGATCCCGCAATCTTGACACTGGTCCCGCTGGGCGTGCCAAAATGTTCGTGGCGGATTTAACACCCGGCGAATAGTCAGCACTTGGGGGTGGAGGATGCGTGCTCCTCGCGTGTCTTCTGTGTACTTAGGCGTGCCAGAACCTTTGGAGTGGTGCAACTCGACTGCGGACGACCCCTGGCGCGTCCTCTCGTCTGCGTCCAATAAACTCTGACCTCCTGACCAAGCGACTGTTACGCGGGCGCTGACTAAGCCGGTGTACAAGGCTCGAACAAGACCTGAATAGAATTCTCTAACAGGATTTTCTTCCCAACCCCTCGGCGGATTGAGGATCTTACTCTGATCCGGAGAAGCAAAGCAGAGCTAAACCAAGACCACGGGTGTGTGTTACCGGAGTAACGAGTCGATTGCCACCGGAGTAGCGGACTGACTCGGTTGCTACCGGAGTAGCGGACTGACTCGATAGGCTCAGCAACCGCTCGACACGAATGCGAGACGTGGTCGATCGCAGGTGGAGGCAAATTGCGTGAGACGCTCAGCAACCGCTCGACACGAATGCGAGATGGGATCAATCGCAGGTGGAGGCAAATTGCGTGAGTTGCTCCGGAGAGGCTTTGCAAGTTAGCGTTGCGCTAGAACTTGTGTTTGTTTGTAGATGGTTGAGAACCCTTTTTCAGTTGCAAAAGAGTTATATTTATAGGGTTCCCGAAACCCTAGTGCATGAAGATCCAGACTGGCGGATTCCGGGATTGACTAGGATTGTCCTTCTTAAATCAGATTCCAATTAAATCAATTAAGAATAAATTGAAATCAGTCTTTCCCTTTACTTAGGGAACTCATGCCACGCCGTGTATTGCCCGGATCGTCCCTCAAATAAAGCTGAGATAAGCCAAATCGACTCCACAGATAATCAATCACTGATTTGGCCTAAGATACCTTTCGGAGACAGATTGCTATCCAAAACAATCCCTAGTTATCCCAATCAACGTTTACACCTTATTATCCGTTAAGGTAACTCATATATTCTGTAATTGGATTACTACAAAACAACCCCAATCTGATCGGATATTAAATCAATACTCTCGCTCCAAGCAATCCTTCCTAAATGAAACGAGAGGTACTCATATTGGATTTGGTTTAACCTAAACCCCTCTGGGCCTTGGGGTAGAAGCCCAATTGAAGTAAATTCCAATTGTGGCCCAAACACAAATACCTCTGCAATACCAACATAGAAATCAACATTTTTGTTTACTAAACATAAAGAATTAATTTTAGTTTACCTACTTGAACTTTGGCTCAATCATCATTTCAGTCTCTGTACTTTTGATTTCATCAGCTACACCCATGTACTTCCCTAAATTAATCAACTGATACTAATTTTGTAATTTCGTCCAAACAATTTATCAATACCAAAGGCTTTTTGGTACAATTTCCCTATATTAATGCACCGTTACCATATTACGATTATAAACAAGGCTAAACAATTCATATAATCAAGTTGAACAATAGAAAACAAATCATATATGGTGATTTCTTTTTGTTTTACCATATATGATTTATTTTTGTTTATTTTTTATTGTTCAACTTAATTATATGATTTGTTTAGCTTTATTTATAATCGTAATATGATAACGGTGCATTAATGTAGGGAAAAGATACCAAAAAGCCTTTGGTATTGATAGATCGTTTGTACGGAATTTACAAAATTAGTATTAATTGATTAATTTAGAAAGTATAGGGGTGTAGTTGATGAAATTAAAAGTATAGGGACTAAAGTGATGATTCAACCAAAATTCAAATAGGTAAACTGAAATTAATTCAAACATAAACATAGATCAAAGAACAAAACAAAAAAATTCCCGCCTTTTTTTACCTGGTATAAAGTGACTAGTTCTGAGATTTGAAATGTTGAAGAAGCATAGAGAACCTCCAGCATGAAATCAACAACAGGACGACAAGCCACATGAGCACAAGCATCGTCTACACAAACACAAACGCCTTTAAGCAAAGACCTGAGCTTGCCGCTGTACAAGTAACCCAAAACAGCCAAGAGTGAGTCCAATCCGACGTCGTATTCCTTGGCCAACTTCTTCAGTTCAAACCTGGTAGAGCTACCACATTCTTTCACCGAGAACACGTTCTTGAAAAACGAGCTTCTCGCGGCGAGGATGCAGCGGTGGACGGGGACTTCCGGGCCGTTGCTGACGACGATTTTAGCGTCGGCAAAGAAGTCAAAGTCAGAGGAGTTAACTATCAGCTCGAGATTATTAGAGAGGTGCTTGAGGGATCTGATATCAGGAGGAGGTGAAGAAGAAGAGGGGGAGTGGTGACTGTCGTGGTGAGCTACGCTTATGCTACTGCTAACAACCTCATTCGAATCCGAAACACAAGCTTTCGTATATTCCATGGCAAGTACCAGAGATGGACTTGAACATGAAAGTGGAGCTAGAATACTGGTTTGGTAGAGCAATGAGAGCAATGGCTGCTTAATACGTGAAAGGCGCCATGGATTTGATGAATGAGATGATCTCATCACATGAGTTTAGAATATGGCTGACGATGAATGAATTGAAAAGAGTCAAAATTTCTACATCACTCAAAAAGGCTACGAATTCAATTCGATCTGTCCCTATATTGCGATCAAATCACAACTCAGTGCTTCACAACCACCAGATCAAAAAGTGTTATTGTGTTGGGACTCAACAATTTGCATGGTATTCCAGCTAAAGTCTTTGAATCTGTTGGGGAGTTTTTGGTGATCGTCATGACCACCGTTTTTCTGTGCTTCCCTCTTACGGCAGGCTTACACATACCCTGTTCATTGTTATCTAGCTCTAGTTTTATTCACACAAAAGTAGTGGTCTGGCTCTAGCATATATATATAAAAAGGCAGCTGATAGGTTAGATAGAAGTAGCAGAAGATATGTGATATGAAAATCTGGACTTAATTAAATGCTAGTGCCAACAGTACCAGGCATTCAAGGGAAGAGAAGTCTATTTCAACATGTCATTGCTGTTTAAAATCTTCCCATCTGGCTGTTGTATTCATATTGATTTCATATAAGTAACTATGTAAATAATTGTCAATAACAATGAGTAAGAAATGTTACATATTTATCAGACTCAGCTAGTCTTTCTTATTACTGCGAGGAGAGCACACTTTCTCCAGCCCTTTCCCGATTGACTCCCCCAATCCGCCTTTGTTACTGCAAGGAGAGCACACTTTCTCCAGCCCTTTTCCAATTGACACCACCAATCCTCCTTCCTTATTATTGGGTGAGGAGACTGGACTCTTCTCTTCTTTCTTGGGATGAACAGTCTGGACAATGGCCTCAATTTCTTCCTTTGCTCTTTCAAAGACATTGGGAGCCTTGACACGATCCAGTGGGGTAGTATTGTCGATGTCATCGCTCATTCCATGAGTTTCTTTGTGGTGAAGCTTCGGCGACTTGTCATGATGCATGAAGGTTTTGATCTTTCCCTTGGCATAATCTAAAAATCTAGGTGACTTGCCATTATTATCTGAAAGCATAAAATATTGGTTAAGGGCTAAAAAAGAGTTAAAAGACACAAATTTTGATTTCTAAACTTGAAGATGGCAATGTGATTAGTAATGATGACATAACAAATCAAATACATTGTGTTCTTAACCACGTCCAATACTAATAATAGCCTGTGCAAATAAAAGTACCCAGAATCCATCTCAGTAAGCAACATTGTCATGATTACTATACCTGATTTCGAATTAGCTTTCGCCTGCGTTTTAATTTCAAGTGTTGGACCAGATTCCTTCTTGGAATGAATTGCTTCAACTACAGCCTCAAACTCCTCCTTCGCTCGCTCAAACACATTTGGAGCTTTAACTTCCTCTAATGGGGTCTTTTCATCAATGTCTTCACGCAAACCATGAGTCTCCTTGTGATGATGATTGGATTCGTCTGTGTGATGCAACATTGCTTCAATCTCTTCCTTTGTTCTTTCAATCAAATTTGGTGCCTTTACTTCTGTATCTGTAAGAAATATCCAACATTCATGAGAAGTTGAACCCCATTTATCCATTCAAGTCTAGACAAGCAAATGAAACCCCTGAAGGAGCACATCACTCATTGTATTTATAATCATCACATCCCAATTCAATCCCCAATCTTATGTTACAGAATCCAACTTCAAACTATGCATTCTTCATTCTTAAATCTCAAACCCATCACAGGAACAGATAGAAAAAATCCAATTTTTTCAATAATTTTTCAAGAAAATGAAGTACCAATTGCACAAATTAGCAAAAGGGTATCAACCTATTGGGATCAAAGCGAGTAATTGCAGAATAGAAAGGTAGAAAACTCGTACCTGATGAAGGTTGCGTTGGACTGGGTTTGGATTCGGCCATTGGAGATGGTTGGTTGACAGACAGAGAAAGATAGAAGAGAGGTTTAGAGAAAAGAATAAGATGAGTTTGGACTTTGGACAACGCAACGGTTGGGTCCTACCAAACAACCTTAAACAATGTGTGTAACGGCGGCGGCTCCGACCCGTTGCCAGGTTTGTTTTTGTGTTGAACGCTAGGTGTCACCCTCAACGGATTTTCCATTTTTTTCCTAGTTCCAACTACGGCCGGGCGTTTTGGCCTAGAGACCGAAAACCCGGCCCGAAAAGTCCGAAAAAGTCCGAAACGGGCCGGTCTCTTTATATTAAAAGTCCGGACCGAATTTATGCCCGAACTGAAACAAAAAAATCGGGTCGGGCTCAGGTCTTGAAATTTTTGAGACCGAAAACCTGGCCCAGCCCGATAGTTTAATATATGTAAAAAAAAAAAAAAACAGAAGTTGTCGAGTGTCGACCTAACTCACTCG
Organism: Potentilla sterilis; assembly: GCA_963682095.1. Lineage (NCBI taxonomy): Eukaryota > Viridiplantae > Streptophyta > Magnoliopsida > Rosales > Rosaceae > Potentilla > Potentilla sterilis. Next base: position 4,706,255 of record OY821761.1, read on the forward strand.
TCTGAGAGCTTGCCTCCAAGCCTCCTCCTTCTGCCCAGGTGCCCTCCTCCTTCTCCTGCCCTCCTCCTTCTCTAGCCTCCTCCTCCTTCCTGCCCAGGTGCCCTCCTCCTCGCCATCGCCTCCAAGCCTCCTCCTTCTCCAGCTTTCGTACGTAAGACTTCATCTCTCTCTCTCTCTCTCATCACTCCATCTCCACCCTAAAGCCTCGCCTGAGTCACCTCAGCCTCAGGCCCTCACCTCAGCCTCAGACCCCAGCCCCGCCCTGGCCCCCACCCCGCCCTGCCCTTACCTTCCCTTTGCTCGCCTCAGTTTTTTGGCCAAAAAAAAGCCCGATCACGGCCCGAACGGGTTTTTATCGGTCCCCAAAACTCATAAAGCCTGAACCGGCCCGAGTCTGAAATTTCGGACTTTGGGTCGGGTTCACGAAAATATTGGCCCGACCCGGCCCGGTCCGTGCCCAGCCCTAGTTCCAACCCAAATTTTCGGCTGTTTTTTTTTTATTTAAAGAAAAAAGGAAAATCACACACATATGTCGCTTTTATTTTCACATTCTTGTTCCAAGCAACGGGTCAAGTTCGTAAGTTTTCGTTTGTGATTTGTTTTTCTAAAAGTAACTATCTTGACTTGTTAAATTTCGACTACTTATTATAAATTTAAAACTATTTCTGTCAACGAATTTAGTTAGTAGTTATCTTTATTGTTTGTTCTAAAGAGAGAGAAAAAATGTGGATGTTGGTAGTGCAAACCCACCAATGTGGCGATGTTCACCACGGACCTTGCAGCTGGTATACTAGAAATGGAACCAGAACCCAGTGACTACCCTAGTGACCTACAAGCCAGAGTCGGTACAACGACGGTGATAACTGACAAGTTGTGGTCCAATTTTTTCTCTGAGGCTCAGCCCATATATTTTCCTCTCACTCAGGCCCAAATGCCGCAACTAATTAAGTTGATCCTAAAGAAAAAACTTTTTGTACTATATATATATTTTTTTTTTTTTTGTCCATTGTTTTCATTTTTCATATAAGGATTAAATTCTCAATTTTGTCCACAGATATCCAAAACCAGCTGAAGACTTAAGAATGAAGGGGAGAGCTGATAGACACCAAATTTGAAGCCTTGAAGGTCAAGAAGAATATATTCAACTGCTCAGATTCTATGCATTATTGGGTGCAGCAAGAGTGTTGGCCTAAACACATTAAAAATCATAGATATATATATATATATATATATATATATATCTTCATCTTCAATGTATTAGCTTGTACAGTTGCAAATGAAAGTCTTCATATTGAAAGCTCTAGTTAAACCAAGGCTGCTAATATATATGATTATCCCTAATTTAAATCCATTAGTCAACCTAATTTTCTGGAATATCTTGACATTTCCCCATTTTTCTTGCCATCATTTCTTGGTATCTGCCATAACTAGCTAGCAAACAAGGAGAAAATTGATCTTATAATTAAATAATAATCTTGTTTAATAAATTTGGTCTGTTTAGTTGAAAGAATAGTGATGTCCCATGCAGTACATTTATACATATACTTATAATTTATTTATGTGTTCAATTATGCTCAATTATCGTTGAAAAGAATAATGTGATAGTTATACAGTATACTATACATGCAAATAATACTACAGTGGGAACTCATCCTTTTAGGCATTAAATTTAGACATGTCTATGACCCCAATCTTGAATGTTTGTTTATTTGTTTCAAACATTTATGAGATGATGATCTTGAATTGATGGGTATATATGGACCTTCATATTATCATCACGTACGGTCAAAGAAAGAAGAACGAGAAGGAAGAGTAATGGTTGATTAGATATTTAGATGCCAAGCTATTGAATACTGCTGATAGATAGGTACGTATATTCATTCAATACCTGTACGTTTGTTGTATTGTGTACATTAGATATACACGTATTTAAGGCCCCATACTTATTACAACTTGACTTCTACTTTAAAACAAAACATAATTCTTATTCTATAGTAATATATATTTTTTTACACAGTAACGATTTCACAATGTTGGATATGATTTGAACTTTACTTGTACAATTTGAGGAAGAATTTATATTCTACTATAAACGATTTGAGTACAATACACACGTAGCTACTTCAACTAAATCGTAAAGTAAAATATCATATCGAAACTTTATTTCTTCACATATAATAGTGGGTGGTGTTCTCTCATGTTTGTCTTTCCAAAACTAAATCAAAATATTTCTTGTTAAAAATCTAACAACGGTTAAAATACTAATGTGAAGATGAAGAATACTAAAACTTGAAAGATGGAGAACCTTGGTATTGATACAAATGATTATTGTTACACATGGTTATTGATACAAAATAATTTTCGATACTCAAAATCTAACTTGTTGAAAATTTGAAATTCATATATAGCCGAAAAGAAAACTAAACTAAATCTGATAAAGACGATGTAAATCGTGACAAGTAGTAATACATGAAGCTGTGACTATTTTTCATATTAATTTCCCTCTTCTTTACAATCATCCCATCCCATGAAAGATAAAACAAAACATTCTTTCGTCTCAACCATATTGGGGGCTGGAAAAGAGAGAAGAAGAAATATTTCAACGGAGAAAGCGCGTAGCAGATTCGGGGCTTCGATAGTTGACAGAAATAAAATTAAAATAATAAAATTGTAACCAAAACCCATGCACACGTTCGTCAGCAAATTGATTAGTCAACTAGCTAGACAGCCTGTGGCGGGAACTGGGGACAAGTGCGACTATTTCAACGATATCTCAATTTACCAAAATACCCATTCCCTCTTTTCCAGGAAATTGTTGGAATTGACTGATTTGTCCTCTCAATGGTGTTGATTATGGTGTTCGGACTCGGATCTTCACTCATATCGGCTCGTGCTGTTTTTAAGCCATCTAATTCAGTGGCGGATCCTAGTGTATGCCAGCCCAGCAGCCGTTGGGCAGATTAAAATTGAACAACGTAATATATTTTTTTCTGCTGGGTAAGATTTATAGTCCAGAAGTCAAATCCCCAGCCCAACATAATCCTCAGATTAGTGAATTTTTTTTCCGCTCACCTAACTTTTTTACTCTAGATCCGCCACTGATCTAATTTTAATTATATGGTTAGATTTTCTTGAATTAGTGTGAGCTCTACATCATTACAGGAAAAAAGTTGTGTACATGATTACAATTGACTGATTTGTCCCCTCAATGGTGTTGATTATGGTGTTGTTTGTTTCATAATGATAAAACTCTCTCGACTACAGTGTATCATATTTTACATATGTCCTTGATTGAAATTCACATTCATTTCCAAATAAGAGACATTTTGCATGTATTTTCATTACTAGTATGTAATAAAACCATTTGTTTTTTATAATAAATATCTAAAATAGTTAAGTAACCTATCATGACTCGTGAGACATGAACATGCATATAGATTAATCAAGGTATGCTTAATGTATTTTACTAAAACGAAAATGATAATGACTTCTTTCTATTAATTAAAAAATATATAACGATTAATAAATTTATATGATTGATGTGTCCTATTCATTGATGCTAACAAATTGTGCCACCACGAATAGTGCCACCTTTCTTGTATGGAACGTAAATTTGCAAACGTAGGGCAAATGATTGCGTTAACTGATTAACAATTTAACATAATGGGTATATGGCACATTGAATTTAAGAAAAATTAACAATACAAAGGGTTAAGCCGATGTTATCTGTATACATTGCAGCCTCGTGTCAAATCTTCATTTTATAACATAGTTTGAGTTTTCAATTAAATCCACACCGTGACTTCTACGGCTCGGCCATTTTAGAGGTCCATGCTGTACTCTTTTTATATTTTATAAAATAAATTCAGCAGACCTTCTAGTTCATAAGATTGTAAAGTGTAATTGAATTATCCATTGAAATGTTTGTATATTTGGTAATTGAGCAAAGGGTTTCTGTTCTTTGATATAGTTGTAAATCATGTAATTAATTATTAGTTTGAGTTTTTTATTTTTTATTGTTAGATATAAGTCAGACTTATCTAAAGTGTGTTTACTTACTTAAAATGTAAATGAATATGAAGTAAATATCTTATTCAATTATGAGCAGATAAGTGTACTATAGGAGACCAAATGGTCGACATAAATATAAAAATAATTATTTTAGGAATCAATAAGCATATGGCTACTGTCTCTAGCTTGATATAATAAAACTACGAGATAATTACGAGGATGAATAATCCATTACGACGTATGTGCAAAGGTGTACTAGATCGATAGTGGAAAAGATTAGATTTGCTTGTTTGACAAGCACATTGAAAGGATATTATTCCATTTTCTTGAATTGACTCTTGACTATAACTAGGTGTGGTATATAATACTGACTCTCGACTATAAAGACTATAACTTAAAGAAGAGATTGTTGGCTTTAACTTATGACCAATTTCAATTGTACTTATAAACAAAACGACTTGGAATATAAACAAACTTATAATCTGCACCAAACACGCTCTTAATATTAGAAGTCTAAGGGCAACTCCAACAATCGAGTTATAATTAGGTCTTAGTCTTGTTATAGAACTCTTCATCTCCAACGACCTAAATTGGGGGTGTTGGTCTTTTAATTATAGGACTTGAAGCTATTCTCAGTGTTATTCTCGAGTAAAATTCAAGACTAAGACTGGAATAGTGAGCTGGGCCCACATAAGTTGAACTGGGTCAGGACATGGAATATAATGACGCGCTGATCTGGAAGAAGAAGAAAACACTATACTTATATTATATTTTAAGCAAAATATAGTAGATATAAGACCCAAAATAACACCAATTGTTCGAGATGAGAATTATAGCACTTATGAATAGTGCAACAAAAGAGTGCTAAAATGAGAATAACACCCAACATAGAAGTTATTGTTGGAGTTGTCCCAAGATTGTGATCATCCGGTTATTTATGAGTAGCGTTTATCTACAATTGTGAAGTCTATTCGGTTTATGAAACTCTAGTCGTTGGACACCAAAAACATGACAGTTCCCGCAAGCATTTCTCAATTGCATTCAAAATCTTTTAAGATAAATTGATATCGGATCCTTATCAAAAAGTTACATAGGTTGAAACATTGAAGGGTGGTTGAGACTTCATGCTGGAAAGAGGGCATTCTAGTAAACTCTCCAGTCGGTAGAGGGAGGGACATAAAGATATGAGAAAACAGACGCAGTGACAGTAACAGCAACAGGTTAGCAACAATGGCTACAGTCCAAGACCACTATCGCTTAACATGCGTGTCTATGAAGACCATGACCCAGTTGAAGTTGCTGACTGTGTATATAAGATACATACAAAATCCCAGTTCTTTCTTCCACAGAGTTTAAAACCGAACCATTTCTGTGTTTTTTCAAGGAAACCAGGCAAAAGCTACCTAGCTTCCTTATTTTGACCGCCCAACCCCTTCCTCTTCTTCTTTCTCTCCCAAATTTCCAATCTTTTGTGGAAAACCTTTATAACCCACCTGTTCACACTCCTCATACTCCAAGCCAAAAGCTATTTCTCCAGCTTTGAATTACTCAAACCTCTCGTGCCCTTTGAACCAAAGAAAACTCAAACGTTGAAACCACCACCAATCTCTCATCTATTTCCAAAGCAACACATATCTGTCTATTTCCCTTTTTCCAATTCTTTACACGTATTTGAACTTTGAAGGACTAGTTGGGGTTGCTGTTTGTTTTTGAGGTATATATATAACTATATAAGTAAGGGGATTAGAGCAAGTCAGAGTCATAACAATCACACTTGTGAAAGATTTGATCTTCAAGTTAAGTTTCCCAAAACCCTTCATCCCTTCTTTGTTTGATACCCATCAATTTTGGTGTTCTACTTTAGAATTGCCACTGTTTATGGGGCAGTCTCATTCCTTGCTTGCCTTGGCCTGGGCAGAGATTAAGAAATACAACTTCCTCGACTTTGTTTACAACTCCAGTTTGATCACTCCCAGAGTTGGGGCTGTGATACTAAGAACACACAGCTTCAAGAAAAGTTCTGAAACCAAAACGGAAACCGAAACCATGACCGTCTCCGATGAGGCTAACAAGTTGAGTGGCCTTAACAATTCGAGCCGGTTGAAGGATTGTAAGCCTGAAAATGTGATCTTGGATAGAAGTCTCTCGTTTAAGGAAATGTTGGGGACAGAAGTTTGTAAAGGCAAAAATGAGTTGAAGCATAAACCGATGCCTGCACTTGCTGTGTCTCAACCGGATTTTATGTTTTCGCCTAGACCGGTTAAGGAGCTTGATGCTGCAGCAGTCACACTTCAGAAGGTTTACAAGAGTTACCGGACTCGAAGAAACCTTGCAGATTGTGCAGTGGTGGCTGAGGAGCTATGGTAATTATTATGTCACTTGCTTAATTAGTATGCTTCAATCTAAGTTTGTTTTGGTTAAAACTGGTTTGATTAAGTTGGTTGTTTAAAAATTGTTTAGGTGGAGAGGCACATTAGATTCTCCAGCAGGGGCTAAAGAGCTATGGTAAGTATCTAAGCAATTGGTTATTATCTCTCACCATTGAAATTGTGCTTCAGTTTTTTTCTTTGATGAAATAGTTTGATTGATTTGGTTATCTTCAAATGCTTCAGGTGGAAAACTTTAGATACTGCAGCTCTCAAGCAGAGTTCTGTTTCATTCTTTAATGTTGAGAAGCCAGAGACCGCCGTTTCGCGTTGGGCAAGGGCTAAGACCAGAGCTGCCAGGGTATGTTCTTATTCTAATACATTATTTGTTCTCATGTTTCTTTAGCTTATTGTTGGGGTATACATTCCAGCACTAACACTTGCGTTATTATTTCAGGTTGGAAAAGGTTTGTCTAAGGATGAGAAAGCACAAAAGTTAGCACTTCAACATTGGCTTGAAGCTGTAAGTTCACTCTTCATCTATGACCTACAATAAAACTAGAGATTTCTTATGTAAACTTTTGTTCTTTATAATGTAATCGTTCTTGATCTGACATTAAGGTGTTACTTCTTGATGTGTTCTACAGATTGACCCACGCCATCGGTATGGACACAACTTACATTTCTACTATGATTTGTGGTTTGAAAGTGAGAGCAGTCAGCCTTTCTTTTACTGGTAAGTGATTAGCCTTAATGTTGATTTGTCTTCACCATATGAACAAATATGTTCGGTGTTAAATTTTCTGATATGATATTTGAAACTTACTGATCAATTTGTATAATGCAGGCTGGATGTTGGCGATGGCAAAGAGATAAATCTCGAAAAATGTTCGAGGACAGTTCTTCAGCGCCAATGCATTGAATACCTTGGACCCGTTAGTTCCAAACCTTCTCTCAACTCTATTTACAAAAAACATATTTGCTGCATGATCATATTGATGAATATTGATCTGATTGATTTATCTTTGTGTTTGATGTTTCAGAAAGAAAGGAAAGCTTATGAAGTAGTAGTGCACGATGGCAAGCTGATATATAAGCAAAGTGGGATCCTTGTTAACAGCGATGAAGGTGCGAAATCGATATTTGTGCTAAGCACAACAAGGGCTTTGTATGTTGGTCAGAAGAAGAAGGGTCAGTTTCAACATTCGAGTTTTCTATCCGGAGGTGCTACCACAGCAGCTGGAAGATTGGTTGCCCATAATGGGGTTATTGAGGTACTAAATTATCCAATGCCTCTGAACTACACACCACATTAAGCATCTGTTTGATTATGATCTTAGTTTCTATGTTGTGTTTCTAACTTGGTTTGTTATCTCAGGCTATTTGGCCTTACAGTGGTCATTACCACCCAACAGAAGAGAACTTCATGGAATTCATCAGCTTCCTCCAAGATAACAATGTCGATCTCACTAATGTCAAGGTATGTCCGTATATAGTGTCTATACGTAATTTTAGACAAAACCAAATTTGTTCATTAAATGATGTAGGGTTCTTAATTTGTTATGTCATTTAGTGAACAAACTGTATTCCCGTACCATTGTTTATGTACCTGAGCTAAACTCATTTAACATGTCTGGTCAATCTTATCTACAGAGGTGTGCAATTGATGATGAGTATCCTTCAATGAAGAAGACTGAGGGTGAACTCACAAAGCAAAACTCATTCAAGTCAACGCAATCCAACGGTGCAAACGCAACCAATGTCAATGACCTGACCGAGAAGGCACCGATCACCGCCGTTCGTTCTGAAGAGAACAAGAAGGTCGATGGTGGCATTGCAAAACCACCAATGTCCCCCATGGCGAATCGCTTGTCTTGCAAGTGGTCTACTGGAAATGGAGCCAGAATCGGATGTGTGCGAGACTACCCTACTGACCTACAAATCAGAGCACTGGAACAAGTCAATCTATCTCCTCGTGTTGGTCGTTCGACGTCGTTTAACTCTGGCCCAATTCCATCTCCTAGACCCAGCCCAAAGATACGCCTCTCACCCAGGCTCGCTTATATGGGCCTTCCAAGTCCAAGGACCCAAATAGCTGCAGCTAACTGAGTTTGATCCTCCACTAAAGTTAAAAGGAAATTACTAGGGGGCACTCCTTGTGTCCAAATAAGGAGGAGGAGTCAAGGGGATTAATCCAATTTTTTTTCTTCCTTTTGATCCTCCTAATTTATTTCATTCATTTAGGTGTTAATTTGATTGTTTTTGTACATGCCCTCAATGAGCCTAATACCTTTTATCTTTATCTAATTTTGATCGGGCATTTCCGGATCCAGTTGGGTTTAAATTTTTTAATCAATTTTTTCATCGTAAACGAAATTTTAGAGGCCCTATGCTTTTAGAGTGAAATACAAGAATACTAATTTTTGTTTATCAACCGGTGTTTTGTGACTTTTGTTTGTTCGATTTATATTTACATTTGACTCTTGAAGATAAATGCCAACAATGTCCAGTAATAGAAAATTAAAGAACACCGGTATAAATGATGAGACTGTTGTCTAATCTAATGAGACAATTTATGCCGAGGTTGGCAAATGATTTAAGAACGACAACTATTTAGGGCACCCAAAGTAAACTCTAGTAGAAAGATGGACAATAACTCTAGTATTTTTTTTACTTCAGATGTTTCAGATTACTAAGATATAATAAGAGGAAGATGCACCGTTGGTGTCTGAAGACGTCAAAGACTGTCACTATGATACCTAAACTTTAAAGTGTATCATTGTGGAACCTGGACTATATGTTTTGCTTCAAACGTGGTACCTACAACAACTTTCCTTCACAGCTCCGTTAGTTTGTGTCATGTTTCACGCAAGTGACAACAATAAAAAAGCTTAATGACAAATATGCCCTCATATTACCTTATATAACTACACAAACCATTTTTCCCGCCAAAACACGTTGTTGACCGTTGAAGTTGATTTATGACAGATATTTTATATTGCCTTATATAACTACACAAACCCTCCCCCCATTTTGACCAACTTATATTGCTTCCCTCCAAAATATACTAACCTAGTTGACTATGACATCTTTTACATATGTTGGGAGCCAAAACACAACCAAATAAAACAGTAGTACTATATGAAACCCTGCAATTCATCGTACAAAACTTCATACAAACAAAGAAGCTAAAAACGAAGATCATTAACCATAAATAAACATTGCTCCACAAATCAACGTACTGGTTCAACAAAATAGAGCAACATTAGTCCATAAACCAAAGTAATTGTTCAACATAAATTGGAGAAAATCAAGAAATCATGGCAATTGAACAAAAGACCTATAAATTTTCTAAAACAGTAGTGTAGAGGACTGGATGGAATATAGTTTTGATCGAGTTTTAGGATAGGAATGAGAAAACGTCCATTTAGCCCCTTTTTTTCGGGTCACGTGCATAACATATGACAATACTTGACGAGACTAGGACAATAAGTTGATATAGGTACCATGTTGGGAGCAAAAATATAAGTTCAGGTACCACAATGATACCTTTTAAAGTCCAGGTATCATAGTGACAGTCTTTGAAATCTTCATACATTTTTCTCATATAATAATTAACATGTAACAGTTGAACTCATTAATTTTATTTCTTATTTTTTAAATTGTAGATTAAAAATGCATATTTACATAGAGTTTAGAGTGCTTAGAGGTGTGGGAAATCCACACACACATTTTTACAAACCACACCTCATTTTTAACTTCTTCCTATATGAAAAGACCAAACTGCCATTTCTCTTTAATTTAGTTATTTTTTTGTTAATCTTTAGTTATTTAACGTATTGACGGAGCGTGGTGGGCCCATGAATTTGTTTATTTAGTAAACTACTGATATATAATTTATCCTCTATACTTGAAGATAAATATTTATTTTTTAATCATTAGTTATTTTCTCTCATCGGTTAATTTATTTAAAAAATACTAGACTTACTGAAAAAGAATTAAAAGAAAAAAGAGAAAAATTGAAAAAGTTAAAAAACTTTAGGGAAAAGCTTATTAGAAATAGGTAAGGATATTGTGATATAATTTTTAGATTTATACAAGGTATCTATATTCTAAAAAGGCAAATTGCAGGACTTGAACAAACTCTTCAAGAAGAACAAAAACCTCTTTAAATTTTGAGCAGAGGTTAGATCCGCCCTGGTTGGTATCAGAGCATGTTTTGCTCAAAAACAGGTTAAAGAAAAGGCTTATGCAACAAAGTTGGCTTCTCTTAACTAACAAAAGAGAGCCAAAACTCAAGAATTATCAAGCCTTCTGCATTAAAAAAGAAAGTGACAAGTGGAACTTGTGTTTTCACACAAGACACATCCAAGAAAATCAATACTTCATTGAATACGCTTGTAGAGTTCTAAACACTATACGACGAGCATATTCATTTCCAGAAAGATATAGGAGTAGAAGAACTTGATCCTTCCAGACCAAGTATAGTTGAATTTCTAGATCACTTATTTAGAGATAAATCTTTTGAGAAGGTAACAGAACAACTCGAGAGATTTAATATTAAGATTAATCAACTCGAAGAAATACAAGCAAAAATATCAAGGCTTGAAGTCAAGCTACATTACCTTAAAGAAAAACAATATCTTTCAGATATTGAAAAGAAATTAGTAAGAACAGAGAATCTTACTAATAACATTAATCAGTAAGCAGCTAAATTAAGAGAAACTCAAGAAAACTTGAGAAAACTTTTAAAAACTCTTATCTCCAGGATATGATGAAGCAAAGAGTAGAACTAAAAATAAAGCAGGAAAACGTAAAAGCTTTAAGTCTTTACCATCCTACAGAAAAACTTGCTGAAAATGTAGAAGCAATAATACATCAATAAAATTACAACAACACCTATCTTCAAGAGATAGGAAAAGACATAAGAAAAAAATTTCAAAGTATACAAAAGAGTGTAGACAAAATGATAGGAAGCCCAAACGTTGAAATAATCAATGAAGAAACACTAGCAAAAAATGTAGCTAGCAAAATTATAATACATTCAGCAAAGGTAGAAAGCGAGTTTAAATTTCGTGAACCTAAATTACTCGAATGGAAAGTATCTGAAAATCTCAAAGAGAGGTAAAAATGCTAAGTAGAGTATTCAGTAAAAGACATGATGTACCCGTATAGCTCATAAATGCTCAAGAATATGAGTATAATGAAATTTAATCTAGTGTGAGAGAAGCATCCGCACCTTTATTCAGGTTCAATGAGATCTATAAGAAATGATCTTTTATCTTGGATTCTCACAGATTCAAGATATTAAAATTAACAGTACCAGCAACTGGTGGTGAAACAGACATTAGATTGATCACTTCAAAAGAAGTGAGGGAAGTTTTTCAGAGAAAATATTCATACATACATATTGGTGCAGTCCAATTATCAATAAAACTCTTAGCAAGAGATGTGATAGACTGTTCGGTCTTGTGCATTTTACAAGATGATAGAATAACAGATTTCAAGAAGAGTCTGTTAGGAACAGTAGAAGCCTCACTATGCAACCATGTTGCATATTTTAATGTTTTCCCAAACTTCACCACTCATCTGAGTGACGCAACTCACTGTTTGAGATTGAGAATCAAAACAGATGAGATTGCCATGAAGCAAGGCATGATGGAATTAACTGTTGATTATGTGATCTATTACAAGCTAATGAGTTCCAATGTAACACCAAACACTAGGTTCATCAATAGCCCTGACATCACTACTTTTGTCCTTACCAATCCGAAAAATAATTCTCAGCAAAAACATGTCACCAAATGGCATGAAGTATCGTTCCCAAGGGAATGGAACTTAGCACCACTTGAGAGACAAATACAAAACTCGAATGCATCCATCTATGAAGACATGAGAGGAAAATTAAGTCTTCAGTTTCATAGGCATTCATTTGCTAATTATGAGCAAGTAAGCACTTCATGAGCAGTTTCTGAAGAGTCTTTTGAAGAAGAAGACTAAAAAGCGCCTATAAGAATGCTTAGGATAGAAGGATTAAAAGAGCTATATGCACAAACAGAGACTTATGATTCTATAGAACGATTAGAAGAAATCATGAAAAAGATTTCTTTATCCCGAACTGGGAGAAATAAAAGAAAAATACTGCCATATCACGCTGCTAATGAAGAACCAGGTGAGTCGTCAATGGATGCAGAAATAAGTAATAACCAAGCAGGACCACTAGGAGGGAACACTATCATTCAAAACATTATAAATAATCTTACAAAGATTATTAGAGAAGAAAAGATTAAACTTCCTAAAGGACAAGCGCCTACAGGGAGATTTGGAGAGAGAAACTCTCAGAAGAACCAAAATAGGGACAAGCAGTCTCCGAAAGAGGTGTCTATCTAGATATAGATGGAGTATGAGACAAAAGAAAAGCCATAGACGACTGAGTTGTAAGCTTGAAACTAACCCAAGCGTTAGTCCTGTCCAAAAATGGCTATGAGGACGCTCATGAATATTATGAGTCGACCTAACAGGAATAGTCCAGAAATGGTACAATTCCTTTAAGAGAAGCTCTAAATGGGCTAAGTGGGCAACGAGGCTAGCTCAGACTAATAATCCAATGGATTTTGCTATTCCTATATATGCACAATTTTGTGGAGATATAACAGGGCATAGTGAGCAGTCTAAAGAAAGAGCTAAAGTAAATATTCAAAAATTGAGTATATGCAGTATGTGATACTTTGAAGAATATAATTTGTAATATCAATATATTTTTTTTGACTCAATTTAGTATTTTATATTTAGAAATAGGGAAATTCATAATAAAAGAATACAATAAAGAATAGAAATAAAAATAAGTAGTCTATCTATAACTAGAAGAAAGCTATAACTATAAGAAAGAGGAGATCATATGAAAAATGTAACCGATTCTTTCCTTTCCTTGGGTTATTGGCCATCCGAGGGGAGTTTCGGGTTAATACTGATATTTTTGCAACCAATCTAATAAACCTAAGCGTAGTACTTGGTGTGTTGATTTTTTTTTGAAAGGGAGTGTTAAGTGATTTATTAGATAATCGAAAACAAATGATCTTGAAGACTATTCAAAATTCAGAAGAATTACGCAAGGGGGCCCTAGACCAGTTAGAAAAAGCCCGGGCCCGCTTACGGAAAGTAGAAATAGAAGCGGATTAATTTTGAATGACTGGAAACTCTGAAATAGAACGAGGCATACTCTGAAATTAATACTGTATTGATTGTATTTGTTTAATAATTGTTTTATATCTATTTATATGTTATATGATATAAAAAAAAGAATTAAATATTCATTGATCAAAACATTCACTCCATCAGTCTGATAAATCTTTTTATTTTGAAGAATTTTTTAATCGGATTAAGAATAAAGATAGAGTCCCATTTTACATGTCAATATCGACAACAAAGAAATTTATAGTACGAGGAAAATCCGTCGACTTTAGAAATCGTGAGGGTTCAAGTCCCTCTATCCCCAAAAAGACCTGGTTGCCTCCCTAATTATTTATCTTCTCATTTTGTTAGTGACTCAAAATTGTTTATCTTAAATTGACGGGTTAGTGTGAGCTTATCCATGCGGTTATGCACTCTTTGAATAGGAATCCATTTTATGAAAGATCCTGGCTTTCATGCTTTGGTGGGTCTCCGAGATCCTTTCAATGACCTATGTTGTGTTGAAGGGATATCTATATGATCCGATCGATTGCGTAAAGCCCGCGGTAGCAACGGAACCGGAAAAAGTATACAGAAAAGACAGTTCTTTTCTATTATATTAGCATTTTCATTAGTATTAGATTAGTATTAGTTAGTGATCTCGGCTCAGTGAGTCCTTTCTTCCGTGATGAACTGTTGGCACCAGTCCTACATTTTGTCTCTGTGGACCGAGGATAAAAGGGGGCTCAGCGGGAAGAGGATTATAACATGAGAGAAGCAAGGGGTCAACCTCTTTCAAATATACAACATGGATTATGGCAATGCAATGTAGTTGGACTCTCATGTTGATCCGAATGAATTATCCTTTCCACGGAGGTAAATTATAGAACAAATAATATATTAATTAACAATCCATATCATTATTAATTTCCTAGTTGCATAATTATTTCTGCACAATTGGAGATTTAGAAAATGACGATCTTGTCAGAACATACTACAGAAAATTACAAGACCCCTGGAATAATATTGTAGCACAGTCCATTGAAGAAAATCCTCTCATGTGCTTTACTATTGGAGGAATAGCAGAAAGAGTGAGAGATCTCTTAAGAAAGCAGTGTACTGAGAATCAAAAATCAGGAGCTACCAAAAAACAAGTTAGAGGAGTTGAGAACATGTGTCCAAAAATATTGAATACTCCGACGCAGTGGAGATGCCATATCCACACAGATCGGAATTACAAAAGCAAGTTCAGAAATAAAAAATACAACCGTAACTTTACTTCTAAAAAGAAGTATAAGTTTAGGAAAAGTTTTAAATGAAATAAGGAAAGAGCATCTTTTAGAAAAAGATTTTTTAAGAAAAAACCACCGAGGCAGAATACTTCAAGAGAAACAAAGCCCTACAGATGTTGGCTTTGTAAGGCAGAACGACATTACGCGAACGAATGTCCTAAAAGAGAAAAAACGATCTTCTAAAGCTCTCATAGCAGAATACGATGAGGCTATAGAACATGCAAACCTAAAAGCGTTCGAGGTCACCTATTCTGATGAAGAGAATGAATTAATATATTCTTTTGGATACTCGTCAGAAAGTGATACAGAAAGCACTTCAGAAGACTCTGAAGAAGAATATGAAGACCGTCCGATATTCATATTAAAAATCCAAAATTGTAAACAAGAAAAAACTGATAGTATCAATGGGTTTCAACCAAAACCAGGAAACTTCATATGTGACTATTGTAAGTGCTACGATAGCAACACAGTACCCATGTATTGTGAAGAAACATGAGAAACCTACCATCGAGAATGTTACATAGCAGAACTATGAAGAAAAACAAAAGAAAATGATGCACATACATTGGTAGATCATGAATATGAGAGATTCTATGATCAAAAGCAAGAGCAAAATCTTAAGGAAGATCTCAAGAAAATGAAGTTAGTAACTTCATTAAGTAAAAAGACAGTAGAAGAATCAAGCCAGAATTCGGTAAAAGAATTTGATTCTCCTCAGAAGAGTGAAAAGAATATCAATATTTTCATAGAAATCACAGAGACTAAGAATACAATCCAACCAGTAAGAAGATCTCAAGAAAATGAAGTTAGTAACTTCATTAAGTAAAAAGACAGTAGAAGAATCAAGCCAGAATTCGGTAAAAGAATTTGATTCTCCTCAGAAGAGTGAAAAGAATATCAATATTTTCATAGAAATCACAGAGACTAAGAATACAATCCAACCAGTAAAATAGGTTCAGACAAGTATATATAGCAATTATATTGTTGTTGGCCTGAAATTTTCTAACTATAAAAAATATCATCTACATGCATTTGTAGATAATGATTCAGGATATAGTCTAGCAAAAAGATATGCTATTCCTGAAGAATATTGGGAAACGTCTGAAAGAAATGTTACTGTAATTGGGATGGGAGATAAAGAAATCTTCATGAATTATTTTGCCAAAAATGTCAGAATTTCCATAAGAGGAGGAACCTTTATTTTCCAAAGAATATGGCAATGTGAAGCTCAAGGTGCTGATATGCTAATAGGAAATGACTTCATATTACAGCAAAATATGGTGCAAAACGTACAAATAATTGGGTTTGAAAAAGTCAACAAGTTCTACTGGAAATCCCGACTTATGGATGCGGTTAGCATCGCAAGTAAAGGATTCACAGAACAATATCAGAAGTCGCCAGCAAAGCGTGGTGAATATAAACCACCCTATAAACCGGTTTTGCAACCGGTATTGGCATTAGAATACCAAGAAATCATACCAAAAGAAGCAATGAGTTCAACAGACTCATACTCAAAATCAGGGTAGAACCTAAAGATTCAGAAAGTTCAGATGGTGAAGAAGAGTTCATCAAAGAGAACAATCTAAAAATATATGCAAATAAGATAGAACAAAAAAAAATTTCGAATCTTGTGGAGATAGAAAACTTACTGAAGCCTATAATCAGTGAAGATCCCCAGCTATACTGGGAAAGAGACCCGATATATTGTCAGCTAAAAATGCATGATGCAAACACAATATGTCATGTTAAAGTCATTCCTCATTATAAGGATGTAGATAGAAAAGAGATGGAAACTCAGGTTCAAGAATTGCATGAAAAGAAACTAATTAGACTTTTAGACAGCCCTCATCATGCCCCAACATTTTTGGTTAGAAACTATACAGAGCAGTTAAAAGGAAAAACAAGAATGGTTATAGATTACATAGATGTCAATAAGAAAACGGTCAAAGATGGCTATCAAGTTGCACATGTAAGAGTCTTCATCAATAGACTGAAAAGAGAAAAAATATTCTCAAAGTTTGACGTAAAGTCAAGCTTCTAGCAAGTCAGGATAAATCATGATTCCATTACCTTGACAGCTTTTGGGACTCCTCAAGGACATTACGAATGGCTAGTAATGTCATTTGGACTTAAACAAGCTATATCTATCTTTCAAAAAAAGATTGATAACATTTTAAAGCCATACTCAGATTTCTGCATAGTTTACATTGATGGCATTCTTATCTTCTCTAAAACTATGAATGAATATTTGAGATATCTTGAGCAAATTTGCAAGTTTATGGTCCAGAAAGGAATCATTCTTGGGCAAAAGAAGATTCATCTCATAAAAGGAGAAATAGATTTTCTCGGCATACATGTAAAAGACGGAGAAATTCGTCTTCAAGAACATATTGTTAAGAAGATCAGCCAGTTCCCTGACATTATCCCAGACGCAAAATCTCTTCAGAGATTTTTGGGAGTTGTTCACTTTGTGAGAGATTTTATTCCTCAAGTGAGTGGTCTCACTGCTCTTCTCTCTCCAAAGATAAGCTTAAAAAGGAAATAGTCCTTTACAACGGATAAAAATAACACCGTTAAAAAAATCAAAGAACTCACAAAACACCTCCCTCCTTTGTAGTTACCCGAAGAATGTGATTTGATCGTCTTGCAAACTGATGCAAATGATTATTACTGGGCATGAGTAGTTTTGGCGGTCATGTCAGATAAAAATCAAGAAAAGATTTGTAAATTCTTGTCAGAAAAGTTCAATCCTGCAGAATTGAATTACTCCACAAGAGATAAAGAACTATTAGCCCTGATAAAATCCATTAAGGGTGCAGAATATTTTTTAGGAAATAAGTTTCTGTTCAGAACTGATAATAAAAGAGTAAAAAACTTCAAAAACTATAAACTCACAGATACAACTGATAGAGGAAGAATTCTTAAATGACAAATGTTTTTAACTCAAAATGAATATGATGTTGAAATGGTTGCATGAGACAAAAATTATTTGCCTGATGCTCATACAAGAGAAATGATAATGTTTGAAAGGAGTGAATGTCGTAATCCAAGAAGTAGGAGACCAGAACCGGAGCCTAAAGAAAGAAGAAGACCAATCTTGAAGAAAAAAGAAGGCCAGAACTTGAAGAAAGGAGAAGGCCAGACTTTGAAGAAAAAGAAAGATCGATGCCCATAGAAAGTGGATCGAAAGCAAAAATCATGTGGGAAAGATACAAAGGAGGAGACAAAATTGTTGGATCTCTACACGATGGACCGGGTTACTGATTCATAGTATCTTACTCTCCTGTAGAATCAAACGAAGTCTATGAAAGAACTCAACCAGATCCAGCAGTATGGGACGATTATTACGGTCCAGAGTAATAAATCCAAAACATCCTCACAAGATGGAACTCATTCAGAAGACGAAAAAAGACTTTTAGACGAGTTTTTACAGCATCCTAGAACTACGGTCACACATGATCGATTTTAAAGAAAGTCAACAAGACCCTCTCAAACAACATATAGAAGGGCAAAATCAACAAGTGATAGGCTAGCACCCCTCAAGAAAAAAACATCCGGTAGTAACCGGGATGAAGAAGATATTCAATCATCCAATGAGAATTTATGAGAAGCCAGTATTCAGAGCCAGCGAAATTCTACAATTCAACCAAAAGGTTATTATGGATAACATCTTGACTGCCTCTCGTGAACAGAACGAAGCACTTGTGCTTTTAGCCCTCGAAGCATTAACTGAAGAACTTCACAACTACAATATAGAAGAAAAGAAACAAAAAGAATCCGAAAAGTGCAAAAGTTCCGATAATGACTTTATCAGAGTTAGAAATATTCTGCTTTCATAATCTCTTAGGAGATATTAAAAATAGGAAAGCTCCCCAGCCAATCCTTTCAGTGGTAGCAGGTCTCTATTATGGGAGATATTTGGTTGATGCTCAAGCATAACATCCCCACAAGCACAAGTTGTGGTTAGTGGAAAGCGGTTTTGTTCATGATCTTTGGACAAAAACCAATAGAGACCTAGAAGGTCTTCCTGAGATTATTTATAATGCGGTCGAGAACATTAGTCCAGAATGATGTATTTTAAGATTAAAGTTTATCTCAACCCCTTCGGAATGGATGACCGAGGAAGGACAAAGGAGTTACATTTCTCCATACCATTATTTCAGAATAATTCAGGGGCGTACATGTAAAAACAATTCGTCTATAAGGAATGTATCGCCAAACCAGAGCATCCCTTGGATGAATGCAATAGCGATAAACATTATGCAAAGATTGGTCCGAAGAGATCAGTATACCACTCTTCTAGTTAGTGGGGAAAAAGTAATGGTTACCAGTTATAATCATCTATCTCCAGAAAATTGTGATTTTTATAAGGCCTTAGAATGGCAAGAAATAGATGGAACCTTAGCCACCACCACGTGGATGGAGAAGATAGAAAAGGAGCAAAAGCACAAAGTACTATATGACTCAGATATGAAATCTGAGGAGGAAGGTGGATACACAGACTCTTGAGCATCTTTTTGTGATGAAGAACTACACAACATCAATAATAAGATTGAAGACTAGGTAAGTAGATGCTGCCGACGCATAACAACAAACAACTTTGTGTGAGATAAGTAGTAAATGGTTGCCGACACATAGCAACAAACAACTTTGTGTGAGATAAGAAATAAGTTATTGCCGACAGTAGCAGACAAGCTCTCAAAAGAGAAAAGTTTAAAATCTTATCAGCAATAAGATTCCACCTGTCTCTATTTTCAAATTTGAATTCATTTGCAGTGGGAGTCCAGCCTCTATAAAAAGGAAGGAAGCTCTCAAAAGGATTCATTAGAGAATGGAGGAAGAAGAGCACAACTAGTATTGAAGTTTAAGAAATCTTTCTAGAGTAGTTCTTGTGAGTCAGTTGTGAGTGTCTTTAGAATAGTAAAACAAAAGTGAGTAAATGAGAGTGTGTGTCTGAGGGCACTGTATCTTATTGGTCACCTAGTGTGGTGTGCTTATTTTCAAGTAAGTTTGTATTTAATTTCGGCTATGAGTAGCTAAACAGCTTTTAGCAGTTTACCCATTTGTGATGCTCTGGGTTATGTATATGTATTTATGTTTGAAAAATCAAATTTCGGCTGGTGTTCTCCATATTCGTCAAAATTTTAGTTTGCTTGTTTTATTAAACTTCTCAAACCCGAGGTGGAGGACTGCCTCCTAAGGCCAACTCCAACAGTTGGTGCAAGGTGCCACATTTTTACAATTGTAGCGCTAACCGTCTCCAGTAAGGGTGCAAGTGCGCTATTGCGCTACAAAAGTGCGCTACAAATAGCACAAATGCGCTATAAATAGCACACTTGCACACTGGGACCCACATACATATTTCAACTTATCGATAAATTTAACGAGTTATAAATATATCGTTATTTTAATAACCTATTAATTTATTGATAAATTAATGATTATTAATTTATCAAACTATAATAAATATTTTTTTTCAATTTTTCACAAAAAAAAATTGTATCAAACTTTCATATACACTATTACAGTAAGTTCGATGTATTATATTATTCAATTAATTACGTATTCATTATTAAATATACTATTTTATATGATGTACTATATCATTAGACGTATTATGTTGTCCGAGGTGACATCATTTTCAAGATGAAATAAGTAACAATTAAATAATTTTCTATTAATTCTTCTTAAATGTAAAATTATATATATATAATAAGTGATTATTAATTTATATATTTATTGGGGTCTATGTAAACCCCCTAATTTGTATTATCTATAAATTTAGTGAAATATTAATTTAGCACGTTAGTCTCTAGTCGAGATCGGTAAAATTTATTATTTTTGTGAGATTATTAATTAATCGAGTATTATTTTATCTGAGTTATACTTTATATTAAATATAATTTGTGTTCAAATTAATAATTTAATTAAATAAGAATTTAAAAATATTATTAAAACTTAAAATAATACTAGTTCGCTACAATGTAGCGTTTCATTGTTGAAGACGGTCAATGTCACATTGATAAATAGTATCATTTTAGTGTGCTACAATGTAGCGCAACTGTTGGAAAAGGTCTAAGAGTGGTATTTGAGATAGTTTTTTCAGCTTACTTAAAATTTCAGAAATCCTATTTATTTGCTTTACTAAAATTTAGGTTACTTTCCATACTAAGACAACAATGATTCCGCCAGATCAGTAACCACTTAGACAGAAGGTCGTTAGGTGAAAAAATTGATATGTTGAAGGCTAGTTCTTAAGATTGATAAGTAGTCAAATTTTAGTAAAAAAAATAATAAAAAAATATATAAATCAGAATTTTGGAAAAGGGGTAGTTTGGTAAGTTTGCATAGTAGGGGTGTATAGATTACAATTTGGGTTTTGTAATTTTCAATGCCCTTGGTAGAATAGGTCTGATCTAAATGATCGTCACAAACAGAAAAATAAAAGAATGAAATTATGACATCATATATATAAGCTTCTCTCTGTTCTGTCTTGGCAGAGAGACAACACAGAAGTGAGTAATCAAATCACTCAATCACATCTCAATGAGCCACTGACCCCAAAAACCAGACAAAAAGAGCCATTTCTCACAGACCTCAAGATTGAGTTTAGCACCACCCACCCTGCACCAAACCAAATCTTCTCCCTACAACTCTGCCATTGATGGGATTAGAGAAACATTCTTTAATCATACATCACAAATTCTTCCCCCCCCCCCCCCCCCCCCCCCCCGGCACGTTAGAAATGGTTAATTATGATTAACGGTTAACTATGATTAAATATTTAATTATGATAATTAACCATCATTTTATAAAATATTTAGTTTCAAGAATCGAGCACGGGGACAGTAGAAGTTATGATCCAAGCAACACAGTAGATACTAGAGAGTATAAATAAATGTATAATACTCTTTTGGTCAAAGAAACATGAACTGTGCTGCGAGTAGAAGCCAGTTGTAGAGAAGCAGCTAGCGCATTGTCACATTGAGCATATATTCCAGGTTCTTTCTCCCACAGCTATAGAAATATAGACCAGAACAGAGTCCTCCAAGCTAGCTAGCTCTGTAACCCTAGCCCCAACCCCAAGCTCTGTTTACGTACGACAATGTCATCGAGTCATTCATAGCAATGGTAGGGATGATGAGTAGGGACTGATTAGCCAAAAAAAAAAGCTGCTTATTGCTGAAGCTGCCAAATCAAAGAGGAAAAAGAAAGAAAAGATTGACGTACGTTGATAGAGTGGCAGAAGTGCTTTTAACTGACCGTGAAAGTGCTTTCATCAGTATGTCATGCAAGGCCTCTTCGTCCTCTAGGCTCTACATTGGATAGGCTAAGCTTAGAGAAAGGTACTGTTGGCTATTGCAGTCACTGCATGCATCTGTCTTCAAGTACTCCCAGCACTGCGTTTTTCTGGGTTGCTGCTTCTGGCTTCTGCTTTTTACAATAGTTCCTTCTCTTCGTTCGAAAACTTGCTCTTTGACCCAAGGAGTAAAATATCGGATATCGAGGAAATATCGATGTTTCAAAATACGGATATTTCGACGGAAATATCGATAAAATATCGATCCATTAGAAATTTTAACAAAAACGACGGAAACTATAAGAAATATATGGAAATTTGTATTGAAACTTTCTAAGGTTGTTTTATGCTATGTTATCGATCATATGTGAGAAGAAAATATTCATTTGTTATACTTGGGGGTTTTTGCAACTCAAAACTCATTTTCAAACGACCCTGAATTTAGTAACATTATGCTTTTCAGTCCAGAAATCCCAAGTAGTTAAGTCATATTCATTTGTTAGCTGTATACAGCTTTCTCTACATTTGCTATGCTGCCTTCTCACATGTGGCTTTGACATTAGGCCAAAAGAAGAAACAGAAAAACAACATAGATAGTTTCATCATGCACAACACAAACAGAGGCTGTGCAGCTCCCCAATGGCTTATAAATACCATGCTACCAAGTCAGCCACAATTCCCACAAAACAACCGTATATATTAGCCACTCCATACATATAGGCTTGTTCTTGCTGGTGGTCCAGGTGGTCCAGGTGGTAGTTTTTCAGGATTCTTCCTCATGGTGCAGAGTACAAGTTCTTGATCAGTAGCATCATTGTTGTAATCAGTAGTCAGGATCTGGTACTCTTGCATCAGCCAAGCCCCATTCTGATGAGAATCACATCCACCATCATACTGAAAATGTCGGCTGATCCCTATAACATTGTCAACACGGTCAACATCTTCTTCATCCTGTTCCATCCAGGTTCCAGAACCCCCTTTCTGATCATTGCGGTGGGTGAAGAAAATAGAGAGGCTCTCCATCTTCACCTTTACCACCATCGTACAGGTCCCAACCCAAGGCTCGTTTTGGCCATAAAAACCAGGACAATCGGAGATGCAGATCGTCTGGAACTGGTCACCCATAACAGCTTTGTTGTGGAGGAAGTGACCCACCAGTTCATAGTCGGTAGGGTGAAATCTCATACCCACTGGCAAATCAGATTCCATCCTTGTTGACGATCTGTGGAGAGGAAATAAAAACTGGTTTTTTGGATTGGAGAATGAGGAGATATAGCTATGACAACGAGGTTGGTTCAGTTGGTGGTAACCATACTAGTTCTTGCTTTGGCCACCTCCGCCGGGGTCTTAAAATATCGGAAATTTCGCCGGAAAATCGGAAAAATCGGTGAAATATCGGAAATATCGGAAAATATCGGGAAATTTCGACGAGAAACTGAAAGAATTGAATCGAAATATCGATCCCACGGAAAAATGAAAATTTCGCCGAAATTTCGCCGATAAAATCGATTTTGCATTCCTTGCTTTGACCTCATCACCGTTTGCTTCTGTAACTATGACCATTGCATTATATAAGCATACATTACCCTAGCCTATCTAATACTATCCTCCTTCATGTCTTCGTTACCCTAGTATATATCGAGCCCTTGATTTATACGAAGATTCCAGTACTACAATAGTATAATGTATTATCGAAAACAATGTGGATTATTTCAATTTTGATCGAATTGAAAACAATGTTTATATGCAACGAAGTTTACAAATGATAATTCATCTTTAAGGATAAAGGCAATATAACTATGAAAAAGTTTTACTTGCTCATTTTGGTGAGAACGCAGCTGTACCAAAAAAAAAAAAAAAAAAAAAAAAAAAAAAACAAAGGTAGAAGGGAAAACCAAACTGCAGCAGTCATAATTTAGCTTACCTGCCCACTTTTAGTTAATTACTGTAATAGGGTGAGATTTTACTTCTGTTGGTTGGAGAGGGGAAAAGGAGTGAAGCCATTTTTGAATATGCAGTCAATGACAGAGGTGTTCTTAGTTATTGAATCAAACTAACTTGTGTACCAAGTTTGACTACTGGTGACTGAGTTCATAAAAACTTCGAGCACTGCTAAGCTAACCAAAAATGGTAAGCAGTCAGCTGTCTTCCTTTCAATACAGTTACCACTGTTCTATCACCATCAACAAATTCATGGCTCATAAGTAACAGAAGTGAGATTCTTGTATTGATTGAAAGCTGCACTTATTAAATGAGTTGAAGCTTTTACATAGTGAAAATCATTGAAGTGGAACCCTTCCCTGCAAAAATCAATATGTGTTCTACTTAAGTTGTTACATAAGAGCACAGAGCAAAGTAGTAAACATATAAGTAATTCTGAAGTTACTGGGTTTAGAGTTTCAGTAATCCTAAACATAATAGAATCTGTGAATTGAAGCACTATAGAAAAAGTTATACCAGAGTAATTTAAGGCTCTGCAGTCTAGGCATTTCTACTTGATTGGTAGGTACTCTTATAGACTATGAATTTTCACATATTAAGTTGGAAAAGTTCTAGTTCTGGCTTTTGACAAACGCGCCCCTATTTCTTATTTCTTAAGAGGGAGAGTCAGACTGAGCTAGCTACTCTATACTCTATAGCATTCCATCTGTTTGATAAGAAAGCAGAAATCTCTCTTTCTCCAGAAACCGGACGGAAGGAGAGCACTATATTTTGTCTTCAATAGGTTTTGCTTTTACAAATTGGATTTTATGGGCTACAAAAGCAATTAACTTTGCCTTGTAGCTCATTCACTAGTAGTAGTTTCTCCAGCTACATCCAAGTCTCGATCTCTCTTTCCCTGCAATTTGTACCCCTCTCAGTATAAAATGAAGACCTCACACTTATCCAGCTTTATTCTAGTGACTTCTCTTCTCATCTGTTGTGTTTCTATAACAATTAGCAAGCCTTTTCCTCATCAACCAGGTAATATATTCCAACTTATCTACATGTAATGCATTTTCTCTCATATCCAGCAACAGTTTACTAACTTTCATTTTCTGATGAACCAAACAGACCAAGCCCCTCATCCCAAAGTAGCAACCTTTAGCCCAAAACAGGTACACTCATACACAGCCATTACCCTTGAGACTTCACTTTTTCTGTTTCTGGGTTGTGTTCATTTGGCATTTTTCTATCTTTTTCCATATGTGATCTTTGTGTCTGTCTTTTCAGGGAGTTGATCAGAGAAGCTTTGAGGGAGTGAAGGAGAACTATGAAGAGGAGGAGTACTATAGAGGGCTTATGACAAGGCTTGGGTCAATCCCACCAAACTGTGCTCACAGATGTGAAAGGTGTGTCCCTTGTGTTCCAGTTCAGATGCCCACAACCACTGACCACATTGGACTTGAATATGCCAATTATGAGCCTGAAGGATGGAAATGCAAGTGTGGCTCCACTTTCTTCAATCCATAAATGTCTATGTTTGTCTCAGCAGTGAGATTCAACTGCTATTTTGGAACTTCTTGGTCAAACAACACAACCTTTTTGGTCAAGCTGGAGGCTTTAGAGAGTTAGAGTACTTCTGCTCAAAATTGCAGAAAGAGAGTTGCTACTTGCTAGCTAGATATTTGTGTACATATAGTTAACCTAAATTTAATATCAATATATGAATATCAAGTTGGGTTTCATTTGTTTGATATATTTTTTTTTTCTTTACTTCTGTTTTTTATGACGCATAGGGTGTATCTTAAATACAATCTGTAAATATTAATTTGATTCGACTATTTTTCAGCATTAAAATCGTCTGGAAACACAATTCAATCAGAATTTGGATGACGATCTAGCCGGCCTATCAAAATATGAACGTTGTTATAAACGTTGAGATTTTTGAAGAACCTTTTCATGATGGTTTCTCTAACTTTTTACTGTACCGTAACTAATAATCATGGTTGGCTACTTGGCTAGCTTCCTTATCTGAGAAACTTTCGGTTAGGGGGTTAAGCTGATCCCACCTTCCGGCACCATATGCAATGATTCCACTCACCAATCTTCACTTGTATTCTAATACACACACACATCAACAACGAATTCTTTTACCATATTCTATTTACCGACGCCACCAAAAGGTAAAAAAACTCAATATTTACAAATTACAATAGGGGGGTTGGTCTCCAAAAACACAAGTGGTCCACGTGTCAGACAAAAAGTCACGTGACACCCAAAAAGAGTACACATTTTTCTAATCCTACACACCAAGCTTTAGTCTTTAGGTATCTCCAAAGTTGAATCAAAAGCAAAGACAAACAACACCAACATTATCTCCTTCTCTGTAAATTTAACCCCCCAAATTGCCTTTTAACCCCCACAACCCCCCAACAAAAAAAAAAATAATTCCCACTAACCCTAGATCTCTCTCTTTCCCTTCTCTCTTCTCCTCTCCTCTCTCTCTCTCTCACACACACAGCGTGCATTGCTGTCCGTACAAATTTGTTTGCTCTGGCTCTGCTCTCTGCTTCTTGTTCTTCTTCGATTGGACGACAATCCGGGAGGTGTCGTTTGCGAAGCGGACTCGGCGGAGCTTTTTTATGCTGCTCGGCGCTCTAGATTAGATTTTTCTAAATCCCAAAGGTTTGATTTTTAGGGTTAGGGTTTGCGGAAAATGGAGCCTCGTGTTGGGAACAAGTTCAGGCTGGGTCGGAAGATCGGAAGCGGCTCGTTCGGAGAGATCTATCTCGGTTCGTGCTTTCTCTGATTTTAATTAAATTTTGGATTTGGGGATTTTTGTGGAGGTGGTTAAATTATTGTTCTTTTTAATTGGGTTTTGTAGGTACGAATATTCAGACGAATGAAGAGGTTGCGATTAAGCTGGTGAGTGTTGTTGTTGTTGTTGCTGGTTCAATTTTACAATTGAGCTTCTGGTGTTGACTTTTTCTTTGATGCTTATATGGTTTTATTTGGTGCTAATTTGTATGTGAAAATTGAGTTGAATTTGTGCTTTGAGAATGGTTTATGTGTTTATGGTCTGACTGGTTGAAATGCTTCAGCTTTTGAGTATGTCAGTGATGTATTAGTAATGCGATTGAACCCAGAGGTTTGGGGGGCAACTGTTTCTTAGATCAGTGGATTTTCTGGTTTGGTTGATTGGTTAGTGGGATAAGCTAGCTTTGTCGTGTAGTTTTCATGTTTTGGTTTTTGTAATGAACCATAATCACTTGGAGTCTCCGACTTTTAGACTAATAAGGAGAATCAATACCACAGGAGAAATAATGCTGAATCATCTAAAATTCATGTTTGGTTGCTCACTTTTGTGAATTTGGTTGTTTATATCGAAAATTTGCAATTTTATTTGCTTGTGAAGAGTGTGGTAGACTGGTAGCGTCTTTTTACATTGTTAGTGGTGGTTGCTTCTCCTGAAGCAAATAAAGCTGGTGACCATGTTTTTTTAATGTATAGGAAAATGTGAAGACTAAACATCCTCAGTTGCTGTATGAATCCAAGTTGTACAGGATCCTACAAGGAGGAAGTGAGTAATTTTCAGTTGATGAGTACTTTTGTTATATAGAGTTTTACACATACGATTTGAAGCATGACAAGTTTTTTCTGGTTTGTAGCTGGGATTCCAAATGTACGGTGGTTCGGAGTGGAAGGAGATTACAACGTTTTGGTAATGGATTTGCTGGGCCCTAGTCTTGAAGACTTATTTAACTTCTGCAGTAGGAAACTTTCTTTGAAGACAGTCCTTATGCTGGCAGATCAAATGGTAGGTTTGGTGATTGAGTTTATGCGTAGTTGTTGTATTGGTTTACTTACTAGTTTGTGACATTCTCTACATGTCTATTATAGATCAATCGCGTCGAATTTGTTCATTCCAAATCCTTTCTACATCGTGATATCAAGCCAGACAACTTTCTCATGGGATTAGGAAGGCGTGCAAATCAGGTTTTTCTCTAGTTTTTTTTAAAATTTTTTTTTATGCAATGCTGATTTACTTTGATTTTCTGTGAGTGTTCATATATTGAGGTGCTTATGCTAATCTTATTTGGTTTCCACTTTTGTAGGTATACATGATTGATTTTGGTCTGGCTAAGAAATATAGGGATAGTACAACCCGTCAACATATTCCTTATAGGTGAGAATGAATGATGCATGCCTGCGGGTGTGGCTTCTAGTAAGCGCTTTGAATGAAACTAAATGTTGCGTGATATGAATGCTGCAGAGAAAACAAGAATTTGACTGGAACAGCAAGATATGCAAGCATGAACACCCACCTGGGGATTGGTCTGTCTCAGTCTTTCCTTTTGCATTTTGATGATATTTTTAATGTAATGCTGTTCCAGGTAAGTGTAGTATCTCTTTTACTAATTCTTTCTGCTATTTTGAACTTTACAGAGCAAAGCCGGAGGGATGATTTGGAATCTCTTGGTTATGTCCTGATGTACTTCCTTAAGGGAAGGTGATTATCTCTGATGACCTTATACTTGTTTTTTGGCACTGCTATGTGTTGATATTTAGTTTTATAATGCTATTTGCTCGTAGTCTTCCTTGGCAGGGGCTAAAAGCGGGAACTAAGAAGCAGAAGTATGAAAAAATTAGTGAGAAAAAGGTTTCTACTTCAATTGAGGTAAATTGTTTGGGATATATTGTTTGTATGCAATTCAGGCCTTTATATTCATCTTTTAACTGATTAATTTAATGTTTTGCAGAACTTGTGTCGTGGCTATCCAACAGAATTTGCATCATATTTCCATTACTGTCGCTCACTACGGTTTGATGATAAGCCAGACTATGTTTATCTGAAAAAGATATTCCGTGATGTCTTCATTCGTGAAGGTTTGAAATTTCTTTGCCTACAACATGGTTCTCATCTTTTACTTATGTGCTAAGTCATATTTTGACACATCCTGTCTTCTCGTGTTTGCTATAGGTTTCCAGTTTGATTACGTGTTTGACTGGACAATTTTGAAGTATCAGCAGTCGCAGCTGGCTACACCGCCAACCCGGGCCCTTGTAATTGCTATGTTAAAATGATTTTGTTTCTTATCCTATGTGTACGGATGAATTTGTATTGACATCTTGTTTCATTCAGGGTGCTGGAACTAGTTCTGGAATGCCACATGCTCCTGCCATTTTGGACAGGCCGACAGGTAGCTTAGCATTGTTTTATTTTAACATTATTCTAGAAGTTGTGTAAATACAAGCTCTTTCCCTCCAACTACATTTACTTCCTGCATTGCAGCTGAGGAAGATGGGAGGATAGCTGGTTTATCCTCATTGGATGCCTCTCGGCGGAGAATACCAGGACCAGCTCTAAATTCTACAAGTGCGTCAAGGCAGAGAAATTCAATTGCTATTGATTCTGCAATAACTAGAGAGAATAATCTGGTGGGTTGACTTAAATTGCATTATTCCTAAATGTAGAAGCCTTTTCTTTTACTCCATTTTTTGGGGTCGCAAATGGGTGCGGAGACGCCTGATATATTTCTGTAGGCAGTAATGCTAAGCTCATAGTGGCCATTGGCTTTTATTGCCCCATTATCATGTTGTAATAACAGCATTTGAGTCGTTGCCTCTAACAGTCCCAAATCTTCTTCCTGTCTTATACATTACACACTTTCTTTTTGAAATTTGCTAGACAAGAATGCATTTTCCTCTTATGTATACAATCTTATGGGCATGCTTTCCACCTTGCAGTTATCAAATCCCAATATGATGGGCCGGTCTAGTGGATCATCAAGGAGACCTGCTGTTTCCAGCAGTCGTGAAGGATTTGGAAGAAGCGAGTCTGAACACCGTGTTCGCACAAATGATGCTAGTCCTGGAACAGGCCACAGAATTTCGAGTGGCCAAAGAAGTTCACCGGTTGAGTCTTCAGACCCAACTCGTACCGGAAGACATAGCTCACAAATTAGAAACTATGAAACTGCCATTAGAGGCCTTGAAGGCCTGCAGTTAGACCATGAGGAGAGGATCCATTACTAGATGGTGCTGACTTCTGCTGGTTGCTGTAAATCTCTTAATTTGATTGTATGCTTTCTTCAGCATAGGTTTTTCGAAGAAGGAAAAAAAGTATATCGAAGGTGAGAGTCTGAGAGGTGATTTTTACTTGAACTCAGTTACCCAGGGAAGAGAGCTGAAAGTGTTTGTTGCTTCAACTTGTGCTTTGACACGTGAATCCATTGCGTGATAAACAATGTAAATTTTCTTTTTCCAAAAGGAAATAACAGAAATTGTTGAGAGATGGGTGC
Organism: Potentilla sterilis; assembly: GCA_963682095.1. Lineage (NCBI taxonomy): Eukaryota > Viridiplantae > Streptophyta > Magnoliopsida > Rosales > Rosaceae > Potentilla > Potentilla sterilis. The sequence goes on from OY821761.1 coordinate 4,736,619, forward strand.
CTGTTTCTTCAGCCCCAGATTTAAAGCGACATGTTAAACTGGGATTTCTACTTCTAAATTTGATATTGGCTCTGTTACCTCTGTATTATAAAACTAGCATTGGCATTGGCTCGAAATTCTTTTATGCAGTGGAACTCTTTTGGACTTGTGGTGAAAAGCTACACCATACCTGTAAATCCGTACACTAACTCTTGGAATCACTAGACCATCAACTTAACGTTTGTTTTATTGCACTATGAAACATGATGGGATTAAGTTGTAAATGTTTTTCCCATATATAACTCATTATTCAGAATTTACTTTCCTTGTTATTTAAGGATTCCATTTTCTTTCTCAACCAAAAATAAAAAATAAAAAATTAATATGATTACTTTCCTGGTGCAACTTAGAAACCTTAAGCTCTGTACTAGATAACCTTGACCATATATACAACCTCTGTTTATTTTGATTTTTTTTCAAAGCAGAATGGAACTCTCAAACAAACCCGTTTTCTTAACGAAAGCCGAACGAGAGCAGCTAGCCCTGCAACGCCGCCATCAAGAAACCCAAGTCTCAAATCTCTCCCATACTCGCTCTTCTTCCGTTGATTCAGGCCAAAGAACAGAGCATGAATCATCGGAGAGGCGAAGCCACCGTGAAGGCGACCATCGTAAGATCGAGGAAGCGTGAAGAGGAAGCTATGGCTAGCCGCCTAGAGAAGGAGCTTCAAGCCATTAGAGAGCAGTATCTAGGTTCCAACAAGCCTAAGAAACGTGTTACTAAACCTAGCGAGAAGTTCCGGTTCTCTTTTGATTGGGAGAACACTGAGGACACTTCTCGTGACATGAACCCCTTGTACCAAAACCCTCATGAGGCCAACCTCTTGTTTGGGAGAGGACTTTGTGCCGGGATGGACCGGCGCGAGCAAGAGAGGGAGCTTCGTAACAAGGAGGCCCGTGTGGAGGAAGTAGTCTATGATTCTTTTGATATGAAGGTGGATCGACATTGGAGTGATAAGAAGCTTGAGGAGATGAATGAGAGGGATTGGAGGATTTTCCGAGAGGACTTCAATATCTCATACAAAGGGTCTAGGATTCGTAGACCTATTAGGAAATGGGATATGAGAGTAAATTGAGTTCTGAGCTGCTGAAGGCTGTGAAGAGGGCTGGTTACAAGACGCCGTCTCCCATTCAGATGGCGGCAATCCCTCTCGGTTTGCAACAGCGTGATGTTATTGGCATTGCGGAGACTGGTTCCGGCAAGACTGCTGCCTTTGTTCTTCCTATGTTAAGTTATATTTCTAGGTTGCCTCCTATTGGTGAAGAGAATGAGGCTGAAGGGCCTTATGCTGTGGTTTTGGCACCTACTCGCGAGCTTGCGCAGCAGATTGAGAATGAGACTGTCAAATTTGCACATTACTTGGGTATCAAGGTGGTATCTATTGTTGGTGGGAAGTCGATTGAGGAACAGGGCTTTATAATTGCACAAGGATGTGAGGTTGTCATTGCCACACCGGGGAGAATGATAGACTGTTTGCAGAGGCGTCTTGCTGTTTTTAATCAGTGCAACTATGTGGTTCTTGACGAGGATGATACAATGATAGATACAGGACTTGAGGATCAGGTTGTTGGTGTTTTGGATACAATGCCTTCAAGCAACTTGAAACCCGAGAATGAAGATGAAGAGCTCGATGACAAGAAGATTTACAGAACCACTTATATGTTCAGTGCAACTATGCCTCCTGCTGTGGAGCGACTTGCCCGCAATCACTTAAGGAATCCTGTTGTGGTCACCATTGGCACTGCCGGAACCACCACTGATTTGATCACTCAGAATGTGGTCATGATCAGCAAGGAGTCGGAAAAGTTTGAAAAGTTAAAGAGCTTGCTTGATGAAGTAGTTGGTGATCGTAAGACTGCTATTCTATTTGCCAACACCAAGAAAAATGTGAATATTCTTGCCAAGAATTGGACCAAGAATGGATATCATCATGTGATCACTTTGCATTCGGATTTATCGCAACCACAGACAGACTCTAACCTTGAAGGTTTTAAGACCAAGAGATATACTGTCCTTGTTGCATCAGATGCTGCAGGACGAGGTATTGATGTGCCTGATGTGGCACATGTAAGAAACTATGAAATGCAGCCGAAGATAGAAACGTACACTCATCGAATTGGACGTACTGGACGTGCAGGAAAGACTGGTTTGGCCACACAACATTCTTGACAATGCAAGACGCTGGGGTGTTCTATGATCTCAAGAAGATGCTCATTCAGAGTAACAGTCACGTTCCTCCTGAACTAGCTAGACGACATGAAGCCTCAAAGTACAAGCCTGGCACAATTCCTGACAGACCACCAAGGCGTAACTAGACTAATTACTACTCATTGATGAACTGGGATGTTTGTAATATTTTGCGTTTCTGTTTGATGAAATATTATTACTGATAAAGAAAAACAAAGTGAATGCTGCACATCAAAACAATATATATGACAACTTCTAAGCATCGTATTTAGTATTTAAAAGTCTGCGAGTCGAATTCAAGTCATTACATCCTACTTATATGATTCATAGCAACCCAGTATAAGTACAGAAGTACTACATGCATCAAACAGGATTTTAGTCGTTCTTCTTTAGTCTGTGAGTGAAGTTGTTAATAATCTCAGTGGCTTGACCTTTTCGCTCCTTTGATTCTCCCATGATTATCAGGAATCTCAACCGAGGTTAGGGAGTTGAGGTAATGCAAATTCTCATGTAGTCGAAAATCAAAACAACCGCATAATTCTTGTTGGGCCGGGTTAAGGGTTGTGTCACACTGTCACCTGTGTGGTTTGGTTTTGGAGTGGGTCGGGTTAGTGCTCTGTTCTGATCTTTACTCTTCCACAGTGTGTCAGTCTGATGAAAGCCAACTAACCCAGGCAGACTCCCATCAGTGCTCTGTTCTGGTTTGACTGAGAATTCTGAATCTAAAATTTGACTATGAACTTTGAATTTTGGTCTTCAAGGACTCATCTCTGCCTTTTAATTTTTCACACCCAACACCATTTGCTTATACTCTCTCTTTGCTTTTTGCTCTCCCCCCAGCACCTCCACAACCTCCTTTTAATATGCCGCCACTCCTCTACAACCTCCAGAGCCTCAATGCTTCACCCTTGTTTTACAAATTATGTCTACTTCAAAAAGCTTACTTATTGTGTCATTTAGTACTAATTAAGTTCGGATCACAAGTTAAAACTAGTTTCCTGTCCTCCCTTGTATCCCGATTAGAAGGTATCTCATCTCTGTTTGTAGCTGCCGCATGTTCATCTTTGAATATTATTTCTGTAAAATTGTGGAAAAAATTGTTCTTGATTTGGTTAAGCTTTAGTTTCCAAGTCCATTTATCTAGCATCTTATTGTGTGCTGTCAAATTTCAATTGCATTGAACAATATGAACAATGGGTTTAGATTCACTGTAAAGCAAAAGTGTTGAAACATTGTTTTCTCTGCAATTTCTCCTTCTTCTTTTTAGATCTGCCATCTTATACATTCTATTAATTCTTAGGAATGAGTTCTGTAATTATGGATTGTATGGGTGAAGATGTGGGTCTATATTAATCATATTTTTGAAAAGACTGACCAATATCGATCTGAAATTTTATTTTTTGTTGGATTTCAGCTAAACATTCACTCCATCCGTGGTGACTTGCCGGGAGCCCCACGTAACAAGGCAACCGGAAGAATAACCCTTGTTGCCACCAAACTGGTAAGCTTGATTCACAATAACATGCTTCCATGTCCCTGTTCCATGACTCTTATTTTTTGTGTATGCTGAATTTAACCAAATTATTTATTGTTTTAGAGTGTTAGTTTAAAAAATTCCGATTGCTGTCGCTGAAGCACAAGTTGCACGTCTCACAAGGAGATTTGAAATTGACGTTGACTTTAGAAGGTCTTCTTACTTGTTTTGTTCACTTTATTCTAATATTGGTTACAACATGCTCTTCTTTATTATTCTGAAATGATATTTGATTTTAATCTAATGATTCTAGGATAGAAGGCTTTGTTTATTTCCCAGAGTACGAGATATTCATTGTACCCTGGTCGGAAGGTTGTTCCTGAGGTCAATACATTTACCCCTCTTACCTCACTTAGCGTGCTCAAATTATCTATGCTGCTTATGTTGGACTTATTTTTTTTTTGCTTCTGTCATTGCTCTACTATCGTCTTGATAAGTTTTGTTCTGAATATTTAGAGTTGAGAGAGAGAGAGAGAAATGTAAACCACCGAGAATAGGAAGAGCTCAATTTCTGAAACAAGAAGAGCTAGAAGATTTTAATCTCAAGTGCTCATTATGGTATGCATACCTTAAGATTCTTTTTATCTCAACTAATACGCCTCTGTATGTGTGAAGATAACAAGAAAATGGTGTAGTCTGCTCGTGTAGATTACAACAACCTGAGGATGCTGTAATAGTAAATCCTTGAGTCTTGTATGTGGTGATTGAGTTTAACTTAATTCAAACAGATAATGCTAAGTCGATTTAGTTCTAGTTAACACATGCTCAAGCAATATCAATTTGAAATTTTATTTTTTGTTGGATTTCAGCTAACTATCCATTTATCAAGGAATTTTTTTTTCAAGGATTTATCAAAAGTCTTTTGAAATTACTCATTTATGCATTTACCAAAAAAAAATTCATGAATTTTCTACAAAATGGTTTTTTTTTTTTTTTCACTATCAGAATCCAGTTGGGGGTACTGATTGGTAATCTTCCTACCAGTAGGATCTTGGAAGAGGAATTTTCAAGTGCCAGGAGTCTTCCTGGCAAGATTTAAACTACATTTAAATAAGGCTTGTTAACCATGTTATGCTTTGTGGAAACAAAATCAATTTACACCAGATGTGTTATGCTTTCCACTATTCTGTGTTTCAGATTGGTCTTCAAGTTATAATCTTCATAATATTCAGTTACAATCTATTGCTTTGGGATTCCAGTCCTTCTAGATAAAACGAGAAATCTTATACGAAGTCATACTACTATTGCTTGGAAGTGCCATGCTGATGTTCTTTCTTTGCATAGGAAATACTAAGTATTTAAATTTTGAACTAAGATGAAATCAGACTAGGGGTTCATACTTCTCTTACAACATTAGAATTATACATGTGATATTTGAAACTTTAAGGCTAATTTACACAACAGAATATACATTTACAACATAATACATAAGAATTACTTACATGCTTTCCACTATTCAATGGCAATAGTTGTTTGATATGTGTATATGATGTATTGTTGTTACGTATAAAAAGATTTTGTGTTCTAACTACTTTCAACTTACAGGAAGGTGGTGTATCCTGTGGAATTTCCTCCAGATATAAAATCATAGTACATTAGTAATTAAGGGAAGAATTGGCGAGTGAGACTTCATAATGCAGGTTTTGTTGGTGTAGTTGTTGCTTTGGTTTGGTACTAGGTAGAAATTGAAGATGGACGATCTATGTAAGGATCTACCAATTTGGTTGTTGCATTAGGCCTTATTCACACATGTAAACTTTACAATACAACTTCTTTCGGATGGCTTTACTCCTTTTGGATCTCTTTGTAATACAGAGAAAAATCTAATTGACAATGATTCTGCATTGACCAGAGAAGTTTTAAGATTTCACACAGTAACATTGTTTCTGATTTTGCCAAAAGTTTAGCAATGATTGTGGTTACTATATGATGCATCACAAACACAGAGCCTGATGCATTTCCAAATTTCAAATATCAATTGCTCTTCCTTACCAAACTTTTCTTAATAAGAGGATTTTCTGGACCCGTCGGATCTCCCCACCCAAGTTAACTAGCTGCCTCCATGAAATCAAAATGTCTACACAATCTAGACATTTAGTAACACTACTCAGACATAACGAATTAAGCCAAGTCTTTCTCAAGCGAACCTACATGGCTACATCCACTTCCCTCTCTTTTTGACAGATGATAAACAAACCACAGAGATTATAAATCAGTAAAGAAGTTTCTGACAATCATGGCATAGCAATTAGTCTGGCATTTCCAAACAAAAAGACCTTTTACAGTCCCTGATTACAGCCTATTCTTAATACTAAATTCCTAAAAGTTCATTTTGAGGCATCATGTCCCAAGTAATTCGGAAATTTTACGACACCTATTGGTTTTAATTAGTTATATAGTACTGAGAAAACTTACATGATGCCTTGAAAGTTGAAGCCAAACTTTCACCAATTTGTACTGTAATTAAAACCAGACTATTTTAAACCCGCAGAAACCAGTGTTCAATGGAACTGCCATAATTCGTGACACCGAAATCTCAAAGATACAAATACTCATGACCATACATACACTTGGCCATCGTATCTTCAGAATTGAATGTGAAACTTGTAAGATTTGGAGTGTCCACTGACCACTGTGCTCTTCACAAAGCCGATTAACGAAATGAAGTCAATTAAGTTGCTTTTCCTGCTGGATGTAGATGTTCTTCAGGTTATGGCATCCAAGCAAAACCAATCTCTTAACATCTGCAGCTACAGGGATATAACCAAAACTGAAGACAATGTAATAATGTCATGAATTCGGTCCAAATTAATGCCTTTTGGTTAGTTTTCCTAACTTATTGCATGTTATTAACTTACTCTTTAATCAACAAACTATATATATACACACCATTGAGACTTCCTAATTTACGTAGAAAATTGTTGTCCATATAAGACCCATAATTCATCAGCAACTTAGGGGTTTACCTTAACGAAAGAAGCAAAAATCAGTTTTGTTGGAGAAGATAGATATAAATTAAATTGTAGGAGAAGATAGACAGAAATTAAATTGATTCTATTAAGATAGAATGCAATTAATAGGATTAATAGTATTGGTTAAAATGGCAGACAGATCATAGTATAAGTTGTGGCTTTAGTTTCTACTTCATTCACCAATAAGTTAAGTGATCGATCAGGCAAAGTATACATACCACGAGAAACACTCAAACACAAGTCTGTAAGAAATTAAGGGTGTATATCTAGGCAGTTATGGTTACAGTTGTTTTGAGGATTATGATTTTAGTGAGCATGCTTATGCTTGTTCTAGCTCGATATCAACTCACTGACGACGCCGTTTATTCTGAAAATGAAGCATATGATCGTGTTTTCTCCAACAATAATGCTGAGGCCTCATCATCACTACTTGCCAAGTCCAAAACTAATCCAGAAGATGAAGCATCTGATCATGTTTTCTCCCACAATAGTGATCTCTCATCATCATCACTGGTTAATTTCGATACTAATTACAAGGAGGGGGTCCTTCCAAACGGAATCTCTGATTGTTCAACCAAGTGTATATTCAAAATGTATATTTTTCAGAAATTTCAAGAAGTGTTTCATTCAATGCGTTGTGAAGTACAATTGCCCTTTGTAGGGTAGAATAATGTTACGTTTCATTACCGAGTGACTGTTGCTGTCTGTTGCTGCAAATTGGAACAAATTAAATGGAAATAAAGTCGTATATTTTGCCACGGGTCTAGTTCAGGGAGGATTTTCTACATTAGTAAATGAGGTTATTCTTAACATCTAGTATAGAGCAGCTGCCATGGCCATGAACTTATAAACCAAACAAGACATAATCGTCGAATAAAAAATCTGCAAGATACCTTAAAACCCACCTCCGAATTACCTATTCCGGCCTAATCTCCAGCTGCCATGGCACATTCCGCTACATGGATATAACCAAAATTGCAGTCTCTCATCTCCAAAGACTTGAGAGTAGTACTATAAACCCATAGTGCCGAGATTTCAAGTCGAAAGAACATGAAGTCAGTGACAAATACTCAATGGAGGGGCACCTGGAAATTAGCTTGTCCCAGAAGTTGTTTTCTAGTACTCGCACAGTTTTGAGGGACATAGTCTTCAAGAATGGAAGACGCATGGCGCTAATATTACGAGTGACATCATCCTTCATATGCACAGCTCCAAACTCAAACTGGTTAAAGAGTTGATATTAAGTAGGGTTTGGAAGGATAAGCAGCGTGGTTTAGTGAGGCAGCTGAGATCTAATTCTTTGAGGATTCTCTCTTTCGCAAAACCAGTCAAAAACTTTCCTAGAATATCTTCTCTAACAGGGTTCATCGCCATGTCACCATGTGAAGCTTAAATTTATGCAAGGACTGATCCGGATGAAGCTCTTTACTCTCAGTACCGAATTTCAGATACTTTTTCAAGACGTTGGTGAAGTGTAAAGGTTGGCCTGTGGTTTGCCCTCGTCAAGATCTATCTCAGGGCCTGAAGACCATGCACCTTCGAATTGCATGGAAAGCAGGCTAATGCAGAAGGCGGATTTAGTGGGAATGAGTGCGAGGATTTGGCGGATTATATCGTCGGGTAATCGTGGACGTACTGCTTCATCATCTTCTCTTTTTCTCTTGGCCATGATGTATTATAATTGTTGTTGTTGAGCTCCCCGACGGCAGCTTCCTATTCATAATTAGACCATGCATGTTGTTAGAATTAAAACTCATACTCTGTATTTGACTAAAGTACAATCAAGATCAAATTTTGTAATCTGGTTGATTTTCTGTAGCAAATGAAGAAATGAAGAACAACTTGAATACTTGTTGAAAGAAGCTGGACTTATGCAGTTTTTCTGATTTCAGTTTTTTTTTAAGAGATTACAACATCAACCACTTCCCTTTTATAGAGTACAAACTTAACGTACAAAATATCTTAAATAGATAAGATCAACTTGACAATATGTAGTACTTTACATACTACAAATATCTAGCTGAAAATGTGAGTGGAGAGAATAGTAATATAGCAACTAGAAAGCATATCAGCTTTTTCAGGCAGTCTCCTAGTCCAACTAAGAAAGCATTAACTTCAACACTCCCTCTTAATGCTTTACCTCATCATTCCGAGTAGGCCTCTGAGGTATTCAAACCTCTTTCTAGGCAGAGCCTTGGTGAAGATATCAGCAACTTGGTCATCTGTATTGCAGTATACCAAATCGATATCTTTCTCTTCTACTGCATTCCTGATGTAATGAAACTTCAAGGCAATGTGTTTGGCCCTACTGTGATAGACAGAGTTCTTGCTCATTGCTATTGCAGACTTGTTATCACTGAGAATGGTGGTTGTTGTTCCGTTTATCTCACTAAAGTCTTCAATGACTCTTCTGAGCCATAAAGCTTGTGAAGTGGCAATTGAAGCTACTACATACTCAGTTTCATCTGTGCCACTGACTTCTGCTTCTTTGAAGCCCAGGAGAATACTCAAGTTCCTAGTGTGAATGTATATCCAGATGTGCTCTTAAAATCATCAACACTCCCTCCCCAATCACTATCACAGAAACCAAAGAGTTTTGGTTCCATATTCCTTTCATATAATATTCCAAAGTCCATAGTCCCTTAGATGCATCTCATAATTCTCTTTGCAGCTCCATAGTGTATCTTGGTAGGATTGTGCATGAATGTAGACATCAAGCTTGCTGCATACATTATGTCTGGTTTTGTTGCAGTCAAGTATAACAAGCTTCCCATTAAGGTTCTGTATAAACTCTCATTAGCAGAACCACTTCCATCTTCTTTAGAGAATTTCTCACTTACTACTAGAGGTATTGCAACTGGATTGCATCTTAGCATTTTGAACTTCTCAAGTATAGTCTTTGCATATTTCTTATGAGTAATGAAGATTCCCTCTACTGCTTGAATTATTTCAATTTTCAGAAAATAATCCAGTATTCCCAAATCACTTATATCATATTTCATCATCGATCATATCAGACTTGAAATTTGAAATTATACTATCATAGGTTCTAGTAAATACCAAATCATTAACATATATAGAGACAATAAGGATGTTTGATTTACCTTCAGTCTTGGTGTAGAGGGCAGGTTCATTTTCACTTCTCTGAAAACTCTTCTGAGTGAAATAGGAATCAATCTCACCATACCAAGCTCTTGGGGCTTGCTTCAGGCCATATAGAGTTTTCTTCAGCTTGTAGACTTTTTGCTCTTTGCCATTGATGATGAAACTTTGTGGTTGTTCCACAAATACTTATTCTTTCAGCACTCCATTTAGGAATGTAGATTTGACATCAATTGAAATGATATTGTTTTTTGAATATATATATGTATGAACAAGGATTAATTTTACTTCCCCATCTAGCTACTCTAGGTTGGGGGGTAGGTCCAGGTGGGGAAGTTTTAGACACCTTTCCATACTTTGTGTCAGTACTTCACTTAATTTCCTCTGTAGTATTGGGCTTTGACGGTATTTATCATCAAAGTTTGTAAAATACATAGGCTTGTGAAAAGTAGGATAAGTCACAAAAAGTATTTGAATTTTTATTACTAATATTACTATTATATAGTGCCTTTTTTATAGTCGAAATAAAATAAAATAAACTTTGATTTTTTTAATCCATTTTTTCTTGATTTGTTTCATTATTGGTAATGTATTTATTAAGATTTTTTTTATTGAGTCAAGAAATGGTTGTGTATTGATCCTAGGAATATTAATGATCCACAGAAAGATATCTATGTATCTCCTTTCAATGAAAAATTTGAAAAATTTTATAAAATAATGTGATTTGCGTATTAGTCGAGTATTTTTTCTTTTTAATATCTGCCAAATATTTTTTTTCTGCTTTCAACCTTTTATTATCATCACTTATTTAGTTAAAACGAATATTTCGATCCGGAATTCTAAATCCGCCCTTTTTTTCATTTGTAATTTTTTCTATTTGATTTCTGATCTTGTTTGTTCTATCAGTTAGATCCTGCATTTTTTTTTTCTGTCAACGAATAATTTGTCCAATTCCGAGGTATAGTTTCAATGGATGATGGTATAGTTTCAATGGACGATTCAGGAATCATCAGATTACTTTTTATCAAATCTTTTTTAGTTTTATTCAATTCATATACTTTTCTTTTTCCCAATCCAAATAATAGAATTGGATTTCTTTTTGATAGTTCTTTTTTTATTTCTTTTAAAAACAGAATCCTTTTAATGACCCATTTTTTTTTATTTCTTTTGAAACATTTAGAAACAATTTTGTTTTTTCTTTAAAAATTCTTAGAATTAGAAAGCATTTCTTTTTCAATTTTCTAATTTTTCTTTTGAGTTCTTTAAAAATGGGTTCAAAAAATGAAAGTTGTTTTCTGGGAGAATCAAAAGGGAATCACTACCAGATCGGACATAATAGCCGACGAAAAAAAATTTCGTCTACTATTCAAAAGTTTCGTCGGGTATTCATTCTATCGACGAAAATTTCGTCGGCTATTATTCGTCGATAAAACGGCGTCGGTAAAAATATACCCGACGACAATAACGAAATCGTCGGCCATTCCAAAGTTATCACTGACGAAAATGCATTTCGTCGACCAAACCTTGGCATAATGCCCGACGAAATTCGTCGGATATTTTCACATATGGCCGACGATATCGTAAAATATAGCCGACGATCTCTTCTGTTTCGTCGGTTATTTGTTCTGAAATATAGCCGACATGCAGATTTCGTCGGAATATATTAATATTTTAAGAGGTATTAATTAGTTATAGCCAACGAAACCGTCACTATTTAACATAGACCACCGACGAAATAATGTCATTTTCGTCGGTTATAACAGTTATAGCCGACGAAATTTGGTAAAAATCGTCGGCTATAGCAGTGATAGCCGACGAAATAATGTCAATATCGTCGGCTGTTCTTACATTTTGGGGAAAAAAAATTAAATTAATTTCTAAATTACCATTCCAAGCAACCTGCAATTCACAATGACAATCCAACAAGAAACACGTTTTTCATTAATTATTTAATTTGTTCCATCCTGGCCACCATCCTGCTGTCCATCGTGCTCGTCATCCTGCTGAATGAACTCGGGAGCTCTCGGCATTCGAGGTTCATCTAACGGCTCAAACGGGGGCGGGGGTTCAAGGCCTTGTTGTTGTGTCGCGAACATAACATACCACCAGTTTTGTTGGCCGGCGTAGTTTTGTCGCCGAATTCTCTCGCATTCAGCATGCCAATGCTCCATTTCCATCTGATACTGCTGTGTTCTGCGTTGTTGCTCCTGTGATCTCTGAAACTGGGCCGCCAATCTTGCATTTTCTTCTGCCAATCTCTGCATTTCCCCCTTCATCTGTTGGATGTCCCCGCCTCCCCTCTTTTGAGCTCCCTTAGTGGTCTTCAGAACCCCTATTCCAGAACTTCCCAAACTCCGGCAGTAGTAGTCGTTTGACCGTTTTGGGAAGGCTGCGTCGAATATCCTCGCTGCAGTTTGGACATTCGATAGGTCGACCTGGCTCAGGGCTTCTTGCAGATCTTCTCATTTTGTTAGTGACTCAAAATTGTTTATAGTTCTCAGTCATTCTCACTCTACTATTTCACAAACTGATCTAAGCGGCAATTTTTTTTATTATCACATCATAAGCCTTGTATCTGATATATATCATACGTGTATAAATGAGTATCTTTGAATAATGTATTAATTTTAAATAATTAACAATCCATATCATTATTTGTATTATTTGTACTGTATTGAAACTTACAAAGTTTTCTTTTTGAAAATACAAGAAATTCTACCAGGACCTGGATATTACTTTGTAATATTTTTTCATTTTTTAATTGACATAGACCCAAGTCCTATATTAAAATAAAATAAGGATGATGCGTCGTGAATGGTTGGGATAGCTCAGCTGGTAGAGCAGAGGACTGAAAATCCTCGTGTCACCAGTTCAAATCTGGTTCCTGGCACATGAGTAATTTGTATGAGTATATATTTTACAAATTAATTGATATGGGTCGATATACATATTCAGTGTTCTAGTTATAGATCATGATACATACTTATCCATCTAAGTGTCGGAGCTATACCCCTTACTAATTAAGTTTTATGTATCTAAAACGGGTAAAAGAAACGATGGATATTGTGTATTTTTTGTATTTAAAGTATACAAAAAAAAGGAATTTAATTTTGTTTTTTCTTACTATTTTATTTGTTCGTGTCTCCGCCAGTAAAAAAAAATGTTACGACTTCATACATATTCGAAAGGGTAAATTTCAATTGTTTAGTTGAAAGACCAAAAAGCAGAGTCTAGGTGAGGGGTGGGAATAGCCAAGATTGATCTCAGATACAGTACAAATAGAATATTATTTCATTCTATTTTTCATATTCTATTTCTTTATTTCTTCCTATGTTACTTTCTAGAGCCCTTCTAAGTGATGTGTGCGGTACATAGTTCATAATGTAGAACTCTTTTAATTTCATCCTATTGGCTCGGCTCATCCAAAAAAGGATCTTCAAAATTTGAGAATTTCAATGAATCCTCTAAGTTTTTAAAGGAGATATTATTCATAAAAGTTGAAATATTAATATGAAGAAATAGGTATGCCTAAATACTTTTTATTCTATGGATACAGGATCTAATTGATAGAGGAAGCGCCGTAAAGATCAATTCGCGAGGTTTTGGTCCGATACAATAAGAATAAGAACACTCTTATATTTATTTAGTTTACATTTATAATTTTTTCTATTTGTTATAATTAATTATTTGGTGTCCCTATCGGTCAAATAACTAAAATGGATCATTTTTCTGGGAAGAACCAATCAAAGAATTTCATTATATCCCTTCTAATATCGTTCTATTTCGTCTAGTATTTCGTAGGAACAAACGATATACAGATCGATATACAGCTTAAAGTAGAGAATCTTTTTCGTTTCCTCTTTTAAAACTAATAAAAAACCTTCAAATAACTAAATATAAATACAGAGATGTCTCTTAGTTTAGTAATTACCTTTCGCCAAATTTTGAATAGAGTCCGGAATAGAATCATATTAAAATAGAATCATATTCATATGTTATATATATGCAACACATAAAGATATGCAACACATAAAGTAGAAAGCAGTTCAGTTTAGTAACATCTAATTGAGATATGAATACACTAAATTGCACAAAAAATTATTTTTGAGTCTTTTCAAAGCCAAGAAAAGGGGTTTATAAGATTAAAAAGGTCCATTAAGCGCCTCTCGGCTATGTCATAATAGATCCGAACACTTGTCCCGGATCGACTTCCAGATCATAATTGCTCTAGTGAATAACTAAATAAAATAGATAGAAGGGAGATGTGAAGAGAAAAAAACTAAGTCTAAATATCTCTCATAGGTTCACTAATTACTTAACTATTTATTGGTGGGTCTCTTTGTATGTGTTGTCCGGAAAGAGGAGGACTCAATGATTATTCATTCGCCGGAACCAGAAGTTAAAATTTTGGTATATAGGGATCCCGTAAAAACTTCTTTCGAGGAATGGGCCAGACCCGGTCATTTCTCAAGAACAATAGCTAAGGGGCCTGATACTACCACTTGGATCTGGAACGTACACGCTAATGCTCACGATTTCGATAGCCATACCAGTGATTTGGAGGAGATCTCTCGAAAAGTATTTAGTGCCCATTTCGGTCAACGCTCCATCATCTTTCTTTGGCTGAGTGGTATGTATTTCCATGGTGCTCGTTTTTCCAATTATAAAGCATGGCTAAGTGATCCTACTCACATTGGACCCAGTGCCCATGTGGTTTGGCCAATAGTGGGTCAAGAAATATTGAATGGTGATGTAGGCGGGGTTTCCGAGGAATACAAATAACCTCCGGGTTTTTTCAGCTTTGGCGAGCATCTGAAATAACTAGTGAATTACAACTCTATTGTACTGCAATTGGTGCATTGGTCTTTGCTGCTTTAATGCTTTTTACGGGTTGGTTCCATTATCACAAAGCTGCTCCGAAATTGGCTTGGTTCCAAGATGTAGAATCTATGTTGAATCACCATTTAGCAGGGCTATTAGGCCTTGGGTCTCTTTCTTGGGCGGGGCATCAAGTACACGTCTCGTTACCAATTAACCAATTTCTAAACGCTGGAGTAGATCTTAAAGAGATTCCACTTCCTCATGAATTTATCTTGAATCGGGATCTTTTGGCTAAACTTTATCCCAGTTTTGCTGAGGGAGCGACCCCATTTTTCACCTTGAATTGGTCAAAATATCCGGAATTTCTTAATTTTCGTGGAGGATTAGATCCAGTAACTGGAGGTTTATGGCTGACCGATATTGCACACCATCATTTAGCAATTGCAGTTCTTTTCCTGGTAGCGGGTCACATGTATAGGACTAATTGGGGCATTGGTCATGGTATAAAAGATATTTTAGAGGCTCATAAAGGGCCATTTACCGGCCAGGGCCATAAAGGCCTATATGAGATCCTAACAACGTCATGGCATGCTCAATTATCTCTTAACCTAGCTATGTTAGGATCTTTAACCATTATTGTAGCTCACCATATGTATGTGATGCCCCTTTATCCATATCTAGCTACTGACTATGGCACACAACTTTCATTGTTCACACATCATATGTGGATTGGTGGATTTCTGATAGTTGGTGCTGCTGCGCATGCATCCATTTTTATGATAAGAGACTATGATCCAACTACTCGATACAACGATCTATCAGATCGTGTCCTTAGGCATCGCGATGCAATCATATCACATCTCAACTGGGTATGTATATTTTTAGGCTTTCACAGTTTTGGTTTGTATATTCATAATGATACCATGAGCGCGTTAGGGCGTTCCCAAGATATGTTTTCAGATACCGCTATTGATAAGTGCCTAAGCACGCACAAATAATAACCCTACAAAAGATCGTTAGTAGTATAAGCAAGTAGGGATCGTTCTAGCCGGGGATTAAGGGTACCTGAAACATGAGAATGTTAGACAATTTATTCACATATATACATCAAAACGTCACACTTTGGGGGATGAAATAATTCGGCAGCAAAGCTGCCCCTAAAATCTAAGATGTGAAAATAAAATCCTACACTACTATATACAAGTTTGATCATCATCTTTCACGCAACACATAGCACAAAAACACACAAAAACACACACAAGAAATCATGCAAGAATCGGCAGCAATAGTTCAAGTTTCTTAGACTCTATTCAATTCCAATTTCAATTAGAGCCTCAACGGTTATCTAATCATTCTAGACTTCTCAAATATTTAGAAAACACGCAACGTCGAATCCTAAAATTATACTAATCATGTTTGAAAACAGTCAACGTCGAAGACAAACACAAAGAGTAATTGAGCACAAAAGTCTTTTAAATTGGAAACATGCCTTTAGGTATGGCGTCACTCATCCTATTAACATGCAAGTTTCTATGAATTATGATAACCCTTTTTAAACAACATAGAATTAAGTTTGATCAATGCCTAACTCGATCCTAAGTTATTATGGTGAATGAAATCGCAACCTACACAAGTGTCATGGCCATGGCATCATGTAAACATTGATTTTTATGCACGAATTCATGAAACTAATCGAATAAAAACTAAAAATAAATGAACATGCTACTGCCCTAATCTAATACACGAATTCAAGCATGTAACTGTTTGTAAAATTCATCACATAAATTCCAATAAAAATCGCAACTCATGTTCATCATACAACACCAAACGAAAACAAAGTATTTTTATAACAACTATTGTGACTAAACCAAAAATAAAGATACAAGCCATAGGGATGGATCACACTTTAGAAACCTTGGAGAGCTTCGCCTTGGTGTGGTGAATGAGGTACGACAGAGGCAGCAGGTAAGGTAAGGATCGGAAATTTGAGGGAAGGTGGTGGTGTTGGGAAGGCTTGTGTGTTTGCTTTTGGCTTAGAACTTTGGAGAACCTTTGGTAGAGTTTAGGACTAGTGCTTTGCAGAAAATGAGATGATCTTTTCTGAAAAATTCGTTGGCCATATATAGAGGAGAGTCTAGGATTTGCCGGCCACACAAGGAAAGGGAATTCCTTGTCCTAGTTGGTTTTAGGTTTCCTTGTGGGAAAAAAAATGCATTCTTAGAATTTTATTCTGAATTTTCTCCATAGCATGGGCTGCTTGTCTTCATGGAATTCATATGTGGACTTGACAACACCATTTGATGAACTTTGATCCATGAAAAATGCACAAATCGCCAAGAGCACAGAACCGGCAGCAACTCGGCTGGAATGACATTTCTCTAGTAATTCTGGCATAACTTTCTCCTCAGAGCTCCGATTGGTGAAATTTCAAATCCCAGAGAAACTAGACTCGTAGAGCTTTCTCTATATAAAAGGGCTTCCTCAAATTATAAGTGAAACGTCCAGAATAAATTTTTGAAATCAGGACACAGTCCCAGGAAAAATCTTGAAAAGTCCATGGATCATTTTGCTCGAACTGCTGAGTTGTAGCCATCTTTTGGTTGACTTACCGAACTCCGATTGATCTGAAATTTAGAAACAAAATACTTTAGCAAGCCAATTATATGCATACCAAATTTCAATAAATTTGGAAAAGAATAGGTCAATTTTCCACTCGTCTCAGAACCACGAAAAAGACAACTTTTGCATTATTTCCAGATTTCTCAAACTTAGTCATTTTTCGGATAATTAAGCACAAATTTCCAAAGCTCTACCGAAATGACACTAAACTAAATTATGACTCAATCTTAGATAAATAAGGGTTAAACAAAGCATAAACGAGGGCATAAGCATATTAATATCGTCACACATTGTGCTCCTATCAGCTATACAATTACAGCCCGTCTTTGCTCAATGGATACAAAACACCCACGCTTTAGCACCTGGCGCAATGGCCCCTGGTACAACAACAAGCACCAGTTTGACTTGGGGGGTGGTGATTTAATTGCAGTAGGCGGCAAAGTTGCTTTGTTACCTATTCCATTAGGAACCGCAGATTTTTTGGTCCATCACATTCATGGATTTACAATCCATGTGACGGTATTGATACTTCTGAAAGGCGTTCTATTTTCTCGTAGTTCGTGTTTGATACCAGATAAAGGAAATCTTGGTTTTCGTTTTCCTTGTGATGGACCCGGAAAGGGGGCGGGGGGGGGGGGGGGGGGGGGGGGGGACATGCCAAGTATCCGCCTGGGATCACGTTTTCTTAGGGCTATTCTGGATGTATAATTCAATTTCGGTAGTAATATTCCATTTCAGTTGGAAAATACAATCAGATGTTTGGGGTACTATAAGTGATCAAGGAGTGGTAACTCATATCATGGGCGGAAACTTTGCGCAGAGTTCCATTACTATTAATGGGTGGCTCCGCGATTTCTTATGGGCACATGCATCCCAAGTAATTCAGTCATATCGTTCTTCATTATCTGCATATGGCCTTTTTTTCCTAGGCGCTCATTTTGTATGGGCTTTTAGTTTAATGTTTCTATTCAGCGGACGTGGTTATTGGCAAGAACTTATTGAATCCATTGTTTGGGCTCATAATAAATTAAAAGTTACTCCTGCTACTAGAGCCTTGAGTATTGTCCAAGGACGTGCTGTAGGTGTAACCCATTACCTTCTGGGTGGAATTGCCACAACATGGGTGTTCTTCTTAGCAAGAATTATTGCAGTAGGATAATGGCTAGGAGGATTTGAAAGGCATTATGGCATTAAGATTTTCAAGGTTTAGCCAAGGCTTAGCTCAGGACCCCAATACTCGTCGTATTTGGTTTGGTATTGCTACCGCACATGATTTCGAGAGTCATGATGATATTACTGAGGAACGCCTTTATCAGAATATTTTTGCTTATCATTTCGGGCAATTAGCGATAATTTTTTTGTGGACTTTCGGAAATCTATTTCATGTAGCTTGGCAAGGAAATTTTGAGGCATGGGTACAGGATCCTTTACATGTCAGACCTATTGCTCACGCAATTTGGGATCCTCATTTTGGTCAACCAACTGTAGATGCTTTTACTCGTGGAGGTGCTCTTGGCCCAGTGAATATCGCTTATTCTGGTGTTTATCAGTGGTGGTATACAATTGGTTTACGTACTAATGAAGATCTTTATACTGGAGCTCTTTTTCTATTATTTCTTTCTGCCATATCCTTAATAGCGGGTTGGTTACACCTACAACCCAAATGGAAACCGAGGGTTTCGTGGTTTAAAAATGCCGAATCTGGTCTCAACCACCATTTGTCATGACTTTTCGGAGTAAGTTCCTTGGCTTGGACAAGACATTTAGTTCATGTCGCTATTCCTGGATCCAGGGGAGAAAACGTTCGGTAGAATAATTTCTTAGATGTATTGCCACATCCCCAAGGATTAGGCCCTCTTTTTATAGGTCAGTGGAATCTTTATGCTAAAAACCCCGATTCAAGTAGTCATTTATTTGGCACCTCCCAAGGGACAGGAACTGCCATTCTAACCCTTCTCGGAAGATTCCACCCACAAACGCAAAGTTTATGGCTGACTGATATGGCTCATCATCATTTAGCTATTGCATTTATTTTTCTGATTGCTGGTCATATGTACAGAACGAATTTCGGGATTGGGCACAACATAAAAAATCTTTTAGAAGCGCATATTCCTCCAGGGGGACGATTAGGGCGTGGACATAAGGGTCTTTATGACACAATCAACAATTCGATTCATTTTCAATTAGGCCTTGCTCTAGCCTCTTTGGGGATTATTACGTCTTTGGTCGCTCAACACATGTACTCTTTACCTGCTTATGCGTTCATAGCGCAAGACTTTACTACTCAAGCTGCGTTATATACTCATCACTAATGCATCACAGGATTCATTATGACAGGGGCTTTTCTCACGGAGCTATATTTTTTATTAGAGATTACAACCCGGAACAAAATGAGGATAATGTATGGGCAAGAATGTTAGACCACAAAGAAGCTATCATATCCCATTTAAGTTGGGCCAGTCTCTTTTTAGGGTTCCATACTTTGGGCCTTTATGTTCATAATAATGTCATGCTTGCTTTTGGTACTCCGGAGAAACAAATCTTGATCAAACCTATATTTGCTCAATGGATACAATCTGCTCATGGTAAAAATGTATATGGGTTCGATGTACTTTTATCTTCAACAAGCGGTCCTGCATTCAATGCGGCAAGAAGCATACGGTTACCTGGTTGGTTAAATGCTATTAATGAGAATAGTAATTCACTATTCTTAACAATAGGACCGGGAGACTTCTTGGTTCAACATGCTATTGCTCTAGGTTTACATAAAACTACATTGATCTTAGTAAAAGGTGCTTTAGATGCACGTGGTTCCAAGTTAATGCCAGATAAAAAAGATTTTGGTTATAGTTTTCCCTGCGATGGTCTGGGACGAGGCGGTACTTGTGATATTTCGGCTTGGGACGCATTTTATTTGGCAGTTTTCTGGATGTTAAATACCATTGGATGGGTTACTTTTTATTGGCATTGGAAGCACATCACATTATGGCAGGGTAACGTTTCACAGTTTAATGAGTCTTCCACTTATTTGATGGGATGGTTAAGAGATTATCTATGGTTAAACTTTTCCCAACTTATTAATGGATATAACCCCTTTGGAATGAATAGTTTATCGGTCTGGGCGTGGATGTTCTTATTTGGACATCTTGTTTGGGCTACTGAATTTATGTTTTTAATTTCCTGGCGGGTTTATAGGCAGGAATTGATTGAAACTTTAGCCTGGGCTCATGAACGCACACCTTTAGCTAATTTGATTCGATGGAGAGATAAACCGGTCGCTCTTTCTATTGTACAAGCGAGATTAGTTGGATTAGCCCACTTTTCTGTCGGTTATATATTTACTTATGCAGCTTTCTTAATTGCCTCTACATTGGGAAAGTTTGGTTAATTCTTTATTTTAGGGGTGTATCCGCGAGAATATCATTTCTTTCAATGGAAAAGGGATCTACCTTCTTATATTTCTATATCTAGGATCTGACTTGTATCATTGATACTAATAGGAATTGAACCATTATGGCAAGAAAAAGTTTGATTCAGAGGGAGAAGAAGAGACAAAAATTGGAAAAAAATATCATTTGATTCGTCGATCCTCAAAAAAAGAAATAAGCAAAGTTCCGTCGTTGAGCGAGAAATGGGAAATTCATGGAAAGTTACAATCTCCACCACGTAATAGTGCACCTACACGTCTTCATCGACGTTGTTTTTCGACCGGAAGACCGAGAGCTAACTATCGAGACTTTGGGTTATCTGGACACGTACTTCGCGAAATGGTTCATGCATGTTTGTTGCCTGGGGCAACAAGATCAAGTTGGTAAGGATTAAAATGTCCTTATCATTTTTCTATTAATTTCTATGGTCATATATCATAGAGGGTCCTCTTTACCATTCTGTATAAATGAGCTATTCTATTTGTACAGATATGGTAGAGGGGCACATTCAATGTTGGTCCATTAATTCTCAATTCGTCTCTTCATCGCGGGGTAGAGCAGCGTGGTAGCTCGCAAGGCTCATAACCTTGAGGTCACGGGTTCAAATCCCGTCTCCGCAATATTTTTTTTGACAAAAAAATCGAATAATTAAATACCGTTTTTTCTTTGGGGTGGGGGGAAAAGAAAGGGAAGAGTAGAACCACTAGACTAGCGTGGTCAACTATACTTATATAGTTAAAGTTAATGCTTTATCTATTAACTAAAATAGATTGAATGCAATCTATTTACCCATTATCCTGGGCGGATAGCGGGAATCGAACCCGCATCTTCTCCTTGCCAAATAAATCAATTTCACCTCTTTTTTTAGATTAATAGAGATTAATATAATTTAATATTGGAAATTCTATAAAAATACAAAATTTAGATTCTTTAATTGTTTTTTATATCATTCTAAATTTTAAACTCTTTTTCTATTTTTCTATTATTGTAAATATAAAATTAGTTAACTAAATTATAACTGATATAACAAGAATAAATAAATATAATATGAAGAAATCAAGTTATTTTGAATCTGTATCTTCAAGTAACATAATAGTGATAGAATAAATTCAACAATTTCACACTTCTTCAAGTACCAAGAACTTATACTTATATCGGTTCGTTACAAAGATTTAATTGATTGAAAAATCTCCTATCCGATATAATTATTTTCATTTTGTAAAACATAAAGTTTTACAGCAAGGACCTTTCGTTTTTTATCATCCGTTTATCATTAGTAAGAGAGAGATAAATTCATATTGGAATAAACAGTAGGTGATTAAAAAAAGATAGATAAAAAAACACTAATGTAAGACAAGAGTGAAATTTTATGTTGTTATTTTTTCATATTTATACTGTAAAATCATTGTTATTTAACGAATTGCAACTGAATTCAATTTCCTATTTCATATTCGTGTTATTTGAACTCAAACAAATTTGTGAAAAAGATATGATTCCGCCGATTATTAAAAAATAAGAATCACATTCCAATATTCTACTCTTAATCTTAATATAGATCATCTTAATACAGAAGGCTGTTCTAAAAGTCAATCTTTATATATATTATATTTTATCTTTATATATATATATATATATATTATATTTTATCTTTATATATATATATATATATATTATATTTTATTATGATATATATTATATAATCATTATATAATAATATATATATTGGGTATGCTCTGGGACGGAAGGATTCGAACCCCCGAATAGCGGGACCAAAACCCGTTGCCTTACCACTTGGCCACGCCCCATTTATTTCTATACGATACTAATAAACACTAATATTGGTACGGGTTATTCGTCAACTCCAGTCTAAATATCTATTATTTATAAAATGAATTACTAGAATTTTTATACATGGAAACTATACATGTAGACATAGAATTAAACTGAATATATTGATCATTACATATAATTCAATTAAGATATTGTACGTACGAAAGTATTATTTATTCTATTCTCTTTTGATTTGAGATATAGAAGAATTTTTGATTGGGTGAATTCAAATAAAAGAAAGTTTTTTCATCTATCTTATTTTATTTTTAGTCATAAAATTTAAATTTCATAATAGTTGGTGTAGATACCAGCCTTTTTATGCAGCAATTGAAATCAGACCTCTTATGGTTTCATGTCTTGCCACATGTGCAAAGGTTTCATTGAAATCAACTCCGGAAATCTGTGAGTATCCCCTTGTCACCAGTCTTGCTTTGTTTCTTTGCACAGAACCATCTGCATTCAGCTTGGTTTTGTTTATCAACTTCAAACCTATGACATCCTCGGGAGTTTGTCAACTAGTTCTCATGTGTTATTCTTGACAATCATATTGATCTCCTCTTGCATTGCAGACCTCCATTCATCTTCCTTCACTGGTTCTTCAAATCTTTATGGCTCAAACAAGCATGCTTTGTAGCTTTCATACACTTCATTCAAGCTTCTCATCCTTTCTGGAGTAGAGCTTGGTGTTGATTGAGTTTCTGAAGGTGCTGGTGAGGATGGTTGAGGACTGTTTGGTAGATTAAGTTCCAACTCTTCTGGAACATTTTGTTCATCTTGAACAATATTTTCTTGTACTCCTTGTTTTATGACTGAACCTTGGTTCCAATCCCATGATGAATTCTCATTGAAGAGAACATTTTTTTTGATAATTATCCTATTCTTCTGTAAACTGTAGAGCATATAGCCCTTTGTATGAGAACTGTACCCCATCAACACACACTTTTCACTAGTTTCATCCTGCTTATATCTTATATCTTCAGGGATATGTGCATAGCAGATTGATCCAAATACTCTCAAGTGATTTACACTTGGCTTCCTCCCATTCCATACTTTAAATAGAGTTTTTCCTTGCACAACAACAGTTGGATTTCTGTTCATCAAGTACACAACAGTATTAACTATTTCTCCCCAATATTCTTGAGGAACTTTCTTGTCAAGGAGCATGGACTTAGCCATCCCTATGATTGTTCTATTTTTCCTCTTATCTACACCATTCTGCTGAGGTGTGTAGCTCACAGTGAGCTGCCTTTCTAGACCAATGTCTGCACAAAACTTCTTGAATTCATTTGATGTGTATTCACCTCCTCTATCCGATCTCAACATTTTCAGCTTAAGACCTGATTGTCTTTCCACCATAGCTTGAAATTTTATGTATACAGTCTACACATCAGACTTATGCTTCAGGAAATAAACCCAAGTCATTCTTGTGTAATCATCAATAAAGGTCAGAAAATATTTGTTTCATCTATCAGTTGTGGTTTTCATTTGACCACAGACATCAGAATGTACTAGCTCCAGAGGTACTTTAGCTCTCCATGCTTTTCTCTTGGGAAATGGGAGAGTGTGTAGCTTTCCCAATGCACATCCTTCACACACTTCATTTACATATGATATTTTTGACAGTCTCTGCACCATTTCCTTCTGATGCCGTAACTTAAGACGTTGAAAATTCAAATGTCCAAGTCTCTTATGCCAGAGTCAGGGATCATCCTTCAGCTCCATTCATCTTGCAATATCAGTTGCATACTTGAGAGTCAGAGAAAAACTTTTGTTCCTCTTCATCTGGATTTCCACCATCAGGTTCTTGTTGTTCCCTCTCTGATAGATTTTACAAGTGTCATCACCAAAATATAGATGATACTTGTGGTCAATAAGTTGTCCAACACTTGGCAGATTGGAATCAAGAGTTGGAACCAGCATCACATCTCTGATGCACATTTTTCCAGTCTTAGTTTCAACAGTAATGCCTTCCTTTGCTTTTTGTATCCACCAATATTTCATTTCCCATCTTCACTCTTGTAATACTGTTGTAGTCAATGTCATATAGAAGGTTGGCTTTTGCTATCATATGATTACTGCAAGCATTATCAACAAGCCATACATTCTCCTCTACTGCAATACTTGCAGCATGAGTGATATAGAACATGTTTGTGTCACTCTCCTCTATGAAGTTAACTTGTTGATTTCCATTGTAGTTACAATCCTTCTTGACATGACCAAACTTATCACAATTTGAGCATTTTGATTTCCCTTTGAATCAACATTCACATGTATGCAATTTATTACAGATAGAATATTTATAATAACCTGAGTTGCTACCCTCTTTATTATTTCTTTTCATCTGATGATTTGATTTTCCCTCTCACTTCTTTCTTTTTCCTTTCCAGTTCTTATTATGTTTGGAATTTGAACTAGTCTGATCACTTTTATTTGAACTAAGGTTGAGTGCTTGGAAGGCTTTTTGTGTTTCTTCATTATGACTTGTCAACCTATGATCAAAAGCCTTCAATGTTCCCATCAGATCCTGAACTCCTAGGCCTCGTTTGGTTCACGGAATGGGAGGGAAAAGAAACCAATTCTTCAGATTATCCATTGACATGGGAGATTCAAATTCCCATCAATTTTTCTTTCTAGTGTTTGGAAATGTCAGTAATATTGTAAGAAATTGTTCTTTAGTTTCCAAAACTACCATTCTGTCTCTAGACAGATTAGTTATGCATCTATGGCTATGCCCTTCATACATTTGAAACCCCATTTATGAAATTTCGATCAACAACCGGCACACCACCAAATTTGATCATTTCCTCTCCAATTAGTCATACAAGAAAGATGTTGATACAACCCCATCCAAAATGAAATCAAACCACGATAACTAATATGAACGTTTCCTGCATGGGTTTTCGGAATCCATGGCGGAACTGGATTTTTCTGAATCAGAAGAGGGACAATAAAAAATCTTTGGTGGTGGGTGTTGTTTGAGATGTAAGAGGAGGCTGGTTAACAAGGACTATTGGGAGACCTATGGCAAAAAAAGAAGAACCCATAAACATGAATTTGAATGGGAGGTTGAAGAGAATGGTTTCATCTAATTCTTCAAACCACCAAAATATAATTTGTCACAACTGTTGAGCAGGGGCAGTTTAGCCAAACGATTCTGCATTTATTATAGGAATTTGGGAATGAAACTCATTCCTTGGGGTGGGTGGGTGGGTGGAGTTTCCCCTCAATTTTCCTGGCTCTTGGGAACCATTTTCCCTTTCAGGTTTTTTCCCTTTACTTCCAAACACTGGAAAAGAAGCACTTTCCTTTCCCATGACTGTGATTCCATGAACCAAACATAGTCCTAGAGTTTTCAAATCCCTAGTCTCTTCTATAATACTGACTATAGCATCATACTTCCTATTTAGTCTCATTAGGATTTTATGAACTACTCTCGTCTCATCTAATGGTTCATTATAGGTTCTCATCTGATTAACAATATCAGTCAGTCTAGTACTGTAATTACTTAGCAACTCACTATCATTCCTTCTTATATACTCAAAATCTCTTCTTATAGATTGTACCTTAACAGCTCTGACCTTGTCTGAGCCTCTGTACTCAAGATTGAGTGTATCCCATGCTGCTTTGGTTGTCTTCTCATTTGAGATTCTGGGAAAAATCTCATCTGTTATTGAAGTTTACAGTATATTAAGAGGTTTTGCATCTTTCCTAATATTTGACTTCAGCTCAATCCTTTGAGTAGCTGTTTGCTCTTCTTCTGCGCTTGGTCTTGTGTATCCTTCATCTACAAGACTCCAAAGATCTTTTGAGATGAACATGGTCTCCATCTTGATTATCCAGAAATCAAAGTTTTCTCCATTATAGATAGGAACTCTGGTTTCTGAAATACCTCCTGATGTAGCCATACCAGTAGCATAAAAAATAAAGACTTGTGTTTGTTTTTTTTATTTCTGATTCAATAAATGGTACACCCCAGTTGATATTGATCAACATGGCTCTGATACCATGTTAGAATTAGAACTCCTACTATGTATTTGAACAAAATACAATTAAGATCAACTTTTGCAATCCGATTGATTTACTGTAGCAAATGAAGAAATGAAGAACAACTTGAATACTTGTTGAAAGAGGCTGGACTTATGCAGCTTTTCTGATTTAAGTTTTTTTAAGAGATTACAATATCAACCACTTCACTTTTATAGGGTACAAACTTAACCTACAAAATATCTTAAGTAGATAGGATCAACTTGACAAAATATCGTACTTTAGATACTACAAAAATTTAGCTGAAAATGTGAGTGGAGAAAATAGTAATACAGCAACTGGAAAACATATATATCAGCTTTTTCAGTCAGTCTCCTAGTCCGACCATAAAAGCATTAACTTCAACACATGTTACATGTTACATGTTGAAAACAGCATAATGTCCCAAGAGAATAAAAATTAAAAAGAAGATTTGAAGCATTTGTAACTCAAAGCCAGAACATATTGATGAAAGGCATGCATGGAGTAAATATATAAGCATCTAGATTCTAAGGGGTCATGTATTTGGTAAAGAAGATTGAACAATAATAGATATTGAATTTGATTCGATATATAGCACTACTATATATATAAAGGCCATCGAATCCTTATCATGGCACTTAATTTATAAAGTATATCAGACGTTTAAACTTTGATTCTTGAGAAAGAAAAGAAAGGGTCTGTCGATCGAGCTGGACTCTGTAGTTCGTTCAGACGTTCACTGTGCTTGTCAACACATTTTACATTCTTGTACGTCAAGCAGCGCGCAAGCCGGCCTGATATACACAGAAAAGGAATGGAGAAAGGCGCAGGGGACCCGGTGAAATCTGTAGAAATCCAATTTGGCGGTTGGACAGAATCAAACTAAGGTGGTCATCGTCTGCAAGCTTGCAAATGAAAGAGGCGTCTAGGGTTCAGAGAAAGAGAGAAAAAAAGAAGAAGAAGAAGACATGACTGACAGCTCGCAACGTATGTCCCAGAAAGGTGAGTGTGCCATGTGAATTTCTCTCTACTTTTGTAAAAAGAAACAAATTCCAGCCAGCTGGAATAAAGGCAAATTAAGGGATCTGGTGCCATAAAACCAACTGTGATCCATGCACTCAAAGTTGATGAACTGTGCATCCCCTTGTAGTTTTCTATATTTCTGTGAGCGAGCTTCTCATTTGTAGTCAATTCGATCTGTTAATCCTACATGCATGACTCTCCCCAACTATGTAATAGTTTTGTCCGGACTCGAACTCCGATCAATGTTTGTTAACTAAGTTTGCAGGAGATTAGTGCCAGCTAGTTAACAGTTTGGTGTACGTTAGTATATATCATATCTTCAGTACTATATATTGTCTCATAGATAAGCTAGCTTGAGACAATATGACCAGCCAGCATCCAACAGAAGTATCAATCGAGTCAGATGTCTTTCTCTTTTAAGTAAACATGCATCAATCGTAACAGATATAGCAATTGTCAAGGTAGTAAGAATAATCTATATTATTATTAAGTAAATTTACTTTGTTAGTCAAAAGACATATGAAAATACGACTAAATCATTCAACTATAAGTTACGTTAAAATATATTTTAATAAATGAAAAACAAAACCGTAAAAAATAAAATAATATTCAGAAATATTCTAATTTATTTTCCACTACAATCTCTCTGCAACCTCCCATAACTTCTCACTTATCTCTTTATAACTTTCAACTCTCTGTTTTGTATTATTATTTTATTTTTTTTCTAAATCATTTTTACATGTGTGTGGGGTGTGTCTAGTATATATACTATTATCAAGAGAAGAGGTCTTGCTCACTATAAATGATTTTTTTTTTTACAGTTTTAACCCTCAAATATTAAAATACTTAAAAAAATAGTTTAATCACAAGATTAAATATGAAAATTACAAAATAGATTTTCATAAAAAGAATCAAAACAATTATCTCCACATTCCATCTTTCTCACCCATTATCTCTCTGTAATAATTGTCTTATTTTATTTTATTTTATTTTCAAATTAAAAGATCACATGTTCAGCATGTATGACTGATCGACTAGTGTGTGTGTGTCTACATATATATATATATATATATATATATATTAATAAAAGATCACATGTTTAGCATGTATGACTGATCGACTAGTAGATTCTTGATAAATTAATAATCTCGAGACCGGTAAAAATTATTAATTTAGCGATTTATTAATATATCGATAAATTAATAAGTTATTAATATATCGATAAATTAATAAGTTATTAATTTATTGATAAATTAATACTTATCAATTTATCAAACTATAATAAATATTTTTTCAATTTTTCAGAAAAAAAAAATTGTATCTTAATTACGTATACATTATTAATTGTAAGTTAGATATATTACTTATTCAATTTATTACGTGTACATTATTAAATATACTATTTTATTCGATGTACTATCTTATTCGACGTATCATGTTGTTTAAGATATATGACATCATTTTTAAGAGAAAACAAGTAACAATTGAGTAATTTTTTATGAAGTCCTCGTAAATGTAAAATTATTTATATATATAATAAGTGATTATTAATTTGTATATTTATTGGGGTTTATGTGAACTCTTTAATTTCTATTATCTTATAAATTCAGTGAAATATTAATTTAGCATGTTGATCCTGAGTTGGGACCGGCAAATATTATTATTTTAGAGAGATTATTAATTAATCGAGTATTATTACTAATAATATATATATATATATATATATATATATATATATGCATATTTTAGAGAAAGGGACCATCTAGGTTTGTAAATTAGAAAAAAAGCCCCCTGTTTTTCACTTCATAAAAAAGGGCATGTTTTTAATATTTTTATCAGAAAAGGCTCATTTCAATTTTACTAAATTATAATAAAGGGCTGTTTTTGATTTTCCAACGGATGATTTTACCTTTAAGCATCAAATTTGTATTCCCGTTCTGTTACTTTCCCTCTTTCAGCTCTGTTTTCTTTTCTTATTCTCAGTGCCGCCTCTCTCTTTCTCTCTGCCTCCGATCTTCAATTCCTCATTGCCTTTGATCTTCAATTCCTTATTGCCGCCGATCTGCAATTCTTTTTTTGCCGCCGATTTTGTAATTCGTTTATTTTCCTCTGATTTGCAATTCGTTTTCTTCCGGCAATTTACAATCCATCTGTTTAATTGCTCAATTTGCTATTCTGATTTGTCTCTGAAGATTTGCGTTGCGATTGCGATCTGTCTCTGAAGGTATGTTAATGTTTTGATGTTGTTTAGATTTGCGTCTGTAGTTTCTCAGTTGATTTGCTCATTTTGCGATTTTCGATTTGCCTTTGAAACTTTGCATCTGTTATTCGTCATACTGTTATTGCTCCGAAAACTTCCTCATACTGCTCCGAAAACTTCCTCATCATCTTTTTTCCATTCTGCATTTTTCTTTTCATAGTTAGTGAGTTAGTTACTGTTAGTGAGATATTTACCAAGATGGTAGTTAGTACGATAGTTACCAATTTCATAGTTATTATTTCAGCTTCTACGATAGTTAGTAAGCTAGTTACTAGGCTGATAGTTGCTGTATTTTTTATTTTTCATAGTTAGTAAGATAGTTACTAAGTAATAGTTAGTAAGATAGTTACTAAAATGATAGTTAGTACAATAGTTAGTAAGATAGTTACTGCGATGATAGATACTAGAATAGTTAGTAAGATAGTAACAAATATAATTATGATGCCCTCTGATAGTATTATGATTATTGATGTTGTTATGATTTTTCCTGTAGGTGCAATGGACAATTTTTATACTGCTAAGCTCGTGTATTCTGGTGAAGGAGCAGCACTTTCGTTTGTTCATAACTGTAGTTTTGTTGATTTTTGTCATAAGATACGTGATCGTTTTCCCGACTTGGAAAGATTGGTTTTCAAACTTAAGTACAATGTTTATCCAGATCCTACTGTTTACTTTCTGGAAAATGAGGTTGATATGAGCATGATGTTTAGAGTTTTGGGACGATATCAATATGATTTTGTTGATGTGGATGTTCATTGTGTGGATCCCATTGCTTCTGTTTCCGAAAGTGCAGTTAGTAATACTATTAGTGAGGAGAGTAGTGTTTTGGTGGAAGAGAATGAATTTTTGGGATGTTATAGGCGTGAGGACCCAAAAATGTATCTTTCTAAAGGATGGAAGAATCTTATTCACTCTAAGGGTCAGACGTTTGAGGGTGGGGTAAAAGAGTTTAGGCTGAAGTTGCGAATATATGCTGTGGAGATTGGTTTTGAGTATTTGTTTGATAGAAATAAGCCTGAACGCTATGTTGCTTTCTGCAAGAAAAAACATTCTGAAAGTTGTAATTGGTGTGTGAAGGCATCTTTATGCAGGTACATTTTCATTAGCCGTTGCACGTATTTTGTATTGTTAAATTTAATTTTGTATGGTTGATATCGGCAGTGTTGTGTTGCCATATTGCGGTGCAGCGGCACGCTGCATTGTGTGCTTCATTTTTAAGCATGATAGTTACTTGTATAGTTACTTAGATAGTTATTTATATATTTCTTAGTTTTGAACTAAGACAAACTTTTATTTTGATAGTTACCTGTTTTTTTCTTCAGTAGTTAGTAGTTACTTAGATAGTTACTTCTATATTTCTCAGTGTTAAAGTTACAGGAATTGTTAACTGGATAGTTATTAGTTACTTGGATAGTTACTTGTATAGTTGCTTTTTTTTTTCTTTGATAGTTACTATGAAAAAGTATATATGTTGATTGAGTTTTGCACTTTTTATTCAGATATAATGGTTTCTTTGTGATCAATGAATTGGTGAACGAACATAGATGTCGTTGTGTCATCTGGCTTCAAAATAGTAAGATGATGTGCAGCAAGATTATTAGAGAGGTGATGCTTGACAAGGTTCGTGAGAATCCCAGTAAGAAAGCTATTGATATACTGCAAGACATAAAGCTAAACTACGGCTTAGATGTCCCCTATCATACTGTTTGGTATTGCAAAGAACTTGCAAGGGATGTTGTGGTTGGTGTTGATTCTGAGTCTTACCAGAATTTATCATGGTTTTGCCAGCGCACATATGAATGCAACCCATATTCTAGGCTAGCTGTAGAGTACGAATCTGAAACACAAAGGTTCCTGCGTATGTTTGTTACGTATTCTGCTTGGTTGAATGGTTTTCAGTCTTGCAGACCAATTCTCTGTATTGATGCTACATTCATCACAAATAAATACAAATGCATGCTTCTTGCTGCTTCGACAAAGGATGCGAATTGTGGTACATCACTTTCTTCATTGTTTTGTTCTTTCTTTTCTTCATTGCTGTTGGTTTTCATTTACATTACTTTCAGACCAACAATTATTTTGATAGATACTATGGTAGTTTCTTATACAGTTACAGAAAGCTCAAGACCAAATAGTTACTTTTGATAGATAGTATGGTAGTTACTGGTATAGTTAAATGAATTTTTCAGATTATACGCTTACTTTGATACATACTAGTGGAAATTCTTTTATAGTTACATGAACTTTCAGCATAAATAGTTACTTTGATAGATACTAGTGCATTTACTTTTACTTTGATAGTTATTTATACGAACCTGACATTATTTTTTTTCTTTCTTTTGTTTAGGATTATATCCAGTTGCTTATGCTATTGTCGATTCTGAAAATGAGAGCAACTGGACCTTCTTTCTTAAGATGTTGTCTGAAGAGTTGTCGAGATATTCTACAAGGCAAATTACTTTCATATCTGATCGTAATATTGGTCTTCTAAATGCAGTTCGTGCAGCCTTTCCCAATAGTCCTCATGGATTTTGTTATAGGCATCTTCAGACTAATCTGAGCAACAAGTTTGCATGTGGTTCTTATCTGAGCAAAAGAATTTCATTGTTGTTTATGAAGTGTGCTTATTCTCGCACTCGTGAATATTTTGAGATTAATTTCGAGAAGTTGAAGCATGAAGGTGGTGAGGTTGTTGATCAGTTTTTGAAGGATATCCCTCTGGAAACATGTGCTTCTAGTTTTTTTTAATGGTGAAAGGTTTGGTGAAATGACAAATAATTTGGCTGAGTGTTTCAACAATTGGGTGAAGGAGTTGAAGAGCCTTCCCATTATTGAATTTAACGAAGGCATTAGTCTTAAGTCTATGGCTTTAATTGCTTCTCGGAAGGAAGAATCTGCTGGATGGGTTACTGAGCTGTGTCCAAAGTTGGAAAAGAAGCTGGTTGACAACTTGGAGTTGGGTAGTCACTGGTTAGTGAGTAGATCTGATACATACGTTTATGAAGTTCAGTGCCAAAAGTATTCTGTGATGGTAAACTTGGAAGCGTTATACTGTTCATGTGGAGAATGGCAAGTTCACGGATTTCCTTGCTCACATGCCCTTGTCGTGATTCAGAAACACGGTTCTAATGTGTACTCATATGTCAATCCAATTTTCAAGGTGCACCACTTTTTCTAAATTTAACATTATTTAAACAGTTACCGAGGTAGTTAGTAAGATAGTTACTTCAAATAAAATAGTTACACTGACAGATACTAGTGAAGTTACTTGTACAGTTACATGAACATGACATTATATCCTTTATTTTTCCTTTTTTTTTTTAGGTGGATAAATATCGTGAAACTTATTCTTTCGCAATCAACCCGGTTCCTACTATTTCAAAGCCGGTGGATCTAGCTCAGCCTGCATTGTTGGTGCAACCACCATTAACAAAGAGACCACCTGGAAGGCCAAAATTACAGAGGTACAGAAGTAAAAATGAAGTGAAAAGGACAGTCAAGTGCAGCAGGTGTAACAAATATGTTGGTCACAACAGAACAAGCTGTAGAGAAATTATATAGTTCCCTAGATAGCTAATCATGCAGTTCTATTTTTTTTTTATGATAGTTACATTGAAATGTACATTGATTGTTTACTTGTTTTACAATAATTGAAAGGTTACTTTTATTATTTTATTCATGTTGAGTTCGGCAGCGGAACGCTGCCGTTGTGCGGTGCTGTGGCACGTTGCATTGTGTCCTGTAATTTTCATACTTTGATAAGTTGTTGTTCTGCCCAGCAATTGTGTTTTTCATAGTTACTTTGATAGTTAGTACGATAGTTAGATAGTTATTTAGTTTTATTAAGATGATGGTTTTTTAGATAATTAGTATTTGTAGTTTGAACGATAGTTACTAAGATATTTTAATAACATGATAGTTAGTGTGATAGTTAGTAATATAATTCGTAAGATTTTGAAGTAAAATGATAGTTAGTTTGATAGTTACTGATATGATAGTTAGTAAGATATGTAGTAAAATGATAGTTATTTTGATAGTTATTAAGATAGTTACTGAAAAAAATGATAGTTTATGTTCTAGTTACTAACTCAGTTTTAAAGAAACAAGATTAATTGAATTTGTTAGTTACTGAAAAAGTTATCGTTAATAAGATAGTAAATGAAATAGCTATAAACTAAAGTGATAGTTAGTTTGATAGTATATAAAAAAAGTGATAGTTAGTCTGATAGTTACTGAAAATGATCCCTAAACTTGTCAGCCTGAATAGATACAAAATTTGTTCTCTGAATAGTAATTTGTTCCCTAAACTTGTCAGCCTGAATAGATACAAAGTTTGTTCCCTGAATAGTAATTTGTTCCCTAAACTTGTCAGCCTGAATAGATACAAAATTTGTTCTCTAAACAAATTATCGTCAATAATTTGTTTAACTGTTCAAAATAAAGCATGAAAAGTCTGTTTAATCCATCTAAGAGGGCCTCCAACTATGCCGATTGTCCGCAAACTTCTTTAGAATGTGAGCCATGAACTTGTCAGCCTCTTTCTTCCCAAACTTCTTTGTGAAATCACCTTGTGAAAAAATGAGGCTCATGAAGTACATCACATATATTCCACAGTCGACGCTGTTTTGTCAAAATAAAAAGATTACTTAAAGTCAGACAGTTATAAAGATGACAGTTACAAATATGATAGTTACTGAGATAGTTACTGAGATAGTTACTACTATAAAAACACAGAGAATTTACAAATATGATATTACTCAAATATTTACTTAACATAGTTCTACAAACAGTTACAAGTTGATAGTTATTAAGATATGCTGGGTTTAGAACTTTACGAATCAGATAGTTGTTGAGGCAATTTTCCCTTGAACGGACTTAGAGTCATGTTGGACTTGTAGTTGTCCTTAATCCACCTTATAGTTTGAATTTCATCTTCATTAAGAGCCTCTTCTACCATCTTCAATTCTGTGCTGGAGCTTTTGCTGGTGTCTATTTTGTACCGGTATCCTTGCTCCAGCATATCATCTGCTTGATCAAGGACAGCTCTCATCCATATATCAATCATTGTGACCTGTTAATAACATAGTTAGTCAGATAGTTCATATAAGATAGTTACTCAGATAGTTACAGACACAGTTAGTTAGATAGTTACTAACATAGTTACACGTATAGGTACAAAGACCATATTTACTAAGATAGTTACTGAAATAGTTGATAGTTACTAAAATGATAGTTACACAGATAGTTAGTAAGGTAGATACTCAGATTATAGTTACTATGATAGTTACGAAAATAGTTGATAGTTACTAAAACAGTTAGTCACTAAAACAGATAGTTACTAGAATGATAGTTACTAAGATAGTTAGTAAGATAGATACGTAGATTATAGTTATAAAGGTAATTACAAAGATATTTACTGAAATAGTTGATAGTTACTAAAACAGATAGTTACTAGAATGATAGTTACTAAGATAGTTACAAAGTTGATATTTACTCAATAAATAGTTACTCAATAAGATTTCCACAGACGATAATTACTAAGATAGTTACTAACATACCATTTTTTTAGCATCATTATAACTTTGCCCGGTTCCTGGTTTTCTGGATTCATGGAGTCTAAGTGTGCAAATCTGCATACTTCCTTGTCAAAAACGAGTAGAGTATGGTGAAAATTCCTCTTATGAGTAAGTGGGATCAGAATCATTTCCGCTTTACCCAGCTTCTCGTACAGTGGTTCACACAGGAACTGGTGTATTGTTTTTGCTTCTAGCTCTTCTGTGGACATCTGTTTTCAAACAAACAAAACCTATGATTAGTTATCTCATAATTTTTGACAAAGTATAATTGTCCTGTTAAAAAGTATCTTACCCAAGAGTGAGTCTGCACAATTTCTACTTTATATTCATCTGGATCGTCCTTGTCTATCATTTCAGAATATAATAGAGCAGCAAACGCATCAATCATGTTGTTCGCAACTTCAGTTCCGAACACCACCTGTTTTATTTCATACATTGAAATTTCTGTTCCCACCTCTTTTCTTTCCCAGAAGAACACTCTGCACACATGATATTAAATAAGTGGATAGTTACAAGTTACTTTGATAGTTACTTTGATAGTTACTATGATCGTTACTATCATAGTTTCTAGTTACTATGATAGTTAGTAGATACATTGATAGTTACTAGTTATTTTTTGATAGTTAGTAAGATAGTTATTAGTTATTTTTTCATACTTACTTTGATAGTTACTAGTTATTTTTTCCTAGTTACTTTGATAGTTACTATCATATTTAGTAGTTACTAATACAGATATTCAGATGAAAGTGAATCAGATAATAGTTACCAAGATAGTTACTAAAATAGTCATACATATGATAGTTACACAGATGATAGGTTGTCAGATAGTTACTCAGACGATAGTTAGAAAGACAGTTAGAAAGAATTGATTTTTAGATGATAGTTACTTAGACAGTTACTTTAATTAATTGTAGATAGTTAAAAAGATAAATGCTCAGTTGATAGTTACTAACATAGTTACTAACATAGTTACTAAAGAAGTTATCCAGACAGATACCAGGAAATAGTTAGTAAGACAGATATAATGATAGATTACCCGCTCGGTGCCTTGTTCTAGTAGTCTTGCAGCCAGAGCTTTGTGTTCTCGTCCATGTACTGTTTGTAGACAATGTGGTCATCCCAGTCCAGAACTTCCCTTTGGCTGGGTTGGAAAGGTTCCTGTGAATCACCAATGAGGTATATCGGTTCACCATCCTCTGTGATCCCAGCCAGATCGTCAAATGACGTCTGAACAGGATTTTCAGACGTCTGAACAACACTTTCAGATTGCATCTGTTCTGGTTGGACCACTTTTTTCAGACTTTCCTCCTCCTTCTTCTTTCTCATCTTTTCTTCCCTCTTCCTTCTGTTTTCTTCTTGCCTTTTTCTTCTTATCTCCCGTTCAGCCTTGACATCACCCCACCAGTAGATGTTGCCCTTTTTAGAAGTTCTCTTTCTGGTTTTTACCCGCACAACATACGAATATATTCCCAGCGACTCTGCGGAACACCCAGAGTGCATTTCGTCAATCTTAAATTCCGTCACACTTTTGTTTGATTTGAAATGCACTTTTTTCTTCTTTCTTGCCTCTGATTGATTGTAAACAGCCATTGTAATCGGTGACTCCATGATCTGGAACTTGTGAGGTTCTGTTATCATGTCATTCAGAGAGGGTGATCCAGTTGCAAGAGGAATGGGAACTGATGGAGTCCTGAGATTTTCTGCTGGAGTGTCAAGTTGTTGTTGCCATGATGCAGTTGCGGTGCTATGACCTCCCCAAGGAGATATAATCCCCGGCAAGATGTTGAAAGAAGGATATTTAGTTACTGGTGTTTTGGGTGATCATCTTGCTTCCTTTGGGATTTTTCTATGATATTTTTGAAGTTTTTCCTGTGCACCTGAGCGATACGAAATCAGATTGTTACTAGAATGATAGTTACTAAGATAGTTACCAGAATAGTTGATAGTTACTGAAACAGATAGTTACTAGAATGATAGTTACTAAGATAGTTACCAAAATAGTTGATAGTTACTAATGCAGTTACCAAAATAATTACCCTTGAATTGTTCTTCCTCTTTTTGTTTTTTCTCAACATCTTCTTCCTCTGCCCTTTTTGTAGCCAACTTACGATTTCTTGCGATTTCTTCCTCCACTTTTCTTAATGCTTTAAGCTGATCTGCTTCTAGTTCTTCTTTTTCTGTAGTTACTCATATAGTTAGCTCTACAATTTCTAAGATAGTTACTGACAATTAGTTTTTACTAATGTAGTTAGTAAAATAATTACCTTTGAGTTTTTTCTCAGCTTCTTCTTCCTCTGCTCTTTTTGCAGACAGCCTACGCCTTCTCTCCATCTCTTCCTCTACTTTTTCTAAGGCATTCAGCTGATCTGCCTCTAGCTCTTGTATTTTTGTTTTTTGTGGACTAGTGTTTTCCCCCTCTTCAGTTTTCTGCCCTTCTTGTTATGCTAGATTTGCCAGTTTTTCCAGGGCAGTTGAATGAGTTTCTTGTGGTGTCATCTCCATTGAGTCGGAGAATTGAGTCATCGCGGCCACAATATTTTGTTGGCTCTCTAAATCAGCCTTCATTTTGATATTTTCTTGTTCTTGTGCCGTTGCTGTCTGTTTGAGCACCACATTTTCCAGTCTGGCAGTGTCTAATTCTTTTGACAGCTGCTCCAGTTTCTTCTCCTTTTCCATTAATTTTCTTTCCAAATCTTCAATTTTCAAATTTTTTTGCCTTAGCTTTTTCTGAAATTTCATCGTTCAACATTCCAGGTTGGATTTCGTCTCTTTCAGCCTGCTCGCCTTCTTGAGGTTCATCTTCATCCTCCTCACTGGTCCCGCTCAAGTCTTCATTGCTTTTTGCAAAATGTTTCTGAAAAAAAATAAAATAACAATTTACTGACAGAGTAAGCATATAAATGAATCAGATAATAGTTACTAAGATAGTGACTAGTTAATTTTCATAATTACTATGATAGTTACTATCTACTTTGATTAGTTACTATCTGCTTTGATTAGTTACTATCATAGTTACTAGTTACTATGATAGTTACTTGGATAGTTACTACACACTATTATAGTTAGTAGATACTGTGATAGTTACTAGTAAATGTTTGATAGTTAGTAAGATAGTTACTAGTTATTTTTCATAGTTACCATGATAGTTACTAGTTTTTTTTATAGTTATTTTGATAGTTACTATCATATACATAGTTACTAAAATAGTCACACAGATAGTTCACTCAGATGATAGTTACTAAGGCATTTTTACAAAGATGATAGTTACTGAGATGATACTTACTGACAAGTCCTTCAGTTGATACTTCCACATCTTTTTCTTCAACGTTTCCAGGTCCCATTTTCTGACCTGGTGTTGTTCATTTTCCTTCCCTGGAATTGGCTCCACCAAATTTGTCTTCATGCACAGCCAATACTGGTTACAGAAGGAATGTTAGTTTTTTATAAGAAGCAAAATGTTGTAATATAAAAAAAAAATAAAGGAATATAAAACTCGCGCGCTTACTAGAATGACATGAACACATCCTCCTGTATTCTTGGATGCATGTTTTGATTTCTTGTACATTGTGAGACATTTTTTTCAAGAATATTTTTACTTCTTTTGCCCAGGCATATGAGGATGTCTCTTCTAAATCCTCCACAGCTCTGACCATGTCTATATGGAGGCTTCCCTTTGCATTTGGGAAGAGAAGCTTGACCAGAATGTCGATGATTATCAGCCTTGCTATATCTCTATTTCTGCTGACTCTTTCCTCATCAGATTGAGGACTCTTCTGCAATTCTGTTGTAATGGCTGAATTCACCATTTTTTTGTTGGCTTCCTTTGTTTGTCCAAAAAATCTGATCACAAAATCAGAATTTGGAGTCTCTTTTCTTTGAATGTACGTTCCTGTACGGTTGAGCCCCAGAATTTGTGAAATGTGTGAAGATTTTATTCTGAACTTCTTCTCAGCAAAATGAAACACATCTGTTACGTGATCGTAAGCTTCTAGCACCATCCCCAATTGATTGTTTGACTTTGAACCATAAATTAGGTTTTGGTGGAGTGTTTCAAACAGCTGGGCAAATGGAGTCCTCTGGACTAGCTCGACTACTTCTTGTGGTATTTCGTACCCGTACTCTTTGAAATTTGGTATGGTGCTTCTGAACTGTAGGGTTGGCCCTTTTTGCTTCTGCTTCTGTTTCTGCTCATTTTAAAACACAATTAAAACAACAAAATTACTATGACAGTTGAATAATAATTGTTCTGATATTTTTACTAGTTAGTTTGATAGATACAATGGTAGTTACATCGATAGTTACTAGTTAATTTCACAGTTACTATGATAGTTACTAGTACCTTTTGATAGTTACTATGATAGTTACTATCTACTTTGATAGTTACTATTATAGTTACTATTATAGTTACTAGTACCTTTTTTATAGTTACTATGATAGTTACTAGTAACTATTATAGTTAGTAGATTTTTGTGATAGTTACTATGATAGTTACTAGTAACTATTATAGTTAGTAGATATTTGTGATATATAGTTACTATGATAGTTACTAGTTATTTTTTGATAGTTACTTACATGACTTTTCAGTTGATGTTCTTCTTGTGTTTCTATCAGGGTGAGCTCCTGTTTAGATTTATTATCATCATCAACATCATCCTTTTGCTTTAGTTTTCTTTTCTTCCCTTGAGTTCCCCTTTCTTCCCTTATCTGCACATTTGATAAACAAAGTTACTATAACAGTTTTTTCAAATAAACACAGTTGCTAAGATAGTTACTTAAAATAAAAACACTTACTATGACAGTTACTTACTGATTGTGATGCTTGCTTTCTTTTTCGTCCATCAGCAGCATCATTATCATCCCCGCCGCTTTCACCTTTTGTTTTTCTTTTTCTTTTGGCAGGTGACGATACTTTACCTTCGAGTAGCTGCACATTTAATAAACACATATACTGAGACACTCATTCAGTTGTAACATAGTTAATGAGGTAGTTACTTATAAGAAATATAGTTAGTAGTTTTTTTACTTACTAATTGTGGTGATTTCCTTTCCCGTTTCTTCTTTTTGTCTTCCCCTTCTGGTTGTTCTTCTTTTTTCTTCTGCGGTCCAATCAATTCATAGTTAGATGATTTATACATTAAAATTTTACATTTACCAACTGCTTAATAGTTACATTAATAGTTTCCATAATTTCATAGTTACTATGATAGTTACTATCTACTTTGGTTAGTTACTATCATAGTTACTAGTTACTATGATAGTTAGTAGATACTGTGATAGTTACTAGTTATTTTTTTTATAGTTACTATGATAGTTACTAGTTATTTTTCATAGTTACTATGATAGTTACTATCATATTTCTTAGTTTCTATAAAAAGTAAAAGTTTCAGTTACAAAGATAGATAGTTGTTACCTTTTGCTGAATTTGCTTTCCAGTTGTTTTCTGGACATTTTGATCGTTCCTTTTCTTTGATCTTAACTCGTATTCTCTTTCATCATCACTGCTAGTGACCTGTTTTTCTTGACTACTTGTTTGTTTGGTGCCATTTTCTGCATATATGTGTATCAGCAAATTCCACAGTTACTAACACAGTTATTCAATACTTATACAAGATAGTTTCATTCACATAAATTAAAAACAGTTTGATAGTTACTAGAATAGTTACTGATATAGTTCTAACACAGTTTCATTCTTCCACACACACACAAACAGTCAGAATATTTAGCACTCAAGCAAAATTCAAAATGAAATAGTTACTTTGATAGTTCCAACCATTTTTTCTTTAACAAACTGTGCTATAAACACTGGTAAACACTGTATATATGTAATAAACCTAAAATCATCTTCCAATTTGTCAGTGAATCCCCCCAAACCTAAAATCATTATCCATCCTCCATTTTCTTCCTCTTCACTCTCTGCAACCCAGTCTAATCATCTTACATTTCTCATCTTTTTCTTGAGCAAATACTGAATCGTTTTTCTAGTTGCTCATTTTTTATTTCAAACTTCATATATCTCATCGATTTTGATTTCTCACCTTTTTAGCCGGTGAGAGTCGAGAAGCTGCGTTAGCCGGTGACGGTGGAGAAGCGACGTGAGCCGGTGACGGTGGAGATTCGGCTTCGGAGATTCCGCGTCGGAGATTGGGCTTCAGAGAATAGTACAAGCAAAACAGTAGAGAAATTAAACAGTAGAGAAATGTTTTGACTGCTGCCCTTTTTGTAATTCAGTTTTCCGTTTTCCTTTTTTGTAATTAAACAGTAGAGATTCCGTTTTCCCGTGCAATTCAGTTTTCAGTGGCATATTGTGTAATTATATTAGCTTGTTTGGTTATTTGTTAACTGCTGCCCTTTTTTATAAGGCCTTTAAAATTTAGGCATTTTTTCTAATTATGGGCTTTCAATAGCCTTTTTTTATAATTGGCCCTATATATATATATATATATATATATATATTCTAGAACAGTAGAATAGAACTATAAGATGTCATTTGTAAACACAGATCGATCTTTGATTTATACAAATCTTATAATCGTCTAATTACAAATGTTATCTCTGGTCAGTAGTCCATATCGGAATTTAACGAGGGAAACGGACAAAGAATATGGAGCAGGACATGGACTGAGTACAATATTTTGGCAAATTTTACCAAAGAAAGTACCTCATAAGCCGAATATATATTTTCCGATATGGGAAAATAAGATCTTTATAATACCTTGTGCACTTGCAGTCCTCTTTAATCCTTTGTTCATTTACCTTCGTGTGGCTTATCCTCAACAACTGTGCTACCAATGGGACTTAAATTTACTGTGGGTATATGTTGCTATACAATCAACCATTGACGTGTTTTACGCCATAGATATTTTTGCTTTTGCTCGGCGAATTCTTGGCAGACAGAATGTTAATATGTCAGTTAAGGCTCGCATATTGGAGTGGTTACCTATTGTATATCGCATTTATCTGTTTCTTCCCATTTCATAGGTATATTTCCATCTCAACTTGATTATATATGCCATCTTCACTTTTCTAATAAACTTGAGTATGCGATCGAGTACTAATTGTTACAACTGCATGTTGTGAACTACAGGCAATAGTGCTCGTACGGCATTCTCTGGAAGTGCTTTTTATGCATGTAAAAAGAGTGCGTATTCTGTATAAAGTTATTATACGTTTCTTCTATCCCATCCAATATACACTACGGGCTTATCACACCTTTGGATTAATCAAGAAACGTCCTAACGTGGAAACTGGAATAGGAAGATGGATTCAAGCTATATTGGATCTTCTTCCGTTCATCATTGCTTCTCATGTAAGTTCCGGTCTTAGCTTTATCTTTCAAGGACGAAAACAAAAGTCTGTTTCATTGTTCACCTTTAACTATCTTCTTAGCTGTATCCTCTAAGATTTCCTCTTTAATTATCAGTGGCGGAACTAGACCATGAATAATAAAAGGGCAAAAAAGAAGCACAATTTTTTTTTTTGGAGTTTGGAACCCAGCCACGCCGGGAGGCTCATCCCCACGCCGGGAGGCTCATCCCCACGCCGGGAGGCTCATCCCCACGCCTATTTCATTAGTTGCATATGTAAAGTACAATTGGAAAGAGAGGGGGGCTATTTAAAGCCCAAACTCCGTCTACAAAATCAAAAATACATCTAATAGTAAACATAAAAATTACTTGAATTGAACTCTACGCTCTTTCAAAGAGATAAAGTCTTCAAGTATACAATCAGAATCAAAGCTCTTAGAAATCTCCCTCTCAATGTAGACAGTCATATTATCTGCCAAAAAGTCATCCTCCATTCGACTTCGAAGCCTTGTTTTAATGATCTTCATTGCCGAAAATGCTCTTTCACCAGTAGCCGTAGACACAGAGAGAGTTAATATAAGTCGAATCAATCTATCAATAAGGTAATACCTACTTGCCCTCTCAGTCTCCACTAGCCTCCGACATAGTTTTGGAATTGATGATAATGATTGCAATTCAGGATGACTGTGCACATCAACCTCAAATGACCTCAATTGGTATCTCAAAGTAACTTTCTCTTGACAAGTAAAATCAACAGGATAGTACTTCTCAACTAGCATACAGATGGAATCAATATTGAATGATTTATATGTATTTTTGGGATCCAAAACACTACTGAGAGTTAAGAGTTCCATAGTAGACTCACCAAACCTACAATTCAGCTCCTGCAATTGAACATCAATAGCAGCAAGAAATATATCAGCATGAAAATGATGCTCAATTGTCACATCTCTTTTGCGCCGACGACTTCGACCTTCAAAATAAGGAGCACTCAAGTCAGGTACATCCATTTCAAATTTATTACAAAATGAAATGACTTTCTCAAGAAAACTTTCCCAGCCATCTTCTCTAAACTTTTGGATCAATGCCTTTGTATCCGAGACCAAATGCATAGCATTCAAAATGTCTTGGTTTTTCTTTTGCAAAGCTTGACAAAGATCATTTGTGATGCCCATGATCTCCTTCATCAAATGTAGAATGAAAATAAACTCAAATGAATTAACCATTTTGCAAGCAGCATTAGCATCACCCCGCTGGGAATAATTGGAACTTTCTTTCTCAATTTTTTCAAGCACTGCAATTGTTGGGCCATATAACCTCACTAGGCTGCATAGAGATTGGAAGTGTGAACTCCATCGAGTATCTCCAGGCCTTTTCAAAGTGCCTAACTGGTTTGCTCCTTTTCCACTTTCAAGTTCATCAATAGATAACAAGTATTCAATTTCTTCCATTTGAGCATCTTGCAACTGATCATGACGTTTACTAGAAG
This sequence comes from Potentilla sterilis, assembly GCA_963682095.1. Taxonomy (NCBI): domain Eukaryota; kingdom Viridiplantae; phylum Streptophyta; class Magnoliopsida; order Rosales; family Rosaceae; genus Potentilla; species Potentilla sterilis. Next base: position 4,780,808 of record OY821761.1, read on the forward strand.
AACCAACCACATTAATAACAAAACTCAAATGAGTGAAAAATTGATGGACTGGAATTACCTCCCTTGAAGCAGCAACTAAAGCCAATTGCAACCTATGTGCAAAGCAATGCACATAGTATGCATATGGACAATCATTAATAAATAATGTTTGCAGCCCTTTCCACCTAAAATTTACAAGTATTTACCTAATATTTACATCTTGCTAGGCTGGTGTCTATGATCATCAAGTACAGGGGCTGGACTGCCACCTGAAACTCTCTTTCCATGGAGCATCTTACTAGGCTGGTGTCTATGATCATCAAGTACAGGGGCGGAACACTTCAGGGGCCAGAAAGGGCTGTGGCCCCCAAAACATTTTAAATTTTAGGTAAAAAGACATATAATTATACTATAATTAATCTCTAATCCTTTACTTTGGCCCCCTCAATAAATATTCAGTCCTAATAATATATATTTTATTATAGCCATAACTATCATCTATGTTTACACCACGCCTCCATCTTTATTCTCTCTTTTCTGTTTATCTTCTCACACTTTCTGAGAGCAGTGAGAAGACCTCTTCGTCTTCTCCAACAACCTCGATAGCTCCAAATAGTAAGTGAGCAGCATAATCTAATTCATCCTCTCTAATTTTAAATACAGAATGAATTGGATTATGTTGCTCACTTGCTCTGCACTTATATGGTTCTTCCTCTGCTATCAATTGATCAAATTGTGTTCTACAGTTCTGGGTTTTGTCGATAGCTGTAATTCCGAATCAAGGTCTTCGCTTCTTGGGTCACCGGAAATTTTGGGGTTTGTTTTTCAATACATTATACATCTACTCATCTATGATCTATTGTTCATCTAATCATCTATGAGACTATGATCTACTGTATTTGCTGGCGGCTACCCGACAATTCTTATTTTACTTTGTTTGCTTTGAAACCTGTAGGCTCATGAGTAAGCAGCGTAAGCTGAAAACAATTCATTCATTCTTCAAAAGAAAAGAATCTGATGAGTCTGATGATACTGCAAATGGTACCAACTTAACTTCTGGTGTCAATACTTCCGCCGAGCCTCTTACGAATCCTCCAAACACTGAAACTGTTGTATGTGATGTGACTTATGTCAATGAAGTTGATATTTCTAATATTGAACGGGATCCAGGGAAACGTCCAAAGATTTGGGACTATCCACCCAAAAAGCGTGATGAGATTAGACGAGCTTATTTGAAACTAGGCCCATATCAGATTCGCCTTACCGAATATCCCAAGTCTGGAAAGAAGCACCCCCGTCGCTTTCAAGAGTCCTGGTACACAAAATTTTCTTCTTGGCTTGAGTATTCTCCTTCTGTAGATGCTGCATACTGTTTACCATGTTATCTATTTACTATGAAAGCTGTTGGCCGACCTAGTTGGGATGTATTTAGTGTTAAAGGATTCAGAAATTGGAAGAAAGTGAATGATGGAAATCGCTGTAGTTTTTTTAATCATATTGGAGATGATTCTTCCTCACCTCATAACAAAGCAGTGCAAGCTTGTGAGGACTTGTTGAATCAATCAAAGCACATAGACAAAGTGATCAATGCACAAGGTCGTGAGCAGATTCTAAATAACCGATTGCGAGTGAAGACTTCTGTTGATGCAATTCATTTTCTTTCAACTCAGGGATGTGCTTTCAGGGGTCATGATGAAACTCATGAGTCACATAATCAAGGTAATTTTATTGAGCTGATTAAGCTTTTGGCTTCATATAATGAAAAAGTTGCTCAAACTGTTTTGGATAATGCTCCTAAATCTGCTAAGTATACATCACCGCTTATCCAAAATGAGCTTCTACAAGTCATTGCAAGCAAAGTACGGAGCAAGATCAGAGAGGAAGTAGGTGATTCTAAATTCTGTATTATTGTCGATGAGGCACGAGACGAATCTAAAAGAGAACAAATGGCTCTTGTATTGAGATTTGTTGATAAAGAAGGTTTTATACAAGAGCGTTTCTTTGGTGTTTCTCATGTTCCAGACACTGTAGCTAGAACTCTAAAGGATGAAATATGTGCCATTCTCTCCCGACATTCACTTGATGTTCAGAATATTCGCGGACAAGGGTATGATGGAGCCAGCAATATACGTGGTGAGTGGAAAGGGCTGCAAACATTATTTATTAATGATTGTCCATATGCATACTATGTGCATTGCTTTGCACATAGGTTGCAATTGGCTTTAGTTGCTGCTTCAAGGGAGGTAATTCCAGTCCATCAATTTTTCACTCATTTGAGTTTTGTTATTAATGTGGTTGGTTCTTCTAGTAAACGTCATGATCAGTTGCAAGATGCTCAAATGGAAGAAATTGAATACTTGTTATCTATTGATGAACTTGAAAGTGGAAAAGGAGCAAACCAGTTAGGCACTTTGAAAAGGCCTGGAGATACTCGATGGAGTTCACACTTCCAATCTCTATGCAGCCTAGTGAGGTTATATGGCCCAACAATTGCAGTGCTTGAAAAAATTGAGAAAGAAAGTTCCAATTATTCCCAGCGGGGTGATGCTAATGCTGCTTGCAAAATGGTTAATTCATTTGAGTTTATTTTCATTCTACATTTGATGAAGGAGATCATGGGCATCACAAATGATCTTTGTCAAGCTTTGCAAAAGAAAAACCAAGACATTTTGAATGCTATGCATTTGGTCTCGGATACAAAGGCATTGATCCAAAAGTTTAGAGAAGATGGCTGGGAAAGTTTTCTTGAGAAAGTCATTTCATTTTGTAATAAATTTGAAATGGATGTACCTGACTTGAGTGCTCCTTATTTTGAAGGTCGAAGTCGTCGGCGCAAAAGAGATGTGACAATTGAGCATCATTTTCATGCTGATATATTTCTTGCTGCTATTGATGTTCAATTACAGGAGCTGAATTGTAGGTTTGGTGAGTCTACTATGGAACTCTTAACTCTCAGTAGTGCTTTGGATCCCAAAAATACATACAAATCATTCAATATTGATTCCATCTGTATGCTAGTTGAGAAGTACTATCCTGTTGATTTTACTTGTCAAGAGAAAGTTACTTTGAGATACCAATTGAGGTCATTTGAGGTTGATGTGCACAGCCATCCTGAATTGCAATCATTGTCATCAATTCCAAAACTATGTCAGAGGCTAGTGGAGACTGAGAGGGCAAGTAGGTATTACCTTATTGATAGATTGATTCGACTTATATTAACTCTCCCTGTGTCTACGGCTACTGGTGAAAGAGCTTTTTCGGCAATGAAGATCATTAAAACAAGGCTTCGAAGTCGAATGGAGGATGACTTTTTGGCAGATAATATGACTGTCTACATTGAGAGGGAGATTTCTAAGAGCTTTGATTCTGATTGTATACTTGAAGACTTTATCTCTTTGAAAGAGCGTAGAGTTCAATTCAAGTAATTTTTATGTTTACTATTAGATGTATTTTTGATTTTGTAGACGGAGTTTGGGCTTCAAATCGCCCCCCTCTCTTTCCAATTGTACTTTACATATGCAACGAATGAAATAGGCGTGGAGATGAGCCTCCCGGCGTGGCTGGGTTCCAAACCCAAAAAAAAAAAATTGTGCTTCTTTTTGGCCCCTTCATTATTTATGGTCTAGTTCCGCCACTGAGTCCAGTTATTGTGGAGAATCAACAGCCAGAAATCTCTTCCAGAAATTCTCAAAAGTCCAACATTCAAGAAGTTGCAGCCCAAGTATCTACTTCAATAGCAAACTGCCAAAATAGGCACAATCCTTTCCAGAGCTCTGGTGGATGGATATTACCGGATGAAGCAATACGATTTTGTATAACAACTAGTGGTAAAAAGGTGATGGATTTTCTAGAAAGTTGTAATATGATAAAGCCAGGTGTTCATCAAGATAGGAAGAGTTTGTCTCCAAAAAATGCAGAAGACCAGCAGGTATCTGAATTTCCTCAAGTACCCTATTATTACTTATTACATTGTTGAATCCAAATTAAAACACGAGAGTGATGTAGTGTAACTGGTGTTATGACGGTCTATTTTAATTATTGTGCAGGATAACCTGAATAGCAGTAGTATTAGTAAGGATAAATTATTGGTCACTCCTTATAGTTGTAGTGTCTCGATAGTTTACTTATCGTGTTTTTAATTTCAACCGATAACTCTTTGTGGTCTTAATTTTCTACCAATTAGTCTATTTCATCTAAATTGATTGTTTACCAATTTCAACTTCCTCAAATGCCCTGATGTGTTTTCTTATTATTTTTCTTCTTTTTTACTTTAACTTCTTCAAAACCAAAACTGAAAGAATACCCAAAATATATGGGTTTATGATTGTCGATCTTCAATCCAAAAATTATACAATTGCAAACTGATAGCAATCCGGGAAAACAATATATGCAAATTAATTTGAAACATATTGCTAACAAAATTAAATAGCATTACCATAGTCACGATGAAATAAAATTCTATCAAATCATATTAATTTACACCAAAATGAGATTAAAATAATTCTCATAATCATCCTTGGCATTAAGCACTCTCTAAGCTCTAATGAAAAAAAACTATATAAATAATTAACGTTTCATATAATTAAGTTTACAAACAGCACTACTACACTAGGCTCTTTTTTTCTAGGTCGATAAGGCTCAAACTTAATTGGGCTATTTAGCCTTCCATGGTCAATTGTGTATTCATCGATTATGGTTTTGAAGAAAAAAGGAAAGAAAATAAAAAGAAAAATAATAAAACAACACCGAAGGGCATTTGAGGAAATTAGAAAATAGTGAAAAACTATTTTGGACAGATTAGACTAATTGGTCGAAAATTGAGACTATGAGGAGTGATCAGTTGAAATTGAAAGCACGAAAACTAAATTGTCGAGACTCTAAAAGTATAAAAAGTGACCAATATTTTGTCCTATTAATGAACTGAGAAGACTGACATACCAAAAGAATTACACAAGGTTGAGAAATAAGCAGAAACAGAAACTTCCGGAGTGGCAGTTGGACAGGTTATATTTCTCCCACCAATACCAAAGACATCACTTAGTTGTAGTTCTTTAATGAAGTGATGTCTGGTATTTAGATTACTCATTCTGCATAGATGTACAAATAAACTAGGTTGATGATTGTTAAACGGTGACAAGTGTGGCCCGTAGATCACCAATGTACTCATATTGTCTCAACTTAACTACTTTTAAGGTGTTGGGTTTTAATCACAAAAGATCTCGGTATAATTGGATAATATCCATCTACTTATAAGTTGTTGTTAAAGGAAAAACACATTATGTGCCTTCGTCAATGTAACTGACGAGAGGTAATTAGGTAGTCATTATTGTCATTAATGTATTTACTATTACCGTTGTAATACTCACCCTATATAAAGGGGATTATCAATGAAATGAGTAGACCAATTCCGATTATTCTACAACACGTTATCAGCACGTAGCTTTACTCGCTGAGATTTTTTTTAGCTAGAAAAAAATCTGCCGAAAAAAAAAGAAAAAAAAACCCTAGAAATGTTTTTTTTTCTCTTCGCCGCCGTAGCAGCAGCCCTGCTCCTACCACCTCCGACGAGATCGACCACCCAGCACCACCGCCCCCCCTCTAAGCCGTCGACCTAGTTCGGCCGACGACCTCGCGCCGCCCGTCATATCTGGTTCCAAACCCAGATCGACACCATCGATCCTCTCCAACTTCGACGCAATCTGCTCTGGGCACCCAGAAATATACTCAGGGCACCCACCACCCTTCTCCGATCAACACGTCACCACCACCTACCCTCCGCGCCGACGAACCAGGGCTGCTGCCGTCACCTAGCAACATCGATGTGGAGCATCGACGCTGCCAATCCGAACCCCATCGAGCCCAGCCCCGGCGTTGCACGAGCCGGATCCACGCGCCTAATCCTCGACCCGGATCCGATCGGACCACCACTGCTCGACACAGTCGTCCCCCCTCCTCCTCTGATCGGACCACGACCACGTAGCCCCGAATCCGTCGCCGGTCAACTCGCCTCGATCCAGATCGGAAGACGAACCCCTTGATGCCTGAACCGGATCTGTGAAACCCGATCCAGCTTCTACCGACGACAGCTCGTCGGGAAAAGGCTGCCTCCAGAAGTTTTCCCGACGAAAATTTTGTCGGCAGAGATTGCACTCGACCCGACCCGACCCGGATCTGGGTGACCCGACCCACGAAAAAAAAAGGGATATTTACCTTTTTACTGGTAAATTCAAAGGTAATTTTTTGAAATTACTGTACAGTGGATTATATTTACTGTTTTACGAATTTAATGGTAAATATGAAATTATTTAATTTATATGGTAACTGTATGATTAAAGTGACTAATCATATGAATATTGTTGTTTTTACATGTGACGTATTAACTACGATGCGACGATTAATATGTGACGACTATTTGGAGTCGGAGAACGAGCAATCGCTTAATATGCAGTTTATTTGGCAAACTAACAAGTAAGATCTAATTAACGTTATCATTTTCATTAAATCGTTAATGATATAATGCTCAAACTTATCTTATTATATTATGACATATATTTATGAAAATTTGAGCATCATTATATGTCTATTTTATTATGTTAAATAATTGTTTTTATTTAACATGTTATTTAATTTGAGCATTGCTATGATAATGCAAATCTCATGAGCAATACAATATAAAAATGGACAAACCAATTATTGTGATAAAGCATATTCACGAAGTAAGAAAAATATGACCATTACAAATTTTGGTCTTGAGATCCAATTTTAATTTCTTGAAAAATTTTTCATCATGGATATCTTCTTGATTATATAAAAAGCAATGATAATGAAATTTCATTAGCTTTACATGCAATGAATATGGAAAAATCAAAAATTTTATTGTGATAACGAAATTTCACAAAGCATTTGATTTCCATAAAGTATATTGGTTTATTTTAGTTGTCGTGAATGTCATAGACCGCGAAACTAATATATTTTATTCTCCCTCTATTTTATAGATGGTTTAACCATCACAGTTTAGTTTTGACATATTAGACTCTGAAGAATTTGAGTACCAAATTCCCCTATTAAGCAGACTAAGGCTTGAGCATGGTATATTTATGCAAATTGCTTTATGTAAATAGCTAAATAAATAATTTCAATATCTTGAATGACAATGTAAGGTCTAAGAAAAAAATCCCTGAAATTTAATTATGCAAAGTAATGCAATCACCCTAAAACAAAGGGCAATGATGATGTAAGTTATGAGAAAACAAAGAGTAATGACGATGTAAGGTCTTAGACAAAGAAATTTCCTGAAACAAATTATGCAAAGTAATGCAACAACCCTAAACCAAAGGGTAATGACAATGTAAGGTATGAGAAAAAGAAATTTTCTGGAACACATTTTGCAAAGTAATGCAACAACCCTAAATCAAAAAACAATGACGATGTAAGGTCTTAGAAAAATATATATATATTATTGAACAAATTGGACAAAGTAATGCAACGACCCTAAAACAAAGGGTAATTACCATGGACGTAAAATTCATATAATCATCCAAAAGTAAGTGGAAACAATGTAACATTTAAAAGATGACATAGGGGACATGTCATGTGCAGTGAAGCACTCTGTCATTGTTGTAAATCAATAAAGTATTGATACATACATTATAAGCTAGCAAAGAATTAGCTACGACTTTTAATAAATATGAAGAATCATATAAATACGCGGATTTTGGAAAAGTATCTTCAATATCCAACAAGAACATCGAAAATGAATTTACAACTGAAGACATAACATATGGGAAGAATATGTCAAATGACACATCTCATTGCAGCTATTAAAAGAGCAAAAAGGATCTGGCTCAATCCAAGATAGACTTTGATTAGTCTACTTTTAAACTTACAAGATATCCTTATAAAGGCTATTACGCCTAAATACGACTTTTTGTCATAAATTAGACTTTTGGTCTTAAAGTTTCTCTCTCTAAATTGGACAAGACTAAATGTAATCGTTGGCATGATAATTTTTTGAATTTTCTCTAAAGGAATTGAGATTATTCAAATTTTATTCATAATACACATGATTCAATTTTCTACATCTAACTTTGCAAAGTATTGCATAAAGTAAAGCAACATATCATAATATAGGCATGAAACAAAGAACCGTGTGCAAAGAAACGCACAATGTAATCCCTAAAATAATAGTACTGAAGAACAGTAGTACTATATCAATAGTATATGATAATGATTAGTATATCAAAGAAAGTAATAAGGATCAGTATATCTTTTCCTTTGGGATTCATAATACACCTGCCTAATTGGGATTAGAATCTCTTTTATTACAATCCCCATCGATTTACTCTAAAGAACTTGAGTTACGTTTCGATGTATATATTGAGCATATGTCAAATTGACAATTTATGCCATAAAAGAAAATTGAATTTTGTTTTCCACATTATAAAGAAATTTACGCCACGATTTTCATGTGAAAAAGACACAAGTGAGAATTCATTTGAGCTCCTTTGCATTACCTCTAAATGACTGCGAATGTAAACGAGTATTAGAGAAGATTATATGTCAACTTAGTAGGTTCTAAGTAACCGCTAATTAAATCCAACGTCATAAGAAAATGATATTTTGGAATTCTGACATAGATTGGCTTTGATCTGGTGATCCATACATTAAAGAAACTACTATGGACACCCATATTTTTGGATAAATAGAAGCAAACACCAGAAGAATATGGTTCACACACGAAACTGAGGACGAACAAAGAACATTTTATCCTCAAATATTATTTCGATACAATCCATGTAGGGATGAAGACGTGTGTTCAATCCCTATATTCCACCGCTCCCCTACGGTGACATTATGATATATTTGATGCACAAGTACATGCACTTATATCATATTATGCTTCTTATCTATTGTGATTCTATGAATCGAAGCACATCACTCAAAGCCTATTAGTGAAATTATGATTGAGATCATCATATGCAAAGGACACATGAGTTTCTCATTATGTTGTTATATTGAATCAAAAGAGGATTCAGTGGATCGATTCAACCAACTTGCGGACACCATAGATATTTTATGGTGTTGGTTGTTGTGTCGACACGCTGGTCACGTGTCATGACACCATCCACAATTAAAAATTTCTGCTGCTTATGCTAGAAAGTCAAAGCACCTAGGCCGGGTTAATTTCCGTAGGTGTGATGATTTTATGGCTTATTATACGGGATCTGTAATGGACATCATATTCCTATATAAAAACTCAATTGGTCTCACGGAAAATGATTACAGTAATAGTCTTAATATTGGTAAAGCACACCAATACTTCCGTTTTGGGTTATGCAATTTTGCATGCAGCGTTATTTATTCATCTTTGACCATCATCATTGAACAAATTTATACCATAGCTAGTGACTATGTGTGAGAATTTTACAGGATTTCAAACGAACTTGTAATCCTTGAGCTCTTTTGGATTGACACGGATCTACAATCCTTGAGCTCCATTAAATGTTTTATGTGCCAAAATTGCGCCGCCACAGCGCACAATGATGGGTTACTTGAGATGAATAAATATCTATGCTGGATATGAACTTCCAGCTATAGTCCGCTATGTCGAAACCTTGACAGGCGATCTCCTCACCGCTAGATTTGCGGTGTGTCACTTTGATGAGACAGTCTTCCCGTCGTTAGGGGGAGATAAGAACAAGCATGTTCAAAGTGGAACGACAGGAATTGTCGTGGTTTGTCCCCATTGTGTCTCATCTCGATCCCCAAAATCACACAAAGTAAAGTGTGCAGATGTCTTATACATTAAAGTGACGAGATCATATAAACATGCTGCAAATATACCTGTAAGGATTGTGTTTTATCAAAAGGACATGGTACCACCCAAGAGGAATTGGGTATTGCACTACCACCATGGATGGTGGCATGGTGACGCCATAAGTGGCATAAATGGTGTCACAGGCCGTGGCTCTCCAAGGAAGAGGGGGAGGCCACCTTAGGTTCGATACATACTTGTGTAAAGGAAGAAAACAAGTTTGACACAACCTGATCTATTAATCAGTGATACTCAAATCCGTCTCATGAGAATATTTATGGATTGTGGTTATCATTGGGGGACGCCTCAAATGTTAGAACCAATCCTTAAAGTATAGAGATCTCTACAAACACATTACACTAGTGTACATGAGGACGTGGAATAATGAGTCTACTATCGAACCATACTTCGTTGAAAAATGTCAACTTAGTAAACTGGCCTAATGGAAATAAGCGATCCAGTATAAACAAAGAGATAGGTCTTTTGGGCAGGTGACGCCGACACCGCAAATATAAACCCTATCAAATATATCTTTGTTAGAATGCGTAATGAGAATAAGAGTATTCAGACTCACCTTATGGCGCAAGGTATCTCAAAAACGCACTGGAATCGACTACGAGGAGATATTCTCTCGTAATGAACTACGATGAGACAATCTCTTGTAATGGATGTCATTGTACTCCACTACCTTGTCAGTTTGGTAGTTTCCGAAAAAACTGAACATGCAGCTTATGAAAAGTGATCAAAACATATATCTCTATGGGGATCTAAATTAAGAGATATACATGAGGATCCTAAACGGACTTCATCCACCCAAATCAAGTGACTCTAGATCACATGAGTACGTTTGCAAAAGAAATTGAAACGTTCACTAAAGTGACTACTTGATTGGATAGAGATTGGTGAATTATGCCCTTGCGTGCTCATTATGGATATATATGAACTCTAAATGAAATAAGAGAAACTCAGTGTATTATCCTAAGTTGAGAATGAAAAAGATTTTGGGAATACACAGTCTTGAAATGGAACTCAAGGACTGTAATGATGGTGACCATACATCAATCGGCTTAGGCACTCTAAAGAATAAAGTGAGGCCTACATATACTCCCATGATCAGTCGAAGTTTTTACTATAGATCCGTTTTCATCTAAAGGAAGATGACGAAGAAGTATTGGGAAATGAAATTCCTATACAAGTGCAATAACGCATGATTGTACTTAAACATAATATGTAAGACTCGACCTCTCATTCGATGTAAATTTGTAAAGCTATGTCTAGCTATGCGCCTACGCAACGCAAACCGTTCTTTCATTAAAGATATGAAAGATTTGGGCTGATTCAATCTCTACATAGAATGTGACATGATAAAGAAATTATCCACGTCATAGCTAACTATGCGTAAAGAAAAACGCATTAAAGGTGAGATAAGAAAATCTGTTATCACATATCAATTTCAAATCTCTTAACGGTTCATCCACACTCTAGACGAAGTTATAACTGTTTTGTTATATGAATGTCATACCATGAGTGAACCTGACGTTCAATATGAACCTATGTATTCAGTTCATGAACAACCTTATCCTCAAGATCAAAGTAAATCAAGTTGGATCTGAGGACGATGTGGCAAGATTTAGTTACTAAATCATTGCTCAAAGTCACATTTGGAAAAACATGTGAAAATGCATAAGTATGCTAATATTACTGAAGCTCCCTTGATCAAATGAAAGAATCAGGGAGAATCCCATGATTAATGTAAAAATCAGGGGGAGGTGCAGACATCAGGGGGAGTCTAGCACATACATGTTGTTTTCAAATGTAATAGGTGCGTTGCGCTCTTTTTGTCCTTCGACCAAAGTTTTATTTTCTCCCATTGGGTTTTTGTTACTTGGCAAGGTTTTTAATGAGGCAACACCACATGCACCATTTTACCTGTGACTCGGCACAAGGGGGAGTGTTAAAGGAAAAACACATTATGTGCCTTCGTCAATGTAACTGACGAGAGGTAATTAGGTAGTCATTATTGTCATTAATGTATTTACTATTACCGTTGTAATACTCACCCTATATAAAGGGGATTATCAATGAAATGAGTAGACCAATTCCGATTATTCTACAACAGTTGTATTTTATTTGTCATTTATTTTATTTGTCACTTTTTTAATGTGTGATCTTTTATCTTTCACAATGATGTGGTTAGTGCTCATTATGAATTGTGACTATAGTGCTGATACCTCAAATATTTTATCTCTCAGGCAATAAAAGTTGCAATTATGATTGGATTTGGACACTTGTTCTCCTCACTAGACAAGGAAAAAACAGGTAAGCACTAGAATTTAGAAGATCAGCTTCATGATGAGTATTTGTCTTCCTTTCTCTTCCAATTATATGATCATTTGAATGACCACTCTCTTTGTTGCAGATGAAAGTATCCAGTGGATACTCGTTGGTTATGGTCAAATACTGGTGAAGAGTTTGAACCACCATTGGTTGATGAATCAGATGAATTATCAATAAAATTCTTTGTTCCTTTTATTAAGTTCCGTTTTGATGAATGAGCTACCCATTTAATACCCAATACCGGACACTAATAATATACTCTCCAAATCTCCAATTCATTAGTTTATCAATTGTCTCACTCAGAATGTACTCCTCATAGCTCATAGAATTCCTCGGTGACGAAAACTTGACCTTTGTTGCGATGGAAGTTCGAGGGGACGTGACTCGTTTGGCTCATCAAGTATTACATGTTAGATGTGCTATGGATCTTGTTTGTATGGTCGCGAAGAATTACAAAGACAACAGCTATAAGTTTATGGGATTGAAGACTTTGGAAATGAAGTTACTAAACAAAGAGATGGAGAAGGACAAGAAAATTACAATGAGTCAGTGGGTTAATGAACATCTCAAACACCATCAAGTCAAGTAGGCTTGCATAGACACTTTTGTTTCTTTTCATCTAGGATTGAAATTACAAATGAACAGGACATAGATTTTTTGTAGTAATGCATATTTTTCAAGAAAGTACAACCGCAAGAAAAATCATATTTTCAGAGATTTCCAAACAAATCAGACATGGAGACACATATAGTACATGCCCTTTAATATGGGTCAGGTCACTGAGGAGGGACGCAGTGGTGGTAGGTTGTGTACGTTGGACATGGTGGTGGCCGGTGGTGGTGTTGTGGGAAAAGGCGAAGGTGAGGAGAAAGGGGTGAATGAAACGCATTGTTTGGTTTTCTCCAGCTCCCCATGTCTCTTGCTTGATGCGAGAGGGTTACAGAATAAGGAGCATTTCAAAAATAGAAGAAACTGTGCAAAATAAGAGATATCTTAATTTATAGACTAAACTGTGATAAAGGCATGTAGTGAGAATTAGTTCACTTACCGCACGTTTGGTACATGAGACTATATGGGATTGGACTACCTTATTTTCTTAACTAAGACATAATTCATGTTTGGCCCAACTTTGAATTGATTTAAGTGATGTTGTGTAGTCCATGGGTCCACGACCACACCTTCTTACACAAAAACACCAATTCGGATAGGACTGTCTAAGACCATCTCAACTCGGTCATTGTTCGTTTCTCCTCGCGGCATCGCCTCTTCCCTTCACAATTCTTTCTTATATCAGCAACGATTCTGGCTGAATTGATTAATTTTCTGATTGGATTTTTCTCTTTTAAGAAAATTGTTCTTGTCTGGGTTACGATTGATTTAGTTGAGGAGTTTATGTGGAGGCTTCGGTCTTGGGTTTTTTCTTCAGGCACCCAATGTATGGATTCATCACTCACACAGAGTGTTTACTCCAATCGGTTGTATGAATCATTATATTCTGGGTTTCATCTGCGTCAATCTTTACCGTATGGAGAAATAGAGATGATTATGGTGTTGGGTTTGTTAGCAATCTTCTATGTTTTCCTGACAATCTGCATCAATTGTTTCCATGTTTTCTTTGTGAGGTGTAAATGTAAGCAATTGTTGGATAAGGCGGTGGTGATAAGATGGCTACTAATGGAAGTCTTAGAGCTGGGTTGTGGAGATTCATAGTTGTCTGAGGAATTATATAAATATGTCTTTAGAGAAAAGACAAGCGTCGATCTATGGATGTTGAGGTGGAGAATATGGAGAAAAATTTTAAATTCTGGGTTGGGTATGAATTATGATGAAGATATTTGGTTGAAGTATTCGAAAGACAAATTCATGTGTTTAGAATTATGGAATTGAACTTCTTATGGTGTATTCTCTTATGTTGGTATCGTTCTTCTGCTATCTTTTGTTTCAGTCCGAAAATTATTCCCTGCGTGACTCAAGCATGTGGTTGAGTAAAAAAAAAGTGAAGTGGCAGTTAGTAAACGAAGGTAGAAAGGACGCGCGGTTAGTATGCGAGTCCGAGGTTTGGTTCCTGTCTTCTGCTCTCATATCTCTCTCTGCTCCCATCTCCCATCTCTCTGTTCTCATATCCCCCTCTCTTCGTCTCTTCCACTCTGATATCCCATATCCTTCTCTGCAACTCTGTTCGTATCTCTGCTCCCATCTTTGCTCCCATCTCCTCTCTCATCTTCCATTCTCCTATTTTCATGCTCATATATCCATATAATCGTTCTTTAATGGCCAACCGAGGTCTGCTGTCTCGATTGTGGGCATGCTTACTCCAGAGCCTCTAATTCTTGCAAAACGGTCTGGGCATCAAGTGGGTTCTCGTTCTCTCTTCTTCTCTGTGCTTAATTTTTGATGAGTTGTGATTTTACAAATTGATGGATTTGAGATTGTGGTTGCATAGTTGATCAGGAGGCGGCGGTGAAGCTGGTGGCGGAGATGGCGGAGTTGAACCCGATTGCCCATAGCTCGACCACTCTGAGTGTCCGACTCCAACCAAGTCATTTGCAAAGCCGCCGAGCTCCGCCGTCTCGATCGGCGAAGGATACTCCAGACCCTTTAATTCTCATCAAGTGGGTTATGGTTTTCTCATTTGATTGTCCCATTTTTGACGTTTTAGAATTTCAAAAATTGGGAATTTTCATAATTTTCTATTTTTATTGAATACTTCGGATTTGGGTTCTTTCCATATTGAATCTCATTTGGTTTTGTTCGAATCGGTTCATAGTTCTTGCCAAACTTTGTTCTTGGATTGATGGGATTTGTCTCAAGTATGGCAGATGAGGTTAGTGGATATGAATAGGATTCAATAGTCAGTTATATATCTATCAAGTAGTATGCCATGTTTATGGTGTCTTCATTCACAGAAGCAAGATCAGCCCTCAAGTTGTTTTCGAGAGGGTGAATTGTTTAAGAGGATGGTTAACCAGTTGTTTCTCGAGTCTGTAGTGCATAATTGGCATCCAACTTTGGTCCGGCCCATTTGGATAATCAAACACGACGGCGAGACGCCGACGGTGGTCGTGCTAGGTGGTGGTGGAGATATCAGAGGAAGATGAGGATTCAGGTTCGGGTTCGGGTTCGGGTTACGAGTTTGGATTTTGTGTTTTTTGAATTTTTGTGAATTTTATTTAGTAGGCCTTGATTTGATTTATGGTTTGGCTGTTTCAAAGCTCTGGCAGTGATCGGAGTAAAAGGAGAGAGAGAGAGAGAGAGAGAGAGAGAGAGAGAGAGAGAGAGAGATGAAGAAGAAGAAAGAGAGGATGAAGAGATACAATAGTGTCCATGCGCCTCCCAGTATTCACAAAAAATAAAATAATACTCCTAATTTTTATTTCTTTTTTATTACTTTTTCAAAAATAGCCAAATCTTGTCCAGGTTCAATGAACCTTTTACCAGATAGGTAACTAAATTACTGTTTTCATGTTGTGAGATAACCTACACGCAACCCTATGTTCAAAATGCTGAATAACCACATATCCAAACAAATGCGCGGCGAAGATTATGATATAGCTAATCACACCGAAAATTATGATATAGCTAATCACACTGAACCCTTGCAGATTGGGTTCGGATTTTGTTACCGGAGTAACGACTCGATTTGCTACTGGCGTAGCGACTGACACTGGGTGCTTCAGCGAACGCAGATACGACGCAGTTTTGCAACTCTGACCAGCGCAGGTATGTGACTCAGGTTGGTGCAGGTATATGGATGTGCGGATGCTAGAAGCGATATGGGTTCGAAAAATTACATATTTTCATCAACTTTCAATTATAGGTCAACTCAGTCAACCCAATATATAATAAATACATATATATCATGCGGATCCATATAACAAACACTATAATGGACGCTATCACAAAGTACACAACATGGAGAGTGTGAAAATTTTCGGGGAATTTTTCAGAGAACCCAAGTTTCCGAATATGGAGAATCGGCACCACCCGATGTGATTTACATATACATTTAGGGATCTCATCAAATTTTGATTCAATTGCGACCTCCTTTGACCTTCTAAACTTTCTGTCAACCCAAAAAGAGGCATTTTTACATAACAAAACCCTATTGACCGAAGCCTTACAAAATGGATTTTTGCTTCAACCGCACATGCTTAGTGAAAAAAATTACGTGGTTTGGGAAATGTAAATGGCTTTCGCTGTTCGCATCCCGGTCATGGGTCATCCCTTAGGACAAGTTACTGTTGTTTTGGTTTACTGAAGATTCTCACGGTTAGACGAGGTCCGAAGTGCACGAAATTTGTACAGGGTCTCTAAATAAAGGTAACGATCATATCCGCTAGTGTCGATTATTTATGAGACGTTTCCTCCATATAGTCGCTTCATAATGCAACAACTTGCTTTCAAACCTATTATAAAGGTTATGATACATTAGTAGACACTTTGCTGATCTACAACCCAAATTTTGATTATGGTCAATTGACACCATACGATGTGATCTATATATATATATATATATATATATATATATATATATATTTAGAGACCTCGTCAAATTTTCGTTAAATTATGACATTATTTGACCTTCCGAACTTCCGGTCAACCCAAAAAGATGCATTTTTAAATAACAATATCTCATTGACCGGAGCCTTGCTTAATGAGTTTTTGCGATTCGACCTCACACACTCAGTGACAAAAATTACATGGTTTGGGAAATGTAACGGCTTTCGCCATTCGCATCCCGGTCATGGGTCCTCCCTTAGGACATGTTAGTGATATTTTTGGTTTACCGGAGATTGTGACGGTCAGACGAGGTCCGAAGTGGTTGAAATTTTTACTGGGTGCCTAGATATATGTGACAGGACCCGCCCCGGATTTCACCCTGAAATCCGGATAAGGTCCTGCGAGGACCACCTTAAGAGAGATTTCACCTAAAAATCGGCATGACCTCTCTTAAAATGGACAACCCTCACCTGTCAAATACACAAAACACTTCTATAAAAACTACCCTGACTCTAGGAGCCACCTGCTTCCCCAAGATTCCAACAACTTCTCAACACAAAAGTAAAATCACTTTTAAAACATCTACAATTTATCAGAGCATTCTACAGAAAGTAACTAAGGATACAAGAATCAAAAAGATAAAGGATCAAAAGATCCTACCGAGCGGAAGCAATACTGACGCTGACTATGCCTCGACCTGAGTATCTTTGACCTCAACTACTAGTCTGCACACTGGGCAATTTAAAACGAAGGACCCAGGGGAAAGTAAATTAAAAACGTTAGAGTGACTGGATAAAAATAAAATAATTTCAACTAATACTTTTAGTTAAAGACATTATATCACCTTCCCACATTTTCATACTAATCGGAAAATCACAATGCATGCATATGTATATATAAACGTACCCCATTTTATGAAAAACTCTATTAAAACAACTCAGCCTCGCTGACAACTCAAATAAACAAAATTCCTTTGTTTATATAAAATCATAAAGTTATAACCATTTGAAAATCAACTCATAAAGTTATATATATAAAATCATAACCATTTGAAAATCAACTTATAATACATCTCGATCAATCTCTTTGGTCATATAAAATCTCAGTTCCACTAGTTCGGGAATCTATGAAATACCGAAAGCCTCATAGAGGAAATATTCCCGAAACTAGATAATATAAAAATATAGAAATCTTAATCCACTGCTTCGGGAATCTATCAAAAGCTGAAAGTCTCATAAATGAAATATTCCCGAAGCCACATCATATAATCGTATAAAAATCTCAATCATGTCATATAATAATATAAAAATCTCAATCACGTCATATAATAATATAAAAATCTCAATCGACTGATGCGGGAATTTAATAAAAACTGAAAGCTTCACTGAGGAAATATTCCCGCAATCACAGTGAAAAACATCCTCATGACCAAATCCCATTGGCCATGCAACAGGGAAATGCCTACCCACCACTGGAGCCTCGTCAGGCTCTGGTCCGAGAGTCCTATTGACTCCCCCCGTGTCTAAGTCTACTACCTAGACACGTCACCGCCTCAATATAAACAACCCTACGTCGACCACCGAGCGTGAATCTGACATATATGGTCAAGTCGTCACCTCGCGTGGGATGAGGCTCCGCTAGCTAGCATCAATGTAATAATAACGTTGACCCTCGTGTGGTGAAAACAAATCTCGAAATACATTTCCCCTGATAAATCATCAACCATCTGAGGCTCATAATCATATAACAATATTCTAGCCTCCAGATATACCCATGAATCCCCGGTAAATCAACATGCCGTAACATAAGTACCCGGCAATCACCATGCCGTAAAATCAGAAATACCCGGCAAATCACCATGCCGTAAAATCAAATCAAATATACGTAAATCCCATCGACATGTCTCGCATGTTAGAAAAATCATAAATAATAAAATCACAAAAATCTCCGGAATTTCATTCCGGTCTTCTGATTAACATACTCAAAATATTTCGAAAATATAAAACCACATGGAAATCTCATTTCCCAAGGAAATAGCAAAATCCAATATAAATATCATTACTGTCGATAAAACGAAACCATACATTCCTTAACATATCTTTTTCTTTTCTCATATAATCTTTCATACTTCAAAATCATTTAATCAAAATAAATTTCATTTTTAAAAGAAATTTCATTTCAATAAAATAATCATGCATGCATTTGTTTAAAAATAAAAATCCACTCACTGTACTGTCGAACGTGTCGATACCGCGCTCTCGTCCCGTCGAACTTCTCGATCTGAAATAGGGACGAAATTCTAAATATTACGAAACTCGGAATTTAATTAAAATCGATAAATCTACGGACGTCCTCACTCGTCCGAAACTTCCAATTTTTCCTTTTTCACTTATCGGTATAGGAATTTCGCCTCAATACCGAATAATCGAAGTCTGAAATTACTCAGGACACCCACTCCGTGTCCGATTAATTCTTTTCCCAGTTATTCCGTCGTAAAACCCTTTTTATCAGCTTTTAACCTTTTTACGGTAAGTCAACAGTAATAATCCAAGGTCAAACAGTAATTCTGAAAGTCAAACAGTAAATGGTTAAAATTCAATTACTATTTACCATTTACTGTTTACTGTTTACTATTTACTTTTACTGTTTACCTTTTTACTTTTCACCTTTTACCATTTTACTTTTACCTTTTTACTGTTTTACTATTTACCGGTTACTGTTCATCGTCTTCAACCTCACGCTGCCGGAACAGCGCCGCCGGAGCGCCGCCGGCAGCTCCGCCACCGGAGGTCAAAAACACCTCCGATCGAAGCCAATTTCATCCAACACAATCGCCACCACCTCGGGGACTCGTCCCCGCCGACAAAAACAGCCCCAGCCGCCGCATACGGCGGCCGGCACGGCGGCCGAACCTCCCCAAAGTCCAATTTCTCCAAAATCGACCGATCGAACCCCAAATTACACTCAAACAACTCCAATCAACATCCTAAACTCGAATTCAACCTCCAATTACACAAAAAACAACAAATACACAACCTCCACCAAAATTCACAAAAACCCTAAAAAATTCAAATTCTAATTTCTCCTTACCTGGTGCAATTCGGTTCAATTCCTACCGAGGAATGATTGCACACGTCAAGGTCATCCATTCCCCCCAAGAATCAGGCCAAGAAGTGGCCGGATGAGGGAGAACCGACCCGTCGGTGGTGGACTGTTTCGGGCACCGTACGGCCGAACGGCGGCAATTCGTGCCACACCGCTGCCACAGAAAGGAAGAGAAGGCCGAGCCGGTCCGAATGGGACCCATGCGCCGGCCCAGTTCAGCCGGACGGCGGGGGTTCGGCCGGAGTCGGGGGAGAGGAGAGAGAAAGAGAAGGAGAGAAGGAAAAGAAAAAGAAAAAGAAAAGAAAAGAGGAATTGCCGTTTCGGGAAAAATCCTGACTATTTATACTCGTCCAAAATTACGTCGTAACTTTTTCGTACAAACTCCAAATTGGGCGTGCTACCTGTCCACGAACTCGTTTCAACGTCCTCTATCTTATCATGAAACAAAAACCTCGATCGGGACAACTTATTTAAAAGTCAACATTTAGAACTTCCGATTTGTAAAAACTATTCCCGAGGAGTAAAAGTAGAAATAAACCAGTTAAAAAGGAAATTCGAGGTTCGGGTCGTATCAGTTCTCCCCTCCTTATAAAAATTTCGTCCTCGAAATTTACTTACCTGCCAAAACCAAATGATGAGCACTGACATCTCACTGCTTCTCTATTTTCTCAGGTAGTAGTCCATTTACCTCACAAATCATCTCAAACAATTTAGTCTTCCTGATTAAGACTTTCAACTGACTGCTCTTGGACATTTAAATCTTTCTTCGGATGATAGGTTAAATTTTCGAGATATGCGAAAGATCGGCAATTACTCATAGAGTATAGACACATGGAAAAACAACATCATGTATCTTGGATAACTTCGAAAGTAGCTTTAACCGATAAGCTACCGAACCAATCCGCTCCGTAAGCTCATGAAGGCCGATAATTCTCGAGGCTCAGAATCTCGCCTCTATTAACCGTAGAACTTTGAGTTACTCATCTCAGATACCCCTGAATTACATCTCACAAAACTCAACATATTCTTTAGGATCTTAACAGATCTCTCTGTCCATTCACCAATCCAGGTGTGCAAGACAATGCTGAATGTCATCAAGTTTCCAAAGTTGCGTGCAACTCCTTTCAGGTCCAAACAATAATCACGATTCTCAATCAGATTCCATGGACTTAGGCATCACAGGGTCTAACAATCTCTATCACCCACAACTCATCATGTCGACTTTGGGTGCGGAATATGCCTTATACAAATCAAAATAGTAATATATAATCCCACTCTGACACCTGCAAATGCCGCTGGGCATCCCAAAGTTCTACCTCCCACGTTTCACCTGTTGTCACCTCAATCAATAACGTCTCATCACACGAACTAGAGGAAATACACATGTGAGCTATTCAATGCTTTATCTCTCATATGCTCTTAGGACGAGTCCTCAACTTGTGCTTCTCACACTAAAATGATCAGGACTGATTCCAAATAAACTGACTTATCAAAGTCCAATCTCGTCCATAAATAAAGCAACTCTCATAACTCACAACTCACAAAATAAATCTCACAACTTACATTTGCTTGAACCAATACATATCCAATATCCTCCATTAGCTCGCATCAAAGAAAAGAACCCTCGAGAAATAACATTCTCAAAACCTCAATTAAACTATAGAGGTTCCAGTCAATATCTCGTCTCACGAGAGCTGACATGAGAATAACTCAAATCAATGCTCTATCCGATGAAAATACCAACACGCATTACAAAAGTAATGACTTCTCAAGTCATCTCCGGATCAGTAAGTGGTCCCACCACATTACGATCCCAAAATAATTTCTCCCACTAACAAAACGTCGTTCAACTAATCAGAAATGCACTACTCACACCACAACATTTCCTTACACAAGCCTTGACTTGAAACACTTCCGGAGTCAACAGGGAAACACATTTCCCATAAGGCTATACTATAAATGACAGATAAAACGTCTCGAACAAATCACCTGGCCTTGCCATGCAAAACCAATACAACAGAAATACTCGTGACTGATCTTATCGTTCTCAAGATGCACTTTACTTAATGAAGTCACTTGATTTATTAGCGTCCTCTGATTGAGTCACACCATTCAATCCTTATCCCATGCTACATTCAATGACTTCAATATCGCTGACCCCTTGGCGTCGAAATCTCTATACCCACAATCGTCAGAGTCTAGGTTGCCACTATCCACAAGACTCATACACTTGTCGAAATAGGAACAAAGCCGATATCTTTACTTGAAAAGTGTTCCGTGACTAATTAAATAGTCAACGTCAACATTCGCTGTCAGCCAGATAAATGTTTGAAAATCAAACCATATCGCTACGAGGGTAGCAGATAGAATTCTGACTCAACTATGAAAAATGGCTAAAATAGCTCTGGAGTTCGAAAAATACTCCCTGGAAATCACCGTTGGATTTTAATCCAACCACTATAGATAAGCATGTGACTTCAATACAAACTAGTAGCCATTCACGGATCTTGAATCAGGATTACGGATCAAAAGTTATGATCCGTCGAAGTTTCGAAGCAATTCCTCGACTAAGAAACACAAAAGAACGAAAGAAGTGGCCGATCAAATATAACTACAATTATTTATATGATATCCTGTCGAGGAAAGATCACTTGTCAACTCTGGTGCAACTACCAGAATCTTCTCATCCGACTTACCGAGCTAATACCATTTGTAACAGCCCAGCTCATATACTTAGGATATTGTCCGCTTTGGGCCCGCACTTCCGCACGGATTTACTTCTGGAGGCTCACTCATGAGCAACTTCCCAGTCGGTCACCCATCCTAGGATTGCTCTGAGCTTAGCAAGCTTAACTTCGGAGTTCTTAACCCCTTCTGAAGCCATTGCGCCCCCAAAACGCGTCATTAAGTATTGAGCTAACTCTGCAATAGTCAAATGAATCCCCGATCTCGGTATTTCAGATATCATCTCCAGCTGCTCACGCGGTAAAGCCATGCCACTGAGCTCAAGCCATACATCATCGTAACACGGTGATTCCGAAGCCATCACGATTATATCTCCAATTTATGCCGCAAAGAATCACTAAGCATCGCCAACTTCCAATCATCACTGACCTCCCAAAGTTACCATGACCACATCTTCAAATTTCTTTCCCCACAAATATCACGTATTTCGAGGTACCATCTCCAATATGGGTCGGTATTTCAATTTCTAATTCTTCCTTTGTCCAATCTCCCGACCAAGGTCGCTAAGAATTAGAGTTACTTATAGCTCCCACGATCTCTATATGGCTCTCCACTTATTCCTCCATAACCGATATGCCCAATATCAACACAATACGGTTATGTGTACTACACATGTACACTGTCACTTAAACATCCACAAAATATAGCCGAAGAGTGGCTCTCACACAAACCCAAAACAATCTAAAATAACATTCAGAATGTTACATATTCCATTTCCCACTCATTACAGCAAAGCCGCAACGTCGCCACTCATCTCACTCTGGCCATAACAACATTTCCAAAACCGATCACTTTAATAGGTCACTCAAAAGCTAGAGTCAATCCTTGAACACAGCGTGAATAAGAGACTAAAGTCTCAATGTGTAGCCCTCTCAGGAATAACACATTCCTATTTCGAAAAAAAATAGGGCTGAAACATCCGAGTTCCCAACTCGTAACCTGACGCTATAACTGCTGATAAGCGTCAATACACAACTGAGTAGGTATAACCCACATACCTATTACGTACACAAGGATAACGTCCTAAGAGGTCGATGTACTCGAGGCATAGTCGAAAAAATATAAATGGATACCTGCAATGTATTTTATATACTTAATAATGACATTAGCACCAAAGAACATACGATGGCTACCCGCTGCAGTCGGACCATCAGTCGGTGGTACTAAGCATTACCAAGCATATAAAATAACAAAATAGAATAGTACTCTACCGAGTACATGACAAGATATCAAAGAATCTGGCTCATGGACTTAATGAACACACTAGCATCAGAGAATGTGATGGAAATCCGCCGCGGTCGGACCCTCACTCAAAGATTGCTAGGCGTCATCAAGTAGAAAAGACAACATGACTCAAGGAAAAGACAGGACCTAATGCTCTGATACCAAACTGACAGGACCCGCTCCGGATTTCACCCTGAAATCCGGATAAGGTCCTGCGGGGACCACCTTAAGAGAGATTTCACCTAAAAATCGGCATGACCTCTCTTAAAATGGACAACCCTCACCTGTCAAATACACAAAACATTTCTATAAAAACTACCCTGACTCTAGGAGCCACCTGCTTCCCCAAGATTCCAACAACTTCTCAACACAAAAGTAAAATCACTTTTAAAACATCTACAATTTATCAGAGCATTCTACAGAAAGTAACTAAGGATACAAGAATCAAAAAGATAAAGGATCAAAAGATCCTACCGAGCGAAAGCAATACTGACGCTGACTATGCCTCGACCTGAGTATCTTTGACCTCAACTACTAGTCTGCACACTGGGCAATTTAAAACGAAGGGCCCAGGGGAAAGTAAATTAAAAACGTTAGAGTGACTGGATAAAAATAAAATAATTTCAACTAATACTTTTAGTTAAAGACATTATATCACTTTCCCACATTTTCATACTAATCGGAAAATCACAATGCATGCATATGTATATATAAACGTACCCCATTTTATGAAAAACTCTATTAAAACAACTCAGCCTCGCTGACAACTCAAATAAACAAAATTCCTTTGTTTATATATATATATATATATATATATATATATATATATAAAAAAAATCATAACCATTTGAAAATCAACTTATAATACATCTCGATCAATCTCTTTGGTCATATAAAATCTCAGTTCCACTGGTTCGGGAATCTATGAAATACCGAAAGCCTCATAGAGGAAATATTCCCGAAACTAGATAATATAAAAATATAGAAATCTTAATCCACTGCTTCGGGAATCTATCAAAAGCTGAAAGTCTCATAAATGAAATATTCCCGAAGCCACATCATATAATCGTATAAAAATCTCAATCATGACATATAATAATATAAAAATCTCAATCACGTCATATAATAATATAAAAATCGCAATCGACTGATGCGGGAATTTAATAAAAACTGAAAGCTTCACAGAGGAAATATTCCCGCAATCACAGTGAAAAACATCCTCATGACCAAATCCCATTGGCCATGCAACAGGGAAATGCCTACCCACCACTGGAGCCTCGTCAGGCTCTGGTCCGAGAGTCCTATTGACTCCCCCCGTGTCTAAGTCTACTACCTAGACACGTCACCGCCTCAATATATACAACCCTACGTCGACCACCGAGCGTGAATCTGACCTATATGGTCAAGTCGTCACCTCGCGTGGGATGAGGCTCCGCTAGCTAGCATCAATGTAATAATAACGTGGACCCTCGTGTGGTGAAAACAAATCTCGAAATACATTTCCCCTGATAAATCATCAACCATCTGAGGCTCATAATCATATAACAATATTCTAGCCTCCAGATATACCCATGAATCCCCGGCAAATCAACATGCCGTAACATAAGTACCCGGCAATCACCATGCCGTAAAATCAAATCAAATATACGTAAATCCCATCGACATGCCTCGCATGTTAGAAAAATCATAAATAATAAAATCACAAAAATCCCCGGAATTTCATTCCGGTCTTCTGATTAACATACTCAAAATATTTCGAAAATATAAAACCACATGGAAATCTCATTTCCCAAGGAAATAGCAAAATCCAATATAAATATCATTACTGTCGATAAAACGAAACCATACATTCCTTAACATATCTTTTTCTTTTCTCATATAATATTTCATACTTCAAAATCATTTAATCGAAATAAATTTCATTTTTAAAAGAAATTTCATTTCAATAAAATAATCATGCATGCATTTGTTTAAAAATAAAAATCCACTCACTGTACTGTCGAACGTGTCGATACCGCGCTCTCGTCCTGCCGAACTTCTCGACCTGAAATAGGGACGAAATTCTAAATATTACAAAACTCGGAATTTAATTAAAATCGATAAATCTACGGACGTCCTCACTCGTCCGAAACTTCCAATTTTTCCTTTTTCACTTATCGGTATAGGAATTTCGCCTCAATACCGAATAATCTAAGTCCGAAATTACTCAGGACACCCACTCCGTGTCCGATTAATTCTTTTCCCAGTTATTCCGTCGTAAAACCCTTTTTATCAGCTTTTAACCTTTTTACGGTAAGTCAACAGTAATAATCCAAGGTCAAACAGTAATTCTGAAAGTCAAACAGTAAATGGTTAAAATTCAATTACTATTTACCATTTACTGTTTACTGTTTACTGTTTACTGTTTACTATTTACTTTTACTGTTTACCTTTTTACTTTTCACCTTTTACCATTTTACTTTTACCTTTTTACTGTTTTACTATTTACCGGTTACTGTTCATCGTCTTTAACCTCACGCCGCCGGAACAGCGCCGCCGCTGCCGGCGCCACCGGAGGTCAAAAACACCTCCGATCGAAGCCAATTTCATCCAACACAATTGCCACCACCTCGGGGACTCGTCCCCGCCTACAAAAACAGCCCCAGCCGCCGCATACGGCGGCCGGCACGGCGGCCGAACCTCCCCAAAGTCCAATTTCTCCAAAATCGACCGATCGAACCCCAAATTACACTCAAACGACTCCAATCAACATCCTAAACTCGAATTCAACCTCCAATTACACCAAAAACAACAAATACACAACCTCCACCAAAATTCACAAAAACCCTAAAAAATTCAAATTCTAATTTCTCCTTACCTGGTGCAATTCGGTTCAATTCCTACCGAGGAATGATTGCACACGTCAAGGTCATCCATTCCCCCCAAGAATCGGGCCAAGAAGTGGCCGGATGAGGGAGAACCGACCCGTCGGTGGTGGACTGTTTCGGGCACCGTACGGCCGAACGGCGGCAATTCGTGCCACACCGCTGCCACAGAAAGGAAGAGAAGGCTGAGCCGGTCCGAATGGGACCCGTGCGCCAGCCCAGTTCGGCCGGACGGTGGGGGTTCGGCCGGAGTCGGTCCGGAGTCGGGGGAGAGGAGAGAGTAAGAGAAGGAGAGAAGGAAAAGAAAAAGAAAAAGAAAAGAAAAGAGGAATTGCCGTTTCGGGAAAAATCCCGACTATTTATACTCGTCCAAAAACGGTAAAATCCCGTTTTTACGTCGTAACTTTTTCGTACAAACTCCAAATTGGGCGTGCTACCTGTCCACGAACTCGTTTCAACGTCCTCTATCTTATCATGAAACAAAAACCTCGATCGGGTCAACTTATTTAAAAGTCAACATTTAGAACTTCCGATTTGTAAAAACTATTCCCGATGAGTAAAAGTAGAAATAAACCAGTTAAAAAGGAAATTCGAGGTTCGGGTCGTATCAATATGTACCGAACATATCGGGCGGTCTGATTAATATGTGGACGTTTCCTCCAAATTGTCGGTTTATAATGTGACTACTTTATTTCTAACCTAATATAAATGTTAGGATACATTGGTAGACAATTCATGATCAACAACTCAAGTTCGTGGTATGGTCAATCAGACCGGCAGATGTGATCGATACATATTTTTAGGCACCATGTAATAATTTCAGTCAATTAGGACTCTGTTTGACCATATGAACTTCTGATCAACCGAAAAAAGGTCATTAATCCATCACAAAACCGTATTGACCAAGGTTCTCGTAAATTGGTTTCCGGATTCCGACTGCCCAACGTAGATCCCCATAATTACGTGGTTTAGAAGATGTAAATATGTTTCAGCCTTCACAACTCGGGGATAGGTCCACCCTTAGGACATATTAATGATGTTTTCGGTTTTTATGACATCCGGACAGTCAAACGGAATCCAAAGTGGACGAAATTTTTACAGGCTGGCTAAATATATGTACGGAGAACACCAAACGATCCGATTAATGTCTAGACATTCCCTTCATGTAGTTGGTTCATAATCTAGTAACTTTATTTCTAACCTAATATAAATATTATGATATATTAGTGGACAATTAAGATGATCTTATTACAAATACTATAAAGATCTAATCGATCAACATCATAACAAAGGACACAACTTGATGAGTGTGTTAGAATTTTTGGTACATTTTTCCGACACTCAAATTATTTATTACGTTATTTCAAAGTTTACAGTGATTGTTTAAAGACCTCATCAAATTTTCTTGATTTGTTTTTATTTGTGAGTCTATAATTTAATAATATATAATTAAAATACACTTTGCTTGTAGTCTGTGACAATTTCTGGAGAATTTTTAGGATATCGTAGCTATTTATAAAGCAATTTTGAACTTATGAAAATATAGTAATTAATTTGAAAAAGTAGAAATTTTTTGTGGTGGAAGACTGCGTGGACAAAAACGTGCCACATGGCGCAGATTTGATTTTTTTTTATTTATTTTCAACATTCATAAATCTTTCAAAAATCATAGTAAATAGCTCTGGTGCTCAAAAAAATCTTTAACAATTATCAAGCTCTCATGGTGATGCGCTGTGTTCACCCATATAAAAATTTAAAAAAAATTATCTTCGGGCGACACGGTTCTTTTTAGGGAGGAAGGAGGATACATGGAACAGCTTGTTAAAGAATTTACACAGTAAGCTGCAATTGTGCAATATTAAAGTGCAAATAGATTAGTTTGTCAATTTGTTTTAATATCTGTATGAAGTCCAAGTTGTGTGATTTGCATTTGCTCTATTCCATAAAAGTGGTACTCATTTTCATGTAACTGGGCATGAGAACATAGCATGACGTGCTTTGATGTTATTATCTGGAGTACATAGAGGGCAAAAGCAACTAGATGATCATCACCACATATAGCAGCTGTTATTGAATGATATAAGTAATTAACAAATAAACACGTAAATTAAATGGGCATATGTACATGATTTATCTTATTACAAGTTTTTATGTGATGGTTTATTTCTACCCTAACCCCCACATGACACACACTCTCTGTTTGTATGTCTCATTTCATTATACATTTGTAAATAATAATTTTAAAATAAACAAACAAATATTTTTTTTAATGGAAAAACTTCAAATAAATTATAGTAGTGTAAACTTAAGAGAGGACTCATGACCAGGATGCAAACTGCGAAAGTCATTTACATCTCCCAAACCACATAATTTTTGTCACTGAGCGTGTGCGGCCGAATCTCAAAAACTCATTCAGCAACACTCCGGTCAATGGGATCTTGTTATTTAAAAATGCATCTTTTTGGGTTGACCGGAAGTTTAGAAGGTCAAACGAGGTCGTAATTGGATGAAAATTTGACGAGGTCCCTAAATATATATATATATATATATATATATATATATATATATATATATATATATATATATCACATCGTATAGTGTCGATTGACCATACTCAAAACTGGGGTTGTCGATCACCAAAGTGTCTACTAATGTATCATAACCTTTATAATAGGTTTGAATAAGGCTGGGCTCGGTCCCAAACCGACCTATTTAGTCACGGGACCGGGACCGGGACAGGATACAGAATTTCGGGCCGGTTTTTTTCTTAAATATTCAAGGCCCGGTTCTTGCCGGTCCGGGCCGGTCCGTCTGTCCTTTCGGTCCCAGATTAGCAACATGCCAACATGTTCCTGAAAATCAGAATATTTGGAAATATCAACTCAGCAAAGTTCAAAATAAAGCATTTCAAAACAGTTTTTCAAATCTCCAAAGTCCAAAGTTTAAGACAGCAACTCAGTAACTCAGCAACAATTTCTCAAATCTCCATCATATCAAGCTCTTATCCTACCATGTGAGCTTCCCATTGTTTTCCCGAGCTATGGATCATTTAGCGGGTGTCTACTGGAAGTTAAAAGCCCTATGAGAATATCAAGTTCATACTAATAGTATTAAACATCAAAGAAAAGATTGAGCTCTGTCTCAACCTGTATATTTCCAATTCTGTGTGCTTTACTTTTAATAGACAAAAACAAATAAAATTAACGAGAAAAAGTAATTGAAAGTAAAAACTATCCTCAATAAAATGTTTTAAGAAAAGCAATCGACATACAGCTGAAATAAATTTAAGACTAGAGAGCTAACTGTTTTACTGTCTTTGGAGAATATTTCATATGTCTCTTCTAGATCATATACAAGAGCTGGAGAGTACAACCTACAGCGATTCTCCTGCAAATCTTGCTTTACAGGGTTATACAGTCCATTTCAGTCTGCATTTATATCTTTTTCTATAATTTAGCAGGTTGGATTCCCAATGTACCAAATCGAGAAGCTAACTCGAATTCAGAGATTCTTTGTATTTTTCCACATTTAGGATCAATCCATTTCAAAGAAAGCAATAAAGACTAAGTACAGAATTCAATAACAACTAATATAAAAGCACTAGCATTGGTAACGAAACTAAACAAAGCCTTGAATTCATTATCAAACTATGAACTAATCGCAGTGGCATTAATCTTTCAACCATATGAACAGTAGTAGCATCATATGAACACTCAATTCAATACCAAAGATCAAATCTTTTTCGAACCTTAACCCTGAAAAGTACAGAATTAAGTGACAAACACACTCACCTTATACCCTGATTACTCCATTGCGCAAAAATTGGGCGAAGTCGGCGTCTCGGCGAACTGGAGAAGTCGAGATTGGAGATTTGGAGAAGACGAACTGGAGAAGGCCGAGCAAACTGGAGAAGGATAAGAAGCGATCGACGAACTGGAGATTGGAGAAGGCCGAGTGAACTGGAGAAAGCTGAGAAGAGACGAACTGGAGATTGGAGAAGGCCTGGCCGAGCTGCAGCGAACTAGAGAAGGCCGAGCCACACCGAGCTGGAGAAGGCCGAGCCGCAGCGAACCGGAGATTAAGAGATTGGAGAAGACGAACAGTGGAACACGAACTGGAGAGAGTCGAGAGAGAAGCCGAACTGGAGAGAGTCGAGAGATAAGCCGAACTGGAGTCTGTAGTCTGTCCTCTACAGTGTAGGGATTTTGTAATTTTTAATTTTTTTTTAACCCTATCGGGCTTTCGGGTTTTAAACCTCAAAAGTTTAATGGACCGATCCCGACCCGGAAAATTGAAGGACCGGCCCGGCCCGAGAATTGGCTGTAATTTTTTTTCAAGAAACCGGCCCTAACCGGCCAATTCGGCTCAGTTTTTCCGGTCCAACCGGTTCCCACCGGGTTCAGTGCCCAGCCCTAGGTTTGAAAGCAAGTTTTTGCATTCTGAAGCGACTATATGGAGGAAACGTCTAGTAAATAATCGGCACCGACCGATGTGATTTGTACATTTATTTAGAGACCTTGTATAAATTTCGTGCACGGATCTCGTCTGACCGTCACAATCTCCGGTAAACCAAAAACGCCACTAATATGTCCTAAGAGAGGACCCATGACCGGGATGCGAATTGCAAAAGCCGTTTACATCTCCCAAACCATGTAATTTTCGTCACTGAGAGTGTGCGGCCGAATCGCAAATACTCATTTAGCAAGGCTCCGGTCAATGGGATCTTGTTATTTAAAAATGCCTCTATTTGGGTTGACCGGAAATTCGGAAGGTCAAACGAGGTCGTAATTGGATGAAAATTTGACGATGTCTCTAAATATATATATAGATCACATCGTATGGTGTCGATTGACCATACTCAAAACTGGGGTTGTCGATCACCAATGTCTACTAATGTATCATAACCTTTATAATAGGTTTGAAAGCAAGTTGTTGCATTATGAAGCGACTATATGGAGGAAACGTCTCGTAAATAATCGGCACCGGCCGATGTGATTGGTACCTATATGTAGGGACCTTGTATAAATTTTGTTCACTTCGGACCTCACATGACCGTCAAAATCTCCGGTAAACCAAAAACACCACTAATATGTCCTAAGGGAGGAGCCATGACCGCGATGCGAACGGCAAAAGCCGTTTACGTTTCCTAAACCATGTAATTTTCATCACTGAGCGTGTGCGGTCGAATCGCAAAAAAATCATTCAGCAAGGCTCGGGTCAATGGGGTCTTGGTATTTAAAAATTATTCCACACCCGATTAGAATACCAACGACATGCTATATATAATTATTGCTAAAGCAACACAAGTGAATGATTAACGCATTTGCCATTCGAATGGATTTGACAGGCACCAAATTACGCTCCTTTTGGGAATTGACGTTAGTGAAGTGATCAGACTGGTATGTCATAAATGTTGTCGTCCGTCCCAGTTGGGGTCCCAGTTTTATATTGAGAAGAGCATGAGTGGAGCAGATAATCTGAACATGTTGTGGACCTATAACGAAATAGGTTTTAATCATTCCACACACGAATTAACATGCTGTGGCAAAAATTCTACAAGATTCAGGTCAAATAATTAACTTATTTTTACTTATAAACAAATTAACTACTTTCCACTCTCTTACACTAAACCCGAAACGCTAAGGTTTTCCACCCACTTGTCCTAAATTTATATAAATGAACCCTAAACCCTCAATAATTCCTAGCGTAATGATTTATTTGACATTAACTCATACACTTGTCCTAAACCGTATAAAAAATTCCTAGGGAAAAGGTCGATTTGACATTAACCCCTAAACTTGGCTCTGTACTGATATGATGCTACCATCATTCACTCAACCATCACTCAACCACTATAATACAATATTGACCAATGACAAACCATGCAAACCCTATACCTATTTGTCTCATGCATAGAAATTGTTACACGCACACGGCTCAAGGGGAAAGGTGATTTAACACCACCAGAATACGTGTTCATCATGATCTCGGGGGAAAACAATTATATGCCAACCTAAACCATAAACCCTAATTCCTTTCACCCAAACATGGAGACGGAGAATTGTAAACCCTAAACCCTAATCCATAATCCCTAAACACTAAACTCTAAACCCTAACCTCTCAAAGTAAACCCTAAACACTATACCCTAATTCCTTTCACCCCAACATGGAGATGGAGAACTGTGAATGAAATTCCATAAACCCTAAACCCGACATTGAAAACCCTATACCATAACCCACAAACCGTAAACCGTTAACTGTAAACCTAAAGGTTTAAACCTTAAACCCTAAACCAAACCCTCAACTATAGACCCTGAAGCCTAACCCTTAAACCCTCAACCGTACACTGTTAACACTGAATTTTAAACCCTAAACCCTAAACCGAACTATGTTGGTCATGATGTTACTCCCTCACATGTACGAAAGTCGTATGTTAGGTTACACGGTTCTGAATGCTATGCCATTAGACGTACGTGTTAGGCATCATGTTTGCACAGTACATTTTTGCTGACTTTGTGGGATTTAGCTATGTTAATATTATGTGTTGTCCAAGCTTGGGACAATATATGGCAACTGCTTAACGATAACGATTTGCGGTTACAATTATACATGGAACACTATTGTCTACAATTAGTACCGGTTACTCGTGGTAATGGTTATCACTATAATTGGTTAAGACGTATACTTTACATTGCCGGGACCGGTTAGCACAATAGATCCGGGCAAATACCTAAATTGTAGTCCGATTCGTATTGGTGAGAACGAAAATTCATTTATGTTTGAGTGAGGACGTGAAACTGGCAAAAATGTGTATGACATTTCAGATTCCCACACTGGGTTTTATAGTGGCACAGACCATCAAGATGTATCCCCCACAGACGGGTACATTGACATCACATTGTTAAGTCAACTTAAGAGGCAATAATGCTTAATCAACACTTAACCGTTTCAATTCCCGTGCATGATGACATGTGTCAATAACTTCCTAACAAGTACAAACTGAAAAGATACACGGGCAGTCCCAACAGATACACTCCTCAAAGACTTCACCTGAGCAATGTCGTGATCCTTTACACCCCGAATCGACCTCATGAACTGCTTGTGTTTGCGTAAAGTCAAATCATGGTTGTGTTCTATCATAAATGACGATACGTAAAATGACAACCCATCCCTCTCTCTATTAAAAATGACTTTTGCCGAGCACAAGCATCTTGACACCAGTCGAGTCTTTGTAGATGACATTTTCATTTTCTTCATGGCACAAAGACTAATTTCACTATTATTCAAACACTCTTTGCGCTTCCCTTGTCTCGAGCACACCATTTCTCTTCTAATAATGGATGTATGACCACTGTTCCAGTCCTGCCGGTGCTTCCTCATGCTAAAGCCTTTTGCCACTGAATAGTATAAATAGAACCTTTCCGCTTCCTTCATATTCCCAAACCTTACATTTTTCAAATCATCAATGGTCAGGTCTCTGTACGGTTTCCCGTTGAACATAGTGCATTCCAATTCATCACAACCATCTGTGCTGCTTTCTTCCATCTCATCTTCTGAATCTACATTAGACTCTCCATTTCTACCCTCTCTTCCACTACAGTTATCGTTCTCTGTCGAATACGGTAAAGTTGACTCCATCACAAACTTGTGCACAAAAACTCTGAAAAACTCAGAACCATTCATTTTCGGTCCGACGTAGAGGAAATTGGGCATTAACATATCTATTCAATCCCCATAAACAGTATAATTAAATCTCAAATCATAATTTACAGACACTCGCTCAAGTAAGATTGATTCAATTTCATACCTTACGACTGGTGAAATTGGACCTCTACTACCTCTTACAACATAACCAACCTCTTCAGCGATACCAGACCATTCGATTATTCCCGATCAACTCTGCAATCAAAATCTCAAATCCATCAATTTGTCAAATCACAACTCATCAAAATTAAGGACACAAAAGAGAGAACGAGAACCCACTTGATGCCCACCACTTTTTGCATAAATTAGAGGCTCTACAATCCTCTACAGTGAGCACGCTGCCGATCGAGACGGCGGAGGTCGGCTGCCCATTAAAGAACGATTATAGGGATGTATGACCATGAAAAGAGGAGAATGGAAGATGAGAGAGGACATGGGAGTAGAGAGATGAATACAGAGGCGTAGAGGGATATGGGATCTGATAGTGGAACAGACCAAGAGAGAGGGATATGAGAGGAGAGATGAGAGATGGGAGCACAGATGGGAGCAGAGATGAACGAAAGGCTTTGACTCTCACTCACCGCTCGTTCTCTCCACTTTTTGTTACTAACTGCCACGTCATCATTTTTAGACTCAAGCAGGGAATAAGCTCTCGTTTCAGTCAGTAGCCCAGACTCCAAAACATGGGATTTGACTAATATTTTTTTTTTCTTCCTAATATGAAATAAGCTAGACTAGGAATCTCATAGAAATTAAGCTAAGCTATGATAGTCTTATGTATGCATCAATCAAAATGTACTTAATTGGTGTATAACAACTTTTAATTTATAATTGTAGGTAGAACCCTGTGATAGTAGTAGGAAACAACAAACTGAACGTACATTATGTCCTTATTGAAAAGGGATTACCATCGAGAACAAAGTAATAAAGAAACAAATAAAGAGCATTAAGAAGCAACAATTCCTCATTCTCTTAAAATAACTTTAACAAATTCTCTATTTTGACTTTTTAACTATTTTAGAAAGTTTATTTAGTTCTTTTTATCAAAATTAGGAGCTATACTAGACTCTTAAGTGGCTATCCATTTTAACTTGTAACTATCTCGCTTCTAAATATAGAGAGCGAGATGAGGCTATCTATAATTTAATACATTCATTTTAAATGATTTTATGTAATATATAACTGCATTTAAAATAATTTTTTTTTAGAAAAATTAATTAATATGTAAGTTCAAAATAGTTAAAATAGAGAGAACGGATACGGACATATTTTTAAACTGGCTTGCCGAAATGACATTTTAGCTATTTTGACTAAAATTTAACTAAAAAATGGCTAACATTGCTAAAGTTACTCTTAAGAATCCCTTAAGTGAACATAGCTCGTTAGATACATGACATTCTCGTAAGATGGCATATCTCTGAGACTACGTGATAGGAAGCCAAAAGCATTTCTACGTTACATTGTAGTATAAAATCCATGTCTATAGTCTGTTACTTTTCTTATTTGATGCATTTGTTAGGAAATCACAATCTTCTAGATTTTCCATAGTTTTTAATGTTGGGCAGGCTTGTTTCTCTTGTCGCCTTATGTTAAGCTTTGCATCTTATTCAAGTTAACTTCGTTAGAGATATATTGCATTATAGTTTATAGAGATTATCCGAGACAAAAGTACAATTGATAATGATCTGCATTTGCCAGAGAAGTTTTCAAAATGTCTGCGTTCACCTAAAATTAACAATGATTCTGCTGTACTGAACAGTTTCTGAACATGGAGTTCAGACAATGGATGCTAGTCCTGGAGCAAGACATAGAATTTCAAGTGGCCATACAGTTAACTGGTCTGGTACTGGGAAACATACCTCTTAAGTTCAGAAGCATCATCAAAGACACAGAAGTTGATGCATTTTCCAACAAATATCAAATATCAGTTGCTTTTCTTATGACCTTATCTTAGTGAACTCTGAAGAAGACTGAAATGGACGATCACTACAAAAGCTTGACACTACTCAGACATAACAAAGTAAGCCGATTCTTCTTTTAAGAAAACATACGGTCCGCTTCCATCTCTAGCTCTTTTCGACAAATGATAATAAACCACCGTGAGATCGTAATTCAGTGAAGAAATTATCTGAGATGATGACATAGCAATCAGGCAAACAAAGAGACCTATTACAATCTGATAACCTGTTGTAATG
Organism: Potentilla sterilis; assembly: GCA_963682095.1. Classification (NCBI taxonomy): domain Eukaryota; kingdom Viridiplantae; phylum Streptophyta; class Magnoliopsida; order Rosales; family Rosaceae; genus Potentilla; species Potentilla sterilis. The sequence goes on from OY821761.1 coordinate 4,817,275, forward strand.
TTGTTAGAGCCTATTTCATGATACTGAAGTCCTAAAACTCCTTCTTGACGTATCATGTGATTCATGAACAAACCAGGAAACTTTTCCCTTCTCGAGCAGACTAATATCAATTCGCGTATATCAATTTTTACCGTTTTAGCCAAACCATTATCACCAGCAGAAACAAATTAAGTCTTCAATAGAACTGCTAAAAAATGCCAGATTCCGAAATCTCCAATATACAAATACTCATCATCACCAAAACAACACATTACAGATTCATTAATCTTGATAATTTTCTCTAACAGATTCAGACAAAGCGCAGAAAATCAATAAACCAAAAACCAATATATATTTTCAGTAAAACTGAAGCAAGTAACCAACCATTACCGGCCGTACACCACTCTATCACAAGTCTCCTTGAGCCACCTGAAGCTCTTCCTCAAACTCCCTTTCAGCTTTCCCTCCACAGTGTACACCTTGTAGCTAGCCACCCTCTTCTTCCTCTGCAGCTCCGGATCACTGAAGCTCCAGCTCTTCGAAACCGACCCGTTTCCAGACTTGCCCTTCTTGAACTTGCTACTGTTGTTGTTGTTATCAATGTTCTGCGTCTTTGGTGGGCATGCATAGGATGCACTGTAGCATCTGAGATCTTGCATCCCATTAATGGCGGAGGGGTTGGGTCCTCCAGCTCCATTGGACCCATTTCCGTAGTAGCTCTCCAGCTCCATTCTTCCATGTCCATAAGATTTGGATCGAAAATCATCCATGGGTATTTGTCACTGGGTTTCAGAAAAGATCTGAGCTTTAAGAGAGTCTCAGTCACTCTCGGAGGATTGTGTCAAAGAGTCAAATTGTACATAATAAGGTTAGTGCGGAGATGGGTACACTTTTACCGGCAAACTGTTGTAAAGTAATGATATTTTTCATTCTCCAAGATATGATTCGCCGGTGAAGTTGACTAAGAGTTTGCTTTTGCTTAGTCGGTGGTATTTCCAAAAGAAATGGGTTTTGTATTGGCTCTGATTTAGTCACGTGAGGATCACGTGACCTGACCTGAGTCATGACCCGGCCGGACGAAAACTATGATGGTCGGATATTAGTGATTGACACTAGTTTTTACTATTTAATGGACCACATCCTTTTATAATGGTGTGGTAAACAAACCGCAAGAACACTTCATAGACGATTGTGGTGAATGACGATTCACCTCTTAAGCACACGAGAAGGTCAGATTGTTATAGGCTTTAGATTCAAACAAGAACTTGCCGTTCATGGCAGGATAAAAATGAACTGGACCAAGAAAACATGTACAAAATTTATAACTATATGTAGACTAGAGATATGCAACTAGGTAATTACTGCTAGTGGTCATTACATTTTGAAGTTGTATGTGGAATTGATTGAATTATCCCAAAAAATCATGCTCAAGATGGAAAAATTTTATCAATCAATGAGTGCGTTGCAACGGATGCGGCATGAAGGTCACCGGCAGCAGCAGAAGCAGCAGCAGCAGCAGCAGCAGCAGCAGCATAATGCCATGAGGGTTGTTGCCTTGTACATGAATATTTAGGGGGTAAATTGCTTCTAGAACTATTGAATCCACATTTTGTAATAGAGAAGGTGAAATTTTACCAGTTTGCCCCTTTCCGATTCATCAAGTCATGATAATATAGAAGCACAGTCATGGGTTGACCAAGAATGCAAAAACTGAACCAAAAGATCATATTTCCAACCTAAACGATGGTAAAAAGGGATATAAAGTTAAGTGGTGAGAGTTACTTTCTCTAACTGAAAGAGTGATCCGAACAAAATGAGCATATATTTTTCTTAACAAGACATACCATCGAATTCTGGAATTTATCCCACAGGTAATTTGTGATCAAGACCAGTGGTACCTGTGATAAGAAAGAAGATAGAACCATTATATTAAGGCATCCACTATCTTCTAAATGAGTATCTCTGTGCTCGTTCAAGATCTCATTTATCTCAAGTATAAACGTTTACAGCAACTTCAATGTTTATACCTGGAACATAATTCCCAAGAAAGCCCACCACTTGAATATGTGACAAGGAACAGCAATGCATAGCTGTAGATGAATCAAAAAGAATATTACATGGTGCGAAAGTGAATAATATGCATCTAAATATTCACTGGAACAGTTTTTCTGAACAGCACAAAACTCAAAGACCAATCAACTGCTATAACGTAGAAGTGAATTTTAAAATACAGCTCTTGTCATCAGGAAAAGAGTCAATAAAGTAACAATAATTTTTGACGAACAAAATGATATACCTCATGAAATATAGCAGATACTAGGAACGCAATTACAACAGCAACTCCCTGAATTGAAAGACATCAGAGAGAGAGAACAATTAATTTGGAAGTTTCTAAACAAGTTAAGTCTTGCCTCATCAAGCATCACTCAAGATGGAATAAAGAAAAATTGGTTACCTTTGGTATTCCATATCGCAAGCAAGGAAAGTATATATGGCGAACCATCCACTTATGCACCGGCTGAAGTGAATGGACACAGTTAATACAATATACAGAGTAATAAATGCTTAAGTATCAAGCAGTTAAAAGTTCAGTCTACACATATATACAAAACTCTAAAATACATGCAACATCTCAGAGCAACTGATGTTGACAACAGTGCCACTTGTAAATGGAACTTATTAATATTAACATAAACCAAACTTGGAACTTATCACCATCACAGATCATAAAAGTAGATATTCAATACCATAATTTAAACAGGTAATATTTACATACATGGAAAATACCCAACGAGCTCACTTAAAGTTAACATACATACCATATTCCACATTCTCCAATACTGATGCGGCAAACAAGCCAGAAGAGCCATACAACAAAAGTCAATGGTCAGAAATTTTATGTCAGCCAAGAACTGTAAGAGGACGAACCACTACCGCATTTCACAGGACATAAAACCTACCTCCTCAACAGTTTTTGCATTCCACCAATCTTTATAGAATTCTCGATCCCCAAAACGCAGCAGCTCAGCAAGAATATTTAACCTAAATTACCAATGATATATGTAAGAAAACGATTTTCTAAAATACAGACCAACATGGGAAAGGCGAGGAGTGCACCGTACATACCAGAGGTGAAAAAAGCAATAGAACATGCATAGCCACACGTATAAACATGGAAGAGAAAGCTTCAAAACCCTCTCTATTGCATATAAAAGGTTCCCCTTTAAAGGATGTTGAGAATTCTTGATAATAGGATTGATGTACTGCAGAGTGCAGACAGATACAAATGTCAAACTCCTCGGTGATCAAAATAATACAAAAAAGCAAAGCTGGTAAAAAGCTGAAATTTCTACTTACTTGTTCTATCATAAATCCCATGACTCCGGTAAAAATGATTAACTTGACAAATTGACGGGACACCCAACTTTTCCGAACAGATGGGGTACGAGGGTAACTAGTCTACAATCATGTGCAGATACATCAGTAAAACCGGTAAAAGAAAGAAAGAAAAACAGAGAGAGGAAAAACAAGCAGAATTAAAGCCACTGTTGACAATACTTGTACTTCATAGATTTCTGAAAGGATAGTATAACTACCTGGTAACATAATGTTGGGGCAACCATGAAGTACGTCAAACTTTTCAAGCAAAGTTCATGAGAGCAATCAACACTTGGAGAACCGGGCACAACATCCACCTAACATAAGACAAAGATTATGAGATTTAAAAACACATCAACGATTGTTGCAAAACACTGAACTTCCATGCAGTAAGAAATCTAAGAACAAAGGGATCATCTGTGGACTTTGAATTTTAGCTTTCCTCACTCTTCGAAATAGGGCAGGAAAAAAAAACTATTCTAATTGTTAATTCAAAAGTTTCTGAGAAGATCCAAACGAGAACTTTGTTCCTACCTTATCAACTGATGGGGTACCCGTTCTCATATCATAATTTGTATGCACAAAGGAGATGAGTTTTAACCACACAATGCAAGCAAAGACCATCAATGTAACGCCGGACAAAACAGCAGAGTCACACCTGAAAAAATAGAAGTTCATTACAGTAACCATCTTAACTGAACATAAGACATCTAAACGATATCAGTAACCAAACGAAGCAACAGCCTCTCCAATTGAATTACACTACAAATCAAGACAATGATTCCAATAGTTTCAATTGAACATATTCAGTAAGAATAAAGAAATGCACGTCAAATGGTGACAGAGCTCAAACCTCCTACAGAGTCTCTATGGCCCGAATTCCCCATTATAGACACCAAAAAACTGGAATGCAACTTAATGAAAAACCAGCACCTACGTTCTATCTTACCTGAGAATAACAAAAACCGGATACAAAAGAGCAGTTGAGGTGATGGCGATATGAAGAGAAACAACGGCCTGTATTGTCAAACCAGCAGTTCATATATCAGATATTGAACATAAAGCACGTCATTATTCCTCAGACTAGAGAAACAACACAATGGATTCACTCACAGATTCTTTTATACGCTTTTCTACTGCTAACTTCTCAACTAGAAAGGCGGCAAGTGGGAAAATAGGAAGAGTAAGACTGCAAGCGAAAGCAAAACACAGAGTAAATATCCCAAATTTATAAACGGGAAAAAAATATAACGAAAGATCATAGCAGAGATAGAACAAAGCATTACCAACACATAAGAAGAGGCCAATCTCGTAATGATCTTGAACTAAACCAAAAACCGGTTTTAATCAACCAACCATACTGCACCAAAACTTAAAAAATTATCAAAGAGATACACAAAGAAGCGGCGTCGCCGAAAGGTATAAAATAATTTCAAAGAAAACAGGATTCGGCTAACCTTCATTAAATTCTCGATAATAAGCCTGCTGTTTACAGCAACAAGTACTACTATACACAGGTTCACAAGACCTGCATGGCTCTGCTCATCAAAACAAACAAGTAAAACTAGCAATCAGAATCAAAGCTCAATGCAGAAACTATTTCTTAAACAAACACATTTTTATTACTTTAAAAACAATCAAAAACGAACTAGCTACAAATTTAGCTTCTACTTGATTTAAAAGCCAAGTTTTAGTCTACCTGTCTGAAAATGGCGTCGGAGCTGAGAGGACTCTCCTTAATTATCCGGTGAGCCGGAATCTCCGAAGGCCGGTAAGCAAACTTCACGCCGGAGCCGCCCCGATCCTCACCGCTCTTCTTCTTCTCCTCCGCGCCACCGTGAGCGGAGTCGACAGAAGCTTCATTCCTCGCCTCACTGGAGGCCGAGTCGGCGAACAATTTGCCGTCCTTAGAATCCGAATCCGCGTCGCCTCTCGCGATCGGCCTCCGCCGGAGATCCGACTCCGCCGCCGCGGGGACGCCTCCGCCTTCAGGCGAATCTGATATCACCATAGAAACACCTCCACCACTACACAGAGAGCGAAAATGAGATAGAGAGAGAGAGCTGAGAGTCTAGAAAGCTCGATGAGGCTTGAGAATTGGCGAAGTGGCGATCAATGTGTGGGAGAGGTGAGCGGTATTTATAAATTAACAAACAAAAGCGAATACACAGAGAGAGAGAGAGAGAGAGAATTTGAGAGTGGTGATGAAGATGAAGATGATGATGTAAGTAAGAGAGTGAAGGTGGGACTGAAATAGAAAGCGAAAAAGATATTGGCCTTCACTCAATCAAAATCAGAGGAAAAACCAGAGCGGCTTGGCGTGAAGCTACAGAGAGAGAGAGAGAGAGAGAGAGAGAGAGAGAGAGCGAGGAGAAGCGCTTGCCTCTTTGGGTCTTGCAGACCTGGTCCCATGGAGGAAATATTTTTAGAGCTTTTTTACGGTTCAGACCCAACCGCTTCCCGGTATCAAAAAGATTAAAAAATAAAAATAAATTAATTAATTAATTAGAACGATATTTTTTTGTGGGTCTAGAGTGACGTTTAAGGAGGGACGGTGTGTTTTAAACTTTTAATTAGCTTAGCGTCAAATGAAGTACATCAACACCATTATGATCTAGATACAGGACCTAATTGGCTGCTGGTTTACTGCATGGTTACTTCTTCTTTCCTTTTTTCTATAAATATAGACAGGTAGTGTGAGAGGATGGGTAAAATGTATGTGTAATATGTGAACATATAACGCGAAATATAATGTGTTTGGACCTTAATCGATAATGTTGATAATGTCACGTGGTAGTCAGTCTGTAACTTTTTTAATGGTCTACACTTTTACCAAATTGATGTCGTTTTCAGTCTTTATATTTGATGATGAAAGAAGCTCAAATAGGCGACCATGCGAACGAGTCGTGCGTCGTGGTTTGATTTAACATCTTGGGCAAGTTTGATAGGCCGACGGTCCCAGGAAAGTTGATACTGTTGATCCCTTTATAGTATATACCATTGTTTAAGATGAACTGCCTCTCCACAAAGTACAAACTATGAAGACTAAATAATTCAAAGGCCCATTACCATACCATTAAGTGTAGAATGGTCAGAACATGAGGAAAACCCCACAAATAGGTCTGAAACTCATCCATCACCGTTGAAGACCATGCACACTACTATAAAGTATAAACCAACCATCGGAGTCATTCGTATGGAACTTAGGAAACTTATAAACCAAAACCAGGAAAAACTAGGAAACCCAAGTACATACATTAGGAACTTTAGCAGCTTAATACCAAAACAATTCGGGCAATGATGGATTTCACATTGCAGATGTACTTGTACCACTTAAATAATCATTCCAAAAAACTGAAGAACAAGGCCTATAACTAATAATAGAGAATTTGACTGTCTTACTAAGCAGAACTTTTTTCAACCAACTTTTTCACATCAGAGGAGATCAGCAACATTTGAAGGCAGCTCTTCCACCGCCACATTGTAGAACTTCTGGATATCATACTGCATCCTCTCATCATCCTTTGTGACAAAGTTGATTGCAACTCCCTTCCTACCAAATCGTCCACTACGACCAATTCTATGGAGATAGTTCTCAGGCTGGGTGGGGAGATCATAGTTAATAACAAGGGAAACTTGTTGTACATCAATACCACGAGCCAATAGATCAGTGGTGATGAGGACACGAGATGACCCGGAACGGAATTCTCTCATGATGATGTCTCGGCTGTTCTGGTCCATGTCTCCATGGGTGGCAGAGACTGTATGATCCCTGCTTCTCATTTTGTCAGTCAGCCAATCAACCTTGCGTCGAGTATTCACGAAAATCACACTCTGGGTAATGGCCAAGGTTTCATAAAGATCACACAAAGTTTCGAGCTTCCACTCCTCCTTGTCCACATTGACATAAAACTGTTTAATTCCTTCCAGGGTGAGTTCATCACGCTTCACAAGGATCCTCACAGGTTTGTTCATGAACTTCCTTGTGATCTCCAGGGCCTCAGGAGGCATTGTGGCAGAAAACACACCAACCTGAATCCTTGATGGGAGAAGCTGGAATATATCATAGATCTGGACAGATAAGAGAGTTCAATTATCAAAACTGAATAAAACAATATGAAGCAATTAATCACTTGTACAAAAGGAAACACCAATTAGAACTACAGCAAGATATACAATTCACTGATATGACAACACAAACTCAGTGAAAATACCCTGCATAGCAATAAATGCAGGATATCCTCACTGATCAAAAACCATAAATAAATATGTAAAATATATAAACAAACCTGGTCCTTAAAACCCCGAGAGAGCATTTCGTCAGCCTCATCAAGAACAAACATCTTAATATGATCAGGGCGGAGTGATTGTCTTCTTAGCATGTCTAAAACACGACCTGGAGTTCCCACAACAGCATGAACTCCACTTGCCAAAATGCGTTGGTCTTCACGAATAATAGTTCCACCAACACAAGCATGCACCCTGACACCAAGATAATCACCAAGGGCCCTCATGACCTTCTCTATTTGTTGGGCAAGCTCTCGAGTGGGTGCCAGAACCAATCCCTGGCACTCGGTCACTTTATAGTCGAGCTGTTGAAGAATACCAGAACAGAAGGTCGCTGTCTTCCCAGTTCCGGATTGAGCCTGCTGAATCACATCAAGGCCCTGGATGAAGGGGACGATTCCCCTTTGCTGAATGGCCGAGGGTTTCTCAAAACCTGGATAAAGAGTAATCATGTGTTCAATCATTCACCAATCCAGAAAGAAAGATGAAAATCAATAGAACTTCAGTATGAAATCAAGGTACAACAAGTATGTCAAATTTCAAAGTTATATACTTATATCATACTGATATATATATATATAGAGAGAGAGAGAGAGAGAGAGAGAGAGAGAGAGAGATTATTTACCATAAGCATAAATTCCCCTGAGCAGGTTTTCTTGCAATCCCATGGAATCAAAACTGTCGTAAACTTCATCGTATGATGTAAAAAAATCTTGTCCTTCAGCTGTAAGCCTGTTAACAATGAATTCCCCATAAGAAAGTAAAAAAAGGACAATAGTCGAATCACACAAGCCCACATCTCTCCCCAACCAAAGATGTGCTTTGTACTTCAAAAAACATGTGGTAAAGTTAAAAAGAGAAAACTACAGGAAGTGACAGAATTCTTACAATTCCATCCTGTTGTCGAACTGACGAGTATCAAATTGTGATCCTTCAGGTGCCGCCATGACTGCAAGAATACACAACAACATCATTAACAATTCTTGCAAACCAAATGCGAAGCTTGAAACAAAAACCATACAGTAGAAGAAAAAAGCAGTACTATATAAGCTTATACAAAGGCACGACACCAAAAACACTCCACTCTAATGCATCAAAGAACCGAAACAAACAATTTCGATACCAAACAAACAATTTTCATTTGATACAAAGCATCAATATAGCTTCAATGAAGAGAATGCAGGAGATATCTAATACATAACACCATCGAACACAGATACTTGCATAAAACTAAACCTAATCTGAGAAACAAACCAGAGCAAAAGAGACTGATCCAGATTCTACCAGTTTTTTTTTTTTTTTGGGGGCGGGGGGGATGGATGCAGTAGGGGGAGAAGAGAAAGAGGGACCTTAGAAAGCGAAAAGTTAAAAGAACAGAGAGCAATACCTGTGAATGATGATGATAATTGGTTCGAAGAGAAATAGAGATTGATCTTGTTCGAAATTGAAGGCTAGGCCACGAAGTTGAAGCTTTGTGCGTTAAAAGAGTTAATTTGTATAATCGTCCCAACTCAGGGCTGGGTGCTATATATACGAGACGATATGAGGACCCCGAGTCCGTGTAGGAGAATCTGAGTCCGTTTGGGTCGGTGACCCATTTCATTTAATATATATATTCCTTTGGGTTGACCCAAATTGTTTCATGTGTATAGAAAGCTCTTCTCGAATATTCAAAGTTTAATTTCAGTAGTGAAAAACGATATCACAGGAGTAAATAGGCGCACCAAATATGTTGGTTACATTTACAACGAGAAGGTTCTTCATTTGGTCCTTACAGGGTTTTACCCACCGGAACCTTCCTAACATTGCAAGACTTCAGGCTTAAGAACAGATCATCGCCAGAGCTAAGTAATCCGCTGCTTTCACATTTCAAGCACACCAGACAAACTGTAGAAGATAAGTGAGACCTCTATTTAAACACATTTGCAGCCGAATGTGCACAGATGGCTTCCGAACTGGGAAATAACATCCACAACTCCTCCGTAACCTCCTATTGCTGTAACCTGAACAAAGGAATGGTGCGGTGGCATGAGAAAAGAGAACATAATTTCATGACTAACAATTGTTATAATCGTGTACTAAAAGGATCCGCATTTTGAAACATAAGAAAGCCAGAAAGATTGTTCAAGTAAGAAGTGCATGATCAAGCTAAATTCTTACCCCAGATGCATGTAATGAGACAGAAAAGGCTGACTGAGGAGCACATTGCATTTGTGAAAGAATCACCCCATTTATGTCAAAACGGCTTAGTAGAGGCTCTGCTCCGACAGCTAATATCTGGGAGGGAGAGAGTCAAAAATGACTAGCGAGTAAAATGAAGCCTACACAAACATGGAATTCTCTTCTAGAGAAATATGGAAGCAAGTTGCTCTAGTTTTGTATGACACTAGATAGTAGCAATAGCAGCAAATCATATAGAGAGGGGAGAAGCTCACTTGATTTTCATCAAATACTACATCCTGTACAGATGCACGAGTTGAAGTCCTTGAAATGCATTCAGAAGCAGGTAGATTCCAAACTGATAAACTCTGACCACTACCACAAGCCTATAAAACAAAAAGAGATCAATCAGGTAATAGCAGAAACCAACTAGAAGAAAAGAATCATTTGAAGATTAAGCGGCATGAAGGAAAATGAGACTAATTACTTCCGCTTGTCATATATATGCTTACCAACCAGCTTTCACTTGCATCAAGAGCAATGCAACTGATACATGACCGTTTCACTTTAGTATTCTTTGCTGGCTCAATCACTTTAACAGACTTTCCACTTTTGCAATCTGCGTAGAAACCATACAACACCCAATAAGAACAATTCCATGTCACTAATTATCTAGACAAATGTATTGGTTGAAAACAGGACTGTACAACTGTACTAACTATAAAAGAACCAAACATTGTTACTACAGAGAATTCATCCCTGAACATCTTTTTGACTTAGTCCTTGAAAATAGAAATGATCGGTTCTTACCCCATATACGTGCTGTCCCATCCTCTGAACCAGTTATGATCTGAATTCAATTCTCACTTCTCAGAAATAATCTATAAGGAATGTAACAACAAAATTAGAAAGAAGAATGTAGCTTCACCTGATTTGTAGAGTTTCGGGCAACTACAGAATGCAAGTAGTCTGAGTGCCCCTTAAAGATCATTTTGACTTGACCTGTTTCCTGAAAAAGTTCCAACAAAATTTATGCTGGAATTAAAGAAATAACAATGTGACATCATGGAGGCTAATTGAAGTACATCTTCTTGCACTAACTTCATAATATGAGTTCACCTTCAACAAATACATACCACATCCCAGCAATAGACACAAGAATCACCAGCAGCAGAAAAAATGGATCCTTCCTGTTGTAGTAAATCAGGGATTAATACACTTTGACAACATACTTGACTCCACTGCTCATAAGAACACAATATAGAAACTTTTGAGCGAAAAATTCACGTACTTGATTATTAACTGCAAGAGCATTATTTTCAGGAATTGGAGATAAAGCCCCCCAAGGACCCCTGAAAAGACATCAGTCAATACTGTACAAGACATGTTAAAGAGAGTAACCTAGTGAACATCATAGAGCATGTCATAATTCATAAAACATAATCGGCAAACACAATATTTAATGTCTTTCTTCCAGTAGGATTATTCAAGTTTTAAGTGACTTCCGGACGCAAATATGGTGTTCACCTCAAAACTAAAGAAAACTATTACATGTTGTAGTTACATATCAACATAACTCAGCTGAAACTCTACTTATCATACACTAGAATCCGTGATTAGAACGAAAGATAGGCAGGAAACCAGGTGGCTGTTTAATAACTTACTTATGTTGAGGATTCACCAGGTCAAGTACTGGCTTCACTTGGTCTCCTACACATACAAGAAGAAGAAGAAGAAGAAGAAGAAGAAGAAACAAACAACTTAAGTGAGAGAAAGTGCATAAATTGAATCAAATTCAAGATGGTCTATGAAGCAACATATCAAATTGAAGCAAGAATAACATACCTTGCAAATGACTAGGCACCTCGGACTTTACGCAATCCTTCCACCTCCATCCTCGAATTCGACCATCATCACCACAACTAGACAAGTAATAATCCGACAAAATCAAGCACCTCAACTAAACCAAAACTAACGAAACTACCAGAACATAAACTACAACAGCAACCAGTACACAATGTACCTTAGCAGCGTGGCCTCCTCTCCGTCGCCATAAAACTTAACATCATAAGTAGGCCCCTCATGAGCTCGAAGAAAGCAACTAGGTTCCGCCATCAACAAGCTAACACAAAAAATCCAAAACACAATCATCGTCATCATCAATATCACAATTTCCAAACATTCAAAACGACGCCGTACAGTTAGCAAAACTTACTACGGAGCCTTCACATTGCTGAAACCCAGCGGCTGCAACCAAACCAATTTCAACTAAATGAATAAATATGATAATGAAATTAATAATAATAATTTATGAGTGTGAAGAAGTAGTTACGAGATTGGAGACGAGGGAGGAGATAGAGTAGGAGGAGACGGATCCGTCGCTGGAGGCGACGACGATGACGTCAGGATTAGGTTTAAGGGAGGGAGCCCAGGCGGTTCGGAAAACGGTTCGGGTTTGGATCTCGCGGTCCTTTAGGATGGTTTCCCTGTAGGTTTCTTCGTCCCAGTTCGTTGCGTCCCCGCACATTTTGATTTTGAGCTTTGTCAAATTTCACAGAGAAGACCTGTTATTGACTTGTGACTCGCCCCCGTTTGGCGCAAAAGGGAAGTAATTGGGCTCTATTGATATTATTTATAACCTTAGGGGCCCTATTGATATTAAACAGAAAGTGGAGGGCAGCAGACGCAAAACCGTGAAAGTCCTCGTTTGGTTTGGTTTGGTTAATTATACTGTGATACAACACTACCCTCTCGTATTCTACCAATCTCAGCGGCATCTTCAAAGCCGCTTGCTTGCTCTCCTCAAAAACCCTAAAGATTCTCTCTCTCTCTCTCTCTCTCTCTCATTCTTCCCCTAAATTCCCAACTCAAATTTGAGATCCACACAACCGTAATCGCACAATCGCCCAAGTAAGCTCCATCCACTCTGATTCTATTTCTTAATAGTTCCTAACTTTTCTGTCTTAAATTTCACAGATCTGTTTGATTACTGCTGTATTAGATTTACTCTCAGATTCATTGATTGCATGTAAAGATAAATTTACAGTTCTGGGTTTGGTTTGAGCTTAGACGAAGAATCTAAAGATGAAAGCTTTATAGACTGTTTAAGCTTTTGGATTGGAAACAGTTTGCTATCTTAATTTTGATTGGATTCTTAGATGTTTATTGTTGTCTGAAATTGGTTATATTTGTGCTTCAGATAATTTGAGTTAAGTAGTTGAAAATGGTTGATAACAATTCGCCACCTGGGTCCCCTAAAGAAGCTGATCATGATTCAGAGGCTAACGCTGTTGTTAAGGATGACAGCTCACTAGAAACGATAGTCCGAAAGTTCCAGGATTCAATGTCTGTTGGGAAGAGGCACACATTTTGGGAGACCCAGCCGGTTGGGCAGTTCAAGGATCTCGGTGATGTGAGTCTGCCCGAGGGGCCGATTGAGCCCCCGACCCCATTGTCCGAGGTCAAACAGGAGCCTTACAATCTGCCGACTCAGTATGAGTGGACCACGTGTGATCTGGACTTGGAAGAGACCTGCACTGAGGTCTACAATCTGTTGAAGAACAATTATGTGGAGGATGATGAGAACATGTTCAGGTTCAATTACTCCAAGGAGTTTCTTAGGTGGGCTTTGCACCCTCCGGGTTATTATAGGAGCTGGCATATTGGTGTTCGTGCAAAGACGAATAAGAAGCTGGTTGCTTTCATTACTGGTGTTCCTGCTAGGATCCGGGTCCGTGATGTGGTTGTGAAAATGGCTGAGATTAATTTCTTGTGTGTCCATAAGAAGCTCAGGTCAAAGAGACTTGCACCTGTCATGATCAAGGAGGTCACAAGGAGGGTTCACTTGGAGAATATTTGGCAAGCAGCTTATACAGCTGGAGTGGTTCTCCCAACTCCAATAACGACTTGCCAGTACTGGCATAGGTCTTTGAACCCAAAGAAGCTTATTGATGTTGGGTTTTCAAGGCTTGGTGCAAGGATGACTATGAGCCGAACCATAAAGCTATACAAGTTACCAGATTCACCAGTTACTCCTGGATTCAGAAAGATGGAACTTCATGACGTCCCTGCTGTTACTCGATTGCTTAGGAACTACTTGAGCCAGTTTGTGGTTGCACCAGATTTTGATGAAAATGATGTCGAGCATTGGCTTCTCCCAGAGGAGAATGTGGTGGACAGTTACTTGGTGGAGAGCCCGGAGACTCATGAGATCACAGACTTTTGCAGCTTCTACACTCTTCCTTCATCGATCCTTGGCAATCAGAATTACTCAATCTTGAAGGCTGCTTACTCATACTACAATGTAACGACTAAGACTCCATTGCTTCAGTTGATGAATGATGCTCTTATTGTGGCAAAACAGAAGGATTTTGATGTCTTCAATGCATTGGATGTGATGCAGAATGAGTCTTTTTTGAAAGAACTGAAATTTGGACCCGGTGATGGGCAACTTCACTATTATCTTTACAATTACCGGATGCGGAATGCATTGAACCCCGCAGAGCTTGGCCTTGTACTGCTATAGATTTTCTGTCTCTGTTTTGCACTGCAAACTGAAAAGTTTGATTTGGTGTTTTTGTTTTGCTGGCTAGGTACCTGTTGCTTTTCATTTGTCTTGTTCATTTGCATCAACACAACAAAGATTTGAGATTTTGTTATGCATTTTTAGAGAACCAGTGACTTGTAATGCTTAGGCCATTGCGCTGTGCCGTTAGCAATGCAAATGTTCCTTTTGAGGTTTTTTGTCCCTTTAAAGAAAAGCTTCCTTGGAGCAAAAATTGTGTTTACAACTCATTATTCTGTTTGATCGTGTAAAGCGTGAAGGCATGATAGCAGTATATGCTATATGCCATGCCCCTTTAAGTTTCCCGTTGTTGCTTTCATCCTTTTGTGTAAGATCATAAACGAAAATGCTTGCTTGGTCGACAATTAGAGAGTATAAATTCCTTTCTAATCTTTAACTCGTTATGATTTCTTTTTCGGGATATAAGGTTCCATTTCACCTGTACTAGTGAGTCACAAAATAACTGGCTATAAGGTATTAAGAATCAGAGAATCTATGCTGATAGACAGATCAATCAATATAGTAATTCCCAATAATCCTTATTAGAAAAATGGGCAGCAAAAGTATTTGCTCGATTGTACCTCAGGAGCAAATGAAACTATCATAAAACTTTACAAATTCTTTAATCAAATTCTTTAATCACAGGGGTCATCTACTAATTGGATAGCATATCCATTCAGATGTTACACGAGCAGAAGAACTTCACCTTGCAGACCTGACAAAGTGGGAACAACATTAGTCAAAGAAATTGGAAATTCTGTGATCAACAACACTTCATCTGTTGAATAGAGAACAGCATATAGTAAATGCCGAAATTTTATGATAATTAAGGTCCTAATTAAAAAAATTACATTTCTTAAGAAACTCTTCTGCCAGCTGGAGCACTGAGTTTGTGTCTTCAAACATCTGTGAAACCCTCTCGGACTCTTTCACTGCTTCCGCAGCCACAAACGATTTGTTTTCTGCATCAGCAATCTTGTGGGCTGCAGCAACTGCCGCTTCCTCGACCGTTTCATAAATGATACCATCAGCAGGACTCTGCAATTGCGTAAGTTGGACATCATTCTGTTTTGGGGCAGGTGGTATGTCGTTCTGTTTTGGAACCGGTGGAGCATCGTTCTGTTTCGGGGCTGGTGGTGTTTTTGTCTCACCTGACATATTGCTTTTTATCTTGAAGCAATTTTGAAACTACATTTTCATAGATATGACAACTTATATAAGTTAGTATTCTGCATGCAATTCACTGTAATAGGTAAGAAATTATAGTTGCTGAAATGCCACAATGCATGAAGGGTATATAGCATTAAAATATCCCAACAGTATAGTTGCTGAAACACAAAGAATAAAGCCAGTCGTTGTGAAATATTTCACTGATTATTCAAGCTGAAAGTGTCATAACCAAGCTTTTCAAGTTTTCACCTTTTCAAGTTTTTCTTGTGCAACCAGCCTTCTTAACCTTGAGCTCAATAACCTTCTAAAATTTTGGGGCACCTCATGCTTTTTCTCCAAAATATACCTTTGCTGCATAACAAATTACATTCTATGAAACTTCTGTCGGAATAGAAAGTGAACTAAGCTATAGAAAGTAATATTCAGTACAACACATGACAGTATAACTGTTGCAGGAAGAGAACGTCTTCAGAAGCTTCCAGAACAAATAAAAATGGGTGGTTTTTATTAAATTTTCACGAAACTTCATTATTGCCAGCAAAAGAAGTAAAAGAAAAGATCAAACAAATACTGGATTCTGTACAATAATTTGGCTATATAAAAGAAACTTGACCTGACGAGCTTGAGTGATAAGAAATTACTAATGTCTATGGTATTGAAGAACTAAGTACAAAATTACAAATTTATATCATCCATCGATTAGCTAATATATGATGATAATACGTTGGCCTATATTTTCAAAAAGCAAAATGAGGTTGCAGCTTTAACATATGGACATGAGGTGTGCCATCACTCCCTGAAACTGAATATATTAGCTAGAACTTGGAAGAGCATCACACTCATACTTCACTTCACAAAAAATAAACAACTTTGCCTACAGTAAACAACAAATATGGATTGGCAATATTTAAAATACAAATTCAAAGCAAAAAAAAATGAGAGCTTCATGTTCAAGCATACCTCAATAAAGTTAGCAATAGCACCAGTCTCCAATCCATTTGGATCTGTTGAGTCTCTAAGTGCTTCAAAAATCAACGCATTGTACCTATATATAATAATCAGGAAAGTCATCGACCCAGATAAAAACACATTATCATCTCTTGCTATTAAAGTTGCTAGAATCTGAGAATATGCAATGGAGACGGTTAGGAGGGATAAAGCATGAAACTGTGACTAAGGCTAAACTCTGATATTTAGCAGGGAGGGAGCTCATCTGATCCCATGAAATATAAGGCAAAAGAAGATCGCCCACATAAGGCCAAGTATTGCACCAAAGTAAGAACAATAAAGGAGAGCAAGTCTACAGTTCAGATGATGATAGCTACAGTTCCACATGCACCCCGGTTATAATTTCAATTAGTTGGCATGTTTTTTGAATACAAGAAACCATGTCACAAAACTTTTCATCCATATGGTATGAAGGAGGTCCTACACATGTTTGGACGAGGAGTTTTACATGTGAAACCACGTCATAGTATCTTCATAGGTACATAGAACTTCAAATGACCCAGTCTTTATCAACTTAGCTCAAAGATTATATATCTGTTTACAAACTTTAGCAATTCATATCTACTTATTACGTGAAGGCTCTTTGGTTTCATCCACCATCAGAGCACTTCTAACAAGCTATCTTGTTTAGATCCTAACCATGTTCTTGTATGCACTCATCATTCCTACAATATGAAACTCACAAAAATTCTAGTTATTATTGTGAAAGCTAGTCCTACAATATCTTGTTACTACGTATATATGCTAGTTTATAAAAATAAAAAGCAAAGGAAAGGGAAATATTTATCATACATTGGAGCTGTTTTTGCTTCGGTTTTTGCTTCTGTCAGAGAATCATCTGCTACTGGCTCGCCTTTGACAACCTCACGTTTGACAGGAGCCACCAATGGCTCACGTTTGAGAACAGCTGCAGCTGGCTCACGTTTAACAGGAGCAGCGGCAGATGTCTGTGGGGTGGGGTTGGAGAATAGAGTAACAGGACTATCTCTCGGTCTCATCTTTGCTTTCTCTCTAGGGGGCCCCGCGCCGCCACTAACAGACATATTACGCCATTTGTCCTACAAGAGAAAAACCAATTGCAAATTTTACGCCAGTACAATGCCTCATAACTACTCCAATAAGCAGCAGCCAAACTGATTCATCAAGCTAATCCAAGTCTAATCAAGTACACCGGAACACAAAACTAATCAAAAAACTACCCCGCCGCAAATTCACCTGTCGCAAACTTTCAACAACAACTGCAATTCACAAGCAACTCACCAACACTAAAACACTAAACAAAGATCAAATTTCTAGTACAAAACAAAGGCAACACCTCAGCTTTTACCAAAAAACCAAGGCTATTAACATTTAATTACTTCTTATAAACCCTAAAACACTAAACAGCATCACTCCTACAGCCTAATACCACAGTAAACTCAAATTATCGATTTTCTTAATACACATAAAATAGATACAGGCTGCGATATTTAAATATAGAGAGAGAGAGAGAGAGAGAGAAAGTTAAAAAAGAGAGAGAAAGAGACCTTGAGATCAATATTGGAGCGAGAGGAGAGGAAGGGGTTGAACTCAGGGTCTTTCTGGATGTCCTTCCACTTTCCGGTGCCGTGCTTTCTGACGCCGGCACGGAGCGCCTCTTCTTCCTCCGACGTCCATTTTTGCTTCGGATTTCCCATCTCTATTTCTAGCTATCGCTTCGACTCTCTCTGCGTATTTGAAGCTTCGGTATCGGACTCTTCTCTCTCTGCGACTGCCGCGACTCGTTTATTTATTTTTTTGGTTAATTGAGTCTAAAATTGAAAAGCGAGCGTTGGTTTTTATTGTGGTAAAAGAATGGGAGAGGATTCAAGACCGCAGCTCTAGCTGGATTCAGGTCCATTAAAGGAAAACGGTTACGGTTTCAGATGGCCGGTCCTTTAATTCGTCCCCCGGCCCATTATTGGGGCCCAATAAAATTTTAAAAACATTAATTGAGCACAAAATAAAACTTACTATTTGAGTCACATGACAACTTACTATTTGAATTAGTGACATAAGTTGTCACCAGTTATGCTTTCAAGTGAAACAGGTGTGAGAGAAAGCACATCTCTAGTCCTTATTTGTTCAAGGAAGAGATTAAGTTTGAAAGCACGGTTTAGTTTGAAGAACAAAATATTCAATTTTAAAGACAAGCATTTATAGAATCCCGCTGGATTCAATTAAAACGCAAACTTTTGAAGGTCTAAATTGATTCTTATCATTCTTAAATTCTTCTTTGTTTCATTCAAAAATGTGAAGGAGTCTAACTGAGCACAAAATAAAACTTTCAATAGATGTTGAAATTCAGTATTAGTTTGTTCATAACTGCCTAGGTGAAACAACAGTATAGCACATAAGCATGTAACTTGGTAATTTTTTATGTGAAATGTAATAATGAAACTCAGTGAATGAACATGTTGCATATTCATTTATCTTCATATCATTCATGGATTAGCTTAAGCAATTGGTCAACTTGAAGAAAACTTATTACACAGACGAAGTAAATTAGTTTTTTTCTTTTTACAATCCATCAAATCCGTGAGCATACCAAATACATGACGTAAATTGTTGCATGAGGAGAAGTTATACCAAACAACATAAAATGAATCAATTTCTTTCCCTTAACCATTAAATCCGCAAGCATCCCAAAAGCATTATTGGTAGTAGCAACAGCCAGGCTATCGGGGACCACAGACCCATACCAAGACCCATAATGAAAGTCCATGTACCCGAGCCCAAAGCCTGGCCGCCCGACCACTAATAAGAGACAGGGCAGCCGATGGAAGAATCCCACAAAGAGTGATCCAGAAAATTGTTGATTATGCAGAAAGAGTTTTGTCTCACATCGAATGATATGTCCAGTTCTAGGACCGGAGGGCCTATATAATGGCACAACCACCTTTCTTATATGGTAACTGACCAATCTCAAGTTTGAATACTTTTACTATTAATTATTATATTTTTCTATTTTACTAACTTAAACATCAGAGTGAAATCGACTGCCCAACCCGGTCCTTCCTAATAAACAGAATCTTGGTATGAGCAAATTAATCAGGAAATCACCGGAATCTATGAGTCTACGGATTCAAACAAAAACTCAGACGAAGTAAATCGGTCTGTTTCCAAATGCCTCCCAATAAGGAAAACAAAAAAACACCCAAATGGTGTGACCGGTGAGTCGGCGGATTGGTTCACCTGCTCCCCGCCAAAGCTTCCGAAACGAGGGACCCACTTCTCCACGCCCCCTCCAATAAAAACTCACCACGTGTCAGATTTCCGGATGACCGCCTCAGCAAATTAAAGCGCACCATATAACTCCCTTCCCTATCCGCAACGCCCCAAGAACCAACCAGTAAGCTCGACTTTTCAGACCTCCGTTCTAAAAAAACACTCATTCGACATTTCCACACTTCCAGAAGGACCGGTCCCTCACTCACATTGATGTTGTTTGAGCTGTGAACTTGTAAGTACCAAGTGCCAAGACTAGCGGCAGTTTTTGTTTTGGTGATGGAGTGCGTTGGAATCGGAGCTGCTCGGAACTTTACGGCAATGTCGACAGTGTCGTTTTGCCCGGTTGGGAGAAGAGGGTTTGTTCCGAGCTGTAAAAAGGAAGGTTCATTCTTTCGCTACGGTGCTCTGTGTAACAAGCATTCTCTGGTTCGAGTCAGAGCCACCGCCGGAAGCGATAGCTGTGTGGGTGTGGGTGTGGCTGTGAAACAAGACTTTGCTGATGAGGAAGACTACATTAAGGGCGGAGGGTCGGAGTTACTTTTGGTTCAAATGCAGCGGAATAAGGCCATGGAGAAGCAGTCTAAACTCGCTGATAAGGTTAGACTCTCTGCCTCTACTGTTGTTGTTTGTTGCACTTGCATAGTCAAATTCCCAATTTAGTGAATTTGTTACTTATGCAGCTACCGGCTATAGGAGATGATGTATTGGATTTAGTGGTGATCGGTTGCGGTCCAGCTGGTCTGGCTCTAGCTGCAGAGTCGGCCAAGCTGGGATTGAAAGTTGGGCTCATTGGCCCTGACCTGCCTTTCACTAACAACTATGGTGTTTGGGAAGATGAATTCAAAGGTAGACAATTTATGATACATAATGTATAATGTACCGAGTTTCCGATTCAAAGCAGTACAAAACTCTGCTGACATTTGCTCTTTGCTGCAAATTTTATATCTTCAGACCTTGGACTAGAAGGGTGCATTGAGCATGTTTGGCAGGACACCGTTGTGTATCTTGATGATGAGAGTGAACCGATTTTGTTTGGTCGTGCTTATGGACGTGTGTGTCGAAATTTGCTCCATGAGGAGCTTTTAAGAAGGTGATCAGATTCGACATGTTTTCTCCGTGATGCTTGTGTGTAACGCTGGTCTTGGTAGACATATAATTCTTATTGATTCTCTTAGGTGTATAGAGTCAGGAGTTTCGTACCTTAGTTCAAGGGTGGAGAGTATTATCGAGGGTAGCAATGGTCATAGCCTTATAGCGTGTGAGCATGGTATCAGCATCTCCTCTAGGTATTGTTCAATTCAAGTTTTTTAGTGATAGCATACATGGTTTTATACTGCTGCCGGACATTGTTTCAAACATCTAACGCGGTATTATAGGCTTGCTACTGTTGCATCAGGAGCTGCTTCAGGGAAGCTTTTGCAATATGAGGTGGGTGGTCCAAAGGTCTGTGTCCAGACAGCTTATGGAGTGGAGGTTGAGGTAGGAAACATGCTTATTAGTGCTAGGCCGAAATCAGAAAACACACATATATATATATAATATATGAAATGTGACACCTAATTCCTCTTCAGGGATTGAGAATCAATGACTTACTACCTCTATTCTGACTTTCAATTTCAGGTGGAAAATTATCCATATGATCCCAACCTGATGGTTTTCATGGATTATAGAGACTACGCAAAACAAAAGGTTTTAGGTTTGGAAGCAGAATTTCCAACATTTCTTTATGCCATGGCCATGTCCCCAACAAGAATTTTCTTTGAGGTTGGCTCAATGTGCATTAACTGTCTGTTAAACTAATTGAACCATGAACTATTTATTTACAGGAAGTTAATTTGCAGGAAACTTGCTTGGCTTCGAAAGATGCCATGCCTTTTGATTTACTGAAGAAAAAGCTTTTTTCAAGGTTGAAGACACTGGGAATCCGTATTGTAGAAACTTATGAAGAGGTAACTTTTATGGACAGATTACAATTCTTACATCTTTCTTTTCATGGTTTTCATTAGTTTCTCTTCTCTCGTAATCAATCAGGGGAATAACTTTACATAATTATTGTAGGAATGGTCTTGGATTCCAGTTGGGGGGTCATTACCAAATACAGAGCAAAAGAACTTGGCATTTGGTGCTGCTGCTAGCATGGTACATCCAGCGACAGGTATCACTGAAACCTATCAACCATTAAAGCTTTCCCGAGTTTTCAGATATATATAACCAATGTAGTTTACTGTCAACAAGCAGGGTATTCAGTCGTGAGATCTTTGTCAGAGGCTCCAAAATATGCTGCTGTAATTGCAAAGATTTTGAAGCAGGATCACTCAAAGGCCAGTCTTAGCCGTCAAATAAGTAATCAGAATATCTCGATGCAAGGTATTTGAATCTCCACTTTACCTTCCGAATGCTAATTTTCTCAAAAAGGATCTTTATTTCTCTCTGAACTTCTCATTATCCCGTTGTTTAACATCTATTTGCCTCCTGCATTGTGAGATTACGAACTGATAACTATAAATCATTTGAAGTTTGCTTCCTTTATCTTCCTTACTTGGCTGGCAGATGACCTTTTGGTGACACCAATTAAGAGATTAAGCATGCTGAGAGACATAGTCTCGTCGATTTGGTATATGCATTACATTTCATATGATATATATTTTTTTTTCCAGCTTGGAATACCCTCTGGCCACAGGAAAGGAAACGCCAAAGAGCATTCTTTTTGTTCGGACTAGCGCTCCTTGTGCAACAGGACATTGAGGGCATGCGGACATTCTTTTCTACCTTCTTCCGCTTACCTACTTGGTATGATCCCTTTTCTGCATCATCTCCAATATGCATTTCCTTCAAAATTCTTGTTCTATGATATTTCTTTGTCCTCCTATACTGATCGAGAGAAACATACATTACAGTCTACAGCTCAACTCGAAAGCACATATATTGTCTCAAATATACATTAATCATAAAGCTGTTTAATTTATCCCTGGAACTAACTTGAATAATGGATGGTGTTTGCTTCTTCCCGTGCAGGATGTGGCAGGGTTTTCTGGGATCATCTCTGTCCTCGGTTGATCTCATGCTCTTTGCCATATATATGTTTGTTATAGCACCAAATAGTTTGAGAAGTCGCCTTGTCAAACATCTATTATCAGATCCTACTGGAGGCACTATGTTAAAAACCTATCTCACAGTAAACATGAATTCCTTCCCTTCAAGTTAGAACACAGTTTAGATCAATTATGAGGATGATCAAGAACCCAGTCACCCACTTCTTAAAAGTTACTTGTTTTTCTGTGTACATACTAATTACATACGCATTAGAGGTCAATGGAGCAAATTGATAACGGATCTCACCTGCTTGAGAGAGATGTGGTTACCAATTTAGTAAATAAATGTGGTTTTATAGCTTTATATAGCATTATTTATGGATTTCTCTTGTAACACTATCAATCAGCTCCTAGTCTCATCCTGCATTCCAGCATATGCTCGTCTCACTCAGCCAGTATGAAAAATTAATTAATTTTGCTCATGACACCCTCCAGAGGCTCTCTCTCTCTCTCTCTCTCTCTCTCTCTCTCTCTCTCTCTCTCTCATTATTCAACATACTTGGCTTTACCTCACCTCACCAAAACTGACTAATTAGCCTAACCCAAAATACATATTGCTTGCATGCACAAATGAAGCAAATTAAGTCTCCACAGTTCTGCATTGTGAGCAAAATATCAGCTTAACCAGTTCATGCCCATTCTTTAGCTTAACAACGCTTGATTTTAGTTGAGAACTTGGGATTGAACCGGGCAGTATATTTTCACGGACCGACTTGGAGTGAGGGTCAGTCCGTGACACAAGGCGATGCCACTCGGAGGAATCCGGAAGGCTGCAGCATGTCGTGGACATCTCCGGGAGAATCTAGAAACTTCCAGACATGTCTAGGCAGCTCCGGAGGGGCTTGCAGCACTGCACAAGGCAGTGCAGGGACAGTCGGGGCTGCGCGAGGCAGGGATGCACGGGGCACTGTGCAGGACAGTGCAGGGCCGTGCAGGGCTGTGCACGGCTGCGCAACATCGGGGAGGTTCTAGAGTTAACCTCAACGTATCTAGAACATCCTAGGATACGTACGTAAGTAGTCTTAGCCATCTCTAGATTTGTATAGAAGCATCTAGAGAACACTTGCATCTAGCTAGGTCTAGAAATTTCCGAGGCAGGCATGCTGCCTATATAAAAGCTGTCGGGGCGACATTCGCCAGACACGGGGAAAACATCATTTTCAGGAATTTTAAGATTTCTTGTAAAGTTTCCCAAAACTCAATACAACTTCATTTCTCTCATTCTCTAGCATTTCTAACGTCTTTGTGAGTGTGTTGGGTCTATTCCGCTGCGTTAGAGGTGAAGGCTGACTTAGGATACTCAAGGAGGTGAGAAAACTCTAAGGCCGCACGGTGGTTGAAGTAACGAAACACTCATCCCGTGACAATATTATGTGCTTGCTCGTCACAACTAGCTCATCCAGAAACCTAGCTAGCTTGATCATCTCCATCTCCTCGACTCCTCCTCTCTCCCCAAGTTGTGATACACATTGTGGCATTGACGACCATTAAAGAAGGAGCACTACATCTACCTACCATGCATCTTGGGGACCTCATCATCATCATCATCATCATCACACTTACGTCCTTAACAGAACGACATTACTTTTCTCTCGATCTATGGGGACGTTATAATTAACAGCGATGATAATTACTTTTCTCTCGATGATAATTATATCTGTGGATCGTATTCGATCAAGATAAGCAACCATGGCGACGTCGACCAAAGAGAGCCACAATAACCAGTCTAAGCCTCTTCACATCGCCATGTTCCCATGGCTAGCCTACGGCCACCTTATGCCGTTTCTCCAAGTCTCCAGCTTCCTAGCTCAAAAGGGTCACCGCATATCCTTCATCTCCACCCTAAAAACCTTCACCGCCTCCCAACCTCCCTATCGCCGCTTATCAAACTCGTAGAGCTTCCGCTCCCGCCGTCGACGGCTTTCCGCCAAATGCGGAGTCCACCGCCGACATAACCATCAACAAAGTCCCCTACCTCAAAAAAGCCTACGACAAGCTCGAGCTTCCTCTCACGCAGTTTCTAGAACATTCCGATGTCAACTGGATCGTCCACGATTTCGTGTCCCAGTACTGGCTACCCCGAGTCGTGACTCGACTCCGGATCAACTCAGTATTCTTCACCATCTTCAATGCGACCACCATGACCTTCTTGGGCCCGCCGTCAGAGCTACTCGGCGATGAACGCCGCAATCCTGTGGACTTCACCGTCGTCCCCAAATAGGTCGACTTCCCTAACTACGACGTGGCGTTTAAGCTGCACGAGATGGTCACTCACTGGGACTGCCACTACCAGAAAAAAGCCCTTTACCGACAAAAAAAAAAAAACGGCCGACGACCTACTATTTTCGTTGGCTATTCTCAAGAATGGCCGACGATTTTTTCTTTCGTCGCTAAAAATAAAAAATCGTCGGCTATTCCACAAGAATGGCCGACAATTTTTTATTTTGTCCCTAAAAAATATTTTTCGTCGACTATACCCCTAGAATGACCGACGAGTTAAAATTTTTGTCGCATGTTCTCTTAAAGTATAGCCGACGAAAACTTTTGAAAGTTTGACCGACGAAATTGGAATTTTCGTCGGCTATAAGTCTTTATATTTTCATATCTGGACAGCAGCTGCTCATTTAAAAAAAAAACGAAAAAAAACGGGAGAAAGAGTGAAAAATCTGTGGGTATTGTTGAAATCCGTCCTCTCTTACATTGTGGAGCTATATATAGGTACGTATATGTGTATATATGTTGATTTTGAGTTTTAGTTGAGTTGATTTTGAGTTTTAGTGATTTTGATATAGTAAGTGATTTTTTGTTTTGTTGTTGTTTTAGTGTTAGAATGTATGTATATATGTTGAATTTGAGTTGTAGTTGAGTTGATTTTAAGTTAGATTTTAATTATGTGTTTTAATTTGATGTTATTTTAATTAGTGTTAAAATATATATATATATATATATATATATATATATATATATAAATATGTTAATTAATGGTTGTTGATAGTGTAATGAACTTAAATAATGGTTGTTAATTAATGGTATATATATATATGAGTTGATGTTGATAATAATATATATTGTAATATATATGTGTTAATTAATTTCTTATTAATTAAAGTTATACATATATATTATTATCAGGCTATATATGGATCGAGATAAGAGTTGGATTTCGCTTCCAAGGCATGACCGACGATACACTACAGGAGTTGTGGATTTTTTGCAGTTCGTCGAGGAAAATGCAAACGGGAATGAATAACATTATTGTCCGTGCAAGAAATGTAAGTGTCGCAGTGATATGTGTCGATTTTCGATTAGGACAGTATGGGAGCACCTAAAGAGTAATGAGTTTTGGCCGAAGTACAAACGTTGGATATATCACGGTGAGCCATCATTAGATGGATCGCATGATCATGGGCAGTTTTTTTAGGCGGGCAGTAGTAGTACATCCAACGATCCAACAATGGCATTCGTCAACGACGTGTTTCCTTTTGAAAGCGGTGTACGTGGGGAACAATATATGCATGACCCGGTGCAGCCGTTCCCACAAGTTGTCAACACTGCTGCCTTTGACAAGTACAACAAACTTATTGCATTGCAACAGACCCCTGTGTCTTCAAGTTCTGAGAAGACAGTTCTTCAAAGTGTGATGGAGGTAATGAGGATTAAAGTCGAGACAAAATCGAGCATCAGGCAAGTGGATGAATATCTACAGTACACTTCTTCGTTGTTGGAGGAGGGTCATCGTAATCCTGCCAATCACCGTAAGGTCTGAAGTATCCTCAAAGATCTAGGGCTTTCCTACATTAAGATCCATGCATGTGCATTTGACTGCGTTCTCTTCTGGGGTAAAGATGCAGAAGGGAATGACCTTGCTAGCTTGGACGCATGTCCGATATGTCAGTCTGACCGATATAAGTTGACGGGAGTAGGCAATAGGAAACCTGTGAAAGTGCTTCAGTATTTTCCGTTGAGAGATAGGCTTGAGCGGTTGTACATGTCAGAAACCACCGCAAAAGCTATGAGATGGCACGGTGAGCGGGACGCGGGAGACGCAGATATCATGACACACATCTCTGACGGAGCGGCTTGGAAGCATATAAACAATGAGTTTCCTCATTTTGCGTCAGATGTCAGAAACGTCAGACTCGGGCTCTCAACCGACGGGTTCAACCCTTCGACACCATGAGTCTTTCATACAGTATATGGCCGGTGATTTTGGTACCTTACAACCTTCCTCCGTGGATGTGCATGAAGAAGGAATATAATATGTTGACGTTGTTGATTCCGGGGCCTGGTTACCCAGGGAAATATCTCGATGTGTATATGAGACCATTGATTGAAGAGCTTAAGGTATTGTGGGACGTTGGTCATCCCACTTTTGACAAGTACAAGAAGGAGACGTTCCAGATGCATGCCATGGTTATTGGTACCATCAGTGATTTTTCTGCTTATGGGATGTTGTCGGGCAGCGTTG
This sequence comes from Potentilla sterilis, assembly GCA_963682095.1. Lineage (NCBI taxonomy): Eukaryota > Viridiplantae > Streptophyta > Magnoliopsida > Rosales > Rosaceae > Potentilla > Potentilla sterilis. Next base: position 4,844,630 of record OY821761.1, read on the forward strand.
TTAGGGGATACAAGGCTTGTCCAGAGTGCCTCAGTGATTATGGGAGCACCCCTCATTGCAACAAGATATGCAGAATGGGTCATCGTGTGTTCCTTCCGGCGGATCACCACTGGCGTTACGAGTCCGCCGCATTTGATGGAACCGAAGAACACGGTGGTCCTCTCAGAAGATGGAGGGGAAGAGAAATTTTAGCAGTGCTTAATGAGTACGATTTTGGGCCCCTCAACATTCATCCCGATATTGTAGCGGAAATACCTGAAAGACCTGAGGAGTACAAATTCTGGACACATAAGAGCATATTGTGGGAACTCCCGTACTGGTGTGAGTTGCTGATCCGTCACTTCCTAGACGTTATGCACATAGAAAAAAATGTTTCTGAAAGTGTGGTGGGCACAACGCTGAACTTGGAGGGGAAGACGAAAGACGGTCCTAAGGCTTGCACTGATCTGCAAAACATGAATATCAGAAAACAACTATGGTTGAAACAAGGGAAGAGAAAAATGCCTCAAGCTCCTTACACCGTCAAGCCTGAGCATAAATCAGAAATTTTTCATTGGATAAGTCGGGCCAAGTATCCTTCAGGCTTTACTGGAAATATAGCCAAGTGTGTGAACAGACAATTCAACAATCTTTACGGGTTGAAAAGTCATGAAAATCATATCCTGCTACAACGTCTCTTCCCTGTTTTCATTCGACCGTTCCTTCCCCGTCACGTTGTGGAGCCGTTAGTAGCGTTGGCAAGATTTTTCCAGAAGGTATGCACACGGGAAGTGAGAAAATCTGACCTCCGGGAAATCCAACAAGACATCGTTCATATCATGTGTAAATTTGAGATGATATTTCCTCCAATTTTTTTCAACATCATGCCTCACCTCATGATCCATCTTCCTCGGCAGTTGTTGCTTACCAGTCCTGTGCACTTCACTTGGATGTATCCGATGGAAAGGTACGTATTTTACACCTTATGTTAATTTCCTCATCAATGTATGTGATATAGTATTAATGTATTATCATAACACTTTAAAAACTTGATTTATAGGCAACTTAGACAATACAGTGATTTTGTCCAAAACAGATCCGCACCTGAAGGATGTATAGCTGAAGCATATATTGCGCACGAGTGCGTCACCTACATGAAGCTGTATTTAGGAGCGTTACAGGAAAGCATACCGGAAGATGTACCTTCACAGTTCAATCTTTCCATACTCTCCGACGATGTTGTACTCGGTGGAAACATGCCAGTTTCCTACAAGTTGAAAGATTATGAGGTAGCCATTGCACATTGGTGGGTACTAATCAACTGTCCAGAAGTTCAGTTTTGGAAGAACATGCATCTAAACTGTGATGGAGTAGCAGGTGATCTCGATTACCACAACCGGACATTCACAGAGTATTTCGGCCGCTGGGTACGTAACTTTAACACTATTCTATACGTGTTTATATATTATTGTGTATAATTATTCATATTTATAGTTGATTTTGATGGTTGCAGATGGACCTTATTAAAAATGATAATAACCCAAATTGGTCGCACGAACTCAGACTTCTAGCGATGAGGCCGGTCTATTCAAAAGTTTATGCGACGTGCAAGGTGAATGGTGTGTTATTTCGATGTGAAGAGAGAGACCTCAGATTGAAAACACAAAATTCAGGGGTTATGGCACATGGTGGGGATGATGGAGTTGACTATTACGGTGTTCTCCATTCAGTTGTGGAACTGCATTATGGGGAAGGCATGAAAGTGCACCTTTTCAAGTGTAGATGGTTTGACACACGGCCTCAGAGCATGAAAACCGATCAATACGGCATAACTTCTGTGAACACTAGTACATCATGGTATGAGGACAACCCGTTCGTTTTAGCCACATGGGTGAAACAAGTGTTTTATCTTGATGATCTCGCCAAGGGTGACCCGTGGAAAGTAGTCAACACTATCCACCATCGCAACATTTACCGGGCGTCTACACTTGGAGTGGCTGAAGAGAACGAGGAAGGGGGCACCGCGTATCAAGAGCCCAACTCAAACGGTATTCCTGACTCCTCTTTTATTCGCCTAGATACGCCGGTGCGAATTCGACGTGAAGAGCCACTGCTTGTTGATGTTGATCCAAATGAAGAAACTAACGAGGACTCTAGTGGTGAGGAAAGACATAGATTACCCCTATCGAGCAATTCAGAAACTGAAGAAGACTCATCCGATGATTCCGATTACAATCCGACGGATTAAGTAATTTAGATGGTGTAATCCTTTTATTGTAATCCACTCATTTCTAATGAACGGGCGTGGGGATGAGCCTCCCAGCTAGGCTGGGTTCCAAACCCTTAAAAAAAATTTGAAATATGTTGACTGCTGGGTTTCTGTTTTTTTTATGTTCAATTTTGGTTATATATGAACAGGACATATGGGTACGAGAGGTGTAACACAACTGATTTTTTTATTTTTTTCACAGAATAGCCGACGAAAAATGCATTATTTCTTCGGCCAAAACTATATTGAAAAATACATATTTTATTTTAGACACAAAACGACAAAGAATAGCCGACGAGTACTAGGTTTGATTTCGTCGGCTATGATAAAAAAAAAAAAAAAAAAAAACAAAAAAAGACCACCTTCCATTTTCTATCACTATCGACAACCCATTGCTTCATCCTTCAAATGCAAATGTGTCATGAAATAAGATATGACCGAAATAATGAAATACGTCTACGGTTGAAAAATGACAAGATTCCGACAAAATCTGTGTGCCGAATGTTGCGGTTAACTGTTTTTTACTTCCGTTTTCCTATGGGTAGCCTCACGGTCGGTAAATATTTTGAGGAAAATTTTTATACGATTAGTTGCGTCTCATCGATTTGAAACTATTATCTGTTGAAGGTCAGGCCAAAAAACGT